>CM060678.1:136601752-137910085 GCA_030686995.1 Artemisia argyi | reverse complement strand
ATTGATCGACTTACCAAATCAGCTCATTTCATACCCATTAGAGAGACTTATTCTATGGAACAACTTGCTAGACTTTATGTCAAGGAAATAGTCTCAAGACACGGTGCACCAGTTTCCATCATTTCCGACAGAGATAGTCGTTTTACTTCAAACTTTTGGCGGTCATTACAAGATTCTTTTGGATCCAAATTAGACATGAGCACTGCTTACCATCCTCAGACCGATGGTCAGAGCGAGAGGACTATTCAGACACTTGAGGACATGCTTAGAGCATGTGTGATTGACTTTGGAAATGGTTGGGCTAACCATTTGCCGTTAATCGAGTTTTCCTACAACAACAGTTACCATTCGAGCATTAAGGCTGCACCATTCGAGGCACTTTATGGTCGTAAGTGTCGATCTCTAGTTTGTTGGGCCGAAGTCGGAGAAGTACAATGTACTGGCCCAGAAATGGTACAAGAAACAACAGAAAAGATAATTCAAATTCGAGAGAGACTCGAAACTGCAAGAAGTCGACAGAAAAGCTACGCAGATGTTCGACGCAAACCATTGGAATTTCAGGTCGGGGACAAAGTTATGTTGAAAGTCTCGCCTTGGAAGGGCGTGATACGATTTGGAAAACGCGGGAAATTAAATCCGAGATACATTGGACCATCCAAGATCCTGGAAAGGATTGGTCCGGTTGCTTACAAGCTTGAACTTCCATCAGAACTTAGCAACGTACATAACACGTTTCATGTTTCGAACCTTAAGAAATGTCTTTCGGACGAGTCTGCCATTATACCATTAGAAGAAATACAACTCGATGACAAGCTTAACTTTGTGGAAGAACCAGTTGAAATAATGGATCGCGAGATCAAACAGTTGAAACAAAGTCGAATTCCGATCGTGAAAGTTCGCTGGAATTCTCGAAGAGGACCCGAGTTTACTTGGGAACGAGAAGACCAAATGCGACGCAAGTATCTACAACTTTTCACCGAGCCAATTACCGAGACCAACACTAACTGAATTCAGGGACTGAATTCCTTTTTGGATGGGCGACTGTCACAACCCACAATTTCAGGTCATTTTTCCAAACTTCGACATTCTACTATTCACAAATTACTATTCATCGATCACTATTCATTGTTTTACTATTCATCGTTTTTTAGGTCAATTTGACATTCCGAGACATATTCAGAAATTTTACTATTCACTTGACACTATTCATTTCCGAGAGAAAACCACTATTCACGTGCATTACTCATGTCATCGTAAATTTAGTTTACGAGTGTTCAAATTCGCGTAACCGTATTGGTTCAGAAGCGAATTCATGCATTATTATCAGGGACATTTCATACGGACTAGAAACAGTCGACATATCATTATTAGGGCACTTGCATACTATTCCACTCGTAGGGTATTCAAATTATATTTTTAATATAATTAACAAATTACGTATGTTTATTTTAAATAAACACTAATACGCGAACTATAAATGTGACTAACATGTCCGACACTCCCGACTATGATCCTAATACGTTTTTATACTCATTTTTACAATATAAAAGCTATAATATTAATTTACCCGGTATTTTGGAAATTTAACTATTACGTATCGTACGTTTAATTTGATAACGACGGTTTTCACCAAAATTGAACGATAATCACCCTAACTCTCCGTACTTGTACCCGACTTATTTTTACAATTTTTATAACTTTATTATGACCCGAATAACTTCAACAAAACTTATTTCTAACAAACCCGGTACCCGATTAAACCTTAAACCTAAACCTAACCTAACTACACTTTACTACTAATACTAATTTTCCTAATTAATCCCAAGACAACCCCCCCCCCCCATTTCCATCCTTTAGGACCGGCCACCCCCCCCCCCCCTAAGGTCTTCAAACTTTAATAACCTCACCAACACTCTTAAATGTCACCTAACTATTGTCTCTTTGTATATATTAAACTTTTTTCACTTATTTATCACAAAACACTTTTACTTGCAACTAGAAAACTTTTTCCTCTCTTTTCTCTTGAAGGTTGGATCGACCTAGGTGGTCAAGGAGCAAGAAACAACAAATTTTACAAGATCTTGGTATAAACTAGTTTGTATAATCATCCTTGTTACAGTTTTGAAATAAAAACTCAAGGATTAGTAGGCTTTTTATCATCTAAACTCTCTAAACCATCAAGTAAGTAAACAAACTCATTTTTATGATTTTTACAAGTTATTATTATGTTTATATAATTTTCTTACAAGACCTTATACATGCATCAACTTGTACCACTCCATTTTTGTATATATTAACTTTGAAGCCCTAAAAATGGAAACATATGAAACTCTTGTTAGACCTAGTGGATTGATGATGTTTAAGGACCCATGACACCCTAAGAAGGTGTATGGTAGGATTAGATTAGCTTTGTGGTGTTTGAAAGTGGATTGATGGATGATGGAACTAGTTTGGAAACTTGAAAATGGTTTTTGAAACTTTTGATATACCTACTGTCCCTATTTTAATTTCGTGGGAAAATCAGTAAATGATGGCTAAGTTTTGACCAAAGATTTAGAAAATACATTCAAAAACGAAACTTTAGGCGAAAGAACGGATTAAAACGAGTTTATAACGAAGGAGATATGATTTTTGCAAAATTAACGACGAAAACTATTTCTTAGAAAACTGCTTGCTGATTGGCAGAATACGACGGGTATTTTGAAGCATTAAACGTAACCTAAAAGAGCCGAGTTATCAAAAATATACTAGTATATACAAATACGAATCCGTGGACATAAAGAACAAGGAAAACGAGCCTAAAACGACCGAGTTATACCCGTTTTATCATTGTCAAAACTATATATATATATATGGACCCAAATAAAAATAATAACGTACGCGCTAAACGGTATATTTTCTAGAAAATATTACTAAGGACTATTTTCTTATCAAACGAATACGTATGATCCAAGAGAATACTTATACGACGTAACGACGTATTTCAAGGTTTTCAATACAAGGAATTTAACGCTAACACTTTCTAACGAGATAGTACGACAAGTTATATACTCCTATATAAGGACTTATTTTCCTAAGTATGGAATTTATTTTACTACGACGATAACTAGTATTTTCAAATTACGAGTGGTATGAGTATCATGTGCATGTGCATATATTTCATTACGGCTTGATCTAAGTTAGATCATGATTATTCATTTAGGTTGCGGCTAGTGTGCGCGCCTCATTGTCCCGACTACTTTTACCTCATTGCACCATCTTTGTACCATCACTTCGAGGTGAGTTCTCATAGCCCCGTTTTAATTTTATATTTTGATTTCAAATCCCACGGGGGAGAATACATTGCATTACTTATTTTTGTGTACATGCCTAAGTATAAAATTCATACATTGCTTAAGTTGCCTATTTACCACGTCTTGACAAGTCCCCTTATTATATCATGGACCGTTAATTTCTAGTACTAAGCGGGAGTGAGTGGATAGATCTATCGAGGGTGACTCCTCCATCTGTGTTTGGGTTGCTCCAACAGTATTACAGATGCATTTCATGTCTTTATTATTAGAGTGCCTGGTAAACACTCATTGGGGCCAAGTAACGTCTAGCTTCGGGGTCATGAGCTTAAGAGCCAATGTATATACTTTCCGGACATCCTATTTCTTGGCATTACTTGTGGCATTTGTACACTAGATTTTACTTATAAACCTATGATTATTCACCAACTTTATGTTGACCGTTTTTCGCAATGTATTTCTCAGGTATCTAAGGCATTTCTCATGGCATTGCATGGAGTCACTTTGTGTATCAAGGATGACGCGTCTCTTTTGGATTTCATGCACTTATGAACTATCGTTTGATTGTACTAAATTATTTCCTTAAACCTTTTCTAACTTTTGGGACCTATGTTTTATAACTCTGAATATTTTGAATGAATCAAACGATGTATTTTCTAAACGACACTTTAGGTCGTTCAATATTTCCTTGCTTGTGTGCTATGATCCGTTACACCCTCAGGTATTCCATTCCGCTGCCATTCAGGTATTTTGGGGGTGTGACACTTGCTCTTATTGCTCGTGCTTTTAGCAAATTCTCCAACAAAACAAACAACCGTCAACGTTCATCTTCTAACACAAGGAATCAAGCTGTTGTCAATGATGGAAGGGTGGAAATTCAGAATCGTAACTTTGGTCGATCTGGTTCAGGAAGTTCTTCAGGAAATTTTGGGAATGGTCAGAGGTTTAATAACAATGGAGGGTTCAGAAACAACTCAGGCTCTTCTCAGCAAAGGTCTGAACCAGTTGCAACTAGGAACTCCAACTCACGGAATGCAGTGTGGTGTTATAACTGTAATGAACAAGGTCATATAGCAACTGCATGTCCTAAACCGAGAACTAGGGGTAGTAAGTTTCACAAGCAGGCATTACTCATGGCTCTTCAAGATGAAAAAGATGGACATTTCCCTGAACAGGACAACAATTTCATGGCAAATGTGAACAATGACGATGACATGGAAGATCTAGAAGCCAATGCAGCTGTGATGCTTATGGCCAACATGCAGGAACTTAAGCTTAATGATTCAGGTCCAGTGTATGACACTGACGGCTTGTCTCAGGTACATGACCTCAATGCATGCTTCATAAATGATATAGTCTCACCTTCTGCTTATGAATCAGATATGGCGCAAGTTGTTCCATCTGAATCATCTTCATCTTCTCAAACAGATGAACAAATAAGCACAGTTGTCATATTTGATGATGACACAGTTGTTTCATTTGATAATCCTATTGAGAATGATAAACATGATCATTTAGAACAACATGAACCATCATTTGATCCAGACCCTGACCTCATATTGGTATCTAAACAACTGAGTGCACAACTGAATGCTCAACAATTGCAAATCAAAAAATGCAACGAGATAAACAAAGCTTTAAAAGACAAAAATGCGTCACTTGCACGAGATATTGAGTGCTATAAAATTCAGCTTTCAAATCAGGAAGACAAGATTAAACATACAAAAAGTTTTGAAAAGGCTTTTCAAGATTCTATTAACAAAGAGCAAGATCTTCAACACAAAATGCAAGATTTAATTGAGTCAAATGGAAAGTTGATTTCTAAACTTGAAAGTGAAAAGTGTGAACTAAAAATGCAAGTTGAACGTCTTCAAACAGTACTTTCAAAAACAGAAACAGAATTGTCAAGTTGTAAAAAGGAGTTTTGTGAACATAAAATACGAAAAAGGAAGTATATAAACGACTTACTTGGTGAGATTGTTGATCTTGAAAAACAACTCAAAGAATTTCGTAACATTGTTTACAAACACGGGAACTCTGTCACAACAATACAGAAATTTTCTTTAAAACCGAGACCCTATAAAGGATTTGCACTTTCGATTTCAAATCAATGTTTATTCACAAAGCATTCAAAGAAAATCCTAAGATTTACAGTATAGACCACATGCTTGATAATATGATTGTGCGTGCTGTTGTTTTTGATACTGAGGAAGAAGAAGAACTTGAAGACGAGAGTCGATCAAAAATGAGTTATGTTCAATATTGGACACCATATGACTATTCAAAAGCTCCACCTCTTTCTAAATCTTTTGTGACTCAAAAGGAATTACCTGAGAAATCATGGTTTATCGAAGAGTCATATGTTTCATCCTCTAATGCGGCCCCTGTCCAAACTGTAGCACAAATAAATGGTCCTTTACCATCATCCGGTGAACTTACACCATTACCAAAAACTTGTCGTGTCTTAAATTATTTCAAAACTTTTATGGAAGACATCGAAATTTTGGAGGAAACAATTGCACGTAATTCTAAAATAAAAATTGAAACATTTCAATCCGCTTATGAGCGAGAAAAGAGAGATATTTTTCAAAAACAAATGTTGCCAATTGTCAAACACCTCCGTCTCTGTGCTACACGTTGGGATCAGGAACTTCAAAACGAGGTCAAAAACATGATAAACGTTTTCAACTCTACTGAAAATGAGATTTGGTTCAAGAGCAAAGAAACAGAGTTTTAAAAAATGATGTTGATCGACTCTTGGAACAAGTTCTCAGTGCTGATATTTTGTCTGTTATCATGAATGATCTCTATAAATCTGGTACTTCTATGCTTGTGGATGATCTTTGTGTGGATAATAACTTGTTGAACGTGGAATTAGAGACACTTAAACATGAGAATGACAAGCTGAGAATAAAGAATGATGATGTGACAAAACAGTTTTCAAAAGAAATTTGTCAACTCAAACAAAGGCTTGAATGGTGTCAAGCTCAAAGTCTTAAAACGGAATTGAAACTTCAAAATCAACATATTTCAAACTCTTGTCAGCTTTGCAAAAACAATGAGTCTTTCAAAAGTTTGTGTCTCAAATACGAGAAAGAAATTACGGATTTAAAAATTGAAAATGTCACATATCAACAAAACCACGCAGACATCAAATATTGCAATGGTGTACTTGAGTCAAATATTCAGGATAAGAATCACATCATCATCGATTTGAAAGAGAAAATTAAGATACTTGAAAAAGGAAAGATGGTTAACACCACGGTGATAGCACTAGGAATGTATAAATTAGACAAAACTGATAAAGGAAAGGTTGTTCAAAATACTAATGTTGATAACTCCACTTCTACAGGACTAGTCTCCCCTAATAGCGTTAGCAGACCCAAGCGAAAAAGTACAAAGAAGAATAGGCTCTGGCAACGTAAGAGAGGATCACTAGAAGCTCAAGGAGTAGAAGATCAACTTAGGAATTCGAATAAAACTCATGTTGCATCAGATTTAGATTCTAATCTGGCAAATTCTAATCAAAATCTAAATGTAACGAATGATGAACCTTTGAATGTTTTGAATATTAATGCATCTTATGTGTTTTGTCGTAAAAGCGTATCATCTGGTGAACATACTAAGTGTATAGCTAATTCTCTTCTTAATCGTCATAAGAAACGTAGGACACGCATTCCTTCTAGGCCCACTACTGCCTCTAAGTCTATTTTAGGAAAGCCGCCCTCTACGGTTTCTAATGAAGTAGAAGTTACCCCCAAAAGTGCCGAGAACAAATCTAGGACTCAGCCAACCACTAGTGAATTCACCATTAAGAAAGCACGAACTAGTTGGAATTGGCAACGTTGGTTACAACAAAAACCAGACCTTAAATGGATTCCCAAACTGTTGAATACATGTGCTTCTAACCAACAGGTACCCGCACTTTCAATGGGTTCCACCCTTACTTCTGTTCCATCCGTGTCTTCTTCTTGTGATGCAGGTGGTACAGATTGTTCTCTGGATTGTTGATAGCGGATGCACCCGACATATGACAGGCAATCTCAAACTGTTACAAAACTTTGTCTCAAAGTTCGTTGGAACTGTCAGTGTAACACCCCAACCCGATAAGGGTAGAAGTATTACATTACAGTGACATATCAGAACAAACACAAGCATATGATTCATACATATAACGAAATTCAGGGTTACAAATGAAAAATCTGAAACTACAAGGTTACAAAAATAAATACTAAATCTATAAAGTGAAACTTCATCTAATCGTCTCTAGTCCAAAGCATAGTCTTCTAAGTCCAATCACACTCTCTTCCCATAACCCAGCTTCCTACTAAAACCTGCCACAGGAAAAGGAAATGCGGCTGAGCTTAAAAAGCCCAGTGAACAGATACCTATACAAAGCAATGATAATGAAACAGAACTGAAACATAGTGCATTGGGGAAATAGAATAAGGAATAGATAAAAGAGTGATAGAATATAAAGAAGAAAGGATAGTCATCTACCACGAGCCCAGAAACTCAAAGTCATAAAACTCAAAGTCATAATTCTCAAAGTCATAATCTCAAAGTCATAATCTCACAATCAGAGGGGATACCTCTCAGGCAACCAGATAATATGAGGGGTGTCCTCATGTATCAAATGGGTGGAGTAGCTAGCTCCCAGAAATTGTGAAAGGCGTGTATTGCACACAGCACTAGTCACCTCAAAGTCAACTCAAAGTCATAGTTAAATCCACTAAACAGAACAGATCTAGGATTGCAATCCATACGCCCCTTACTCAAAGTCAATCTCAAAGTCACATACTCAAAGTCATAATGGCCATAATAATAATCATAAAAAGGGACGGCGTGAGAAATCACTCACCCACACATGAGTCATGCCAGTGGTGCATCACAGACATGCCTATGGTACCTCCATAGGTAGGGAAAACAGAAATGGCTCGGGTATCAAACTAAGAGTCAGGTCTCAAAGTCATACAAAAGGTCATATAGCAACGGTTTATCTCAAAGTCATCTCAAAATCATATCAGAAATAATAGTCAAGGTCCATTCAGAGTTCATCAGGTCAAGGTTCATATTCAAAAATCAATTCATGGTTCAGTTCAAAAGTCCGTTTCAAAAGTTTCTATTAAAAGTCCAATTTAAATAATCTTTTAAAACAGTTTTCATAAAAATGGTCTTTCAAAATATAGGGTTCATTAAAGTTAAATAACCTTTCTTTTAAAAAGAAATTTAGCATCATTTATAAACATCTTTTCAAATCAGTTCTTCTCAAAACATTTCCATGGTATCATTAAGAAGGTTTTCATAGCATAGGTTCATAACGGAGGTCATATCAAGTGGGATCTACAGAGAAGGTTCAAGTAAAGGGGATCATAGCAATGGCATCAATTCGGGAACTAACGGATCAGAATATGAAAGAGATCATGAGAAACCTTTTGAGAAAGGTCAGAATATCTGTACCTTAAACCGCAAGTGCAAACATGACAGAAAACATAAAGGTCGGAAGCAAAACTCCTTCTTCAGCGAATCTACACGAATTAATGATCGGCTTATTATTAATAACTTATTCAATTCAGATTTCTCATTTTAGTCGGCTTTCCAGTTTTAGTAACTTTCCATTTAAAATGACTTTCCACTTTTAACAGGTTTCCATAAATAGTAAGTTTCCACTTTTAGAAAGTTTCCATAATTAGAAAGTTGAATCATTATTAATGGAATCAAAGTATCTTTTAACATATTTACACATTTGGTCCTTAGGGTTTCATAACTTTACATTTTAACCCTTTACTTTCCAAAATTACACTTTAAACCTTTTAGTATTCAAAGTTACACATTAAACCCTTAACTTATCCATTTTACATAATGAGCACTTATTTTATCATGTTATACTAATATACCTTCAAGTATTCACAATTTACATTTTAAGTCCTTCAAGTTATCAAAGTTACATATTTAACCCTTTAACTTACAATTTCAACTTTTAATTATCAATAATTACATATTAAGCCATTAAATTACCAAATTAGCACAAAACCCCCTGAATATATTTTATTACTCAAATCAGTCCCAAGTTTCCAGAAATTACACTTTTAGTCCCTCTACTTTAATTAATTACAAATCGCACCAATTAAGTACAATTAACTCACTTCTTGTAATATTTACACTTAGAACCCTCAAGTTATATTTTTCCCATATTCCTACTGATATATATGATCTTACAAAAATATCCCAGATGTTTCAAAGTTGGCAAAACACACCCTTGTACTTTATTTTCCAATTGGATTTATTTTAAAGTTACCAAAACCAAACCCTAATTTCATAAAATCATTATGCCATCATTATACAATCATTACTCAATCATTATTATGCATTAATTACCAGATCCAAACATAAAAACCCTAACCCTAATTCGATTTAGGGTTTCTTTTATTTTCTTCATTGTTTTCTTAATTAGCCGATTTATAAAATAAATCACAACACGAGATTTAAGCTTCTATAATTCAAACCCATATTTTTACGAGATCATAATTAATATATGAAGTTCATAAAAATTATCATTCATATCCAGAAAATTCATATACAATGATATAGAGTTTTGTTGTGTTTTTAGGGTTTAATTCACCAAAACGTTATAGAGCATGCATGGATCGATTAGAACATTTTATTTGAGACTTATATGATGTAAGAGACGTGAGAAAAATACCAGACCAGATCTGGAACAAATAGAATAGGCTGGACGAATTACACCTCTTGAATTGGATAATACGACACCAAAAATTCCCACGAGAACAAACGCGACCAACAAACCTTGTAATCATTTTTAGAATATCATATATGATGTAAGGAACTCAGGAAAAATAGAAAATGAATTTATAAGAGGTCGTATGAAACATAACGAATTTACCTTGTTTATAGTGCTCGACAAAAGGAAAAATGTGCCACGATCGAACCAAGCTTCAAAAATTCAAATGGGTATTTTTCTTGGCTTCTTAGGATGATGATAGATCACAGAAAATTGCTTAGGAATTATGGGGTGGTCGAATGGAGGCTTTAGGAGTTTTGTTTGTGTTTTCTTCCAATCGGTTTAGGGTTTTTATGGAGAAAATGTATGGTTTGACTTTTTATTGAGATATGCCGTGTGAAATAGGGGGAGGGAGGTCCATAATTTTCGTGATTTTGGTTGGAGAATATTTGGTGATGATAACCTTCCTTATTTATATAATCCATATCTTTTAAAATTAAATTAAATCAAAATAAAACTATATATATATCATTCGGCCATAGTAGGGGTAATTTAGTAATTTTTTCCACTTGTACAATGTTAAATGAAGTTGTTAAAATTACTTTGGATCATAACTTGTTCATTGTTAGAAGTTTAGGATTTATTTGGTACTTTAATAAGCTTTTAATAAATTTTTAAACATGTAGGGGCATTTTGGTCATTTCACTTGCTTTCAGATTTTAGGTGTTACAACTTCTTCCCCTCTAAAAAGAAAAATTTCGTCCTCGAAATTTGAAGTCGCAAAGTTAGACGAAGTCGTAGTAAACCGCAAAAGGTCATTACAAACATTCTCACGCTCGGGGAGGTTCTTCCAAAAAGATCTTCAGACCAATTAGTTTCTCATGACTCGTAACTATTGTCAAAGTAGTTTCAGATTTCTCAGAAGGGCATATCATATTGAATTTGAATCAAAAGGATAATGTACCAAACATAACGGATGATAAACGAATTTTCCAGGAAGAGGTATAAAAATACATAGGATTTTCATCGAATTGATTAGGCGAATCAGATGAGAATACATTGAATTGTAGCAAACATGGGGCGATATACGGTTTAACCCTTCAGCTTCTCAGATAGTCTCGGCTTTTAGATAACCCTCCAAAGGTATTCTCATAAACAAACAGGTCTCATTTCCTCAAAGTCCACAATCACATATTTTACTCATAGCTGATCATAATGAACAACTTCACGAATGCGAATCGTATATGGACAGAAAGCATATTGTTAGATATCGTCAACGGCAGAATTTCATAATGGAACCTAAGATCCTTATCAGAAGTTGCAAAGATTAGCAAAACACGTGTCGAGAGTCCAAACGTATCGAATCGTATAACAAGGACAGCATATCAAACGTATAGGTAGAATGAACCTAAAGTCTCACTAAACTCAGATGATCTTGATCAGATGCCAGAATTCTAAAGCTTCTAAGGCACTCCTCGAAATATCACATGCCCACCATAAGTGCACGTTATATGATGTAAGTATTATCACGTTGGCCAGGCGTCATAATACTGGCATCATATACATATGCCCTCATGATGATCATACTTTATCTCAAGTCGTGAACACCCAAACTTATTTAAATCCACCTAGTCCACCTATAGTCTCAGAGGTCACCAAAATCAAACGACATAACTAAGAGAACGAAATTACTCGAAGAGTAACGGAGATCCGAGATTGTCATTCAAAATTAAGGTACGTCATCAGTAACGTCAATTCTTTACAGCATCATCTCGTCTAAACACAATGTCCGCTTTCAAATCCGTCCACTCATTTACAAATTTCAAAATTTCTTCCAAGTCGGGGTAGTCTGTTTACTCTTGTCCATCTTGCCTCATGATTAAGAGAATTTAAAATTCGAGTCTGGTTCCTCAAGCCTTCAGCAACTCTTCTTGGTACTGTGGCGTCGTAGCGGCAGTCTCTGACACGATCACTGTGCATCCCTCCATCCGCAGGTCTGCTTCTGCTCTCAATTCATCTTAGTACAACTAAAATGAATAGAGAAACAAGACTGCGTGTCTTCGACAGGTCTTCTGTCATGGCTCCAGGTTTTAAGGTACATGATGTTGTTGTCGACTCCAGGTTGTGTGTTGAATGGTTCGTCTTCTTTGGTCTGGTTGTCTTGATGCCCAAACTGAAATCTTCACGTGTTGCATGATGTATGATTGAGCACTATCCCAGTTCCTCACTTCTTCTTGTATGCTTCTTCCATGGTAGTGCTTGTCGCAACCATCTTCTACGACTCTTCCACCAAGTTTCTAACTCCGATAACGATCTTCGATCTTGGTCCTTCTTGTGAAAGCTCTGTCTTTACATTATATAGGGTAGTGTTGTCTATTATGCTTTCTGAACGTCAATCAAATTTCTCTTCCAGAACAAAGGGTCGTCTCACCCATAATCTCTATGTTCTTCTTTCGTTTTAGAACACAACACAATGTCATACTATGACAATTTGTCCAAAACACGCGAAAACATGATTATTCTAGCCAACACCATTGGCATCATTCAAACTCACAAATGTGGTAACGAGTGCAAAGGCAATTTCAGAAATCATCTCAGGAAATTTTCACATCGCCTTCTTTCTTCTTCAAGAACTGAAATACTTCACAAAGGTTACTCTCGGTTAGTTAACCCCATTCTTAGAAGTTCTTGTGGTTGCTTCTTCAGTCCTTCAAATCTAAAATGATGCAATCAAATGCGGGGTTCAAAGGAAAAACAAATTAATCATTGATACGCGGAAACAGATAATGATTACTGATAGTGGTACGTTTAAGTTTACGATAGTCGATACGTCATCGCATACTTCTCTCGTTCTTCTTCATAAACAAACGAGAGCATCCAAAGAGAATCACAAGGGTTAACAAAAATCATATTCCATCAGTTCCTTCAAATACTCAACTTTTATAGCACCATGGTTTCTTCAACTGAGATCAGTTAAATGCCCACTCTACTTCCTAGCAGGAAGGAGTACCAAAAGGTTCACTAGAGAATACCGGAAAATCTTCGTATGACAAAATATTTCCCAATAGTAGAACTTTCCAAGGGTTGATAATAATGGTTTTCAGGACAACTTGGTAATCACATGAGTTTGGGGTAGGTGTTTCCAGAGTGACAGAAATTTTAGCAGATGTAGAGAGTCATCATAATGAAATAGAGTGAAGCAGATTTTTAGGGTCACATTTCAGATATGGTAGTCTATGGTATCTTCACGAATAGCCATTCAGTCCAAAAGACCGTACAATCAGACATCTCAAAGTCAAAGGATTCATAGAGTGAATACAGTCGTCAAATCATACAGATAGTTCATATATCAGAGTCAAGTACATGGTTCAACAAAAATGTTGGGATGGATAAACGAACAGTTCAATGTGTGGGAATTTCATTTAGCTTCTTAGCATAAGTAGCAGGTAGGATGTGTATCATTGGTAATACGAATATCGTATAATCGTCAATTGTGAGAGGTACAGAATCTCAGTTATCAGCATCATCATGCTTAGTTAACAAATCCATATAGAGATAGTATTTACATCATGCCCTTCCAAAGGAAACGGTAGGCAGAACAAGGTTCAACATTCAAAGAGAGGAAACAAAACTTCTCATATTCGTGGTTCATAATTACCAAAATTCTCATAGGAGTAATAATGGATCATACAGAGTTAAGTAGTATCGGATGATACATTCATACCCAGCATAAGTAATGAATTTACAGAATGTGTCGAACACATTGTGGTTGAATGACCTACGATGTGGTCGAAAAGGTGTCAAACAGCTTATCAAACAAATCGGAGGCGGAGATCAAAATCTGAAGGTGAAACTTAAATGTGTAAGGTATCCAGGTAGCCTCCCGAGGTATTCCAAACTTACTTGGTTACTAAGCTTAAGTTGCAAAACTTCTAACTTCTGAAACGAAGGTCCTTATAAGGCTTATCTATGAGCAAAGGCACGATCAGAGTGATACGGAAGCAAATGATACTTACATAAATGTCTTAGTCTACCCATTCCTCACCGGTAATAACTTGGGTTCCTATGGGGAATCCTAATGTAAAGTTTCAAAGGTTGTCTTATGAGCGCCTACAGTGGAAACTTAGGGGTCCAAACTTCACAGGTCAAGGGTAAATGTATTACGAATCGCAGCCTGGGCTCTGATACCATAATTGTAACACCCCAACCCGATAAGGGTAGAAGTATTACATTACAGTGACATATCAGAACAAACACAAGCATATGATTCATACATATAACGAAATTCAGGGTTACAAATGAAAAATCTGAAACTACAAGGTTACAAAAATAAATACTAAATCTATAAAGTGAAACTTCATCTAATCGTCTCTAGTCCAAAGCATAGTCTTCTAAGTCCAATCACACTCTCTTCCCATAACCCAGCTTCCTACTAAAACCTGCCGCAGGAAAAGGAAATGCGGCTGAGCTTAAAAAGCCCAGTGAACAGATACCTATACAAAGCAATGATAATGAAACAGAACTGAAACATAGTGCATTGGGGAAATAGAATAAGGAATAGATAAAAGAGTGATAGAATATAAAGAAGAAAGGATAGTCATCTACCACGAGCCCAGAAACTCAAAGTCATAAAACTCAAAGTCATAATTCTCAAAGTCATAATCTCAAAGTCATAATCTCACAATCAGAGGGGATACCTCTCAGGCAACCAGATAATATGAGGGGTGTCCTCATGTATCAAATGGGTGGAGTAGCTAGCTCCCAGAAATTGTGAAAGGCGTGTATTGCACACAGCACCAGTCACCTCAAAGTCAACTCAAAGTCATAGTTAAATCCACTAAACAGAACAGATCTAGGATTGCAATCCATACGCCCCTTACTCAAAGTCAATCTCAAAGTCACATACTCAAAGTCATAATGGCCATAATAATAATCATAAAAAGGGACGGCGTGAGAAATCACTCACCCACACATGAGTCATGCCAGTGGTGCATCACAGACATGCCTATGGTACCTCCATAGGTAGGGAAAACAGAAATGGCTCGGGTATCAAACTAAGAGTCAGGTCTCAAAGTCATACAAAAGGTCATATAGCAACGGTTTATCTCAAAGTCATCTCAAAATCATATCAGAAATAATAGTCAAGGTCCATTCAGAGTTCATCAGGTCAAGGTTCATATTCAAAAATCAATTCATGGTTCAGTTCAAAAGTCCGTTTCAAAAGTTTCTATTAAAAGTCCAATTTAAATAATCTTTTAAAACAGTTTTCATAAAAATGGTCTTTCAAAATATAGGGTTCATTAAAGTTAAATAACCTTTCTTTTAAAAAGAAATTTAGCATCATTTATAAACATCTTTTCAAATCAGTTCTTCTCAAAACATTTCCATGGTATCATTAAGAAGGTTTTCATAGCATAGGTTCATAACGGAGGTCATATCAAGTGGGATCTACAGAGAAGGTTCAAGTAAAGGGGATCATAGCAATGGCATCAATTCGGGAACTAACGGATCAGAATATGAAAGAGATCATGAGAAACCTTTTGAGAAAGGTCAGAATATCTGTACCTTAAACCGCAAGTGCAAACATGACAGAAAACATAAAGGTCGGAAGCAAAACTCCTTCTTCAGCGAATCTACACGAATTAATGATCGGCTTATTATTAATAACTTATTCAATTCAGATTTCTCATTTTAGTCGGCTTTCCAGTTTTAGTAACTTTCCATTTAAAATGACTTTCCACTTTTAACAGGTTTCCATAAATAGTAAGTTTCCACTTTTAGAAAGTTTCCATAATTAGAAAGTTGAATCATTATTAATGGAATCAAAGTATCTTTTAACATATTTACACATTTGGTCCTTAGGGTTTCATAACTTTACATTTTAACCCTTTACTTTCCAAAATTACACTTTAAACCTTTTAGTATTCAAAGTTACACATTAAACCCTTAACTTATCCATTTTACATAATGAGCACTTATTTTATCATGTTATACTAATATACCTTCAAGTATTCACAATTTACATTTTAAGTCCTTCAAGTTATCAAAGTTACATATTTAACCCTTTAACTTACAATTTCAACTTTTAATTATCAATAATTACATATTAAGCCATTAAATTACCAAATTAGCACAAAACCCCCTGAATATATTTTATTACTCAAATCAGTCCCAAGTTTCCAGAAATTACACTTTTAGTCCCTCTACTTTAATTAATTACAAATCGCACCAATTAAGTACAATTAACTCACTTCTTGTAATATTTACACTTAGAACCCTCAAGTTATATTTTTCCCATATTCCTACTGATATATATGATCTTACAAAAATATCCCAGATGTTTCAAAGTTGGCAAAACACACCCTTGTACTTTATTTTCCAATTGGATTTATTTTAAAGTTACCAAAACCAAACCCTAATTTCATAAAATCATTATGCCATCATTATACAATCATTACTCAATCATTATTATGCATTAATTACCAGATCCAAACATAAAAACCCTAACCCTAATTCGATTTAGGGTTTCTTTTATTTTCTTCATTGTTTTCTTAATTAGCCGATTTATAAAATAAATCACAACACGAGATTTAAGCTTCTATAATTCAAACCCATATTTTTACGAGATCATAATTAATATATGAAGTTCATAAAAATTATCATTCATATCCAGAAAATTCATATACAATGATATAGAGTTTTGTTGCGTTTTTAGGGTTTAATTCACCAAAACGTTATAGAGCATGCATGGATCGATTAGAACATTTTATTTGAGACTTATATGATGTAAGAGACGTGAGAAAAATACCAGACCAGATCTGGAACAAATAGAATAGGCTGGACGAATTACACCTCTTGAATTGGATAATACGACACCAAAAATTCCCACGAGAACAAACGCGACCAACAAACCTTGTAATCATTTTTCGAATATCATATATGATGTAAGGAACTCAGGAAAAATAGAAAATGAATTTATAAGAGGTCGTATGAAACATAACGAATTTACCTTGTTTATAGTGCTCGACAAAAGGAAAAATTTGCCACGATCGAACCAAGCTTCAACAATTCAAATGGGTATTTTTCTTGGCTTCTTAGGATGATGATAGATCACAGAAAATTGCTTAGGAATTATGGGGTGGTCGAATGGAGGCTTTAGGAGTTTTGTTTGTGTTTTCTTCCAATCGGTTTAGGGTTTTTATGGAGAAAATGTATGGTTTGACTTTTTATTGAGATATGCCGTGTGAAATAGGGGGAGGGAGGTCCATAATTTTCGTGATTTTGGTTGGAGAATATTTGGTGATGATAACCTTCCTTATTTATATAATCCATATCTTTTAAAATTAAATTAAATCAAAATAAAACTATATATATATCATTCGGCCATAGTAGGGGTAATTTAGTAATTTTTTCCACTTGTACAATATTAAATGAAGTTGTTAAAATTACTTTGGATCATAACTTGTTCATTGTTAGAAGTTTAGGATTTATTTGGTACTTTAATAAGCTTTTAATAAATTTTTAAACATGTAGGGGCATTTTGGTCATTTCACTTGCTTTCAGATTTTAGGTGTTACAGTCAGATTCGGGAATGATCATTACACTTTAATCATGGGATACGGTGACTATGTCAGTGGGAACATTGAAATCAGTCGTGTTTATTATGTGGAAGGCCTTGGACATAACCTTTTCTCTGTTGGTCAATTTTGTGATGGGGATCTAGAAGTTGCATTCTGAGAGAAAACTTGTTTCGTTCGTGACTTACAAGGAAACGATCTGATGTCTGGCTCACGTGGTTCTAATCATTATACCATATCAATGTCAGATATGATTGCTACATCTCCGATATGCCTTCTCTCCAAAGCAGAATCGACTAAATCTTGGTTATGGCACAAACGTCTTTCGCACTTGAATTTCAAAACTATGACTGACCTTGCTCGTTATAAACTTGTTGATGGATTTTCAAGATTCCGATTTACCAAAGATCACTTATGTTCAGCCTGTGAACAAGGAAAAAGTACTCGAGCTCATTTTCCTTCTAAACCAGAGCACAGTACGAATCATGTTCTATAACTGTTTCATATGGATTTGTGTGGACCGATGCGTGTTCAAAGTATCAACGGTAAACGCTACATTCTTGTAATTGTGGATGATTACTCCAGATGGACTTGGGTTTATTTTTTACGAAGTAAAGATCAGGCTCCTTCAATGATCATCACCTTTCTCACTAAAATTCAAGTTCAGTTACGCAACACGGTCCGAATAGTCAGAACTGACAATGGAACTGAATTTAAGAATCAGACACTTCGGTCATATTTTGAGAAAGTGGGAATTGAACATCAAACATCTATTCCTAGAAGCCCAGAACAGAATGGAGTTGTTGAAAGACGCAACAGGACGTTAGTGGAAGCTGCTAGAACTATGTTGATTAATGCTCAATTACCAGATTACTGAAGCTGTTTCAACTGCATGTTATACCCAAAACCGTTGCATGATCACAAAACACCATCGCAAAACACCTTATCAAATTGTTCACAAAAGGAAACCAAACATCGACTACTTTCATGTATTTGGAGCACTTTGTTATCCGAAAAATGATCGTGATGATTTAGGTAAACTTAAAGCAAAGGCTGACATCGGAGTGTTCGTTGGATACTGTGAAAATTCGAAAGGTTTTCGGATATGGAATCGTCGCACAAGAGAAATTCAAGAAACCATTCACGCTAATTTTGATGAACTCACACAGATGGCTTCTGAGCAACACAGCTTAGGACCCGAATTCAACCGTCTTCACTCTCCGGAATCTTTGGCTGAACCATTGCCACTCAACCGCAAAGAATTGGAAACCTTGTTTGCTCCACTCTTTGATGATACAATTGAATACCGTTCTACTGAGGTCTCACCTAATTCCACTGCTCAACCTGATAATATTCCAGTACCTGAATCACCTCAACAAACTACTACAACTGTTGAGAAAGACGATCCTCCAATTGCATCACCATCTACAGGAGAACAAACTGTTTCTAACTCCCGCCATTCAGCTGAAGATCCTAAACCACAATCAGTTCCACAACCCGCAGAGCATGATCCTGATACGTTCTTCAACCCGTTTGCACCGGCTCCTCCATTTCCTGATATAGTTGAGTCATCTACACGCAATTTGGATCCTGCTAACATGCGAGATACTTATCAACTACACCCTTCAACACACAAATGGACTCGAGACCATCCACTAGTTCATATTATTGGTCATCCAGATGCACCTGTAATGACAAGACAACGACTTCACACTGATGGAGAAACTTGCATCTATGCACTCACAGTTTGTCAAGAGGAACCAAAGAACATTAAAGAAGCAATGACTTATGACAACTGGATTGAATCTATGCAAGAAGAATTTCAGCAGTTCATCCGATTAGAAGTCTGGGAATTAGTTGAAAGACCTGACGGAGTCTTTATCATTGGGCTAAAATGGATTTGGAAAAATAAGCTCTGATACCACTTGTTAGGTCACCATTTTAACAACATAATCACTTAAGAATTCTAGAGAGAGAGAGTGGAAGGAACACCTAATGAAAATAACGTAACAAATCACGCCTAAGCTAGATGCAGAAGGAACTGTCATACGTAACAAATCACGCCTGGTAGCGAAAGGATACTCCCAACTAGAAGGACTTGATTTTGCTGAATCCTTTGCTCCAGTGGCTAGACATGAAGCTGTTCGGATCTTTTTGGCCTATGCTGCACACAGGAACATGGTTGTTTACCAAATGGATGTAAAAACAGCATTTCTCAATGGAGACCTCCGTGAAGAAGTGTATGTAAGCCAACCAGAAGGCTTTGTTGATCCTGAGCGTCCTAATCACGTTTACCGACTCAAAAAGGCACTCTACGGACTCAAACAAGCCCCACAGGCGTGGTATGACAAACTTTCTACTTTCTTGCTGACCAATAAATTTTCTAAAGGATCGGTGGATCCAACATTTTTTACAAAAACCTACGGGGAGGACTTACTCGTTGTTCAAATATATGTCGATGACATTATTTTTGCTTCAACGAAAAGAAGTTACTCTAATGATTTTGCAAAACTAATGAAAGATAATTTTGAAATGTCCATGATGGGTGAACTTTCATTCTTTCTAGGACTACAAGTTCATCAATCACCCCGTGGAATTTTTATAAATCAGTCCAAATATGCTCTTGAAATTTTAAAGAAACATGGGATGATGAGTTGTGATACTTATAATACACCGATGGGCTATACCACAAAACTAGACGCTGACTTACATGGGACACCTGTTGACCCTACCAAATACCGAAGTATGATTGGGTCCCTCATGTATCTCACGGCTAGTACCTGATATAGTATTTGCTGTCTATATGTGCTCTCGCTATCAGTCCAAACCAACTGAAAAACACCTCAGTGAGGTCAAAAGAATCCTTCGATACATAAAGGGAACCATTAACTTGGGAATCTGGTATCCGAAGGATTCTGGTTTTGAACTAATTGCTTTTTCAGATGCTGACCATGCAGGATACTTAGACACACGCAAAAGTACATCTGGTGGATTACAATTTCTCGGAGATAAACTTATGTCATGGCAATCAAAGAAGCAGGACTGCACATCACTGTCGTCAACAGAATCTGAATATGTAGCTATGTCTGCTTGTTGTGCTCAAGTCATATGGATGAGATCACAACTTAAGGATTATGGCTACCTATTCAACAAGATTCCAATTTACTGTGATTCAAAAGTGCCATTGCTATCTCCTGCAATACAGTCCATCATTGCAAATCGAAACACATCGATCTCCGATATCACTTCATCAAAGAACACGTTGAAAAGGGTACCGTTGAACTTTATTTTGTTGGGACTGAGTACCTATTGGCGGACTTACTTACCAAATCTTTAGCACCATCAAGGTTTGCGAGTCTAGTTCACCAAATTGGTATGCATGTTTGACTCCAGATGATCTGGAAAAGTTTTTAAAACACAATTGATCGTCAAACATCTACAAAAAATCTTTGTATATATTCTTATTTAAAAAAAAAAAAAAGAAAAAAAAGAAAAAAAAAAGTTTTCTTTGTTCAAGATATGCAAGTTCACAACGTTTTTTCTGAAAAATCAATATAAAATGCATATCTTGAGGGGGAGACAGAAATCTTTTTTTAAACTTCTTTATTTTATAATACTTTCTCATCACTACTAAATCTCATTCTCGACTCCTCTTGAACCATTACGTGTTAAATTTTCCGTATTACTTCTTATGGTTGGTTCAAGAGGGTGCTACATCCATAATTCGAGTAACATTTTTTTCAGCCTCATAAGTCGTATAGTCATTTTGAAACTCAAGGGACTCAATGTGCATTATTTGTTAAGTTTAGTTTGGTAAAACAAGTTGAGGGACCAAATGTGTCATAGTTTCAAAGTCTTTAGTATATCCATGTTTTTTATCAAATCTGCTTATTTTTTTTCATTCCAAAACACCAAACGCGCCCCTTTTAATCCAAACATCAAACGCACCATAATTCTTTTCCAGTATCAAGAATTTTTCAAGGGTTCTTCAAGATTCATTGATTGTGAGTGTTCACAATTGACTCATTAATTACCATTACATGCATCCTATTTGTTAAATATGAGTCTAATCGATTGTCTAGGGTTTATGTGAATTCTGTATTTGGGGGTTTCTTGTAGGTTGTGATTTAGGCTAATTAATTGATATGGCCAATTGCGGTATGTCCCATTGTACCTTAATTCACTATACCTTGATTTTAGTTGCCTCATCCTAGTGTATTATAGGTGGCTTTAACTTTCATAAGCCCATTTTTTTCTGTTTATGACTATCACTGGGATTAGGAGTATTTGATGAGTGTTATACTTATAATTTGGACTCACAATCATTGCGGAATACTGCGAATTTGAAAACTTTGGTATATATCGAGTTTGATAAATGGATTATCGAGTTTGGATTTTGTGCTGTTTTATCGAGTTTGAACAAGACTTATCGAGTTAAAATGTTACATGATTATCGAGTTTAAGATTGTTTTTTGTCAAGATTATCGAGATTGAGGAGTTTAAGCTTATCGAGTTAATAAACTTTGAATGTTATTGAGTTTGGATTTGTTACATGCTTGTCGAGTTTGAGATTATTTATTAGAAATCTTATCGAGTTTAACATTAGTTGGTGGCTTATCGAGTTTGGAATCTTTAGCTTATCGAGTTTGACATTGTTTCTTGGATTATTGAGTTAGGTGCTTTACTTTCCTTATGCTTATCGAGTTTGAATTTTTAACATGGTGCTTATCGAGTTTGGATGTGACATGGTGTTTATCGAGTTTGGATGTAATCTGGTGACTATCGAGTTAGAATAGTTTTTGCATATCGAGTTTGATGACAAATCTTTTGTTTTCGAGTTTGAATCATTTGAGCATATCGAGTTTGAACCACTCTCTTAATCGAGTTTGGTAAAGTTAAATGATTATCGAGTTTGAAAACTTTAATGCCTATCGAGTTTGAAGTTGTTTTGTTATCGAGTTTGAGCAAAAGGCTTATCGAGTTTGAAACAGACTTATCGAGTTTGGAACATAAAATGGTTTCCAAGTTTGGGATGATTATCGAGTTAAGTCCAAATTTTTTTTTAGTTAAGTCTAAACTGTTTTTCAAGTTGAGTTATTAATCTCTTACTTATTTCACTCCGAGACAGGAGTTTCGTAATGGAACCATCACGTATGGGTTCTAGTTTTTCCATTTTTATGAAAAGAAATGCTGCCGAAATTTTTCAAAATTTGTCAAATTATGAGTCTTTTTTTTAAATGGAAAGATGATTCCGTTTCATGTTTATCTAAGAGTTGTGATTGATTCTTATGAGGATTGTGTGTGTCTCTTGGGTTGATTTATCATGAGTTGTATATGTGATGTTGACTTTATCTTAGGCGATTATTTTTCGGACATTATTCTTTTGTCTAACACTAACGAGCTAATCACCACGTGGCTTTTGTTGGTTTATGAATCATTTCAGGTCTCGATATGGCAAAGAAATCAACACCTAGACACGAATTGATTCAAGGAGATGAAAGAGTAATCGCTAAGACAAACCATAGGATAGATCTCGATTCAATCACATGTCATGATACTTGTGCAATCAGTCTGGAAATACTTAAGAGACACTTCATTTACAACCTCCTTACCATCACCACTGAAGTACCTGAAGTATACTTAACACAGTTTTGGGAGACTGTTGAAATCAGCAAAGATGAAAAGTCACTGGGGGTTCATCTTGATCACAAACTTGTTGTGTTTGATGTACAAACTCTCCGTACTGTTCTCGGTTTGCCTAATGTCAAGAAATTCTCTCATATGCCGTCATTATCAGATGTTATCAGACTTCTTCGAGAACTGCAGTATGATGAATCAATAATCCAACTCAAAAACATATCCCACGTTGACAGGAAATACATTCCACAACCCTGGCTCACACTTTACTCAATTCTCACCAACAGTTTAACGGGCAAAGAAACTGGGCATGAACATCCTACTCTAGAAACGATGCAGATTTTCTGGGGGGTCGTTAAACAAGCTCAAATTGACTATGCTCAACTAATTTGTGTGGACATGGTTAATCACGCAAGACAGTTTCTCAAATCGTCTACCTCAAAAATTCCATTCTACAGATTCACAAAGTGTCTCATTGCTCATTTCATGGAGAAAAACCCAGATATTGATCGTAGATCGGAAGATAAGAAACACCCCCCCCCCCTGTGGATTATAAATACTCTAAAACCAGGATTCAGAAGACAAACACTCAAAAACAAGGAATGAGAATTCCCGATAGTCTTATGCCTGATGATGTTCGTGACACTGAGGCATATATTTTGTATGATGAAGCTCAGAAAATTGGTAAAGTGGGTTTGATTGTGACAAAGAAAAGGAAAACTTCTAAAAAGAAAACTTCAACAGATGTTTCAACAATCATAACCATTCCCAAATCCAGAACCAAAAAGGTCACAAGAGAGCCTAAGAAGAAAGTGACTACTATTCGTGATGAACCAACGGATGATGAAGGAGATGCTCATCAGGAAACAGAAACTGAAAAACTCACAAAGACTTCAAGCAAGAAGGCAGATAAGGGAAAAGCTATTGAAACTCAAGAAGAATCTATCACCTCACCAATGTCTGAATCCGAAGAAGATGAACAACTGCAACTAACCTTAAGAAAAAGCAAAGAATCGGAAGCAGAAAGAATCGCAAAAGTTACAAAGAAAGGTGAAGGTTCTGGAACTCAAGAACCGGTAAGCCCAACTCCAGAACCCGAAAGAGATGATCAAACATCAGAAGAAACACATTCACAAACTGAATCATCCTCTGAACAAGGTGATGATAACTCTGAAGATGAAGCTGAGTCATCAAGTTCTGATCCAAATGAATCTCTCGATAAACCGGCTGAAACTGAAGTTGAAGCTGAAGCTTCAAAAGACAAAGACGATGAGGAATCCGAGAATGAAGAAAGTAGCGATGAGGAAGATAAATCGGAAAGTGAAGAAGTTAATGATGAAGAAGATGTGCATGATGAAGATGATGAGGAATCGGATGGTGAGAAAAAGGATGAGCTTCTCGAAACTAGTCAAGATACCTCTATTGACGTTGTAGGAATTGATGAAGGACCACCAAAAGTTCAACCACAACAACAACCTTTATCACAACCTCAAAGTCATCCTCTACAAAGCCCTAACACTACTGTTGTTCACTCAAGCTTGTTGAAATCACTACATGACCAATACGACGCACTTGAAAAGCAAGTTCATGAACAACAACGTGATGTTGAAGCTTTCAAGATCTACAATGTGGATAAAGCAGTTGAGGAACAGGTAAAACTGATATTACCGAGGGAAGTTCAGAAGTATGTTCAGAAGGAACTTCCTTCTGCTGTGAGACATTATGTCAACAGGAATCTTGCAGAGATTGTTTCTCACAGGTTTCAAACTACACCAATCACTGTTCAGACTCTACCTCCAAAACCTTCCATTAGTGATCTCAAAGGCAAATTATTGGAAGCAATAGTGAATGATCCAGAGGAAAATGATCTACGCAAGGCACTTATCAAGTCTATCAAGAAAGCTGAAAAGAAAAGCGAATCCTGCAAAAAGACTATTGCTACTAAGCGTAGACATGATGATTCCGACCCTGACGATCAGCCACAACCTGATAAGAGGAAGAAAGTGTCCGGTTCCACCTCCAGATCTCCTACCATAACCGCAACCGCTAACGTTTCAGCTGATTCAAACCCTCCACAATCAACTGCGGATCCTCACCCCTCACAAGAAGATGCTAATGTCGATGTGGATGAAATCCCTCCACTTATCACCGAAACCATTACGGAACCACCCAAGGATGCTCAGTTACTTCCTGCTCCTGAATGGATTAACCCTGATGCTCCTTCTTTTAACTGGTTTGATGAAATGGTTGATGCATACCCTGATGACACTGAAGCTGAAGAAATGACTGAAGGATCTATTATAAGCTTCACAAAAAGAATCAAAAGGGTGATGCAAACTCAAAGACTTCAGCTGTCTGACTTGGTTAAGATTCGCAAAGCAGGGTTTACAGAGTTCAAAACATGCACTACTACTGAACTTGAGTTCGGGTATAACGTGGATGAGGTTGCAAGAGCTCAGTCTGAAAACATTACTTGGGAAAAGAGACCATCTTGGGACAAACTCTATCATGGCACAGAACCTCTCGTTGATGAGTTCAAATATCAAGATTTTACTCAACCGTTACCCCTAGTTGGTCCTCCAAGTGATCCTAAGCTTCCTAAGCAATACTTCTTCAATAGAGACCTTCTCTATCTTATTCATGGGAACACGAATCCTAATCATCGTTATGCAACATCTCTCACCAAATTCAGAGTTGCCTCATATCCTCTGGAAACACTAGAAGATCAAATGAGAGGCTTGCATTCTACTTCTATCTCCAAATACAATCATGAAGTTGCCTTATGTACGCTTCCCTGGCCAGAGATGCGTAAATGGTTCTACAAATACAAGCTGACATTCCGATCCAATCACAGAGTCTTCTCGAATCATCGCATTCTTGCCATCACAGCAGTCCCAAGTACCGAGAAAAGATATGGATATAACTTTCTTGATAAAATTGAGGTCCGCCGAAGTGATGATCAACTGTATACATTCAGTGAAGCTGACTATCATCGCTTGAACCTCAGTGACATTGCTGACATATACTTGCTCAAGGTTCAAGGCAAACTTCAAAACTTGTCCGGTAGCCTTCAGTATGACGTCATCAACTCCATTTTGCTCTTCATGCGCCAAACCATTATCAAAGCAAGAGTCGAAGATGCACAACTTGGGGTCGAAAGCTACCAAAAGTCACTCAACTTTACTGCTCCACAATTATATCCTCCTAACATCCCGCCTTTAAGACCTTTCATCTTCAATAAAAAACCTTTTGGAGTGGTTTACCCGCACAACGATGGTTTCCGTTTCATGAGATACGAAGAGGTTCATAAGTTCGGGGATCAGACTCTCAGATTTGTCAGAATTCAGCTGAATGAAAAGCTCAAAGAATATGATAGTGGGATTAAAGTGGGATGGAATAAAAGAGATGTGAAAGAAGCACTTAAGTTCCTGGCTAGGATTGATCAAAAGCTGAGGTTCAGGGAGCAGATACGCACTTTGGAGAGCTTAATTGGAGCAAGGGAACCTATTCCGAATATACTCACTTACCGCCGTCCAGACACTCCTTGAATATGATCAGTTTGGTATAACATTAAGTTTGTTTCATCATAATTTTTTCTTCATCTATAACTTTGGTTTGTGCACACATAACAGTGTACAACCCGTGCTTGTAATTTAAGGACCCTGAGGTACGCTTCAGTGCCTCAATCCTTATATAATGAGCGAAGGCTTCTGATGAGTGCTCAAACACTCATCATTTTTATCGTATCTGGACTGCCAAAACATCCAAAAACGCATCAAAATCCACAATTTATCCCAAAAGTGTGTTTTATATGTTTTAGATGCAAAATGTTTAAAAACTAATGAAAAACGAACAAAGTTTGCACAATTGGCAGTTTCAGTCCCTCAAGTTTCAAAATTTGGCAAAACTAGTCCCTGGAAGTTTAAAATGAAAGAAAAGTCAACCCAAGGCAAAGAAAAGTCAAAAATTGTCAAAATAAGTCCTTGGGTGAAAAAGTTTGAGAAAATTACACTTTTACCCCTCAAAATCCAAAATTGGCATAAAAGGTCCCTGGAGTTTCAGAAAATGGCAGAATTGGTCCCTGGTGGGGTATTTTTGAAAGGAAAATCATTTTTTGTCCTTAGAAAATCAAAATGTGTCACAAATGATCCTTTGGTGTGAAGTTTGAGGAAATTACAATATTAGTCCCTCAAATTTGGAAACTTGTCACATTTGGTCCCCGGGAAATTTTGAAAAGTGAAAATGGAAAAATTGGTTCTTAGTTGTTGGTGATTAGCTGGCGACTCGGTGAACAAAAATTAGCAACATATACGGGTTTTCACCCGTATCTCTGATTTCATTCTACCACCCTAGTGTGGGGGAATGGCCAACCCCCCGCTAATTTGAAAATGTATATATCTCAAAAAAAAAAAAAAAAAAAAAAAAAAAAAAGTGATTGTATGTACAGTTAAATAAAGTGAAAAATACAAAACAAAATTCCACAGTTAGCTTCGAATATTATCTTTTTACGTTCATAGATTCGGCATAATAGCCGGGACTGTGAATATTGAGGACAATATTCATTTCTAAGTGTGGGGGGGAAATTCTAGCGAATTTTATCGCAAAATACTTTTAAGTACCCCCATTTTGGCCCAAATTTTTCAAAAATTTTTCACTTTATTTCAAAATTTTTGTGGTAATCAGTCCGCCGTGTCTAAACGACAAAAGGGATTGGATAGTCCAGGAGCAAACGGCTCTTGGTAAAGACAACTCAAATCCGTTTACGGCTTGCAATTTGCCCAAAATTGTACGGTTCCTCAACTCCCCAAAAATAAATGAGTTGGCTAGCCCACAAGATTATGGCTTGTGGTAAAGGCCGTGGAAAATCCATAATTGGTAATCAGCTCACCAAGATGTTGACTAGGTCCATCAAGATGCTGGCTAGTCCAGGAGCAAACGGCTCCTGGTAAAGACTAATCAAATCCGTTGACAGCTGGTGGTTTGCTCAAAATCACACTCTTATCAGGTGTGCCACAGTTCTTACACCTGGCTGCTCCAGAAGTGATGGCTTTTAGTAAAGAGTTTAAAATCCATCAAGTTTTTCTCAAAAGATTGCTAGGGACTAGCAATAGTTTAGTGTGGGGGATTGATGAGTGCTCAAACACTCATCATTTTTATCGTATCTGGACTGCCAAAACATCCAAAAACACCCAAAAAACGCATCAAAATACACAATTTATCCCAAAAGTGTGTTTTATATGTTTTAGATGCAAAATGTTTAAAAACCAATGAAAAATGAACAAAGTTTGCACAATTGGCAGTTTCAGTCCCTCAAGTTTCAAAATTTGGCAAAACTAGTCCTTGGAAGTTTAAAATGAAAGAAAAGTCAACCCAAGGCAAAGAAAAGTCAAAAATTGTCAAAATAAGTCCTTGGGTGAAAAAGTTTGAGAAAATTACACTTTTACCCCTCAAAATCCAAAATTGGCATAAAAGGTCCCTGAAGTTTCAGAAAATGGCAGAATTGGTCCCTGGTGGGGTATTTTTGAAAGGAAAATTATTTTTTGTCCTTGGAAAATCAAAATGTGTCACAAATGATCCTTTGGTGTGAAATTTGAGGAAATTACAATATTAGTCCCTCAAATTTGGAAACTTGTCACATTTGGTCCCCGGGAAATTTTGAAAAGTGAAAATGGAAAAATTGGTTCTTAGTTGTTGGTGATTAGCAATTTTGGTCCTTTGAAGCAATATGGAAAAAATGCAAAATCAGTCCTCAAGTTTGGCCAAATTACAACATTGGTCCTTGTGGTATTTTAGAACTACAACCATCCGGACCCTTAACCATTTAAACCCAAAACCAACTCCAAAAGCCCACACACCCTTTGTTGGCCCAAACCAATTCCCAGCCCACCCCCTTACCCGTTTTAAAATAATACTCACTCCCCCACTTTGACCCTCGTTGACTCCCACCATCTCCACATCACCACTGACTACCTGCTACCCTCCAAAGTCCCCATCATCACCCCTACTCCTTTACCACCTGCACACTCCAACCTCCCCCCTTGCCTAACCAAACAACAATATCAATCCAAAAACACACCCCTGGCATCAATTATATCCAAGAAAACTCCAAAAGCAAAATTGGCGCCAAAACTAATGAACGGCCAAGATTAAAAATACATGATCCATTGGCTCAAATTGGTGGTGGGAATTGATCAGAGGGTTCCCAAACCCTAGTTGAAGGCTATAAAAGGGAAGATATGGAGCAGTGAAGAGGAGTTAGATTTTTAATAAAAATTTCATGTCGTTAAAATAGTTCAAGCAATGTTAGTATAATGTTCTTCTTTTAAATGTTGTATTAAGGTTCCTCAGTGTAATTCAAACCTTTTTTAATTTATAATATTCAAGTTTCAGTTACTCTCTTATGTTATACAGTTTATCTCCCATTCAATAGTTTCTCAAAAAGCTTGATCATGGCTTCTTATTGATTTCATGGACTAATCTAGGCACACTTAAGCTCCCATAAGCTTATTGAAAACTTCTAGAGACCATAAAAGCAGTTAGTAGTAAAAGTGCAAAAAAATTTCTAACAAGTCAATGCAGGTCAAAGGAGGGGCATTCATGGAGCTCTGGATAAGCTGAGATAGCAAAAGGAAGATCTTGGCCTATCCTAAAGATAGGCAAGCATAGTGAGTTACTCCTTTTCATGCTGGAGTGGAAAACTTGGTAACTTGGTCCATTTTTCTTCATAAAATTGCATATCTTTGATTATGAGTTTAGTGTAGTTTTAATTGCATATTATTGTTAAAACAGCTTCATTTTGAGTTATTAGAACTAGTTAGATTGATAAATTGGAATTTGGTAGTGGATTGCTTCATAAATTAGTGTAACAGTCACCTAAACTAGTGTTTGGATTGTTTAATTACTTGGTATAAACCTGTGTTTTGGTAATCAATTTTAGTTGCTGCATAATATATTAGTGTACACTAGAACATGTAAGTCATAAAAACAATAGCTTATAGTCCCAAAAGTCAAATTGCTCTTTAAATCCTTCATAAGCATCAATCTGTTAAGTTTTAAGGATAGCAATTAATCATTTAGGTGTAAAATTAGGTAACACAGCTTATTTTGAATCCATTTTGGCTTAAACAACCTTATACAGTTCAAAGTTTGGAATCAAATCTGATATTGGTCAAAGTTTTCATCAAAAAGAAAAAGTCAAAAATCTTATTTTTCTCAGAAAATCAAATTTTGTGAGAATTAATTGGAATTTTGTGGACATAATTGGAACTTGAAATTTCTTGTGGGTCAACTACACCACCTAAGCTTCAGGAATCATAGCTTGTTGGATTTTTTAGAATTTTTGACAAGCTTCTGCAAGGGCTCAAAGAGAGCTGCAGGGCAGAACCCCTCCCCTGTGCACAGTTGTGACCACTTTTTCTTTATGCTTGTGTATGCTACTTAGTGGACCCCACACCCTAGGATTTAGCTTATTGGTAGCTTATGACCTCATATTTTAATACCTAGGCTTAGTTTGGATATTAGCTTATTCTAGAGTAGCTTATTTGACCCACCTTGTGGCCTGTTTTCATTACACCAAAGCTGACCACTCAGCTTTTGAGTTGAAGTTTCAAGGTCCATCTAGAGTTCATCAATAAGCCAATTGCTTAGCTTATTGGCTTATTGGGTAGCCTGTGAGTCCAACTTGACAGGCCAACTCTTTGTTTGACCCCTAGGCTAGTGGACCCCACCTGTATTTGGCCCTAAACCTTGTCCCAAAACTGTCTCAGATTTCCAATAAGCAACAGCTTATTTTCTGCGTTTTTGGCTTATTGAAGCTTCTTGTTTGCTTAAATCTTGTTTATTCTTGTTCATTAAACTCATAGGAACCATTTTCTTCATTGTGAACCTGAGGTGACAAAGGACAAAATGCAAAATCCTAGCTCACGAAGTACAGCACACGTCCAACCTCAGGTTATTCCTGAAACCAGATGTAAGCCTGGAGTTGTCTTTGAACCACCAGAAACTCCAGTGGACAACCCTAAATCCAAAACTTCTATTCCCTATCCATCACGTCTCAGTGAACAAAAGCTCCGCGAAAAAGCTAATCACCAAATGGATAAATTTTTCCAAATCTTCCAAGATTTACATTTTGATATCAGCTTCGCGGATGCTATTCTCTTGATGCCCAAGTTTGCATCGACAATCAAAAATCTGTTGAGTAATAAAGAAAAATTATTTGAGATGGCAAGAACTCCTCTGAATGAGAACTGCTCTGCGGTTCTTTTGAAAAAGCTTCCTGAAAAGCTTAGAGACCCCGGGAAATTTCTAATTCCTTGTACTTTCCCGGGTATGGTTGATTGCTTCGCCTTGGCCGATCTAGGTGCTAGCATTAACCTAATGCCGTATTCTGTGTGGAAGAAACTCTCTATTCCCGAACTTACCCCCACGTGCATGACTTTAGAGCTTGCCGATCGTTCGATTTCTCGTCCCATTGGCATTGCCGAGGACGTATTCGTTAAAGTGGGGAAGTTCCATTTTCTGGCAGATTTTGTGATTGTTGACTTTGATGCCGATTCAAGGGTCCCTCTCATTCTTGGGCGGGGATTCCTTAGAACTGGGCGAGCTCTTATCGATGTATTTGAGCATGAGATCACATTACGTGTTGGAACGGAAGCCATAACCTTCAACCTAAATCAAACTTCAAGATACTCCTCCAATTATGATTGTGAGTCGGTGAATCAAATTGATGTCATCGATGTTGCTGCTGAGGAGTATGCTCAAGAGATTTTAGGTTTCATTGATGATTCTTCGAGTGAATACCTCACTCAGTCTTCTCACCCCATCATTGCCAATTCTTCTCCTTCCCTCACTCCGTTTGAGGGAAGTGACTTCATCTTAGAAGAAATGGAGGCGTTTCTCAAAGTGATTCGATTCCCGATGGAGTCGATAACCAAGAGATCGACCTCGAGAGGGATATTCTCATACTTGAAAAATTGTTAAACGAAGATCCCTCTCCTCTTCCTGTTCTACCACAACAACTTCATAAAGAGGAGGTAAAAAATGTTGAGAAAACTGATGACTTTCCCGAGGTTGAACTTAAGGACTTGCCGCCTCATCTTGAATATGCATTTCTGGAGGGTGATGATAAATTACCCGTCATAATTGCCAAAGACTTAAGTGATGAGGAAAAGGCTGCTCTTATCAAGGTTTTGAAGTCTCATAAACAAGCAATTGCTTGGCGACTCTCCGACATCAAGGGCATTGACCCTGAATTTTGTACTCACAAGATTTTAATGGAGGACGACTTCAAACCTACAGTCCAACAATAAAGAAAGGTGAATCCAAAAATTCACGAGGTTATCAAACAAGAGGTTTTAAAACTTCTTGATGCCGGATTGATTTACCCTATCTCGGACAGTCCTTGGGTCAGCCCAATCCATTGTGTTCCAAAAAAGGGTGGCATTACTGTTGTCACAAATGAGGAGAATGAGTTAATTCCAACTCGTTTGGTTACGGGTTGGCGCGTCTGCATTGACTATCGTAAGTTAAATGATGCCACCCGTAAGGATCATTTTCCTCTGCCCTTTATGGATCAGATGCTCGAGAGATTAGCGGGGAATGAGTATCATTGCTTCCTCGATGGTTTCTCGGGTTACTTTCAGATTCCCATTGATCCGCAAGATCAAGAAAAGACCACGTTCACGTGCCCCTATGGAACTTTCGCATATAAACGTATGCCATTTGGCTTATGTAATGCTCCGGGCACGTTTCAAAGATGTATGATGGCCATTTTTTCCGACATGATCGGAAAAACTATGGAGGTCTTCATGGACGATTTTTCGGTCATTGGGGATTCGTTTCAGTCATGCCTCTCCCATTTAGACAACATGCTAAAACGTTGTGAAGACACAAAGTTATGTCTAAATTGGGAGAAAAGTCACTTTATGGTCAAAGAGGGCATTGTCCTCGGCCATAAAATTTCAAAGAGTGGGATTGAGGTCGACAAAGCCAAAGTTGATGTCATTGCTAAATTACCTCATCCCACTACTGTCAAAGGTGTTAGGAGTTTTTTGGGTCATGCCGGTTTTTACCGTAGGTTCATTCAAGATTTTTCTAAAATCGCCCGGCCTATGACCCATCTCCTCGAGAATGATGCTCCTTTTATCTTCTCCCCCGAGTGCATCGAAGCCTTTGAAACATTAAAGAAAAGGCTTACCGAGGCACCAATTCTTGTTGCCCCCGATTGGGACTTGCCCTTTGAGCTCATGTGTGATGCTAGTGATTATGCTATTGGGGCAGTCTTGGGGCAACAAAAAACAAAACATTTTCAGCCTATACACTATGCCAGCAAGACTATGACCGAGGCTCAAAGCCATTACACCACCACTGAAAAAGAATTATTAGCTGTGGTGTATGCTTTTGAAAAATTCCGGCCATACTTGATACTGACTAAAAGCATAGTGTATACGGATCACTCGGCTTTGAAGTACCTTTTTGCAAAACAAGATGCAAAGCCGAGACTTCTTTGTTGGGTTCTCCTCCTACAGGAATTTGATATCATAATTCGTGATAAAAAAGGAGCTGAGAACCTAGCTGTTGATCATCTCTCCCGTTTGGAAAACCCCCATCAAGATGTTTTCGAGAGGAAATAAATTAATGAAACATTCCCTCTCGAGACACTCAATGCGGTTTCCTTCCGTGGAGATTCTGTTACCCCTTGGTTTGCCGATTTTGAAAACTATCTTGCGGGTAACTTCATTGTGAAAGGGATGTCGTCCCAACAAAAAAATAAATTTTTCAAAGATGTAAAACATTACTTCTGGGACGACCCCTACTTGTTCAAAATATGTGCGGATCAAGTCATCCGGCAGTGTGTATATGGTCAAGAAGCCACTGAAATTCTTAAGGCTTGCCATGCTGGTCCCACGGGGGGCCACCACAATCCAAATTACACCGCCAAAAAGGTTTTTGATTCCGGTTTCTTTTGGCTCACGATTTACAAGGATGCCCAAGAATTAGTCAAATCCTGTGACGCTTGTCAACGTCACGGGAATATTTCACAAAAGAATGAAATGCCACAAAATGCAATCCAAGTTTGTGAAATATTTGACGTTTGGGGCATCGACTTTATGGGGCCATTCCCGTCATCTCATGGAAATAAGTACATACTCGTGGCAGTTGACTATTTGTCAAAATGGGTCGAAGCAAAAGCTTTACCCACAAATGATGCCCGAGTAGTCGTGAAATTTTTGAAAGCTCTCTTTGCTCGATTTGGAACTCCACGTGCTATAATTAGTGATCGTGGTACGCATTTTTGCAATGACAAATTTGATAAAGTCATGCAAAAGTATGGTGTAACTCACCGTCTTTCTACTGCATACCACCCTCAAACAAGTGGACAAGTAGAAGTTTCCAATCGAGGCATCAAGAGAATATTGGAAAGAACCGTTGGGGAAAATCGTGCATCTTGGTCGGATAAATTAGATGATGCACTTTGGGCTTTCCGTACGGCGTATAAAACACCCATTGGGTGTACGCCTTATAAACTTGTGTACTGGAAAGCATGCCATCTTCCGATCGAGCTTGAGCATAAAGCCTATTGGGCTCTCAAGCATGCAAATTTTGACCTCAAAACTGCGGGTGATCATAGGAAAGTTCAACTGAATGAATTAAATGAACTTCGTGATCAAGCTTACGAGAACTCTTTGATCTATAAAGAAAAAACAAAGAAGATTCATGACTCAAAAATCAAAAACCGCATTTTCAACGTTGGTGATCGAGTCCTTCTTTTCAACTCTAGACTCAAGATCTTCTCGGGAAAGCTCAAGACCCGATGGACTGGTCCATTCACTATCGTTAGGGTTTATCCTTATGGCACCGTCGAGTTATCTCAAAATGACGGACCTAATTTCAAAGTGAATGGACATCGTCTAAAACACTACTTTGGAGAGGACATACCATCCATGGTTGTCCCGGATCTCCAAACTTTCCCTAAGGACAATTAAATTCGGGGATCGAGTCAAGCTGGCGACTCGGTGAACAAAAATTAGCAACATATACGGGTTTTCACCCGTATCTCTGATTTCTTTCTACTTTCTACCACCCTAGTGTGGGGGAATGGCCAACCCCCCGCTAATTTGAAAATGTATATATCTCAAAAAAAAAAAAAAAAAAAAAAAAAAAAAAGTGATTGTATGTACAGTTAAATAAAGTGAAAAATACAAAACAAAATTCCACAGTTAGCTTCGAATATTATCTTTTTACGTTCATAGATTCGGCATAATAGCCGGGACTGTGAATATTGAGGACAATATTCATTTCTAAGTGTGGGGGGGGGGGGGGGAAATTCTAGCGAATTTTATCGCAAAATACTTTTAAGTACCCCCATTTTGGCCCAAATTTTTTAAAAATTTTTCACTTTATTTCAAAATTTTTGTGGTAATCAGTCCGCCGTGTCTAAACGATAAAAGGGATTGGCTAGTCCAGGAGCAAACGGCTCTTGGTAAAGACAACTCAAATCCGTTTACGGCTTGCAATTTGCCCAAAATTGTACGGTTCCTCAACTCCCCAAAAACAAATGAGTTGGCTAGCCCACAAGATTATGGCTTGTGGTAAAGGCCGTGGAAAATCCATAATTGGTAATCAGCTCACCAAGATGTTGACTAGGTCCATCAAGATGCTGGCTAGTCCAGGAGCAAACGGCTCATGGTAAAGACTAATCAAATCCGTTGACAGCTGGTGGTTTGCTCAAAATCATACGGTTATCAGGTGTGCCACAGTTCTTACATCTGGCTGCTCCAGAAGTGATGGCTTTTGGTAAAGAGTTTAAAATCCATCAAGTTTTTCTCAAAAGATTGCTAGGGACTAGCAATAGTTTAGTGTGGGGGATTGATGAGTGCTCAAACACTCATCATTTTTATCGTATCTGGACTGCCAAAACATCCAAAAACACCCAAAAACGCATCAAAATACACAATTTATCCCAAAAGTGTGTTTTATATGTTTTAGATACAAAATGTTTAAAAACCAATGAAAAACGAACAAAGTTTGCATAATTGGCAGTTTCAGTCCCTCAAGTTTCAAAATTTGGCAAAACTAGTCCCTGGAAGTTTAAAATGAAAGAAAAGTCAACCCAAGGCAAAGAAAAGTCAAAAATTGTCAAAATAAGTCCTTGGGTGAAAAAGTTTGAGAAAATTACACTTTTACCCCTCAAAATCCAAACTTGGCATAAAAGGTCCCTGGAGTTTCAGAAAATGGCAGAATTGGTCCCTGGTGGGGTATTTTTGAAAGGAAAATCATTTTTTGTCCTTGAAAAATCAAAATGTGTCACAAATGATCCTTTGGTGTGAAGTTTGAGGAAATTACAATATTAGTCCCTCAAATTTGGAAACTTGTCACATTTGGTCCCCGGGAAATTTTGAAAAGTGAAAATGGAAAAATTGGTTCTTAGTTGTTGGTGATTAGCTGGCGACTCGGTGAACAAAAATTAGCAACATATACGGGTTTTCACCCGTATCTCTGATTTCTTTCTACTTTCTACCACCCTAGTGTGGGGGAATGGCCAACCCCCCGCTAATTTGAAAATGTATATATCTCAAAAAAAAAAAAAAAAAAAAAAAAAAATGATTGTATGTACAGTTAAATAAAGTGAAAAATACAAAACAAAATTCCACAGTTAGCTTCGAATATTATCTTTTTACGTTCATAGATTCGGCATAATAGCCGGGACTGTGAATATTGAGGACAATATTCATTTCTAAGTGTGGGGGGGGGGGGGAAATTCTAGCGAATTTTATCGCAAAATACTTTTAAGTACCCCCATTTTGGCCCAAATTTTTCAAAAATTTTTCACTTTATTTCAAAATTTTTGTGGTAATCAGTCCGCCGTGTCTAAACGACAAAAGGGATTGGCTAGTCCAGGAGCAAACGGCTCTTGGTAAAGTCAACTCAAATCCGTTTACGGCTTGCAATTTGCCCAAAATTGTACGGTTCCTCAACTCCCCAAAAACAAATGAGTTGGCTAGCCCACAAGATTATGGCTTGTGGTAAAGGCCGTGGAAAATCCATAATTGGTAATCAGCTCACCAAGATGTTGACTAGGTCCATCAAGATGCTGGCTAGTCCAGGAGCAAACGGCTCCTGGTAAAGACTAATCAAATCCGTTGACAGCTGGTGGTTTGCTCAAAATCTTACGGTTATCAGGTGTGCCACAGTTCTTACACCTGGCTGCTCCAGAAGTGATGGCTTTTGGTAAAGAGTTTAAAATCCATCAAGTTTTTCTCAAAAGATTGCTAGGGACTAGCAATAGTTTAGTGTGGGGGATTGATGAGTGCTCAAACACTCATCATTTTTATCGTATCTGGACTGCCAAAACATCCAAAAACACCCAAAAAACGCATCAAAATACACAATTTATCCCAAAAGTGTGTTTTATATGTTTTAGATACAAAATGTTTAAAAACCAATGAAAAACGAACAAAGTTTGCATAATTGGCAGTTTCAGTCCCTCAAGTTTCAAAATTTGGCAAAACTAGTCCCTGGAAGTTTAAAATGAAAGAAAAGTCAACCCAAGGCAAAGAAAAGTCAAAAATTGTCAAAATAAGTCCTTGGGTGAAAAAGTTTGAGAAAATTACACTTTTACCCCTCAAAATCCAAACTTGGCATAAAAGGTCCCTGGAGTTTCAGAAAATGGCAGAATTGGTCCCTGGTGGGGTATTTTTGAAAGGAAAATCATTTTTTGTCCTTGGAAAATCAAAATGTGTCACAAATGATCCTTTGGTGTGAAGTTTGAGGAAATTACAATATTAGTCCCTCAAATTTGGAAACTTGTCACATTTGGTCCCCGAGAAATTTTGAAAAGTGAAAATGGAAAAATTGGTTCTTAGTTGTTGGTGATTAGCTGGCGACTCGGTGAACAAAAATTAGCAACATATACGGGTTTTCTCCCGTATCTCTGATTTCTTTATACTTTCTACCACCCTAGTGTGGGGGAATGGCCAACCCCCCGCTAATTTGAAAATGTATATATCTCAAAAAAAAAAAAAAAAAAAAAAAAAAAGTGATTGTATGTACAGTTAAATAAAGTGAAAAATACAAAATAAAATTCCACAGTTAGCTTCGAATATTATCTTTTTACGATCATAGATTCGGCATAATAGCCGGGACTGTGAATATTGAGGACAATATTCATTTCTAAGTGTGGGGGGGGGGGGGGGGGGGGAAATTCTAGTGAATTTTATCGCAAAATACTTTTAAGTACCCCCATTTTGGCCCAAATTTTTCACTTTATTTCAAAAATTTTGTGGTAATCAGTCCGCTGTGTCTAAACGACAAAAGGGATTGGCTAGTCCAGGAGCAAACGGCTCTTGGTAAAGACAACTCAAATCCGTTTACGGCTTGCAATTTGCCCAAAATTGTACGGTTCCTCAACTCCCCAAAAACAAATGAGTTGGCTAGCCCACAAGATTATGGCTTGTGGTAAAGGCCGTGGAAAATCCATAATTGGTAATCAGCTCACCAAGATGTTGACTAGGTCCATCAAGATGCTGGCTAGTCCAGGAGCAAACGGCTCCTGGTAAAGACTAATCAAATCCGTTGACAGCTGGTGGTTTGCTCAAAATCACACTGTTATCAGGTGTGCCACAGTTCTTACACCTGGCTGCTCCAGAAGTGATGGCTTTTAGTAAAGAGTTTAAAATCCATCAAGTTTTTCTCAAAAGATTGCTAGGGACTAGCAATAGTTTAGTGTGGGGGATTGATGAGTGCTCAAACACTCATCATTTTTATCGTATCTGGACTGCCAAAACATCCAAAAACACCCAAAAAACGCATCAAAATACACAATTTATCCCAAAAGTGTGTTTTATATGTTTTAGATGCAAAATGTTTAAAAACCAATGAAAAATGAACAAAGTTTGCACAATTGGCAGTTTCAGTCCCTCAAGTTTCAAAATTTTGGCAAAACTAGTCCCTGGAAGTTTAAAATGAAAGAAAAGTCAACCCAAGGCAAAGAAAAGTCAAAAATTGTCAAAATAAGTCCTTGGGTGAAAAAGTTTGAGAAAATTACACTTTTACCCCTCAAAATCCAAAATTGGCATAAAAGGTCCCTGGAGTTTCAGAAAATGGCAGAATTGGTCCCTGGTGGGGTATTTTTGAAAGGAAAATTATTTTTTGTCCTTGGAAAATCAAAATGTGTCACAAATGATCCTTTGGTGTGAAGTTTGAGGAAATTACAATATTAGTCCCTCAAATTTGGAAACTTGTCACATTTGGTCCCCGGGAAATTTTGAAAAGTGAAAATTGAAAAATTGGTTCTTAGTTGTTGGTGATTAGCAATTTTGGTCCTTTGAAGCAATATGGAAAAAATGCAAAATCAGTCCTCAAGTTTGGCCAAATTACAACATTGGTCCTTGTGGTATTTTAGAACTACAACCATCCGGACCCTTAATCATTTAAACCCAAAACCAACTCCAAAAGCCCACACACCCTTTGCTGGCCCAAACCAATTCCCAGCCCACCCCCCTTACCCGTTTTAAAATAATACTCACTCCCCCACTTTGACCCTCGTTGACTCCCACCATCTCCACATCACCACTGACTACCTGCTACCCTCCAAAGTCCCCATCATCACCCCTACTCCTTCACCACCTGCACACTCCAACCTCCCCCCTTGCCTAACCAAACAACAATATCAATCCAAAAACACACCCCTGGCATCAATTATATCCAAGAAAACTCCAAAAGCAAAATTGGCGCCAAAACTAATGAACGGCCAAGATTAAAAATACATGATCCATTGGCTCAAATTGGTGGTGGGAATTGATCAGAGGGTTCCCAAAACCCTAGTTGAAGGCTATAAAAGGGAAGATATGGAGCAGTGAAGAGGAGTTAGATTTTTAATAAAAATTTCATGTCGTTAAAATAGTTCAAGCAATGTTAGTATAATGTTCTTCTTTTAAATGTTGTATTAAGGTTCCTCAGTGTAATTCAAACCTTTTTTAATTTATAATATTCAAGTTTCAGTTACTCTCTTATGTTATGCAGTTTATCTCCCATTCAATAGTTTCTCAAAAAGCTTGATCATGGCTTCTTATTGATTTCATGGACTAATCTAGGCACACTTAAGCTCCCATAAGCTTATTGAAAGTTTCTAGAGACCATAAAAGCAGTTAGTAGTAAAAGTGCAAAAAAATTTCTAACAAGTCAATGCAGGTCAAAGGAGGGGCATTCATGGAGCTCTGGATAAGCTGAGATAGCAAAAGGAAGATCTTGGCCTATCCTAAAGATAGGCAAGCATAGTGAGTTACTCCTTTTCATGCTGGAGTGGAAAACTTGGTAACTTGGTCCATATTTCTTCATAAAATTGCATATCTTTGATTCTGAGTTTAGTGTAGTTTTAATTGCATATTATTGTTAAAACAGCTTCATTTTGAGTTATTAGAACTAGTTAGATTGATAAATTGGAATTTGGTAGTGGATTGCTTCATAAATTAGTGTAACAGTCACCTAAACTAGTGTTTGGATTGTTTAATTACTTGGTATAAACCTGTGTTTTGGTAATCAATTTTAGTTGCTGCATAATATATTAGTGTACACTAGAACATGTAAGTCATAAAAACAATAGCTTATAGTCCCAAAAGTCAAATTGCTCTTTAAATCCTTCATAAGCATCAATCTGTTAAGTTTTAAGGATAGCAATTAATCATTTAGGTGTAAACTTAGGTAACACAACATATTTTGAATCCATTTTGGCTTAAACAACCTTATACAGTTCAAAGTTTGGAATCAAATCTGATATTGGTCAAAGTTTTCATCAAAAAGAAAAAGTCAAAAATCTTATTTTTCTCAGAAAATCAATTTTTGTGAGAATTAATTGGAATTTTGTGGACATAATTGGAACTTGAAATTTCTTGTGGGTCAACTACACCACCTAAGCTTCAGGAATCATAGCTTGTTGGATTTTTTAGAATTTTTGACAAGCTTCTGCAAGGGCTCAAAGAGAGCTGCAGGGCAGAACCCCTCCCCTGTGCACAGCTGTGACCACTTTTTCTTTATGCTTGTGTATGCTACTTAGTGGACCCCACACCCTAGGATTTAGCTTATTGGTAGCTTATGACCTCATATTTTAATACCTAGGCTTAGTTTGGATATTAGCTTATTCTAGAGTAGCTTATTTGACCCACCTTGTGGCCTGTTTTCATTACACCAAAGCTGACCACTCAGCTTTTGAGTTGAAGTTTCAAGGTCCACCTAAAGTTCATCAATAAGACAATTGCTTAGCTTATTGGCTTATTGGGTAGCCTGTGAGTCCAACTTGACAGGCCAACTCTTTGTTTGACCCCTAGGCTAGTGGACCCCACCTGTATTTGGCCCTAAACCTTGTCCCAAAACTGTCTCAGATTTCCAATAAGCAATAGCTTATTTTCTGAGTTTTTGGCTTATTGAAGCTTCTTGTTTGCTTAAATCTTGTTTATTCTTGTTCATTAAACTCAGAGGAACCATTTTCATCATTGTGAACCTGAGGTGACAAAGGACAAAGTGCAAAATCCTAGCTCACGAAGTACAGCACACGTCCAACCTCAGGTTATTCCTGAAACCAGATGTAAGCCTGGAGTTGTCTTTGAACCACCAGAAACTCCAGTGGACAACCCTAAATCCAAAACTTCTATTCCCTATCCATCACGTCTCAGTGAACAAAAGCTCCGCGAAAAAGCTAATCACCAAATGGATAAATTTTTCCAAATTTTCCAAGATTTACATTTTGATATCAGCTTCGCGGATGCTATTCTCTTGATGCCCAAGTTTGCATCGACAATCAAAAATCTGTTGAGTAATAAAGAAAAATTATTTGAGATGGCAAGAACTCCTCTGAATGAGAACTGCTCTGCGGTTCTTTTGAAAAAGCTTCCTGAAAAGCTTGGAGACCCCGGGAAATTTCTAATTCCTTGTACTTTCCCGGGTATGGTTGATTGCTTCGCCTTGGCCGATCTAGGTGCTAGCATTAACCTAATGCCATATTCTGTGTGGAAGAAACTCTCTATTCCCGAACTTACCCCCACGTGCATGACTTTAGAGCTTGCCGATCGTTTGATTTCTCGTCCCATTGGCATTGCCGAGGACGTATTCGTTAAAGTGGGGAAGTTCCATTTTCCGGCAGATTTTGTGATTGTTGACTTTGATGCCGATTCAAGGGTCCCTCTCATTCTTGGGCGGGGATTCCTTAGAACTGGGCGAGCTCTTATCGATGTATTTGAGCATGAGATCACATTACGTGTTGGAACGGAAGCCATAACCTTCAACCTAAATCAAACTTCAAGATACTCCTCCAATAATGATTGTGAGTCGGTGAATCAAATTGATGTCATCGATGTTGCTGCTGAGGAGTATGCTCAAGAGATTTTAGGTTTCATTGATGATTCTTCGAGTGAATACCTCACTCAGTCTTCTCACCCCATCATTGCCAATTCTTCTCCTTCCCTCACTCCGTTTGAGGGAAGTGACTTCATCTTAGAAGAAATGGAGGCGTTTCTCAAAAGTGATTTGATTCCTGATGGAGTCGATAACCAAGAGATCGACCTCGAGAGGGATATTCTCATACTTGAAAAATTGTTAAACGAAGATCCCTCTCCTCTTCCTGTTCTACCACAACAACTTCATAAAGAGGAGGTAAAAAATGTTGAGAAAACTGATGACTTTCCCGAGGTTGAACTTAAGGACTTGCCGCCTCATCTTGAATATGCATTTCTGGAGGGTGATGATAAATTACCCGTCATAATTGCCAAAGACTTAAGTGATGAGGAAAAGGCTGCTCTTATCAAGGTTTTGAAGTCTCATAAACAAGCAATTGCTTGGCGACTCTCCTACATCAAGGGCATTGACCCTGAATTTTGTACTCACAAGATTTTAATGGAGGACGACTTCAAACCTACAGTCCAACAACAAAGAAGGGTGAATCCAAAAATTCACGAGGTTATCAAACAAGAGGTTTTAAAACTTCTTGATGCCGGATTGATTTACCCTATCTCGGACAGTCCTTGGGTCAGCCCAATCAATTGTGTTCCAAAAAAGGGTGGCATTACTGTTGTTACGAATAAGCTAAAGTTACAATTCACACTTCAACGGGACTTAACGACCTGGTGATACCTTATATTACCCGGAGCATTGACCTAGGCTATTTGACTTTGTTGACCATTACTTGGTCAATATAAGTTGACGGTTTAGCATCAATCAATTTTTTAATTACTTTTGAGTAGAATTAATCAAACATTTTCTGATTTTCATAATTCTGCTCAAAAGACAAGTATTTCACCTCAATGAGTATTCACTTGTTGAGGGGAAGCACTTGAAAACTCATCGTTTTGGAAAACAAAAGTTCTTGTTGATATCTCTCCATAAGACTCAAAAAGCATATTTTAATCAAATGTTTCTCAAAAACAACATCTTATATGCTATTTTTGAGGGGGAGAAAAGGAAAGTGATTTAAAATATGAAAGATAAAAGTTGCTGAAATGTCAAATCTCATGCGAGCTAGACTCAGATTCACCCAGGAATTGACGAAACATAAAAGTTAGTAAATTCGAAAAGACTTTTCCTCGACGGGTAATAACATCAAGTTAGTTACTAGAGCTAGTTGTCACCTAAAAGCTGACAATGGAACTCTTTAACTAGCCACGTAAGCGTGTCTCGAAAAGGATTTGTCTTAGTAGATATGTACCATTTCGAGAAACTTTCTGTGGACTTGACCAGGCTGGGTAATAACTTCAAGCTAGTCTAACTAGTGATGTAAGCGTGTCTCGAATCGGTCTTGTTCACTGAAAGTGGATCAATTCAAAAGTGCTCGCTCCTCCCGCATGTGCAAATTTATTAAATACTTATGAGCACATGTGAAGGGGGAGCCCTTCATAAATACACAAAACTCTCAAAGTGTTAAACAAAATGTTTGATGAACACAAACACTTTGAGAGATTTTCAAAGGTTTCAATGGCAATTATAGGATAGTCATGGAGTTATAAGGTGACTAAGGTTAGGAAATAACCGTCCTATGATCCGCCTAAGCCGGAGGGATCTACCCAAGGACATCACCAATAGTTAGAACTAGAAGTCCTTAGGTATGATACGAAAAAAGGAGTAAAGAATGAAAAGGAGAAAGAAGGGGTTGAAGAATGAAAAAGAAAAGTAAAGAAAAGGGTGAAAAGAAATAGCCCTCCATATGTTCAACCTTAGGGCAGACACCGGGTTCAATTCATATGCTACTGGCTGTTGCAAAGACAACACCGGTATTGAAGATAAAGCCATCATGGACCCAGTGACGCAATGCACTAAACCTTCTAGCCACTCAAGTTCTCTTAAAACAGCTTGTTTCATTCTCACGGGGAACCAGTGTAATCTATCGACTTATCTCTTAGAGATAGTTGATATTGAAGCAGGAGACCCCTCCCTAGTCTCCGTATAGGAAACCTAAGTGAGCACTTATCGAGTCTAGAGCCATGAGATACATCAAAGATCTCTTAGGAACACTTAGTATTTCTACAACTGGTGTTCTACATCAATGGGCACCAGCTGTGTTAGGTCACCATTTTGTAAACACAAGTATGATTTAGAAAGAAATAAGATGAGAAAAGAGATTGGTTGATTATGAGACAATATGAAAGGTGAAAGTGCAAGAGTTTCCTTAAGATAATCAAATAACCAACAAATGAAATGTTTACATAAGCTCTCTATTTATAAGGAAGGAGTTAGGGCAACACTCCCTTCCTTCCTTATCTCTTAATTCGTGGGCTTTAAGGCCCATAGGGCTTTAACACATAAGCCTTGTAACATAAACTAAATGAAATAAATACTAAAGCAACCTATTACAAAATGTAATGACCGAGACTTGACTAAATACAAAAGTATGATCCCAACAATCTCCCCCTAAGGGTCGGTCATCACGGTTGCTTGACGTCTTCATCTTTGTCGTTGACTTGTGACATGTAAAACTCTAGACGTCTTCAAAATGGTTGAATGATAATGAATATACTTTGCTCTTTGTCTTTGTTCTTTGGTGATGATGTAGTGATGGTGTTATGAAGTAATCTGCCGTTCGTCACTCCTGCGTCTGTGGTGGTTGTCCGCCATTCCAACATACTCATACATCTTTGGACTTAGACTTTCACGTGCAAGAAGTTCCTTTTGATACATTGAGATCTTTGTCTTTATACTTTGTAGATTCTTCTTATTGTCGTAGAATCTTTCTTGGAACTTTGTGTTGCTAAGATCTTTGGGGGAGCTATCTTTTGCTTCAAGATGTATGTATGAGCATGTTGGAATCTACCATCATGGAAGTGAGGTACCTGCGAGTAAACAGTTAGCAATAAAACAACCGGTACTTACAGATAAGGAATTAGAGTTCATCAACAGCATATTGTGAAGACTCTCTCTAATCCTTATCCAGGCCGCTCCCATATCAGATACTCCCGAAGGAGCTTACGAGACATACTGAGTAGCTCAATGATTGGGTGAGTCGCTGGGGATCACTCCACGACTGTAGACTGTAATGGAACCACCGCAAATACTAAGCGTAACCCTTGTGGGGTTACCGAAGTGACCTGCTGTCAGGGCTGTTTGATGATGACCCTGGCAGGATTTCCGTTCAATCATTGAGCAATACATAAGTAATCCTTTCATAAACGTTCTCGGCAGATTGCTAAGATCTGCGAAGGACTCGATAATTTACAGCTGGTGTCCATTGGTGAAGAACACCAGTTGTAGAAATACTAAGTGTTCCTAAGAGATCTTTGATGTATCTCGAGGCTCTAGACTCTATAAGTGCACACTTAGGTTTCCTATGCGGAGACTAGGGAGGGGTCTCCTTCTTCAATATCAACCGTCTCTAAGAGATAGGTCGATAGATTACACAGGTTCCCCGTGAGAATGAAACAAGCTCTTTTAAGAGAACTTGAGTGGTTAAGAAGGTTTAGTGCATTGCGTCACTGGGTCCATGACAGCTTAATCTTCAATACCGGTGTTGTCTTTTGCAATAGCCAGTAGCATACGTATTGAACCCGGTGTCTGCCCTAAGGTTGATTCATATGGAGGGCTATTTCTTTTCACCCTTTTCTTTACTTTTCTTTTTAATTCTTCAACTCCTTCTTTCCCCTTTCATTCTTTTCTCCTTTTTCGTATCATACCTAAGGACTTCTAATTCTAACTATGGGAGATGTCCTTGGGTAGATCCCTCCGGCTCTGGCGGATCATAGGACGGATATTCCTATCTTAATCACCTTATAACTCCGACAGTAGCCAAGAAACCTTTGATTGAAAATCTCTCAAAGTGTTTGTGATAATCAAATATTTTGGTTAACACTTTGAGAGTTTTGTGTACACTTTTGAAGGGCTCCTCCTGCACATGTGCTCATAAGTGTTTAATAAATTTGCACATGCGGGAGGAGCAAGTACTTTGAATTGATCCACTTTCCGTGAACAAGACCGATTCGAGACACGCTTACATCACTAGTTAGACTAGCTTGAAGTTATTACCCGGCCTGGTCAAGTCCACAGAAAGTTTCTCGAGACGGTACATTTCTACTAAGACTAATCCTTTTCGAGACACGCTTACGTGGTTAGTTAAAGAGATACATTGTCAGCTTTTTGGTGACAACTAGCTCTAGTAACTAACTTGATGTTATTACCCGTCGAGGATAAGTCCTTTCGATTTTACTAACTTTTTATTGTCTCGTCAATTCCTGGGTGAATCTGAGTCTAGCTCGTACACGATACAACTTTCAGCTTTTACTTTGTATATTTTAATCACTTTTTCATTTTCTCCCCCTCAAAAATAGCATATGAGATGTTGTTTTTGTTAAACTTTTGATTAAAATATGCTTTTTGAGTCTTATGGGGAGATTCACCAAGAACTTTTGATTTTGAACAAAGTATTTTGTTTTGACAAGTGCTCCCCCTCAACAAGTGATTAGGTCTTATTGAGGTGAAATACTTGTCCTTTTGAGCAGAATTATGAAAAATCATAAAAGTTTGATTAATTCTACTCAAAAGTAAGAAGCCTTCGCTCCTTATATTTAGGATTGAGGCACTGATGCATACCTCAGGGTCCTTTCTTTACAAGTTCGGGTTGTGCACTGTAATGCGTACACAAACCATTATGAAGTAAATTATTCACAAATCAAATCAAATTCTTACAATGATCTACAAATCAGGTCTCTGAAATGTCAACACCGGAAACCTCTGTCTGCCTCCCACATAACTTTCCAACCTTCGAAACTGATCCCTGCGCTTCAATCTGTTCTCAATCCTTAAGATGAATCTGCGAGCATCCCTGGCTTCATTGGTGTTCCACCTTTTGGATTTCCCCAGTTCTATGTCATTGATTCTGCCTTTGATCCCATCTCTGACGAACTTCAGGGTTTCATCACAGAACTTATGAATCTCTTCATAACCCATAAAGCAGTTGCGACCGTTAATACTGCGGTAGGTGAACCCAAATGGACGTCTGATCAGGGAGTATTGAGGTAGATGTTGAAGGTCGGGGATGTCAAACAGGTTTGGTTTGGTGAGATTGAGCTTCTTCTGATAACTTTCTACTCCCAATTGAAGATCTTCAACTCTTTCTCTTATGACAATCTGCCTGATGAAGATTAGAAGAGCTTGGATAAAGGCAAGCTGCATCTCTTTAGGCAAGCCACAGAGTTTTCCTTGAACTTTGAGCAGGTACATGTCTTCGATGTCGTTGAGACGTAGTCGTGGAAAGTCAGACTCGGAAATATCGTACTCCTTTTCATCAAGTCTTTTAAGTGTGATTTTGCTGAGGAAGGGGTACCCAAAGAAAGTGACAGTCGAGATGAATTGAATGGAGACTATCTTCAGATCACTTGCTACATCACCCATCGTCTGATTAAGTCTGCTGCTTCGATAGTACTGTGCCCGGTTGTTTGGCCAATGATGTATGCCGTAAAGAGCATTCCGGTCATATTCAACAATTTTGTCAACGAATAATGCTGAAGCTTCTTCTTCGATGGCATTGTTGAGATATCGAGCTGCAGGGAGAAAGGCGAGTGAGGTAACGTACTTCTTCTCAATCTTGCTGCCAAGTTTCAGAAATTCCAAGTCTGTGTTGTAGAAGAACTTGTATGGGATCTTTGGTTCCTTAGGCTTCCCAATCATCGGTAGTGGTTTGGACCAGTCAGTAATGTAAGGTGCGGTTTTCTTTGTGACCGGATCGACATATGATTCAGGATTGATCCAGTCAATATTGCTTGACATAGCTCGAGCAATATTTTCCAGATGGCATTCAAGCTCGATTGAGTTAGCAGACCTATCTTTCAGAAGATTGAAAGCATCATTCTTGATTCTTCGCAGCTCTTTCTTATTCATCTTTTTCATCTTAAACTTTTGCTGAATCATTTGAGCATATTCCACCGTTCGACCATCTTGAGGTTCATGATTGTCTTCCAGTGGTGGTTGCGAATTGATCATCTTCTCAAACCAGGAGTATTCATCACTATTGTCTAGATCTAGCCAGCTAAGGACTGTTTTAGGTTTCTTTGGTTCGGTGCCTTTAGATGAGGTGTCCGGTTTGGGTTGATGATGCTTTCCTTTCTTATCTTTCTTCTTCTTCTTAGGAGACGGTTCTGGAACTTCATCGGGTTGAGGTATGTCGTCACCACCAGTGTATTCGAAGTGGTCGTGTGCCTTGGGAGCAGAACCTGATGCCTTCGGTTGTTGTGAGGAAGTTGTTGTGGTTGGGGGGATGATCGGTGTATGAGATGAGGGTCCTTCGGCTTGTTTTTGTTTCTTTGCCTGAGAATTTGGATCCCTGTCTTCATCATCTCTTTGACGTTTTAGCTTATCGGCCTCTGTGCTGCAAGTATCTTTGTTCATCTTGTCTTTTAATGCTTCCAGGACCTTGGCTTCTTCATGAGTCAAGGTGAACTTGTTTGCCAGCTTTTCTAAGAGTTGAGCTTCCAATTCATCCAGAGATAGCCCTGGTAGTGGAACAGTGGACTTGTCAGCTCGAAGAGTGAATGTGGTTGATCGGATCACTTTCTTGACTGCTTGCTCTGCGAATTTGGTGAGTTCGTCTCTCATGGGTGCCAGCAGATCTTTCAACTCAGCAACTAAGTGTTGTGCCATGTATTCTTGTGCTTGAGCTGCTAGAGTGGCTTCCAAGTTCTCTTGAACGTCTTTAGCTAAGAAAGTATCAACTTTGTCTTGTAGCTCTTGGACGTTCGAGTTCAGCTTCGTCAGTTCAGCAACTTGGGTTACAAGTGTTGCAACCTGATCTTCCAGTCTGCTTCTCTTCTTCTCATGTACTCTCTTAAAAGCTGACTTGAGTAACTTTGCTGTAGCAGAGGCTTTGGTGCTCGGTTTCTTGATTGATTTGTCATGTGTTGATTCAGATGCAGGAGGAGATGACTGTGATGATTCAATGATGGTGGTAGAGTCTTTGTCATCTCCTTTCTTAGGTTCGGGTTGTTCAACTTTCTTATCTTTGGCTGCTGCTTCTTCTATTACCCTTTGTTCTTCAGCCCGTTTCTCAGCTCCGGCCTTAAGCCTTAGTTCTTCAGCAAGCCTGGCTTCTTCTTCCTTCTTTAACTTTTCTTCAGCCAGCTTGGCTGCCTCTTCTGCTTTCCTGCTCTCTTCCATTCGGATAGTTTCTTCAAGTTTAGCTTGGGCAATCTCTTCAAGCCTAGCCTCTTCAGCTTCCTGTTTCTTCTTCAACTCCTCTTCCTGAGCTCTTTCTCTGAGCTCCATTTCTTCTACAGTCATTAATCGTGGAGCATCAGTGTCCATGGGATCTTCCTCTTCTCCCTCTCCCATTGTCATTTCAATGTCGGTGGGAGATACTGAGGGATTGTCATAAGCAACTAAGTCTGTGGTGATGCCTGTGGTAGGCTCAGGAATGCTGCTTGATCCGCCAGCTTCGGTGGTCTGAGAGAATACTGGAGGTGGAGGTAAATCAGCATTGAATGCATCAATACGGCTGTGGAGGAGACCCAGATTGAGAGCCCGTTCATTTTCTTCTTCGACTGAAGGGCCTTCAGTCTCATGTTCAGCAGTCACTTGTTCTTTCATCTTCTTTCTCCTGATCATTTCTTCTTCCAAAATAGTCTGAGCTTTGGTGAATGGTCTTTGAGTGAGGTATGATGGATATACGGCATTGTCAGCAAACGCATCAATGTCATTATTCCAATCATCGAAGGTCAAGTCTTTGTCATCTATGTCATCAAGGTTGACATCCTTGTCGATGTTAGCAAAGGCTTCCCTGTATACTGGACCTTCGTCGGATTCGGTTTGCTCAGAGTCAGATGGTTTAGGAGAGGTTTGTGGTGAGGGAAACCACCCAGGTTCTGTAGTAGATGCAGGCTTCTCTGTGGGAATCCTTCTCTTAAGAGTACCCTTTTTCTTCTTAGACTGAGTGGAACTGCCGGAGCTTCCAGTCTTAGGGCCTTTCTTACCCTTCTTTTACATGAAGGAGGGTAGAACAACTTCGTCAAAGAATCCAACTTTTCAGCTTCAATAGCTTGCTCATAATACTTGAAGTTCTTGCAAGCCTTGACTTTGGCATTCAGGAGACAATCGGGAAGTTTCTTTCCCTGCTTGCGTGTGCTGGTGTCCATTCTCTTGATGACTCTGAGAGTATGTTCATTTCTGAACGTGTTCTTTTCTTGGTCATCGAGTCTCTGTGGGATATCATCGTACTCATGAAGGAAGCTTTCGATGAGCAGTTTTGTGAATCAGACAAAAGGAATGTTTGTTGTCTTGTGTTGAATGTGCCATACTATGTCTTCCCAAATGATGCTGGCATAATCAACTTTCTTCACATTATCCACAGCCCAGAAGAGCTTGAGGTGTTGGAGCTTTGGGTGTTCGTGGCCTGTATCTCTGCCAGATAAGGACTTGGCAATCAGAATGTATAGGGTTCTCCATGGTTGTGTAAGATATCTAATGTTGACCCTAGAATGTCTGGTGATAACCTCTTCTGATTCGTCATACCCAATATCCCTTAACCACATTATCAACTCTTCTTTAGTGGGGACTGGAACATACTCTTCATTAGGGCCGAGTTCTGGTAACCCAAGTACATTCCTGAGCACATCAATGTCCACAGAGACTTGACGGTTATGAAGTGTACAGGTGAAAGAAGCCTCCCCAAGATCTAGCTGTAGTGTGTGCCAGAATTGGTGGATGTAGAAGCAGGAAACCGAGGCAGACTTGGTGAACAATAGCTTATTCGGGTGGTAAAGAAGAGCATCTATAGCCACTATACAAGAGGACTCGTTGCAGGTCATCTTGTTGAAGTTGATACGGAGGTTGTTCTTTCCAATCTTCCTGTTGTAGTCTTCTGGGAATGTCTCTTCCCAAGAAAGCTTAGGTTCGGGGTTCTGGTCCGTATGGAACGTCATTGGGTTCTGCCATCTGAATTAACATAAACAAATACAAACATCGCAATTGTTGACTTGGTTAGCAAAAGACATTCAAGTATGATGAATACTTATAGATTTGCATGTTATACATTGATCAGTGGGGGTTTGTGTGTTGTGAAAAACTTTTGTTATATGACAAACTTGAGTTATATTTCTTGGTAGAAACTTAAAACAATTCAGTTACAACATAAGTTTATCATTACAAGAAGTTACACTTTGGAAAATTTCCCAACACTTAGAAAAAATTTGGATTTTGACAAGTTTACGCGTAAGTGGGTAACTTTACGCGTAACCTGACTTAGGCGTAAGAGAAGAAGTTATGTGATGCGTGGGAATCGCACCTTGCTTTACCTCTCGAGGGATCTCGCGAGGCTTACAACCCCCACCAGGCAGTGTACCTGATCGTTGTAGTATAGTATAGTGACAAGTACCGGGGGATTGATCGTTCAGCTTAGGAATAGTGTCGCTAGGATTAGAAAACCTAATTAATAGTTCTTGAGATGAAAGATGATTATTTTTGTGTTTTTATATTTTATGAAAGCAAGTAAAATCTCGGTTTTTAGAAGAGTGGGCGGAATTAGTTGTTATTCAACTAACCCAAAAACTACTTTGTAACTAATTAAACTAATGAAAATAAAATTAAACTAATATTAAACTAAGGTTGTGAGCAGTATTTGGAGAAATTGTGTTTACTTAGACTTCATTACTCCCTAGATATCTTTTACATGTTAATTACTTGTTACACTTGTATGAATGACGGGTTGTATTCCTTAATACCATTCGTGGAGTGGCATACATAACTCCCCAACTCTATGAGCTCTTATCTCCTCCTACACCATGACCCAGCACAACTATAGGGATTGTAAACAGTGGCTCATGCATTAAATACAACCAATAAAGACCTAGTACGCCTCGGTTCATGTTTCTTAAGACGTTCAAGCATGTTACCATTTGGAGATCTGCCAGTTTTCTTAAGCCTAACATATAAAATCATTCATCCAAGAACAAGAATAGACAAGTAATCAACACATAATCAACATCTAGGTTTCATTAGATCTAAGCAAACACAAGAGAGATCTAGCCTAGCATAGTAGAATTAAGATAAGAGCAAAAGATAAACAACCAACACATAGACATATTGATTGAATTAAGAGTATACTTATCTCAATTACAATGCAAGGTCTCAAGGGTTTGGAACCCTTGAAAAACCTGTAAAAGAGGCACCAAAATCGTCTTTAGGGTTTCACCAAAACTTCTCTCTTTTTTTAATGAAAAAACTAGAAAACTATATATAGGAAAATCGTCCTGACGGCGTCAAGAGTTAAATCTGACGCCGTCAACTCGCCGCCATACACTTCCTCGGACGCCCTAGATCCAATCGTGACGGCCTATGTGACGCCGTCACCACACACGGTAAATTAATATTGGTCACTTTGACGCCGTCATAACTCCATCTGACGCCGTCACCAGCTACGGTAAATTATTCTTCATGTCTGACGCCGTCAAGAGAAAACCCTTGACGCCGTCACCTTGTATTTCCAGCTTGGATTTTTGGTACTTTGTCGTTTTCTTCACTTTATGCTCCAAAAACGTCCAAAATAGCCTCTTTTCCAGAATTCACTCTCCAAACACCTAAAATCACAAAAGGAACGATTTAGGGCAATATTTGATCAAATAAATTCGGATTCGGGCTTAAATGACCCCCTAAAAACGGATCATTTTTCGCCTCATCATATACCCTTACACTTGAGATTTGCTTGTCCTCAAGCAAATGAGCTTTTATTCTACTCAAAAGACAAGTTAGGGGTCATTTAACACTAATATAAAAGTAATTACAACAAATAATCGTTCCACTAAAGACCAATAGACAAGCACGGAGGTCATACACAAGCACCTCACAAATAGTGTTTAGATACTCACATCTCTCGGGTGTAATAAAGTAATATAACATTATGGAAATGGAAGATATCTCTCACTACCTGTCATAGCAAAATAGATTACCATAAGCTTGGGAAAGGATCAAACCTCCACCACATGGCGTAAGCACCTAGGATAAACTATCAAAGAGGTCTTTTAAAGGGTTATAACGTTAGGTGTAGGGATATGAATTACACGGTTTTGTTGGATAAAGGGAATTTTACTGGTGGCGAGTTAACAATCTTAGTAAATTACATGTACAAGATGGCGTTGCTAAGCCAAGACTAGACTCGACTTAAGCTAATAAATGAAAAATAACAAAAACATAAAATGAACATAAAATAAAAACGGGATGGTAGTCCGTATGTTTTTTCTCTTCTTCTTTTCTATTTTTTTTTTTTTCTTTTTTTCTTGTTTTTTTTTCTATTTTTTTTTTCGATTTTTTTTTTTTTTTTTTTTTTTTTGCATACACTCTTACCCTACCATCCAAGATAATACATCATAGGGGTTTGAGCACTCCCCTTACACTTGAATCTTTACATACTTTACATTTAACTATTCTAATGACTCGAATTAAAAAAATCAAAACACTTGGAGCACTTTTAAAATTAACGTACATATGGGGGTAATAATATGATGTTCTTCCCCATTACTCCACAAAATAAGTACTTACCCATGAGTCCCAATCGTCCCAAAACAATATGTACAAGGATATGACTCGACTTAGCAACCATGTAATCAATTAGAAAGTTAACTTAGGGTTTAACAAATAACAATAATGCACTAAAAATGAGCGCATACACGGAAGGCTAAGGCGATTTGGGTGTACATTTAAGTGGGGTGTAACAAATTCTTCCTTTAAGTAAAATGCTTAAAGTTAGAAACAAAAAGATAGGCTCGGAGGGGTGTACTAGGGGTATCGTGTACTAAAAATGAGTACAACGCAAAGGGTGTGGGAAAAATTAGTTGACTTAACTAGCCAAGTAATATGACTTAAATGGTCAAGTAATCATGATACGGGTTTAACACAAGGGTGATCCTAATGCCTCTTATCATGTAGTAAATCCTACCACACGAATGTAGTCTCACTAGCGGTCTCGGGATGCATCACTAACGCAAGTTCTAGAATCTAAATGCTACCGGTACACTCATAAGCACTAATAGTAAATGCTTTTCCTATCAAATCTAAAGGCGAACCTCACAATTTTGGGTGGAAAATTTTTCTGAATATACGGTTATGTGCTAGTCATACAATCTCCTATCCATGAGACGCTTGCTATGGCTAAAGTTTCACTCCTAAATGTTGTAAAAAATTTTAAATTGGGCGCTAAAATTGCACTAACAAGTATTTCTCATAGTTTTATTACTCATCTACTATCAAACAAAACAAACTCAAGCGAAAGTGCATATGTAAGGTATCATCTTTTTACCCTCCCCTTACACTTAAGATGAACATTGTCCCCAATGTTCAAGTAAAGAATGTAAAAGTTAAAAAGTAAAGAGAATGAAATCAAATACTCCCCTGATTCGCTCGGTATGGATTTTAGGTTGGCCAGGTTAAATCTTCTTCCAAGAAAACGAACAATCAAAGCTTCCCTTCCAGAATATAAATCATCTTCTTGTCACAAATAACCTGTAAATCCTGACAAAAGTAGACAAGGCAACCTCGCGTAAAATCGGCGGCATCCTATATAAGTTACTAAATCCTAGAAAACAAAGTAAGATATAATGCTTGTGGAATGAAGTTTGCAGATTTCCTGGAGATTATAAAACTTAATAATTCACAAAAACCATAAGACTCCGTTAGAAAAACAAAACCGGTAAAATTTCCAGATTTTTGACTCCTGACGCCGTCAAGAGCAATTGCCTGACGCCGTCAGAATGGACCTGCAGAAATCTTTATGTTAAGTTTCCGGAAAATTTCTGGAAAAACTTTGTCCTACTTCCTGGAAAATCCTGCAAAACTTCATTATGACTCAATACAAGCATTTGACTCTAACAAATACGAATATACATGTTCATTAAATATTGTGGATAATCATGATCGGTTTGTTTCTTAAAAACATATTTGGGGTTTCCCCTTACACTTATTCTTTTGCAAAAATACCTTTAGGTTGAAGTTAAGACTAAGCTAAACAACATAATAAAGTATTTCCACGTTTTATTTTAGAAGCATGATCAACCAACAATAAAAACAAAGCATGCATACGGAAGCAAATAACAATCAAACAAATAAACTGAAAATCACACAAAACATGGGTTGCCTCCCAAGAAGCGCTTGTTTTTGTTCGAGTCACGAGCCTGACTCTACCCTTATTTCACGGATAAAGGTGAGGTTTTCCCTACACTTAGGATTAAGTGCGGGTGAAAGTAGCGATATACACCCTTAGGGTGTAAATATGCCTCGTGAGGAAAGAGTGGTGGATGAATTGTATGCTCAAAGGTGTGGGATCCTATCATCATAGCCTTACCTAATTCAATTGGGTTAGTGGGTGAATTAAGATTTTCTCTTAGAAAGGGATCATCTTCTATTAATTTTGAGAGACTCCTAGTTGGGAATCCATCTTGACCTAATAAACCCGGTTTAAACCCATAATGTTTCTTGTGATCAATCATAAATGGGTGATGTAAGCATGTAAGGCCATTTTCCACTCCTATATTGGCTTCCTCTCTACAAGGCTTAGAGTCCATTACCTTTATCCTAAGACTACCCGGACTACATGGGTTGATGGGTGGGTCGGCTCCTCTTTTGTTTCCTAGATGCATATCTAAAGATGGAGAGTTGTGTGAAGATTGAGGTTCCGGTTCATCAACACTAGGTAATTCCCTAGAACTAAGAGTAAGGTTATCACTACAAGTATTCAAACCTATATCCTCTAGTGGTGTTTGGTACAAGGGTTCTACCTCTATTGGGGCTCCTATAGTCTCTTCTACTTCTTCCGGGTAAGTCACGGGTGGTGTGTATTCCTCAAGTGATGGTAGGACTTGTGGGGTACTTATTGGGCTTGGGTTTTCTACTATCTCTTCCATTTGTATTGTGGTGAAATCATACCACCCCGTATGCCCAGTTATCTCATCTATAGTTTTATCCCCAAACAGTCTTCTTGCTTGTTCCCTTAAACTTGCTATCAATTGATCTGTAACAACATTTGTTGGGTTGTCCATTTTTTTGGCAAGTATGGCACAATTCTCTATGGCTTCCCATGCTTTATCAGCACTTAATCCCCAAAGGTCCCCATGTGCGGTATGGTCAATATCCATTTTGGTATAGTTGTCGACACGATGGTAAAATATTTCAATTTGGGACCACAGATCGAAATTATGATGAGGGACTTTTCGGAGTAAATATTTAAAACGAGCCCATGCATCATAGATAGGTTCATCCTCATGTTGTTTAAACATCAAGATGTCATTTGGGGTGGGTGAATTTCGTGGTTGGTAGTATGGTGGATTCACGTTCTCCATAATGGCTAACGGAATAGTCAATGAAAAGGTTTTTACAAACAAAGACACAAAGAAAAGATAGACTAAAGAAGACCTAAAAATAAAAATAAAAATAAAAATCTTACTAGAAAGGAATCTAGCAAGTAGACCTAATAAAAAGAAATCCTAACCTAGACAATAACTATTCCCCGGGCTGCGGCGCCAAAAACTTGATGCGTGGGAATCGCCCCTTGCTTTACCTCTCGAGGGATCTCGCGAGGCTTACAACCCCCACCAGGCAGTGTACCTAATCGTTGTAGTATAGTATAGTGACAAGTACCGGGGGATTGATCGTTCAGCTTAGGAATAGTGTCGCTAGGATTAGAAAACCTAATTAATAGTTCTTGAGATGAAAGATGATTATTTTTGTGTTTTTATATTTTATGAAAGCAAGTAAAATCTCGGTTTTTAGAAGAGTGGGCGGAATTAGTTGTTATTCAACTAACCCAAAAACTACTTTGTAACTAATTAAACTAATGAAAATAAAATTAAACTAATATTAAACTAAGGTTGTGAGCAGTATTTGGAGAAATTGTGTTTACTTAGACTTCATTACTCCCTAGATATCTTTTACATGTTAATTACTTGTTACACTTGTATGAATGACGGGTTGTATTCCTTAATACCATTCGTGGAGTGGCATACATAACTCCCCAACTCTATGAGCTCTTATCTCCTCCTACACCATGACCCAGCACAACTATAGGGATTGTAAACAGTGGCTCATGCATTAAATACAACCAATAAAGACCTAGTACGCCTCGGTTCATGTTTCTTAAGACGTTCAAGCATGTTACCATTTGGAGATCTGCCAGTTTTCTTAAGCCTAACATATAAAATCATTCATCCAAGAACAAGAATAGACAAGTAATCAACACATAATCAACATCTAGGTTTCATTAGATCTAAGCAAACACAAGAGAGATCTAGCCTAGCATAGTAGAATTAAGATAAGAGCAAAAGATAAACAACCAACACATAGACATATTGATTGAATTAAGAGTATACTTATCTCAATTACAATGCAAGGTCTCAAGGGTTTGGAACCCTTGAAAAACCTGTAAAAGAGGCACCAAAATCGTCTTTAGGGTTTCACCAAAACTTCTCTCTTTTTTTAATGAAAAAACTAGAAAACTATATATAGGAAAATCGTCCTGACGGCGTCAAGAGTTAAATCTGACGCCGTCAACTCGCCGCCATACACTTCCTCGGACGCCCTAGATCCAATCGTGACGGCCTATGTGACGCCGTCACCACACACGGTAAATTAATATTGGTCACTTTGACGCCGTCATAACTCCATCTGACGCCGTCACCAGCTACGGTAAATTATTCTTCATGTCTGACGCCGTCAAGAGAAAACCCTTGACGCCGTCACCTTGTATTTCCAGCTTGGATTTTTGGTACTTTGTCGTTTTCTTCACTTTATGCTCCAAAAACGTCCAAAATAGCCTCTTTTCCAGAATTCACTCTCCAAACACCTAAAATCACAAAAGGAACGATTTAGGGCAATATTTGATCAAATAAATTCGGATTCGGGCTTAAATGACCCCCTAAAAATGGATCATTTTTTGCCTCATCATTATGCGTAAGTGCAAAAGCTACGCGTAAGTTAGACTATTATGCGTAAGGTGAATCTTATGCGTAAGATCAATTTTATGCGTAAGATAAATCTTAGGCGTAGAAATTGAAGTTACGCGTAGGATTACCCTTAAGCGTAAAGTGTAACTTATGCGTAGGTAATGACTTATGCGCAAGTTCAGAACTTATGCGTAAGGTCAGAACTTATGCGTAAGAGTTACATTAACGCGTAAACTATGTCTTATCCAAGACACAGTTTGTCCACGTGTCGAATCTTACGCGTAAGATTCAATCTTACGCGTAGGATGAACAATTAACGCGTAGGATGAACTATTAACGCGTAAAGTTGCCTTTTCCAGAAAATTCACCTTTCGTAACAAGATTGTTTTGATTCCTGAAAGTTTAACACACAATACCACTGATCAATATCCATATTAACGCACTTAACTACCCATTATTACGCGTAAACATGCATGATACTAAGATACGCGTAAACCCGTATGAACATTCAATCACAATCACAATCAAACATGAATCTGGGTATGTCTAAGCATGGGGCAACTGTTTCTAACAACATAAGGATCATATGGTTCAATTATTAACACAAATCATCCACAGAATCTCAAGATTAAATCTGCTAGTGTCATACGAACCCTAAACCTTTGATTCAAGAACTAAACATGATTAAGATGCAATTAAACCATATACAAATGATCCTAGGCATACAAGAACACTATCCCCATCACTAATTTCAATCCTAATGCTCAAACTCAAGAACCCCCAATAGACTCGTATGAACCATAATATCATATCAATCGATTACGTGTTTCTGGGTGCAATTTGAGTGTGAAAACATGTTACTAATCAACCATAGACCATTTCCCAACAATCAAATCAATCATAACATAACAAATTTCTGGGTTTAAAATCTACGCACAATCCTAAGACTAAATAATCGATTATGATAATTTTAACCGTTGGATTGTTAAGAAAATTAAAACCCTTGTTTAAAAACATGATCAACAACGTTTGACACTTACAGATTCGAAGATTGATGCACGGATTAGATGAATGATTGAGGATCGTTGATATTGGTTGGTGAAAAAAGTTATTACTTTAGCAGTTAGAGTAAATGCATGGTCAATGTGTGTTTTGACCGAGTGTAAAACAAGTTACAAGTAATGACACAATTGGTCCCTTAACCTAATAAAACATTTACTACTAATGCCTAAACACATTATCACATATAACACTCGTTAATTTCACCAAGACACGATAAGAACAACTTGTGCTACTCCCCCTTGACCTCAGATCATAGTAAAATACTGAAAAATTAATTATGTAGGTCAAGGAGAGTAGCCCGAAACACTTATTGAATTAACACATATGATACAAAAACGTATTAATTTTTGGTAAAATGCAAGTATAAAAGATAAAATATTTTTGGAAAAAAAAACATTACTTTTCCTCCCCCTCAACACTTGTTTTAAATGATTGAAGACATTTAGAAAATAGTGTTGAAAGAGGTGGTGTATACTTGCATTTTTTTTATTTTTTTATTTTTTTTTTTGATAAAAGTGACCAAAAATATTTTTGAGTTTTTGATTGGTTTTATATTTTTGTATTTTGTTTTTGAAAAAAAATATTTACAAAGATAGTTTTAATGTTTGACGATCAATTGTATTTTAAAAACTTTTCCAGATCCTCTGGAGTCAAACATCGCATACCAATTTGGTGAACTAGACTAGCAAACCTTGATGGTGCTAAGGATTTGGTAAGTAAGTCCGCCAATTGGTACTCAGTCCCAACAAAATAAAGTTCAACGGTACCCTTTTCCACATGCTCTTTGATGAAGTGATATCGGAGATCGATGTGTTTGGATTTGCAATGATGTACGGTGTTGCAGGAGATAGCAATTGCACTTTTGGAATCACAGTAGATGGGAATCTTGTTGAATAGGTAGCCATAATCCTTAAGTTGTGATCTCATCCAAATGACTTGAGCACAACAGGCGGACATGGCTACATATTTAGATTCTGTTGACGACAGTGATGTGCAGTCCTGCTTCTTTGATTGCCATGACACAAGTTTGTCTCCGAGAAATTGTAATCCACCAGATGTACTTTTGCGTGTGTCTAAACATCCTGCATGGTCAGCATCTGAAAAAGCAATTAGTTCAAAGCCAGAATCCTTCGGATACCAGATTCCCAAGTTAATGGTTCCCTTTATGTATCGAAGGATTCTCTTGACCTCACTGAGGTGTTTTTCAGTTGGTTTGGACTGATAACGAGAGCACATGTAGACAGCAAATACTATATCAGGTCTACTAGCTGTGAGATACATGAGGGACCCAATCATACTTCGGTATTTGGTAGGGTCAACGGGAGTCCCATGTAAGTCAGCATCTAGTTTTGTGGTATAGCCCATCGGTGTATTATAAGTATCACAACTCATCATCCCATGTTTCTTTAAAATTTCGAGAGCATATTTAGACTGATTTATAAAAATTCCACGGGGTGATTGATGAACTTGTAGTCCTAGAAAGAACGAAAGTTCACCCATCATGGACATTTCAAAATTATCTTTCATTAATTTTGCAAAATCATTAGAGTAATTTCTTTTTGTTGAGGCAAAAATGATGTCATCGACATATATTTGAACAACAAGTAAGTCCTCCCCGTAGGTTTTTGTAAATAGTGTGGGATCCACTGATCCTTTAGAAAATTTATTGGCCAGCAAGAAAGTGGACAGTTTGTCATACCACGCCCGTGGGGCTTGCTTGAGTCCGTAGAGTGCCTTTTTGAGTCGGTAAACGTGGTTAGGACGCTCAGGATCAACGAAGCCTTCAGGTTGACTAACATAAACTTCTTCACGGAGTTCTCCATTAAGAAATGCAGTTTTCACATCCATTTGGTAAACAACCATGTTCCTGTGTGCAGCATAGGCCAAAAAGATCCGAACCGCTTCATGTCTAGCCACTGGAGCAAAGGATTCAGCAAAATCAAGTCCTTCCAGTTGAGAGTATCCTTTCGCTACCAGGCGTGATTTGTTACGTATGACAGTTCCTTCAGCATCAAGCTTATTCTTCCAAATCCATTTTAACCCGATGACAAAGACTCCGTCAGGTCTTTCAACTAATTCCCAGACTTCCAATCTTATGAATTGCTGAAATTCCTCTTGCATAGATTCAATCCAGTTGTCATAAGTCATTGCATCTTTAATGTTCTTGGGTTCTTCATGACAAACTGTGAGTGCATAGATACAAGTTTCTCCATCCGTGTGAAGTCGTTGTCTTGTCATAACAGGTGCATCTGGATGGCCAATAATGTGAACTAGTGGATGGTCTCGAGTCCATTTGTATGTGGAAGGGTGTAGTTGATAGGTATCTCGCATGTTAGCAGGATCCAAATTGCGTGTTGACGACTCAGCTATGTCAGGAACAATAGGAGCCGGTGCAAACGGATTAAAGAACGCATCAGGATCTTGCTCTGCTGGTTGGGGAACTGATTGTGGTGTGGGATCTTCAGCTGAATGGTGGGAGTTAGAAACAGTTTGTTCTACTGTAGATGGTGATGCAATTGGAGGACCGTTTCTCTCAACACTTGTAGTAGTTTGTTGAGGTGAGTCTGGTACTGGAATATTCAGGTTGAGCAGCGGAATTAGGTGACACCTCAGTAGAACGGTATACAATTGTATCATCAAATAGTGGAGCAGACAAGGTTTCCAATTCTTTGCGGTTGAGTGGCAATGGATCAGCCGAAGATTCCGGAGAGTTAAGACGGTTGAATTCGGGTCCTAAGTTGTGTTGCTCAGAAGTCATTTGTGTGAGTTCATCAAAATTAGCGTGAATGGTTTCTTGAATTTCTCTTGTTCGACGATTCCAGATTCGAAAACCTTTAGAATTTTCACAGTATCCAACGAACACTCCTATGTCAGCCTTTGCTTTAAGTTTACCTAAATCATCACGATCATTTTTCGGATAACAAAGTGCTCCAAATACATGAAAGTAATCGATATTCGGTTTTCTTTTGTGAATAATTTGATAAGGTGTTTTGCGATGGCGTCTTGTTATCATGGAACGGTTTTGGGTATAACATGCGGTTGAAACAGCTTCCGCCCATAAGTAATCTGGTAATTGAGCATTAATCAACATAGTTCTAGCAGCTTCCACTAACGTCCTGTTGCGTCTTTCAACAACTCCATTCTGTTCTAGGCTTCTAGGAATAGATATTTGATGTTCAATTCCCACTTTCTCAAAATATGACCGAAGTGTCTGATTCTTAAATTCAGTTCCATTGTCAGTTCTGACTATTCGTACCGTATTGCGTAACTGAACTTGAATTTTAGTGAGAAAGGTGATGATCATCGAAGGAGCCTGATCTTTACTTCGTAAGAAATAAACCCAAGTCCATCTGGAGAAGTCATCCACAATTACTAGTATGTAGCGTTTACCGTTGATACTTTGAACACGCATCGGTCCACACAAATCCATATGAAGCAGTTGTAAAACATGATTCGTACTTTGCTCAGGTTTTGAAGGAAAATGAGCTCGAGTACTTTTTCCTTGTTCACAGGCTGGGCATAAGTGATCTTTGGTAAAGCGGAATCTTGGAAATCCATCAACAAGTTTGTGACGAGCAAGGTCAGTCATTGTTTTGAAATTCAAGTGCGAAAGACGTTTGTGCCATAACCAAGATTTAGTTGATTCTGCTTTGGAGAGAAGACATATCGGAGATGTAGCAATCGTATCTGACATTGATATAGTATAAAGATTGGAGCCACGTGAGCCAGACATAAGATCGTTTCCTTGTAAGTCACGAACAAAGAAAGTTTTCTCACGAAATGCAACTTCTAGATCCCCATCACAGAATTGACCAACAGAGAAAAGGTTGTGTCCAAGGCCTTCCACATAGTAAACACGGCTGATTTCGATGTTCCCGCTGATATAGTCACCATATCCCATGATTAGAGCGTAATGATCATTCCCGAATCTGACAGTACCAATAAACTTTGAGACAAAGTTGTGTAACAGTTTGAGATTGCCTGTCATATGTCGGGTGCATCCGCTATCAACAATCTAGAGAACAATCTGTACTACCTGCATCACAAGAAGAAGACACAGATGGAACAGAAGTAAGGGTGGAACCCAAAGAATGTGTGGGTTCCTGTTGGTTAGAAGCACATGTATTCAACAATTTGGGAATCCATTTAAAGTCTGGTTTGTGTTGTAACCAACGTTGCCAATTCCAACTAGTTCTTGCTTTCTTAATGTTATATGCACCAGTAGGTGGCTGATTCCTAGATTTGTTCTCGGCACCTATGGGGGTAACTTCAACATCATTAGAGACCGTAGAAGACGGCTTTCCTAAGTTAGACTTAGAGGCAATAGTGGGCCTAGAAGGAATGCGTGTCCTACGTTTCTTATGACGATTGAGAAGAGAATTAGCTAAACATTTTGTATGATCACCAGATGATACGCTTCTACGACAAAACACACAAGATGCATTAATATTCAAAACATTCAAAGGTTCATCATTCGTTACATTTAGATTTTGATTACAATTTGTCATATTAGAATCTAAATCTGATGCAACATGAGTTTTATTCAAGTTCCTAAGTTGGTCTTCTACTTCTTGAGCTTCTAGGTATCCTCTCTTACGTTGCAAGATCCTATTCTTCTTGTTACTTTTTCGCTTGGGTCTGCTAACGCTAGAAGTGGAGACTAGTCCTGTAGAAGTGGAGTTATCAACATTAGTGTTTTGAACAACCTTTCCTTTATCAGTTTTGTCTACATGATACATTCCTGGTGCTATTACCGTGGTGTCAACAAACTTTCCTTTTTGAATTAGCTTGATTTTCTCTTTCAAATCAATGATGATATGATTTTTGTCCTGAATTTCAGACTCAAGTAAACCATTGCAGTATTTGATGTCATCGTGGTTTTGTTGCCATTCGGCGTTTTCAATTTTTAAATCCGCAATTTCTTTCTCGTATCGGAGACACAAACCTTTTAAAGACTCGTTGTTTTTGCAAATCTGACAAGGGTTTGAAACATTTTGACTTTGAAACTTCAATTCTCTTTCAAGACTTTTAGCTTGACACCATTCAAGCCTTTGATTGAGTTGAAAATTTTCTTTTGAAAATTGTTTTGTCACATCATCATTTTTAATTCTCAACTTATCATTTTCCTGTTTAAGTGTCTCAATTTCCTCATTAAACAAGTTATTATCAACACAAAGATCATCCATAAGCATAGAAGTACCAGATTTATAGAGATCATTCATGATAACAGACAAAATATCAGCATTGAGAACTTGTTCCAAGAGTCGATCAGCATCATTTTTCAAAACTCTATTTCTTTGCTTTTGAACCAAAATGTCATTTTCAGTTGCATTGAAAATGTTTATCATATTTTTGACCTCCTTTTGAAGCTCCTGATCCCAACGTGTAGCACATAGACGGAGGTGTTGAACAATTGGCTTCATTTGTTTTTGAAAAATATCTCTCTTTTCTCGCTCGTAAGCGGATTGAAAAGTTTCAATTTTAATTTCAGAATTACGTTCAGTTGTTTCCTCCAAAATTTCGATGTATTCCATAAAAGTTTTGAAATAATTTAAGACACGACACGTTTTCGGTAAAGGTGTAAGTTCACCGGATGATGGTAAAGGACCATTTATTTGTGCTACAGTTTGGACAGGGGCCTCATTATGAGATGAAACATATGACTCTTCGATAAACCATGATTTCTCAGGTAAATCCTTTTGAGTAACAAAAGATTTAGAAAGAGGTGGAGCTTTTGAATAGTCATATGGTGTCCAGTGTTGAACATAACTCATTTTTGATCGACTCTCGTCTTCAAGTTCTTCTTCTTCCTCAGTATCAAAAACAACAGCACGCACAATTATATTATCAAACATATGATCAATACTGTAAATCTTGGGATTTTCTTTAAATGTTGTGTGAAGAAACATTGATTTGAAATCGCAAAGTGCAAATCCTTTATCGGGTCTCGGTTTTAAAGCAAATTTCTGAATTGTTGTGACAGAGTTCCCGTGTTTGTAAACAATGTGACGAAATTCTTTGAGTTGTTTTTCAAGATCAACAATATCACCAAGTAAGTCATCTATATACTTCCTTTTTCGTGTTTTATGTTCACAAAACTCCTTTTTGCAATTTGACAATTCTGTTTCTGTTTTTGAAAGAACTGTTTGAAGACGTTCAGCTTTCATTTTCAATTCACATTTTTCACTTTCGAGTTTCGAAATCAACTTCCCGTTTGACTCAATTAAATCTTGCATTTTGCGTTGAAGATCTTGTTCTTTATTGTAAGAATCTTGAAAAGCTTTTTCAAAACTTTGTGCATGTTTAATTTTGTCTTCCTGATTTTAAAGTTGAATTTTATAGCATTCAATGTCTCGTGCAAGTGACGCATTTTTTTCTTTTAAAACTTTATTTTTCTCGTTGCATTTAATGATTTGCAATTGTTGAGCATCCAGTTGTTTAGATAACAATATGAGGTCAGGGTCTGGATCAAATGATGGTTCATGTTGTTCTAAATTATCATGTTTATCATTCTCAATAGGATCATCAAATGAAACAACTGTGTCATCATCGAATATGACAACTGTGCTTATTTGTTCATCTTTTTGAGAGGATGAAGATGATTTAGATGGAACAACTTGCGCCATATCTGATTCAGAAGCAGAAGGTGAGGCTATTTCATGTATTAGGCATACTTTTTGTTCATGTACCTGAGACAAGCCGTCAGTGTCATACACTGGACCTAAATCATTAAACTGGAGTTCCTGCATGTTGGCCATAAGCATCACAGCAGCATTGGCTTCCAGATCTTCCATGTCATCATCATTGTTCACATTGGCCATGAAGTTGTTGTCCTGTTCAGGGAAATGTCCATCTTTTTCATCTTGAAGAGCCATGAGTAATGCCTGCTTGTGAAACTTACTACCCCGAGTTCTCGGTTTGGGACATGCTGTAGCAATATGACCTTGTTCATTGCAGTTATAGCACCATACTGCATTCCCTGAGTTGGAGTTTCTAGTTGCAACTGGTTCAGACCTTTGCTGAGAAGATCCTGAGTTGTTCCTGAACCCTCCATTGTCACTAAACCTCTGACCATTCCCATAATTTCCTGAAGAGCTTCCTGAACCAGATCGACTATAGCTACGATTCTGAATTTCCACTCTTCCATCATTAACAACAGCTTGATTCCTTGTGTTAGAAGATGAACGTTGACGGTTGTTTGTTTTGTTGGAGAATTTGCTGAAAGCACGAGCAATAAGAGCAAGTCCCTGATTCAACGTATTAAAGTCATCATCGTCATCATCATTGGAGTTGGAGTAGTACACAGCATCATTGTTGTTTGACGGAACAAGTTGAGTAGAAGAATCTTGTAGTGATGAATCATAAGGGACCATTTGGTTCGAGGTGGAAGATTGTGGATAACTGAAGTAGTTTTGCTCTTGAACGTATGCATGATTTGACATTGGTGGTGGAGCATATGGAGATTGAGCTACGAGAGCCAAACAATTTGGTGTTGGTGTTGGTGTTGGTGTTGGTGTGTATCCTCCTCGTAAAGCTCTATCTTTTTCCACTTCAGGTTCATGGTGTTTCAGAAAATCATACAACAAACCATATGGAGCATCATGAAGATTCTTCGTTTGACGAACAAATGTCACATATTTATGCCAATCAGGGCCAAGACTACCAACAAATTTGGAGTTAACTGCGATCCTTGGTACTGTGATTTTGTGACGTTCCAGATCATTCACCACATTTGTGAAACGATGATAATAGGATTCAAGGGACTCTCCTGGTTCAATTGTGATGTCAGTGTATTCCATGTAGAGTTTGGATTCCATGTCATCTTTGTTCAATTGAGTGCCTTCCATAAGGAGATGAACGTGTTCCCACATAGCTTTGGCTGTTTTCTGAGCATCGACACTTCGATAGATCGGATTAGGTATACCTTGAAGTATATAAGCCATTGCATACTCATCTGCTTCACGATGTAATTTCTGTTCTTCTGTGAGTTGAGATTCTGGAAGAGGTCGATCACTAGGAGGACGTGGAGGATCAGCAGTTGGATCACCAGCTTCAAATCTTGTTGGCCACTCAAATGGTCCTTCAAGTATCACTTGCTTTAAGAATTTCCCATGAGGTTTCTTTAATTCAAGGAATCATAAGAATCGACTTGACCATTGAACATAGTTCCCAGGTGTTAGCATTGGAGGTGTTTCTAGTGATCCTGCCTCATGTCGGGATTGTTGAGTTGTAATAACTTCACACATTCTGTCAAGGCAGTGAGGTTGTTTGGAGGAAAACTGAGTGTTTTGTGGTGGCACTTGATATGGTTGTTGTTGAGGAATGATCTGATGTTGTTGCATCATTAGGTAATGATGTAGTGGATTGTATGTTTGTTTTTGAGACGGTTGTTGATACATTTGGTGCGGAAGGTATTGTTGTTGCTGATACTGTTGATGTTGATGTTGCTGAGTATGAGGGAAGTAGTGATTAGGTGGTTGAGACATCTTAAAACACTTGTGTAGAAATGGATCTTTGTAGAAGATTGAAATGCACGTTCCTTTGATTAAGTCAAAAATTCCTTGGGGTAAGTAGAATCTTACGCGTAACTTTTAATCTTACGCGTAAACTGTTAGGTTATGCGTAAAGAGTTAGTTATGCGTAAACAATAAGTTTAGGCGTAAGTTTACTCTTTACGCGTAAGCTTTGGCTTATGCGTAAGTTTAGACTTATGCGTAAGGTTATACAACCAAACAAATCTTCCAAACTTATCCAAGCTTGAAAGATATTCGAAGTCGAAGTAATCCACTAACTTGTCCAAGCTAGGGAAGTACTGAGTCACCGGAACACAAGGAGAAGATCTTTGTTGAAGATTAAGCGTAGAATCTGTAACTTACGCGTAAGATAGTACTTATGCGTAAAGTTAAGGCGTAGGATCTGTCTTGTGCGTAGGAATTCACACTTACGCGTAGAAAATGACTTTACTCGTAGGATTTAAGGCGTAGACTTCCAAGTAACGCGTAGAAACAGGGTTTTGACCACAATTACGCGTAAAAAAAGGGTTTTGACCTTAGATACGCGTAAGAAAAGGGTTTTAGGCCAAAATTTACGCGTAGAAAGGACAAAAGGTACTATTCACAGCTTTTGAGTCGTACTGTTCACTAGAGTTACGCGTAAACAGGTCAGAAACTTGAAAAATCTCTAATTTTTTGAAGAAAAATGCTTAAAAATAAGGTACTTTTGATCAAATAACTTCACCAATACTTAGAAAACACTAACTATTGAAGATTATGCTACCAAAAACTAGTTTTCCAATATCAAAGAAGCTATAAAACCTTAAAAAACCTTAAAAATCACAACTTTATGCAAAAACTAAGCTTCAAATCACTATATCAACCTTGAAATTTATCCAAGCTTCAAGATTTGAGTGAAAGAAACAAAGAAAAATGCAAAAAGATGAAGAATAAGCACTCAAACCCCACGTTAGAACCAAGAACACCACTTCAATCTCTATTAGGCGAATGATACCACTTGTTAGGTCACCATTTTGTAAACACAAGTATGATTTAGAAAGAAATAAGATGAGAAAAGAGATTGGTTGATTATGAGACAATATGAAAGGTGAAAGTGCAAGAGTTTCCTTAAGATAATCAAATAACCAACAAATGAAATGTTTACATAAGCTCTCTATTTATAAGGAAGGAGTTAGGGCAACACTCCCTTCCTTCCTTATCTCTTAATTCGTGGGCTTTAAGGCCCATAGGGCTTTAACACATAAGCCTTGTAACATAAACTAAATGAAATAAATACTAAAGCAACCTATTACAAAATGTAATGACCGAGACTTGACTAAATACAAAAGTATGATCCCAACAAGCTGTAAATTATCGAGTCCTTCGCAGATCTTAGAAATCTGCCGAGAACGTTTATGAGAGAATTACATATGTATTTCTCAATGATTGAACGGAAATTCCTGCCAGGGTCAACATCAAACAGCCCTGACAGCAGGTCACTTCGTTAACCCCACAAGGGTTACGCTTAGTGTTCGTGGTGGTTATTTAGCGATCTACAGTCGTGGAGTGATCCCCAGCGACTCACCCAGTCATTGAGCTACCTAGTAGGTCTCGTAAGCTCCTTCGGGAGTATCTGATATAGGAACGGCCTAGATAAGGATTAGGAGGAGTCTTCACAATATGCTGTTGACAAGCTCTAATTCCTTATCTGTAAGTACCGGTTGATTATTGCTAATTGTTTACTTGCAGGTACATCTCCTCCATGATGGTAGATTCCAGCATGCTTATACATACATCTTGAAGCAAATGAACGCTCCCCCAAAGATCTTAGCACCACAAAGTTCAAAGAAAGATTCTACGCCAAAAAGAAGAATCTGCAAAGTATAAAGACTAAAGATCTAAGTGTATGTAAAGGAACTTCGTGCTTTCATAAGTCTAAGTCCAAAGATGTATGAGCATGTTGGAATGGCGGACAACCACCACAGACACCGAAGGGACGATCAGCAGACAACTTCATAACATGATCACCATCACATCAACAAAGAACGAAGTACAAAGAACGATGAAAGATTTTTCTAACTACTTTTGAGGACGTCGACTACAAAGTCAAAGTTTAGAAGATGACGACGTCAAGCAACCTTTGATGACCGACCCTTAGGGGGAGATTGTTGGGAATAGACTTTATTATTTCAAGTGACGGTCATTGAGTTTTGGTATAGGTTGCATTACTTAGTTATAACATTAGTTATTTTATAAGTTTTGTAAGTTTTATGCTTGGTTTATAGGTTTGGATAAAGTCTAAGGGCTAAGTATGTTATATTGTCTAAGTTTAGAGAAGCCCTAATCCTTTCCTATAAATAGCTATGTATAACCTCATTTTGAGGTTGGTTGGTTCACTAGTAAGATTATTTGTCTCTTATTTTCATTAGGTGTTCCTTCCACTCTCTCTCTCTACTTGCTTTCTCTCTCTAGAATTCTTAAGTGATTATGTTGTTAAAATGGTGACCTAACACAGCTATCTCCATATCTTTTGGAGGATGCTCTAGCAATGGCCAATAATCTGTATCCCTAAATCATACAATAATCAAAGCTATCAGTTAAACATAGATGTGACAATATTGACCCAATGAATGGGTCAATTTGGGTTATGTGATGTGTTAAGCCGTTAAGCAATAATAAATTAACTAAAAAGAAAAAAAGTCAAAAGGCATCTGAAATGTGCTCAAATCCATGAAACCTCCTAAACTGTTTTTATTTTTTAGCAAAGAGATTATTATCGTAATAGTTTCGTTATAACTATGAGCTAATAATCTCGACATTGCTCCGTATGGAGATAACGAAACACGAAGGACCAAACTTGGTTGTTAGATAGTTTACAACCGCAAGTTAGTTATGGCGGTTAGTTAGTTAAGTTAGTTATTAGGTAGTTACTAGTAGTTACAAAAATTCGGTTACAAACCGAATAGACACAAACAAAGGGACACACACTATAAATATGTATGTAGATGTAACAGATACAAGGTTAGACGAAATAAAGAAAGAAAGAAAATGTGTGTGTTGGTTTTGAGTTAATATGAAATGAAGTGTAAATAAGATGTAACTTGTATGTAAATGAAAATAAGAAGGGTAGGGATCTAGTGAGAAGAAAACTTATAATGAGAAGGATGAGAAATAATTATAACCACATATTTGAGATGCGTCGACTTGAATTAGACGCATCTCTATTCATTTAGATGGATCCTAATTAGTTTCGAAAGTGACTTTGAAATGAAAACGATGCAAAGAAGTACTTGCAACAAATTTGACACGCAAAGGACGAAAAATACATAGGATTTGCCTAACTTACAAAAATGCATCTAATATATGTATATGCATCTAATTTTTAGCTAGAAAATATATTAGGGTTCATCTAAAAGATTAGGGATGCATCTAATTCAAGTCGATGCATCTCTAATGTGTGGTTATAGTTATTTCTCATCCTTCTCATTTTAAGATTTCTTCTCATTTGATCTAAAGTCAATGAAAATATCTAAAAGTAACATCTAAAAAAAAGGAAATTAGATTGGGGGGGGGGGGGATAGGTTATGGATAAAAATCAAGAAGTTGGTGATTGCTTGTGTAAGACTTGTGTAAGGAAGGGTTGAATAAGATGGTAGTTAGTATGTTGGTGTAAGAAAGTTAATAACTTTTATAAAAAAACGATGCATGCAGAACACGTGCTACGCACAGGCTTTTTATCTAATTGTTAATCGCGTATTATTTCTGTGTATTGTCGAGTGTATGCGTATTTATAATTTAGTATGTTGTATGAAACGTTTTTACTTTGTTGTTTAAAAATATAAAAATAGTGTGATGCACTCGGGGGCATCTTTGTTAATAGTCTCTTTTTGTTAGTCAATGTAAAATCATATAATTGTCGAATAAAGTGTATTTGAGTAAGATATTTATAGTAGTCAAGAAACCCGGAGCACAAATTGCTTTTATTGCATTGGTCATAAGTAAACGAAGCTAAATCGAGCTATGTTGAAGATATGATGCTTGTACATTATGGTTTTGTTATTTTTAGTTTTTGTTTGTTTGAGTGTTTATGATATTTAGATTTTTTTCATATTAGTTGTTTATGATGGTATTAGTAATTATTATAGTATTTAAAATAGTTTTCTCATACTAAAAGAGTACATATGAAGAGATTGTTTTTAATATGTTACAATTGAGAGAGTCTCTTCTAATGTGATATTTTAATACGGATAAGTTATATAAATTATTTATAATCTACCTTATATATATGATTGTTGATTGTTGATCTCATCTTTCATAAAACCTTGGGCTCGTTCTAATTGTTAGTAGCATATTGCTGAGCACTAATTTTCATCATTTTGATGGTCAATAGGTTCATCTGTTGTGATTTTGTTGTCACAAGTACTCAAAATAATTTTATAAGCCGGATATTGTACATCATTACATTGATCATTTGTTTAGTAATCTAAGTGTTCATAGCGTAATTCTCATTCATACATGTGTGATGCACACGGGCTATATCTAATTGTTTATTGCGTAATATTGTAAATTGTATCTAGTTGTTTATTGCATAATGTCTGTATAAATTGTTTAGTTGTAAGTAAGATGGTGCATATAATTGAAACGTGTTGCGTCATGTTTAAGTAAATAGTAATAAAGTTGGTTGAGTTATAAAATCATATTATATACAATTCAAATATTTGAGGTAGCATCAATAGTGGTGGAGACCAAGTCTTGCATCGGATCAAATGATGTGATGCACTGAGATTGGATCAAATTGTTTCTTGCGTAATGTTCAGCACTAATTTTCGACATGTTTGAAACTCTCATTTTTCGGTGATGGCCGGATTTTGTTGGTCAATAAGTTCATAAGTTGTGATGTCACCACAACTTTTGTTAGCATGGCATAAAGATTTTTGGTGCCTTTATTTTGTTACTTTTAAATGAGGTTGAGTCAAAAACTCAAAATGATATTCAAACCCGTGCGATGCACACAGGCTGTATTTAAGTTTTCATAGCGTAATGTTTGGCACTAATTTTCGACATATATAACTTGAGTTGCCTCAGGACCTGTGCAATGCACACAGTTTTATCCAATTGTTCATTGCGTAAGGTTTATTTAATTGCTTTTTATGTAATGTTCAACGTAAACCATTGAAGTATACATCTAGCGATTAATATGACTGAAAGGCGATAAAATCTGTTAACAAAACATAAATAACCAAGTCTCGATATGGCACATTTGTTAACAAAACATAACTAACCAAGTCTCGATATGGCACATTGTATGACATTAATGTCAGTTTGCAACATACTACGCAATTGATTTATTTCCCTCGATCCACTACAACCGGTCCAAAACCATATCTTTACATCACCCTAATTTTTCGTATGTATAAAATAAATATAGCTAGATATTATTTTAAGTATAAAAGCATTTTAATTTCTGCTAAGTTCTAATATTAGACTCGCTGATGTCAAATATTGCATGAGTTGTCTATTACTACTAAAGAATGACATGACTTTTTAAACGTATACTGCATCACGTTAGTAAATAGTGATCTTTCATTTGGTATGTGCATAAATAAAAGTAAAGAACTAAACCAAAAACAGAAATACAATATAATTAAAACAAACATTCTATGATTAAATCCATTAAATGGAATTGAAACTCCATAAATTCAAGTTTATTATATTAAATGAGAATTACATACGTTACTTAATTAGAACAAACATTCTATGATTAAATCCGTTTTTATTGTCATTTTACAATGGTTGAACGATTTTTTTCATTTAATGTACCGATTTTTTTATTTAATGCTCTCTCCCTCCCCCCCCCCCCCCTCTCTCTCTCTCTCTCTCTCTCTCTCTCTCTCTCTCTCTCTCTCTTTCTCTCTCTCTCTCTCTCTTTCTTTTATTTTATTTTATTTTTTATTTTTTTTGGAACAAATTTAATGCTAATTCACAGATATACAAATATTTATTGTTTTGGAAGAACTTAAATTTGTAGTTATGATATATTTAAATTAATGATGGCTACGTTAAAGTTAATTTATACATTGTGTTTGCTTGTTAGCCATGTAGAAGGAGACTTTAGAGCTTTTTAGTTATTGTATCGACAGATAATAAAATATTTCATCAACTAATATTTAGATTTTTCAATTGTTTCACATATTATAAACCTTCCTAAACTAAATCTATAACACATTTTCTATGCCTTGTTACCTCCAAAATTTTACACATTCATATCCCATAATTTCGGCACTTTGATTTCACCCATAACCGATCGCATTAAAACCCAATTATGATCCAATAAAAACTTACTTAATATGCCACACGCTCCTCCCCTAATTCTTAGCTAATAACACGTTTGCTTTATGTCTCTCTCTCCCACTCATATCATACGACATAAACACCATAACAAACTAAACACACAAAATTTCTGCTATGTTTCTCTCTTCAGATCAAGACCAAGGTTGTTGTTGTTGGTGTGCATTCGCATTCGTAGGGTACACCAACAACATGTTTCTATTTGATATCTGCTAATTTCTCTCAAATTAGTCACGCCGTCATCTCATCTCATCAAACTATCACCCTTTGTATCACCCTCCTATTTTTAAGCATGTAACCACTCTCGAATCTCCAATAAACCGAATCAAGAAGCTATGTAGAATTATGACTTCAAGATCTTGATATAATGATGTGGTGAAGATGGTGCTAGTTGGCTATTTATAATCTTCAAAAAGCAACCAAAAAGATTATTTGCTGCATTTATTCTCAATTGGTTCATATTCATCTTGAATAGTTTTGTTTTGCATTCTTTTTGGTTGTAAGTTGTTGTAGATGGTTCATAATATTGCCGATTGGTTTGTATTCTTGAAATCGCAAAACCACTTCATATTCATCTTCCTCCTTGCATTGAATTGCTGCACATTAACTCTAATACTCTAGGACTCCATCTTGAGTGTCTTGATTACTCCACATTTAATTAAGAGACAAAATCTTATAGTATTATAGATTTGTGATAATTAAAGAACTGGTTTTTGTGATAAAAATAGGGAGGGAAATGACTAAATTTGATAGTGTATAATTATTTAGGGTATTGGTAAAAGTGGTGCGAGTATTGGGTAAGTTTTACATACGTGTAAGTCTTAAAACACGAAAAATGCAATACCTTTGTGAACCAAACATTATGTGAACCAAACAGTGCTTTAAGTGTATAATTCCTTTGTATTTGATATCGAGCATTCCAATAAGCCCAAACAAGATCCTTACAAGTTATACACACATACGCCATGAGGCTGTATCACATTTCTTATCAGACAAGCTGAACAAGTGGAATTTGTACAAAATTTATAGTTATCGGATTTAGCTTGACTTGCCTTTCAATAATTCTTGTTTTAGTTCCTTAAGTTTAGTTGATTTTGTATATGAACTTATGTGAAAGTAAGGTTGTGTAGGATTAATCTTAAATAATGCCTCACCTTTTATCTGATTTATCGCCAAGCTTAATCCTATCATCATAAAACTGGATAAAAATTTTCCCTTGTGACCACTATAGGTAATAACAATAATAACAAAAGTAAATTAATCTATTTTTTCCAATAAAACAATCAAGAAAAGAAATAAAAAATTTAGACACAATGTCATGGGCTTAAAAGCCCAAAACATTGACAACAACAATATCCAAACCCGCCAAATAAGATCAGGTAAAAGCCCAAAACATTTTTTGAAGCAACCCTAATAAAATACTAGTGAATGAGACTATTTGCTTCCTCCCACGAAACATTCACAACCGCCGTTTAGAGAGAGAAAGAAGCAAAACAAAAATGCAGATCTTCGTGAAAACATTGACCGGGAAGACCATAACCCTTGAAGTCGAATCATCAGACACCATTGACAATGTTAAGGCCAAGATTCAAGACAAAGAAGGTATTCCATTTCTATTTCTATACTTACACTTTTTTGTAAAAATATATATATAGTTTCATTTTTATATCTGATAATTTTTTTTTTTTTTTTTTTTTTTTTTAATAATAGGTATCCCACCAGATCAGCAGAGGTTGATATTTGCAGGAAAACAGCTTGAAGATGGTCGTACTCTTGCTGACTACAACATCCAGAAAGGTTGTTCTTTACTTCTTATTTTATTTTTATTATTATTATGTGTTGTCCGACACTTTTCTTTGTCGGGTGACAACGAGGTATAAATATCGGATGACTTTTATTTTTTTATTTTTTTTTTTTGTCGGGTGAAAGCCGAGTAGAAATTTGTTATGGGTGAATTCATGTGGTTAGGATTTGTTATGTCTGATTATTTGAAGAAATGAATGTTAAGTATGAATATTACACTTTTAGATCGTGTTTGTCCGACACCATTTTTGTCGGGTTACAAAGAGGTGACTAGATATCGGATGAAATTTTTTATTTAATAAATTTCTTGTCGGCTAATTGTTGTTGTGGTTGGGATATCGGGTATGATGGTTGAACAGGTAGCGGATATTTAGGGGTATTGGTGTTCAAAATCACAAGTTATCCGACCCTTTTGTATCTATTTTTATTATTATTATATGTTTTGTCGGATTATTTGAAGAAATGTTTTAACAAGTTATCGTTTGATTCAAGGGAAAAATATTTATAGGACGTTGGGCAATTATTTAAAATATATATATATATATATATATATATATATATATATATATATATATTTTATTCTTATATGTTATGTGGTTATTGGATTATTTGAGAAAAGTGTTAACAAGTTATGACATGTTGATACGCAATTCAGTGTTTATAATATTTTTAAAAAGTTTATCATGCTTTTATCCTTACTTTTATCAGATAACGAGATGAAATTGGATAACTGTCTTTTTTTTTTTTTTTTTTTTTTTCTCTCTCAATACAATTGCTCGACATACATATTTTTGCAAACAAACATAGATTTTATGGTATATTCAGTTGGATTCTAATAGATAGTGTATTTCTTATTTTGTTGTGCTGTTTAGTTTCTGATTTTGCCGTTGTTTGTTTAGAGTCGACTCTTCATTTGGTCTTAAGGCTGAGAGGTGGAATAAGGTTTCCAAACTATGCATATGGGCCTTCTTTGTATGCGTTGGCTAAAAAGTACAATCAAGACAAGAAAATTTGTCGAAAGTGAGTTGTTCTCATCTTTGTCTTATTGATGTTTACGATTAAAACTTTATATGTATTATGTTTGGATGACGTTTACCATCTCTAGATAATTCGAGAATTGGTTTCTAGCAGAATTGTAGAGCATATTAGACTTTGCTTTCATTGGTCTTGACCTATGGGTATGTTACTCTGGGGAATTAGTTATGCTGTGCTAGGAATATTAGTTAAGGTGTAAATGGTTTTGGTACGGTTGATTTTGAATGTAAATTCAGTCGTTGGAATCGGTCAACGAGGGTTGACAAGCTGTGTGGGTTTCGGAAGAAGCCTACTTAAATGTACTTATCGGATCTGGTTATGTTTAAGCTAATACGGACTATTTTAGGCAATTAACTTGGTTGTGGATCGAGGGATGTTTAGCTGTTAACTTTGAATGGGAATTCGGTGGTAGGAACCTGTCACTTAACTAATTTGTAGTTGACTTCATTCATGGAGAATCTGTTGTGCTGATGGAATCATAGTCAGTTTTATATAAACAAATTAATTTGGGATTTGATTTGTCGTCTGAAGCATCTAGTAAGGAAATGAGGTAGTCTTTATTTTGGTGTAGTCATAAGGATAGTGTATGTAGGAAGTTAGGAATCAGTTAAGTTGTACAGTATCATTGACGTTGATTCTTAAGTCATGTGGTTGGAAGCGGTTGACAAATAGATTTTGCATGAAAGAAGCTTTAACAAATGTATATACAGACTGTGGCTTTGTTTAAGCCATCACAAACTATTCCAGGGTAATATTAATTGTGGATTGATGAGTGATTAGTTTGTTAACGAACTGGGGCTGCCTTCATTTTGTGTGGAGAATCTTCTGGTGCTTATAAGATTAAATTATTTTCTCTTTGATACGTACGTAGACATTCTGAATAGAAAATTATTTAAATTGTCAGTTTCCTATCAAAAACTGAATTTGAAATATGAACTGTGGTCTGAAGCTATTAGTAAGTAAACGAGGTTGTATTTAATTTGGTGTAGTATTTAATGATCACAAATGGCCTTTGCTTTTGTTATTTATCTTAATCATATTATTTAGGATATTTAGATCTAATGCATGGAAACCTTTAACAGCAAACACCTCCTGTACTTCAAGCTTTGTGATACTTAGAACCTCAATGCAACCTATAATCTGTCTTAAACTATGTAACGGCTGAGTTTGGACACTTTCGTTTCATTCGGCACTGTTACGGAAATAAACAATTTACTAAAAAAGTATGAAGTACAGGAGATGTTTGCCTGAATTCAGCATACGGTTTGTTTATCCTTAGAAAGGAATTTTCTTAAACCAGGTGAAACTTCAAAGCTTTACTCACAGTGCTTGGTAGTTTATTTGAAACAGCCTGAATGAGTAAATGGTGTGTCGCTGATGAATTTATAATTGCTTTCTGTTAGGTGTTATGCCCGTCTGCACCCAAGGGCTGTTAACTGCAGGAAGAAGAAGTGTGGCCACAGCAACCAGGTAAATCTGTCAGTTTTATTGTGAACGCACATGAGCATGTTTTAAACATCCTTGTGATTGGTTGAACTTTTGTTTTTCTTTGTGGTTACAGCTAAGGAAAAAGAGTGGTTTTTTTGGTAGCCATGCGAACAAAAAGTGATCTGGGGGAGTGTTTTGTCTGCTTGATGAGGAACTTCTTTTGTTATTGTTAGAACTTCTGCTTCTTTTCAAGTCATTTGTGTTCTTAAATACTTATGAAAGTAAACTTGCTGAATTGTTTGTTTAATTCAAGAAGGACCACTAGTTTAAAATTTTATTTGTTTTCCTCTAAAGAGGCATTGGATTTGCGGATAACCCTTGCATATTTTGCTGATCTACGGCATTCTACCATGATGCTTAGTATGTTTTTATCTGTTTGTGAGTATTGTAGCTCTTTTAGCATGATTCATTATAGGCGTGCGGGGAGTAAATTGTAGAGGTTCACCGGAGTGAAATTACATCATATAGTCTAGGCTTTGCTCGCTAGTTATATGTTTCAACCGGTGATACATGACATATATAACGCAGGAGACTTTAGCACATTCATATATATGTACTAAGCATGACATTAGAAGACATGAACATTGCGTTGTCAAATATATAGCATAGGAAGACATGTAAAACAATATGATGTGATACCTGACATAGGAAGACATGTCCATTGCTTTGTCAAATATATAACGTGCAGGGGACTTTAGTATGTTCAGCAATTATAAGGTATATGACCAATGATAAGAATTTGACAAATTGGCACAGTTTTTGTTCACTTGTGTGTCAGCTTAGGGCACATGCCAAGCTGTTGAATTCCATTGTTTCTGTGATCAGGCCTTGAGGAACGCTTCCGGTAAAAAGTTCCACTTGAGGGTGTAATGATCACAATTCACTACTGTCTCACTACAGATTATCTCTGACTGGGGGTCCTTTTCTTACTAGTAGAGAGTAGCCTCCCATTAAGAACAACACTGGAATATTATTGCTACAAAAAATGACCCAACCTGAGTTACTTGACCGAACCAAACAGGTTTGGGTTAAGTCTACCAGATTCGGTTTAGAACACTAATTTACAAGGTTCAGCTTGGGGGAAGTGTTATGCTAATGTTAATTATTACTCCGCAATTTTGATGAGATGATTAGGCAGAAACGACCAAAGTTAAATTGTGCCAAATTGTTTGAACTTTGATGTTGTTAAAACAAAGAAAATGTGTAAAAGCTATAAGATTGGAATTGTAATTTCTACAATTCTTATTTTGGCTAATTTCATCTTTAAAACGCAATAAGAACTTTTGACTATGGGTGGATAAAAAGAACACTTTGACGTGAGTTCATTTAATATTGTGGCGAGTTCCTCTAAGAGTGCACGGTACAGACGATTTTTCGTCCGCCATTCGCAACAATAACGGTGCAATGTTCCGTCCGCCATTCGTTCGACGTTGGTTCCCCGATCATTCCACAAACGTTTCGTTATTCGTTTTTTGTTTATTTATTTTGTGAGTGAATGTGTATTTTTGGTGGGGAGTTTTGTGGGACCTACAAAATGTTATTGGTTTTCTTGTTGGATGTTATTTTAATTATTGGCAAATGATTTGCACACTCACCAAATTTATTGGGACATTCTTTCCTTTCTTCAATAAATTGTACAAAACTCATACTGTGCATTATCTGCTTGTACTGTGAAGTGTGCGGATCAATAAATGGTGTGTGCGGATCAATTCCCTTAATTATTGGTGTGTTATTGGGTGGGTGATAAGGTTGTGTTAAAGTGGCAAGCGAATGTTATTCGCCTTATTTGTACTGAGCTCTCTAAGAAAACATAAAACGTGGAAGTTAAAAGGTTAGGTCATAGAAAGAGCGCAACTTTTTCAAAAAAATTTCAAAGGAAAACGAAAATATTGAAAATGTATTCATATCTGATTGTTTTTCCCTTCTTTTCACAAAAAAGTAAAAGCCAATTTTGAGAACTCATTTTGATCATTTCTGCTTTTTATTTTTTCTAGTATCCACTTCCCTAATTTTTCTACCTTATTACTAGATACTATTAATTGATTTTTCCATACTTCTTTTGTACGCACAAAAGTGTACCAAATTTATACCTAATTTCAATTTATTGTGCCCAACTGTTGTTTAGTTGCAATGTTAGACGATTTATAGGTTACCAAGTCACCACCACCATACTTCATCTTCTCCGGTCGAATTCCAGCCAACTTTCGGCTAGCTTTTTTCCAATCACATTTTTCACTTTTAGTGTTCAAAAACACAAACACTACCGAGACATCCACACAGAAAATATTTCAGAAATATAATAAAAATGAACATTTCACACAAGACATCTAACAAATCTTCTTAAATTAACGAACTTAAATGATAATTTTCGGATAAATATAAAAATGAATGAACCTACTCCCTTAAATGGTAGAACCTGACCCGTAGTTACGTTCTTCTGTGTTACTAACTTACACCAACAAGCACTACCTTAATCGAGCCATACCCCAGTTACCTTAAGTAAATACGGTGAAAAGACTTCCATCTTCTGATAATGAACATGCATGTATTACAGATTCATATAAAACATGAAAAATAATATAGTTCTAATATCTACTGTTATTGATCTATGGCTCAAACTACATCCAAATTAGAATGAACAAAAACTTTATGAACACCTAAAGTGAAAAAATGTGATTAAAAAAAAAAAAAAAAAAAAAAAAAAAAAAAAAAAAAAAAAAAAAACTCGCCGGAAGTTGGCCGGAATTTGATCAGAGAAGATGAAGTATCGTGGTGGTAGCTTGGTAACCTTTTGCAACTAAAGAAAAGTTGGGTACATGATAACGCTCAATTCAAGTATATTTTTAGGAAGTCGTCCACAAGAGTCCATCAGAGTCTCAAAAAGAAAACCCATCACAATCTGAGGCGGGAATTAGTGAGTGATGATGAAGACAAGACATGGATGATTGAGTCAGTAATTGATGACAATAACTTACTGACTCCCTAAGCACTTACCTCTGAAGAAACAATTACATAATATGAGTGGAAATTTTCTTGAGAAAACAAAACAAAAAGCATGTACAAGAAAGAAGAGACAAAAAGTACAAAAGAAATATTAAAGTACAAATGTGTAGTACAAAAAGGAAAAATATCTATTTACTATCTGTACTACAAAACTTCACATGGAAGCTTTGTACTTTATTATTTCTTTATTAAAAATTTCACTATGAAGCTTCACTTCTTGCTTATAAATACGGATGTTGTATATGAGATAGGTAGGGATCCTACACACAAAGGCAAAGGCCAAAAGAAATGTAAGGTATAGTTAATAGGTTCCTCCTCCCCTAGAAACAATATAAGCAAAGCTAGCATGCTCTTGTTGTTTAATTGGAGAGTTAACCATTGTCATTCAATCCCAAGTGTTTGTTCCGCAAACACATAGTGTGAACATTTGGGTATAATTCTTTGATTCATATCGATAAATAATTAAATGTTGAAAAAGTACAATGGGTGTTATTAGTAGCCAATGTGTTTTAAGCAAACTAATTCATTCTTGTTATTGATTTTTTTTCTTAGTTTGCTCAAAAAAGGGACCCAACAGCAAATAAGCTACATATTCGTGCAATTATGACATGTTGTTTCATATTTCTCGTTAAACAAATACATGATATGGTAGACAACTGGAATTTGAACAAAATTTAGCTTGACTAGCTTTTCATTCATCATTGTTTTAGTTCCATAAATGTGCTTGAAGCTATACATGAACATACCTGACAATAAGGTTGCGTAAATTTATCATTTATTTTAAAGGTTGTTCTTTACTTCTTTTTTGATGTATTTTTCGGACACTTTTGTTAGTCGGGTGACAAAAGAGGGGTAACTATCGGATAAATTTTATTTATCAAGATTTGTGTTAACAATTTTGTTGTTCGGCTAATTGTTGGTGGTTAGGAAATAGAGTAAAACAGATATCGAATGTTGTTACAAACGGAGAGAGATCCTCTCAAGTTATTTATAACATGATTGATCAAGTTGCAATTATCAACCATTGGATCAAATCCAATTACTTAAATCATCTCATGTTCTTTTGATTTGAGCCATTGGATTTGATCCAATGGTTGATAATTGCCCAACTTGATCAATCAAGTTATAAATAACTTGATGATCTCTTCCTGTTACAAACTAAGGGTCACAGGTTATCCATTGATTTGTTGATAGGTATCGAGTAATTGAAAGGTATAACTTTTTAAGTGCTTTAGTATAGCGGTTAGAGCCAAAGTGTTTAACATGTACTACAAAAATATTGTCCAATCTATGCATCTTTTTTCCACACTTTTAAAATATATGTGAAATTTTATTACTTTATGAACACTTATTAATGTGTAAAAAATTGGTTACATTTACAAGTGAAAATTGTAAAACAATAGAGTTTCATACTTATAATTGTATCCTAAAAAAAATCATACTTTTAAGTGTATAAAAATCTAAAATTTGTTCACACTTAAAGGCGTGAAATTCATTTGTAACACCTAAAATCTCAACACTTCCTCAAGTGTGGAGAAATTTGGTGTTACAATTATGGTTCACATTCAGGAGTTGAAGAAATACAATTATAAGTGTGAAAATCTACTGTTTTACAAATTTATTCCACTCCAATGCACTTTTCTAGATTCACAGAGCTGATGTTTTTTGGTACTTTTTTAAGAGCTGAGAGTACTTCTCTAACTCTTGATTAGCTAACACATGTTTGCTATTTTCAAGTTGAAGGGTCAGGTAGTGAGATTTGACCTTCTTTAGGTCATATTTAAGTCCACAGCCACTTAGCTCTCACTAGAGAGAGTACACTTGTTGAGTAAGTTCTTCCTATGATCTTCCACATAGATCAACCAGAGTGTAGTCAATGCAATGTTTTCTATCAACATTATCATCTATTTGTAAGAGTATGTGTACCTTTTTCAAGGTGATATCAAACCATTGACTTGAATAGGCATCATTCTTTTCAAGAGATGACTCGTCTTCAGCTAGAGCCATAAATGCCTTTACAGATATGAACTCATCATCCTATTGTTCATCTCAATCATATGATTCAGCAACTAAACCCTTATCTATGTTCTCGATGTTGCGTGATGATGAAGGTTTTTAAGTGAGTAGAGCCAACTCAGCTTTTTTGCTTTTGTTTTGAGCTCTGATACCAATTTTAGTGCCCTAATCCATGACTCTTTTATGAAACAAGATATAAAAGGTTTAAATGCAATAACACAAAGATAAACTTTTCAACCATATATTTCTTATTAGAAATATATAAAGAATTACAAAATGTTTTCCGGATAAACACTTAGATGAATGACAATAGGTTTAGATTTTTGGACAAGCAAACTTAAACAAAGGTTAGAGTTTGCAAGTGAACTTTGAGGGCATTGATTGGATCAGGGACTAAGACGAGTTCAAACGAGAGTAAATGCTTTTCTTAAATGATACAACAAATGTGGAAGAGATGACATTTACTCTGTTCAACATTCTCTTACTTCATTCAACATTCTCTTTATATAATAGACAAACATGGATGTTATGTAAGAGTTGTTGAGATGTGTCAAATATTTTGTGAATAAGTACATATTCCATTAAATGCTTCTATTTTTGGAAACATACAACCTTACTTTAGTGAACAGTGTTGCCAACTATTCACTCCCTTTTTCACCAATTTGTACTTGCCTTAACTTTCTCAAGGATGCACTTTATACCACCCTTTTGCAATCTTAAAAAGTCCCGCCTAAATATCTAAGAGATATTCGAGCTAAGCTCTATTGGTTGGAACAAAGAGATGATAGGTTTATCAAGGCATTGTTGATCCCTGATGAACATTTGTCCTTCAGTATCTAGTTCCTTATACATACTAGTTGACTCCACATCACAGAGTATGTCTTCAAGTTATCTTTGACTCCTTGATGACGTCTCTTACTTGAACTTTGTTGAGGTTGTTCGATGATTTTTTAATCAGCGAGTCTTCTTATACTTAGTCTAATATCAGTGACCACTTGACATTGAATTGGCCCAACAATAAGTTATAAATGACACACCTACGCATTACCTTGACTTTGAGGGAACCAATACCTCTGGATCAAGCTTCCCATTGATGTGACAATTGCTCAATAGACGAACATGCTCAATTATTAAACAAGATAGTTTGCAACATGCACTTTACAAATAGAGATAAGTACTTGTATCTACATTCATGCTAGTTAAGCCTTGTATAGCAAAGACTTACTAAAAGCTAAGCCACTTCGTCAAATATAAATAATTAACTCGACTTGACTCACTTTTCATGTACAAAATTCACAATTGTATCACGTAGAAAACTCGATAGTTGTCAATTTAACTCGACTCACTTTCCATTCACCTCTATTTTAGTTCTTCTTATGTCCACCTAGTGGTGGAACTAGAGAGTGCAACGGTGTTATGGGACCCTGGTAATTTTTTATTTTTTTCTTTTTCTTTCATAAACTCATTCATTTGAATTAAAATTATATCCTTTTTTGTAATTTGTTCCTCATTTGAATTAATATTATATCCTTTGTTAATTTGTTCCCTAATTCTACATTTTAAAAAGAATTGTGTAACTGATTCATTTTAGTTCTAGTTCTCAATCTAAACCTACGCCTAGGCCCCAAACTCAAATGTAAAATTGGACCCAAATACATATGATGGGCCTAAAAACATTGATCATTAGAAAATGGGAGGTGATTGGAACACTTATGGGAGACTCAACTATACAAACAGTTAAAGCATACTATAATTATGGTACAAGTGTGTAATGCATACAGTGGAGTGTTTTAATAATAAAAAAAATGAGTGTGGAAATTATTTCCCTTAAAAAAATATATATATAAGACCTTGTGTTCCCCATCAACCTTTACAACGGCAAGAAAATGCAGATCTTGCTGAAAACATTGACAGGGAAGACAATAACCCTTGAAGTCGAATCCTCTGATACCATCGACAATGTTAAGGCAAAGATTCAGGACAAAGAAGGTATTACTTTTTTTTATAAAAACATATAGTTTCGTTTTTTTTTATATATATATATATTTGATAATAACAGTTTTTTTTTTTTTTTTTTTTTTTTTTTTTTTTTTTTTTTTTTGTGAGAAAAGGTATTCCACTAGATCAGCAGAGGTTGATCTTTGCAGGAAAGCAGCTTGAAGATGGTCGTACTCTTGCTGACTACAACATTCAGAAAGGTTGTCGTTTACTTCTTTTATTATTATATGGTGTCCGACACTTTTATTTGTCGGGTGACAAAAGATGGGTAAATATTGGACGATTTAGATTTGTGTTAATAATTGAATTAAACACATGTTGATATGCAATTCAGTTTTTATTAAAAAATTTAAAAAGTATATCATGTTTTTATCCTTACTTTATTGGATAAGGAAATGAAATTGGATTATTAGTTTTATTGTTTTACTATAATTGCTTGACGTACATACTTGCGCAAAGAAACATAGATTTGATGGTATATTCGGTTGATTCTGATCGCATTTCTTATTATGTTGTGTGTTTTTTCTTCTGATTTTGCGTTGTTTGTTCAGAGTTGACTCTTCAATTGGTCTTGAGGCTGAGGGGAGGGGCCATGCTGTTTGTAGTCATTGAGCCTGCTTTGTTGGCGTTGGCTAACAAGTACAGGCAAAACAAGAAAGTTTGATGTTTACGATTAAAACTGGATATGTATTATGTTTAGATGACGTTTACTTATTTCATATATTCACATTTATCATCTCCAGATAATTCGCAAATTGGTTTGTAGCAGAATTGTAGAGTAGATTAGACTTTGCTTTCATTGGTCTTAATTTTTGGTATGTTACTTTGGGGAATTAGTGCTGGTGTGGCAGGAATTAGTTAAGGTGTAAATTGCTTTCGTACGGTTGATTTTTCATGTAAATACGGTCATTGGAAGCTGTCAACGAAGGTTGACAAGCTGTGTGAGTTTTGGAAGAAGCCTACTTAAATGTACTTATCGGATTTGGTTATGTTTGAGCTAATACGATCTGTTTTAGGGAATTAACTTAGTTGTGGATCGAGGGATGTTTAGTTGTTAACCGATTGGAATGGGAATTCAGTGGTAGGAATCTGTCATTAACTGATTTGTAGTTGACTTCATTTAAGGAGAATCTTTTCTGCTGATGGAATCATATAAACCCATCATATAATTGTCTTTGCGATAAGTAGTCATTTTTATTAGAAAATTATTAAATTTGTCAGTTTTATGCAACCAAATTAATTTGGAATTTGATCGGTAGTCTGAAGCATTTAGTAAGGAAATGAAGGTAGTATTTATTCTGGTGTAGTCATAATGATTGTTAAGTCATGTGGTTGGAAGTGGTTGACAAGTAGGTAGGTTGTGCGGAAAAAGCTTTCACAAATGTATGTATGGACTATGGCTTTGTTTAAGCCATCACAACTATTTCAGGGAATAGTATTAATTGTGTATTGATGGGTGACTAGTTTGTTAATGTATTGGAATGGTGATTATGTGGTCGGACGCTGTCACTCCACTGAATTGGGGCTGACTTCATTTTGTGTGGAGAATCTTTTGTGCTTATACAATTAATTGTGGATTGATGGGTGACTAGTTTGTTAATCGTCTTTCTTTGTGATACGTAGTGCTTCTAAATAAAAAATTAGTTAAATTGTCAATTTTCTATAAACAACTTAATCTGAGATATGAACCCTTCTGAAGCTGCTAGTAAGGAAACGAGGTCATATTTATTTTGGAGTAGTCATAATGATCACAAATGGCCCTTGCTTTTGTTATTTGTCTTAAATCTTAATCATATAGCTTAGGATATTTAGATCTAATGCATGGAGTTACCTAGAACCTCATTGCATCAAAACCTTTAATCTGCTTTAAACTATGTGACGGCTGGGTTGTGACACTTTCGTATCATTCGGCACTGCTACGGAAATAAATAAAGTACTAAAAAAGTATGAAGTACTGGAGGTGTTTGCTGTGAATTCAACATTTGGTTTGTTTATCCTTGAAAAGTAATTCTCTTAAATTGCCAGGTCAAACTTCAAAGCTTTACTCATATTGCTTGGTAGTTTATTTGAGTTTATTTTGTGTATTGTTCTCTTTGTTCATTTCCGTATAAGTAACAAATTGTTTATGTTAGATGTTATGCGCGTCTGCACCCAAGGGCTGTAAACTGCAGGAAGAAGAAGTGCGGCCATAGCAACCAAGTAATAAGTCTCTCATTATGAATATGAATGCAAATTAGCATGTTTTAAAGGTCCTTATTTTGATTAGTCGAACTTTTTTCCCTTTTTGGTTACAGCTAAGGAAAAAGAAGATACTTTTTGGTAACCGTGCGAGCAAATAAAGACCTGCTGGAGAGGAACTTGTTTTGTTATTTTTAGAACTTCTGCATCTTTTCAAGTCATTTTTGTTTTCAACTACCAATAAAAGTAAACTTGCTGAATTGTTTGTTTAATTCAAGAAGGACCACTAGTTTAAAATTTTCTCCCGTTTCCTCTGAAGATGCATTGGATTTGCGGATACCCCTTGCATATATGGCTGAAGTACAGGTATTCTGCTACGAATCTTAGTATGTTTTTATCTGTTTGTGAGTATTGTAGTTCTTTTAGCACTATTCATTATAGGCGAGTGGTGAGTAAATTGTAGAGGTTCACTGTAGTCAAATTCTATAACGTGCAGGAGACTTTAGTACATTCAAATATATTTACTAAGCATGACACAGGAAGACATGAACATTGCTTGTCAAACATATAACGTGCAGCCGTGCAGGGGACTTTAGTACATGCTAAATTGTTGAATTCCATTGTTTACGTGACCATGCCATAAGGGACACCTCCATTAGAAAGATCCACTTGAGGGTGTGATGAGCACAATTCACAGTTGTCTCACTACAGATAATAATCTTTGATTGGGGTCCTTTTCTTACTAGTAGAGAGTTGCCTCCCATTAAGGACAACACTGGAATGTTATTGCTACAAAAACATGGCCCGACCTGTCATTACTTGATCGAACCAAGCAGGTTTGGGTTAAGTCTACCCAATTCGGTTTAGAACACTAATTTACAAACGGCCAAAATTAAATTGTGACAAATTGATTTAAGATGTCATTAAAACTAAGAAAATGGGTATAGCTCTATAAGATTGTTTCGAATTGTAAATTTTACAATTCTTATTTTGGATTATTTCATCTTTAAAACACTAAGTACTTTGGTCTTTGGGTGGATGATAAGCACACTTTGTCTTGAGTTCATTTAATATTGAGGCGAGTTCATTTAAGAAAACATAAAGTGTGGTATTAAAAGGTTAGGTCGTGTTTAGTGATAGAAAAAGCTCCTCGTTTTCAGAAAGTTTTCAAAGAAAATCATAAATATAGAAAAAGTATTATAATCTGATTGTTTTTCCAACTTTTTTTCATAGAAAAGTGAAAAGTTACCTTTGAAAACTCATTTTGATAGTTTCTACTTTTTTCCTTAGGTTCATCTAAGAGCAACGTACTTTTCTAAATGTTAACTTAACTAGAATGCCCTAGAAACTTTCAAATTTTTGTGTTGATAACATCATAAACTTATTTTTAACGTGCAAAATTCAGTAAATGACACATGTACATGCCATATCATTTCGGCCATCTTCTCCAATTTTCCAACCATTTTTTTTCCAGCCGTTTTCTCCATTTTCCTGGTCACTTTTTCAAGTTTTCAACCAAACTAATCTTGAAACCAAAATACACATTTTACAATTTCGAAGATTGAACCTATATTAATTAAACCTCCATGTATCAACATCCTACCTGGCACAGAAGGACACTTACCGTTAGTGGTCTTCTCATACCTATTGTCCTTACTAACGAGTGTCATGCTCTGAGTGGCCAGACGCCAATATCATGGAGGACACACGAAGGACGGGCATACATGATCATATGCATGGCAGGGTATGGGCCTATGAGGTGCTGACACATGTCATTCTTGTCTGCTCAATCGGATGATCGACACTTATCATCCATCCATAAATGAGCCAAAACCTAGATCCTCTTTTATAATTAGAGGATCCCTCATAAACTTCATTCATTGTATTATGACCATTTCATAATACACACATACATACTTGATTTAAGTGAGCGTTACCCCGACTACAAGATTTTCGTATCTTTTCCCCGGGTTCTCACCAATCACTTACGGGAAACTGAACATATGATCAATCCACGCCTCACACTCATTACGTAAAATATTTTATGTTAACATGGAGCTATCCGCGAGACTCTTAATGCAAAAAGTAGATAAATCTTTGTTTCCAACGGTTTATTTTCATCCAGCTTTCATCTCTTGTTCTTGTTAACGAGTTTTTTTTTTTTTTTTTTTCATTAAAACTTTTCATTCCAAAAAAAAAAAAAAAAAAAAAAAAAAAAAAAACGACGAGTGATCAAACTCAAAAACGAAACACTGCACAAAACCAGAGTTTGTAGTAGTTGGGACCGGTCCAGGTCGATAAGCTGACTTAAGAGGAGCCAGATGTAACAGTTGTAAAGAACATGGTAGGAAGCGCGGGGTTATAGCCTGGGACACTTGATGAAGAACTAACGGTGGTGAACGGAAGAACTAGGAACACAACATTTCGAGAAGAACGGGTAACACAAGGTTGGAACAACAGATCGCACCCCAGTTATTAAATTTCAACGCACCATCTCGTAGAAATCTAAATTCCCAGTCCGGCTTAACCAAAATCCCGAGGAAGAATTATGCACTATAAGATTACATATGGCTATCACCACGTACTTATAACAGATGCCTCTAGGTAAAGCTCAGAATCAAGGTAGTACTCCCTAGAGGGTTATCCAAAGCCCTCAGGCAAATAACTCCCTTAGAACATGGACACTTTCACAGAATGAAACTCTCCTTACCTCACTATTAGCTAGAGGTGGCAAAATGGGCGGGCACAGGCTACGGGCTATGAGCTTAACAGGCATGGGCTAAACGGGCACGGGCCAAACAGGCGCATGTTATACGAATCACTTTAGAAAATACCCAAAACGACGAAATAAATTCCACAAACGTAACACCTCATTTATATTTAAAAATTAAATATATTATATCTAAAAGTTTTTCTTTAAAAACAATTGTAATGTTCTCCAATTGATAAAAAATATGTGCCCATTTGTGCCTATATAACTTTTAAATGGGCAATATATGCCCATTTCAAAAAAAGATGGGCTAAATGTGCCCATATCTTTTATAAATTTGTCCAAATTAGTTTTTTTTTTTTTTTTTTTTTTTTTTTTTTTTTTTTTGACATTTGGCACAAATTGCCACCTCTACTATTAGCTTAGATACATAATATCAAAAATGAAAACATACGAGACCTTAGGGCAATTAAGGTAGGCATGAACCAATTTTTTGATGGATAGCTAGGTATCAAATGCCTAAGGCCTAGTAATGCCCATATTGACATGTTTTCTATTCCGTGTGCTGTTGATACCTATGGATGGGACAATTCGATAGCCTGTCACATATTTCAGCAAAAACTACATGGTTCAAGTTCGCGTGTTAATAGTACTTTATGGGATGACTTGAAATGCAAATTCAACACCCATTTCAAGACTATGAAAGATTACATGGGGTACCTGCATACTCTATCAGTTAATTAAGCAAAACCTAGGGGAATTGTTTAATGTTTTCACGGATAGGTTTCACGTAGAGTAACAAGATAACAGGAATACGGGATGACCAACTCATCAATGCATTTATTGCAAACATGATTAAGGGGCAGTGTTCAAAAGAGCTCGAATGAACAATGCCAAATATATGGCAATAAGTCCTCGAGCAGGTTAGAGAATTCACTCGTAGGAAAAGACTTGCACAAAACTCCAGCATGATGATAAGGGAGATATAAGTATGGATAACACTAGGAGAATGGTAAGGGATCCCATGGTAAATCACATAAACACTGAAAGGTAAAGCCTCTAGGATTCAAATACAAGTGCTTATTGGATGCCTATAAGGGGTATCACCAAATACTGATGAAAATAACAAACAAAGACAACACGACATTCTATACCCACAATGGGATAAACTTACCAAATTGGAATTACTGAGGGACACCATAAAAATTCAAACTCTCATAAGGATTAATATGAAACTAAATCCAACAAAGTGTATGTTCGGGGTAGAGGGGGTCAATTCCCATGACACATGGTAAGTCCCAGGGGAATCGGAGCAAATCCAAGAAAATTCAGGCAATCCTCGACATGAAGACCCCAAAGACAGTCAAACTAGTAAAAAGCATGAATGGGAAGATAACCTCACTCAACGTATTCCTATCAAGTACTGCCGAGAAATCTCTCCCATTTTTAAGGTGTTAAAGTCCAACCTGCCAAAAACAAAATTCAAATAGTCGACCGAAGGAGAAGAGGCATTCAGGGGTATGAAGCTCTTTCTGGAAGAGCTTCAAACTCTCACAGCTCCCATCAGTGGCGAAGCTTGGATTTTGTAAGTGGGGGGTCGGGATCTAAATTTTTTTTTTCCTAAGGCTATATTTCAGGTATACCGAAATTTTTGGGGGGTCGAAACCGAATATACCGAAATTTTTCTACACGAAAACTATATACCCCCTACATCGCAAAAAAAATTTCGGGGGGTCGGGCGCCCCCCCCGGCCCCTATGAAGCTTCGCCTCTGGCTCCCATACATGGCGAGAAATTTATAATGTAACTGAATATGTCAACAGATACAATTGGATCAGTCCTTCATGCTAAACGTGACAACGGTAAGATGCCCATTAACTTCATCAGCAAAGTGTTACAGGACTCGGAGATATACTATCCGCCAATCGAGAGGCTCATGTACGCCATGGTTAATTTTCTATCAGGCGTCTGTGCCACTATTTCGAGGCTCATCCAGTGCACATCTTGACAGACCAACTAATCATGAAGATACTTTATAGGCATGGAAACACAGGTTAAATGGGCAATAAAGTTGGGCGAGCATGAAATCACATTTAGTCTAAGGCACTCGATCAATGGGAAGTATTGCCATATTTCTTCACAGAAGTAGATGAGGAAGGGTCAACAGATCAAGAGCTCCAACAGACGTCTACTGCCGAATGTATAATAAAAAGAGAGAACATGTGGACCTATGTTGATATATGGCTCATATTTGAATAAATTTACATTCAATGAATAAGTTTACATTCATTGAATCACAAGTAAGTGGATTGCAAGTGGTATGTTGCAACTAGTAAGAAGAATCGCAACTTGGAGCAACATTGAAGCCTATAAATAGGACGACTCTCGTTGAGTTTTATGTACACCAAAATCACACACAAGCAATCATGTAGTGTTAGTTAGTTCTCTCTTTTTTAATTTGTAATATGTTTCTTTAAGAAATATATAAGAAAGTTTGGTGTTACATTCTCTTGTTCATTTTGGTATTGCTTAATTTTCAATAAGCTAGTTTGAGGTATAGTTGTGGTGCTTAAACATTCACACTCTTTACCTAGTTGGTGGGATATTATCGCGATTATTCCACAACAAGGGGTATCAAGAGCCGAGGTTATTATTAGTATGCTCTGTGGTTGCAATTAAATTTGATCCTCCACATCAAAAAAGAATTCGTTGGTTTTTTGGTTGAAGCTATTGAAATTAATTTGTACATGAAATGGTGGATGGCATAGCTGACAAACCTTCCACATCGGTGGATCCAACATCCCCGAGTTGGGCTAGACCAATCTTGACGAATGCAAGATTGGCGGTAGAGGTTTTTGATGGCATAAGCCATTTCGGTATGTGGTAAAGTGAGGTTCTAGACGTTCTTTTTCAGCAAGGTCTAGACATTGCCATTGAAGAAAGTAAACCAGAGGATGTAGAAGAGAGGAATTGGTTAACTATCAATTGGTTAGCTTGTTGTACGGTTCATTCATGTCTTTTGAGAGAGCAACGATATGCTTTCTCAAAAGAAACATCCGCTTATAAAATATGGGTGGCATTAGAAGGGAAATTTTTGAAGAAAAACTGTTAGAATAAGCCCTTTATGAAGAAGCGATTCTTTCGCTTCACATATGTACCAGGTACCATGATGAATGATCACATTACTAGTTTTAACCAACTGGTCACCAATTTGATGATTTGATGAATATGGATGAGGTGTTCAAAGACCACGATCTAGCTTTGATATTGTTAGGATCGCTTCCAGAGGATTGCTTGAAACAAATCTACTTACTGGGAAGGATGATGTATCTCTTAGTGAAGTTTGTGCTGCTTTGTATAGTAAAGAACTGAGAAGGAAGGACAAGCAGATTTGTTCAAGTGGAGACGCAGAAGTTCTGCTAGTTAGAGGTCGTTCGCAGAAAAAGGGCACCGATAAGTGATGGAGATCCAAGTCGAGGCAGAGACTAAGCAAAGATGAATGTGCCTTTTATCATGAAAAAGGTCATTGGAAGAGAGATTGTCAGTTGAAAACCAAGGACAATCATTACAAAGGGAAAGTTGTAGAGGAGGCGCATGTAGCCATCATATTACACCACATCGAGAGTGGTTTAGTAATTTTGAAGAACATGAGGAAGTTGTTTATATAGCATATGAAACTCCCCTCACTACTCATGGGATTGGTTTCGTTCGATTGCAGAATGAAGATGGAACAATTGTGAACTTGAAAGGTGTTCGTTATTCGCCAAAGTTGAAAAAGAATCTCATTTCCGTCGGTACCTTAGAATCCAAATGATTCGAAGTAAGAGCAAAGGATGGGATTATAAAGATCATCTCTGATGTACTTGTAGTAATGAAGGGTACTCGTAAAATAAACAACACGTATCACTATAAGGGTAGAACGGTTGTTCGAACTGTAGCGGCTATTACCGATGGTGATAGAAATTCAGAAGTTGTGAAGCTATGGCATATGCGCTTAGGACATATAGGAGAGAAATCCTTGAATTTACTCATAAAGCAAGGATTATTGAAAGGAGCGAGTTCCTGTAAGTTGGATCTCTGTGAGCATTGCATCAATGGGAAGACAACAAGGGTGAAATTTGGGATAACTATCCACAAGACACAAGGTATCTAGGATTATGTCCACTCTGACGTATGGGGTCCCTCAAAGACAAGCTCTTTAGAAGGGAGACACTACTATGTGACATTTGTTGATGACTTTTCTCGAAGAGTTTGGGTGTACGTTGAAGAGAAAGGATGAAGTGCTAGGAGTGTTCATCAAGTGGAAAAAGATGATGGAAACTCAGACGTGCAGACAGATCAAACATCTCTAAACAGATAACGGTGGAGAGTATAACAATGATCAGTTCATAAAATTTTGTGAAGACGAAGGCATTGTCAGACACTTCACTCTCAACCATACATCACAACTGAATGGGGTGGCAGAACACGTGAACCGAACCTTGCTGGAGAAAGTTTGGTGTATGTTATCCAATGATGGGTTGGGTAAAGAATTTTGGGCTGAAGCTGTGACGTATGCGTGTCACCTCGTTAATCTTTTGCCATCTACCGCTATTGATGGGGAAACACCATTTGAGAAATGGTATGAAAAACCTGCTACAAATTATGATTCCTTGCATGTTTTTGGTTCTGCTGCATATTATCATGTGAATGAATCAAAGTTGGACCTAGAGCAAAGAAAGAATTATTCATGGGGATCACCTCTGGAATCAAAGGCTATCATCTATGGTGTCTAGAGATGAAAAAGACAATCTTTAGCAGAGATATCACCTCTAATGAATCTACCATGTTGAAGAAGGTGAATGCTAAGTAGATAGATGGAACTCCCAAAAATGTAAAGTTTGAAACAATAATTATACCAGATGATAGAGAAACAATTGATGATCTCTCCTATGGTAGAAGGAGATTATGAAGAAGAGGATGTTCAAACCGAAGAACCTCCACAGCAACAACATGAATCAATTGCTACCAGCAAGCCTAAAGAAACACTAAAAGGCCTGCTCGCCTTAATGATACGGTGGCTTGTGCATCTTCAATTGCAGCTTATGATGTTCCTACTACTTACTCTGAAGCGGTTTGAGACTCAAAGAATGAGAAGTGGAGGATTGCCATGAGCGAGGAAATGCAGTCTCTTGAGAAGAATCAGACATGGGAGTTAACCGCCAAAAGGGAAAAAGGCAATTGGACGCAAATGGGTGTATGCAAAGAAAGAAGGATTTCCTAGCCAGGATGAGGTTCGCTACAAAGCAAGATTGGTAGCTAAAGGCTACGCTCAAAAAGAAGGAATTGATTATAATGAAGTTTTTTCTCAGGTGGTAAAGCATTCCTCTATTAGAATTTTGTTGGCTTTTGTAGCACAGTTGGATTTGGAACTAGTTCAGATGGATGTGAAGACTGCATTTCTACATAGAGACTTGGAGGAGGAAATCCATATGGTTCAGCCAGAAGGATTCAAAGTTGCTGGAAAAGAGCATGAAGTATGTAAGCTTCATAAATCGTTGTACGGATTGAAGAAATCCCAAGACAGTGGTACAAGCTATTTGCTAAGTTTATGATGGAGTCGAAGTACACAAGAAGCAAATATGACCATTGTGTCTATTTGAAAAAGCTACAAGATGGGTCCTTCGTATATCTTATTCTATATGTAGATGATATGTTGATAACTTCTCAAAGTCGAGACGAGATTGAAAAGTTAAAGACTCGGTTGAAAAGCGAATTTGAGATGAAGGATCTTGGTGAAGCAAAGATGATTCTCGACATAGAGATAGTCAGAGACAGAAAATTGAGGAAGCTCTGTTTGACTCAGAAAAAATATATGAGAAGGATTCTAAAGCATTTTAGATTCGACAAGCAAGCAAAACGACTTAGTACTCCACTCGCTTCTCAATTTAACATCAGTGTTGCTATATCACTGAAAAATGATGTAGAGCGGGTATACATGGAGAAAGTGCCTTATGAAAATGTTGTCGGCAGCTTAATGTATGCTATGATATGTACTCGACCAGATATCAGTCATGCTGTTGGGATGGTGAGCAGGTATATGCATAACCCTGGTAAAGGACATTGGCAAGCTGTTAAATGGATATTACGGTATATTGATAACACGGTCGATGTAGGGTTAGTATTCGAACATGGAAGTGGTCAGTGGGTAGAAGGATACTGCGACTGAGATTATGTTGGAGACTTAGACAAGCGAAGATCTACTACAGGCTATGTTTTTACTCTAGCAAAAGCTCCAATAAGTTGGAAGTTTACCTTACAATCAACTACTCCTTTATCAACTAAGGAAGCAGAGTATATGACAATTACCGAGGCTGTAAAGGAGGCAATTTGGCTTCAAGGGTTGCTCGATGAACTTGGAATCAAACAAAAATTTTGTCACGGTGCATTCTGACAGTCAAAGTGCAATTCACTTAGCGAAGAATCAAGTTTATCACGAAAGGACGAAGCATATTGATGTTCGTTATCATTTCATACGAGAGATACTAGAAGAAGGTGGAGTCGTAACCCAAAAGATCCATACTTCTATGAATCCCGCAGATACGTTGACTAAAGTATTAGCTGGGATCAAGTTTAATTATTGTTTAGACTTGATCAATATTTTGGAAAGCTGAAGATTGGTTTGAAGACTCCACCAACGATGGTTGACGGCGAGATTAAAGAATTGATATTCGCCAAGGTGGAGATTTGTTGATATATGGCGCATATTTGAATAAGTTTACATTTATTGAATCACAAGCAAGTGGATTGCAAGTGGTATGTTGCAACTAGAAAGAAAAATATTTGGAAGAAACTTGGAGCAACATTGAAGCTTATAAATAGGGCCACTCTCGTTGAGTTTTATGCACACCAAAATCACACACAAGCAATCTTGTAGCTTTAGTTAGTTCTCTCTTTTTTAGTTTGTAATATGTTTCTTTAAGAAATACATAAGAAAGTTTGGTGTTACATTCTCTTGTTCATTTCGGTATTGCTTAATTTTCAATAAGCTAGTTTGAGGTATAGTTGTGGTGCTTAAACATTCACACTCTTTACCTAGTTGGTGGGATATTATCGCGATTATTCCACAACAATATATTCATGGAGTATCAAGTGATGAAGGAGAGGGAGCAGGAATAATATTTATCATTCCAGAATGACAAGAATTCACATATGCTCTACGGTTTGAATTCAAATCATCCAACAATGAAGCAGAGTATGAAGCACTCTTGGCATGCTTTAAGCCAGCACAATTCATGGAGGTAAAGAAGTTAAAAGCCTTCACCAACTAAGTTAAAAGCCTTCACTAACAAAACAGGTGACAAGTGAATTCGATGGAAAAGAAACCTCCATGATTGCTTACCTAGAACAAGTAAAACTTTTGCTACCATCGTGCAAGAGGTCCATTGAGGAGTATGCGGACTCCACTCTTGAAGGACAACAGCAAGTCAGCAACAAACATAATTCGCATGGGTTACTTTTGTCCATCAATGCATAGAAAAGCCATCTAGGAACTAAAATAATGCCAGGCATTTCGTCATATGCTCATGTACAATGAATTCATACGCATAACCTGATTCCAATTGAATCACCCTGGCCATTCCATCAATGGGGAATTGACATTTGTGGTCCATTTACCATGGCCTAAGGGAATGTAAGGTTTCTAATTGTTGCAATGGATTATTTTATCAAATTGATCGAGGCAAAACCAAAATCATTCATCACATCAAGAAAGGAGGTAACTTTGTGTGGGAACAAATCATATGCATAATCAGAATACCCTACACCATAGTCAGTGACAATGGAACCCAGTTCACAGGGAACCATATAATTCTTGGTGCTAAATTATAGGAATAAACTTATAGTTTACTTCACCATATCATTCACAAGCTAATAATCAGGACTCAGGTGGAAGTCGCCAACAGGGCACTGGTTGAAGGATTCATGGAAAGAGCAAATAAAAACAAACCTGCTGGGTGGATGAAGTTCCAAGTGTTTTGTGGGCTCAAGGGATGATGCCAAAAGAAAGTACTAGTGAAATACCATTCAGACTGGTATACGCCATTGAATTACTTATACCTGCTTAAGTCTTAATTCCAACAGTATGAATTGATATGCTAGACAAAGAAGCCAATGCATAAACAATTAAGCTATGCCTAGATCTTACAAAAGAAAAAGAGATATGGCTACAATTTGACATGCAAGTGCGAAGTAGAAAATGACTAAGTACTACTACAAAAGGGTCAATCCATTTCATTAAAACCAAGGTATCTCGTCTTGAGGAAAAAAGATGTCAGCAAGACCTCAAGCATGGGTAAATTAAGCCCGAACTAGGAAGGGTCATACACAGTACGAGCGGCAAACTCTAATGGATCTTACATGATTTCAACAATGGAAGAAGATCATATCCCTTTGCCCTGGCATTCAACAAACTTGAGGAAGTGTCACCTAAAGTTTTTCATTTCATTTTCATGATTTTACTTGAATTCCCTAAGAGAAAATTGCAATGTAAAGGAATCAATCATGTGATCTCCGTAACAGCCGTAATGAGAATGATCATTATTTGTATTTTTTTTCTAACTATAAGATTGTCATATTTTATATCCGGCTCATGACTTAGGATCAAATGAGAAATATAATTAAGATGAGAAGAATGAGAAGAAACTACAACCATAAATATTAGATGCACCTATGAAAAATAGATGCATCTCCTATTATTTCTCTTTCCTTATTTGAAATATGTGGTTATAATTTTTTCTCACTCTTCTCATTTCATTAATTCTTCTCACTAGATCCATACTCTCCGGCTCATATGTCAAACTCAGGCTTATAACTAAAATAGGTTAAAATGACACGTGCACATTACCTTAACTTAGGGGGAACCAATACCTTCGGATCAAGTTTCCCATTGATGTGACAACTAGTTGCCCAATAAACGAAGATGCCCGGTTGTTAAACAAGATAGTTTGTAGCACACAAGCGACGCAATTAAAGATAAGTACTTAAATCTTACACAACCTAGTTAAGCCTTGTATAACAAAGACTTGTATACAAGAAGGGACTATTAGATGAGTCACTTCGTCGAAAATATATAACACGACTTGAATCTCTTTGCATTACCTTTTGTTTTAGTTATTTTTATGTTCACCGAGTGACGGAACTAGGGGTCGGCGGTGTTACGGGACCCTGATAAATTCTTTTTCCGAAAAGTACCCGGGTTTACAAAAAGTGTATATCTTAGTTATCGTTTATTTTAGTATTAGAGGTAAAAATTAAATTGTATAAGACTCACTCATTTTAATTAAAATAATATAATTTTGTTATTTTGTTCCCTACTACTATATTTTTATTATGGGAGATGATTTGCACACTCTCATATACGATTGGGACACTACAAAACGTGCATTAGACAATTGTACTGTAAATATAAAGTACTTTAACTATTTGTACATTGAGTGTTCTAATCAAATTTATGAGTGCGTCAATCATTTCTCTTTTGTTATAGATTTATATGCTATTTTTACTTTCATATTTTATTGAGTGACAAAATTGTCATTTAGTGTTGACGATGACTTTCATTTAGTCGAGAAAAGAAACACCATTAGCCTCTTTAGCACTTAGTCCACAAAAACATTTTCGTAAAAGTTCAATATAGAACGCAAATTTTTTAAAGATCCAATGAACAAATCGTAGCCATTCTTCTTCTCATCAAACTATAAAAAAAAATCACTTTCATCATTTTTAAAAATTTTAATATCTCACAAACCGTTAATCATTACACGAAATGTATGAATCATACCATCGCGATGAGAATTAAATCATCTTTCTATAGAAGGGCAATTCTATGTATTTTCGATAAAGTTTTTATTTTTATTTTTATTTTTATTTTTATTTTTTTTAATGAGAGCGTTGAAATTTATTGTAATACCCCCAATTCATGATGCAGCGGAATTCAACTTGGGTGTTACTCGTTGGCACAACAGTCATATTAATAGAAAACGATCTCTAACCGAGTCGTATTAAAAAGAGTTATCATTCGAATTTATTCAAATATATCAGAGTTTACATAGTAAGGTCCCAAAAAGGTTCCATGTTTCAAAATACATCAATATAAAGTCTTTTGATGATTTATCGAATGACATAGTAGTTTATAGCCTTCTTCCTTTAGTACGTGCCCTTCCGCTCCATTCTTGATTATCATGGACCTGAAATACATGCTTAAAAGATCAACACAAAGGTTGAGTGATATTCATAGAGTTTGTTTAACGGCTGAACACAATATGTTGGTAGTAAGAGTTAATTAGACTCGTACTTACGTTGGAAAACAAAACAGTTATTATTATATACTAAGCTCATGCAACCAAGACGTTAACGGGTACCAATATCAATCGGCGGTTTTGTTGCCCCGGTAAGTACTTTGCCATCATACTTAATGTTCAAATATAGTGCATTCGTTTGAACTAATCTGCTCAAACAAATGGGATTCGTCTATCCCAATAGGCCTATTCACAATACTCGCGCTCACTAATACTAGTGATTAAATGGTTCATGATATGGGGCCTAGGATTGGCAAGGTAGGTACTTAGTAATAATAAAACAATCAGGCAGCATACAGTTTCAAAGCATTGTGTTCGGTTTAGAAATAGCTTGTATTCCCCCCAAGGGTTTGTAAAACATTGAAGTAATGTAAAGTAAGGCTATGAACTCACCTTAAGAAAGATAGCAAGTAGTAAAGGTAACGGTTGAATCGTTAAGGTTTCTACGAGCAACCTATAATAGAATGTTGCGACTTAGGATTTGAGTAATGAATATGAAGATGTGCCTATATATATATCTTGCATCTAGTCCATGATGTGGTATGATGTATAGTGTAAGTATTTGAAAGAAAAGATTCATGAAACATGTATGTTTTATATATCGTTTACTACCGTTCGGGCCGACATAATTCAGAAGTCATGTTAGTAAGCGTTCGAGGAGCCAGGACACTTTAATTCATAAATCCACAACTTAACTCGACGGCTTACATAATGAACTCCTCACATGAGGCTCCCTACTATTGTAGTAGTTGATAAAGTATATATATATATATAAGTTTTGATCCGAAAATTACATGTTCAATATTTGAATAAACTTAGGAAAGTTTATTATTATTCATGAAGATTGTTATTAGGGGAAGTTTCTTATAACTTGTATGACCATTTTTCTTTGTAATATCTCATGGTTCTTTTAAGTGAAGTAGATCCAAATTGCTTGTTCAAGTTATCACCAATTCTTTGTTTCATGTTTTCGCCTAAGTAAGCTTACATGGTCATTTTGTCATGGCCTTGCCATGACCTTTGGTCATTGTTCCATGGTCTTAAGACTCAACCTTGGCTCTAGCCATGGTTGTGGTCTTGATTCTAGGTCATAAGACCTCTTTGGTCTTTATAAACCATAACCTATATATAATGACTTTGGTCTAAAAATGGGCTGTTAAGAATTTGAAGAAATTATCACTCGGAAAGCGTTTTCAGGGCTCGAGCTTCTTTAAGTCTGAACGAAAACGTCGTTCCGGACAACTTTCGTGTTTTAACTTTTTTATGAATTGGACCAGAAGGGTGACTTTCAAAATGGCAGAATGCAAAACAGTAGGTATTGGCAGTTTCGGCGTTTTGGTTTTGCTAACTCAAATGGTCGTAACTTTTGACTCGGGTACTCGTTTTGGGTGATTCAAATTGCTATGTTTTCTTTGTTAAGTCCTATACTGTAATATGTAATAATACAATATCATAATTTTACCATTTTGATCAGGTTTCACCAAGAAAGTCACTAGTTTACTTGTTTTAATAACTTATCTTAACAATCAATTACAACAACTTGTTTTACTCATTTTTATACATCATGGACATGAATACAAGACATAATATAGCATGAATAATATGTAAATGATATGAACATGATTATTTAACAAGAAGCATGTTAGGGTTTGGCTTACAACTTTTGGCTTTCAATTAAAGAAAAGAAGTTAACATGTAAGGATAGGACTTTGATAGACTTTACTTCAAGACACTTCACTTCATGCAATATTTCTACTCTTGTAATCTTGAAAGATAGATGATGAAAGTTGAGGTGACTTAAGTGGATTCAAACTCAAGAGAATCACCAAAGTATATGAGGTTTTGGAAGTGTTTTGATAACCTAAAAACCAAACTAGGGTTTCTATCTTGAACTTGCACTTGAACCTTGCTTGAAATTAGAAGAAATAAAGCTAAGTGTGGAGTGGTTTGGTGTGTGTTGATGGACGGCACAAAGAAGGAGGGGGAGGGGGGTATTTATATGCTCATGAGGAGGTTACAAAATGGAACTAGTCAAAGCTTTCCTTACAAGCTTATACACATGTATACCATCCAAGACCTCTTAGCTTAGGATCAAGCCACACCAAGGGTGACTCCCCCCCCCCTAATGGCGGTTCACAAGGCTAGGGGGTGAGTTGGCTTTGGCTTGGTATTATCCTAAGTTATTTGGATGAGATTTGACTTCGGGAAATGCCAACCGTAAATGATTAGGCCTCAAAACGTAAAACCGGGTGTCGTAAAAATATGGAACTTGAAAGTATTGATAAACATATCCATATGTTCCATAATAAAATATAAAATGAGTGGTAGGTTCCATTTGGGTGGTAAAACCTTGCTAAAACTGGAAACACGGGTCTAAAACGCGTAATACGTAAAATGTACGAATATTGCGTAAAATTGAGAAAAGTAAAATGTTACTTTTCTAATAGGATATAAATGAATTAAAATGACTTATAATGTCTAGACTGGGCTCAGTCTAGTGTCGGTTGGTATTAAATGTCTTTTAGACATCAAACCGTAAGCCTAAAAATCAAGGAATGACTTATAAAATCAAGGGATGATTTTTGGTCAAAGGAGGAGTGAAAAATATATTGACTTATTCCAAAAATTTGAAAACTCAAATCATCTTAGAAACACGGTGCAGGTATAGGCTAAGGTTACGGCATAGTAAAAACGCTTAAAACTGAAAATTCCAGTTTTTCACGGCCGAGGTTTATTTGGTCATGTTTTTCTCAGTTATGATTTATTCTCAAATAAATCATGAGTGTGTCAAACATTTTTCTGATACGGGGAAAATTAACGCGACCGAGTTTCGTTGTGTGTGGAATTTTTGAATGACGTTTTACCCTAAAACGTGTAATTCCTTAATAACTTTCACGAAAATGATCTGACGAGTGTCAAACTTTTATTTTGCCATGGAAATAATTTATCACTCGAGAATATAAAATAAAAATCAAATTTCGGGAAAATAAATCGCAAAAATGAATAGTAAAGTGAATAGTAAAATTTTCCGGGAATAGTAATTAACCTGAAATTGCGAATTGTTACAGTCTCCACCCCATATGAAAGCTCCGTCCCGGAGATCAATTTGCGTTGGGAGTAGAAGCTTCGTTGGTAAAAAGATGTGGGTATTTCTTACGTATTTGATCCTCTCGTTCCCATGTGTATTCAGGACCACGTCGTGAGTTCCAACGAACTTTGACAATTGGAATACGGCTTTGCTTGAGTTGTTTGACCTCTCGGTCCATGATTTCTACGGGTTCCTCAATAAATTGAAGATCCTCATTGAGTTGAATTTCATCGAGTGGAACCACGAGTGATTCATCTGACAAGCATTTCTTTAGGTTAGATACATGGAAAGTGGGGTGTACACTACTGAGTTCTGATGGAAGCTCAAGTCTGTACGCCACAGGGCCAACCTTGGCTAGGATTTTGAATGGTCCGATGTATCTTGGGTTTAGTTTTCCTCGTTTACCAAATCGTATTAAGCCTTTCCAAGGCGATACCTTTAGCATAACCCTATCTCCGACTTGGAATTCTAGGGGTCTGCGTCGTGTGTCGGCATAACTTTTCTGTCGATCTCTTGCTGCTTGTAGTCGACTTCTGATTTGTACAATCTTATCTGTTGTTTCTTGAATGAGTTCTGGACCAGTGAGTTGAACTTCTGCCACTTCAGCCCAACAAGCAGGTGAACGACACTTTCGACCATAAAGTGCTTCAAATGGAGCTGCTTTAATACTTGTATGATAGTTGTTGTTGTAGGAAAATTCGACTAATAGTAGATGAGTATCCCATCCTTTTCCAAAATCTATTATACAAGCTCGAAGCATGTCTTCAAGTGTTTGGATGGTTCGTTCACTCTGACCATCGGTCTGAGGATGGTACGCTGTACTCATGTCTAGATTTGTTCCAAAGGCGTCTTGGAGTGACTGCCAGAAATTGGAAGTAAATCTACCATCTCGGTCAGATATGATGGATATCGGTGCACCATGTCTTGAGACTATTTCTTTGACGTACAGTCAAGTAAGCTGTTCCATTTTGTAAGTCTCTTTGATTGGTATAAAGTGTGCGGATTTTGTGAGACGATCAACTATGACCCAGATGGAGTCATATCCGCTTGATGTCTTTAGGAGCTTGGTAATGAAGTCCATAGTAATTCTTTCCCATTTCCACATAGGAATCTCTGGTTGTTGCAATGGACCGGATGGTTTTTGATGTTCGGCTTTTACTTTGGAGCAGGTAAGACATTTGCTAACGTATGTTGCAATATCGGCTTTCATGTTCGGCCACCAATAGAGTAGTTTAAGATCATGATACATCTTATCAGATCCTGGATGTATGGAGTATTTAGACTTGTGAGATTCATGCATGATCAAGTCTCGTAGGCCACCATAAAGTGGTAACCAACTTCGACCTTGGAAGCATAGAGTTCCATCTGAACGGGTTTCAAATTTCTTTTGTATCATGCCATCCAATTTTTCCTTTTGGATGTCTTCTTGTTTCACCGCCTCAGCTTGAGCGTGAAGGATTTGAGCAGGAAAATTTGAATTTATGGTTAAAACTAAGGCTCGGACTCGTAGTGGTTTAACTCGTTCCTTTCGGCTCAGGGCGTCGGCTACTACGTTTTCCTTTCCTGGGTGGTAACGAATGTCGCAGTCATAATAACTTAGTAATTCCAACCAATGACGTTGTCTCATGTTTAGTTCTTTTTGGTTCAAAATGTGTTGTAAACTTTTATGATCGGTGTACACAGTACATCTAGTACCGTATAGATAGTGTCTCCAGATTTTTAGTGCAAAGACCACAGCTCCTAACTCTAAGTCATGAGTTGTGTAATTTTCCTCATGAACCTTGAGTTGTCTTGATGCATAAGCCACGACCTTATCACGTTGCATCAACACGACACCTAAACCTTGGTGCGATGCATCACAATAGACTACAAAATCTTCGATCCCATCTGGCAATGCTAGGATAGGAGCACTACAAAGTTTCTGTTTGAGGGTTTGGAAAGCTTTTTCTTCGTCTTCATCCCACACGTATTTCTTGTTTTTCTGAGTTAGCTTAGTCAAAGATTTTGCTATTGAGGAAAATCCTTCAATAAACCTTCGGTAATACCCGGCTAGACCCAGAAATTGATGAATTTCTGTAGGTGTGGTAGGTGTTGACCAATCTTTGATAGCTTCAATCTTAGCGGGATCGACATGTAAACCGGTCTTGTCAATCACATGCCCAAGGAATTGTACTGATTGAATCCAAAATTCACATTTGGAAAACTTTGCATACAATTTCTCTTCCTTGAGTAGTCCTAAAATTGTTCTCAGGTGTACTTTGTGTTCCTCTTCATCTTTGGAATATATGAGAATGTCGTCTATGAATACGATCACGAATTTGTCCAAATATGGCTTACACACCCGATTCATGAGATCCATGAATACTGTCGGTGCATTTGTTAACCCAAATGGCATCACTTGGAATTCATGGTGACCATATCGTGTCCTAAAGGCTGTTTTTGGAATGTCTTCATCACGAACTCTAACTTGATGGTAACCTGACCGTAGGTCAATTTTTGAGTAATAGGTTGAACCTTGCAATTGATCGAATAAATCATCAATTCTTGGTAGGGGGTATCCGTTCTTTATGGTTAATTTGTTTAGTTCACGATAGTCAATACACATTCGTAATGACCTATCTTTCTTTTTCACGAATAAAACAGGAGCTCCCCAAGGTGAGGAACTGGGTCAAATAAATCCCTTGTCCGAAAGTTCTTGTAATTGATTTGATAGCTCTTGCATCTCTGAAGGTGCTAGCCGGTATGGTGCGCGGGCAACTGGCGCCGCTCCTGGTATAAAATCAATTCTGAATTCTATTTGACGATTTGGTGGTAGTCCGGGCAAGTCTTCCGGAAATACTTCAGGAAACTCACGGGCGATAGGAACATCTTCGAGACGTTTTTCATCAGATTTCTTTTCGGTTACTTGGGCTAAGAAAGCATAACATCCTTTCTCAATGTACTTCATGGTTTTGATACATGAGATGATGTTTATTCGTGTTCCACTTTGATCACCACGAATGATCAAAATTTCATTGTCACGTGGAATGTGCACAACTCTTTCACCACAAATGATATTAGCTTGATGTTTAGACAACCAATCCATGCCAATGACAACATCAAAACTTCCGTGTTCGATTAACATAAGATTGTTGTTAAAGGGGTGGTCTAAGAGATTAAGGGTACAGTTTGGGATTACGGTATTAGTATTTACTAAGTCACCGGTAGCTAGTTCAATACTATAACTAGTGGTTAAAGTGATTGATGGAATATCAAGTAAAGGCGCAATTCTAGTAGATATAAAGCTCATATCAGCACCAGAATCGAATAAGACTTTAACAGGAATGTTATTGAGTAAGAACGTACCGGTAACCACGTTCGGGTCTTGGTGTGGTTCTCCATTTCCCATGACATAGGCTCTACCGCGAGCACCTCTGCCTTGGGGTCCTTGGTTTTGAGGACAGTTGTTCTTGAAGTGTGCCTTTTCACCACACCCAAAACATGTAACTATTAGCTGAGTGTTAGGCCCAGTAGCTACAACCTTGCCTCTACAATCCTTGGCAAGATGTCCGGGTTTTTGACACTTGTTGCACTTGGCCGGGCAGGGACCTGCATGATGGTAGTCGCACTTGGTACACTGTGGTAGAGTACCAACGTATTTACCTCCGGCTGGTTCAGCAACATAAGCCGTTGCGGCTTCTTGTCTTTTGTTTTGCTGATTGTGGTGGTTGTTGTTTCGGGTTTGGTTGTTGTTGTTGTTACTTCCACGGTTACCATCCCATGGTCGCTTGTTGTTGTTGTTCCTATTGCTGTTGTTGTTACGGTAGTTGGAGTTGTTGGTGTTATTCGTGTTGTTGGCGTTGTTGGTGTTGTTGGTGTTGTTTTGCTTTCGGGTTTCTGTCATACGCACCACTTGATCTATGAGGCTGCGAGACATCCGCATAGCTTCATCAAGTTCCTTGGGATTTGCTGAAGTTACATTCCCTTGTATACTTGATGGAAGTCCCCAGATATACCGTTCCAACAATTTCTCTTTTTTTGAAACCATTGTTGGACACAGTATCCTCAATTCTTGGAATCGACGGTTGTAGGTTATGATGTCATTTCCCTTAACAGAATGATCCCAGAATTCTACCTCTAACTTCTGCATTTCACTGCGGGGGCAATACTCTTTGATCATCATTTTCTTCAGATTATCCCAAGAAATCTTATAAGCATTTTCAATGCCCATTGGTTGAGCAATTGAATTCCACCATGATAATGCCTCATTTAACAGAGTATTTGTGGCATACTGAACTTTATCACTCTCAGTACATTTACTGACCAAAAATACCGACTCCGCTTTTTCAAACCAGCGGGTCAAACCTACAGCTCCTTCAGTACCCTCGAATTTTATGGGTTCGCATTTCAAATAGGAAATGAATGAGCAACCCTTTGGTACTGAAGCAACATTTGTCACCGGAGGGATAGTTGGGTTTGGTCCTCCAATGTTAAGGCTGGAAATTCGGGCAGCTTATGCAGCTATAGCAGCTTCCGCAGCTGTGGCGGCTTCAGCGGCTGCTGCAGCATCAACAGCTGTAGCATCTGCAGCACCAGCAGCTGTGGCGGCTTCGGCAGCTGCTCGTTCCGTTGTGAGTGCTGTGTTGACACTGTCTTTAACTAATTTGCGAATAGCAGCTTGAGTCATTGCTGGTGGTGTTTTCTTCTTTGGCACCATGATTCTATTGTTCAAAAGATATGTCGTAATTAGAAAGTTGTGAAATGAGCACAATTTGATAAGAATGATATGATAATAATGTTGAAACTTAAAAGCATAACACATGATAGTATATAAAACAAGAGTTTTATTCATATAACGTTGATTGATTTACAAAATCGAAACCTATTACAAGTTTCTTCAAAACTTACTAACTGATACTTTCAGTTTAGTAATTACAACGCTTCTACTATCGCTATTACATGGATTAGTACAAAAGATAACTAGTACTATAATACTAGTCTAACATCGGTTGGAAGGTTGTTGTAGTCCGGACGGATTATTATTTCCGTATGTTGCTAACACATCCACACTATCATTGGGACGGTATTCTTTGACATCCTTTTGGTATAGCCTTTGTTGTATGGCACTCATTTGAGATTGCATTCCACACAAATCATTCTTAAGTTGATACCGGTCAAAGTTAGCAACATCCAACCGGATTTCTGCGGTATTTAGGCGGTTAAGTAGTTTGTGAATTTGTGCCGCATCTTATTCTTGGGCCCTCTCAACCAATGTAAGTCTATCATTGACGTCATCCAAACCGGTCAAGGGATTTAAGACTATTTCTCCAACATGTGTTGAGTCTCTCTTCACATAGCTCATGTCAAGCTTAAACCAATATAGGTCATCTCGAGCATTCATGGCATCCATTTTGGCAGAATTTACCTTGGATATATAGTCGTTCATTTGACTCGCCATGCTTTAAACCTTGAGTTGGGTTAGGTTGAGGGCTTGTTTCAAAGAGTAAATTTCATATTGAGCAGAGTTCACGAACATAGGTGTAGATGTAGATGTTCCTCCGACTTTGAAAGTAGACTTTGGAACTTGAGCTGGAGTGGTACGATTAGATTCGGATGAAATTGGCGAAATAGGAGGTGGTGATGTTAATGGTGATAGATGTTGCACCACTATTTGCTCCTCCGCTTCCTCAATGTCATCGATGCCTTCGATGTCAATATCCATTTCAGGATCTTCTTCGTAATCATCGATGTTTATGTCCATATCCATTTCAGGATCTTCGTCCGAATCTACTTCATTGTCTAGATCCTCGTAAGGTTCTTCCTCATCGTCGTAGTCAATTGCTTCAAAGTAAGGATCATCGGGTCCGGGAAGAATTGGTAAATACTCGGGCATAGCAGGAAGATGATCGGGAGATGGAGGTGCAGACATGATGTCTACAATTAGTATTATGACGTCAAAATAAATCAAATGTTTATGGAAAGTGCTCAAAATGTGGCAATGTGTATATAACAATATACAAATATGTTCATGTAGCATAACATGTGTAATAAGTCCATAATCTTCTGGAGGATGGAAGGCACGAAGAGCGGAAGGCTATAAAAATGTTTTTGCTTGTGATTGTAGTTATAGTTTAGGTCTCACTTAGACCCGTTTCTCTATAACCATGGCTCTGGTACCAATCTGTAACACCCCGAATTCATGATGCAGCGGAATTCAACTTGGGTGTTACTCGTCGGCACAACAGTCATAATAATAGAAAACGATCTCTAACCGAGTCGTATTAAAAAGAGTTATTATTCGAATTTATTCAAATATATCAGAGTTTACATAGTAAGGTCCCAAAAAGGTTCCATATTTCAAAATACATCAATATAAAGTCTTTTGATGATTTATCGAATGACATAGTAGTTTATAGCCTTCTTCCTTTAGTACGTGCCCTTCTGCTCCATTCTTGATTATCATGGACCTGAAATACATGCTTAAAAGATCAACACAAAGGTTGAGTGATATTCATAGAGTTTGTTTAACGGCGGAACACAATATGTTAGTAGTAAGAGTTAATTAGACTCGTACTTATGTTGGAAAACAAAACAGTTATTATTATATACTAAGCTCATGCAACCAAGACGTTAACGGGTACCAATATCAATCGGCGGTTTTGTTGCCCCGGTAAGTACTTTGCCGTCATACTTAATGTTCAAATATAATGCATTCGTTTGAACTAATCTGCTCAAACAAATGGGTTTCGTCAATCCCAATAGGCCTATTCACAATACTCGCGCTCACTAATATTAGTGATTAAATGGTTCATGATATGGGGCCTAGGATTGGCAAGGTAGGTACTTAGTAATAATAAAACAATCAGGCAGCATACAGTTTCAAAGCATTGTGTTCGGTTTAGAAATAGCATGTATTCCCCCCAAGGGTTTGTAAAACATTGAATTAATGTAAAGTGGGGCTATGAACTCACCTTAAGTAAGATAGCAAGTAGTAAAGGTAACGGTTGAATCGTGAAGGTTTCTACGAGCAACCTATAATATAATGTTGCGACTTAGGATTTGAGTAATGAATATGAAGATGTGCCTATATATATATATATATATATATATATATATATATATATATATATATATATATATATATATATCTTGCATCTAGTCCATGATGTGGTATGATGTATAGTGTAAGTCTTTGAAAGAAAAGATTCATGAAACATGTATGTTTTATATATCGTTTACTACCGTTCGGGCCGACATAATTCAGAAGTCATGTTAGTAAGCGTTCGAGGAGCCAGGACACTTTAATTCGTAAATCCACAACTTAACTCAACGGCTTACATAATGAACTCCTCACATGAGGCTCCCTACTATTGTAGTAGTTGATAAAGTATATATATATAAGTTTTGATCCGAAAATTACATGTTCAATATTTGAATAAACTTAGGAAAGTTTATTATTATTCATGAAGATTGTTATTAGGGGAAGTTTCTTATAACTTGTATGACCATTTTTCTTTGTAATATCTCATGGTTCTTTTAAGTGAAGTAGATCCAAATTGCTTGTTCAAGTTATCGCCAATTCTTTGTTTCATGTTTTCGCCTAAGTAAGCTTACATGGTCATTTTGTCATGGCCTTGCCATGACCTTTGGTCATTGTTCCATGGTCTTAAGACTCAACCTTGGCTCTAGCCATGGTTGTGGTCTTGATTCTAGGTCATAAGACCTCTTTGGTCTTTATAAACCATAACCTATATATAATGACTTTGGTCTAAAAATGGGCTGTTAAGAATTTGAAGAAATTATCACTCGGAAAGCGTTTTCAGGGCTTGAGCTTCTTTGTGTCTAAACGAAAACGTCGTTCCGGATAACTTTCATGTTTTAACTTTTTTATGAATCGGACCAGAAGGGTGACTTTCAAAATGGCAGAATGCAAAACAGTAGGTATTGGCAGTTTCGGCGTTTTGGTTTTGCTAATTTCAAATGATCGTAACTTTTGACTCGGGTACTTGTTTTGGGTGATTCAAATTGCTATGTTTTCCTTGTTAAGTCCTCTACTATAATATGTAATAATCCAATATCATAATTTTACCATTTTGATCAGGTTTCACCAAGAAAGTCACTAGTTTACTTGTTTTAATAACTTATCTTAACAATCAATTACAACAACTTGTTTTATTATTTTTATACATCATGGACATGAATACAAGATATAATATAGCATGAATAATATGTAAATGATATGAACATGATTATTTAACAAGAAGCATGTTAGGGTTTGGCTTACAACTTTTGGCTTTCAATTAAAGAAAGGAAGTTAACATGTAAGGATAGGACTTTGATATACTTTACTTCAACCCACTTCACTTCATGCAATCTTTCTACTCTTGTAATCTTGAAAGATAGATGATGAAAGTTGAGGTGACTTGAGTGGATTCAAACTCAAGAGAATCACCAAAGTATATGAGGTTTTGGAAGTGTTTTGATAACCTAAAAACCAAACTAGGGTTTCTATCTTGAACTTGCACTTGAACCTTGCTTGAAATTAGAAGAAATAAAGCTAAGTGTGGAGTGGTTTGGTGTGTGTTGATGGACGGCACAAAGAGGGAGGGGGGTATTTATATGCTCATGAGGAGGTTACAAAATGGAACTAGTCAAAGCATTCCTTACAAGCTTATACACATGTATACCATCCAAGACCTCTTAGCTTAGGATCAAGCCATACCAAGGGTGACTCCCCCCCCCCTAATGGTGGTTCACAAGGCTAGGGGGTGAGTTGGCTTTGGCTTGGTATTATCCTAAGTTATTTGGATGAGATTTGACTTCGGGAAATGCCAACCGTAAATGATTAGGCCTCAAAACGTAAAACCGGGTGTCGTAAAAATATGGAACTTGAAAGTATTGATAAACATGTCCATATGTTCCATAATAAATATAAAATGAGTGGTAGGTTCCATTTGGGTGCTAAAACCCTGCTAAAACTGGAAACCCGGGTCTAAAACGCGTAATACGTAAAATGTACGAATATTGCGTAAAATTGAGAAAAGTAAAATGTTACTTTTCTAATAGGATATAAATGAATTAAAATGACTTATAATGTCTATACTGGGCTTAGTCTAGTGTCGGTTGGTATTAAATGTCTTTTAGACATCAAACCGTAAGCCTAAAAATCAAGGAATGACTTATAAAATTAAGGGATGATTTTTGGTCAAAGGAGGAGGGAAAAATATATTGACTTATTCCAAAAATGTGAAAACTCAAATCATCTTAGAAACGCGGTGCATGTATAGGCTAAGGTTACGGCTGAGTAAAAACGCTTAAAACTGAAAATTCCAGTTTTTCAGGGCCGAGGTTTATTTGGTCATGTTTTTCTCAGTTATGATTTATTCTCAAATAAATAATGAGTGTGTCAAACATTTTTCTGATAAGGGGAAAATTAACGCGACCGAGTTTCGTTGTGCGTGGAATTTTTGAATGACGTTTTACCCTAAAACGTGTAATTCCTTAATAACTTTCACGAAAATGATCTGACGAGTGTCAAACTTTTATTTTGCCATGGAAATGATTTATCACTCGAGAATATGAAATAAAAATCAAATTTCGGGAAAATAAATCGCAAAAATGAATAGTAAAGTGAATAGTAAAATTTTTCGGGAATAGTAATTAACCTGAAATTGCGAATTGTTACATTTATGAAACCATATGATTTAATATATCACACATATGATTTATGAAACCATATGTGATTTGTGAAATCACACGTGATTTCTAAAATAACAAATTACATGTGATTTTTCAAAAAATGTTCGTTGAAATGATATCGAAGTGTCGCCTGGTGGAAGATAAAAAAAATTCCCATCGTGTTTGTGTAGTTTTTGTTAATTAACGATTTACCGTTTGCAAGATATTTTATTTTCAAGAAAAAGATGAAAAATGTCAATTTTTTATTTTGATTAAGAATGAGTGGTCTTGATTTATTTTTTTGAATTTTATATAATTTATGATTCATATTTTGTGTTGCTTTAAATCACGCTTTAAAAAATGTTATGACTTCGCTATAGCTATTAAGGGGGTGTTTCTTTTTTTCTTCTTTTTTGTAAAAGTGTCCTGGTTCAAGAATGTCACTTTTAGTAAAAGGAAAGATGTGAAAATCGTGTTTCATTTTTTAATTCATGAATGTTTTAAAATTACCTTTTTACCCTTTCATCCAAATAGATCTAACTGTAACCACCCCATAAAAACTTCAAGTCAATTTCCAAATCCACTTAGTTAAAAAAAAATAATAATAATAAAAACTAAATAAAAAATAAAAAGAAAAAAAGATATATTCCAGACCACCGATTGCAAATGGTTAAGAACCTAAAATCATGAACGAATTTCTTAAAGATTGCTCAATCTCTTACACACAAACTCATGTTTAACAACAAACCCCCAATTTTTAGAAACAATAAACACCCATTTTGACAACATAGAGGGATAAATGGCACCAACTAATTGGAGGCAGGGAAGAAACGAGAAGGACCATACTTGCTATTTTTAAGTACATGAACAATAAAGTAAACCAGTTTTGCAATTGGAAGACATTCACAGATCACCAGTGGTGTGGGATGAGTGGAGGTGGTGGCCATCAATGTGGAGGTGTTTGTGGTTCCGATAGTTGGACAAGTGATGGTGTTGCGGGTGAGTCCAGGTGGTGGCCGACGATATGTGATTAAATGAATAAGAATTAAGAAGTTTTTGTTTTTATGGTTAAAAAACAATGAGAATGAAGAGGGTAGAATTGGAATGATGTGTTCTAGATTGGGGAGTCTCCTCTTTTTACACTCTTCCACTTTTAGGATCCTTGTTTGTAATAAGCAAAAAAGAAACAGTCAACTTTCCTACTTCTATCTAGTTTTGTTTCTATCTATGACTTTAAGTTAAAAGTAAACACGTCCTAAGGCGTGAGGTTTGTTCATGTCGCCACGCCACATCTCACGCAATTTATATCATTGGAGACAATACTTAATGCTTAAGAGGGCAAGATATGGTGGTTGATGGCAAGATATGGTGGCTGATGGCTTGAGCTATCAGTGGCGGCGCGAGATCTATGGCGCGAGAACCACACAAGACTTTGGCTTGTGGGCTGTGGCGCAGTAGCCACTAGCTCACGCGATACCATTTTTTTTTCTTCTGAAAATCTTAAGGTTGGAAATTGGAGGGGAAAAATACAGCCGTTGGGGTTTTTTTTTTTTTTTTTTTTTTTTTTTTTTTTTTTTTTTTTTTTTGCATTAAATCCCACTTTTTTCAAAATTTCACTCAAAAATCCTATAAATGCCTTATTATTTTTTCAACTTTTACATGCACTTCCATTACCTCTCAACAACTAAAACAACTATGAATCCCAACTATGATCATTATGATATTTATTTTCAAGACGAGTCGGAACGATATATATGGGATTTTCAAGCTTATAAAAAATTTGTAGCTTTCTGTAATCAAGAAGCCGGGGGTTCGGGTTATGGTCCTAACACTAGGACATACATACTACGTGAACGAGAAGAGGCGGAACAACAGCTATTGGACGACTATTTTGGTGACGAAAATAATTCTCCTAAATACACTGAGAGGTTACTTAGGCGAAGGTTCGTATGAGTACTAAACTTTTTAAACAAATAGTCCACGTATTACCAATTACAATGCCGGCCCTCTTCCCGAATACTTCTCTTTTTTAGAAGCCATCCATATTGTACATATAATTTTAAGTATTAGTGCTATCACAACCGCTATAACCAATTGGCATACGGTTCATCACCCGATACTTTTGACGAGTACTTGCAAATTGGTGAACGTTGTGCACGTAATTGTTTACTAAACTTCATTAAATGCATATATGTTTTATACATTGAAGAGTTTTTAAGAAATCCTAGTTCAGATGATATCGAAAAAATATATGCATTGCACGAAAAAGAACATGGGCACCTGAGAATGCTCGGGAGTATTGATTGTATGCATTGGGATTGGAGAAATTGTCCAAAGGCCTTACATGCTCAATTCAAAAGACGTGATCATAAATACCTGACTCTAATGTTAGAAACCGTAGCGGATTATAGTTTGTGGATTTGCCATGCATATTTCGATGTTCCGGGGGCAAATAATGACCTCAATGTTTTATATGGTTCTCCATTATTTGATGACTTTCTTGCCAATAGAGTTCCCAAAGCTCCGTTTGTAGTAAATGGAAAAACATACAACAAAGGTTACTATTTAGCCGATGGGGAATTATACAACAACTTGCATGTGGTTATCTAATCAACACACTGCGAAGAATCATGTATTGTATACTATTACATAACATGATGAAAGATCAAAAGTTCGTTGTTACTGATTATAACAAAATCTTCGTTTCTCCACAATCGAACATTCAATGTACTTGGATCGAACGATGCGACTTACACATTAGGAAAACCAAAGAACTTCGAGATAGAAGAGTGCACAACGAATTTCGACAAGACGTCGTTAAGCATTTATAGAACCTTAATCACTAAATTATATTTTTTTTCCGGTATCGTTATTTCAAATTATATTGTCATTTTATGTATTTTTTTATCAATGAAATTTAATTTTAGTTAAATATATTATGTTATCTAATAAATAAATGGAAAAAAAAGGACGGCACGAGAAAACTGGTGTCGTCACCAAGGAGGAATGTTTTTGTGACATGGGTAAAACTGGTCCCATGAGCAAAAAGTGCTGAGATAGCACCATATTAATACGCTGCCATTGGATTCTAGTTATAAATGAGCTGGGGCACCCGCGCGTTGTTGCGGGATTATGGTGTTTAATATAAACTCGAAATAAAACGATCAATTTTTTTTAGTAAGGACTAAATTTGCAAAAGATCGCTAACGGGGGACTAACGGTGGAATTTACAGCTAACTGAGGGACTGAAATCATAAATTAGTTAGTAACAGTACTCGGTACTATTTGACACTGTGTTGCACTGTAGCAGCACTGTACTGCACTGTTTATCACTGTAGCAAGTGAACTTTCAATTGTAGCCCCTTAACGTGGCGTCCTGTTGCACAGTTAGTCCCTACGGTTGTTAGATAACGGTCGTAAAGGACTAACTTCGCAATTGATCACTAACCTCACGGACTAAAATGGGTCAAACATGAAACTTGCGTGTGCACTGTTGCTACAGTAACCAAGTTGATTTTTAGAATATATGACTAACTTCGCAATTGATCACTAACCTCAGGGACTAAAATGGGGCAAACATGAAACTTGCGTGTGCACTGTTGCTACAGTAACCAAGTTGATTTTTAGAATATATTATAATGTATTTAGGCCTAGGCCCAAATTAAAATATGACATTGGACTCAAATAATATGATGGGCCAAAAAGCCCTAATCATTAGAAAATATATAACCCTTGTTCCCCATCTACCAACAAACAATCAGACAGTTAGAACGGCCAGAAAATAAATTACATATTTCTTTTTACCAATAATAAACAAAAGAAATATAAAAAGATACAAGATTCACAATGGTCGTCGCGTTGCACGCGTGCCTGTTTATTCCGTCAAATGTTTTTTCAGTGGTTGTTTTTTGTTTCTTTTTTTTACTGTATAGGCAAAGTAATATATAAGCACGAAAGATAACTCAATATCTTCAAAGGTAGCATCTAATGGCATTATATTCTCTATGTCATTGGCATCGAGATCAAGATTGACTGGAATTCATATGCACGTTGCTGGAGATCAGATGAGTGAGACGCAAACAATTCCTCAAGCAATGACTGGGACTGCGACAAAAAAAGCGGATCTTGAGAATAAATGGTAGTGTTACATACCTGTCCTAAATCCAAAGTAGGGTTCAAGGTCTTTCCACAATCATATATAAGGTCTATTTGTACAATTTTGGTATCGCCTGTCAATATATTTATTTCAAACTGTTTTCCCAGCAGCATTATTAACATCAGGTAGTGATATTCGTTGGGTAGCAGACGGTCATGCCCTGGTTTCTCAAACTATATCCACTAATCCATGGAAATTGAAATGTTTAGAAAATGGCTTGACTTCTTGTTGCTTCGCCTTAGTCGTTTCATAGCTCCTCGGCTGCCTGGCACGTGCCACACCTTAGTCCATCTGTCACATTTTCCTGAAACGAAGTTCAAAATATCAAGCATAATCTCAATTAAGAACCTCTACAGCTTTTGCGCAAATGATGATAGAAAACACTTTCAGAATCTTAGCCACTATGTATTCTCATTATCTACATTCTACAAACGACATAATCACCGCGTTGCGGGAGGGCCTGTTTCTTTTCTGTTTTTTTTTGGATGGGCCGATTTTGTAGAAATAAGGTAGAATTAAAGAAATAAGTAAATAAACGTCACATAGTTTGTTCTTTTAGTAACCAATGTGTTACACCACCTAAAATGAGCACGTATTGTTTATTACAAAGTTCTGTGTATATGCAATAGAGTGCCTAAAAACGTTATGTTACGTTTCATTGACAACGGGTCAAGCGGTTCAAAAGTTGACCAATGTACAGTTTCAATAGCATACTCTACTCCATATTTAAAAAAATATGCAGTTTGATGTAGAATCTAAAACAACCCCTACTTTAATAATGTGAAAGTTATAATTTTAGACTCCAAGAGGATCGATGATAAGCTGTTTTCTACGTCCAATCCTATATAGGCCATTGTCCCATTTCAATCCTAAACACGACCTAATCTAATAGTAAGCAGATTTTTATAAGGAATCCTAAACAGTAATAAAAAACAGTTTTTATGTCGTACTCGGCTGCTAAATGTACAACCTTTAAAATATTTCAAATCCATGGCAACACCATTCACGTAATCAGATGTATTACAGCTTGTATGAATCTTTTTTCTATAACCAAATAAACAGGCCTACAAACAGTTACTAGATCATAGAATTCAGTAGCAGTATTCCTAAAATTGTTGTTGCAATATCCTTCAACCAACACAATTAATGACAAAAAGCAATTCATTCTAAAGCTGGCACATCTGACAAACAGTTACTAGACACAGTTCCTTATGGCTGCACATGGTTACATAAAAATAGTTCTAAAGGCAACCGTAACCAATAAAACAACAATATCTTATACGACTATATGGCCACAAATAATGTGTGCTCCCAATAAAAAGCTCATCTTTATTAAGTTAAATAAAAAGGTTATAAGAAAACTGACTGTGTTTGAAGAATATACATCCGTAATTCATCTACAGGTATATGGACGGCAAAAATGCTTGTATATTTCATCTTAAATGCATCTAACTGCATACCTAGATTTGGATTCGATGTTGCTGCAGGCGCGCGAGCCCTATTTTTCAGCAATAGCCATCTAAACATGCAACTTTTCCAGTCCCTAAGGCATAGCAAGTAGACTCTTTTCCATCACTGAACCATGGTCATAGTTCTCTGTGTGCCTCTACTTCTCATGTTCAATGCAGCCCTGAAGAAGTGAACATTCTGTCAAAATGCATCCTTTGTGAAGAGGTTGCTATTTTTAAGGGGTGTTTGGGTTTGCATTTTAGAATCAGGCTGCTGTTTTTTTAACCTACCTCATTTTCATTGTATGGGGTAAGTTTATACTGTTAAGAAAATCTTATTTACCATCACGTGCAATTATTGCAATTATTTAACACTCACCTGCCTTATGTCAAATTACCTCAGTAGTTGTAGGCCCGTAGTCGATGTGTATAAGGCCGTAAACTCAGGACAGTTAACCCATAGTTAATATCCTTGGTCAAATCTTTTTCACTTGTTGATCCTGATTTCATACTCCGCAAAATGAACCACCACCAATGCCCTTGTCGAACTAAGTTGAGCTACGTAATTACCCGGTTTCCGTATCGATACATGGATTCCCTACACATAAAAAATATCAGCTCCAATGTACTTGCATTTCGTTACGAATACAGGATAATACATATAAGTATGTAACTACACCTAACAATCTCAATATAAGCTACTGACTTTGTTGGTTTCACATTTGTGGTGTTTTTTCGTATACGGCTCTTCCTTTTTGTACTCAGTTAGATTATGAGTTTGCGACCTAATAAGATAGAAATTTTTTAGAGGCATAGAATATGATAGACGGGGAACAATTATTGGTAATAATTGTTATAGATTATACTCACATGTGTTTGATGAATTGCTTGAGAAGATTGCGTTTGTGGTGAGTTTTCTAAAGGATACCTGTTTTGACCCAGTATCCAACCCGTCTATTTTGCAATCTCTGATGTAGCACTGCAAATAGGAGTTGGTCAGGCAACGAAGTCTTGGCCTATCAGCTACTACTATGGTCTACTCTTTAAGATTATATTGTCTTTTGCTGGCTTCTATTTGCCTTATGATCTTCTTGAACTCTTGACATCAAGGTCCGTGTCGTAGGCAGGTTTTTTGCGATCAAATGTCTCGTTGTACGTCGGGTTATCTACTTTGGTTCCATTTGGTGCCTTTGATTTGATCTCAACTGGCTCCCACTGTTACACAGCTTTCCCGATTGTTCCACTTCTGATATAGTCACCACTTCTTGAAATTCAAAGATCCACCTGTATAATATCGTATGGGCTGAAGTCAGTTGGTGAAAATGAACATGATGGTAGCTTTATAAAAAGTTATTGCAGAAAGTTGATGTATTTTCTAAATAACATAATGACTAACCTCTTTGTGTCTAGCAATCTCTTCATCATCAAGATGAACCTGCTCATCTACCGTTCTCATGATCTCCTTTTGGAATTTCTGCTCCACCTGTTCAAAAGTCAGTTCAGAAGGCCTGCTTTCCTCATATCCGATTTCCATGTTTCTCACAACTACCCTTTTGCTTCACCATCCGTCTTGTGAACGTGGTTGTTCCAGATCACCTCTATTTCCTGCTCCACAGACCAACGAATATAAAAGAAATGTACAATTATATAGGTACAGTATCATATGCAGATACCATATTAGTACATAAAAGAGGCAGTTAAATAAAAGGTACTCAAACAACTAACATAATGAGCCAATGATTTATCATATGAATGATTCTAAAAAGAACCGTCATTTTATCATAGTTTCATACCTATTCGTGGTTTACAAAGCATTAGCATCTATTCATGCATGATCCATTCTGATTTCTATACATACAATAACTATATAACTATGATCTTTTACAAACTGAAACAACAAACTAAATTTAGTACCTGGTAATGAGGCATTTTAGCTGCTGTTTCACTTTCCGAATCGCTTCCATTAGGCCCGCTCCTATATCTGATTTTCATAGTAAAATAATCAAAATATCACTTGTTTCTTTAGATGGGCTATTGCAACTGCAAGCAACAATAATCAGTTTCAGAAAAACATCCAAACACCCTTAAATAACTGTAAAAGACACTGTTGCAAAGTAGTCAAACATACCAGGTTTTCTCTTGTTTAAGCCGTGTAGTCTCAATCATAACCATTGGAGGCCAGTGGCCATGCAATCAACTCATGGTTCACTACATCAGATCCGGCATCTTCTTTAGTTTTTGCCTGACGAATTAGATGGTTTTTTCGCCTTGAACTCCATTCCTTTAGCATTAATTCCCACTTAGCCTTTGGGCGACATAGAGATGGTTGGAGAAGAGGCATAGATATGGGACAGTTGCCTATACTATTGTCAAGCGCTGATGTGTAGAAGAAGTCTTTATTTGAATGCACCTCACTGCGGTAAGTAGCTACAGTCAACATAAGACACAAAATGTAAACACAACTGAAGATAACAAAATCAAGAGTTTTGTTTCTAATAGTGGGAAACGACTCGACTCACATGTACAGGTAGCATTTTCAATGTCAGAAGTAATCATCCTGTTCGACCTCAGAAATTTGGGTCTTCTCCACGTTCTCTGCCAAAGAAAACATGCCATGTACCATTTCAGCACACATGACACAATTATAGAAAATACATTGAACAACGTACTTCGGAATTTGATGTCAAATTGGTTGTAAATAACAGCAAACATAACAGAGCATTAAGATACATTAATATTTGAATACAGTCCTTCCAAACTCTAAAACGTTTATTAATGTCAAATAATCTTAAAGCAATTATAGTTTTAGAAGTTACTTTGGTTTTCTTTTCTCGTTGCTTCCTCTCTAGTTGTTTCGTTTACGCTAGTGAAATAATCTCAACATGCTTGCACGACTTACGCCTGAGCCGCTCGACAATTCTGACCTGCCAACAATTTCCCCCCTTTATCTTTCGTATTTGCTTAACATCAGATTCATATATTCATCTACAACCACTGATATTAGGAAAAGATGGGGAGATTATTTCTCCTCTCTTTTTAACGAGAGGGCTACACAAGAAAGCGGGGAGAGAGGGACCCCTAGCCAAGATTTGCTTCCAGAGTGTGACTACTTGGATATCAGCCAAGGTGAAGTGAAGGTTGCATTAATGAAGATGGGAAGAAACAAAGCGGTAGGCCCAGACCAAATACCCATAGAAGCTTGGAGGAGCTTAGGTGACGAGGGGTTAAAATGGTTAACTTCCCTCTTCAACAAGATTTTCTCTAGCGATAAGATGCCAGAGGAATGGAGGCTCAGTGAAGTCATCCCTATCTACAAGAACAAGGGTGACGTACAAGTGTGTAGCAACTATAGGGGTATTAAGCTCCTTAGTCACACGATGAAGCTCTGGGAGAGGGTTATTGAGAGAAGGTTGAGAAGGGAAACGAGGGTGTCAGAGAACCAGTTTGGTTTTATGCCAGGAAGGTCGTCGATCGAGGCTATTCACCTCCTCAGAAGCCTCATGGAGAAATATCGAGAAAGGCAAAGAGACTTGCATATGGCCTTCATCGACCTTGAAAAGGCATATGATAGTGTCCCACGTGAGTTGATTTGGAGAACTCTGATAGACAAGGGAACCCCAAGGAGATACTTGAGAGTCATAAAGGATATGTACGAGGGGGCGAAGACCCGTGTACGGTCCACAGTGGGAACATCAGAGTTTTTCCCTGTGAAAGTTGGACTACACCAGGGATCAGCCATTAGCCCTTATCTATTCACCTTGATTCTTGATGAGCTATCACGTGGAATCCAAGAGGGCATCCCTTGGAGCATGATATTCGCAGACGATATTGTATTGGTGGCAGAGTCAGCGGACGGGTTGAACAACAGACTTGAGCATTGGAGGGAGGCTCTTGAAGAGAATGGCCTTCGGGTTAGTAGGGAGAAGACTGAATACATGAGATGTGCTTTCGGTAGGAGCGTTATCAGCCACAACGAAGAAACGGAAGTCTGTATCGGAGACATGACCCTCCCACCTAAGGAGTCTTTTAGATATTTGGGTTCGGTGATTCACAAATCAGGGATGATAGACGACGACGTTACCCACCGTATCGGAAGAGGTTGGGTGAAATGGAGGGCGGCGTCAGGGGTTCTATGTGATAGGAAAGTACCTGTTAAGCTTAAGGGTAAATTTTATAGGGTGGCTATTAGACCGGCTATGCTATACGGGTCAGAGTGCTGGGCTATCACAAAAGCTCAAACAAACAGGGTGGAAGTAGCGGAACTAAGAATGCTCAGATGGACTTGTGGTAAAACTATTTCTGACATGATTCCTAACGGGGTTTTCAGATCGGCACTTAAAGTAGAATCTATTATCTCGAAGATGAGAGAAGGAAGGTTGAGGTGGTTTGGTCATGTCAGGAGAAGACCACAAACAACGCCAGTAAGGAGAGTTGAATCACTTATAGTCGATGGTCGGAGAAGGAGGGGTAGACCTAAACTTAGATGGGAGGATAGGCTTAAGCTCGACATGGAGGAGCTTCACTTGTCCGAGGACATGACCTCAGATAGGAACGCGTGGAGAGATAGGATTAGTATTCGTGGTTAGTTTTGGGGATAGGTTGGTAGAGGGTTTGGGGTTTGTTGTGTTTGAGGCTTTTTAGGGTCCCTTGGCTTGCCCCCTTTAGGAGATAGGAGCTTTTGCTTTGCCTCGGCTAGTGCTTTGTTTTTGCCTTTGTTGTGCCTTTAGGCTTTAGGCCCCTGTGCTTGTGCCTTTTGCTTGCTCTTTTGCTTTGCCTTAGCTATAGGCCCTTTGCGTTGCCCTCTTTGGTCTTAGCTGCTTGGTTTGGCCTTGGTTTTGTGTCCCCCTCGCACCCTTTTTTTGCTGGCGCTTGTCTAGGTGGTTTTGTTTTGGTTGTTTTGTCTTTGTTTGTCTTGCTGTTTTGCTTTGTTTGCTCTTTTACTTGTTGTGTCGGTTTGCTTTTATGTTTGCTTATATGATTGTTGTGTCGTTTTTGCTTTTATGTTTGTTTTGCTCTGTTTGCTTTTATGCTTTTCTTCGTTTTGCTTTCTATTTCTCGTTTTCTTTACTTTCGAGCACACTTTGCACACACTTGCCGGAGGTCTGTCTGGAAGCAGTCTCTCTACCTGCAGGGTTACCTGGGGTAGGGGTAGGATCTGTCTACATCCCACCTCCCCCATACCCCGCCTAGGCGGGATTGGGTAATGTTGTTGTTGTTGTATCTACAACCACTGATATATCCCATGACTTGTCTAAACTTCATGAACAACTTAAATCACATACAATTTGCCACAACCAAACAAAGGCCTTGGACAGTCCAAAGAAAACAAAGTTAAAAACACAGCTTACCAATGAGAAGGCCGATATTTAGATGACCTGTCTTATCAGATGCTGCAAAAGATGGGTCGAAGATCAAACCGCATGAACAAAAGGTGCAATGAATCCGTACAATAACAACGGTCAACGTATTAGCATCAGTTAACTTCCAGCCCATATATTGGTTAAAATAAAGGAAAATGTATGATACTTACGATGCGGCTATTCAGGTATGTTTGAATGTAAAAGGTAACTCACCTCTGCACGCCGATTGTTTGCGCACATCATCTCCGCGCAAATCACCACCCACATTCCACGATGATCCATTTATACCTACCAAAATAATAGAACATCAAAAGCTAAAATTGCGTAAATCAACTTCCACACGATATACACAACAATTTTGGAACATAAAAAATACATGAAGTAAGTTACTTATAGGGCGCTTGGTCTGCTGTTCAAATGGTTATAATAATTTGGGTACTCATTTCTCATAAAAATATCAAACGAACACTATTTTTATTTAGTCCTTATATCAGAATCAACTCTAAATGAATAAGGGGGTGCTTGTTTAGGCTTATATGTGGCTTATGACCTTCTTTGTGTTTCGGCTTATACTTAAAAATCTCAAACGAACGTTATTTTTATTTATTCCTTATATCAGAATCAACTCTTTAAATCAATAAAGGGGTGCTTGTTTAAGCTTATATGTGGCATATGACCTTATTTGTGTTTCGGCTTAGATTTCATAAGCCTCAATTTTGTGGCGTATTTTGAGATCTATGGGCTTATATAAGCATGGTTTAGATAAGCTCATAAGTCCACATATAAGCTTAAACACACGGCCCCTAAACCTGAATCCAATAACATATAAATTTCCGTAAAAAAGCATTCCTAAAAGTTAGAACACCATCTTCAATCCTCCACAAATCAATACCCCGAAAAACATCGACAAAAAGCAAAAACCCACACAAATCCATCACAGTTGCAAATGCCACCTTATGCAATAACCACACTGCCACCTGTGTTCATGTTTCACTGCTTTCATTTGTTCCAAATGTATAGAAGTATATATATTCTCCATTTATGTAGTTAACAGATTGTATCTAACTTGTGTTTTCACCCAGACATTTCATCAAACATTTGGAGTGCAACCGATACAACACCAAATTAGAAAAAACCATTAAACTTTTCAATACCCTTAATCTAAAAAAAAAAAAAAAAAAAAAAAAAAAAAAAAAAAAAAAATCGTGAAACATATACCCACAAAAACCTATCAACTAACATATGGTTTTAGCCAAATCTTAAAAAAAATAAAAAAAATAAAAAAAAAAAAATAAAAAAAATAATAATAATTAGAAGAACACACCTTCTGAAGTGGCCACAAATCGGAACAATCCCCGTATTATCCTCAGCGACGGTACCACCACATAACCAACCGGCCATTGATGATATGATTTGAGTGTACGGGAATAAGCGGCGTTGTGTAGATTTGTGTAGAACAAACCCTTATCACTAGCATAAACGGATCTCTCACCTTGGGTTATAGAAGCATAAACAGATCATAGAAGCATGCTATGGTTAGCTCAACATTTTTGGCGGGAAAAGCCCGGTGCAAAACGGCACCGTTTGTTTTTGGATTTAATATAAACTGCTAATGTGTGATGGGCTTGAAAGCCCAAACATTAATAACAACAAGTCAACAACAATACCCAAACCAGCCCGTAAGGAAACAACCCTAATCATTAGAATATATTAGACCTTGTTGTTCCCCATCTACCAACCAACAATCAAATCGTTACAACGGCCAGGAAAAAAAAAAAACAAAATGCAGATATTCGTGAAAACATTGACAGGGAAGACCATAACCCTAGAAGTCGAATCCTCTGATACCATTGACAATGTTAAGGCTAAGATTCAGGACAAAGAAGGTATAATTTCATTTCTATTTATTTATGTTCTTTTCCTTTTATAAAATTATAAAGTTTCGTTTATGTTTCATATTAATAATAGTATTTTCTTTTTTTCTTTTATAAAAAATAGGTATCCAACCAGACCAGCAGAGGTTGATATTTGCAGGAAAGCAGCTTGAAGATGGCCGTACTCTTGCTGACTACAACATCCAGAAAGGTTGTCTTTTTATTTATTTATTATTATTAAACTGATTTATTAACTTTTGTATTCAAGGGGAAAATAGTTTTTGATTGTGTTTGTCTAGTTATCCTTACCCTTTTTGTATGTTTTGTCGGGTGATTATTTGAAGAAATGTTTTAACAAGTTATCGGTTGATTTAAAGGAAAAATACTTGTCGGACACTTTTGTCGGGTGATTATTTGAAGAAACTTTTTTTCATCTATTTTATTGTTATATGTTATGTGGTTATTGGATTTTTTGAAGGAAAGTGTTAACAAGTTATAACATGTTGATATGCAATTCAGTGTTTATAATATTTTTAAAAAGTTTATCATGTTTTTATCCTTACTTTTATCGGATAAGAAAATGAAGTTGGGTTACTGGTTTTATTAGTTTACTACAATTGCTTGACATACATATTTGTGCAAAGAAACATAGATTTGATGGTATATTCGGTTGGATTCTAATAGTGATTTTATTTCTTATTTTGGTGTGCTGTTTAGTTTTTTATTTTGCCTTTGTTTGTTTAGAGTCGACTCTTCATTTGGTCTTAAGGCTGAGAGGTGGAGTAAGGCATCCAAGCTCTGATTATGTGCCTTATTTGTATGCTTTGGCTAAAAAGTGCATGTTAGACAAGAAAATTTGTCGCAAGTGAGTTGTTCTCTTCTTTGTCTTATGATGTTTACGATTATAACTGGATATGTATTATGTTTGGATGACATTTGCTTATTTCATGCATGCATTTCTATCACATATTCACATTTACCATCTCTAAACAATTAGAGAATTGGTTTCTAGCAGAATTGTAGAGCAGATTAGACCTTGCTTTCATTGGTCTTAACGTATTGTTTGTTACTTTGGGGGATTAGTGGTGGTGTGGTAGGAATTATTTAAGGTATGGTTGATTTTGAATGTAAGTTCGGTTGTTGGAATCGGTCAATGAGGGTTGACAAGCTGTGTGGGTTTCGGAAGAAGCCTACTTAGATGTACTTATTGGATTTGGTTATGTTTAAGCTAACACAGACTGTTTTAAGCAATTAACTAGGTTGTGGATGTTAACCGATTGAAATGGGAATTCGGTGGTAGGAGCCTGTCACTTAACTAATTTGTAGTTGACTTCATTCATGGAGAATCTGTTGTGCTGATGGAATCATATAAGTATCTTTGTGATAAGTAGTCAGTTTTATATAAACAAATTAATTTGGGATTTGATTTGTGGTCTGAAGCATCTAGTAAGGAAATGAGGTAGTATTCATTTTGGTGTAGTCATAATGATAGCCTAATGTAGGAAATTAGGAATCAGTTAAGTTGTAAAACGTTTCGGTATCATTGACGTTGATTGTTAAGTCATGTGGTTGGAAGCGGTTGACAAATAGATGTTGCGTGAAAGAAGCTTTAACAAATGTATGTGCGGACTGTGGCTTTGCTTAAGCCATCACAAACTATTATAGGGAATAGTATTAATTATGGATTGATGGGTGATTAGTTTGTTAACGAATTAGAATAGTGATTAGGTGGTAGGACACTGACGCTTGACTGAACTGGGGCTGCCTTCATTTTGTGTGGAGAATCTTCTGTGCTTATACGATTAAATAATTTTTTCTTTGATACGTAGTCATTCTGAATAGAAAATTACTTAAATTTTTAGTTTGTATCAACAACTTATTTGAAATATGAACTGTGGTCTGAAGCTGTTAGTAAGGAAACGAGGTTGTATTTAATTTGGTGTAGTATTTAATGATCACAAATGGCCTTTGCTTTTGTTATTTAGGATATTTAGATCTAATGCATGTAAATCTTTAAAAGCAAACACCTCCTGTTGTTCAAGCTTTGTGATACTTAGAACCTCAATGCATTAAAACCTTTAATCTGTCTTAAACTATATAACGGATGAGTTTGGACACTTTCGTTTCATTCGGCACTGTTACGGAAATAAATAATTTACTAAAAAGGTATGAAGTACAGGAGGTGTTTGCCGAATTCAGCATATGGTTTGTTTATCCTTAAAAAGGAATTTTCTTAAACCAGGTCAAACTTCAAAGCTTTACTCACAGTGCTTGGTAGTTTATTTGAAACAGCCTGAATGAATAAATGTTTGTCGCTGATGAATTTATAATTGCTTTCTGTTAGGTGTTATGCTCGTCTGCACCCAAGGGCTGTTAACTGCAGGAAGAAGAAGTGTGGCCACAGCAACCAGGTAATCTGTCCCTCAGTTTTATTATGAATACACATGAGCATGTTTTAAAACTCCTCCTTTTGATTGGTCGAACTTTTTTTTCCTTTGTGGTTACAGTTAAGGAAAAAGACCGTTCTTTTTGGTAGCCATGTGAACAAAAAGTAACCTGGGGGAGTGTTTTGTCTGCCTGATGAGGAACTTCTTTTGTTATTTTTAGAACTTCTGCATCTTTTCAAGGCATTTGGGGTTCTTAACTACCTATGAAAGTTAACTTGCTGAATTGTTTGTTTAATTCAAGAAGGACCACTAGTTTAAAATTTTCTTTCTTTTCCTCTAAAGAGGCATTGGATTTGCGGATACCCCTTGCATATTTTGCTGATCTACAGGCATTTTACAATGATGCTTAGTATGTTTTTATCTGTTTGTGAGTATTTGTAGCTCTTTTAGCATGATTCCTTATAGGCGTGCAGGGAGTAAATTGTAGAGGTTCACCGGATTGAAATTGCATCATATAGTCTGGGCCTTGCTTGCTAGTTATATGTTCATGACTAATTCGACTGGCGATACATGACATATATAACACAGGAGACTTTAGTACATTCAAATATATGTAGTAAGCATGACATTAGAAGACATGAACATTGTGTTGTCAAATATATGGCATAGGAAGACGTGTAAAACCATATGATGTGATACATGACATAGGAAGATGTACATTGGGTTGTCAAATATATAACGCTCGGGGGACTTGAGTACATTAAGCAATTATAAGGTATATGACCAATGATAAGAATTTGACAAATTGGCACAACGTTTTGGTTCGCTTGTGCGTCAGCATAGGGCACATGCTTTGTTGAATTCCATTGTTTCTGTGATCAAGCCTTGAGGGACTCTTCCGGTAAAAAGTTCCACTTGAGGGTGTGATGATCACAATTAACTATTGTGTCACTACAGATTATAATCTCTGATTGGGTGCCCTTTTCTTACTAGTGGAGAGTTGTCTCCCATTAAGAACAACACTGGAATGTTATTGCTACAAAAAAATTGCTCAACCTGCGATACTTGACTGAACCAAAACCGGTTTGGGTTAGCCTACCTGATTCGGTTTAGAACATTGATTTACAAGGTTCAGCTTGGGGAAGTGTTATTCTAATGTTAATATACTCCGTAATTTTGATGAGATGATTAGGCACAAACGACCAAAGTTAAACTGTGCCAAATTGTTTGATGTTATTAAATCAAATAAAATGTGTAAAGCTCTATAAGATTGTTTGGAATTTTAATTTCTACAATTCTTATTTTGGCTAATTTCATCTTTAAAACGCAATAAGTACTTTTGACTATGGGTGGATAAAAAGAACACTTTGACGTGAGTTCATTTAATATTGAGGCGAGTTCATTTAAGAGTGCACGGCACAGATGATTTTTCGTCCCCCATTTGCACCAATAACGGACGACAGCGCGCCAAATTGCCCTGTTCCGTCCGCCATTCGTTCGCTGTTAGTTCCCAGCTATTCATTCCACAAACATTTCGCTTATTTAATTTTTTTTATTTTTTTCATCATTTGTGAGTGAATGGTTATTTTTTGTTGGGTGTTTTGTGAGACCTACAAAGTGTTACTAGTATATTTTTTTTGTTGGGAAGGTATATTAATTATTAGTGTGTTATTGAGAAGGTGATGAAGTGACGTTGAGGTGATAAACGAATATTCGCCTTGTCTGTACCGACCACTCTAAGAAAACATAAAGCGTGGAGATTAAAAGGTTAGGTCGTAGAAAAAGCGCCACTTTTTCAGAAAATTTTCAAAGAAAATCAAAAATATTGAAAACGTATTCAAATCTGATTGTTTTTCCGACTTCTTTTCACAAAAAAGTAAAAAGTTAGCACTATACTTGGTAGTTGGTACTAAAAAAAAATCTAATTTATATAAATTATATTTTTTATAAATTTTACGTCAATACGTTTACGATGAGCTTTATATTGATATATGTTATTTCAACTACAATTTTTATTCGTAGTATCGACTTGTACTTTAATATTCGTAGTATCGACTTGTATTTTCTTATTATCATACTTCTAACATAAACCCTGGTAATACTTCTAATATAAAGCGTACGTGGTTTCTTGTTTGGAATATTTTTTAAAATGACGAATTATTAATAATGATCTAAAGGCATGTCAGACGACCATGTGCGTAATCAATTTACATCATACTTATTCAAACCTCATTCTAGTATCAGCCTAAATCAAGACTTGCTTAAGCCATGCACACGCCATGCGTAAGTCTGCTTTGCGTCATATATTATCTTTTTTACCCTTCTTAACTCCCACTAATCACATAATAAACCTAAGAAAAACATATTAACCATGGGCAATATCGTCGTTTCACCTAACAACTTACACTTAAATCTCCAACAAATCTCCTAAACCGTATATTTCGGTAATACTAATCAATCATAAACCCTATTTATATCTTTAGCTCGATCCATCCATTTTACTAATTCACTAAACCACATTTTAGTAACAGTTTAACAATATAATGTTGAAAACCAACCATCTACTCATCATTTTTTTTCTCATAATCTTCACCACAGTAACACAATCTCAGGCGACCATACCCACGGGACAAGAACCGAACACTATCCCCGAAGAATGCCAGAAGGCCACAGGCGGACCATGTCATAGCAAAGCCGGTTCTTTAAAGCTTAAACTAATAGCCATTGTCGCGATTCTTGTCACTAGCATGATGGGTGTTACTCTACCTTTGGTTTCAAAGTCTGTGCCAGCTTTACACCCTGATACGAAGCTATTCGTGTTGGTTAAAGCATTTGCTTCTGGTGTGATTCTTGCAACTGGTTATATGCATGTTTTGCCTGATTCATTTGAGTGTTTGACGTCCGTATGTTTGCCTGAGAAACCATGGAGTAAGTTCCCTTTTACGACGTTTATTGCTATGATGTCGGCTGTGGGAACTTTGATGATTGATTCGTATATGATGAGTGGATTTAAGAAGTATAGTAGGACCGATAATGGGAGCAAAAATCCGGACCCGGAAATGAAAATTATGGGTCATTGCCATGTTGATGTAACGTCTGGGGTCGATGATCATGCATCACAGTTGAGGCGGTACCGTGTGGTTGCTCAGGTATCTAATTAACCTTACTATATATACAAGTTGTATTAAATGACTGCTAATTATTCACCAATGAACATTACTCTTAATATGTGACGAATTAATGGGTTACTAAAAGCTGGTTGTATCGTGTATATATGCAGGTATTAGAGCTAGGAATAGTGGTACATTCGGTTGTGATAGGACTATCAATGGGTGCATCGGATAATATGTGCACAATAAGACCACTTGTGGCTGCTTTATGCTTCCATCAGTTCTTTGAAGGAATGGGTCTTGGTGGTTGCATTCTTCAGGTAACTGATTAAGTTATTCTAATGTATTATAATGAGCAATCTATTTTAATCACCTATAGTTCATTGATTTAATTTGGTGATGGAATGTTATAGGCCAACTATGAAATGAAGATGAAGGGGATATTGGTGTTTTTCTTCTCAGTGACAACTCCACTTGGGATAGCACATGGGATATTGCTATCCAGCGGTTACCAAGAAAATAGTCCGGCTGCATTGGTGGTGGTCGGAGTACTAAACGCGGTGTCAGCAGGTCTGCTGAATTACATGGCGTTGGTGGATCTGTTGGCTGCCGATTTTTTGGGCAAAAGGCTCCAAGATGATATAAAGCTTCAAGCAATCGCATATCTTGCAGTTTTATTAGGTGCCGGAGGCATGTCTGTTATGGCAATTTGGGCGTAAACGATTTACTGTAACTCCTTTTTTGAATACTTCTTTTAGATATTGTTAGATAGGGTGTACTGTGCAATTACTGAGTACGTGAATGTTTCATGTTCTATTTTGACCAAGTTAAATCCAATTTCCATTTTGTTCATCTGCAATAAGAAAAAACATATGATATTTTGAGGTAAATGATAGCGTCGCCAACAAGAGGGTTTATGGGAGTGCGGATACTATTTGATGAAGTTCATGTGTATGACCTTGTAGTAAATAAACAAGCCGACTTTCCGAAAAGTGCAAGTACATTATGGCCCGTGTTTTATTTGTTACTGAATTTATTGTTACTCCGTTACTTCGTTTGAAATTCATAGCATAGGAGGAATAGACCTTTACTCGTTTCAAAGTTAAATTCTAATTACTGTTAGTTTATTCTTATGTAATTTAGGAGTAATATGATTTGAAAAACACAATAATCTGGTCTTGTACGTTTAACCTATGGCATTTTGAACTTTCAGAAACTTTATGCATATCGTTTTTGCTTGGTACATTAATACTGTTGGCAACAAGCATAAATAGGGTTATTGCCATTAAAACTTTCAGAAACTTTATGCATATTAGGTTTTTAATATGCGCATATTCTTAATCGAATCAAAAGTATACAAGTCATTCAGAACTGTTTGTAAGTTGTGATTGGTTATAGTGGTCTGTTTCGTCTTAAATGTACTTGCCAACAAGCAAGTACATTATGGTCAGCTGATGTTGCAGCGCATTTGCTAATGTTGTAGCGGGTCGGCTATTGCAGCTAGGGGTTTCAAATGAGCTGAACTAATATGTTATTGTTTAGATAAGGCAGTATTTGTGATTTGTATGTGGAAGATTAGATATAGACATTCATAGCGTTATACAAATAGGCATAGTTGTTGTTACTCTTTCTAAAGATGCTTTGATGAGTCGTGAGAAATTTGCCTTTTGGTGATTACTAATGGATTTGGCGGCGATTTCCGTTACTTGTACTGATATGCGAATAGGCATAGCTTGTAGCCATCATGTTTTCGGAAAAGCTAAGAAGACACTTTGCAATGATATGTAAGAGGCTATATGGTTAGTAACAAAATGCTGGTAGATTGACATGTGAGGCATCTTGGGTGTAAGATGGTCATGTTGTCCTCTTGCTTTTTAATATGGTATTAGAAATATCTAGTTAAACTTATCTAGGTAGGATAAGAATTATCAAGATGATGCAAGAAGTATTCATGGAAAAATCTTGTATCTAGAACCTTCCATGGAGTAGTATAAATAGGTGTAGAGTGATGCATTTGTATGTACCAAAGCAAAGCTTAAGTAATAAAGTCACATTGTAAAACTTTCTTCTAAGTGTTCCTCTCTTCTCTAATATAAGCCTAAAAGGCCTTTGTGTTTCCAACAAAGTGGTATCAGAGCTAGAAGATCGAGATGTCAAGTACAATGAATTTGTTCCAGTTTCCTCGTCTTACCAAAGACAACTATGGTAGTTGGTGCATTCGAATGAAGGCGTTACTCAGTTCACATGATGTGTGGGAGATAGTTGAGAAAGGTGTTGAGAAAGTTGATGATGAAAGTTCGTTGAATGCCGCCCAAAGGGTGGAGTTGCAAAAGGCAAGAAAGAATGATAAAAGTGCTCTTACACTAATCTATCAATGTCTTGATGATGCGATGTTTGAGAAAGTTGCAAATGTAACCACTTCTAAGGAAGCATGTGAGATCCTTCAAAATGCTTTCAAAGAAATTGACAAGGTGAAAAAAGTACATCCTCAAACTCTTAGAGGAGAGTTCAAAAAGCTCCAAATGGAGGAATCCGAAACCATTTCGGATTATTTCACTCATGTCTTGACATTTCAAATGAAATGAAGATAAATGGTGAAAGCTTGAGTGGCACAAGGTGGATAGAAAAGATTTTTTGCTCTTTGCCACCAAGCTTTGATTACATTGTTGTGGCCATAGAGGAGTCAAAACACATAGACTCTATGAACATTGATCAACTCATGGGATCTTTACAAGCCCATGAAGAGAAGTTGAAGGAAAAAAGGGGGAAAGAACCCTTGGAGCAAGCTTTATACTCAATGGTTGATGCGTGGGAATCGCAACAGGCTTTACCTCTCAAGGGATCTTGAGAAGCTTACAACCCCCACCAGGCAGTGTACCTGATCGTTGTAGTATAGTATAGTGACAAGTACCGGGGTATTGATCGTTCAGCTTAGGAATAGTGTCGCTAGGATTAGAAAGCCTAAATACTAGTTCTAAAGGTGAGGGATGATTATTTTTGTATTTTTATATTTTTATGAAAGCAAGTAAAATCTCGGGGTTTGAAGGATTTGGGCGGAATTAGTTGCTATTCAACTAACCCAATACTAAGATGCAATCAAAATAAAATACTAAAAATGAAAATAAGCTAAATTATACTAAAGTTGTGAGCAGTAATTGGAGAAAATGTGTTTACTTAGATTTCACTACTCCCTAGATATCTTTTACACGTTAATTACTTGTTATAATTGCATGGATGACGGATCGTATTCCTTAATACCATTCATGGGGTGACACACATAACTCTCCAATTCTATGAGCTCTTATCTCCTCCTACACCATGCCTAGCACAACTATAGGGATTGTAAACAGTGGCTCATGCATTAAATACAACCAATAAAGACCTAGTGCGCCTCGGTTCATGTTTCTTAAGACGTTCAAGCATGTTACCATTTGGAGATCTGCCAGTTTTCTTAAGCCTAACATATAAATCATTCATCCAAGACAAGAATAAACAAGTAATCAACACATAATCAATATCTAGGTTTCATTAGATCTAAGCAAACACAAGATAGATCTAGCCTAGCATGATAGAATTAAGACAAGAACATGATATAGACAACCAACACATAGATATATTGATTGAATTAGAAGAACACTTATCTTGATTAATCATGCAAGGTATCAAGGGGTTGGAACCCTTGAAAAACCTGTAAAGTTACACCAAAATCGTACTTAGGGTTTCTCCCAAAACTTCTCTCTCTAATGTGTGAAAATTAGAAAACTATATATAGAAAAACAGGTATGACGGCGTCAAGACAAATAATGTGACGCCGTCACCTCGCCGCCAAAACTCTCCTCGGACTGCCTAGATCCACTTCTAACGCCGTCAAGACTTAAATACTTCCAGGCCGTCGTGACTCTTTTACTCTTGACGCTCTTCCTGCGTGACGCCGTCAAATCCGTTCTGGGTCGTCATGGAAATTCATGAAATTTGCTCTTGACGCCGTCAAGGTTTTGCTCTTGACGCCGTCACCTACTGTTCCCAGCATGGAAAATTAAGACTTTGGCGTTTTCTTCATTTTTATGCTCCAAAAACGTCCGAATTACTTCCTTTTCCATATTTCTCTCCCAAAGTACCTAAAATCACAAAAGGAATGATTTAGGGCAATATTTGATCAAATATATTCGGATTCGGGCTTAAATGACCCCCCAAAAGTGGTTCATTTTTCGCCTCATCATATACCCTTACACTTGAGATTTGCTTGTCCTCAAGCAAACGCGCTTTTATTCTACTCAAAAGACAAGTTAAGGGTCATTTAACACTAATATAAAAGTAATTACAACAAATAATCGTTCCACTAAAGACCAATAAACAAGCACGGAGGTCATACACTAGCACCTCACAAATAGTATTTAGATACTCACATCTCTCGGGTGTAATAAAGTATAGATTATAATATGGAAACGGAAGATATCTCTCACTACCTGTCATAGCAAAATAGATTACCATAGGCTTGGGAAAGGATCAAACCTCCACCACATGGCGTAAGCACCTAGGATAAACTATCAAAGAGGTCTTTTAAAGGGTTGTAACGTTAGGTGTAGGGATATGAAATACACGGTTTTGTTGGATAAAGGAAGTTTTACTAGTGGCGAGTTAACAATCTTAGTCAATTACATGTACAATGTGGCGTTGCTAAGCCAAGACTAGACTCGACTTAAGCTAATAAATGAAAATTAACAAAAACATAAAATAAACATAGAATGAAACGGGATGGTAGTCCGTTTTTTTTTTTTTTTTTTTTTTTTTTTTTTTTTTTTTTTTTTTGCATACACTCTTACCCTACCATCCAAAATAATACATCATAGGGAATGAACATTTCCCTTACACTTGAATCTTTACATACTTTACATTTAAACTAATCTAATGACTCGAATTAAGAAAATCAAAACACTTGGAGCACTTTTAAGATTAACGTACATATGGGGGTAATATATGATGTTCTTCCCCATTACTCCATAAGATAAGTACTTTACCCATGAGTCTCAATCGTCCCAAAACAATATGTACAAGGATATGACTCGACTTAGCAACCATGTAATCAATTAGAAAGTTAACTTAGGGTTTAACAAATAACAATAATGCACTAAAAATGAGCGCATACACGGAAGGCTAAGACGATTTGGTTGTACATTTAAGTGGGGTGTAACAAATTCTTCCTTTAAGTAAGATGCTTAAAGTTAGAAACGAAAAGATAGGCTCGGAGGGGTGTACTAGGTGTTTCGTGTACTAAAAATGAGTACAACGCTAAGGGTGTGGGAAAAATTAGTTGACTTAACTAGCCAAGTAATATGACTTAAATGGTTAAGTAATTATAATACGGGTTTAACACAAGGGTGATCCTAATGCCTCTTATCATGTAGTAAATCCTACCACACGAATGTAGTCTCACTAGCGGTCTCGGGATGCATCACTAACGCAAGTTCTAGAATCTAAATGCTACCGGTACACTCATAAGCACTAATAATAAATGCTTTTCCTATCAAATCTAAAGGCGAACCTCACATATTTGGGTGGAAAATTTTTTTGAATATACGGTTTTGTGCTAGTCATACAATCTCCTATCCATGAGACGCTTGCTATGGCTAAAGTTTCACTCCTAAATGTTGTTAAAAAATTTAAATTTGGCGCTAAAATTGCACTAACAAGTATTTCTCATAGTTTTATTACACATCTACCATCAAACAAAACAAACTCAAGCGAAAGTGCATATGTAAGGTATCATCTTTTTACCCTCCCCTTACACTTAAGATGAACATTGTCCCCAATGTTCAAGTAAAGAATGTAAAAGTGAAAAAAGTAAAGAGAATGAAATCAAATACTCCCCTGATTCGCTCGGTATGGATAATAGGGTGGCTAGGTTAAATCTTCCTCCAAGAAAATGAACAATTAAAGCTTCCCTTCCAGAATATAAATCATCTTCTTGTGATACATAACCTGTAAAACCTGACAAAATAGACAAGACAACCTCGCGTAAAATCGGCGGCATTCTATATAAGTTACTAAATCCTAGAAAACGAGATAAGATATAATGCTTGTGGAATGAAGTTTGCAGATCTCCTGGAGATTATAAAACTTAATAATTCACAAAAACCATAAGACTCCGTTAGAAAAACAAAACCGGTAAAATTTCCAGATTTTAACTCCTGACGCCGTCAAGAGTAAACCCCTGACGCCGTCAGAATTGACCTGCAGAAATCCTTATGTTAAGTTTCCGGAAAATTTCTGGAAAAACTTGGTCCTACTTCCTGGAAAATCCTGTAAAACTTCATTATGACTCAATACAAGCATTTGACTCTAACAAATACAAATACACATGTTCATTTTAATATTGTGGAGAATCATGATTGGTTTGTTTCTTAAAAACATATTTGGGGTTTCCCCTTACACTTATCTTTTGCAAAAATACCTTTAGGTGGAGTTAAGACTAGGCCAAAACAACAAAGTAAAGTATTTCCACTATTTAGTTTAGAAACATGATCAACCAACAATAAAAAAAAATTAAGCATGCATACGGAAGCAAATAACAAACAAACAAATAAAATCACACAAAACATGGGTTGCCTCCCAAGAAGCGCTTTTCTTTATTTACGAGTCTTGTAGCTAGACTCAAGGTCATGGGTTACTACATGATTTCATCATCAAACGTCACATCCTCCTCACTAATCATTTCATTATTATTCTCCTGGTAGTGTTTTACACGTTGTATGTTAACAGTGAACTCCCTACCTTCATCATCAATTAACACTACCGCTCCAAATTTAGAAGAATTCTTTACCGTGAACGGTCCATACCATCTAGACTTAAGTTTTCCCGGAAATAATCTCAATCGAGAATTGTATAATAGGACCTTGTCTCCCTCTGAAAATTCTTTGGGTTTTTTAATTCTCTGGTCATGCCATCTTTTAGCTCTCTCTTTATATGTGATGGAGGATTCGTAGGCTTCTAGTCTAAGCTCATCAAGCTCGTGTAATTGCAAAAACCTATTATTTCCAGCAGTTGCGTAATCTAAGTTGCATGTCTTAAGCGCCCAATAAGCCTTGTGTTCTAATTCTACTGGTAAGTGACATGCCTTACCATACACCATGCGGAATGGGGTCGTTCCAATAGGTGTTTTGTAGGCGGTTCGGAATGCCCATAAGGCTTCGTCGAGTTTAAATGACCAGTCCTTTCTGTTTTGACTAACCGTTTTTTCAAGTATTCTTTTAATAGCTCTATTGGTGTTTTCGACTTGGCCATTGGTCTGTGGATGATAGGCGGTAGAGAATTGATGGGGCACTCCATACCTCTTCATGACCTTTTCCATTTGTGCATTGCAAAAATGGGTTCCCCTATCACTGATGAGAGCTTTCGGAATCCCGAATCTCGCGAAAAGCTTTTTCAGGAAATGAATGACTACTCTTGCGTCATTGGTCCTAAGGGCTTGTGCCTCAACCCATTTTGACACATAGTCAATGGCGACTAATATGTACTCGTTTCCCCCTGAAGATGGGAAGGGTCCCATGAAGTCAATCCCCCAAACATCGAATACCTCACAAACTTATCTAAAGTTCTGAGGTGCTTCATCCCTATGTGATATATTCCCGGCTTGTTGACATGCATCGCACGCCTGCACCATTTCATTTACATCATGGAAAATTGTGGGCCAATAGAATCCCGCATCGAGAATCTTTCGGGCGGTAACGTTTATTCCATGATGCCCGCCAGAGGGACCAGAGTGACATTCCCTCACAATCTTTACTGCCTCACTTTCCGAAACACAGCGTCTTATAATTTGGTCTGGACACCTTCGGAATAAAAATGGTTCATCCCAAAAGTAGTATTTAAGCTGAGAAAAGAACCTTTTTCTTTCGTATCTAGTCAGGTGTTCAGGAACAAGTCTACATCTACTTGCGAAGTAATTAGCAAAATCGGCGTACCATGGCTCCGAATCAATCATTAACATCAGTTGTTCGTCAGGAAACGAATCCCTGATCTCACTTCTATCGTGCTTATCCAAGGGGTTTTCGAGACGAGATAGATGATCTGCGGCCAGATTTTCTGCCCCACTCTTATCGCGAATCTCAACATCGAATTCTTGTAACAACAAGATCCACCGAATTAGTCGTGGCTTAGCATCCTGCTTCGCGAACAGATATCGAAGAGCCGAGTGATCAGTGAAGACGACTGTCTTTGAAAGGACAAGATATTGTCGGAATTTGTCGAATGCAAACACTACGGCTAATAATTCTTTTTCGGTGGTGGAGTAATTCTCCTGAGCAGGATTCATGGTTTTGCTGGCGTAGTAAATAGGTTGGAAAAGCTTGTCATGACGTTGGCCCAGTACAGCCCCGACAGCGAAATCGCTAGCGTCACACATGATTTCAAACGGTAACTCCCAGTTGGGTGTGATCATGATTGGAGCTTGTGTGAGCTCCTTTTTTAAGAGATCGAAAGCATCTTTGCATTCTTGGGAAAAATTGAACGGAGCATCCTTCACAAGCAATTGAGTCATTGGCCGGGCAATTTTGGAGAAGTCTTTGATGAATCTCCGATAAAATCCGGCGTGCCCCAAAAAGCTGCGTATTGCCTTAACAGTCGTGGGGTATGGTAACTTAGATATAGCTTCAACTTTAGCTTGGTCCACCTCTATTCCGTTCCCTGAGATCTTATGCCCTAACACAATCCCTTCCTTTACCATGAAATGACACTTTTCCCAGTTTAACACCAAGTTGGTTTCCTCACAACGTTTAAGCATCTTTTCTAAATTAGCAAGACAGCGGTCGAAGGAGTTTTCGAAGACTGAAAAGTCATCCATGAACACTTCCATGCTGTCTTCCATGAGTTCGTGAAAGATTGCGGTCATGCAACGTTGGAAAGTGGCGGGGGCATTACATAGCCCAAAAGGCATCCTTTTGTAGGCAAATGTTCCATAGGGGCAAGTAAACGTGGTCTTTTCTTGGTCCTCGGGTGCTATGGGAATTTGAAAATACCCAGAGAACCCATCCAAGAAGCAGTAGTACTCGTGTCCAGACAATCTTTCTAACATTTGATCAATGAATGGTAAGGGAAAGTGATCTTTCCTTGTGGCATCATTGAGCTTCCGATAGTCAATGCACACCAGCCATCCAGTGACCGTTCTCTGGGGCACCATCTCCCCCTTGTCATTCTTGACTACAGTCATTCCTCCTTTCTTAGGTACAACCTGCACAGGACTGACCCATGGGCTATCCGAGATTGGGTAAATCAGTCCTGCATCCAGAAGTTTGATAACTTCTTTCTTTACTACTTCCTTAATGTTAGGGTTCACTCGCCTCTGGGGTTGCACAGTAGGTTTATAATCTTCCTCCATAAGAATCTTATGTATGCAAAAAGTTGAGTCAATCCCCTTAATGTCGACCACACTCCATGCGAGTACCCCCTTGTATTTTTTTAGGACCTCTAAGAGTTTAACTTTTTATTCATGTTCCAAGGAAGAGTTTATGATTACCGGGAGTTGGTCCTCCCCCTGAAGGAAGGCATACTCCAAATGGTTAGGAAGCTCTTTAAGATCAACGTTAGGAGGTTCGATAATAGAAGGTTTGAGCTTGTTTTCGGGCTTTCGGAGCTCGAGATGCTCCGTTGCCTCTTGTCTGGGGTAGAAGGAGACTGCACTAACATCCTCCGTCTTTTCCACCTCTAGCAAAGGCAGAAAACTCTCGTCCCGTAGCCAGCCTTCATCGATCTGTTCATCGACGCAACTATCAATGACATCTGTGAGTTCATCTACTTCCCCGATAAAGTAGAGCCGATTGGCTGCTTCGAGGGAGAGGTCCATAGAATCCTTAATGTCGAAGGTTGTGCTATCGTCTCCCACTTGTAAGGTTAATTTGCCATCGTAGACATCGATGACTGCACGAGCGGTAGCAAGAAATGGTCTACCTAAGATGATAGGTACCAAGTCATCCTCCTCCATATCTAGGATCACGAAGTCGACCGGGAATTTGAATTTCCCAACTTTGACTAGCACATTTTCGCATATCCCTACGGGGTACTTGACCGATCTATCGGCTAGTTGGATGTTCATACGGCTAGACTTCAATCCAGAATATCCTAGTTTACGGAACATAGAGTGAGGCATGAGATTGATACTTGCTCCCAAATCGGCAAGAGCATTCTTGATTGATAGAGGTCCTATGGAGCAAGGTAGGGTGAAGCTGCCCGGATCGTCTACCTTCTTTGGTAGCCCTCGATGGGTTACCACTGAGCATTCTTCCCCCAGGGTCACAAGACCCTCGAGTTTCTTTCTGTTAGCAAGTAGCTTTTTAAAGTATGTGCTATACTTTGGCATGTGATAGCAAGCATCAAGGAGAGGTATGGTGACAACCGAGTCTTTTAGGTATGACAAGAACCTCTTGTTATCATTCTCAGTTTTCTGGTTCCTTAATCGGGACGGGAATGGGATTCTCACAGGTTGGTTAGGCAGGGCTGATGGGGGAGGGGTCATCACAGGCGGTTGGTCTGGGGCACCACCGCCGACATCCTCCTCCTTCTCCCCAGGTTTGTTTGGGTCGAGGGTGATGGGGGACGAGTTTGGGTAAGGAGGTTCCTTGGTTGTCGTTCCAGCTCGCGTGGTTATTGCGAGCATGGGGTCTTTTTTGCTTACTGATGGCGTTTGAAGATTATCTAGGGCTGAGTTAAGCTTGTTGAAAAATTCTCCAATACCCTCCTGCTGCTCGTCGAAAAGCTCATTAAGGCCTTTCATTTGCAAGTCTTTTTCTTGAGTGAAGTGACCAAGGTCATCTTCGAAATTGCTCCTGATTTTGAATTCAGGGCCTTCTTCCCCTTCTCTTCTCTTTACCAGATTTCCCCAAAGGGTGTAATCGTCATTTTGGTAAAAAGGCAAAAGGGAAGGATCAGCATAAATGTCCCCTCCTGACAAGCACGCATGTTCAGTTGTGGCTGCTCCTCCGCATTCTTCTACCTCATGCGGGCCTCCACAGTAATCGCAGATCAAGTAAGGATTCGACAGCTGTTTAGGTAATTGCGATCCAGCTAGGTATTCCACTCTTTTGTGAATTTTGCTCAACCGATCCGAGGTGATCTCAGAAATGCTGACAGTCGACTCAGGTTCATCCCAAGTGTCATCCTGGTCTTGAGCATATTCTTCAATCCTATCCCATCCTTCCTCGGCACTAAGATTGGCCAATCTTCCTTTCCTAGATTGGTTAATTCCGTTTCGGTCATTAGAGGAGATATTTTCGTAGAAGATTTGGACCAAGAGCCAAAGCTCAATGCCATGATGGGGAACTTGTCTTATTAAATCTTTGAATCTAGTCCACGATTTATAGAAGGGTTCGTCCTTCCCCTTCCGGAAACGGAGGATCCTATCTCTAAGTGCTGAGGTTTTTCCAGGTGGAAAGAACTTCTCATAGAACTTGGATATGAGTTGCTCCCATGTGAAGATAGATTCAGAAGGGAGTTTGTCATACCATTCTTGGGCTTTTTCATATAAGGTGAAAGGAAAGAATCGCAATCGGGATGTGTCTCTAGTAGCCCCATCCGTATGGAGGGTGTCTACTATTTTCAGGAAGTCCTTGATGTGTTGGATTGGATTTTCCTCATCTAGTCCGCTGAATTTACACACAATTTTGACAAGCCAAACATCGTTTGCATGCAAGACCTCGTTGGTGTGTTCGTTTGGGTAGACAATGGCGTTTAAGAAGCCACGAGAGGTCGGGGAGGAGTAGTCCTTAAGGCGCTTAGGAATGGGGGTTGCGGGGGTACTCATCTCGTCGTTGGGTTGGGAGCTAGGGGTTGTGACATGATTTTCTGAATTTTCTTCAGAAAGAGGTGCATCAAAATCGATGGCAACACTAGATGGTTCAGAAGTTGAGTGATATTGTCTCAATCTATGCATTTCTCTTTCGGGTTCCGCATAGGGCAAGACAAGGTTTCGAGTGGAACTACGACTCCTAATGATCCTAAGGTTAATGGATTCGTCATTTGCCATGATGGCAGGTGGTGAAGAGTTACGAACAAAGACACGAAGAAATAAGATAGACTAAAGAAAACCTAAAAATAAAATTAAAATCTTACTAGAAAGGAATCTAGCAAGTAGACCTAATACAAAGAAATTCTAACCTAGACAATAACTATTCCCTGGCAGCGGCGCCAAAAACTTGATGCGTGGGAATCGCAACAGGCTTTACCTCTCAAGGGATCTTGAGAAGCTTACAACCCCCACCAGGCAGTGTACCTGATCGTTGTAGTATAGTATAGTGACAAGTACCGGGGTATTGATCGTTCAGCTTAGGAATAGTGTCACTAGGATTAGAAAGCCTAAATACTAGTTCTAAAGGTGAGGGATGATTATTTTTGTATTTTTATATTTTTATGAAAGCAAGTAAAATCTCGGGGTTTGAAGGATTTGGGCGGAATTAGTTGCTATTCAACTAACCCAATACTAAGATGCAATCAAAATAAAATACTAAAAATGAAAATAAGCTAAATTATACTAAAGTTGTGAGCAGTAATTGGAGAAAATGTGTTTACTTAGATTTCACTACTCCCTAGATATCTTTTACACGTTAATTACTTGTTATAATTGCATGGATGACGGATCGTATTCCTTAATACCATTCATGGGGTGGCACACATAACTCCCCAATTCTATGAGCTCTTATCTCCTCCTACACCATGCCCAGCACAACTATAGGGATTGTAAACAGTGGCTCATGCATTAAATACAACCAATAAAGACCTAGTGTGCCTCGGTTCATGTTTCTTAAGACGTTCAAGCATGTTACCATTTGGAGATCTGCCAGTTTTCTTAAGCCTAACATATAAATCATTCATCCAAGACAAGAATAAACAAGTAATCAACACATAATCAATATCTAGGTTTCATTAGATCTAAGCAAACACAAGATAGATCTAGCCTAGCATGATAGAATTAAGACAAGAACATGATATAGACAACCAACACATAGACATATTGATTGAATTAGAAGAACACTTATCTTGATTAATCATGCAAGGTATCAAGGGGTTGGAACCCTTGAAAAACCTGTAAAGTTACACCAAAATCGTACTTAGGGTTTCTCCCAAAACTTCTCTCTCTAATGTGTGAAAATTAGAAAACTATATATAGAAAAACAGGTATGACGGCGTCAAGACAAATAATGTGACGCCGTCACCTCGCCGCCAAAACTCTCCTCGGACTGCCTAGATCCACTTCTGACGCCGTCAAGACTTAAATACTTCCAGGCCGTCGTGACTCTTTTACTCATGACGCTCTTCCTGTGTGACGCCGTCAAATCTGTTCTGGGTCGTCATGGAAATTCATGAAATTTGCTCTTGACGCCGTCAAGGTTTTGCTCTTGACGCCGTCACCTACTGTTCCCAGCATGGAAAATTAAGACTTTGGCGTTTTCTTCATTTTTATGCTCCAAAAACGTCCGAATTGCTTCCTTTTCCATATTTCTCTCCCAAAGTACCTACAATCACAAAAGGAACAATTTAGGGCAATATTTGATCAAATATATTCGGATTCGGGCTTAAATGACCCCCCAAAAGTGGTTCATTTTTCGCCTCATCAATGGTCTCTTTCAAAGAAAGAGAAAAGAGCTTTCTACATAGAAAGGAGCAAGGACAAGGACGCGGTACTTTTCGAGGTCGTGGTGGTTTCTAAGGCCGAGAACGAGGAAGAGGAAGAGAAGATGTCAACAAAGAAGATGAAAACCAATGGTTTTCATATCAAAGAGGTCGGGGGAGAGGCTTTCAATCTCAAAGAGGAGGTAAGCCCCAAATACAATGTTATAATTGTCGAAAATATGGTCATTATGAAAGTGAGTGTAGTAGCTCAAGACAAGTGGAAGAAAAAGCTAATCTTGTGGAGGTAGAAGACAAATATGAGCTTACCTTGCTAATGGCAAGACATGATGAACAAGAAGAGAGGATAGAGCCATGGCATATAGATTCCCCTGTGAGCAACCATATGACGGGTGAAGAAAACTTGTTTGTGGAGATGGAAACAAGTAAAGATAATGTCACCTTTGGAGATGAATCAAAGGCACCGGTGAAAGGAAAAGGTAAGATACTTATCCGAGCTAAAGATGGAAGTCACTAATATATTTCGGACGTATACAATGTGCCCAACCTTAAAAGTAAAATTTTAAGTGTGGGACAACTTTTAGAGAAAAATTACGATATTCATTTCAAGGATCGTAGTGTCACAATAAGAAATCCGTAAGGAAAGCTCATAGCAAAAGTACCTGTGACTAAAAGCCGAATGTTCTTTCTAAACATTCAATATGATGAAGCTAAGTACTTAAAGAGTTTTCCTAACGATCATTCGTGGCTTTGGCTCATGAGGTACGGGCACTTAAACTTTTGTGACTTAAAGTTATTATCCTCAAATAGAATAATGGTGAAAGGGTTAGATCAAATTGATCATCCCAATCAAGTGTGTGAAGGATGTCTTCTTGGGAAGCTGTAGGACCTTAGATAACACAACTTTATCACAAATATAGAAGCAAAGATGAAGTAGTGATGGTGACTTGAATGATATGTATGTGGCGTTAGATGTAGAGAAAGAGAGATGAAATATGAGAACTTTTATTAATAAAACACACACAATACACACCCAAGCACACACCTCAAATGACTCATTTGAGGTGTTTATATAGTAAGATACAAGAGATGCCCTAAGGCTTTCTATGGGCTTTGTCTAATGGGCTTGGTTTACATATTCTAATAAAGGCTTACATGATATACTTAATAAGTACCAAGTCCATAGCCCAATATTCTTAACTATTAAAAATCAAGATATTCAAGGGTTACCTCAGATCGGATGGTACGAACGAAACCAGAAGCAAGAACAAAGGACGCATCAAACTCTACGAATCGAATCAGTCCCTTCGAACAAATGTACGCCACGAACGCAACCTTCCAAAAATTCAAAATCGAAACCATGCACGAACCACAACGGTCTTGTATTCGTAGGTTTTGCCTAATAGATTCATGAGATGAATCAATAATGATCGCCACTTTTAATGCTAACAATCTCCCCCTAAGGGACGATCATTGAGATCTCCCTTTGATTACATAAATGATCAACACTTCTAATGCTAACAAAAGCATGCTAGAAGTTCGTTCCCGAAAGAAGCGATATCAAGAGCTAAGGAGTCTCTACAACTAATTCACACGGATTTGTGCGGTCCCATTACTCCACCCTCTCATGGTAAGAATCTTTACTTTATGCTATTTATTGATGACTTTCAAGAAAAATTTGGGTATATTTTCTAAAAGAAAAATTCCAAGCTTTTGAAGCATTTAAGACATTTAAAGCTATGGTAGAAAAGGAGAAAGGTTTAAAAATTAAATCCATGAGATCCGATAGAGGTGGAGAATTTTTATCGAAAGAATTTAACAAATTTTGTGAGGATAATGGGATTCAGAGATTTCTAACGGCTCCTTACTCCCCACAACAAAATGGAGTGGTGGAGAGAAAGAATATAACCATTCTCAATATGGTCCGAAGCATGTTGAAAAGTAAAAAGATGTCAAAGGAGTTTTGGGCCGAAGCAGTTGACTGTGCGGTATATCTATTGAACCGGTGTCCATCAAAGAGTTTAGACAACAAGACTCCACTAGAAGCATGGAATGGGATGAAGCCTACCGTCTCTCACCTAAGGATATGTCCATGTTTCGAGCCAAAGGCGACCCAAACTTGATGATAGAAGTGAAAAGCATGTGTTCGTTGGCTACGACAAGCAGTCAAAAGGTTATAAGCTCTATAATCCAATCACGAGGAAGGTGGTAGTGAGTAGAGGCGTAGAGTTTGATGTAGAAGAAACATGGGATTGAAGCATTAAGGAAAATGAAAGGTATGAGTTTCTTCCGCTAAATGACGAAGAAGAGACGGGTGAATCAAGTGTAAAGAAGTCCAACAACCTCAAAGTCCAACTCCAACCCAAGACTCACCTTTAACTTCAAGTGGAGGAGAACCAAAGACAAGAAGTTTGTAGGAGCTCTACGAGGTGACTGAGGAAATACCCCTTCTTTGTTTATATGCTAACTATGAACCTTTAGTTTTTGAAGAACCTATGAAAAGCGAGAAATGGAGACAAGCCATGGAAGAGGAGATAAAGTCAATAGAAAAGAATGATACGTGGGAGTTGACGACCCTTTCAAAAGTCCAAAAGGCTATTGGAGTTAAGCGGGTATACAAGGCCAAGAAAAACGCTAAAGGCGAAGTGGAGAAGTACAAGGCAAGGCTTGTGGCTAAAGGGTACAAGAAGAAGCATGGTATCAACTATCAAGAGAAGTATGTACGAGTGATACATGCGAGGTCCGAAAACCAAGTTTCAGATATCTTCACCAAGCCACTCAACGAGGAAGATTTCTCAAGACTAAGGATGATGCTTGGCGTCGAGAAATCAAGTTTAAAGGAGGGGGGGTTGGATCATAAACTTTATTTAGTCTAATAAAGATTGGACTGTCAATGAAAGCCCGAGCCCATGATGAGGAAGTTTCTAGAAACTCATAGAATCCTCATAGATAATATCTATAATAAATCTCTAGAATGGTATTAGAAATATCTAGTTAAACTTATCTAGGTAGAAAAGATTAACAAGATGATGCAAGAAGTATCCATGGAAAAATCTTTGTATCTAGAACCTTCCATGGAATAGTATAAATAGGTGTAGAGCGATGCATTTGTATGTACCGAAGCAAAGCTTAAGCAATAAAGTTACATTGTAAGATTTTCTTCTAAGTGTTCCTCTCTTCTCTAATATAAGCCTAAAAGGCCTTTGTGTTTCCAGTAAGGCACTCTATGCCAGATGCATTTTGGATTGAATTGACTAGCTACTTGTAATATACTTTGTTATCCTTTATTTACATGTTGTTGGTTGTACTGCGAAAAAATATGACTAATATATCTATATTTGTTTTTATAGCTTTGGGATGATACACGCCGTCTAAAAACGTTGGAGATCGAACAAGTGGCTTATATGACGTTGACCGAGTTTATAGGGTTGTAGTTGCTCCTTTAGATACAACGGCTCCTCAATAGTTAAGGTTTTATATTTTTTTGATGATGACGTTTAAACAATTGTAATAGATCACACTTTTGTCTAACTCAGATTGTTGCGTTGGTTGATGTTTATATAAAATGTTATGTTTGCTAAAAATTGTTTGTGTATGCTGCAATATTTGGGTTTGCTGCAAAAGATATTGTGGTGGTGTTTGGTTACAGGTTTGGGAAAAGCAAAAATGATTTTATTTTATTTTTTTTGAACAAACATATTTTGGTGCGGTTTATTAAAAATCGTACCATAAGAAGCGTTTCCAAATCCAAAACAAAGATGATGATGTATATACGAACTATGAAAAACACAGATCAAATGTTACAAAAGTGTTCAAAATTAATTCTTGTCGGATAAAATCCCAAACTCAAATTTTCTATATTTTGTCAATCTGCACATTATATCAATTCTTTTGTATCAAGGAGTAAATTCATGCTGACGATTATTAGACTTATCAAAGGTAGAAAACAAAAAGGAAAAGTAGCTAGACTTATTCCCTATTATAGTCCCGCTGATTATACATAATCCCAAAATTATCAGTTATCGAAGGTAAGTGCTAACAGGGCACATTATGTTTTCTAGTTGCTAAGCATATCAATTATCCCGAAAACCACATTTCTTTACTCAAACTTAGAGGTATAAACGTTCACTCTTCAATTAGTTACATCTTCTATTTGTTAAATGACGATGTCGTCTTCAAGATCAAGCATAATAAGGTCAAAAAAATAATATGAAGGCTGACTTTAGTGTATCTAGAAATATACGGTGGGGGTGCTCTTTCAAGTATTAAAGCCTGTCGACGATTTGTATTGAAACAAATAATAGTCAAATAAATCTTTACATATATATGAGAAAAGTTTTGAGTTGTACTTGATGCTTTGAAAGCTGTACCCATGAGAGTGCTGACTAGATAATATGAGTCATATGCCCAGTCATCAACTTTCGCCACCTTGGCACCTCCACATGGCACTTTGACATGTTTCACGAAATTGGTTTAAAAAATTTGACACCAGGGGGATTCGAACCCGGTCTTTACAGACACGATCAACACTCCAACCACTAGAGCAGGTGTGTTTTGGTGTTAGATCTTTCAAAATAATAATGTCATGCTTAAATAAGTCCACAATTCATACTATCAAAACTGAAAGCCCTGCTTAGTCGGCATTTCCCAAATTATAAGATTCAAATTAGTTGAACCTTTCAAATTTCCATTCAAATTTATCTTTGTAATTGGAGTTTAGTCAACACTCTCCCTAAAAAAAATCAATTTTCACAATCCATTCCATATTGATTACATAAACGAAATTCCTTCCAATCTAAGGTTTCATCTACACGATTGTATCCACTCCAACCAGAATGCTCCATTAAAGTCATAAACGAATTCAAGAACCTATCAAAAACTACACTCAGTCAGAAAAATGAAATTACCCAATCTCATTATCAATTATTGAATCAGGCTTATAATTTGGAATTTATAATATTATCATATTAATCGTTCGTTGCATAATTTTATTTGTAGATTTGATTTCAACATAATAATTGTGGTGGTATTATTTACATGATGATACAATTGAATCTATTGATTAGTTTTGTTTTATTAGATTCATTGTCAAATAAAATAAGGTAAGATTGTTATTTTTTTCATATAATATTTTGATCTGTTTAAATTGATTATTGAGACGATGATGTAATTGTTCCTACACGTGATCAATGATGTAGGAAACTTCTTTACATAAGTTCTGTTGGTGTTATAGATTCTTTTGATGCTCTCATTTGCCGACGGTGTTTGTTATGTATGCATACAAGTTTTCTCATTTCATTGTTATTAGTTTGGTTAATGTTGAGCCATTTATTTTTCTTGCTTTACAGGTATTTAATTGTCATCGTCACATAATTAGGCAACCTATTATTATTCTTGTAAGCATTTGTGTTTTAAAGATCATTATGATTTTTATTGTGGAGTTTTGTATAGCTGTATATTTTAATGTGGTGTATGATTAAGCAATGTAATTGGTTTCACTTACAGAAGATTAAGAATTAAAGGGGTGCTAATTTGTTTCAAAGTGTATGAAATTCTCAAATTTTGAAAGATTTGATATGTTTGTTGGTAATATGTGTTTCACGGCTTTATATCTATATCAATTTGATGGTGATACGTGTTTCAGGTTGAAGAAGCTCTTAAAAGTGTCAATTTATTCAACGTTGGGGTTGCACACAAGCAATCCGCGAAGTGCAGTGGAGGCATGATAAGGAGGCTCAATGTTGCCCTTTCATTAATTGAAGATCCCAAGGTATGTTAGTTGCCAATGTATTGGATTGACTTTTGACCATCCTCTCATATATGTTCCACTAATAATCTTTTCTAACAGCCCCTTAGTTTCGTTTTACTGTGAACTGTGGACTTATTTGCTTCTATATTTTTTGTACTTGATTTTTTTTCCACTACAGTATGCTTTTCTCACGGCCATTGATGTGAAGGCTATGGAGGAACGTAGCAACCTTTAGCAACAGGTGTAACATTTTCCAGTCAATTTAAATAAGTAAGTTTATCAGCTTATAAATAAAGAATTTCGAATAGTTATTGCAACTTCAAAACATCGTACTCTATGGGATTCATACTTTTGGCCGCTTATTTAAAGAATGGTGAAGTTGTTGTTGATGCGTGATCCGTATGGTTAGTACTTTTCTTGACAAAAACAGAATATGAAAACAAAGAACCAATGTCCAACAAAATTGAATATTAAAAAAAATGTTATGTATGAAGATCTTGATCACTAAAATGTTAACCCTTTTACTTTACTATTTTACTGCATCAATGTGTATACGAAGTTATTGTTCGGTTTAGGAAATTGCATTTGGGTATATTTGTTTTGAATCATATAATGCTTTTGTAGTGGTCAAGTAGTTTTGCCGTATCTCATATCTTCTTTAAATATAATCTAATGATGAGTTTGTTGCTATTTTTAGGTGAGAAATGTGTATGTTCAGTTTAGGGAGGAAAATATGCGCAAAAGTGTCGAAGAACCTTACCGGAAGATACTACGCAGGTATGGTCTTTGCTTCGTTGTACGTAATTATAATGATTTTTTTGCCTAAATTTAACAATTTGTTTCTTCTTTCTATACATTTTTTCATGCCATATTAAAATTTCTGGGAACATTTTGCTGGACAACCCATCATTCTTGACACCAGTGGCTCATTTTCGGCAAACAACTTGGAGGCAATACGAGAATAATTTGCAGCTTTATGCATCTAAAGAATATTGGTAGGTTATTTTTCATCTTAAACTGAACTAAAAAAATGCTAAGATTTAGGAGAAGTAGATATGTCGATATAGTCGAGCATGCTGTTTGTAGAGATGCAGTAAAGTAGTATCCCATAAGATGTTTCGTGTACTTCACAGTTTAAAACCACCTTGCCTTAGCACCTGCTTGCTGGATTTTGACTACCTTTAGCATATATGCTAACGAAACTATGTTTAAAACACCTTAATTGGCGTTTAGCAGGATGTTTGGGAAAGCTTATTGTATTCGCAAAACTCAATAATCTATTTTAAAACCCCAAACAACTTATGGGTTGAGGTGCATTTATGAAAGATCTTATTTAGGGGGTGTTTGTTTTAGCTTATTATTTGTGGCATATGAGAATTTGGCTGCGGGTGTTTGCGATTACTTCTTTCTTATGCATTTCTGCTTATGTATATATATTTTTTAGTTGAATAATAAGAGGGTGCTTGCGATTTTTTTCTCCTTTTATGCTTATGTGCTTTTTTTTTGTTGCTAATGTGACTAAAAGTGATAAGGGGTGTTTGGTATGACTTAAGTTTGCAAATGAGAAACGTTAGAATCATCAAAACAAATCAGATCCAAAGTTTATTTGTGACAATGTTTAATATCTTTCTAATATATGTTGCAGAAGAAGATGTCGAGGTGACCGAAAAAGAACCTGATGATGTAGAGACCTCACCTGCAACAATATCACCACAGGCTACGGCTGCTGATGAGGTACATCCGTACATGGTTTCTCTCTATTTAATCTTTGTCAAGAATGTTAATATGGCTAATTATTAGTAATCATGATACTTTATCAAATAAGATAGATGCATTATATCATTAACTCCAAAGTAATAAAAAGGTATTTATTTGGTACTACATCACTAGAGGAAGCAAAGCTAAATACCATGTCAAACATTGTATGTCACTTTCAAAATGGTTTATGAAGCGCTCAATTAACATATAAATGCTTATTATAGTTATAAAAAGTACACTAACTAAATCAGATTCAAATTTGGCTAAAGCTTTCTTAGTCCTTCATTACCCTATATCGTGCTTACAGTTCTCTCCACATGGATACCAAATTCGTAGTTCAAAGACTAATTTCATAGTCAAATAGTGAAATAGGAGTTCTGGAAATCATATAAACTTACATTTAGGGGTCTTCTCTAACCAACAATTTAACCAGAACATAGAACAGAGAACTGAACCATCTAGACTAGGTTTTCCCAATGATTTTGACCTTCAAAGATTATCATAGTGTGATTTAGAATTTTGAGCTTCATGGTATGAAAAATATAATAAATAAATATAAGAGAACGTAATTTCGGAATGGAGAATTCCTAAAGAACATGCTAAGATATCATACTGTGGTGTACTAACACATGAATAATTATAACAATGTGTGCTTCCATCATTCAAAATCATGGAACATTTATAATATTTCTAATGTACTAACTCGGAGTTTAAATCTGAGACATGTATGATATAAATATGTAGAGACTGTATGGCTCCGGAATATGCGATTAGGGGATACTTGATAGATAAAGTAGATGCTTACAAGTTTGGAGTTGTTGCATCAAAGATTGTTAGCGGGAAAAAGCAACAAAAATTACAGGCCATAGGTAGAGTTTGTCTACCTCCTTGAAGGGTTAAGATTAATCTCTCAAATCATTGGGCAGGTTGGGTAACGGGTCGAAATGAGTCATTTTTAGTATGGATCATGTTGGTTGCCCAAAACACTTTTTTCCATTCTTAACGGGTCTTTTTTTGGTTGGGTAACAAGTTGAAATGAGTTGTTTCTCACAAACACTATTTATGAGAATAAAATAAAGGCAGTAGAATCCTCACAACGATTTTGTGCGCTTTCTAATATCTTGATAGAGTCTTGGCCATTAGTCTTATATGTGGCAGGCAATGTGTTCGTTTTACATTATATCATGTAGCAGATTTGGAAACATGCAGATGATAATTGCGTAATCTGGGATTAAGAATATAAAACGTTCAAGTCTAAAGTGTGAATGGTGTTCATGTTTTTGATATTACGGAAAAGTTTAGTGTGATTTGCAGGTCTCTTTGATTTGTTTTGTTCCTTTTTTACAGTTATGGTTTTGGTTTTTTTATGTATATTATCTCTACAAAAAATAAAAGTGTTTAGTTATATTTTGGCTATATGGGTCGAACAATGGAAATGTTTCGGTATGTTGTACAGTTGTGGTATGAGCACAACTTATTTGTGTAAACTTTGTACAGGTGAATTAGTTCAGTAGCCCACAAATTGCTATGTATTTTGGAAATTGATCTTATAAATGAGTAGAAACCGATTGTTACTGACTTGTGATTTTTTTTTTTTTTTTTTTTTTTTTTTTTTTTTGAACTTTTGGTGGGAAAAAATTCGAGTATTGTGAGGCTTATTGACAAGGAACACAACTTGGTGAGTAGATATGTGACAAAGATTAACGGACAACTTTATCGCCATGTTTCAAGTGTCGAGAGGAAGAAAGGTTTGAATGTTTTTTGTTGTGACAAAGACGGCGAATACATAAACTCCACAACAAACGTTGTACGAAGAGGTTATTTTAAATATGAATAATGACTATGTCTTCTTATTTATTTTTTTTATTTTTTTTCCAATTATTGTGTTTAAAATATTTGCCAATATTCATTATTTATGTACATCCACTTAGAATTGGCCAAGTAATATTATGAAGCTAACCCGCCTATCGGGTGGGTTATGAAGCTAGTCAAGTATAAGTGCCTAACTTAGGAAGCAGTGACGTCGATTAGCATGTGCAAGTGGGCAACCGCACAGGGTAACCGTTTGTAAGGGGGGCCTCCAATTTAGTATGTTCATTAATATTTATACATGTCGTATATTTATACATGTCTAACTAAACTTTTTATAGCCCTTTTATATTATGTGAGGAAGCCTCCGATTTAGTATTTTCATTGATAAATACATGTCTAACTATATTATGTTTTCAAAAATGATTTGTATGCCTAAAACATAGACCTAAAATTAGACCTAAAGATGTGATTGATGCATTTGAAAAATTAATTGTTGGGAAATGATGAAAGAGAAAAGGTGCATGACACTTGTCTAAAAATGAATGGAGTAGATCTATTAGTAGATCTAAATATCCCAATTAGTTTTATACGGAGTAATAGTTAAGATTTTCGTGATTTAAAGAGCCTCATTCGTAGTTTTTGCACCGGGCCACCCAAATCAATGGGACATACTTTCTCGATGATTGTCTTTGCAGGGCCTCATTGGTAGCTTCGTGCTAGGAAGGTTATCTCATATATGAAATTCAGAATGGTGCACGTACTTGCTTGATTGTCTTTAGATTGGTTAGGGCCATAGGGGAACTACGTTACTCTATTTGATAATGTACTGTGTCTGAGTCTGTGTGAAATCTTGAATGATACTTTATTGATATGTTGCAAACAACCAACAAATACATCTAAGATGAACAATAAAAATGAAGACTAGCTAAAGATCAAGTTCAAGAAAAGTTATTAAGAATGACCAATCCCCGATAAAAAATGTGACGTGAACTAATTATTTCATTTATTGACTAATACACCGTAGTTTAATTCATTAGGAGCGGCTTCTTCATCGACCAAGCGTCTAATGTCTCAACAGTGACTGTCTCGCTACCATTGTTAAATAGATACAAATGTGCATTGTCACCCACTGCTAGTGTTGGATATATCCTTGATGTTATAACAGTCTTTCCACCCTGCCCAAAGCTTTCTACCACAGAGTGATCAATCAAGCTCCTCACTGAAAGCTTCTTTTTAGCCAGATCGACGTCCACAAATCCAGCAAATGATGGTTTATATTCATTCTGGTTCAGAGACGAACTGCATACAAAAAATGAAAACAATTAGGGACGTAATTGATAATTTTATCGAAACCTTTATGAGAAAATTGACAGGAGTCGAAAAAATTTGTTAGCTATGTATCTAATAGAGAAGAGACTAAAAAGAGAATGAAATTTTACGTTGAAGCATCGGAACACATGAGAACTTTATGCTTGCTGTCAACAGTTTTGAAAATACTAAAGAAAACAGGAGTGTATTCTTCGAGCTTTTCTGAGGCCAACGTTAAAAGTCCAAAAGGCCCTAACCCCCCTTGTTTAGTACCCTTGAGCGCACATATTTCCATTGCAAGATTTTCCTTGGGTAATTTGGACCATTCTGGGTCAAAAGTCTCAGCTTCATCCAAGCTCGAAAATGTAAAAGTCACATCCACGTCCGCCTGTATTATATCAATTATAACAAATGAATCTTATTGTACCAAAAGTTATCAGAAAAATATGTGCTACAAATAATGCAAAAGTAACAAACCTGAGCAGCTGTAATTCCTTTGACTTCAACAATATCACCCTTGTTAAGCTTCACATTTCTTCGGTGCACGTTGTTACCTCTTAAAGTTTCCAATTCATGAATTGGCCATTGCAGCAGTTGCTTTCCGCTAGGGTCCAGCCAAACCATACGTGGAATCAACTACACATTATGGGTTCCAACTTACAAGTTTAGTAAGCACGTTTTAATCATAACACAAATTTAAAAAGTTACTTGCTTAAAATTTTAATGTAAATTACCTGAATTCCAGCCCATCCCTTTGTGACATCTTCAAACTTGGTACTGGACTCATTAGCCCATCCCCAAAGAATTCTCCGGTTTTGAGCCGGGTCAAAGAATGTCTTTGATGCATAAAAGTTTCCATAATCATATCTTAAGCCATCCCAACCATCAACAGAAGTGCTGTCGGGGTAATATTTGTCTTTAATCGAGTTATATGTCCCAATCGTGTAATACTCAAACCTAGTAATATCAAGACTAACCTTTAAAACATGTTTAATACCTCCCTTTAATACCGAGGTTTCGACCCCATTAATTCCCCTAGTTGATACTGGAAAAAAGTCAGGGCACTCCCACATACCCGTGTTCGGTTTGTCATGGAGTGTATGCTTGGCCTTAGTCCACTTAATAAAATCACGGCTTCTGTATAAGTAAACAATGCCACGTTGGTTGTGTTTGCTACCTACAATCATTTTCCAATGACCATTGTTGAACCATGCAGTTGTGGGGTCACGGAAAGAGGATACATTTTCTGATGTTGGTTTTACGATTGGGTTGTCATCAGGCTTGATCCATTCCTGGAGTAATGGATCTGAATAGTTTGCAGGTATAGCGTAGTTTTGGACTTGGTAACCTGGTTCAGGCTTTGGGGCGACTATTCCTGTGTATAGAATAACTGGCTTATTCCCCGGAAGGATCGTGGCTGAGCCAGACCAACATCCATACTTATCAAAAGGTTTTGATGGTACGATTGCTGGTTCTAACGGAATCCAGTTGATCATGTCTTTTGATACCGAATGAGCCCACACAATATTTCCCCAAACGGCACCTTTTGGGTTATATTGGTAGAACAAGTGATAGTATCCTTTGTAATACATTGGTGCTGCAAAAGCAAATAGCAAATACAATTATCAATCTAAAGCTGTCCTCATAGAATATATGTAATGAATAGTTAAGAAATAAACTTACCATTCGGATCTATGTGATTTAATTTGTTTCAGCAGCATCATGCAAAAAACAAAGAAAATCATCAGTTCCATAGAGATAATAAGCTACACGAAAGTAATTAAAATAAGACGAAAGAACTAGCATACATGATTACTTTTCTCTACAAAGTAACAAATGTACAGTTCATCGCGACAGGTCCATTAAACACAAGAAATTACCATCTCGCAGTTGAATTACAAGTTTGTTACTTTTTTCGTGACATAAGGTGTGCAGCAAAAGAATCAAGGGTACTTTAGTAAAAACCTTACGTTTGCGGTTTTTGAAAAATGTCTTGGTCGCTTTCGGTACACTTTTCCACAAAGACGTGGGTGGAAAATCTACCTTCAACAGCCTTGATATCATATTCTAAGTTCTAACCTATAGTTTGTAACAAGGTATTCGAGCCCGCCGCGTTGCGGCGGGTACTTTTGATCAATTTCGATGGATTAATCAGATTCTTGACATCACTGGAAAAGAACTTGAGCCGTATGTGAACGGAAGTCTTTGTGTGGTGGTGTTGGCCCTTATAGTTTTAAAAGGGGTAAATTACCTGAAAATGTATTTAACTTGCCACTTTTTACCATTATATGTAGCAATTTTTTTTTCTTTCTTATTGTGTGACTAAACTTTCGAATTTGGTACATTGTGTGTATTTTGTGACTTTTTAGCCTTGTAAAATGACCATTTTACCGTTCGAAATTTTGAAAATGTAAAGGTAAAATGGTCACAAAATACACACAATGTACTAAATTCGAAAGTTTAGTCACACAATAGGAAAAAAAAGATGGCTGCATACAATGGTAAAAAGTGGCAAATTAAATACATTTTCAGGTAATTTGCCCTTTTAAAAAAATTTAGGATAATTTTTAAAGTTATTTGAAAAGTTAAGGGCGCATTTTGAAAGTTCTTTTTACTTAAAAAATATATATATTAAACTTCAACATTTTTTATAAAACCGTGCGTACGTCAAAAACATATCAATATTGGGCTTGTTATGTTCGTTATCGAGAAGGCTTTTTGCCAGTATTTTTTTTATTCACAAAATTACCAGATATCTGTTAGTTATTTGGCAAACAAAGTTTGTTATATAAAAAAAATCGTAAATTTTAAAAAGTCCAGGGTATGTTTTGTAAGTTTTATTTTTTTACTAATAAAATTTATTGGTTTTTATTTGAAAATTTATTTTTTTAACCGGCACGGACCTCGAGTCCATGGGCTATAGTATTTATAGTTAATTGTCAACGGGATCATAAATATGACCGTTGAAACTATATCCAATTTCATCAATGGATAAAAAGAAATATACACAAATCAAATTTGTGTATTGAGAATTTGAGTGATCACCCACCGACTTATTATTTGTCTATTCAACGATCTTAAAACATTTTTGTAGTAGGTTTTAAAGTTTATGACTGATTAATATATAGTATGACTAGTGGAACTTGATTATAAAATTATAGATTATATGAAAATTAACAAAATTAAAGGAGATATTTGTAGAAGAATTAATTAATGGATTGCATGAAATTTTATTTGTCCACAAGTTGCAACCACAAAAACATGCAACTGTATATAGATTTACCAATTTGCAATTTTTAGAATAAAACAAAATCTTTTTCCATTTTTGACACGTGATGTTTTCTTAAATAGTTTGATATATACTGTAAATAATCATAAGAATTATTTTATCTAATATATTGGTAAAATTTATTCTTTGATACAAAACACACACCAGCGCTTAAAAAGGAATAGCTCAGTTATATACGGACTACTAGTTATTTAAATATATAAAAACAAAAATATAAAAAGATATACTCCCAATTTGTCATGTGCAATAAATTTCAAAACATTGACTTTGACCTTTATAATTAGATTGAGAAGATGACAGCATGGCCCAACTTGATGGCCAGAAAGAAATTAGGTTGTTTTAGACTTAAATTATATAGAAATTATTCAATCTAAAACCAATAAAGATTTCATGCCACATAAGATGAGTGCAATGCCATTAAAGGTTTTCAGTATTTTAAGATGCAAAACAAAAGCTTAATAAAATTAATTACTCCGTAATTATTTATTTTGCCCTCCAAACAATTGCAATAACTAATATCCAGTCTTAACTTTATTTGTGAGCAAAATGTATATAATATCTTAGTTTCATAGGATACGCATCAATTGATGAAAATTACGTTCTATTGATGAGAATTACGTTCTATTTTCAACAATAAATATTAAAAATGACATGATAACTTGTACTCCATACTAATAGCTTGTTATTGTTATTCAAAAATGGTAGGCTATTTTAATCACACAGAGTTAAGATTTATTTGACTTATTCTCTGTTTGTTTTTCAAAGATAATTAAAGGTCGATATACTAATTATCAAAAACTCCTGATTATATGCTTGCATGTTAACTCAAAACTGCTGATTATACGCTTGCATGCTAAGTCATACCCACGTGCAATTCTGATAATCAACTATAGATAAATGAATCACCATAAAAATGATTTCATGACAACAACCTGATAACCAATTGTGTATGTTTTCAACACAGATTTAGTTCGATCAATATAATATAAAATCATGATACCATCCAACGACATGCATACATATTGCACATGATGACGAAATTTCACGGTAGCATGCAACGATATTACGCTACACAATATGCAACATAGTTTCGTGCATGGAAAAAAATAAAAATACGAAATGAAAAAAGACGTACCATTGATCCAGTTTTGTTTAGGTTGAAAGTGATATCCAGTTCTGTAAACTTGCTTAACATTCGTTGTGGTTAAAGATTGAAAGTTCTTATAAACTTTGTGAAAAGCCATAACTCCTCCATTATTCAACAATGGAAACAAACATACTATCAATCCAAATAACCAAAATAATTTACTCAAACCCCTCATCATTGCCACAACTTTGTACGAAAAAAATTCAAGAATTATATATTGCTGGCTTTTTAAATAAGAAAGAAAAAAATGAACACACCTAATGTGTTAGTGTTTGTTTATAGAGAGAAGTTATGGAGGATGAATCGGAAGAGTATGTTACGCTGAGTATTTATAGAGATGGCTTTGCTTCCGCATGAGGATAAGATTAATAAATAATATTATTGGATATTATATATTACTCCATCCGTCTCAAAATTATTGTCCAGTTTGAATTTTCAAAGTCAAACTGGTTCAACTTTGACCATAAATAAATATTTTTTATTTTATAATACTTAATGAAAAATTATACTATTGAAAAGTACACTTAAACCTAATACATTTATATATTTTGCATCAAATATTATATAACACCCACAAAAATATTTAAAGTCAAAGTTGAAGAAGAAATACTAAAAAAGTCAATACTGGACAATAAATTTAAGACGGAGGGAGTATATTATAGCCGGTTTAAAGAAAATCTTTTCCTTATTCTTTTTTTTTTAGCAAAATCTTTTCCTTATTCAAATTCAACTCTTACACATTTTATCCAAATTTTAGATGACGATGTTGCTATTATTTGTGAATTTTAAATTTGAAACTTTTATAGAAGATCAATGACTCCACTCACAAAAAATTTACAAAATCAGATATACACACGATGAATTAGCAAATGTAGTGGTCAAAATTAAATTATATCCGATTATCTATAAAACCAGATAAACACGATGAATTAGCAAGTGTAGTGGTCAAAATTAAATTATATCCGATTATCTATTCATATTAGCGCCGAGCAAAACGAATGGAACCGAAAAACGTTCCGAACCGGTTCGACTAAAACTGAACCAATCATATTCGGTTCAGTTTTCGGTTTTATATATCTGTTATTTTCTGTTTCGGTTCGCTTCGAGTCAAAACCGAGAAAAACACACTTGAAACATATAAAACGAACAGAACCGAATGGACCAACACATAAATATGGGTCCCTAAATTTGGTAGCCTAAAGGAAATGATCTTAAATGAAGCCCATAAATCTAAATACTCAATTCATCCGGAAGCATTAAGATGTATAAAGTCATCAATTGGACAGTAAGCGGTGATGAACTCAGGAAAATAGGTTGCCTGGGGCAAATTTATTTATTTATTTATTTATTTATTTTTTAACAATAGCAAAAAAATGTGAAAGAAAAAACTATGATCGAAATGATAAATCAAGTATTGTTATTTAGAGATTAAGGATTTATAAGGTATTAAAATGTTAAATGTTTGGTTTTAGTACGTGGGTGGGGGGAGGGGGCAATTTGAGTTTTGGGTGGGGATCATTTTGGAAAAAAAATACACTAAAATCTTAACTTTTTCGGCTAGCCATGGGAAGCATCCCCCCCCCCCCCCCAAAGTGTATACATAAGTCCGCCCCTGACAGTACGTTGAGAAATGTCACATATGTCTCCAAGTAAAAGTTGAGCATGAAAGACTGTATGGTAGCTTACTGTAAAATACTAAATAGAGATTGATTGTGTTCTTTTGTGATTTACATAATTGAATATCATCTCTATTTATAATAAAACATATTTTGAAGAGTAAGCCAACTAACTCTAAATCTAATGGACTCAAACCAACAACCAGGTTTGGACAATAATCTAATCGTTTAATACTCCCCCGTAGTTTGAATGGCAGCATTGTGGACGGACAAACTGGAATGAACGTTGAAAGCCGCTTCTTCTTTTCTTCATTTTCTTTTTTTGTTTGTTCGAACGGAAGCATAATTGTATTTGGCGGCATAGTTGTGTATTGCTTGCGACATCCTTCTTTGCTTGACAATTGCTTTTACGCCATGGCTTGCTTTGCCTTTAGAAGAAAGCGGCAATTTGATGATCAACTTTTGTTGTCAAGAACAATGATCTTCGATAATTAAAACAAATAGATGATGAAGAAAAAATATAGTGGATCGATGTCAACTCAATATATTTTTTTGACGGCTAGAGTTTAGGGTTTATAAATAAAATACGAAAATAAAATCCTAAATAAAAAAATAATAAAAAAACATGATCTCTCCGGATCACCGACAAGTAGCCGATGACTGGAGGTTAACAACTTTCATAGATGGATAACATATAAAATACTAAATAGAGATTTTATTGATTGTGTTCTTTTGTGATTTACATAATGGAATATCATCTCTATTTTGTGGTATTAAATACAATCATTTCTAGTATACGCAATTCATGTGAGTGTTTACACATGTTTATGTGTTTATCATATCTTCTACCCTTGAAAATATAGATCATTTATTATGTTATTATTCAAGGAAATAACCTCGAGACAACGTGATCTCATTCAATAAAAGTCCATAGAAAATGGATGATAACACCTTTACTTAGTCTAATAATTAACCAATTATTGTTGTATGTTGTTTTGGATGAGGAGGTTGGTTTTCTCCAATTGTTTTACTAAGTTGTTGTTTGAATTTTATTTAATAAGAAAAAAAAAAAAAAAAAAAAAAAAAGTAAATTTAAAAAGTTATATGAAAATTGTTTGTTTATAATTAAAAATAACTAAAAATATAAAGTGATAAAATTGATGATTTCTGCATTAATTCAACTGTTATTTAAACACGACTTACTAAAAATTTTAAACAAACAAGTCCTAAATTGCCAAACGTCCACGAACATGAAATGAATTAATGAGGCATTTATTCGTGATTGTAAATTAGACAATAAAACATAAACTATTGCTCATATTTGCTAATTCAATAAAAAAATTTCTTTAACACTTGGTTCTTTTACTGTCATGTTTAGAAGTTATTAATTAAAACTTGAATCACTAAATGGGTTTATCGTCCATTTATATAAGCAAAGGAGTGGTTTTAGTTCTTTTTCTTAAAATCAAACAATTTAGTGTAGTCTCATGTGCATTGTTGGCCTCATAAAATTACATGGTTCGTCTCTGTGGTTTGGGCGAACTCACTACTTTCGTTCCCCGACTTTTATTTTTGCATTGTGAATCCTTATAATAAAGTTTTATAACATCATTCGTCCTTATCACAAACAGCCGAGGGACGAGGGTAATGATTTCGCCCAAACCACAGGGACGAACCATGTTAGTGATAAGGACGGATGTGTTATGAAACTTCGTTATAAGGATTCTCAATGCAAAAAATGAAAAGTAGTGATTTCGCCCAAACTACAAGGACGAACCATGTAATTTATTGATAAATAAATGACGCCCAATTTTTTATTTTATTCTTTTTAACGAATTTTAAAAGTCAAAGGTCTTTGAAAATAAGGGGCCTTAAAAATTCAGACTAAACTCTTATAATAATGATGCAAAACACGAAAATGAATTTTGATAACCATAATCCAAAGGTCGATAAACATGGTAAAATTCTAGGGAATAAACACTAACACGAGATAAACTCTTAAAACACACATTTTAATAATATTCAAAATTAAAAGATAAAATTACAAAGCCCTAAGCCCCATATTTATAGGGGAAAGTTAGTTATCTAACGCAAAAAAAAAAAAAAAAAAAAAAAAAAAAAAAAAACGTCTTAAAAAAACGTCTTAAAAAAACCCTTAAACTTTATTAAATAACAAAAATACCAAAAACTAAAAATCGTCCCTACGAAGTACCCAAAGTGACGCAACAAGGGGATGCGGTACATTTGCCAAACATAAAACAAGTGGTCACTTTTGATCCCTAGAAGCGGCGCATTAACCCATAATGCAACGCATTTGGGCTTCGAAGGGCAAGCTTTGGCCTCTTTTGTCATGAACTTCTTTGTATGAACACGTATCTCCACAAAAACTTTTATAGACTCTTTCCCCAATCCTTGTCCCCATCAGATAGCCTTACCCCTTGAGCTACCCATGGATTCAACTAATCTAGATACATATAACTTTCAAAATATTGCAATAGCACCAGACTTTGTTAAGGTAATTTATAATTTTAAACATAAACTAATTAACACTATCCAGTAGGTCATTTAGGTGGTTTCAGACTCTCCTATCTCCCTACCCATGACCTAGATCGGTTTAGAGATACCCAAATCGACTTGTTTTGTTGTGCATGAAAGAGACTCATAAGACCTCTTTATTTCCACGACCAACAACGGGGAACAAGCTTAGTGTTTCGTGGCTAATGGTTTCATGGAATTTTTTTTTGAACCGGCGAAAAATTGAATATATTGCCTTTGAGAGAAAATTTTAACAATATTGTAGCTAACTAGATCATCAAATGATCGATATGGCTAAAGGAATAAAAAAAACTAACTACAAACACTAAGTGAGGACCTCAACTCTAACAATGACCTTATCTCAGCAAAGAACTTGAGTTGGGTCTTCGATCCACTTTACAATGTTGTCATCAGTTGATTTGTCTGATTTGTTTGATGCTTGTAGCCAAAGGAAACTTTGAATCTGAATCTGAGTACCAATCTTACTCGGGCAACAATAACGGTTGTTAAATACCGCTTCGTTCCTTGAATCTGATCACAACCTTCCAGTAGAAGCTAATTCTTTTTACACTATATGGGTTGCACCTTAATAAACTTTTGAATGTTCTTAGAAGAGGAAATGACCTGGAGGAACTGAAGATGTTTAAAAGAATTTTGAAAGCTTTCGGAAAATGCTCAGGTTTAAATCTAAATTACTCAAAATGTAATTTATTCTGTGTTGGAATAGATCAACAGAGATGCGATGTTTTGGCAAAAGCATTCGATTGTGTCCTCGGTCAATTACCGTTTACATATCTCGGGTTGAAAGTCGGAAGTAATCCTAGAAGGTTATCCACATGGGAAGGAGTTATTAATAAGATAAGAAAACGACTGTCAAGTTGGAAAGGTAAACTCCTATCATTTGGCGGAAGACTAATCTTAGTAAAATCAGTTCTCGATAGTCTTCCAGTGCACTACCTATCCTTGTTTAAAGCTCCTAAAGGTGTTGTTAAGCAAATTGAAAAGATAAGAAGACGTTTCTTATGGTCGGGTTCAGTTGATAAAAGAGGCTTCAGTAAAGTAGCTTGGAGAAAGGTGTGTACACCGAAACATGCAGGCGGTTTAGGTTTATCTCCAATTGCTGATATTAATATTGCATTATTGGGAAAATGGTGGGCCAAGTTTAATGACAATAATAACAGTTTATGGAAATGGGTGATTAGAAGCAAATTAAAATGGAATGTGTATAATGGTTTCATGGAATTAAACTTATGAGGAAAAGAATCAAGAAAGCAAAGAACAAAAATGAGATGTGCTTTGAGCGTTATTTTGTTAGAGAGAAAACAAGTGTTTTACAGTTAAGTAAAACATGGATGCCAATAACTCTGGCTGGATGTTAATTTTAATGGTACCCATGTTTTATTCACGGTTCTAAAAGGCGTGCAAAGGCCTCGCAAAAATGCGAGGCTTTGTCATGCCGCCAAAAGCCACGCCTTATGCCGTCTTATACCACGTATTTTTGTAAACTCGATATATATGAAATATGATATAAATATATTAAATTTTTTCATATTTTGTGCCGCCTTATGACACGCCTTATAAACGTAAAAGCTTCACCTTGGCTGTGAAGGCGTGAGGCTTGGTCATGCCGCCACGCCACGCGTCGCGCTATTTTTAGCCTTGGTTTTACTTATATGCAAAACTTATTTTTGTGTTGTATGTTTTTTTTAATTCGGGTTAATTTTAGGTTTTTTCCTAGTCCGTGATCTTACTTTTCCTCCAATTTTCTTATTTCTTTAAATACAGGTCGGGGATATATTGTAATTAACTTTGAGTCATTAATAAAAATTACGTGTTTTAGAAATCTTTGGTTTAGAATTTATCAAAATTTACTTTTCAGTTCTACATTAAAACACTATTTCGATCATGCATTGTTGGCAGATGACTTGATGTGTCCTTTTTGGTGGTTCGGTTTTCAGAGATTAAACCGCGTTATTTATTGTTTCATCCCTTTGATCATATGTATTTAATAGTTTACGTATCAAGCTGCAAAGAATGTAACTGAACTACTAAACATCTTATAGTTGTGTAATTTGTAGTCATCAGGAGTGGCTCAACCTTCACATATTCCTAAAGCAAAGCTCCAAAACGAGGCCTTTTTAATAGAATATATTCGCTAAAAATCGTTTACATAAACTTTACTTTTCCAGCATTTTTTTTATTCGAGATATTTACTTAATGTTTTTAAAATCAACATAGTATAATATTTCATATTCAAGCAACAAATGAGCCCACCTATTTAATCATTCTTATGACATTTTTACATTAAATAATTTTTTAATTAACTTTTGTTTTAGAAACTATGAGTCTTGAAAGCAACTTGCGATTGAATAATGATACAAGAGAGGATGACAGATAATCAGAGAGTAAATATCGTTGTGAAAATCTAAACCTCGATTCACTATGTCAAGCGGTTGAATGGTTATTGATAATACTATTCTAACCATAATTTAAATAGGTTTCTTTATTTTAATCTTTTTTTTATATGCAAATTTGGGCCTTTTATATGCTTAATATATTTTGATTAAATTTTTGCAATTTGTTTGCTTGGAAAGTAGTGACAAAAGAGGCCTAAAATTTGATCATTTAGCATTTATCGAAGAGTCGGAATAATCAGATCTCTTAGTGTTACGAGGATTGCTAGAACCACAAAAAAATATGCACAAAAACATTTACAAAATGAGTTGTCATGATGTGATTGGCTTAATCAAAGAGAAGAGAGAGGGACCATGGCAAAATACACCACTCATATCCTGACAATTCATTTTGTGGATGTTTTTGTGAATATTCTTTTGTGGATCTAGCATTTCTCTAGTATTATAGCCAACAAAACATGAGAGTGACTTTATATACTTACAATATTCTAGGAAATTGGGAGGTTTCGAAAATTTGGGATCTAAAGTTTTAGCTTTATTTGCTTTATCCTTATACCACATTTGGTAGTCATATATAGTTTTATACTACCTCCGTCCCAATTTATTTGTCCACTTTTAATTCTCAAAGTCTTTATATGTCAACTTTGACCTTAAATATGTTTGTTTGTGTTATTTAATATTCGATGCAAAATATATGAATTGATCGAGTTTTAAGTGTATTTTTAATTTGTATAATTTTTATCAAGTATTATATAACACAAATAAGAATATTTATGGTCAAAGTTGACAAAGAAATACTCAAAAAGTCAAAACTGGACAAATAAATTGGGACGGAGGGAGTATTAGATTTTGAGGTTATCAAGAGTTTTGAGGTCATAAAACCTTAATATCTCAATTTTTAGATAAATATTACTCTATTTTATTTTCTAGTTTTTACTTAAAAAGGAACGTTTAGCTTTTACTTAAAAAGCAAAGTGAACAATTATTTTAAAACATTTTAAAATAGAAATATGAACAATATTTTTGAAATGGAGGTAGCATCTTACTTAACTATTCATAACGTGTACTCCTAACAATTTATGACCTTGTTCTTACCCTTTTGTGAACGTAAACAAGCGCGATTAAACACCCCTAAAATAATGTATCACCTAACACGTGCTAAATATTATTATCGCAGGTGAGGATAAATGAAGAAATTATGCATTTACATGTAAACACGTATATCCAAGTTGACTAGTTGAATATTTCCGACCCCAAATAGTTAGTTGCCATAAATGGAAACCGATTAAAAAAAATACTCAAATCATTACACATTAAATTGTTATTTTAGGATGCTTTATAATAAGTGTTCGGTTTACATTTCATCTAATAAAAGTAGACTTTAGTAAATAAAAGTGATATTTAATTGGTGCACAAAGTAGATTATGGATTTGATATTTGATCGGTGTAAAAAGTAGTTAGTTAGATTTGTTACAACTTTATATATTATAAAAACGAACACTTAATATGAGAGGGAGTAACATATCATTAATTAATGCCATAAATAAATAATGTATTCTGTCATATCATTTTCAAGAGATTTGGAAAGTATCAAATCTATTAGAAAAACTTCCACGATCACTAATTTTGTATAGATGATGACATTATAAATCTAATAATTTGGGCAATTCTAGGCCGTTTAATCTTCATCTTCACTATATAATAATACATGAAAACCAATTTTTTTTTTCTTTTTTTTCTTTTTTTACAAACATGAGTCACGTTTAATGAGCATACCACCGGGACTCTACATTCTACAAAGCAGCTCAAAACAATTTGAGCATGATAAAACATTAGCTCTTTATGATTTTGGATTATTCGGCTAGAGCTCATGGCTCCAAGACGTAGTAGAAGAAATAATGTAAAAACCTATGAGAAAGCAGAAAAAATATAAGACACTTTACGAGAAAATTTTAAAAAAGAACCACATTGATGTAATATATACTCGTATATATATATATTTTTTTTATGTAAATTAAAGGTTGATGCATGTGGGATTAGAGTTGTGTGATACCCTTTTGGGTTTCATATAAATAAATTGAGTTGAACAGGAATAATGCGGCAGGAAATTGGGATTAGTTTCGACAAGTTTTGATACGAAAGTGCTTTGGTGACGCATCTGCTTGTTGGTAGTATCTGAATTGCTTTTTTGTAACTTTTCTTGGAAAGTGGAGTTTGAAATTTTATTGCAACGATATGATACAAAAGTCAATTATGATCCATAAAGTTGTTACATACCATTCATTTTTAGATGTGAACAAATCAATATGTTGACATTGATAATGTATTATGTATACGTATGTTAATACATTTAGTACTGTAGAGATTTCTACGGCCCAGCATCTCACCAAGTCTAACATATAAGTCAAACTGAGGTTCCATTCTAAAACCAATTGGTGATAGAAGGAGTAGCCCACCAAGCTTATATGTTAACATTGAAATTATAGACTTATAGTTCTATCGATGTGGAATTGGGTTTGTATACCCAACAATCCTCCCCTCAAACCTAAACCACCATGGGCCTCCCTTTCGACTATAGCTACGATCCCACCTTTTTCATACCGCCGACCTTTACCATCGGAACACACTGCCTTTTACCGGCTTTCTTTTGGTACAAGGTTTAGTGGGATCCACTAATACCGTCGAACCGGGGTCTAATCGATGGAACACCACCACATCATCACTGGGCCCAACCTGGCTCTGATACCACTTGTAGGAATTCCTACGGCCCAACATCTCACCAAGTCCAACATATAAGCCAAACTGAGGTTTCATTCTAAAACCAATTGGTGATAGAAGGAGTAACCCACCAAGTTTATATGTTAACATTGAGATTATAGTTCTATCGATGTGGGATTGGGTTTGCACACCCAACAAGTACCTTATAGATACATTAAAAAAAAAACTAGAACGGTACTCGCGCAATGCGGCAGCGGGTACCTGTGACTATATTTTGCGTTATTCGGTTATTCGGTTACACATTTAGTTGTCTTTATGCTTTATAAGTAGAGATTGTAGAGACGGTTAAGCCAAATAGATTTTAGTTTGAGCAACCAACCTACTTCCTAATCAACTTGCTTTCTAACCAATATGCTTCCTACCCAATAAATTTTGAAATCCTTCTATAATAAGCAAGTAAAAGTCTGCATTTTAAGCCTTTTTAATTATACAATATTCTCAAATGCATTATATAGTAGTATAGATAAGTAGACATGATAGAGATAGTTAAGCCAATTAATTTTAGTTTGAATAACCAACCTGCTTTCTAACTAACTTACTAATCAGCCTGCTTCTTATCCAATTAATTTTGAAATCCTTCTATAATAAGTGAGTAAAAATCTGAATTTTAAGTTTTTCTAATTATAAAATAGTCTCAAATGCCTTATATAATAGTATAGATATGCACATGCATGACTTCCTGTATAATGAGGACATTTCTAGCATTAGTTTTCATGTGTTAGTTTCTACGGAGTAGATTTTAATCTTGTATATAAGCAGGTTTAAAAAAGTTTTTAGTAAAAAAGTGAAAATTCATATGGCAATTTAAAATTGTTATGTGCAAATTCATAAGAGTATACGGAGAATAACTTCATTTTTAATTATAGGTTTTGATTTTTGGCTAATTAATTTATTTGATTTCAATATATAATTTTAATTTTTTTTTTTTTTTGAATTGCACCAATTATTAAATAAAAAAGACTAGTAAGGAGCTAACGTTACAAAAGAAAGATTAACTAATCAATCCAGCTATAAGACACACGGCCTCTATGCTTAAACCAAGAAAAATAAATATACGAATACTATCAAAAATATAAAATTTTATGGGAAATTATCTCTTCTATAGACAGCAGATAACTTGTTTGCTGCAAGGTTTAAACGAGAGGCCAGATATGTAAAATCTAAAAATTGAAGACTACAAAATGAAAATGTCAAATTTCATTTTCCAAACAAACATGAGACAAACTCATGATGCAACAGCAGGATATTATCCCCATAATTTTAATAGTTATGTTTAATCTAGAAGATGATACGTATATCGTTAGATGAGATTATTACACCATTAAACTTGTCGGTTTTTTACACATGTGTTGCTTTTTCTTAAACTAACTACTCCGTAATATACAAATTAACTTGTACGTATTTTGGTCTTAACAGTATCAAGTCCTTACAGTCCCCGTATATAAATGGAACACATCAAACCATTTTTGGTAGGACCTTTTCTCCTTTTATGTCTTGAAATAGTCTAAACTCTAAACCACATGGAAGGCAAAAACTAATATAAAGATACAGCGATATTGACTACACTATAAAGCAATTATAGAAATTTCTAAAAGAAGAAATTTGTAAAAGCACGCATGTATGTAAATCCAATATATTAGATAACAAGATTGAGTTGTTTAATGTCGTTAGTTCTATCTCATATAACATGCCTTAGGCTACCCCTCTAGCGACCTTCAATTTTTTTTGTCACTTCAGTTTTCTCTCTCATGTGATTTATATGTGACTTTTTAGACACAGAAAGGCAATCCACACTATAAAAACATACTCCACAAAACTACATTTTAATTAAATTAACACACATACAAACAAGCACAAGAACTCGGTCGTTACCCTGACCTTGGTCTCTAACAAACCACTCGCCGACCACCAACGACCTTTAGCTCCTAATGGTGACGACCGTCAGCGACCCTAAATGATCACATGGTCAACCGACCCATTGGAGTAGCCTTAAACTTAAATGAAAGTTTTCGGATTCTAGATTTAAGTAAATATAACAAAGTCATAATCATTTTTTTAGAACGACGGCATTATATTAAAACTAGCAAAAGCAAGAAGAAATTACAAGGAACAAATAGTAACTATGGGGTTTTGCAACCAACCTACCCAACTAATATTAAGTTTAGGATTTCTAGAGGAAATCCATAGGAACGATTGAGAAACAATACAATCCCAAATTAACGCCTTTTTAGGAGGAGGGTTAGAAAAAATCAGCTGGTTGCGAAAATTCCAAATGCACCACATTAGAGTCCCTCCCACACCTTCAAGGAACACACGCGCTTTAAGAGGAATGGACAAGGAATCGAGCCAACTAAACCAATCCGAGATATTCAAACAAAAAGGGATATCAAGCTCCCACCATCTCGCCAATAGAGACCACAAATCCTTAGCCATATCACAAGAGAAGAAAAGGTGATTAACCGTTTCAACATCTTCATTGCAAATGGGACAAAGGAGAGAATCAACGTCAATACCTTTCTTATCCAAATTCATCCTAGATGGAAGCTTATTAAGAGATAATCTCCATAAGAAAATGTTAACCTTGATGGGAATATCTCGAATCCAACGAGTAGCAGTAGAACTAACATCCAGGAAACGAGCATCAATCAGGTAACGAACAGAAGCAACGGAAAAGCCTTTTGTAATATCAGGCATCCAATATCTCGATAATTGGGAAGCTTCAATACCTCCTCTCACAGGCCTTCTAAGAAAAGAACTCCAATCATTAGTAGAAATCCGATTGGAAACCTTACAGCCTTTATCAATATCTAGCAAATGAACACGCGGGAATAAAACTTTTAGAGGAAGATTCCCACACCATACATCATCCCAAAAACGAATAGAGAAACCATTCCCTAATTTTTGAGAGCATAAAGAAAGAAGATCGATTCCTTTTGATTTAAGAGAATTAACCATGGACAAGATACCACACCAAGTACCTTTATTAGATGAGAACCTGGAATCTGCATATATACCACCATTATGACCATAGATCGCCTTAATCACACTAGCCCAAAGATCAGTCGAATTTTGCATGAACTGCCAAATCCATTTGAATAAAAGACCTGCATTAAGGGCAAAAATACTACCGATACCAAGACCCCCCAAATTCTTGCTAGCGAGGCATTTATTCCATCTCACCCATGTCATTTTTTTCACACCTATGTCACCACCAATAAAGAAGTTGTTTCGCATTGATTCCAACTTAGAGCAAATAGAAGCAGGAACCTTGTAAAGAGACATGAAGTAAGTGGGAAGATTACTAAGAACCGACTTGATGAGAGTTAAACGACCACCCATAGAAATCATGCAAGCTTTCCACCGAGAAAGCTTAGAAGAAAATTTATTGATGATGACATCCCAATTAACACAACTATTCATGTTACATCCCACAGGAACACCAAGATACTTCAAAGGTAATTTAGACGCACCACAACCTATAACTTTAGCCATATTAGAAGTTTCCTCATCAGAAACACAAATGCCCAAGATGTTGCTTTTATGAACATTAATTTTTAAACCAGATACAAGGAAGAAACACCGAAGAATGCAAAGTAAATTATGAGCATTAGTGCGGGACCATTCACCAAGGAAGATAACATCGTCAGCATAGATGAGGTGCGAAATGCGCGAGTTGTCATTACCGATATAGGCACCAGTGTATATACCACGATCCAAAGCTTTGCATATAAGAGCATGTAATCCTTCTATAGCCAAAATGAACAAAAAAGGAGATAAAGGGTCACCTTGTCGAAGGCCCCTGAAGATCTCAAATTCAACCATGGGAGAACCATTAACTAACACAGAAGACCTAGCATTTCGAAGGCAACCTTTTATCCAATTACGCCATTTAATACCAAAACCAAGTTTAGCCATGACTAAATCCAGGAAATCCCACCTTAAAGAGTCAAAAGCTTTCTCGAAGTCCACTTTGAAAATCATGAGATGCTTCTTACGCTTACGATACCACTCAATGACTTCATTAAGGATAAGAGGACCATCGAGAATGTTCCTTCCTTTAATAAAAGCCGATTGCTCCGAGCTAATGCAACTACCGATCACCATACTAAGACGGTTAGCCAAAATCTTGCCAACAATTTTATATTGGCAACCAATAAGACTGATGGGGCGAAAATCCGTAACTAACGTTGCATTAGGGACTTTGGGAATCAAAGATATGAATGAAGAATTGCAGCCCTTTGGGAAAGATCCTGATAAAAAGAATTCTTGCACAAAACGTATGATATCATATTCTAAAATATCCCAGAAAGAAGTAATGAATTTAAAAGAAAACCCATCCGGCCCCGGGGCGCGATCACCGCCACATTCCCAAACTGCCTTTTTGATTTCATCCCGGGAAAAGCTTCGTTCCAAGAACTCTTTTTGGTCACTAGAAATATGATTAAGCATTTCGACATCAAAGGAGGAGGAAGACCCGCTAGAATGATGAAATCTTTCCCGAAAGTGATCAACGAAAATGGTTTTGATAATGTCCGGATTTTCAATCCATTCACCATCATTAAGAATACCCTTGATAGCGAGGTGTCATCGACTTTTTTTCAACGTGGCATGGAAGAAACTCGAGTTTTCTTCACCTTCCAAAGCATATTTAATCCTTGCTTTTTGAGCAAGGTCAGAAGCTTCAATCCGATCAAGGTTGCCCAATACACGAGAGGACTCACGACGATTAAGGAAGTCCAAATCAGTAGCCTTACCATGATCAATTTTGATGTCTATTGAGGATAGACGCGATAGGTGTTCTTTCTTAAGCATAGATGAATCCAGCCTTTTGATAGCCATCCATTCACAAATAGCACCCTTAAGATATTGAAGTTTCTTCTTAAAAGAGATCAGCCCGTTAGCTTCAACAATACCGTCATTAGTCCACGTATCAACAACCAATTTGTGAAAACCATCCATTTCCAGCCATGAATTAAAAAAACGGAAAGGAGTTGGACCAAAGTCCACAACATATTCTTTAAGAAGAATAGGACGATGGTCAGGGGTACCCTTCTCCAAAATAATACCTGTAGCATGAGGAAACGAATTGAGGAAACTATCCGAGACCAAATACCTATCAAGTTTGCTCATTTTTTATCCCCATTTATCAGTCCATGTGAATTTGTAACCTCCCAAGGAAACATCATTGAGAGAAGCATTAGAGATAAACGTATTAAAAATGTCAGCTTGCCTTTCATTAAAATGAGAACCGAACCTTTCGCTAGCTTCCCGGACCTCGTTAAAATCACCCATAAACGACCAAAATTCCGTCCCAATTCGCTATAATTGTGACCAAAGAAGCCCATAAAGCAATCTTAGCCGACAAAGATTGAGGAGCATAAACCGCAATCCACATAATTTTGAGATTATTCGGGATCCATAAACCTTCTACAACCACATAATTCTCATTGCAAAGAATTCTATGTTTACTAAAAACCAAGTTATTCCAAATACAAATAATACCTCCCGACATGCCCCTAGTAGACATTGAAGCAAAATCGAAGTGAGTGCTAACCCACACTTGTCGAATCATCCACATATCAACATGAAGCATTTTAGTTTCCTGTAAAGTAAGAAAGCTAACCTTATGTTTATTACATAAATCATGAACCCATCTCCTTTTATTAAGGTCCCCGAAACCTTGAACATTAATAGAAAGAACATTCATTTATCCACCATGCATTCTCCATTGTTAGCAATAAGGGCCGCAAGATTTTTTTCGCAACCCTCCATATTAAGACCTAATGCCAAACCAACCTTTATTGTTTCCTCCAATCTTTCAAGTAATGAGAAGCCAACAGGATTATGTGAATCACCAAAAACTTTGTGTGAGGATTCGGATCCCACCGAGAGAATAGGATTATGATCATGAGGGCCATCATTTTGATTATGGGAGGACGCTGGTGAAAATCCAGGAGGATAAACAGGAGTCTCTGAACATTTCGTATCAGAATCTTTGTTACCTTCTTATTAATGAGGGGATCCAACCCGAAAGGATCACTATCATAGGACGCAACATCGTGGAATTGATCCTTAATACCCCCATCAGCATTATGAGGAGCTAATTCAGCCTTAGCCGCATCTATGTCCTCAAAAATGGCAGCAACCGGTTCATCAATATGCTCCTCATTAACCTCTTCCTCCTCCTCCTCCTCCTCCTCCTCAAAAGTTTGATTTCGTAAGGAACCCTCCTCATCACCATCTAAATCATCCACCACAAAGGTAGGTGTCCAACTACAAAGCTCTCTGATTCTAATAGCATAAGTAATCTTCTTCAAAGAAACCAACATAGTGGCAAAGATCAGTTGCGAATGAGTCAACTTAATACATATACGTTAACTAAGCCTATTACTTGAGTCAGAAACATCAGAGAATAATACATCGCCCCACTTCCTACAAATTGAAATGAAGGTATCATTTTCCCAAGCACGAAGAGGTACCCCTTCAATCTCTAACCAAACAAGTCTTTCCTCCACCACAAAATCATCATGCCAGGGTTTTAGCGAGGAGAACCAAGTTAAAACACCTTCATGCTTAAGAAATTTATCCCTTGTCTCCAGAGACTTGAATTCGAACAAAACCCAAAGACCACCCAAATATTTGACATCAACTCAGTACGGCATAAAATACGAGCATTAGCAATAGAACGAAAATCCTTATAATCATTTGAAGTATTAAACAATCGCTAGACCAACATGTCCCCATCCAAGGCCAAGCGTATCCCATGGTTTTTGTTTACAAAAAATAAAATTACAGATAATTTGTTGTCGAGCTAGACGACTTCTAATTAACATTAATATATATAACATTCATCAAGAGCTTGTGAATAGTACACGAGAGGAAAAAAAAAAAGTACTGTAGCAGCTACAGTGCTACAGTGGATGCACAGTTTTTTTTAGTACTAACGGTTGTTAGTTATTTAACGGTTGTTAACTAACGACCGTTATCTTTAACATTAAAAAAAAAAAATTGTACGCGCTTTGTCCTTCATCTCAGCGGTTCATTGCAAATTTAGTCCTAATAAAATTTACATAAATGGTCCTTCATGTTATACATCAATTGCAAAGTCAGTCCTATTTGTACAGCACTAACGGTCGTTTGTTATTTAACGGCTGTTAACTAAAGACCGTTATCTTTAACATTTAAAAAAAAATGTACGCACTTTGTCCTTCATCTTAGTAGTTCATTGCAAATTTAGTCCTCACATAATTTACGTAAATGGTCCTTCATGTTACACATCAATTGCAAAGTCAGTCCTAGGTAACTAACTTCACGTTAAGTAGCTAACGGCAACAAAAGAATTCCGCAGCAACGCGCGGGTACCAACACTCGCTTAAACTAATTGTTAAAAAAAAAAAAAAAAAAAAAAAAAGAAAAAAAGAAAAAAAACCTCTTTAAGTATGGAACGCCATGAATTCCATTGGCGCTTCCTTTTTTTTTTTTTTTTTTTTTTTTTGCTAACTTACGTATACAAAAACCCCGTGGCAACGTGCGGGTTCAAAACCTAGTTAACTTCTAATTTGCAAACAAGATGTCATTCTCAACTTTCATTGTTACTTGTTGTAAAACTTTCCATATGTTTGGATCATCTTGTAATCTATAACATACTTGCGACACTTTTATATAATCTTTTCGTTTACTTCATAATTAGTTTCATGAGTTAAGGTTTGTTTATTGAGCCACGAGAAAAACGCGATAGTATTATATGGCTAATCTACTTTGCATGAATCGTGATATTTAAAACATACTATTATTTGGCCCACAAAATGATAAACAAACTATATATCAATATATTTGGTCATTTGGGCACCGACGTGAACAGGGCACACCTTTGATATTCATTAATTGATCCTTTTTTTTTAAGAAATAGAAATGTAAGACATACAAATGCAATTTATATTGATCTTTTTGTAAGAAACTAGCAGGGTACCCGCACGATGCGGCGGCGGGTACCCTGATGTGATGTTATGCGGCCATATTTTTTTTAACTATTAATTTACAAATAACAATAATTTTAGGGTTGCATCAGTTGAAAAACTTCGTGCATCTTAACTTAGAGGTCAATGGTTTGATCCTCACCCTCTACAAAAGGCCGGAGTTCCTTTCCTATCTTAGATAGAACTGGAAGCAGCTTATCTTCCTTAGGTAGAGGTAAGGCTGTCTACATCTCAACCTCCCCATACATCATGAAAGACGGTATTGAGACCCATAAAAAAATAAAAAAAGCAGTAGTATAATTTCATTTATTGGTAACCGAAGCTACCACAAACACAAATCTTGATTCTTTTCTTCAGCACAATCACCTTTAAATTTTGATTCTTTTAGGCATAGTAAGGCGACCGACATTTGTATTTTTATTTTTATTTCAAAAAAAAAAAAAAAAAAAAAAATCCATATATCCCCTACATTTTCATTTTTAATATACACTATTCAAATGAACCAAATATCAAAATTAGCCAAAAATCAACTATACTATAAAAAAAATATACGGCTTAATTACCAAGGTAATTAGTCTAAAATCATTTTCAGCCTAAACAAACTTTAATCATCAATATCTATTAAGGCCCATGATAAAACTACCAAATAATTTGTGAAATCATTTGGCTAGCCTAATTAACTACCAAACCGGTATATAACCTAAATGTTAGGACTTATAAATACGTTTACAAAACCTAAATTATCTCATTCCTGCTCTAATTTCCCTTACAAAAATACGCAGCTATGATTTGCAGCCACACAAACATCACATACTCTTATTTTCTTTCTTATCTTGATAACCGAACATAACCAACAATCTATGTTTACAAGAAAATCATACCCTTTTTTTGAATATCAAACGAAAACTCTCTCTAAGGTTTTATGTTGTGTTGACCGTGATTGTGGTTTTAGGATGGGGTTAGAACTAAGGTAGATATAGATGTTGGGTTTTATTGTTGTTGTATACTTTCTATTCGTGGACCATAGATGGAATAAGTTTGATGTTTGTTTTGGCTTCATTGATGATTGTTCTTTTCTTCTTTCATTTCATCTTCGTTTTTGTCTTGATATTTAACGGTACATTTTTTTTTCTTCTTTTGTGGAATGCATTAATCAGCCGAGGGAGTGACTGGTTTGTGAATTTTGGAGCCGTCCGACCTTGTGGTTGCAGTGGTGGCGATTTGGTTAGCGCAAGGGTGACCGGTCCGGTCGACTGACCACTGTGCCGAGCCTAATGGCTTTATTTTTAAGTACTTGGCTTAGTAGCTTGATTAGCTTGTATATTATGGTTAAATGATTGTATATTTTGGTGAAAGGGTGAATTAATTAGTGTATTAATTATATGTGTTGAATAGATTCTTGGCCTTAAAATCATTGTGCTTTACATACTTGTGCCTTTGTGTTTTATGACTTGTATTTACTTAAAAGGTCTTGTACATTGTGCATAAATGGTTGTAATTTTTTGGTGAAAGGGTGTTTTTAATAGCATTAATGTTGTTTGATAGAATTTTGGTCTTAAAATGACACCAAGCTGTTTTTTGTTGTACAATATGCTTACTATGTTGTAATTCTGAAAATTGAGTGCATTAAAGTGTTGTAAATCATGCATTATTTCCTGTAAATCTGAAAATTTTGGAGAGAAAGTGCTTCATGCATTATATGTAGTACTAGCTTATAGACCCGTGAAATTCACGGGATTTTAGAGGGTTGTTGAATAAAAAAATGTAAGTACGTGAAAGTTATAAGTGACTGGAATCATTAAATAAAATGTTTATAAATATGTGTGTAATAAACATTGATTGACTCTTGATCTACAACGTGTTTATCTTGAGAAGTAAAATGGATGTAGTGAGCATTCCAAAACTTGAAGAAAAGCACCTTTCCATCAACACCTAATAAGTATACAAAAAAATGTAAGGGATATAATACTTTGGAGTTATAATAACTGTAAATAAGAAAAATAATATAAAACATTTATTATGTATAATGAACATACCTATTGATCGTTTGATCATAGACCTTGAAGAACTTCTTTATATACAACATTCATAGTACTATTTGATAGGTTACCATTGTCATCTGAAACAACAACCTTCAACCTTTTTTTGCTATTGACACGTGAAAGAGCCACATACAGCTGTCTATGTGTGAATACAGGACGTGGAAGATACAATCCTACTTTTGAAAGCGATTGCCCTTGGCTCTTGTTTATTGTCATGGCGAATGACACAGAAATGGGATATTTTTTTCTAACGATCTTTAGAGGTAAACACTTATCAAATGGAGTAATTCTCAAACGTGGTATGATAACCTTATTTCCAAAATGTGTCCCGTTAATGATTTGAGCTTGAATAGAAGTCCTTGATAATCGTAAAACCTGAAGTCGTGTTCCGTTACACAATCCATTAGATTGATCAATATTCATCAATAACATTATCGGGACACCAACTTTTAACACCAGCCTATGGTTTGGAACACCCGAGAAATTTAGTCCATTGATAAAATCTGTTGAGAAAACAGATTCATCAATTGCTGAACCGCGGTCAGTTTTATCAATACTATCACAACTAAGGTAAACCACTTCCTCACCTGGAAATCTTTGAAGCAAATGATCATTTATACTGTCAATCACTTCATTGGTAGGAGCAAGAATGGCCTTTTCTTGAAAATAGGACGGGTCATTTATGTGTTCTATCAGGTTTGGATAGGTAAAATCTACAATGGAAGTTATCGGGTCAGAGGAGTCTTTTATTAGAATATCCTTGGGTATGTCTATTGAAATGATACAGGTTTTACTGACCAGGTTTTAATATTTATAAAGTCTCGTTTACCTAAGGTCTATCTTTTACGCACTAACGGAAAGTGTATCCGGTCATGTGTGGTATAGTCGACTGGTAAAGCCGAGGTCGTGCCAAGAGCTAAGGTGCGGAAATTATCTAAGTTATGTCACGTTTAAAAGGGGGTTTTGAGTTGAAAGATTAATTAAACTAATTAAAAGTAATGACAAGACAATAAAGTAAATAGAAGAAAATCAGTAAAGAGAAGTAGTGTTAACCTAATTACTACTCTTGTTATGATCATGATTAGTTTTCCTATAGGTGCATCCTATCATATCGTTCGGGGATTCAATATTCATTTCGGGTCAGATGGTCAAATTCGCCTAGATCTATCTTATACCTTGTCCTATCCAAAGCTATTGTAAAGCCTTGGCTTCATCAGTACGAAGACATAAGAGTCATTAAGGGCCTCTACTAACATGGACAAGGCTAACGAATGAGGCATGGTCATATCTTACACCCCTCTAACTCCGTTAAGTGTCTAGCATTGGTAGGTGGTCCTAGGGTTAATTCGCACATGTTTGGTGATATTGCTATCACCAAGTCACATCCCTAGCGACTTGCTTCCTAGGGTTAATTCCATAAGTATCTAGAGAACAACCGACACTAATCACTACGGGAACTAGAGTGTCCCAAGCCCCACCATGAGAGTAAACAAACAATAGATAATAGATACGTGGAAAACTAAATCAATAACATAACAATTTCATAACTAGGCTAACACCAAAAGGTGTTTAGCCACTCATGTTCATAATTGCAGTAAAACAATGTTGAGTTAATACAAATCTAAACATGAATCGAATACAAAGTGAAGGAATGAAAACACTTATGATTGGTGTATGATTCCTCCCTTGGAATTGACTTGGATGTGGCTAGAACTTCGTTCTCCCTCCTTCCTGAGTTTTTCCCAACGTTGTTGTGGTGAAGAGATGGGAAGTGATATGAAAAACTCAGAATTAGGTTTGGTATTTATAGGCCCCGACTATGTTACGGCGTAGCGTATTAGAGTTGCTACGCCATAACCTTTGCAAATTGTGTTACGCCGTAACTTGATCAAGTGTTACGGGCGTAAAGTCTTGATGATAAGCATCCTACGGCGTAGTAGATAAGGTTGCTACGCCGTAGCTTCTTCCTTGGCCTCGTTAGTTATTTAATGCCTCAAATGGGATCCTACGTCGTAGCTTGGAAAGTTGTCTACTCCGTAGTATTCTTTAGTGGACTTCTACGTCGTAGCCTGTTGTTGGGCTACGCCGTAGTCTTCATAAATTCTTCATTACGCCGTAGGTAGGAGAGCTTCTACGGCATAGTCTTCGTGAAGCCTTGCTACGGCGTAGGTAGATGAACCTCTACGTCGTAGTTAGTGCAGGATCCATAATTTCCACATATTTGCTCCAAAGTCCTTCTATTTCCGCGTAAGTTCGTTCATTTACTCATCTTTACCCTGAAACCAAAATAGGAAGAAATAAGAGTATATATTCTTCATAAAAGTAGAAAAGATGAGTATTTTAATGGGGAAATTAACACTTAGATTGGGGGTAAATTTGATGTTATCATAAAACCTCTCCATCGTTTGTATCTCTTGCCTCCCCGTCTCCTATTTTTAGTATCCATTCAGCAAATTCACGTATCTCATCCACATCTTCAGGGCGAGATCCAATAGTAAGCCGCATGTTGGCTGTTAACTTCAAAACCGTGCAGTGATCCCACAAGTAAGATTGCTTTAAGGACGCACTTACAACATCTTGCCGTGAACCTTTTGGAATAACAAGAAGAACTTGTCTAAAATCACCACCAAAGACAACTTTCATTCCACCAAAAGGCGTTTCACAAGGGTCAAACCTCGTCTTACGTAGTACGTCTCACAATGACCTATCTAAAGCCTCAAAACAAAGCTTATTTGTCATTGGCGCTTCATCCCAAATAATTAGCTTGCATTTCTTTAACAACACTGCAAGATCATTTTGAGGGCAGATTAAGCAAGTAGAAGTCTCATCAATATTTATAGGAATATGAAATCTTGAATGAGCAGTCCTACCACCCGACATCAATAAAGATGCAATACCACTTGATGCGACGTTTATGACGATATCACCCTTTCTTCTAATACCAGCAGCAAGGGTTTTTCATAGATACGTCTTCCTAGTACCACCGTATCCGTATACAAAATATATACCTCCTCTACCTGTTTCTACTGATGACATGATAGTGTCATATACTCCTTTCTGTTCAGTGGTTAAAGCTTTATACATGCGCTCATATTCAGACTGCAACTCGTCTGGGTTATAATGAGTCTCATCATATATAAGATGATTACTGAACTGGTTTATGTATCTAGAATCTGGGTAAGGCATCTCAGGAAAACGCCTCAATGTTGTTCCTCTTGATAGCATAAGCTATTTGATCCAGAACAAAGCAACATTCTTTTTTTCATTGTCACTCAGTCGTAAGCCTACATAAACATGTGATGGAAGTTACATTTAAATGAGCGGTCAAGTAACAGGATAATGATTAAAGCTTTAAAAATGTTATTTTGAAGACATACTTTTTACAATATTATCTTATTGTGAGACCTAAATAAATATGTGATGGAAGTTACACTTAAATGTTACAACCACATATTTTCATTTGGAGACACAACTGGAAATGAGGGTCTTCTAGTATCCAAATTACTTTTGGATATATTTCAATGAAACACTTTATGTTTTATATTAAACATGTTGCCAACTGGTTGTTATTTTCTTAAGTAGATGTGGCAGTACAAATATTTTAAAATCAAGGAAAAAGAAAGTAATAGTTGTCAAGTATACGCATAAGTATTAAATTATTACATTTTCCAAATAGTGAATGGTGTACCTGGTATGTTCAAAATCTAACTCCTTTTGTATTCGAAATCTTATGCAAGTAAATGCCACGTTTCTAACCACACAGTCAAAGGTGTTTGAAGCTCCTTTTGAGAGAGCAATGTGACAAAAAGGTCACGTAGATGTTCAGCTGCTGCCCAATGTGATGCTTCTCGAATACTCTCAATGTACTCCTTGTCGTCCTCTAAAAGACCCGCCGCGTAGCAAGCTTCTTTGTAAGTAGGACTAGCAGGGTACCCCGCGCGTTGCAGCGGCGGGTACCCTGAAATAAAATTTTTCAATGGAATTAATAAAAATGTCACGGGATGTCATTCCGACACCTAAATTTGTTTGGTCACAGCTTTGTGTATCGAGTCGAGTTTTATTGAATTGAGTCGAGTTCATGTCTAGGTTAAGATGGAGGGTTGTACATTGTATTTAAATGATTGTAATATTGGGTGTAGGGGGTGTTTTTAATGCTATTAATGTAGAATGGGGGTTTTACATTGTGTTTAAATGATTGTAATATTAGGTGTAGGGATGTTTTTAATGCTATTAATGTAGAATGAGAGTTGTACATTGTGTTTAAATGATTGTAATATTGGGTGTAGGGGGTGTTTTTAAATTTTAATGCTATTAATGTAGACTGAGGGTTGTACATTGTGTTTAAATGATTGTAATATTGGGTGTAGGGGTGTTTTTAATGCTATTAATGTAGAATTCTAAGGAAAGTCGTCTGAATTTCGATTCATGCTAGTTTTTGTTGTACACAATGCTTTGGTTGTTGTAATTATGAAAATTGCTTGCTTTAAAGTGTTGTAAACCATGCATCATTTTGTGTACATTTGAATTTTTTGGAGAGAGAGTCATTCCTCCATTATAAGTAGTATAGATAAACCACCTTGTCCCAGGTTCTTATTTCTACATGTGTCCTACATCCTTTCTGACTATTTAGAAGCATCCTACAATAGTAAGCCTCGCCGGTTGAAATAGGAACATTATGAATTCGACCAATTGCGTAACGTTTCTTCTTGAAAGTCCACACTCTTTTTTTTGAATCCCATACAAATTTTGCAGGAAATTCCACATACATAAGCTTCCTGGCTGAAGGATACTTGTCATTCATTTTCATCCATTCATCGAACATAGATGCACCTACTGATGGCTTTTGGATAACCGTTTGAAGATTAGAGTTCTCGTCATATACAACGTACTGCTCTCCTTCCAGGTGAAAAGATAGCCTTTCAACAGATGGTGTTTATAGTGAATCTCAAACCCAAATATCCTCCACGCAACCTCACACACGGACACGCACCTACAATCCAAGAAGGCCTTAATCTCGTCCCGTGGTTTAGCAGGTTACTGATCGTCTCCCGTCATACTTGGTTCATACAACTGTGCGGAAACTCTATCTGGCCCTTTGTTTATATACTTAAACAAATATTTAATTGATCCTGTCTGATTACACCATTCAACGTAAAGGTGGCATTGATAACGTTTGAGAAGCGTAGGATTGTAAGGTATAACACCGTTATGCAACTTGTGTCCACTCTTTTCCGCATAGTTTCCATTGTCACGTCGTCTATAAATAGGGTACCCATCCGAATCAACTGAACTTTGTTGCATAAATTTTTTGGGAAAGTGCTTGGTACATTTACCATCCGTTGCGCAGATCTGATTTGGGTCATCAGTACCGCAAGGACCATGCATCATAAAATCATAAACTAATTTGTACAAGTCGGGGTCTTCATTTGGATCTGGTATTTCAGCAGATATGAATTTGTCGATATGTTCAGCATTTGGAATCTTGTCATCCTTATGCAAAAACAAACATATATGTGCGTGCGGAAGGCCTCTCTTCTAGAACTCAATGGTATAGACAACTGAAAAGCATTTATACAAATAATTAGCCTGAAGTGAAGATAAATTTCATGATTTAAAGTAGATCACTTAGCCTAATAGTGAGAAATTAAGATTGCCAACTCTTATGAAACTTGTTTGTGATTTTGGCCATAAACTTTGGTAAGCAAAAAAGTGAAGGTAATTTTCAAATTCAGTAGCTTTGACATATTAGAATTACACCCGATATAAGCGGCACACAAGATGACAGATGAATGGTACAACAACATAACAAAGAAAGTTTTTACGTATTATAAATATTTTTTACTTAATGGTAACTCCTCACAAAATTGTTTATACAAATAATTAGTGTCAAGTGAAGATAAATTTCATGCTTTAAACAATGGAGCACAATTAGAATTAAAAAAAAAATGTAATAATTGGTATATAAAACATAAATACATTACCTGCTTGAATACGTCCGAGCAGATGTAATTCTTTGACATCCTTTATCAACTGATCGAGATTCATTTTGAAAACTCTACTAAGCGCATCAGGACGGTCTGTGGATGAAAGGTTGTGCTAGCGCATATATCGTGCAATTTTAGGCCATTTAGGATTGCATGTTATCGTTAAAAACAAATATGGACAACCATACCATCTACACAAAGCCATTGCATCCATATAGTTTTGCTGCATCTACCTTGGTCCACCGGTATAGAAAGAAGGCAAGATGACAAGCTTTCCAAGTTGGGTAGGGTCGTTGTTTGACGGATATTTGAGTACGTATAACATCTAAGTTTTGAATGATTGGACCGATGGAAATACAAAAGCTCAGTGTCAACCATAGTCAAACCATCCACAAGAAACTGTTGAAACAACCGACCTCCTCGTAGAAACAAATTATGTTGATTTGGACGTTCTTGAGTTTGATAGGCAAACCACTGCCGCATAGTAACCGTTTTGTCATTTTTGTCCTTCTCCCCAGTTTTCGGTTTGGGTTTGCCCGGCCTCTTTATTTGCGGAATTCCCAAAGTATATCCATCTTGTGCACAGGGCATCAATAAAGGGTATTGCAAAGCAAGGTACATAAGGTGAAAAATATTAATACGCTGCAATTCATTTCCATCACGCTTTTGCAAAACAATGTCGTGATCCTCTGCACAAGCATCCAAGTCTCCTACAATAAGTCCGGCAACTTCATTGGCAGTTGGAAGATTGTGTTATCGTCCATCTTTGCCCCGTTTTGCAATCAGTTTTATTCTTATATTCTGCTCGTTGTCTTCTGTATATGCCTCACGTGCCCTTCTAAATGTTTTAACCAAATCACTTGATTGATCTAAAACATCTTTAACTTGATTGATAATGTTTCGATCGATAGGGGTCTTTGAATTTGAAGGAGCAGACGTCTTTGAAGAAGAGCTGCGTATAAAAAAATATTTGTGACTAAAACGTATTAAGATAGCAATTAACAGGTTGTTTTTAATTTTCATGTGTACAGAATAAGAAAGTTTGAATTTTATAGATTGTACCTTAATGCGTTTGCTCTATTTTCAATCTCATTTTCTGTGTCGTAGATATACAGTTGTGCAACTTTGGGTGGAGCACCTGGTTCCGGAAGTAAGCTACCAATTTTATGGTAAGTCTGTCCATGTAACCGAAAAACATACGGACCACGTCCTTTCTTGTTTACAGAATCATCAACCTTGCCACCCATTGATGTAAAAGCAAACATACTGTTGTAGGTTCTGATGTTGGTTTTGAAATTCTGGCTCTTGGCGTCGTCATTGATAAATAAGTCAATAAGTGGTTTTGGAGTCGGAGGTGGGGCATCAAGTTTTATTTTTCCCTTGCCACAGCAAATACTGTAAGGTTTGTTTGCTGGATTAGCGTTTCCTATTCTCGCTTCATTTTCCCATAACAGAGCATGACATGATGTACACTCAAATGTAGGATCTCCATGGTCATAGTATTCTACATAAATAAAAACAACTTTTTTTATACTTGACATTATAGAACAGCCTATTTATGGAAATGATTAAAAATAATATATGCAATTACCTTCGGATATACCAACGTATTTGTCATAAACTTTTCGTATATGGACATCATCATCAAGACGAAAAGCAATTGGAGTTCTGCTTTGAAGGGGAGGTCGCTTAGATCTTTTTGTCCTTCTTGATGATTCTCCTACTTCGCAAGTTGATTTTTGGGTTGTTAAAACAGGAATGTTTATATGAGAATACAACCTTGATGACCGTTTAGAGGTTTCATTAACGGGAGTAACAAACGGAGTTTGGATGGTAGCTGTGCAATCACATAATAAGAATGTTAAGCACATGTTGAAAATATAACCATGGTATTGTAATTGCTATTAAAAAAATTAAAACAAAAGTACCATTTGAGATGTCAGTCAATGGAGAATTCCGTTTCCTTGTTGCATCTGCTGCTTTTACTGGCTCACTACTTCTTGTAAAGGAGTTTGGTGAAAGTGTTGGAATATTTTCACCGTTAATTGTGTTGCAGCCGACGGATGTTTGTGCTACTATATGCGAAGAGTCCAATTATGTTATATTTAGATTGATTGTTATAAACAATAAGTATACTATAAAGATAGAAGTGTGTTATATTTACTGACCAATACACTTTTCTATATTTTGCGATCTGAGAATGCCTAAAGTATCGGGAGTAATTGCAACATTTGTTTGGTAATTTGTATTAACTGAAGAATTACCTGCACATTTGTTTTAGTGCACAACTGTTGGTATAAAAAAACGAAAGAACATACATTTTTTAAATAGTCTTACATTTAGTATGAAAGTAAGTGGAATTGAGTTAATACTAAACGTTACCTCCTCCAAAAGGTGTGTGAAATGAAGAAACTTGATTTTTCGGTAGTAGATAATTCATTCCTAATACAGTATTCAGAAAAATGGACAATGTGAGAATCATTTGCATGAGGTTGTTGATTATTTGATTATTTCAAAGAATGTAACCAACATAAGTATTAAAGAACACAACATCTATACTTATTAATGAATGAAAGATAAATTTGTATAAACTTGCGATACTAATAATTATTGATCTATGGTGTTGGTATATTCAAAAAATTTGTGCAATGTTACTATATAATAAGATTTAAAGTAAAAGTATTACCGGATGATGAAGAGGTGATAAATCTGTTGACATAAATAATGCCTAAAAACATTATTAAAATATTATCAATATCTCTATGTTTTAATTATTATAAAACATAAACCCATTGAACTAAAATTTATGACATAAACAAGTATTTAGTGATTAACATTCTCTTTACATCCAAATCACTTAAGGTATGAATAAACAAAGTGTTTATTGCAATCTATGATCAAAGAGGTATTTAATTAATTATTACAAAGTTTATTTAATAATATAAACATATTATATATTTTTGAAAAACACTTTTGGTAATAAAGAAAAATGTTTTAATCATACCAAATATATGAATTCAAATTTTTAACCAAAATCAGTTAGTTTTTCACCAAATAAACTTTCCCCACTAAAAGACAGATTTTCTGGCCGTTATAGCTGGGCGGCCCCCTTAATTATAAGGGGCGGTCCCCTTAAAATTAAGAGGACCGGCCATGAATTAAGGGGACCGGCACGCTCCTAAACAGTGTTTTCTGTTCCTTTAAATACTGGATCATTCCACATATTTTTCTCACCTTTTGCACTCCTAAACTTTCTGTTCTAGATCTCCACTTCTATTCTCTTAATCCTTTGATCATACATTCATAAATCTTTGTTTCAAAGTGATCCAAACATCATCCTCTCAAGTGCAAGAGAAGAATACTTCTATCCCTCAAGACAAGAAGTATTACAACTTGTTGTGATCTCCGCATCCAAGTTGTTAGAGCATCATCCATTGTATCTATCTCTTTGTGTAATTAGTTGTGAATATTTGTTAGAAGATAGTTTAGCTAGGTATATATATAGTGTGATTGGTTAGTAGTTTGTTGTGAAGGAGAAGAGTTAGGAAGTAGATTGTAGTGAAGAAGATTGGTGTGAAGAAGATTGGTGTGAAGTAGATAGGTGTGAAGAAGTAAGTGGTGAAGTAGATTGGTGTGAAGAAGTTGTGATCAAGTTGTGACGAAGTTGTGGTGTGTACATTGGTGTGTAAGGTTTTCTCCGCCATAAGGGAGCTTGTTGACATAGTGAAGAAAACTCTCGAGTTAGGTGCTCGGGGAGTGGAGTAGGGCAAGGAAGGTGTCCTTATAGCCGAACCACTATAAATCTCGTGTCTCGCGGTTCGATCTTTCCATCTCTCATTTATTTCTTTACTTAAATTATTATTGCTATATCGTACATATTAATTGTTATTTATATTGTGCAAGACTTGAGATCACATATTATCGAATCTAAATTTTTGAAAACAAAGAAAACACTCTAACAATCTTTTATAATAAATTAAAAAGATGTAAAACTATTCAACCCCCCTTTTAGTTTTCCACAATTGGTATCAGGAGCCACGTCTAGCAAGATTTTTAAAATATATTGTATTTTAAAAGTTGTAACAATCTATGGAATCTGAAAAATATTTAGAAGGGCAATCTATGCAAAGACCACCACTATTTGAAAGTGATGGATTTTTATATTGGAAAAATAGATTCGAAACTTATGTGAAATCAAAAGATCTTGATCTTTGGCATGTTATTACCTTTGGTGATTTTCCTCCCACTCAACAAAATCCGGAAACTAAAAAGGATGAAATTGTACCTTTTGAAAAACAAAATGACGAGTTGAAAAAGAAACTAGCTAAAAATAATGAAGCTAAAATGGTAATTTATAATGCGTTACCACGTAAAGAATATGAAAGAATTTTTATGTGTAAAACCGCCAAAGAAATTTGGGAATCACAACTTATTACTCACCAAGGTAATAGTCAAGTCAGAGATAATAAAATAGATCTTCTTGTACAACAATATGAACAATTTACGATTCCGGAATAGGAATCAATTGATAATGCTTTTTTCTAAATTTAACATTATTATCACAAGTTTAAAAGCACTTGATGAGACATTTTCTAGTAAAAATTGTGTTAGAAAATTTCTTAGGGCATTGCATCCAAAATGGCGAGCTAAGGTCACGACAATTGAAGAATCAAAGAATTTGATGACATTATCACTTGATGAACTTATTGGCAACTTGAAGGTCCATGAAGAAATTATAAGAAGAGATTCGGAAATGGTCAAAGTCAAGAAAGAACAAACCAAATCCATTGATCTAAAAGCCAAAAAGGAACCTAGTGACGATGATGATTCGAGTGACGAGAGTGAAGATGAAGAATATGCAATGGCCATAAGAGAATTCAAGAAATTCTTCAAGAGACGAGGAAGATTCACTAGATCACCACAAGATGAAAGAAAACCGTTCCAAAGAAATAGAAGTGATAACTACGAGAAAAGAAAGTGCTTTAGATGTGGAAGTCCAAATCATCTCATTGGTGAATGTCTAAAGCCGCTGGGTTTTGAAAATCAAGGCGCCTTTGTTAGCGGAACATGGAGTGATAGTGACAAAGAAGAAGTGGAAAAATCAAGAGACGAAAAATGTTTAGTGGCAAAAGCAATCGACGAAATATGTTTAGGAATTGACTTGGAGCCTGACGAATGGATCAAGGATAGCGGATGTTCGAGGCACATGACGGGGAACTGCAAGCTATTTTCTACATATAAGGCATACAATGGAGGTAACGTTATTTTCGGTAGTGACTTGTGTGGAAAAATCATTGGCAAAGGTACGATTTCTCAAGACTCACTTACTATTGAAAATGTTGAGCATGTAGATAATTTAACATATAACTTTCTTAGTATAGGGCAAATATGCGATAATAAATGTAGAGTTACCTTTACCGAAGAGGATAGCGAAATAGTTAAGAATGGAAAAATTATAGGTAGAGGAATTAATAAATGAGGCATATATGTTATGAAATTAGGAAACAAACCTGAGGATAGGATATGCCTAATGACCCTAGACTAAAACTCCACATTGTGGCATAGGAGATTAGGACATGCTAACATGCAACAAATACAATCTTTGGCCTCTAAAGAACTAGTTAGAAACTTGCCTAATCTAAAATATGACAAACATTTTTGTGATGCATGTAAAATTGGAAAACAAGTTCATGCTAGTCACAAAGCTAAGAATGTAGTATCCACTACTAGGTGCCTAGAATTATTACATATGGATCTTTTTGGTCCATCCGCTGTGCGGAGCTATGGAGGAAACAAATATACCTTAGTAATAGTAGATGACTATTCACGATACACGTGGACTAGGTTTTTAAGTGACAAGACCCAAGCCTTTGAAAAATTCAAAATATTTAGTAAAATGATTCAAAATAAATTAGGATGCACAATAGTAGCCATTAGGACGGACCATGGTAGGGAATTTGACAACGAAGTACAATTCGGAAAATAATGTGATTTAAATGGAATATCTCACAATTTCTCCGCTCCTCGTACTCCTCAATCAAATGGCGTAGTAGAAAGAAAAAATATGTCACTACAAAAAATGAGTAGAATAATGTTAAATGAGCAATCCATCCCACAAAAATTTTGGTGTCACGCTGTAGATACATCAACATATATTATTAATAGGGTATCAATTAGGAGAATTCTAGGAAAAACTCCTTATGAGTTACTAAGAGGTAGAAAACCAAACTTGAGCTACTTTAGGGTATTTGGTAGTAAATGTTATATTCTAAACACTAAGGATTACCTCACTAAGTTTGATCCAAAATCATATGAAGGAATATTTTTAGGGTACTCACAAAATAGTAAAGCATATATAATACTTAACTAACACTCTATGAAAGTAGAAGAATCACTAATTGTAACATTTGATGAAACACCACCACCTCCTAAAATACTACCTTTAGAAGATGATGACTTAGTAGAAGATGAAGCTATTGAGATTAGTAAAACAAAACCCATAGGAAATGATAATGAAGACATTGATTTAGGAAATAACGAAATTGTAAATGTTAAAGAATCTAAATCACATCCATTAGATAATATAATAGGACATCTTAACCAAAGAACCCTTAGGTCACAAGACCCATATAAAAATAACTTCTTTTGTTTCCTCTCAGCAATAGAACCTAAGAATATTAATGAGGCTTTAAAAGATAAAAGTTGGGTTATAGTTATGCAAGAAGAATTAAATCAAATTAAGGCAAATGATGTTTGGGAATTAGTCCCAAATCCAATGAATATGACCATCATAGGAACTAAATGGGTATATAGGAATAAGTTAGATGAAAATGGAATAGTAACTAGGAATAAAGCTAGGTTAGTTGCCCAAGGTTATAATCAACAAGAAGGAATTGATTATGACGAAACTTATGCCCCCGTAGCTAGACTAGAATCTATTAGGATATTACTTGCCTATGCATGCGCCCTAGATTTTAAGTTATTCCAAATGGACGTGAAAAGTGCATTCCTTAATGGTTTTATCAATGAGGAGGTTTATGTGGCACAACCTCCAGGAAATTCATTGACTTCGCAAAACCTGATTGTGTTTATAAGTTAAAGAAAGCTTTGTATGGACTCAAACAAGCTCCCAAAGCTTGGTATGATCGATTAAAAGCTTTCCTGTTGGTCCCTTTTTACTTGGTTAACTATAACTACAAAGCTAAAGTAACCAAGTTATATGACTCTAAACAAAGATGTATAAAATGATTAACAATAAAGAAACGTAAACATAAGAGACAATATTTTTCAACGTTTAATTCTTTATTAGAAGTTAATAAAAAAGAATTGTACCCAAGTGTTTGCGGAATAACACTTGGGATTGAAAACTACAAGTTTGGTATTGACTCCTCACTAAACTCAATCTATGTTGAGTGACAACTTTCAGGACCCACTGAGCTATCTCAGGGGTTATGTTGTTCTTTGGAGGAGTAAAAGTGGTTTGTGAATGCTTAGCATTAATTACACAAACTTGTCAACTTTTACTCCTCTCTTATGCTACCTATTTATACACAAATGTGAACAACCCTATTATACAATGGACCTAAGTGTTCCTCAATAAAATCTTGATAGATTTTATTCTCTGGCAAGGGAAACTTCTTTGGGTTAAGTCCAAAAGGCACTTTCTGATGACAGCCTGGTTTTAACCATTTGGGGAAAGTTTGACCTTAAAGTGATAAAGCACTTTAGTGAAACAGATCAAACTTTCCCGCCCAGTCCCGCCAAAACTTTAGTCTTCTAGTCATCAGTCTTCAGTACCATGAAGTTGTTGAGGAGTCTTGGGGTTCAGTGAGTTATTGTCATCCTCACTGAACCCATCACCTTCTTCTTGGCTTAGATCACACTTCACTGAGTTCCGCCTCACTGAATGGAGAACCTTTCTTCTTAGGCTCGGTCTAGGCATCCTGAAGATGACTCACTGAGTTACTGTTCACTCAGTGACTTGTTTATACTTAGGTTATTTTACGTTCAAATCCTTGTTAGAAGAAGATTGGGGAATTCAGTGACCCAACAATCTCCCCCTATTTGAACATACAAATAGCCTAAGTGTTTCTTGATTCAGTGTGAGTTGGCAGGGGTCTTCATCTCTTACTGAATGTTGTTGTAATTATAAGTAGGACACATAATTTTAAACAAAACATCAAAGTTTATTCATAGTTATTACAAGTCCTACAAATTATAAAAAAATAAAAAGATAGTTGTTGCAGATCATATGTTCAGGTGGTATCCAAGGTTTTCAAGCTTTGCTTTCTTAGATCTGAGTAGGTGTCTTTCAGGATGTTCATTGATCATTGTTTCCAAGTCCTGGCAGAATCTTTTGTTCTCATCACTCTGAATGGGGGACGCCAACATGAGGTACATGAGCATAGCTTTGATTCCTGCCTTATCCATATCAGACCACCTTTGGAAGGCCAAGCTTCCATATTCATCAGTGAAGCACAAGCCTCTTTCAGGAGCTTTAAGGACCACATTGTTCACGAACGTGATCCCTTCAGGAAGCGACCTGTCACACTCTAACCCTGGTACCTTGATCTCAGGCTCCAACTCTATTTGCTTCCTTTTCCTCTTGGAAGCCTTAGATGGAGCAGTCTCTTCTGCCGAGTCAGGAAAAAGTGAGGGAATGTTAAGAGCCTCAGGCATTGCTCTCAGTCTGTCATACCTATCCTTCAGTGATTCTAGAAGTTTAGGTACCACAACATTGTTCTTTTTGGCAATGATAGAACGAAGCTCATCAAGCTCAGTGATGCCAAAGTTTGCAAACTTGAAAGGTGTATGGATGTCAAGTATTCTTTTATCACGTCCCCTGAAGACAGTGACCACTGCAGGATCAGTGTTCCTGTGGATTTGAATGTCAGTGATCGTTTCAGGTCTTAATCTCTCTTTCATCACCCAAGTATACTTTTCGATCCTGTGTTTTCTGATTTGAGCATCCTTCCTGAGCTTGTTTTCCCTTTCCCTTTTGAGAGCGTTTAGCTCTTCTTCCTGAGCCTTTTTAAAGGCTGCACCAGCTTGTTCAGTTGCTAGTGCCTCAGTATTCAACCCAATCTTTTCAGCTTCCTCATGAACAGCCTTAATGAGAACAGGCTTGCTCATTCTCTCTTCTTCAGTCACCTTGAGTAGTGTCTCAATCCTTTCCATGTGAGCTTGAATTTCGTCATGAGTGAGAAGTTGTACTACTCCATTGATTTCAAACGGGACCTTGATAGGGGCATCAGGGTCAAATCTGACCATGGTTGAGGCTGGCTTGAGCACATTTTCAGGACTAGAGGTGGTAGCAATACTTTTGGCTCTGTCCTGTCTGAGAGAAGAGGAGACTGGTTCCTCCTGAGGTGGAACTTCGGTGATTGGTGTTGCTTCAGTGACATGCTCCCCCTCAGTGTGAGAGGGCTGTCCAGCTTCTTGTTCAACAGTATTAGGGGCTTCAGTAGTATTCTCCCCCTCAACATTTGCCTGAGTGTCAGTGATGGCAAGTGTTGGCTGTACTGAAGACGAAGGAGATGCATCCTTGAAGGCTTGAAAAATTTCAGTCACCATAGACTTGATCTCCTGAGTTTCCTGCTGAATGATGGACACCCTGGAGTCAAGTGCAGCTTGTACATGTTCAAGAGCTGTCATCCTGGATCCCAAGGTCCATGCCAGAGAAGTAGACCTTTGGGACTGAGCTGTCACCGATTCCTCCATTTTGATGAAGGAAGATTTGAGAGACTCCACCGTAGTGGTGAGACCCTGAAGATTAGAACCCTTCAGCAAGTCAAGTAACTCAGTGAGAGCCACCGAGTTTACCTGATATGTCTCGGATGCCTGAAGTAGCTTCCTGGTGAGTTCAGGATCATCCTTGACTGATTCTTGAACCGACTGAACCCTTACATTCAGCTGGTTGAGGGTTATCAAAAACTGATTCAGGTGAGTGATCATCTGTGTCAGGGAATGGTTAACTAAGGAATTTTGTTCCCTGACATCTTCATCGAAGTCTTCGACAACATCTTTGAGATTATGAAAATGAACCGCCTGTTCAGTGTGCATGTCAAAGACCTCATCAGTGATCCCCCTGTACAAAATGTTAGTAATCTTTTTGATGAATTTGGTGAAGGTCTTCACAGTGAGAGGAGCCTGATCATCTCCTGAGGACTCTGGCTCGGACTGTGTGTCAGCATCATCATGGTTAGAAGATTGAGGAGACTGAGGAATTGGTTCAGGGACTGTCTCCTCAAGCTCCATATCCTCTCCGGCCTTGAAGACTTCCTCATCACTGTTGAATTCATCATCAGAGTACAGAGTTGTCTGAGCTTCAGCTAGGGACTGAATCTGCAAAGAAAGTTTAGCCGGCTCCTCTTCATAAGAAGACTCGCCTTTGTTTTGGCCAGGTCCTGACCCCTCAAATCCGGTAGATTGGGTTTTATCAACCTGCGCACTTTCGGGGTTGGTTGTGAGTTCCATATCAGTGGGTGGTATGTGTCCCTCTGAATCTTTGTCCCTCGTGACCCCTTCAGGCACTGATGGGTGTTTCTCAGTACCATCACTAGGATCCGTGAATGTTGTTTCCCTATCAGCGGGTTGTATGTTTCCCTCTGAGTCTTTGGGATGAGTTTTTGTGCCCTCAGACAAAAGCTTTGATTGGCGAATGTCCTCATCAGGCACCTGAGTGGTTATGCCCCCTTTCCAATAGGCTTGTGCTGGCCTGTCGAAGATTTAGGGGCGAGAACTCCCTGTTGCTTGGGTTGTGATTTACCCGAGCCTTTGGCAGGATGTGAATGTTTGTGGGTCCCCTTCTCAGTGGAGTAGTGCTGCCCCACCGAGGGTATAGGACCCCTTACTCCCTAATACTCTGGTTGTGATTTGCCAGAGTCTTTAGCAGGATGTGAAGGTTTAGTTGGTTCCGACCCCACTGACTTGTTTATGCCAGCAGGGCCTTTGGGAACGGGTTCGCCCGAGGACACTGAGTGTGATGTCTCAGTGCCCTCCATTAGCCTTTGTTTTGGGGCCAAAGATTGGCTAATGATCCTGAGGGTGTCAGCAATCAGGGTCTGTTGTTGTTGCCCCCTTTTGTCAGGCTTAGGGGCAGAGGTCTCAGTGACGAGTGGCTTGGGTTGAGCCACCTTCCTGGACCCCTGTCCCTTCTTCCTCTTCACCTTTTTGGTGGGAGAGGGAATTGGTGAAACTATGTTGTCACCATGGATAACAGTCAGCATGTATGTGGTCAGGGCGACAGGTGTTACCTCATTAGGGTCACGTGAGTAGTTTGCCTTATGCAAGACATCAGGTTCAAAGCCGACACTGTCAGGCTTGATATACTCAGATCCTAGTAGGTCATTCAGGGCACAGGAAATGAATCTAGGGTAAGACATGTGTTTTTGCCTAGACTTCCCACCCAGTTTGCCTATGAGGTCCCTGAAGATAATTTCTCCAAGGTCAATCTTTTTACCCTCAATGAGACAGTACACTATCATTGATTGAGTAGTGTTCATTTGCTCAGTTGAGGACTTATTCCCCCCAAGGACCTGAATAACGAATGTCATCAGGATCCTCCAAGGGGCAGGGAACCATGTTTTGATGATGGGGGCTTTGTTCAGTAGGGCCCCTGGAGCAACATCAGGATGATTCTTATCATAGGGCCCTAGTTCTAAGAGGAGTTGTTTAACCTCCTCTTCAGTGGGTGGGGCAACAAAAGTCTCAGTGTAGTCAAGGCCAGTGGCTTTGACAAAGGTTTTGTAGTCAAGAACAAGGGACTTTGTCCCATTCTTCACTGAGAACTTGATTTTGGCCTCCTTTGGCGCATCAGGGTTTTCAACCACCGCTGAGCACCAAAATTCCCTCAAGTAGTCATGATAGATGACTGAGGGGGTCTTTGTGAATGTGTTGGTGAGAAAACTGTTTTGTAGGAACTTCACCACATCCCTGTAAGCAGGGAACCCTTCAGGGTAGGCAAAGTTCCCCACCACATTGTTTTTGGTGATGTCTACACTTTCCATTTAGAATTCCACATTGGGTGCGTATTTTATGACCTTAGAAGATGCCATTTTAGTTTTAAAAAGGTCTAGTTTTGAATAAAGAAGAAGCACACACAGATTTTGAAAGCAAAAGTTCTTGAAATAATTTTGCAAGAGTTTTGTTAAGATTTTTTAAAAGCGTGTGTGTGTTCTTCTTTGTAGGGGTATTTATAGGGTGGGAATTAGGGTAGTGATGTTGCGGATACCAAAGGTTTAATTTATTTAACCGAAATGGCATAATAATGTTGGTTTGATATCCGCATTAAATATCACGATTCCCATTACCCTATTTTCTCTCACATCGTGGGTGAACAGTTGTGCGGCTCTGCAAATAATGCACTTTTGCAGAGAAAAAATCATCACAACTTTTGTGTGTGAGGGAGCATTTAATGCTCAGTGGTGTTTGGTGAGAGAGATGTGGGGGCCCAAGGAGTGGACGCCAGTTGTGTAAGTGACATATATTCCTATATTTAATAGGATTCAGTTACCTACCTGTGACATTAACTAACTAAGTACTTAGAGCATTTAGTTAGGGTATTCAATGCCATTTTTCATCCTGAGCCCCCTGAATGAATTTTCATTAAAAAAAAAGTTTTCAGGAAGGGTGTGATCAGGGACCTAGAGAATTTACATCAGGTTGGAACACTTTTGATCAGTTTCCTGATTCTATGTCTAACATGCCCAATTCAGCTTTCAATCTTGTGAAAGTGGGTTCATCCAAAGGTTTTGTGAAGATATTAGCTAGCTGATATTCAGTGGGGATGAAATGTACTTCAATTTCACCATTAGTGATGTGGTCCCTGATGAAGTGGTATCTGATGTCAATGTGTTTGGTTCTTTGATGAAGTACTGGATTGTTTGAGATGGCTATGGCACTTGTATTATCACAAAAGATAGGTACCATCTTATACTGAATGCCATAGTCACTCAGTTGGCTCTTCATCCATAGTACATTTGCACAACATCCTGTAGCATCCATATATTCAGCTTCAGCTGAGGACATGGCCACTGACTGTTGTTTCTTTGTACTCCAATACACAAGTTTACCACCAAGAAATTGGCAGGATCCTGAAGTACTTTTCCTATCCATGTTACATCCTGCATAGTCAGAGTCAGTGTACCCTTTGAGATCAAATCCTGAACATTTTAGGTAATACAAACCAAGGTTTGGAGTACCCTTCAGGTACCTGATGATTCTCTTGACAGCAGTGAGATGTGATTCTTTAGGGTCAGCCTGGTATCTTGCACACAAGCAGACTGAGAATTGAATATCAGGCCTTGAGGCAAGTAAGTACATCAGGGAGCCAATCATTCCTCTGTATTGGGTTTGATTCACTGATTTTCCAGCGAGATCAGGGCTAAGGTTGTTTGGAGGAACCATAGGAGTTTTTACTGAGGAGCAGTCTGTGAGCTCATACTTCTTCAGTAGGTTCCTGAGGTATTTTTCTTGGCAAATGGATATTCCTTTTTCAGTTTGTTTAATTTGGAGTCCAAGAAAGTATGTGAGTTCACCCATCATGCTCATTTCAAACTTTGTGGTCATCAGTTTCTCAAACTGTTTGCAAAGTTTGTAACTTGTTGAGCCAAAGATGATGTCATCAACATATACTTGGACAAGAATGACATCATCCTTTGTTCTGTAGATGAACAGTGTGTTGTCAATCTTTCCTCTGACAAACTTGTTTTGGATCAGGAAGGCTGAAAGAGTTTCATACCATGCCCTGGGTGCTTGTTTCAGTCCATAAAGGGCTTTGTAAGCTTGTAGACATGGTTGGGGTATTCACTACTTTCGAAACCAGGAGGCTGTTGCACATAAACATCTTCTTTGATGTTACCATTCAGGAATGCACTTTTAACATCCATTTGGTAAACTTTAAAGTTCATGTAAGTTGCATAGGGAAGGAAGATCCTGATGGCTTCCATTCTAGCAACAGGTGCAAAGGTTTCCTCATAGTCTATACCTTCCTGTTGATTATATCCTTTGGCAACCAGTCTTGCTTTGTTTTTGATGACTGTGCCATTCTCATCTGTCTTGTTTTTAAAGACCCATTTCATACCAATGATTAAAATACCCTGGGGGCATTCAACAAGGGTCATGACATCATTTCTGTTAAATTGTTCCAATTCATCTCTCATGGCCTGAACCCAACTTTCATAAGTCAGGGCTTCTTTGACATTTTTAAGCTCAATCTCTGAGAGATAGTCAGTATAATGACATATATTGGCAGTGGCGGCCTTGAGTTTAGCAGCCTTGCTTCTTGTGAGCATGCCTTCAGTGGGTTCACCAATGATGTTCACAAGCTCAATGACTTTGGATCTAGTCCAGCTATCCTGAGGCTTGGGATAAGAATTTGAGCTTGAAGGATCCAGATTAGGTTCAGACTCAGGAATATGAGGTGATTGATCATTATGTGCTTCAGTGACTTCTGTAGGAATGATGCATGGGAATTGCACCAGGCTTTACCTTTCGAGGGATCTCGAGAAGCTTACAACCACCACCAGGCAGTGTACCTGATCATTGTAGTATAGTATAGTGACAAGTACCGGGGGATTGATCGTTCAGCTAGGAATAGTGTCGTTAGGATTGAAATTGATCTAACTAGGTCTAAAGGTGAAGGATGATTCTTTTTGTGTTTTTATATTTTATGAAAAGCAAGTGAAAATCTCGGGTTTTGGAAGAAGGGGCGGAATTAGTTGCTAATCAACTAACCCAAAAGCTAATAATTAAACTAATGTGCAAGACAACTAAACTAAGGTTCTACAAGATAAGTGAAGCATGTCTACCCATGATATGTTACTCCTTGCTAGCTATCCAATTCTACCTATTGAATTATAAAACCTTGTTTTAATTGACGGGTTGTATTCCTTAATACCATTCATGGGGTGGCGTACTTACTTCCCCAATCCTATAAGCTCTTACTTAACTCCTATGTCGAGCCGGCTAAGAAGCTCCTAACATGGGATCACTAGAATTCGCTCATGCATTAAATACAACCATAAAAACCTAGTACACATCGGTTCATGTTTCTTAAGACGTTCAAGTTTTCTTAAGCCTAACATTGATGAGACATTCAATCAAAACAAGAATCAATAGGAAACAAGAATTATAAACTAAACCAACTAGATCTATTGAAGTTGTCACGCCTTAATTGATGGAGATAGACACACACATCAACAAGCCCTCATTGATGGAGATAGACACAAACATCAACAAGAAATCAATGAGATCTAATCAATTATATACAAGTTTCACATAATCATAAGTAGACACAAGGTGAATTAGCAAATCATCATCAAAGAAGAGCAAACAACAATGATAATGGAAAACATAATTAAGATAGAATCATCAAAACAATACATAATGTTTAGGAGTGATTGAAACCCTCTAAGTTGCTGGAAAAACACCTACCTAAACCCAGGAATCGACCTTAGGGTTTAGGGCTTACAAAAAGTGAAGTTTTGATGTTATATTTATAGGCTAATTTCTGCCCAACCCATCTTGATGGCGTCAGCCCGTACTCTTGACGCCGTCATGAACAATTTTTTCTTCACCAAATCGTAGATCTTTTCGTCCTGATCATTTTCTTTTTTGAATCGCTCAAATCCGAGTTCGTATGCAAAAGTTATGGCCAAAACGGTGTCAGCTACCGCGCGCGCAAGTTTTGACCAGTTAACACGTGACGGCCTTCGGTGACGCCTTCATGTTCTCTCTGGGCCATCACCACTTTTACTCTTGTCGCCGTCAAGATTTTCTTCTTGACGCCGTCACCCACTGTTCCCAGCAAGGAAAATTGAGACTTTGTCGTTTTCTTCACTTTTATGCTCCAAAAACATCCAAAATGCTTCCTTTTCCAGAATTCACTCTAAAAGTACTTAAAATCACAAAAGGAACGATTTAGGGCAATATTTGATCAAATAAATTCGAATTCGGGCTTAAATGACCCCCTAAAAACGGTTCATTTTTCGCCTCATCATATACCCTTACAGTTGAGATTTGCTTGTCCTCAAGCAAATGCGCTTTTATTCTAATCAAAATACAAGTTAGGGGTCATTTAACACTAATATAAAAGTAATTAAAACAAATAGTCGTTCCACTAAAGACCAAAGACAAGCACATAGGTCATATACTAGCACCTCACAAATAGTGTTTAGATACTCACATCTCTCGGGTGTAATAAGGTATAAATTACAGTATGGAAACGGAAGATATCTCTCACTACCTGTCATAGCAAAATAGATTATCATAGGCTTGGGAAAGGATAAAACCTCCACCACATGGCGTAAGCATATAGGATAAACTATCAAAGAGGTCTTTTAAAGGGTTGTAGCGTTAGGTGTAGGGATATGAAATACACGGTTTTGTTGGATATAGGCAGTCTTTACTGGTGTCAAGTTAACAATCTTGGTCAATTACATATACAATATGGCGTTGCTAAGCCAAGACTAGACTCTACTTAAGCTAATAAATGAAAAATAACAAAAACATAAAATGAACATAGAATAAAAAGGGATGATAGTCCGTTTTTTTTTTTTTTTTTTTTTTTTTTTTTACTCTTACCCTACCATCCAAAATAATATATCATAGGGAATGAACATTCCCCTTACACTTGAATTTTTACATACTTTACAATAAACTAATCTAACGACTCGAATTAAGAAAATTGAAACACTTGGAGTACTTTTAAGATTAACGTACATATGGGGGTAATAAATGATGTTCTTCCCCATTACTCCATAAAGTAAGTACTTTACCCATGAGTCCCAATCGTCCCAAAACAATATGTACAAGGATATGACTCGACTTAGCAACCATGTAATCAATTAGATAGTTAACTTAGGGTTTAACAAATAACAATAATGCACTAAAAATGAGCGCATACACGGAAGGCTAAGGCGATTTGGGTGTACATTTAAGTGGGGTGTAACAAATTCTTCCTTTAAGTAAAATGCTTAAAGTTAGAAACGAAAAGATAGGCTCGGAGGGGTGTACTAGGGGTTTCGTGTACTAAAAATGAGTACAACGCTAAAGGTGTGGGAAAAATTAGTTGACTTAACTAGCTAAGTAATATGACTTAAATGGTCAAGTAATTATGATACGGGTTTAACACAAGGGTGATCCTAATGCCTCTTATCATGTAGTAAATCCTACTACACGAATGTAGTCTCACTAGCGGTCTCGGGATGCATCACTAACGCAAGTTCTAGAATCTAAATGCTACCGGTACACTCATAAGCACTAATAGTAAATGCTTTTCCTATCAAATCTAAAGGCGAACCTCACATATTTGGGTGAAAATTTTTTCTGAATAGTACGGTTATGTGCTAGTCATACAATCTCCTATCCATGAGACGCTTGCTATGGCTAAAGTTTCACTCCTAAATGTTGTAAAAAAATTTAAATTTGGTGCTAAAATTGCAGTAACAAGTATTTCTCATAGTTTTATTACACTTCTACTTTTAAACAAACAAACTCAAGCTAAAGTGTATTTGTAAGGTATCATCATTTTACCCTCCCCTTACACTTAGGATGAACATTGTCCCCAATGTTCAAGTAAAGAATGTAAAAGTGAAAAAGTAAAAAGAATGAAATCAAATACTCCCCTGATTCGCTCGGTATGGATAATAAGCTGGCCAGGTTAGATCTTCTTCCAAGAAAATGAATAATCAAAGCTTCCCTTCCAGAAAAATAAATCATTTTCTTGTCATACATAACCTGTAAATCCTGAGAAAACAGACAAAAACCCAAAGCATCAACCCGAACAAAGAGAACTCACAACTAGATGTAATTCCAGACTTAGGAATAAAAACAAAACAATTAAAGATATAATGCTTGTGGAATGAATGTTTGCAGATTTCCTGGAGTTTATAAAACTAAAGAATCAACAAAAACTTTAAGACTCCGTTGGAAAAACAAAACTCGCAAAATTTCCATAATTTTACACATGACGCTGTCACGAATTAATTCCTGACGCCGTCAGAAGTGACCTGCAGAAATCTTTATGTTAAGTTTCTGGAAAATTTCTGGTAAAACTTATGTCCTACTTCCTGGAAAATCCTTCAAAACTTCATTATGACTCGATACAAGCATTTGACTCTAACAATTACTAATATACATATTCATTTAATATTATTGTGGATCATGCTCAATTTCGTTCTTATAAACAAATTTGGGTCTCCCTTACACTTATCTTTTGCAAAATACCTTTATATGCAATTAAGACGAAGTTAAAAACAAAATAAAGCATTTTCACAATTTACTTTGAAACATGAGTCACAAACAATAAAAATAAAACATGCATACGGAAATAAATAAAATCAAACAAACAAACAAATAAATAAATAAAGCTTGGGTTGCCTCCCAAGAAGCGCTTGTTTTTGTTCGAGTCACGAGCCTGACTCTACCCTTATTTAACGAAAATAGGGGAGGTTTTCCCTACATTTTGAATTAAGTGCGGGTGGAAGTAGCGATACACACCCTTAGGGTGGAAATATGCCACGTGAGGTGAAGGGGGTGAGTGAATGGCTTCCTTCATCCTAAAACTACCCGGATGATATTGGTTGATGGGTGGGTCGGTTCCTCTTTTGTCTCCTAGAAATATATCTAAGGATGGAAAGGTGTGTAAAGATTGAGGTTCCGGTTCATCAACACTAGGAAATTCCCTAGAACTAGGAGTAAGGTTATCACTACAAGTATTCAAACCTATATCCTCAAGTGGTGCCTGGTCCAAGGGTTCTACCTCCATCGAAATTCCTAAAGTTTCTTCTACTTCTTTCGGGTAAGTCACGGACGGTGTGTGTGCCTCAAATGATGGTTGAGTATTTTGTGGGCTTATGTTATTTACCTCATCATTCCATGTGTCAAGATCACCTATATCCTCATCATGTGTTTTGGTAGAATCTATCCTAAGCATTCTCCTAAGTATCTCACGTGCTTCTCTAGGCATCTCAACTTCTATGTCCGAATCATAAGGATCATCCTCAATATTCTGACTGCTATATACAAATTGCCCAAGAGATTCATCATCTGTTTCTTGAGATTCATCATCATCGATCATAAAACCTAGGTCTTTTTGATCAATGTGATCATGCTCGGCTAAATCCTCCTCAATTGTTTTCTTAGGTAGTGATAATAGCAAACCTAGTACTTCATCCAACTTATGGTTTATTGCTATAGCTCTATCCACAATTCCTTGGCAAACTAGGTCGCTTTTCCTATTGGCCTCACTAAAACTAGATCTTAAACATGGAGGTTGTTCATAAGAATCTATCCTAGGTGAAGGCTCATATGATTCATAGGTGTCTCTAAATGAGGTATTTTGAAATCTTTGGTGTTCTAGTCACTCAACATTATCTTTCAATCTTAGAAGTCTAAGTGTAAAGTCCATTTGAAGCAAATTACAAACAAGATCACAAAGAAAAGATAGACTACGAGAAAGCTACAAAAGAAAAAATCTCACTTGATAGGAATCTAATGAGTAGACCTAATAAAAATCAAATTCAACCTAAACAATAACTATTCCCCGGGTTGCGGCGCCAAAAACTTGATGCATAGGAATTGCACCAGGCTTTACCTCTCGAGGGATCTCGAGAAGCTTACAACAACCCCCACTAGGCAGTGTACCTGATCGTTGTAGTATAGTATAGTGACAAGTACCGGGGGATTGATCGTTCAGCTAGGAATAGTGTCGTTAGGATTGAAATTGATCTAACTAGGTCTAAAGGTGAAGGATGATTCTTTTTGTGTTTTTATATTTTATGAAAAGCAAGTGAAAATCTCGGGTTTTGGAAGAAGGGGCAGAATTAGTTGCTAATCAACTAACCCAAAAGCTACTAATTAAACTAATTTGCAAGACAACTTAAGGTTCTTAAGATAAGTGAAGCATGTCTACCCATGATATGTTACTCCTTACTAGCTATCCAATTCTACCTATTGAATTGTAAAACCTTGTTTTAATTGACGGGTTGTATTCCTTAATACCATTCATGGGGTGGCGTACTTAATTCCCCAATCCTATAAGCTCCTACTTCACTCCTATGTCGAGCCGGCTAAGAAGCTCCTAACATGGGATCACTAGAATTCGCTCATGCATTAAATACAACCATAAAAACCTAGTACACATCGGTTCATGTTTCTTAAGACGTTCAAGCATGTTACCCTATGGAGGTCTGCCAGTTTTCTTAAGCCTAACATTGATGAGACATTAAATCAAAACAAGAATCAATTGGAAACAAGAATTATAAACTAAACCAACTAGATCTATTGAAGTTGTCACGCCTTAATTGATGGAGATAGACACACACATCAACAAGCCCTCATTGATGGAGATAGACACAAACATCAACAAGAAATCAATGAGATCTAATCAATTATATACAAGTTTCACAAAATCATAAGTAGACACAAGATGAATTAGCAAATCATCATCAAAGAAGAGCAAACAACAATGATAATGGAAAACATAATTAAGATAGAATCATCAAAACAATACATGATGTTTATGGAGTGATTGAAACCCTCTAAGTTGCTGGAAAAACACCTAACTAAACCCAGGAATCGACCTTAGGGTTTAGGGCTTACAAAAAGTGAAGTTATGATGTTATATTTATAGGATAATTTTTGCCCGGCCCATCTTGACGGCGTCAGCCCGTACTCTTGACGCCGTCATGAACAAATTTTTCTTCACCAAATCGTAGATCTTTTCGTCCCGATCATTTTATTTTTTGAATCGCTTAAATCCGAGTTCATATGCAAAAGTTATGACCAAAACGGTGTCAGCTACCGCGCGCGCAAGTTTTGACCAGTTAACACGTGACGGCCTTGGGTGACGCCTTCATGTTCTCTCTGGGCCATCACCACTTTTACTCTTGACGTCGTCAAGATTTTCTTCTTGACGCCGTCACCCACTGTTCCCAGCAAGGAAAATTGAGACTTTGCCGTTTTCTTCACTTTTATGCTCCAAAAACGTCCAAAATGCTTCCTTTTCCAGAATTCACTCTAAAAGTACCTAAAATCACAAAAGGAACGATTTAGGGCAATATTTGATCAAATAAATTCGAAATCGGGCTTAAATGACCCCCTAAAAACGGTTCATTTTTCGCCTCATCATATACCCTTACAGTTGAGATTTACTTGTCCTCAAGCAAATGCGCTTTTATTCTAATCAAAATACAAGTTAGGGGTCATTTAAAACTAATATAAAAGTAATTAAAACAAATAGTCGTTCCACTAAAGACCAAAGACAAGCACGGAGGTCATATACTAGCACCTCACAAATAGTGTTTAGATACTCACATCTCTCGGGTGTAATAAAGTATAAATTACAGTATGGAAACGGAAGATATCTCTCACTACCTGTCATAGCAAAATAGATTACCATAGGCTTGGGAAAGGATCAAACCTCCACCACATGGCGTAAGCACCTAGGATAAACTATCAAAGAGGTCTTTTAAAGGGTTGTAGCGTTAGGTGTAGGGATATGGAATACACGGTTTTGTTGGATATAGGCAGTCTTTACTGGTGGCGAGTTAACAATCTTGGTCAATTAGATATACAATATGGCGTTGCTAAGCCAAGACTAGACTCGACTTAAGCTAATACTGAGTGCTTTGTTGATTTTAAGTCAGAGTTTTTTTTTCAGTAGACTCAATTTTCTCACTCAGCATCCTAACAAGTTCAGAAAGCTGATCAACCTTTGAGTTAGTGCTTTCATGTTTCACTTCAGTGGGTACTGAAGATTTTTGGTGTTCAGTGGGTGTAGGAGTAGGTCTTTTCAGAATAGTCCTTCCTAACCCTGATTTCTCTTTAGGAGAATGTGGTTGATAGACTAATGGTGCAAGGTCAGAATTGTGTTCCGCTCCCTGAAGTTGTTTCAGTGGAGGGAGTGGTGAATCAGACTTAGACTCAGTGATGGACTCAGTAGGACTAAGTTCATCAGTGACTCCTAGCAGCTCCTTGATAGCCTGACTTTCAGGCTCCAGGATTCTTCCAGTATTAAAATTTGGCATTTTACTATCTGGATTGTTTCTTTCAATCCAATCACTGGGTTTAGGAGCAAGTTCTTTGGTAGAGAGTATGTTTGTTGACAGAAAAGTTGTTGAATGGGTGCTTTCCCCAGAAACTTCAGTGAGTTGATCATCACCCAAACCAGTCTTTTTGGAGCTGGGTGAGAGACTCAGTGTTTCATAAAGTTTGGGGTTTTTCTAAGTCCATTTCCAAATAGTTTCCTTTTCTTTCTTAAGTTCTTCCTGAAGAGCTTGATTTTGTTTTACTAGTTTAGAGTTTTGAATTTGAAGTGTAACACTTTCAAGCTTGGCTTGTTTTAAAGCAAGTAATTCATCTCTACTATGATTTAATTCAAAACTTAGTTTGTTAAATTTTGAAAACAAGTTCAGTCTTTGCTCTTCAACATACTTAAGATCAACATTAATATAATCTAAGTAAGATTTCCAATCATCATCATCATTATCCATAGAAAGTAAAAGATTTACCTTCCTCATAGTGATGTTGACCCATTCACCATTTCTTGCATGACTCTTCCCCACCGCAAGCTTTTTGTCATCTGATAGAGCCATCAGGGCACTGATGTGAACTTCATCATCATCAGAGGACACTTCAACCTCATCCCAGTCATAAGTTTCAGCAACAAGCCCTTTGTTCTTGGCTTGAGAAGGCTTTGGAGCCCGAGGAGGCTGAGAGACCGTTGAGGATGATTCAAGAAGGGCAAGTTTAGCTTTTGCCTTTCTGTACTTGGCTTCAAAGTCAATTTGAGGGACTTTTTCAAATCTTTGACTAGACTGAAGCATTTTTGGTTGAAATTTGCTGGGGCCTGAAAAAGAGTTATTTCCTGAAAATTTGAAGGATGGTTCTGAGGTTGTTTTTGAAAAACAATCTTTAGCAAAATGGCCCATTTTGCCACATTTAAAGCATTCAGTGTTGTCATTTGCTTTTGAAGGAAATTTGTTTTTCTTAAAAAACCTTTTTGAATTTGCAAGGAGTGCTCTTTCATGAAATTCAATTTGAAGATCATTTAGGTACTCCTCACTCGTTCTTTGGTCAACCTCATCATCAGATCCATCCTGAAAATCATGCACAACACCTTTTGAATAGAAAGTAGTTGATATGGGTGAAATTGTCAAGGCCTTTTTGGTCTCCTGAGCTTTACCAGGGTATCTCCTGGTGATAAGATTGTCTTCATAGACAAACTTCACATAGATGGCAGGGAGTTCTAGGTTCTGAATGTGGTTTGCATTTCTCAATCCCTGAGAGAAGTTTAACCACTTCTTAGGGAGACTGTTGACAAAACCAACATTGATCTCATGTTTTGACAATATAACACCATCATTGGTCAGCTCATTCAGGAGGGTCTTATACCGAGTATAAGTCTCAGAGAGACTTTTAGAATCCTTGGCCCTGAAGGTATTGAATTCAAGCTTCAGGTCCATGATTCTATTCTCTTTGGTATCAGAAGGCCCTTCATAGCTATGAACCAGGTCAGTCCATGTCTGCTGGGCAGTGGGACAATTGATCACTGATTCCATTATATCATCAGGGAGGCATGATATAATGATGCTTTTCAGGCGCTGGTCTTGATTGACCACCCTCCTTTCATCTGGGGTCCACTGAGCTTCAGGTTTAATTAAACCTTGGGCAGTTGTAGGGACATATGGACCATCATTAATCAACTTAATGTAGTATGGTTCCATCCCAGTTAAGTAGCAAAGCATTCGCTTTTTCCACTTATTAAATTTGCCAACTTCTAGTCAAGGGGCAGTTGCTGAATAACTTCCACCATTTTTGTCGACAAGTTGGGGAACATCAATGTCAGTCATAGTGAGATCTTGATTTTAAAACTTGAGCACTCTTAAGTTTTAAAAACAGGTTTAGGTTTTACAAATCAGAGGCTCTGATACCACTTGTTGGTCCCTTTTTACTTGGTTAACTATAACTACAAAGCTAAAGTAACCAAGTTATATGACTCTAAACAAAGATGTATAAAACGATTAACAATAAAGAAACGTAAACATAAGAGACAATATTTTTCAATGTTTAATTCTTTATTAGAAGTTAATCAAAAAGAATCGTACCCATGTGTTTGCGGAATAACACTTGGGATTGAAAACACCAAGTATGGTATTGACTCCTCACTAAACTCAATCTATGTTGAGTGACAACTTTCAGGACCCACCGAGCTATCTCAGGGGTTATGTTGTTCTTTGGAGGAGTAAAAGTGGTTTGTGAATGCTTAGCATTAATTGCACAAACTTGTCAACTTTTACTCCTCTCTTATGCTACCTATTTATACACAAATGTGAACAACCCTATTATACAATGGACCTAAGTGTTCCTCAATAAAATCTTGATAGATTTTATTCTCTGGCAAGGGAAACTTCTTTGGGTTAAGTCCAAAAGGCACTTTCTGATGACAGCCTGGTTTTAACCATTTGGGGAAAGTTTGACCTTAAAGTGATAAAGCACTTTAGTGAAACAGATCAAACTTTCCCGGCCAGTCCCGCCAAAACTTCTGTCTTCTAGTCATCAGTCTTCAGTACCATGAAGTTGTTGAGGAGTCTTGGGGTTCAGTGAGTTATTGTCATCCTCACTGAACCCATCACCTTCTTCTTGGCTTAGATCACACTTCACTGAGTTCCGCCTCACTGAATGGAGAACCTTTCTTCTTAGGCTCGGTCTAGGCATCCTGAAGATGACTCACTGAGTTACTGTTCACTCAGTGACTTGTTTATACTTAGGTTATTTTACGTTCAAATCCTTGTTAGAAGAAGATTAGGGAATTCAGTGACCCAACATTTCCTTATAAAACATGATTATTCCATGGGAATGGTAGATAACACTCTTTTCACTAAAAGGAAAGACCCAAATCTCATCATTGTTCAAATATATGTTGATGACATTATATTTGGATCAACTTGTCAAGACATGTGTGATGAATTTGCCAAAATCATGCATGATGAGTTTGAGATGAGTATGATGGGTGAACTAAACTTCTTCCTAGGATTACAAATAAAACAATTAGAAGATGGAATATTCTTTAACCAATCTAAGTACATTAAGGAAATGCTTAAGAAATTTGGCCTAGAAGACTCAAAACCCATGAAAACTCCCATGTCTACGGAAGTGAAACTCATAAAGGATGATAAAGGTGAGTCCGTAGATAACACCAAGTATAGAGGAATGATAGGTAGTTTACTATACTTGACGGCAAGTAGACCCGATATCATGTTTAGTGTCTGCCTTTGTGCCCGTTTTCAAGAGGATCCCAAAACCTCTCACCTAGAAGCGGTTAAGCATATCTTCTGATACATTAAAGGCACTATACACTTAGGATTATGGTATCCTAAGGGATCCGGCATAGAAACTATCGTTTATGCGGATTCGGATCATGCGGGAGACTACGTAGATAGAAAAAGCACTAGCGGTATTTGTACGTTTATGGGATGCTGTCTAACATCTTGGTTTTCGAAGAAGCAAACTGCTCTTGCTATTTCTACCACCGAAGCCGAATATGTAAGCGCTGGAAAGGCATGTCAACAAGCACTATGGATGAAACAAGCTCTCATAGACTATGGTATTAGGTTAGAAAATGTTCCCATTATGTGCGATAACAAAGGTGCGATAGATTTAAGTAAAAATCCGGTGCAACACTCTAGGATTAAACACATAGAAATACGCCACCACTTCCTTAGGGATAATGTACAAAAAGGAAACGTATCTATAGAAAAAGTTGCATCAGAAGATAACATTGCGGATATATTCACTAAACCCCTTAAGCGTGAATTATTCAATCACTTGCGTTTAGGATTAGGAATGATGGAACAAGTTGACTAAATTCTATTGCATTTAGACAAAAAAAAATTTTTTTAATAAAATTTTGTTTTTCTCTACTTCTCTATTTCTGAGTCTAGAAATCTATTTTGCATAAAATTAAAGATTGGGAAACCTCATTTTCTTTGCATATACTCTCTTGTAAAACCCAATCAAAGTTTCTTGAAAATTATTCTCACATCTAGGAATTACATGAACATCATTTTCCTTGCATTGTTGACAAATGCTAAAAACCTTTTTCCGAAATCATGCATAAACTCTCACATAAATTGTCAAGATATATATTCTAATATATATCTTTGACATTCATGAATTGAGCAAAAATCGAATCAAGGAGATTTTGGATTGTTTCTTAGGAAACTTATTTTTCTTTGCATTTAGGAGTCAAAACAATCACAACTCCACATTTGTTGCATATAGGCACACACTAGGACAAAATCACTCATAATGTTGTCATCTTGTTTCATCACTAGTTTTTGACTCACTAGTTACCTTTGCCTTTAATCTAAGATAGTTGCCATAGGAAGATTAAGTACCTTTGCCTTTGTTTGTCTCCTCTAGCTTATTATTTATTGCTTGTTTGTTCTCTTACTTAAGTGTTTTTGCATGCATGCTATATCATGATTAGATTAGATGCTATATTGCCTAAAGGAATTGAACTTGCTTGAATCCAAATCCAAAAACACAACCTTTCTGCAAATTTTCTGCCAAAAACCTAATTCTGGCAATCTGAAAATCACCAGATGGCCTGCCCCCTTAATTATGTAAGGCGGCCCCCTTAATCATTACGGGGACCGCCCCTAATTAAGGGGACCGGCCATCTGATGGTCGGGTTTACAGAATCTTTTCTGCTTTTTAGCACATTTCAACCTACATTTCCCAATTTTCACCAACATATTTTGTCCAAATCTCCCAAACAAACTTTATCCATCCATAAACACACAAATCCTACACTATAAATATACCCAATCTTCAACACTCTCCATTCATCCCATCATGACTTCTCCAAATAAACCAAAACCAAAAACTCAAGGCTAGCAAGGATGACGGAGAAACCCGTTTGGCGAAGAAAAAGCCCTCGAAACAAATCCATCATAACCAATGAAGTTGGAAATCACTCAACACCTCCAACCACTTACTTCCCAAACTTTACACGAAACCCACAAGGACATTCATTTGATCCTCTTTACAAAACATACAACATTTGCCAAACATCTTCTTTCATGCCAAACTACACATCTCATCCTCCAACCACTTATAATGATCCATACAAGTTTGATCAACCATCAAACTACAATTCCAACTACACAAACCCAATTCATCCATATCAACACAATGATTCTCTCCACATTGCCACGGAAAAGCAAAAGTTCCGTGATGAAATAACCCAAATCCATGATCTTAGTGATCTCCTTGCTATGCATCATGCACAAAGCAACAAAGGGCAACCTCCATCATCATCCTATGCAAATTGCCTACTCCACTCTCTCAACTTGGATCAAGTTACAAACCACACTCACTTTTGCCCTTGTTGCATCTTTCTTCAAAAACAAATTCTCTATTTGAGTGAAGATATTTCTTGGATTGAATATCTTCTCACTCGTCCTCATCCAATACCACCCTTAACTCGATACAACATCGTAAGATCCACCTCTTCCGCCCCATACCCCACTCCATTTCCCTCTCCATCTAACAACTAAGCTCTGTGCTTATGTTCCCCTTCAAGCAAATAAAACACTCAACCGTGGGTTGCAAGCAAGTCCAAGTGCCCTCTTAGGCAATATGGGACTATGTCTTCTCTTTTGTTTTATTGTAATCAATATGCTTCAAGCATATTGAATGTTGTAATGATAATCTTTTCTATGATTATATCCTATATGCTTGAAGGAATCTATTTTTATTTGCATAATTGTTGCTTTGCATATATATGTCTTATTCTCCTCACATATTTTTTGTAGCCAACCTTTCCATAGCTCGCTTCCTTGGTGCTTTCAAATGAGGGGGAGCATACATCAAGGGGGAGCATTCTACCCGTTTAACTTCTTCTATGAAGCTTACTCGGTTTAACCTTTTTGATTTTACAAAAAGGGGGAGAAGAGAATATTAAACTCAAAAATACTTGTCTAAAAATAAATTTTAGACCTAATGAGTTTAAGGTTTTGTAATAACCAAAAAGGGGAGATTGTTGACATAAATAATGCCTAAAAACATTATTAACATATTATCAATATCTCTGTGTTTTAATTATTACAAAACATAAACCCATTGAACTAAAATTTATGACATAAACAAGTATTTATTGATTAGCATTCTCTTTACATCCAAATCACTTAAGGTATGAATAAACAAAGTGTTTATTGCAATCTATGATCAAAGGGGTATTTAATTAATTATTACAAAGTTTATTTAATTATATAAACATATTATATATTTTTGAAAAACACTTTTGGTAATAAAGAAAAATGTTTTAATCATACCAAATATATGAATTCAAATTTTTAACCAAAATCAGTTAGTTTTTCACCAAATAAACTTTCTCCACTAAAAGACAAATTTTCTGGCCGTTACAGCTGGGCAGCCCCCTTAATTATAAGGGGCGGTCCCCTTAAAATTAAGGGGACCGGCCATGAATTAAGGGGACCGGCACGCTCCTAAACAGTGTTTTCTGTCCCTTTAAATACTGGATCATTCCACATATTTTTCTCACCCTTTGCACTCCTAAAGTTTCTGTTCTAGATCTTCACTTGTATTCTCTTAATCCTTTGATCATACATTCATAAATCTTTGTTTCAAAGTGATCCAAACATCATCCTCTCAAGTGCAAGAGAAGAATACTTTTATCCCTCAAGAAAAGAAGTATTACAGCTTGTTTTGATCTCCACATCCAAGTTGTTAGAGCATCATCCATTGTATCTATCTCTTTGTGTAATTAGTTGTGAATATTTGTTAGAAGATAGTTTAGCTAGGTATATAAATAGTGTGATTGGTTAGTAGTTTGTTGTGAAGGAGAAGAGTTAGGAAGTAGATTGTTGTGAAGAAGATTGGTATGAAGAAGATTGGTGTGAAGTAGATAGGTGTGAAGAAGTAAGTGGTGAAGTAGATTGGTGTGAAGAAGTTGTGACGAAGTTGTGGTGTGTACATTGGTGTATAAGGTTTTCTCCGCCATAAGGGAGCTTGTTGACATAGTGACGAAAACTCTCGAGTTAGGTGCTCGGGGAGTGAAGTAGGGAAAAGAAGGTGTCCTTGTAGCCGAACCACTATAAATCTCGTGTCTCGCGGTTCGATCTTTCCATCTCTCATTTATTTCTTTAATTAAATTATTATTGCTATATCCTACATATTAATTGTTGTTTATATTGTGCAAGACTTGAGATCACATATTATCGAATCTAAATTTTTGAAAACAAAGAAAACACTCTAACAATCTTTTATAATAAATTAAAAAGACGTAAAACTATTCATCCCCCCCCCCCCCTTTCTAGTTTTCCACAAAATCCAAAGTTATTAGGTTTAGGAAGTAGTACTCCTGTAGACTGCAGATATCTTCCTGATATGATATACACGGTGAATAATGATTGTCAAGAAATAAAAGTGTAGTAAATAAACTACGTAATATTATATAAGGATAAAATAGATGTATTGATGAGACGAAAAGTGTACCGCTTTTAGGGGGTCATTTAAGCCCTAAATCGTGATTATTTGATCAAATATTGCCCTAAATCTTTCCTTTTGTCATTTTAGGTACTTGGGACGTGATTTATGGAATATGAAGCATTTTGGAGCTTTTTGGACGTTTTTATGCTCAAGAATGAAAAAAACGAGAAAATCAAGAATCCATGCTGGAAACAGTACCTGATGGCGTCAAGCTCTACAAGGTGACGCCGTCACTCATTGATAAAGAGGTGGATAATTCAAGTTATAGTGACCAAGGAATGGTCAACAAAGTCAGACTGCCTAGAGTCAATGCTCCATGGAAGTATAGTGTTTCCCTGGGTCGTTATGTCCCGACGAGGTGTGATGGTTATAAAACGGTTTCATGATCGGGTGAATTTGGACATGAAAAGGTTTGTGAGTGATTAATCTAAGGAATCTACAAGGAAATAGCTTAAACTTAGCTATATGAATAAGACAGGAAAGTAGGAAAAACCAGAAACGTTTAAAACTTAAAATGCGTACGTTCACGTTTAAATAAAACATAAACGTACGAAATAAAAAGTGAAAACGGAAATCTGTAAACCCCCAGGGGGTGAAAATGACTTTTTTACAAACTTAAAGGTAAAAGAAATTTTTTAGAAAGAGAAAATAAATTTTTACACTAATTAATTATTTATTATTAACTAATTACTATTTAATACTAATTATTAATATTAAAAACACTTAAATATAATTTAATACTAATTAAATACTAGAAAAATGAAAATAAAACTTCTAAAATTATAAAATAACTAAAAGAAAGTTTTAAAATTAAAAATAAGTATTTTTGTCTTTTTGTGCTTTTTCTATTAATTAATTACTAATTAATTATTAATTACCTAATTAAAATATTTTAAATTATAAAAAATAGAAAATGAACAGTAAAAATTCTAGAAAAATTCCTAAAATTATATTATAATATATAAAAGCTAGAAAAAATATAAAACTAGGTCTTACTTAATAAAAACTAATTATGCTATTTAAAACTTAATTATTAATTAATTATTAATAAAACTAATATTAAATCTAATAATTACTAAATGACAAATTAAAAATCTGAGAAAATTACTAAAATTACTTTAATATAAAAGGAATTTAATAAAAATATAAAAAAGCTAAGTGCTTAAAAAAAATTTAAAAATGAAAATTAAAATTAAATTACATTAAATAGAAACTATCACTTAAAATTAAATTGATTTTTCTTGATTTTCTTTTTGGAAAACTATTTTACAACTAAAAACATGAAACTTTTATAAAAACAACTTTTATGGAAATCAAAAATAAGCACTTGAAGTGTTTTTGGGTCAACAGTTGACTTTTGTTGACCAAGTAGGGAAATAAGCTCAAATGAGCTTAAGTGGGACCCACAATGGATGATTCAGGTTCACTTGAGTTTAAGGGACATGTATAAGCCAGAAAAAGCAATTGAGAACCACAGAATAAGCCGTAAGCTAACAAAAAGCATTTTGATTACTTGTTTCCAAACAAAAAGTGGGACAAACTTGGAGAGGGTAAACAGATGGGGTCCACTAGGTCCTAGGTCAAATGGGTGCTCAATCTTTGAAGCCCACCAGGAGGGGGGTTGTGAGGACCAAGGAAGGGTGGCTGTGGACCACTGTGGTGGCCAGAAAACCACCACCAAGTGGTGGTGGTGGGTGACTGTTCTGTGCAGCAGAGCAGAGGTCTCCCCTGCAGCTGTGTTTGGCCAATTGTGGGGCCCAGTAGAAAATTCCTAAAAATATATTGAAGATGGGAACTCAAAGATGAGCTGATGGACAACAAATTGTGAAAAGCTTAGATCCTAAATCACATCACAAAAATCACAATAAATCCTTGAAATATGGGAAAAATCTGAAACATGCTATTTTGACTTTTTGATAAAAACTACTTATTTGACTTAAATGAGATTACACAGGCCCTAATTGCTTGAAATTGATGTTATATGTTATATTTAAACTTAATTATGCATCTACAACAAATAATAAACTAGTTTTAATGATCTTGGATCCTATAAACTCTAACAGATAACTGTTATGGCATTTGAAGTGGAGTTTTGACTTTCTTATGTTGAGGATGCCATTTTTATGATTCCTAGACACTAACTAAGCCTAATACAGTATGACTACACCAAAACTACACTAAAACAATAACAAGAATACAACAATCAAGCTTTATCCAAACACCCCCTTAAGTAAGTTGATTTTATGATTTCAAAGGATCTCACAGATTGATGCCATATTACTGATTGATAAGGATAGTACATGACATACTAAGCTATATTGAACACACAATCACTAATAATAACCACAAACTACCTTCAATCTAGATCATGCCATATTAACAGTGAAGATTAGAACATGAGCAATAGTAAATTCCAATTAACAAGCATGAGATGTTTGAACAATATAACAACTATCATACACAAAATAAGCTGGAAAACATAGAAATGAACAATAATAAGCAATTAACAATGATTATGCAAGAAATGGACAAAGTAGCTTACAAATGGAAGTTAACTGAGATGGTTGTCAAAGGTATCAAACCATAAACCTATCACTCCCCAAGGAGTTCTAAACCAGAATCCATCCACAAATAACCAGAATCCATTTCTTCTTGTTCTTCATAACTGACTTTTGCATTTTCACCATATTTATGATATTTATGAGTAACTTAAGCACACTGACAGGAAACTAATTTTTAACACTTGAAAAGCTTAATGCATCTTACAAATAACTAAAATTGAACCAGAGGAAACAAGAAAACAAGGTTTCAACAAGAATTAGCAAAGTTATCACTTTTGCTTAAAATTGCATAAACTGAATTTTGTGGAATAAACTTGAATTTAATTATAACAGAGATTCAAATTACACTAAATACTTTTAATACAACTGATTCCAACTAAAGAGCACAACTGAAATTGAAATTCTATTACCTACGAATTAAAACTAATTCAGTTACACTAATTCTACTACTAACTGCCTTTTCTTCTCTTTCTTCTTCACTTTTATAGGATGAGGTGAGTCCCCATAGCTTTCCCACTCCTGTCTCAGCCGTAGGATGGCCTCAATCCAATCCTAGCCTTCAAAATCAAATTGGCGGGAAAAGTTAAAATTGACAGTTGGGGTAGCTTGGAGTGGATTAGGAGCATTTATTACATCTTGGAGGGTTGTGGTTTGGAAGGGGGGACAAGTTATGGGAAGAGGAGGGGGAGGTTGAGTGTAGCAGTGGGTGTAGCAGGGCAAGTTGGGAGGTTAGGGGTGGTCAACGAAGGTTTGACCGGGGTAAATATAAAAACAGGGTGAAGTATTACTAGGGGGTGGGCTGGTTTGGTAATTGGGCTTGGGGTGGATTAGGAGTGGGCTTGGTTTTGGTGGGTTTATTTGTTGGGTGGATTAAATAATAAAAGGGATCCGTTTGTTTTGAGATTAATCACAAGGACCAAGTTTGTAATTTATGAAAATCCAAGGGACTGAAAATGTGCAAACTCCAAAGTTATCATAAGGATCAAAATTGAAAACTTTAATAACCCAAAGAACCAAAATGTACTTTTCCATTTTTTAAATTCCCGGGGACCAAATGTGACAAGTTGCAAAATACAGGGACCAAACATGTAAATTTCTCAAACTTCACCCCAAGGACGAAAAATGATTTTTTGTAACTTCCCAAGGACCCAAAATGATTTTTCTTTCAAAATTATCCCACCAGGGACCAAATCTGCCAAAGTTTGAAACTCAAGGGACCAAAAGTGTAAATTTCCAAAACTTTTCCAATTTTTCATCAAAGGGCAAAATATGACAACTTATGATTGTAAAAGGACCTTTGGTGATAATTTTCCATATTTTGAATGACCAGGTACTAGTTTTGTCATTTTATAAAAGTTGAGGGACTGAAACTGCCAATTTTGCAAACTTTATACATTTTTTATCTGTTTTTGCTCATTTTGCATCTAAAACATATAAAACACAATTTTGAAATATTTTTAGTATTTTGATGCATTTCTGAGTGTTTTTGTATGTTTTGCAGTTCAGATTTGACTAAAAATGATGAGTGTTTGAGCACTCATCAATCCCCCACACTAAACTATTGCTAGTCCCTAGCAATACTGTTTTGAAAACTTGATGGATTTTAAACTCTTTACCAAAATCCATCACTTCTGGAGTAGCCAGGTGTAAGAACTGTGACACACCTGATAACCGTGTGATTTTGAGCAAACCACCAGCTGTCAACGGATTTGATTAGTCTTTACCAAAAGCCGTTTGCTTCTGGACTAGCCAGCTCTTGATGGAATAGTCAACATCTTGGTGAGCTGATTACCAATTATGGATTTTCCACGGCCTTTACCATAAGCCATAATCTTGCGGGCTAGCCAACTCATTCGCTTTATGGGATATGGGGAGTTGAGGAACCATACAATTTTGGGCAAATTGCAAGCCATAAACTGATTTGAGATGTCTTTACTAAGAGCCGTTTGCTCCTGGACTAGCCAATCCCTTTTGTCGGTTAGACAAGGCGGACTGATAACCACAAAATTTTTGAAGCAACAGTGAAATTTTTTTGAAATTTTGGCAAAAAACGGGGGTATAAGATAGTAAAATGTGATAAAATTCGCTAGAATAGCGAAATACCCCCCCCCCCCCCCCACACACACACACACTTAGCATGAATATTGTCCTCAATATTCAAAGTCCCGGCTATTATGCCGACATTTTGAACGTAAAAGGGCAACATTGCAAGCTAAGCGTGGAAAACACCATTTTGTATTTTCACTTCATAAGTAACCATAGCATGGGGGACTCCCCCACACTTAGGGTGAAAACCCTATATGCATGCTACTATTTTTGTTTACCGAGTCGCTAGCTTGACTCGACCCCGAATTCATTTGTCCTTGGGGAAGCATGATGTGGAAGAAACAATCTCAATCGGACTTTCATTCAAGATGTTTGGACAAACATTTGAAGCACGTGAAAGTTCCACACCGATGAGATAAGTATCCGGCTCAAGATAATGATACATGAAAATGCCGGGATCAAATATAGTATCTTCATTCCCGAAGGAGTGAAGAACAAGAGAAGTCACCCTGTAGGTGAAGAAAAGGAAGAAAACCATGATGAAAATCATGATTTGATCTTCTTCCTGGAGATGAGGCTCATTAGCCTGAATTTGGATTTCAAAGGTTAAGCTCGTAAACATCCCGGGAGGGTGGGTGGGAATTTGCAAATTCTCATGATTGAGTGCATCTCCCCCCGGGCTATCAAACTCCGGAGGAGTCATGATATGATGCGTAAGTTCACCGGAGAACTCCTCATGAAGAGAATTACTCACAAGATGTGAATTCGTGAATTCATGTTCCGAAATAGACTCATCACAATCCTCATTCTGAATATCAAAGAGTGGATTATCAGAAATCAAAGTGAATTCAGATTCGAATTCAAAAAGAGGATTGGTGAGAGTAGTATTGAATGTTTCGGGAACAAAGTGATCAATATTCTCTATTGGACTGCTGGGATCAAAAGTGAGTGGTGGATCATGATATAGGAGACTTTCAATTTCTCCCAGATCGGCTTCGAAGTCAAGGAGACCATCATCACTTTCCAATGAAAGTGGATTGATGTGAGTAAATTCATCAGCGAACTCCTCAAGAAGAGGATCAACATCAGACTGAGGGAGTGATGCCTCAATATACTCAATGTCTCCATGAGATGTACAATCATCATTAAAATCTGAGAAAGTCTCAAAATGATCGTTTGAACACTCAAGAGGGGAAGGAATATCACACATATGCTCAAGAGTTCCTTGTGACTCTCCTGGGATTGGGACAAGGTTCTCAACACTAGACTTTATGAATTCGTCCGATTCCTTATCAGGAACAGTGTCAAGATGCTCGTCCCCCATGATCAAAGAGTGAGTGGGAACCTCGGGTGTGATAGCAGTTGTTTGAGATGGAATCTCAACTGCTGGGGTATCAACTGATGAACTTGATGAAGTTTTATAAAATTCAAGGATGTCAAGTGTATCCTCATCATCACTGTCATCAGGAATGAGACGGAACTGAGAGCTAGATTTGGCTGCTTTTTCTTTTGCAATGGATTCCCTCACATATTTTTCATAGGCATCTTGGGAATTTATCCTAGCAGCCTGCTCTTCAGCTAGCAATTCTTCCATGGATTTTTGATGAGTATGTCTTTGGGCAAAGTCTTTAACTAAACCCTTAAGCTCATCAACGATTTTCATCATATTTTGCATTTCTGGAAGAAGTGCTTGATTCATATCGTACTGTGGAGGTTGGTCGTAATAAGGTGTGTCAAAATTGTCACAAGGATATGGATTCCCTGATTGACAATCTGAGCTGAAGTGTGGACCTCCACAGTAATCACAACAGTAAAACTGTTGAGGCTGTGAGTCGTATGTGCTAGAGTCATAATTGTTATCGAGAAACTGCTCATAGACAAGCGTGTGTCCCGATTGACAATCAGAACTGTAGTGTGAACCACCACAGTATTCACAACAGTAAAACTACTGAGACTGATGTTGTGGTAGCTGGTGGAATAAATCAGTCGTGTCATGGTAGGAATAGGGATCTTGGTTATAGACAGACCCGTTTCCTGACTCTACCATGCCACAACCGGGGCAATTACCACCATTATAAGGATTACCACACCACTGGCAAATCAGAAAGTGTAGATGAGACATAGAAAGAATCAAAAGTGTATAGAGGGGTAGGGATGAAGAATCAAAGATGTGAGAGGGTAAAGGAGAATGTTTTTAGATAAACATTTTGTACAAATGATAAAGAAAATGTTTTTGTGTTTTTTGTGTTCGTTGAAAACTGAGTTTAAAAAGTTTTCGTGAACAGTTTTGTTTTGATAATAAGAAAATATGAACAAAGGATGGATAAATGTACAATGGAACGAATTCCAAAATCACTAATCAGAAAAACCGTTTAGAAAACGCACACAACCTCCCCGGCAGCGGCGCCAAAAATTGATTGATGCTAAACCATCAACTTATAGTGACCAAGGAATGGTCAACAAAGTCAGACTGCCTAGAGTTAATGCTCCGCGGAAGTATAGTGTTTCCCCGGGTCGTTATGTCCTGACGAGGTGTGATGGTTATAAAACGGTTTCGTGATCGGGTGAATTTGGACAGGAAAAGGTTTGTGAGTGATTAAGCTAAGGAATCTACAAGGAAATAGCTTAAACTTAGCTATATGAATAAGACAGGAAAGTGGGAAAAACTAGAAACGTTTAAAACTTAAAACGCGTACATTCACGTTTAAATAAAACGTAAACGTACGAAATAAAAAGTGAAAACGGAAATCTGAAAACCCCCAGGGGGTGAAAATGACTTTTTTACAAACGTAAAGGTAAAAGAAAATTTTTAGAAAAAGAAAATAAATTTTTACACTAATTAATTATTTATTATTAACTAATTACTATTTAATACTAATTATTAATATTAAAAACACTTAAATATAATTTAATACTAATTAAATACTAGAAAAATGAAAATAAAATTTCTAAAATCATAAAATAACTAAAAACAAGTTTTAAAATTAAAAATAAGTATTTTTATCTTTTTGTGCTTTTTCTATTAATTAATTACTAATTAATTATTAATTACCTAATTAAACTATTTTAAATTATAAAAAATAGAAAATGAACAGTAAAAATTCTAGAAAAATTCCTAAAATTATATTATAATATATAAAAGCTAGAAAAAATATAAAAACTAGGTCTTACTTAATAAAAACTAATTATGCTATTTAAAACTTAATTATTAATTAATTATTAATAAAACTAATATTAAATCTAATAATTACTAAATGACAAAATAAAAATCTGAGAAAATTACTAAAATTACTTTAATATAAAAGGAATTTAATAAAAATATAAAAAAGCTAAGTGCTTAACAAAAATTTAAAAATGAAAATTAAAATTAAATTACATTAAATAGAAACTATCACTTAAAATTAAATTGATTTTTCTTGCTTTTCTTTCTGGAAAACTATTTTACAACTAAAAACATGAAACTTTTATAAAAACAACTTTTATGGAAATAAAAAGTAAGCACTTGAAGTGCTTATTGGGTCAACAGTTGACTTTTGTTGACTAAGTAAGGAAATAAGCTCAAATGAGCTTAAGTGGGACCCACAATGGATGATTCAGGTTCACTTGAGTTTAAGGGACATGTATAAGCCAGAAAAAGCAATTGAGAACCACAGAATAAGCCATAAGCTAACAAAAAGCATTTTGATTACTTGTTTCCAAACAAAAAGTGGGACAGACTTGGAGAGGGTAAACAGATGGGGTCCACTAGGTCCTAGGTCAAATGGGTGCTCAATCTTTGAAGCCCACCAGGAGGGGGGTTATGAGGACCAAGGAAGGGTGGCTGTGGACCACTGTGGTGGCCAGAAAACCACCACCAAGTGGTGGTGGTGGGTGATTGTTCTGTGAAGCAGAGCAGGGGTCTCCCCTGCAGCTGTGTTTGGCCAATTGTGGGGCCCAGTAGAAAATTCCTAAAAATATATTGAAGATGGGAACTCAAAGATGAGCTGATGGACAACAAATTGTGAAAAGCTTAGATCCTAAATCACATCACAAAAATCACAATAAATCCTTGAAATATGGGAAAAATCTGAAACATGCTATTTTGACTTTTTGATAAAAACTACTTGTTTGACTTAAATGAGATTACACAGGCCCTAATTGCTTGAAATTGATGTTATATGTTATGTTTAAACTTAATTATGCATCTACAACAAATAATAAACTGGTTTTAATGATCTTGGATCCTATAAACTCTAACAGATAACTGTTATGGCATTTGAAGTGGAGTTTTGACTTTCTTATGTTGAAGATCCCATTTTTATGATTCCTAGAAACTAACTAAGCCTAATACAGTATGACTACACCAAAACCACACTAAAACAATAACAAGAATATAGCAATCAAGCTTTATCCAAACACCCCCTTAAGTAAGTTGATTTTATGATTTCAAAGGATCTCACAGATTCATGCCATATTACTGATTGATAAGGATAGTACATGACATACTAAGCTATATTGAACACACAATCACTAATAATAACCACAAACTACCTTCAATCTAGATCATGTTAACAGTGAAGATTAGAACATGAGCAATAGTAAATTCCAATTAACAAGCATGAGATGTTTGAACAATACAACAACTATCAATCACAAAATAAGCTGGAAAACATAGAAATGAACAATAATAAGCAATTAACAGTGATTATGCAAGAAATGGACAAAGTAGCTTACAAATGGAAGTTAACTGAGATGGTTGTCAAAGGTATCAAACCATAAACCTATCACTCCCCAAGGAGTTCTAAACCAGAATCCATCCACAAATAACCAGAATCCATTTCTTTTTGTTCTTCATAACTGACTTTTGCATTTTCACCATATTTATGAGTAACTTAAGCACACTGACAGGAAACTAATTTTTAACACTTGAAAAGCTTAATGCATCTTTCAAATAACTAAAATTGAACCAGGGGAAACAAGAAAACAAGGTTTCAACAAGAATTAGCAAAGTTATCACTTTTGCTTAAAATTGCATAAACTGAATTTTGTGGAATAAACTTGAATTTAATTATAACAGAGATTCAAATTACACTAAATACTTTTAATACAACTGATTCCAACTAAAGAGCACAACTGAAATTGAAATTCTATTACCTACGAATTAAAACTAATTAAGTTACACTAATTCTACTACTAACTGCCTTTTCTTCTCTTTCTTCTTCACTTTTATAGGATGAGGTGAGTCCCCACAGCTTTCCCACTCCTGTCTCAGCCGTAGGATGGCCTCAATCCAATCCTAGCCTTCAAAATCAAATTGGCGAGAAAAGTTAAAATTGACAGTTGGGGTAGCTTGGAGTGGATTAGGGAGCATTTATTACATCTTGGAGAGTTGTGGTTTGGAAGGGGGGACAAGTTATGGGAAGAGGAGGGGGAGGTTGAGTGTAGCTGTGGGTGTAGCAGGGCAAGTTGGGAGCTTAGGGGTGGTCAACGAAGGTTTGACCGGGGTAAATATAAAAACGGGGTAAAGTATTACTAGGGGGTGGGCTGGTTTGGTAATTCGGCTTGGGGTGGATTAGGAGTGGGCTTGGTTTTGGTGGGTTTATTTGTTGGGTGGATTAAATAATAAAAGGGATCCGTTTGTTTTGAGATTAATCACAATGACCAAGTTTGTAATTTATGAAAATCCAAGGGACTGAAAATGTACAAACTCCAAAGTTATCATAAGGATCAAAATTGAAAACTTTAATAACCCAAAGAACCAAAATGTACTTTTCCATTTTTTAAATTCCCGGGGACCAAATGTGACAAGTTGCAAAATACAGGGACCAAACATGTAAATTTCTCAAACTTCACCCCAAGGACTAAAAATGATTTTTTGTAACTTCCCAAGGACCCAAAATGATTTTTCTTTCAAAATTATCCCACCAGGGACCAAATCTGCCAAAGTTTGAAACTCCAGGGACCAAAAGTGTAAATTTCCAAAACTTTTCCAATTTTTCACCAAAGGGCAAAATATGACAACTTATGATTGTAAAAGGACCTTTGGTGATAATTTTCCATATCTTGAATGACCAGGGACTAGTTTTGTCATTTTATGAAAGTTGAGGGACTGAAACTGCAAATTTTGCAAACTTTATACGTTTTTTATTTGTTTTTGCTCATTTTGCATCTAAAACATATAAAACACAATTTTGAAATATTTTTAGTATTTTGATGCATTTCTGAGTGTTTTTGTATGTTTTGCAGTTCAGATTTGACTAAAAATGATGAGTGTTTGAGCACTCATCAACGACGTCACCAAGGCTGTCAAGAGCACGTTACATGTGACGGCCCAGAACACGTTTATACATGATGGCGTCAGGACTTAACCTAACGACGTCAGATGATTTAAAGTGACGACGTCAGGAAAAAGGCTTACACGAGAAGAAACCTTAGTGAAACCATCACAAGCTGATCAAGACAATAATAACTTACGCGCGGAGTAGCTGACACTGTTTTGGCCATAACTTTTGCATACGAACTCGGATTTGAGCGATTCAAAAAAGGAAACGATCGGGATGAAAAAATATTCAATTTGGTGAAAAAATGTTCTTGATGCCGTCATGTGTACAGGCTGACACCGTCAAGATGGGCCGACAAAAAATCTGCCTATAAATATAACCTTATTACTTCACTTTTTGTAAGCCCTAAACCCTAAGGTCGATTCCTGGGTTTAGGTAGGTGTTTTTCCAGAAACTTAGGGTTTCAATCACTCCATAAATATCTTGTAATGGTTTGATGATTCTATCTTAATTCATGTCTTCAATTATCTTTATTGTTGCTTGTTCTTCGTTAATTATGCTTGGCGAATTCATCTTGTGTCTACTTATGATTGTGTGTAACTTGTATATAATTGATTAGATCTTATTGATGTCTTTGTTGATGTTTGTGTCTATCTTCATCAATTAGGGTGTGACAACTTCAATCGGTCTAGTTGATTTAGCTTATAATTCTTGTTTCCTATTGTCTCTTGTTTGGTTGATTGATATCGATGTTAGGCTTAAGAAAACTGGCAGACTTCTAATTGGTAACTTGCTTGAACATCTTGAGAAACATGATCGGAGGTGTACTACAATTTAATGGTTGTATTTAATGCATAAACGAATTCTAGTGATCCCATGTTAGGAGCTTTTAACGGCTCGACATAGGAGTGAAGTAAGAGCTTATGGAGTTAGGAAATATTGTACACGGCCCTACGAATGGTATTAAGGAATACAACCCGTAAATTAAAACAAGGATGTGACAATTCAATAGGTAGAATTGGATAGCTAGCAAGGAGTAATACATCATAGGTAGATACGCTTCACTTCCCTTGTAGAACCCTAGTTTACTTTTCTTGTTTATTAGTTTAATTAGTAGCTATTGGGTTAGTTGATTAGCAACTAATTCCACCTACTCTTCAAATACCCGAGATTTTTACCTGCTTTTCATAAAATATAAAAACACAAAAAAGAATCATCCTTCACCTTTAGACCTAGTTAGATTAATTTCAATCCTAACGACACTATTCCTGAGTTGAACGATCAATCCCCCGATACTTGTCACTATACTATACAACAACGATCAGGTACACTGCCTGGTGGGGGTTGTAAGCTTCTCAAGATCCCTTGAGAGGTAAAACCTGTTGCGAGGGCGCAATCCCACGTATCAAGTTTTTGGCGCCACAGCCCGGTGAATAGTTATTGCCTAGGTTTTAATTTATTTTGATTAGGTCTACTCATTAGATTCCTTTTTAGTGAGATTTTTATTTTCTTTTTATTAGCTTTCTTATAGTCTATATTTTTCTTTGTGCCCTTTGTTTGTAAAACCATTTTCATCTGTCACTATGGCGGATGAAATTCCATTTAGATCACTAACAATAGAGGAACAATTATACTTCACTAATAGATTTGCTTCCTATAATTCCAATGATTCTTTATGTGATCTTAGTGACATCCAAGAGGAGTTGGGGGTAAAGTTAGATGGGTTTGATGAATTTTATGCATGTGTGATTTCAATTAGACGATCATTATCAGGATGAATTCCTTTTAGTGTGACCCTTTGGAAGAATTTTGAGGAAAGTTTCCTAACCGTGAACCATAAGTTGAATGAATTGATGGGTTTGTATCCGTCAGACTTTGAGGAAACAAATGAGAAGGATTTATCCAACTATAGGTACCATGAGTAAGAAGACCTAGTTTCTAAGAACATGAACTTAGAATCAAACCAAGATTAAGAGATAGTTAGTTTTGAACTACCTAGTTGCATGAGCGGGATAGATTTCACCAAAACATACAACACACATGAGGTTAGAGTTGAGCCACTTAGTTGCATGTCCTAGTTAGGCACTACCATAATACAAGATGAACACATAGGTGATATTGATGTGATGGAAAAAGATAGTAGAAAATCCAAGCCCACTAAGTACCCCACAAGTCCTACCATCATTTGAGGCATACACACCGCCCGTGACTTACCCGGAAGAAGTAGAAGAGACTATAGGAACCCCAATTGAGGTAGAACCCTTGGACCAAGCACCACTAGAGGATATAGGTTTGAATACTTGTAATGATAACCTTACTCTTAGTTCTATGGAATTTCCTAGTGTTGTTGAACCGGAACCTCAATCATTACACAACTTTCCATCCTTAGATTTATTTCTAGGAGACAAAAGAGGAATCGACCCACCCATCAACCAATATTACCCAGGTAGTTTTAGGATGAAGGAAGCCATTCACTCACCCCCTTCACCTCACGTGGCATATTCCCACCCTAAGGGTGTGTATCGCTACTTCCACCCGCACTTAATCCTAAGTGTAGGGAAAACCTCCCCTATTTCCGTTAAATAAGGGTAGAGTCATGCTCGTAACTCGAACAAAAACAAGCGCTTCTTGGGAGGCAACCCATGTTTTTAATTGTTTGATGTTTTTTATTTTATTTGTTTGTTTGTTTGTGTCATATATGCTTAATCATAGTTGTTTAATTTTCATGTTTCGAATAATTTGTGAAAATGCTTTATTTTGTTTTTAACCTCGCCTTAATTGCATATAAAGGTATTTTACAAAAAGATAAGTGTAGGGAAGTTTATATTTTGTTAAAAAGAACGAAATTCGAACATGAAAATTTCACAATTCATGATTAGCATATATTCTATCTTGTTTGCGTGTCAATACTTGTGGATATGTTTTATGAGTTCCTATTTGTAATTCATTCCACAAGTATCCTATCCTTTAATTGTTTTGTTTCTATTTCTAAGTCTGGAATTACATCTAGTTGTGATTTTTGTTCGGTTTGATGCTTTGGGTTTTGTGTTTGTTGATTACAGGACAAGAAGATGATTTATATTTTTGGAGGGAAGCTTTCAACGTTCATTTTCTTGGAGGTAGATTTAACCATGTTGTCACATTATCCACACCGAACGAATCAGGGGAGTATTAGTTTCTTTCATTCTTATTTATTTTTAATTTTACATCTTTTATCTAGAACATTGGGGATAATGTTCGGTTTAAGTGTAGGGTGGGTATATTAGAAACTATAACTCCACTTGATTTTTGTTTTGTTTGATAGTGAATGTGTAATAAAACTGAGAGAAACATTTGTTAGGGCAATTTTAGCACCAAATTTAAATTTTTTTGCAACATATAGGAGTGAAACTTTAGTCTTAATAAGCGTCTCATGGATAGGAATCGTATGACTAGCACAAAAACCATACCACTCAAAAAAATTTCCACCCCAAAAATGTGAGGTTCGCCTTTAGATCTTTAGGAAAAAGCATTCATTGTTGGTGCTTATGAGTGTATCGGTAGTATTTAGATTCTAGAACTTGTGATAGCGATGCATCCCGAGACCGCTAGTGAGACTATATTCGTGTAGTTAGGATTTACTACATGATAAGAGGCATTAGGATAACCCTTGTTTTACACCTGTAATATAATTGCTTTACTTCTTAGGTCAAGTAATTCTCCCACACCTTTGCGTTGTACTCATTTTTAGTACACGATACCCCTAGTACACCCCTCCGAGCCTATCTTTTTCGTTTCTAACTTTAAGCATCTTACTTAAAGATAGAATTTGTTTACAATCCACCCCAAATGTACACCCAAATCGCCTTAGCCTTCCGTGTATGCACTAATCTTTAGTGCATTATTGTTATTTGTTTAAACCCTTAGTTAGTTGTCTAATTGATTACATGGTTGCTAAGTCGAGTCGTATCTTGTACATATTATTTTGGGACGATTGGGACTCATGGGTAAAGTACTATTGTAATGGAGTAATGGGGATGACGTCAATTATTACCCCCATATGTGCGTTAATATTTAAAAGTACTCAAAGTGTTTTGATTATCTTGATTCGAGTCATTAGAATAGTTGATTGTAAACTATGTAAAAGCTCAAGTGTAGGGAGGAAACGAGCTCCCTTTGATGTATTATTTTGGATGGTAGAGTAAAAGTGTATGCAAAAAAATCAAAAAAATCAAAAAAATAAATAAAAATGAAAAAAAATTAGAAAAAGAAAAGAGAAAAACATACGGGCTACCATCCATTTCTTTTATTTATGTTTAAGTCAAATAGCGTCTTGAAAAAAATCCAAAAAAAGTCGTAGTTAGTTCAAGTTGAGTTGAGTCTTGGCTTAGCAACGCCTCATTGTACATGTAGTTAACTAAGACAATTGACTTGCCACCAGTATAATATCCGTTTATCCAACAAAATCGTGTTTTCCATATCCCCTACACCTAAAGTTATAACCCTTTAAAAGACCTCTTTGATAGTTTTCCTAGGTGCTTACGCCAAGTGGTGGAGGTTTTAATCCTTTCCCAAGCTTATGGTAATCTATTTGCTATGACAGGTAGTGAGTGATATTTCTCCATTTCCAATTATGACATATAAATTTACAACACCCGAGAGATGAGAGTATCCAAATACTTAATGTGAGGTGCTAGTGTATAATTTCCGTGCTTGTTTTGACTAAGGTAGAATGATCATTTGTTGCAATTACTTTTATATTAGTGTTAAATGACCCATAACTTGTATTTTTATTGGCGGAAAAACTCATTTGCTGGAGGACAAGCAAATCCCAAGTGTAGGGATATTTGATAAGACGAAAAGTGTACCGCTTTTAGGGCGTCATTTAAGCCCTAAAACGTGATTATTTGATCAAATATTGCCCTAAATCGTTCCTTTTGTCCTTTTAGGTACTTGGGACGTGATTTCTGGAATATGAAGCATTTTGGAGCTTTTTAGACGTTTTTATGCTCAAGAATGAAGAAAACGAGAAAATCAAGAATTCATGCTGGAAACAGTACCTGACGGCGTCAAGCTCTACAAGGTGACACCGTCACCAAGGCCGTCAAGAGCACGTTACATGTGACGGCCCAGAACACGTTTATACATGATGGCGTCAGGACTTAACCTGATGACGTCAGATGATCTAAAGTGACGACGTCAGAAAAAAGGCTTACACGAGAAGAAACCTTAGTGAAACCATCACAAGCTGATCAAGACAATCATAACTTACGCGCGGAGTAGCTGACACTGTTTTGGCCATAACTTTTGCATACGAACTCGGATTTGAGTGATTCAAAAAAGGAAATAATCGGGACGAAAAAATCTGAGATTTAGGGAAAAAATGTTCTTAACACCATCATGTGTACGGGTTGACGTCGTCAAGGTGGTCTGACAGAAAATCTGCCTATAAATATAACCTTATTACTTCACTTTTTGAAAGCCCTAAACCCTAAGGTCAATTCCTGGGTTTAGGTAGGTGTGTTTCCAGCAACTTAGAGGGTTTTAATCACTCCATAAACATCTTGTAATAGTTTGATGATTCTATCTTAATTCATGTCTTCAATTATCATTATTGTTGCATGTTCTTCATTAATTATGCTTGGCTAATTCATCTTGTGTCTACTTATGATTGTGTGAAACTTGTATATAATTGATTAGATCTTATTGATGTCTTTGTTGATGTTTGTGTCTATCTTCATCAATTAAGGTGTGACAAATTCAATAGGTCTAGTTGATTTAGCTTATAATTCTTGTTTCCTATTGTCTCTTGTTTGGTTGATTTATATCGAGGTTAGGCTTAAGAAAACTAGCAGACTTCCAATTGGTAACTTGCTTGAACATCTTAAGAAACATGATCGGAGGTGTACTACGATTTAATGGTTGTCTTTAATGCATAAGAGAATTCTAGTGATCCCATGTTAGGAGCTTTTAACGGCTCGACATAGGAGTGAAGTAGGAGCTTATAGAGTTAGGGAATATTATACACGGCCCTACGAATGGTATTAAGGAATACAACCCGTCAATTAAAACAAGGATGTGACAATTCAATAGGTAGAATTGGATAGCTAGCAAGGAGTAATACATCATAGGTAGATACGCTTCACTTCCCTTGTAGAACCCTAGTTTACTTTTCTTGTTTATTAGTTTAATTAGTAGATGTTGGGTTAGTTGATTGGCAACTAATTCTGCCCACTCTTCAAATACCCGAGATTTTTACCTGCTTTTCATAAAATATAAAAACACAAAAAAGAATCATCCTTCACCTTTAGACCTAGTTGGATTAATTTCAATCCTAACAACACTTTACCTGAGTTAAACGATCAATCCCCCGATACTTGTCACTATACTATACTACAACGATCAGGTACACTGCCTGGTGGGGGTTGTAAGCTTCTCAAGATCCCTTGAGAGGTAAAACCTGTTGCGAGGGCGCAATTCCCACGTATCATGTACCACTAAGGTGCGTTGATACTCTTGAATTTCTTTGTTTTGTAGAATGAGTTGTTGGCGTGCAGTTTTGTGGCGTTGATTTAGTAGAGACCGGTCCGTAAGTTGTAGGTGACATGTTTTCTACCGTAGTAATACCAATAACAAAATATAATGACATATACTGAGGATAATATATGATTATGAATATAAGAATCTACAAAGTCAACCTTTTTGTAGATGATTGATATGACTACTGTTTGGAGACACGAAACTAAGATTATGCGCATTGGTTCCTATATTATAATACAAAATGGATTGCATAATCGGTAGAATTGTTAAAAAACTAAAGAAATTAATTAAACCTTGAAAGATGAATTTGTAACCAAACCTTGATACAAATGAAATGGCGACGTTGTTGTTGGTGTTCGTACACCTAAATTTGTAGCAGGTGTACGTGGGCAATCTATGAGGAACATGAATAAAGTTAGTGAGTGTACGATGTCCAAAAATAATTGTGTAAGTAGCATAAAAGAAAGTTGTAACGAAATTATAAGGTGAAAAGTTAACTTACTATTTGTCATGTCAGAAAACAGCAGCCTTTGATAAGTTGTTGGTTGAGACGGTGCACAGCTAATAGCGGAACCTATCAATTCAAACAATCAAAGGAATAAGATGCTATTTTGAATATTCCAACACCATGGATCAATAGTTATGAATGTAGGAATGTACAAAGGCAACCTTTTTGTATAGGAATGATATGACTACTGTTGGGAGACACGAAAGTAAGATTATGCGCATTGGTTCCTACATTAGAATACACAACGGATTGCATAATCGGTAAACTTGTTCAACAAACAAAAGAAATTAACTAAACATTGAAAGATGAGTTTGTAACCAAACCTTGATACAAATGAAATGACGAAGTTGTTGTTGGTGTTCCTACCAATGAATTGGTAGCAGGTCTACGTGGAAGATCAATGAGGAACATGAATAGTGTCAGTGAGTGTACGATGTACAAAAATATATGTGTAAGTAGTATTTCAGGAAGTTGTAACGGTTGTATAAGGTGAAAAGGTAACTAACTATTTGTCATGTCCGAAAGCCGCAGCCGTTGATAAGTTGTTGGTTGAGTAGGTTGACAGCTAATAGCGGAACCTATCAATTCAAAGAATCAAAAATGAATAACATGCTAACACGTAAATTTATTTGAAATATGAGTATTTGGCACATTATTATTAGCATTTTTGTATTCTTTTTATCTGATGAATAAAAAGATGAAGAAAATTATTATAAACATAAGGAGACTTTGATATTAACAATCAACTTACCTGAAATATGTTGTGGGTGTATTGGAAAATGTCCATGGAGCGACATTTACAGTTAACAGATTATCTAAGAAATGGAAAATCAATATTAATAAGACGATGCGAAAAAGTACCACAATAATTAATGAATACATCATTCGAAATAGAAGCTTACAATTCAATAGTTCTGTCAAAGAAACTCTTCCTTTAGATGATTGTGAATCTACCAACATGGGTATTGGAACATTCTCTGAAGAAACATTACCAACAGATTGAAACGATCTTGAATTGTTACTGGAGGTAGAAATATTTTGGTGTTGTTGAGATTTCTTATTCGACACTTTTTTTTGAAGACATGTGATTTGATGGTTTTTTACTGTTTTCATGAACCATGTTGTTGTTACTGATGATTCTGAGCCTTCTTCGTAAATAAGAATGTGGATATATAGATCATGCAATCACATATATTAATAACACATACGTTTAAACATGTGTTTGAAATTTGAAAGTTTTTTAAATATTCATTATGGGCTTTCATTAATAGTAAATGCAATAATCTTTGGGCTTTAATTGGGTAGAATATTAAATGGACTAAATTAGGAAATAATTTGATCAGTTTCAGTTTTGAATAATTTGAATAGTTTTGATATGGAAAATTCAGTATTTAATAGAACAAATTTTGACAAAACAAAAATTTTATGCAAAGAATATAAGACGTTTCAAGTTCAGTAGAGTTTTATTTTCATTCTATATGACTATGACTTAACTTATTGGTTCAAGGATATAAGAAATCTTAGTTAATATATATATATATATATATATATATATATATATATATATATATATATATATATATATATATATATATATATATATATATATATATATATATATATATAAAAGAAAAAAAACGGTAATGTAATATGATTCAAGATTCTAACATTGGTATTCTCGGTATAAAAGTAGTAACTTGCAAATTGCATTACATAAAATAACAATATTGATTTCTTATTGAACACACTTAGTAATTGAAATCATCAAAAGGAAATGTAGCAGCCATAGGAAATCATTCATGTTGTACTTGATTCAATCTTCATCAAAGAAGTTTAGGTCGACAATATAGTCATCATCTATATCATGACCCATTTCACGAAGAGCATTGATCATTTATTGTGCCTTGTTAATCTTAGACAACAAACCGTCCAGAAGTTTTTGACATGCTTTGTCATTTCCAGCATTCAATCTTAGCCAATCAATAATAGGTTCCGGATTAAAGTCATCTGATAATAAGAATTGGACATGTTAAACAACTAAAATCGGGTTAATAATAGCAATTAATTAATTTTTATTACCTTCATCTTGTTTAGAAGAATTTCCTTCTTCAAAAATAGAAGAAACAAAAGCATTATCCTCGACATTAGTATGGGTTCAAGGATATTACCACCTTCCATAATGTCGGATGGTAAAGGCTACGAACAAAGACACGAAGAAATAAGATAGACTAAAGAAATCCTAGAAATAAAAATAAAGTCTTACTAGAAAGGAATCTAGCAAGTAGACCTAATAAAAAGAAATCATAACCTAGACAATAACTATTCCCCGGCAACGGCGCCAAAAACTTGATACGTGGGAATCGCACCAGGCTTTACCTCTCGAGAGATCTCGAGAAGCTTACAACCCCCACCAGGCAGTGTACCTGATCGTGTAGTATAGTATAGTGACAAGTACCGGGGGATTGATCGTTCAACTCAGGAATAGTGTCGCTAGGATTAGAAAGTCTCCTAAACTAAGTCTAAAAGTTAAGGATGATTCTTTTTGTATTTTTATATTTTATAAAAGCAAATAAAAATATCGGGTTTTGGAAGAGTAGGCGGAATTAATTGCTAGCCAACTAACCCAAATTAACTAAGATGCAATCAAAATAAAATAACAAAAATGAAAATAAAGCTAATTACTAATGTGGTGTAAACAATGATGGGGAAAGTTGTGTTTACTTAGGTTTCATTACTCCCTAGATATCTTTTACAGGTTGATAGTTTGTTACAATTGCATGGATGACGGGTCGTATTCCTTAATACTAGTCGTAGAGCCGTGTACAATATTCTCTAACTCTATAGGATCCTACTTCACTCCTATGCTGAGCCGTTAGAAGCTCCTAACATGGGATCATTAGAATTCTCCTACGCATTAAATACAACCAAAAATCATAGTACACCTCTGATCATGTTTCTTAAGACGTTCAAGCATGTTACCAATGGAAGTCTGCCAGTTTTCTTAAGCCTAACATCGAATACAATCATCCGTAACAACTATAAACAAACAATCAACCCATAATTAAGATCTAGGTTTCACTACATCTAAGCAAACACAAAAGAAATCTAGCCGAGCATGTTAAATTGAAGACAAGCGTAAGATATATTCAAGCAACACATAGACATATTGATTGAATTGAAAGAGTACTTATCTCAAATTGACATGAAAAGTTCAAAGGGTTGGAACCCTTGAAAAAGCTATAAAAATTTGTCCTAGGGTTTCTCCCTCAAAGTTGCACACTAATGAATGGAATTTGGAAAACTATATATAGATTTTACAGGGTGACGGCGTCAAGAAGAAAATTGTTACGCCGTCAACTCGCCGCCCATAATGAAATCGGATTGCCTAGATCCACTTTTGACGCCGTCATGTGTATTTTTCTTCTGGGCCGTCACGTGCAATTGAACCATGATGGCCTTGGTGACGCCGTCATCTCTTTAGTACAAAACTTCACTGGACCGTCACGGGTATCTACCATATCCACCTCTTGTATTACTCTTGACGCCGTCATTAAGAAACTTGTGACGCCGTTAGGTATTGTTCCCAGAAAATAAAATTAAGACTTTGCCGTTTTTTTCACTTTTATGCTCCAAAAATGTCCAAAATGCTTCCTTTTCCAGATTTCTCTCCAAAAGTACCTAAAATGACAAAAAGAACGATTTAGGGCAATATTTGATCAAATAAATTCGAATTTGGGGCTTAAATGACCCCTTAAAAACGGTTCATTTTTTGCCTCATCAAATACCCTTACACTTGAGATTTGCTTGTCCTCGAGCAAATGCACTTTTATTCTAATAAAAATACAAGTTAGAGGTCATTTAACACTAATATAAAAGTAATTACAACAAATAATCGTTCCACTAAAGACCAAAGACAAGCACGGAGGTCATACACTAGCACCTTTCAAAGAGTATTTAGATACTCACATCTCTCGGGTGTAATAAAGTATATATCACAATAAGGAAATGGAAAACATCTCTCACTACCTGTCATAACAAAATAGATTACCATACGCTTGGGAAAGGATCAAACCTCCACCACTTGGCGTAAGCACCTAGGATAAACTATCAAAGATGTCTTTTAAAGGGTTATAACGTTAGGTGAAGAGATATGGAAAACACGGTTTTGTTGGATAAATGAAATATTTACTGGTGGCGAGTTAATCATCTTGGTTAATTACATGTACAATATGGCATTGCTAAGCCAAGACTAGACTCGACGTAAGCTAATAAAATCAAAAATATCAAAAACATAAAACAAACATAAAATGAAACGGGATGGTAGTCCGTATGTTTTTTCTCTTTTTCTTTTTTTATTTTTTTTTAATTTTTTTTCTTTTTCTTAATTTTTTCATTTTTTTTCTTTTTTTTTTGGATACACTCTTGCCCTGTCATCCAAAATAATACATGATAGGGAATGTACATTCCCCTTACACTTGAATTTTTACATACTTTACAATAAACTATTCTAATGACTCGAATCAAGATAATTAAAACACTTGGAGTACTTTTAAGATTAACGTACATATGGGAGTAATAATATGTTGTTCTTCCCCATTACTCCATAACACAAGTACTTTACCCATGAATCCCAATCGTCCCAAAACAATATGTACAAGATATGACTCGACTTAGCAACCATGTAATCAATTAGATAATTAACTAAGGGTTTAAACAAATAACAATAATGCACTAAAGATGAGTGCATACACGGAAGGCTAAGGAGATTTGGTTGTACATTTAAGTGGGTTGTAACAAATTCTTCCTTTAAGTAAGATGCTTAAAGTTAAAAACGAAAAGATAGGCTCGGAGGGGTGTACTAGGGGTTTCGTGTACTAAAAATGAGTACAACGCTAAGGTGTGGGAAAAGGTAATTGACTTTACTAGCCAAATAATATGACTTAAATGGTCAAGTAATTATGATACGGGTTTAAACACAAGGGTGATCCTAATGCCTCTTATCATGTAGTAAATCCTACTACACGAATGTAGTCTCACTAGCGGTCTCGGGATGCATCACTAACGCAAGTTCTAGAATCTAAATGCTACCGGTACACTCATAAGCACTAATAGTAAATGCTTTTCCTATCAAATCTAAAGGCGAACCTCACATATTTGGGTGGAAAATTTTTCTGAATAGTACGGTTTTGTGCTAGTCATACAACTCCTATCCATGAGACTCTTGCTAAGGCTAAAGTTTCACTCCTAAATGTTGTAAAAAAATTTAAATTTGGCGCTAAAATTACACTAACAAGTATTTCTCTTAGTTTATTACACACCTACCATCAAACAAACAAACTCAAGTGCAATAATATCCTATAAGGTATCATCATTTACCCTCTCCTTACACTTAGGTTGAACATTGTCCCCAATATTCAATTAAAGAATGTAAAAGTGAAATAGGTAAAAGAATGAAAGCAAATAATCCCCTGATTCGTTCGGTGTGGATAGTGTGATAACAAGGTTAGATCTTCCTCCAAGAAAATGAACATTCAAAGCTTCCCTTCCAGAAAAATAAATCATCTTCTTGTCATATATAACATGTTAAACCTAAGAAAACAAACAAGGCAACCTCGCGTAAAATCGGCGGAAATCTATATATACTAGCAAGTCCTAGAAAACAAATTAAGATATAACGCTTGTGGAATGAATGTTTGCAAATTTCCTGGAGTTTATAAAACTAAAGAATTAATAAAAACTTTAAGACTCCGTTAGAAAAAACAAAACTCGCAAAATTTCCAGAATTTTACATATGACGCCGTTAGGAGAAAACTCATGACGCCGTCAGAAGTGACCTGCAGAAATTTTTACGTTAAGTTTCTGGAAAATTTCTGGAAAAACTTATGTCCTACTTCGCGGAAAATCCTGCAAAACATCATTATGACTCGATACAAGCATTTGACTCTAACAAATACTAATACACATGTCCATTTAATATTGTGGAGAATCAAGATCAATTTCGTTCTTAAAAACAAATTTGGGGTTTCCCCTTACACTTATCTTTTGCAAAATACCTTTATATGAAGTTAAGACGAGGTTAAACGACAAAATAAACCATTTTCACATTTTTGGTATGAAACATGATCTACCAACAATAAAAACAAAGCATGCATACGGAAGCAAATAACATTCAAACAAATAAAAATTTCACAAAACATGGGTTGCCTCCAAAGAAGCGCTTTTCTTTATTTATGAGTCTTGTAGCTAGACTCAAGGTCATGGGCTATCCTATATGGGTGAGCTCCTCATTGAGGACATCTTTGGGATCAAACTTGGGTTTTAACTTCCTATCGGTTTTCTTAGTACGGTATGACCTTTCAAACTTTTCTCCATCCGGATCATATAAGATCATCTTCATATGCCATGATCCGTCACCTTCATTAGGTGGCTTGTCCCACTTCCATTTACACTTATCCCCTTCTTTTTTCCACTTGTTCATCTCTATGTTAATAGGCATTACGCATAAGAACTCAATCATCTTCCTAAAGACTAGGGGTCTTCAAAAGGGTCTAGTTCCTCATCTCTAGCTATGAGTTGTTCCGCCGAATGTGTTTTATCGATGAAATCTTTTTCTAGATAGAATGGGCGTTGAGGTCCTATAAAGTTTCTCTCTATCCAAGGTCCATATCTAGATGGTCTCCTATTTATCTCTACCCAATGTGGTGTCGGTTCGTCCTCACAATCGTAGCTATGCTTCCTAACATCATAAACCGACCAAGTATCACCCTCTCCTACCACTATTTTAGACTCCTTACAATCTATCATGGCACTAGCGGTGGCTAAAAATCCTCTTCCTACTAGCAATGGGCATGTAGTATCACTAACCATATCTAGGACGTGAAAATCCGCTAAAATAGTTAACTTTCCTATGTGAACCACTACATCCTTGATCATTCCAACCGGATGGGCAATACTTCCATCCGCTAGACCAATTAGTACTTCCGTCTCCTCTAACTTTCCTAGCTTAAGAGTGGTGAAAATGTATAAGGGAATCAAGTTGAGGCTTGATCCTAAGTCGGCCAGTGTGTCGAAAGCTTTGGACTTTCCTATCTTACAAGGCAAAACAAATATACCCGGATCATCAAGCTTCTTAGGCAACTTGTTTTGAACGAAGGCGGTCCCATTTTTACGCAATTTAAATTTCTCATATTTTTCTAGTAGGGCACTATAGTAGGGAGCACGGGCTAAGACATCAATGACGGGGCGTTCAAGGTGGAGCTCCTTGAATTCATCGTCAAGGTCTTTTGTAGGAGGTGTCTCAACTATGCTTTTGACCGGTTTGATATTGGGTGTTTCATTCAATTGGTCCTTTTGAAGAATTTGGGTTTGCTTGAAACACGTGCTCATTGCTTTGACCGAATAGTATTGTGGACAAGAAGTAGGTGATGAAACCGATGATATGGCATTAACGTTTAGTTTCGGGTTCTTGACCGTGTCGCTTGGAAGTGCTCCCATTTCTCGGTCATTGAGAACTTTCAACAATGTGTCAATTTTGGTGGTCATCTTCTTTGCTTTTGCTTGAAATCGGCTTCAAACTTAGATATGCGAGCTTCTTGAGATGCCATAAACTTGGACATCAACCCTTCAAGATTGTTGGTACTACCATAGTTGTTGGAAGGATTGTTGTTGAAAGTACGGTTAGCGGGTGGACCGTTTGGTTGGTAACGATTAGGTGGATTGGAAGAATTGTTTTGGGGCACATTTTGGTTTTGTTTCCACCTAAGATTTGGGTGATTTTTCCAAGAAGGGTTGTAGGAATCACCGTAAGGGTTTGGCTAGGGTTTGAAAGTGTACCACTTGTCTCCCGCTTCGTCGGTACGCGAGGATGCGTAGTCCGCAAAAGCTTGTCCGGGGAGTTCCATGCAATCACGAGTGTCATGGGGACCACTACATAATTCGCATGAAAGAAGTGATTTTGTTCGCTTGGCTTGAAGGCTCCGGTGCTTCATAGGACTTCATGAGAAACTTGACTTGGTCCTCAAGTTCCATGATCCTACGGTCGGGAGTGCTAGAATTGTTCGAAGGCAAAGATATTGCCTTGACCATTTTGTTCAAATCACGGGGATCATTCCAACTTTCGTTGTCATAGAGAGCAAGATCTTCTATGAGTTCCCATGATTCTTCCGCACTAAGATCACGTAGCTTGCTACCGGCTGATTGGTCAATGGTTCGCCTTGTGGAGAGATCGATATGGTCATAGAAGATTTGGACTTGGAGCCACAGATCTATGCCATGATGAGGGACTTTTTGGAGTAAGTCCTTGAAACGAGTCCATGCTTCATATAGAGTTTCACCTTGACGTCGTTGGAACATCAAGATATCATTTCTAAGCTTGGTAGTTCTCCCCGGTGGGAAAAATTGAGCAAGGAAACGAGTGGTGAGATCATCCCATGAGGTGATGGATCCCACGGGTAAACGTTCAAGCCATTGACTAGCTTGATCACGTAGAGAGAATTGGAATAGATGTAATCGGGTTGTCTCTCTAGTTGCAACATCTAGGTCTATGGAATCTACGATTTTGAGGAAATCCTTGAGATGTTGATTAGGATCATCGGAACGAAGTCCATGGAATGCACATCCGCTTTGCACCAACCGGATGTGTCGGATCGCAAGGGGGACACATTGGCTCCTTGAGTGAGCTCAATAGTGTTTCGATAGCCTTGATGGCTAGGACGGGAATACTCTCCTAAGGTTCGGGGCCTAAGAGGTTGGTTTGCTAGTGGTGGGTTTAGTGGGTGGTTTTGTTGTGGTGGGTTGATGGGTTCAAGGATATTACCACCTTCCATGATGTCGGATGGTAAAGGTTACGAACAAAGACATGAAGAAATAACATAGACTAAAGAAATCCTAGAAATAAAAATAAAGTCTTACTAGAAAGGAATCTAGCAGGTAGACCTAATAAAAAGAAATCCTAACCTAGACAATAACTATTCCCCAGCAACGGTGCCAAAAACTTGATACGTGGGAATCGCACCAGGCTTTACCTCTCGAGAAGCTTACAACGCCCACCAGGCAGTGTACCTGATCGTTGTAGTATAGTATAGTGACAAGTACCGGGGGATTGATCGTTCAACTCAGGAATAGTGTCGCTAGGATTAGAAAGTCTCCTAAACTAAGTCTAAAGGTGAAGGATGATTCTTTTTGTATTTTTATATTTTATAAAAGCAAATAAAAATATCGGGTTTTGGAAGAGTGGGCGGAATTAGTTGCTAGCCAACTAACCCAAATTAACTAAGATGCAATCAAAATAAAATAACAAAAATGAAAATAAAGCTAATTACTAATGAGGTGTAAACAATGATGGGGAAAGTTGTGTTTACTTAGGTTTCATTACTCCCTAGATATCTTTTACAGGTTGATAGTTTGTTACAATTGCATGGATGACGGGTCATATTCCTTAATACTAGTCGTAGGGCCGTGTACAATATTCCCTAACTCTATATGATCCTACTTCACTCCTATGCCGAGCCGTTAGAAGCTCCTAACATGGGATCATTAGAATTCTCCTACGCATTAAATACAACCAAAAATCATAGTACACCTCTTATCATATTTCTTAAGACGTTCAAGCATGTTACCAATGGAAGTCTGCCAGTTTTCTTAAGCCTAACATCGAATACAATCATCCGTAACAACTATAAACAAACAATCAACCCATAATTAACATCTAGGTTTCACTACATCTAAGCAAACACAAAAGAAATCTAGCCGAGCATGTTAAATTGAAGACAAGTGTAAGATATATTCAAGCAACACATAGACATATTGATTGAATTGAAAGAGTACTTATCTCAAATTGACATGAAAAGTTCAAAGGGTTGGAACCCTTGAAAAAGCTGGAAAAATTCGTCCTAGGGTTTCTCCCTCAAAGTTGCACACTAATGAATGAAATTTGGAAAACTATATATAGATTTTACAGGGTGACGGCGTCAAGAAGAAAATTGTGACGCCGTTAACTCGCCGCCCATAATGAAATCGGATTGCCTAGATCCACTTTTGACGCCGTCATGTGTATTTTTCTTCTGGGCCGTCACGTGCAATTGAACCATGACGGCCTTGGTGACGCCGTCAGCTCTTTAGTACAAAACTTCACTGGACCATCACGGGTATCTTCCATATCCACCTCTTGTATTACTCTTGACGCCGTCATTAAGAAACTTGTGACGCCTCAGGTACTGTTCCCAACAAGGAAAATTAGGACTTTGCCGTTTTCTTCACTTTTATGCTCCAAAAACGTCCAAAATGCTTCCTTTTCCAGATTTCTACCCAAAAGTACCTAAAATGACAAAAGGAACAATTTAGGGCAATATTTGATCAAATAAATTCGAATTTGGGCTTAAATGACCCTTTAAAAACGGTTCATTTTTCGCCTCATCACTTATTAAATACGTTTCGGTTATGATTTAATTAATAAGTTTCTAAGAATACATGAGTAGTATTTAAATGTAAATTTATTAATTGATAAATGCAAAATAACTTGTTTGACTACCCTTATATTTTTTTGGTAAGTACAAAACCTCAATGAATCACTCTTTCAAAACAATGAAAATAACGCTTCCTGCAAATGGTAAGTAATATATTTATTCAAATCGACATTAAATCTAAAATATGGCAAATTTGTACTATACGATTCACAGCAAATGTAAGTGAACATGTATTTTTATTGGTAGAAATCATTTTATAAACTTAAATAGTTGAGCATAAAAACTCTCTAACATGAACTATGATAAAAATGTAACTGACTTATAGTTATTATTTGCTAAAATCATGATTATATTCATGGCTTTCATATCTGAGCAGCCCTTCGATTGGCCTCGACATGTCCACTTATCCAGCCGTTTCTTTCCCATCTTCGTTCAAGCCACGTTTGACGATTTGGGTCAATAAGGGTCGGATAGTTACGATGAGCCAAGTAGATATCCAATGCATGACCAACTTGAATATCAGATAGCCACGCCTCGGCATAGAAATCGTGTTCTATCTTACGAAGACTATCTGGGGATTCCATTTGGACATTCGGAACACGCAAGTAGTAAGCAAATACATCAGTGTATTGACTTAGATGTTCTGAAACTAATCGTCTAATGGTGGTGAGGGTTAAATCGTCTGTTGAAACATTGCATATTATAAGTTCATCGCCGCCCCAATAATCATAAAGTACATTTGAAGTTACAACTCTACCACCATGATAAATGCATATGTCAATGGCAGGAGGAGCAATACACCATTCACTAATAAATAAAAATAAGACAATTAGATGACATGAAATATATAATTAAAAAAAATTAAAACGTGTAACTTACTTGAAAGCTCTAATTCTACGATTACCAATGTTGAATCGTAGAAGCATTGTAATGTAGTGCTGAATATATAATGTTGAACATATTAATAGTATTAAAAAGTTTTATAATTTTAGAAAGTATTTAAAAATATTAAAGGGTCGTACAATAACTTGCAAATATACTTCCTTATACGTTACAAATCAAAATTAGTGTGAGAATTGAACATATTAATAGTATTAAAAAGTTTGATAATTTTAGAAAGTATTTAAAAAACATTAAAGGGTCGTAAATTTGATAAATAATATACTTTCCTTATACGTTACAAATCCAAATTAGTGAATTTATTTAGACAGAATATATCATTCATTTAAGTAGTGTAATCATCATTTAATATGTAAAGAATCAATTTATTTAGGCATAATAAATATTTAATAACGTGTATTATTAATGGAACATTATTTGTAACCGCTTAAATAGTGTTGGTCAAATATACGGGTGTCATATAATTTTATAAAGGATTGCATGTATTTATGGTGCTAATTAAACTAACAAACAAACAAACCACGAAATGTTGTAAATCAAACGTACCAAATAGTAAAAATCACCCTTGAATGCATAGTTCATACTTAATAAAAAGAAAAAAATTAAAAAAAAAAAAAATAACGAAATGACAATTATCTTGAGTCGGGATTTTGTCTACATCAGATCATTGATATTAACCCAGATGTATCCATCTTCGCAACTCCTCTCTTTATCGCTCTCTTTATCCTTAAGAACATACTTGTCTTCTTTGGCTTTTGAAGTGAGTTGTTGTTTAACAAAATCTAGTTTATCAATAAAGTCATCCAAGTGAACATTATCTGCACCTTGTTCAATGAATTGGTTATCATGTTGAGCAAAATTTTTGGATTCATGCTTGGTATCATCAGCCAGTTCATCAACAACACTAAAATAATCTTTTTTTGCAATGGAAGTTTGTCTAGACTTGTTGGTGCGCTTAAACCTAAGCGGACTTCCATCATCGAATTCCTATGATAAAGTTGGGAAAATAGAGACAAAGATTATTAGTATATGGTACGAATGAGACATTGTTGAGGATACTAAAAGTGAAAATTAATATGAAACGTAACTACCCATATGCTTATGTACCAAGTTTTGTTCTTTTGAAACATTGTCTTTAATTACTTTGTTATCGTATATAGCTAATAAGTCCTTATCATCCGAGGAAACAATATCAACAACATTTTTGTTGCCAACAACATCATGATGCTTTGTCAATCTTTTACGTTTGTTGTTGATGGGCAAATCCTGTATGTATAGTAATAAAACATGGTTTTATAAAACAACAATTGTTAAAAAAGGCTATCAAATATTTTAACACATACCATGTCAATGTTAAAAGGAACGGTAACGGGTAAATGTTTTTTTGGATACGGCATTTGGTGTGTTTGATTGATCTTCCTTGTTGCTAACCTAAAAACACATAAACATAAACATATTCATAAAAATTCGTTGCACAAAAGTATAGCAAAAATATAAATAGATCATGTAGAAAAGAATATAATAAAGAATTTTTACATTTGATGATTTCGGATGCATTTTGCTTATGAATGAAAGTAGAAATTGTCGAAATGTATGTTATTATGGATTGGTAATGTGGATGTCTATATATATACATATGAAAATAGTGAGATTTAAGGAAACATAATAAATATTATTCAATTTAACATGTACATAATCATACTAATTAAAAGTAATATTATTGTTAGTAGTATTTTAGTAAAAGATTGCATCAATAATGATTATTTTTACACAAAATAAATGTTTACATCAATTGATTGTGTTATAAAAAAAACAAAGGACATCAATATTTTTTTTTAAAAATGTTTCAACATTACATTGCTTCTTAAGTTTTGCATAATCATTACAAATTTGAAATATGGTGCCTCTATAGCAACTTAGCATATGTATAGTATATCTTTATAACATCTGCTAATTAATAGCATAAAAAAGATATCTTTGGTGTCTTAAAGTTAAGATCAAAATATTGAAGGAATTGATTAGTAAAATATTTATTTTTATTTGTAAATAAATATTATTTTAGAGTTGATAATATCAAATATTTATTTGATGTAAAAATCACTTTTATTTAAAAAAATTTACTTATAATACTTTAGATAGATTGTTGTAGATACAAAATAAAGTGTCAAACCAAATAAAAGTCATTAAGTATCCAAATAAAGTTGACACAGTTGGACATAATACCCAAAAAGAAATTTTGCATCAAGTAAATGCCTATCATGATGGTTTTGCAAGTTGTATCTCGTTAGGAGTGAAAAAAAAACGGCTCATTGATTACTTCTCACACACACTTGCCTCAAGATAGTCCTCCTATTTAAAGATTTTCTTCATCTTCTCCAAAGTTTTATCTAAAAAACTCAAATCGGTACCCAACGAAAGGTAATTTTTTGTGTTCTTTTTTAAAATTTTAATTCTATTAGTAAATTAATCGAATGCAAATGCATGTTCATTGTTAGTATGTTACCGTAATACTCTTAGATCAAAGATTATGACCAATAATGTTTAGGTTAGAATTTAATAACAAAAAAATATGTGTGTAGTAGGTTTGTGATGTTAAAGTTGATAATTTTTATGTTGATGCATACTCAAATCATCTCCATGATCTTTAGTATGTATAGGCGCGGTGATTAGTTTAGTTTGCTTCATTCTATGATAATTTTGTTGTTCACCATGTTTAATGAAAGTTATAATAGTAGTTGATAGTAATAAAAGATTTCCTAAATCAAACTTAGTAATTTTAAATGCATGTAGGAGTTAGGTTAGTTTCATTATACCTTACATTCGTCCAGTAATTGGTGGTTCTTACGGGTTGATTTAGCATATTACCGCTTGGTGTAGTTTTCAAAAACATGACTCTGAATACTTGGGTCAGGTATGCCGACATTGTAATATGTATAGGCGCGGTGAATGATTTAGTTTGCTTCATTTTATGATCTTTTTGTTGTTCACCATGACTCGCGAAAGATATGATAGTAGTTCATAGTTATGAAAGATTTCCTAAATCAAACTTAGTAATTTTAAATGTATGTAGGCAGTTAGGTTAGTTTCGCATTAATACGGATTTGTTGCGTAGTTTATCTGAGTATAGGAATGAACATAGTATAAAGGTATGGAGGAAAGGAAGGTGAAGTAGATTATAGAGATGTTATTACTTAATGAGAAATGCGTATTATGATATAAGATGTTGAATAAGTACTTGAAAAGTAACACATGCGTATAAGTACTTGAAAACGACTATGTGATTATAAATGTTTGAAAATACTTTTGTATGTTTGAATACATAATTTTCATATTTCGTTGAAACTTAAAAGCTAATGTGTGTTAATTTTATAAAAAGTTGTATATGAATAAGAATATCCATATACATGTACGCGTGAAAAAACAAATAGACAATTTACACGTTATTGGTTTTATTGAATAGGATGAACACGCAGTTTCTAGTGGAGGCAAATCAGCGAAACATCCGAACACTACAGGTATTTTGTAATTGAGAGAGTTATCTAACTCAAAAGTTTATTCAATAAACATAAAATGTAATACGGACTAATTTGGTTTATTTCAGATGCTACCAAAACTGTTTACGGATCATTTCTACACTAAAAATAAATGGATTTACTTAATCCATAATCGTGGCACTAAGCATAAGGTGGACGTCGCGAAAGTTGGGAATTGTTTTAAGCTGTATCAAGCTGAGTGGCGCGCATTTTTAGATGATAGCAAATACGCTAACATGGGCCAAAGATTTTTATTTAAAACCGAAATTGTCCAAAATAAATCATCAATCAGAGTAACTCAGTCATTCCTCTTTCTCCACCTTGATCTCCACAGCTAACTTTTTACCATTAGAAGACATGCTTCCATCGCCTTCCTCTTCGGCTGAACGCTTGTTGCTGCCTGGAGTTTTCTCTGCATTTGTAGGACTACTGTTGTCATCCATCTGCGATCCCAATTCCTTGATCAAACAAAACAGATAGTTAGTTCAGATGTTTCATGGTTAAATGCATTCGCAATAGCAGTAAATAGTGATAAGTAATTAAACTTACAAATGGTGTGACATTAGGTACACTGCCACTTGTGGTATCATTGTCCAGCTGTTAAAACATTATAATTAATGTGTTAGCTACCCAGCAATAATATGGAGATATCAATAAACAATTCATGTGATAGTAGGTTTAATGAGTTAGTACCTTGGCTGGTGTAGTAGCTGCTTGTAACGTTTCAATAGTTGCTGGATCAGCAGACATACGTAACACATTAAACACATGCAACAACTTTGTTGCATTGAACTTATCCATGAATACATTGAAGGCGTATTTGGTACCGATGATACTTGTAATCTCAAGCGGCACGAAGCTACTATCACTCTGTTACATAGTTTGCAAAAATTACGGCACAAAAATTAGAAGGTGCTAGTTATTATTTGGCCAATATTAAAAAGGTATCATTTAGCTGTGAATGTACCTTCCCGTATTTGTCACACAGCTGGTACGCCGACCTATCGACATATGCTTGGACTTCATCGTTGAATAGAGACAAAGAACATGTCCCCGTTGAATCCTGTACACGTATTTGTAAATGGTACCTAAAAACAATGAAAACGGTTATAGGTTGTAAAACCTGAAAATTTCAAACATGTTAAATACCTAAAACGCCCTCTAATCTTGAACTTTTGAAAGATGTTTAATAATCTACGACCTTACATTTTGTTTATAACCTAAATAACTAAAACTTTAATATGTGAACAATATAAACGTTATACGAATAATAAACTTACGAAAAATATTTTGTACACATTTAAACCGTCACACGTTTCTATGTCCTATAGCCGAATATTATTTTCTTCGTGATTACTTTGAACATGGAAACTCTCCCATCAAATCCCCTTGATTTCAGAAATTTGCCATGTATAGCTCACCCCCTAATCAGCCTAATATTCGGCCCCCCTCATTATAATCCCTTCCCCATTCATTTTTTTAAAACCGAATGTTACTCCTTCCCTAAATCTCGGTTGTTCTAGCAAACTAAGGTGACGGCTTGGAGTATCCCTTTCCATCTTCTTCGATTCAAAGAGGCTACAAGGAAGTGTGATCGTATTATTTTGGTGGTGTCTGGTCGTGGTATACTCAAATACTCAATGAATCGAACATGGTAGTTTATTGCTATCTCGAAGGGTTTTGAGGTTCGACATCGGCTAGTGTTGGGTCGACTGGTTGCTGCTCGTGTTCCTTGTTTTCTCTTGTTATCACGTGTCTAAGGTAAGTCGTGTGACCTTGCTCTAATTCTTCTTGCTTCAAATCTGTTTATGCTCGTATAACAACCTATATGAATCGGCAAAAACCAAACAGAATCGTGGTCACATAAAATCATAAGCATCGCATGAAAATAACTGATTAATTAACCTATATATAATCGATTTAAAACATGTTGTGTTCGTGTCTATTGAACATTTGTTTGAGGGTGTTCTTTTCGACCTAAGACTGGATACAAACTATTACATATATACAAATTTTTAAGATATAGAACATGTTTGTGTGAGTTGGATCTAAGCGTATAATAAGGATTTGAATTGTTTTCTATTTGTTCGCATGGCTTTAAACAAAAAGGAGACCACGACTTTTCTTCATTTTGTTCGAGTAGAATCAAAAAGGGATTGACCACTCGATGTTTTCGAAATAAGTTTTGATTTAAATGACTTATAATAAAACGAATTTAGAACATGTTATATATAACATACTAAAAAACATATACTAAATAAAAGCATAACACCCCATCCTGCATCTACTTAACTAATGGATAATACAAGTACTAATTTCCTCCGTGCCCATATTCAATGACTATATATATATATATATATATATATATATATATATATATATATATATATATATATATATATATATATATATATATATATATATATATATATATATATATATATATATTGGTTCGTATGGCTTAAAATGAGTATAGAAACCCACGACTTGATTATAATTTTCGTATGATTTGATCTATATTTTTTCGACATATACATGTTGCACTAAATCCTAAAACGAGATAATATGGAAGAAACGCATGCATGAATTGTTTTGCTTCGACATGGATATAATATAAAAGGGTGCGAGTCCATTTCGGCCATATTACTGTTATCAGATCATAAAAAAAATGGATTTGCATGCATGCATGGTTCGGTTTTGATTCGAACTAAATAAAGAGAAAAGAATGTCTAGGATTTGTTTTGTGTCACGAGAGTGGTTGTCAAATAAGAGAACTTGATATGTATATACATAATTTATACTTTAAATCTTAAACTTTGTAATATTGACATTTTAGACCCTAAACTTTACGATGTTGACACTTTTAAAACCTTAACTATTATTGTTATAATTAAAACCTAATCTATAATATAAATCATTTTAAGGATTTTTAGCATAATTAAATGATAATTATAATCATGAATGAGTAGACTTACTAATCTGGGAAATTACTAAATTTGGAATCTTATTAATTCGGGAGAGCTTCTAAAAATAGGAAGTTATTAATAATGCAAAGTTACTATATTTGGCAAGTTACTAAAAATGGAACGAAACCTAAAATGAGCAATCGGATTTAATATAAGTATTAATAATATATCGATCATTAATTCGTGTAGATTCACTGAAGAAGGAGTAACTTCGGACCTTTATGTTTTCTAATGTGTTTGCACTTGCGATTAAGGTACAGATATTCTAACCTTTCAGTAAGGTTTCTTATGACTCATGATCCGTTCTATTGCCACTATTATGATTTCTGATCTTTATACGCCTGATATCCTTGGTTCATTTGATAGTATAATTTCGTATGAAGACCCTTTTAAAAATATAACCTGATAACTTTTGAGAAAAAAACTATTTTTGAAATGATTTATGTGATTACGATACGATGCCAGTTTTATATGAAGGTTTTATGACTTTTATGAAATGTGTTTTTTAAAGGAATACTTTTACGATAAAAAAGTTAAAAATAATTTTCTAAAGTCCTTAATCTGTTTTATTCTCTAAGATTTCTCATGACTTTCTTTAACATCTTTTGATTATATAACATCAATTTTTGAACCTTTGCTATGAACCCTTTTGCGATTATGAACCTCTGATTTGAACCTCATGATATGAATCTTTGATTTGGACCTTTGACTTGAACCATTGATATGCTTCCCTTTGTTTGATTTGTATTTGATTGATCCAGTTTGTTTATGATTTGCTTGATATTTGTTGCATGATATAGTTCTTATTCTTATAGCATTCCTATGCCCTATTTGTTACCCATTATTAGATTAATTTGTAGCCAGTCATGGGGAGTCCATGGCCTTGCCACTGATGCACCAGTGGTATTGACACTATCTGTGGAGGTGAGTTTTTGTCCACAACGTTCCCTATTATGCTATAGCACCATGGCCATTATTATTATTGTATGTATGCTTAGCCTAGAGCTTGGTATGTGTATATTTGTTTTTGCAGGGAGCGTATGGATGCATCCTAGGTACTTTGTTTTGTTTTGAATTTGGTGAATGGGTATGTGTGTGCAATACACTCTATTTCACATTTGGTACATCGAGCTAGCTACTCTATGTACAATTTGATATATGATTGTTGGGCATTTCTGTTACTTCTACTATATATGTGATCCTTGTTGTTCTAACTTCTTTATTGTTATCGACTTATGCTTTCCTTAGTTCATTTGCTTATGATTCGTTCTATTCTCTTTTGATTCATTTGATATTCCTTATACGTATTCCCTTTGATCACATTCTATTGATTTTATCATATGTTCCATATTCTTTGATATTCGTCTCAACAGGTTTGCTTGGATTTATTTCAGATTCACTTTCGTTTCCCTTTTGTTTTTGTTTGTTTATATCTGTTCACTGGGCTTTTTAAGCTCAGCCGCATTTCTTTTCCTGCGGCAGGTTTTATTAGGAATCTGGGTTATGAGTGGAGAATACTTTTGAGCTTAGAAGACTTTACCTTGATAGCTATTCTGGACTAGAGATGACTAGAAGGATTTACATTTTCAGACTTAGTATTTATTGTTGTTCTCTTTTGTTACCTTGTATTTCATATTTATCATTTGTAACCTTTGAGATTCCTTTGTATTACTTAAGATGTATGCTTGTGTTTGCTTTGATATGTCACCATAATGTAGTACTTCTACCCTTATCGGGTTGGGGTGTTACATAGGTTGTGACTATTTAGGATTGTGACAGCATGTAAGTTATAACACTATCAGAGCATGTAATTTATAGATACGGTATAGTAACAAAAACTTACTGAGTTTTGAGGCTCGCACAAACAGCTTCGTATTTAGTGTAATTTTTGTGGGGTTTCAGCCTCCAGATTTACGATATCACTTGCCTTAACAACCTTCTTTTTGCATTTGCCACAACCCAGATACCACCACCCATCTTCTTCGTTTATTGCACATATAGTGCCAACGATGACAGACGGCTCACCCTAAAACCATAACTAAAGGATGTAAGGTTTCTAACTTTAAAAACAATTACACATATCCATACTTAGTCGGACCTTGTAAATATTATCTAATAAAAAAAATCTATTATGTTGAGTAATCTAATGGATTATGCATGTTGTACCTGTTTAACATCCAACAGTTCGACAATTTTTCTTAGTGGATAGTTGGTTACGAAATCATCTTTCGTAGAGTATCGTGAGGCGGTCGAGATACATGAGGCAGTGTGTTCCTCCTTTTCCTCTGTTTGGGCACTCAGCAACCTGTACATAACATGATATGTAATAGGTATTTATAAGTTGGACAGTTAGGTGTTGTTAACAATAAGACTTATAACTGAAAAACTACATTATAAGTTATGAATTTTGTACGCACCTTTGTCTAAAGTCGTCGACCTCCTTGAACTTGGATTCTGTGATACTTTCTTTACTGTTAAAAAGGAACAACTTTGTGGCATTGTACCCATTATGTACTCCAGTTTGGCCTGAGCGGAGGATATTTTTATGTGGTTAGAAATGATATGATAATTGATATACATTATGTATTAACTTATGTTAGATTTGGAAAAACTCACCATTCCAAATTTTCATCATGCCTAAATAAAGAACAGCAATTATCTTGGTATGATCAGGACATTCATTCAAGAAGTCAGAAAACTGTTGAGCAAAAGCTCCCCAGAGAGTGCACCTAAGTTCGTTGCCTCTGCCGATGCAACCGGAAAACGGTTATCAATGATTTATAAGTTGCATATTTATTTGAAAATGGAAATTGTTTCTTTTAACTTACTCTGCATCAAGAAGAGTTAGAGGTTTCTTCTTGCCAGATTTGCCATTCTTATCATAACAGTCCATATCATCGCAAGCGACAACTTGGCCTATGACGTCTGTACACGTGAAAATAAATATACAAAATGTTACCAATCAGAGACCATGTGTGGTACAGAAATAAAAATTGTAGTATAAGACATGTAACCACTGTAACAACCGTGGTTTTAGCAGGTCATTTTGACTGATAGTCTTGACTCGGTTGACGTTTGTTTGGTGTGTCTTAGGTGTTTGAAGTTATATAGGTGAGTTTTAGCACTAAATCCCTTTGCGTAAGTGGTTTTATTGTGATTTGGAAAGTTTGGAATTTGGGAAAGTTCATTTTGATCACCTTTGTGGTGTAGAAATGACTTGTGAAGTTTTGGTGTTTTTGTGATTTAGCGTAACGAGTCTTCGTTCAAGTTAATGAGCGTAAGCGAGTTATGTGTGTTTTGTTTTGTAGGTTAAATTTCATAAAGGAGTGAAAATCTATTTTTGGAAACTTTATTTTTGAAAATGATAATTTTCCGTTTTGTCGTAAAAACTAAGGTTTATCGCGTAAGACATTAGGATTAGCTACGGGTACTTATAAAATATGAAAAGTATGAGGTTTTGAGTGTAATAAATTAATTTAATAAATATATATATATATATATATATATATATATATATATATATATATATATATATATATATATATATATATAGAAAATTCGGTCAAGAGGAATTTTAGGTGAAAAAAGAAACCTAATTTGAGTCCAAATATGATTTTTAATCCCAAGGGTTATCCATAATTAATATAAATACAAAACCAAAGCTCCAAAAACTCCTTTTTCTTGCATATGGGTCGATCACAAGGAGAAGTGAAGAAGAAAAATTAGGGTTTTTGTTTTTGAAGCAATAATCAAGAATCAAGGTAAAATCCTTAAAACCTATGTTCAATTAATTGATTAATTATTGGAATTCATGTAATATTAAGTATGATTGATCTAGGGTTTGTAAGTTTCTGTAAATTAACTAATTAAAACATGTTTGGATCAATTAATGATAATAGTATGGGATTGGTTAAGAGAATTGAGCGTAAAACATGCTAGTTATTGAGTTAGGATTTGGACAAAAAAGTAGTGCTGTAAAGATTCGAATGTATTTAACATATGGTGATGAGTTAGATCAAGATATTTAATTTTAACGAAAGAGCTTTCCAAAAAGTCCGGCCACGATTGATTTCAAGTTCTGGAAGTTAGTCTTTTGATTTTTCTTTGATAAGGTGTAAAAGTTGTTAAACCGGGACAGAATTTGGGTAAAATTTTGATAGTGAATTGTAGGTGAAAAGTGATATTAAGGTTAGCCCTTCTGAAAAATTTGAGTTTTAGGTTATCTTAGACTACCACGAAAAGGATTCGCGATAAAAAGTTTTAGAAGTATTTTATTTTAATTAAAACTTTTTGGTGTGCGTTCAGATCCGAATTTGGATAGTTGACAAGTTTGATTTTCTTTAGAGTACTTGTGTGTGTTATTAGTCCATGGCCTTCTGGGATTAGCTTGTATGCTTCTGAGAGACCATGGTAAATTTTTGTTGTGAGTTGTTGAGCTTTAATTGTTGTGATTTCATGTGGGCGAATGTACCCTAAAATTTTGCGTTTTCTGATTTTAAAAGTGCAAGGGGATTTAGTGAGTGTTTGGTTATGGTAATGGTTAGTATGGTGTCTAGGGGATCCATGGTGGGTCATATGAATCTTAGACATCTATCATATGTGTAATACATGGGTTGTAGCTTTTAGCTTGGCCTTGTGTAACGTGGACTTATTTGTGTTGTTTAGATTTATGTTTTGTGTTTGTGGAAGCTGCAAAGTTTGAGGTGAGTTCATAGTCCCATACTATTTATTTTTGTTTTAAACTTCGGATGGGAATGATTCTTGTCTTAAATGGTTTGAGTTACTGTGATTATGTGTGATTTAAAAGAGTTTGGACTTATAATGTTATCATATATATGCTATATGTGATAATGATGCTATGTGGTAAATGTTGTGTGATGATGCTGTGTGGTCCAATTGGGAGGGTGCTTACACTGTTGCTCGTGTATACGACCTAATTGGAGAGTAGTACTCCTACTCACTTTTATTCTGTGTGGTCCGATCAAAGGGTATTAATTACCCATTATTTGGAGCGGGGGCCACGTTCCGGCCTGGATATTGTGGATTTGGATCGGTGGGCACGTTCCGCCCGATGGTTGCCTTTTGTGTAACGGTTGGTTTATGAACATATGTAGCTTATATGATAACTATAATTATTTGTCCAGCTATGTTTTATGATCACAGTGATTTTGGTTGCCTAGTGTGTACGAGTCTTAAACCTATGAATCTCACCAACATTAAGTTGACGTTTTAAGCATCATTTTCAGGTGAGCTTTCAAGGATAAGATAAAAGGATGTGATTAGGCGAGACCTTAGTTGCATTGGAAGTGGTTTATCTGTGCGTTTGGAGTTTATTCATGTTGTTACCTTTCGGGTATTGTTATGACACTTTGTGTCTATACTTTGCCATTTTTTAGGGAAAATTACCAAAATGGCCCGTTGCCTTACGGTTTAGGCATATTTAGTCCTTTTTTTGAAAAATTCCCGTTTTAGCCCACGTTGCCCTGGGCAACTTTCGTGCAGCCAACCAAAAGATGACAAGTGTCCTCAAGTTGCCCAAAATACAAAAAAGTTGCCCAAAACACACGAAAGTTGCCCCGACATGGCACTCTGTAGTTGGGTATGCAAATAGTTGCCCAGGGCAACCTGGCTAAAACGAGAATTTTTCAAAAAAGGGCTAAATATGCCTAGATTTTGGGCAACTGGGCTATTTTACTAATTATTCATTTTTTTTATTGCATGTAGTTATTCTCTATATAGACACCATGTGTTGTGATGATATCCATGAAGTTACACCCGCGCGTTTCCACCGTGGCGAGGTGTGATAGATTGGTATCAGAGCCTTGGTTATAGAGAAATAGGTGGTTGAACCTAGACTATAACCTAGGAGTCCTTCATATAGTTGCATTTAGGATCTGTGTGTAAGTATGGTATTTTATATGTCTATTTTCCTATATTTATAAGATGTTTTATTGAGTTTCAGACGTCTATTCTATCCCTTATACGTAGTATTGTATATATCGACTTTATTATATCGTCTTCCACCCGTAAGATGCTTCATTGGACTACCGTAGTCGCTATCGGATGCGAGAGAAGTGGTAGGATAAAGCGGACTAACCGCAGAATCCAAGTTCCCGCTAGCATGTATCCATGTTCAAACAAGGAGAAGATGTTTATAGAATACGTTAGTAGAAAAGAAGTGGAGAGGTTTGTAACCACAGTGACTTCTGGAGATGGATCCATTACCAAATACCCTTTGTAGTGTCCCCACTTCTCATAGGAAGGAGAGGTGGTTTAGTCTAAACCCCATAATTCGTATGGACTTGTGGATCATGTGGGATTCGAAGAAAAGAAATAGATATGGTTTTGCATGTTGTCGATTACCTCAACATGTAGGAAACATGAATGGGTGGTTGAGTAAAGATGAAAGGGAGTTAGGATGGAATGGTGTGGATTCGGATCTAGAGTCCATAGCGAGTAGTAAGTTGAATTGATCTAAGTGGGGAAATAAGTGTGAGAGTGGAGTTTGAGCCATTGTGCGACGTCTTTTGTTTTGTGTTATGTTTTGGAATTCGTATATTGTCTTTTGCCGTCTAGAGCCATGTTGGAGCGTGATTACTCTTGGATATTGGATCGACCTTATCCAAGTGATTTTGATTATAGAGTTTACGTGATCGTTGGAATTGCTCCATACGAGATGATTGTTTGCGACGTCTTTTGTTTTTGTATGCGTGATTATTTGCATGATGTGTTGTCATAGGAGGGAGTACACTTGTGAAAGGGGGCATATATAATTATGGTGGCCAACATAATTATACATGCGTCACAACACAAGTGGACTTGCAAGTATGATAGCATGGATTGCATGGTGTATTAGGTGTTATGTAGTATATGTGCGTTATCATTGAGATGTGTGGTTTTGGAAGTAAGTATGTGTGTGGAATAGGTTTATAACTATGGTCGCGAACATAATTATAAGGGTATCACACACGTGAACTTGTGACCATTATTGCATTGATTGATGTTTGTTGTTATATGTTGTGGTAGATGGTATGTGATATCATGTTGGTGATGGTTGTATGGTTAGAGAAGTATTCTCTTAACCGTTTGGGCAGTCGTTATATATTGGGGTGTGTAGGTGGTAAGATTCCATCCTACCTATCATATGTTGATACCTCAATTATCGGTGGGTACTTATGTTGTGGTATTTAAGTTGATTCGTTTACTAGACACTCCATTTGTATACCTAATTCTTTGGCTGGAATTCCTATTCGTACCATGATGGTACAGATGCCATATTCTTTCTATTTGATGTCGCGATAGGTGTTGGGTAATCGAATTCGTTTTTGTTGGATACTGGTTCGTTGCTTTGGTTATTCCATACATTCATTCCTCGGATGAATGTTATGCTATTCTTCAAGTATTGTTGGTTCGTGACGAGTTGGTGTGGATATTTGATCCCTCATTTACACACACCAATTGAATTTCGTGACATGTTTTGTAACTTGTTAGTATCGGTGTTTTTCTAAGATTTTGGTTTAATCGTTGTACGAAGGAGTTTGTAAGTTTATCGTTTGGTTTGCAATGTATTTGCGTGAGTGTTCACTGGTATGAGATTCGTTTGATGATTATTTGATTATGTGATTCTTCTGTGTTTTTTTCGCATCCAATAAAGGGGTTGTGTTAAAGTCCTTATGGTATTTTAAAAATTCATTTTGGGTACTTCAAGGTCATTTGTTTGAAACTATTATTTTTGTGGTGAAAATGAAGTGCGGAAGAAAAATGGTTATGTTGATGTCTTACATAAAATGGTTTATATATATATTTCATAAAAAAATGTATAAGTTTAAGATATGTTTTGTGAAAACAGTGTTCATTTGTTTTTGGGAAGGTCGAGTACGGGAATAAGAACTGTCTATGGTTCTCATTTACCAAACTATTATGTATTTGGTTTATCGAGTGTTTCTTTCGTTGAGGTACGCTTGTGGATGTTTTATGGGTACGTGTATTTTATATTTTCTTTGTATGGGTTTTCATGAACATTTTATCCGTGTCTACTTTTATTGGGGAAAATTTCTCATTATGTTTTTCTAGCTTTGATTTTGATGTCTGTTACTTCGCTAGTCGGTAATTTGTACCCCTTTTGAGTTCGTTGATATACGTTTTAGTTCGACCGGTTTCATGGTTCACGTCGTTTACTTAGGTTAGATTGTCGCTTTGATTATCAATTTGTTCGTTGAAGAGAAGTTGGGTGTGGAATTTCTCAGTGAATACGATTGTCTGATTCGCCACCGTCAAGGAAGGGCGGACATCGTGGTAAGAGCACTGAGCAGGAGTGAATGAATGAAAATTAGATGTTTATGAGCAATGATTGTGATAATTCAGTCTGGAGTTAAAAGGATGATACTGGCAGCCTAGAGAGAGATGTTCAAGGAAGAGAACATGTAAGGAGAATAATTACATGGTTTAGATCAGCTAATGGAAAGGAATGAAGATGGAGGATTGTACTTTCGGACCTGCTAATGGTTTCATGGAGAGGAAGCTTAAGGACATCGATCATGCAAGGTATAAGATACATCCGAGAATGGATAAGACGTATTGTTACCTTAGCAAGAGATGTATGGAGGAGTGGGTATGAAGGAGAATACCGATACTTTAGCAAATGTTTGAAATGCTAGAAGGTAAAGGTTGTGGTCAACGATTAATAGGGTGTTGCAACAGCCAGAGGTACCTAGAGATTTTATTAAGGAGGAGTTGCGAGACTTTTCATTCGGTGATTTGGTAAAGAGCCATAGGATGTCGCGTTGATCATCAAGAAACATGATGAAATACTTACTTCGCGATAGTGGTAAACGTGTAATAGAGTCTTGAGAACGCGTATGTAGATGAGTACGACTTATCATTCTCTAATGAGTGAACTAAGTGAGCGTACAAATCAGGCGTTGGATGATGAGCTGAGAGCATGGGTGTGTTTGATTTTGGAGGAAGCCGGGGTATACCTTTACCCTTAGCTGAGTTCTCCTATATCAACAATTATCATTCTAGTATTGAGTATGTGTCGTGTGAAAAGTTGTATGGAAGGTAATGTATATCACCTGTTCTGTGGGCAAAGGTTGGAACAAGCCAACTAATTGGTACTGAACTAGAGCGAGAGACTACGAATAAGGTTTTTTTGACTAAGGAAAGACGTAAGGCAGCAAGAGATCGCAGCAAGAGATCACCACAAGAGTTATGCTGATTATTGCTGTAAGCCCTTAGAGTTTGGTGTTGGTGATATTGTCAGGTTAAAAGTATTTCCTTGGGAAGGTGATATGCGTTTCGGTAAGAAAGGAAAGTTAGCACCGAGATATGTAGGACCGTTTGAGATTTTAGAAAGGATTGGATTTGTAGCATACCGGTTGAATTTAGCTGAGGAGTTAAGTAGAGTGTATGATACGTTTCATATGTTTAATTTGAAGAAGTGTTGGCGGATGCTAGTCTGCATGTGCCATTAGATGAGAATAAGGTTGACAAGACCCTCCGTTTTGTCAAGAAAACTGTTGAGATTATGGATCGAGATGTTAAGGGTTTGAAGTGTGGTGAGATAACGTTGGTAAAGGTATGGTGGGATTCTAAGCGTGGTCTTGAGTTTACTTGGGAACGTGAGGATCAGATGATATTTAAGTATTCAAATTTGTTGCGAATGTTGTTGGTGAGCAGATCGTTTGTAGTTGGATTTAGATCGTAGAGGTTAGATGCGGGGTGTTCATAAATGTTTAAAGTAATGTTTTGTTTTATGGGTATCTGTTACATGTGTGTGCTTCTTGCAGTTACCATTTGGATTTTCATCTGGTTCGGGGGTATCGTACCTGCATGTGAGAAGTCGTTTGGATCATTAGTGTTATTGATCGGGGATTGTATCTATTTGCGTTTATCATTGGAGTGACGGAAGGTTTTCTATCGTGTGAATTCGGGTATTTAGTCAGTTCACATTGTTTTGGTTCTTTCTCTGTGATTTTATATAGTGGTATTATTCCGCTTACATATCCATAAATTTTCTTTTGCTATTGTGAGTAGTGACTAGAGTAGTTGAAATCTCGGGATGCGATTTCCCTAAGTGGTGGATGATGTAACAACCGCGGTTTTAGCAGGTCAATTTGACTGATAGTCTTGACTCGGTTGACATTTGTTTGGTGTGTCTTAGGTGTTTGAAGTTATATAGGTGAGTTTTAGCACTAAATCCCTTTGCGTAAGTGGTTTTATTGTGATTTGGAAAGTTTGGAATTTGGGAAAGTTCATTTTGATCACCTTTGTGGTGTAGAAATGACTTGTGTAGTTTTGGTGTTTTTGTGATTTTGCGTAACGAGTCTTTGTTCAAGTTAATGAGCGTAAGCGAGTTATGTGTGTTTTGTTTTGTGGGTTAAATTTCATAAGAGAATGAAAATCTATTTTTGGAAACTTTATTTTTGAAAATGATAATTTTCCGGTTTGTCGTAAAAACTAAGGTTTATCGCGTAAGACGTTAGGATTAGCTACGGGTACTTATAAAATATGAAAAGTATGAGGTTTTGAGTGTAATAAATTAATTTAATAAAAAAAAAATATGTATAGAAAATTCGGCCAAGAGGAGTTTTAGGGGAAAAAAGAAACCTAATTTGAGTCCAAATATGATTCTTAATCCCAAGGGTTATCCATAATTAATATAAATACAAAACCAAAGCTCCCAAAACTCCTTTTTCCTGCATATGGGTCGATCACAAGGTGAAGTAAAGAAGAAAAATTAAGGTTTTTGTTTTTGAAGCAATAATCAAGAATCAAGGTAAAATCCGTAAAACCTATGTTCAATTAATTGATTAATTATTGGAATTCATGTAATATTAAGTATGATGGATCTAGGGTTTGTAATTTTATGTAAATTAACTAATTAAAACATGTTGGGATCAATTAATGATAATAGTATGGTGATTGGTTAAGAGAATTGAGCGTAAAACATGCTAGTTATTGAGTTATGGTTTGGACAGAAAAGTAGTGCTGTAAACATTCGAATGTATTTAACATATGGTGATAAGTTAGATCACGAAATTTAAGTCTAAATTGAAGTTTAATGAAAGAGATTTTCAAAAAGTCCGACCACGATTTATTTCAAGGTCTGGAAGTTAGTCTTTTGATTTTTCTTTGATAAGGTGTCAAAGCTGTTAAACCGGGACAGAATTTGGGAAAAAGTTTGATAGTGAATTATGGGTGAAAAAGTGATATTAAGGTTAGCCCTTCTGAAAAATTTGAGTTTTAGGTTATCTTAGACTACCACAAAAAGGATTCGCAATAAAAAGTTTTAGAAGTATTTTATTTTAATTAAAACTTTTTGGTGTGCGTTGAGATCCGAATTTGGATAGTTGACAAGTTTGATTTTCTTTTGAGTACTTGTGTGTGTTATTAGTCCATGGCCTTCTGGGATTAGCTTTTATGCTTATGAGAGACCATGTTAAGTTTTTGGTGTGAGTTGTTGAGCTTTAATTGTTGTGATTTCATGTGGGCTAATGTGCCCTAAAATTCTGCGTTTTCTGATTTTAAAAGTGCAAGGGATTTAGTGAGTGTTAGGTTATGGTAATGGTTAGTATGGAGTCTAGGGGATTCATGGTGGGTCATATGAGTCTTAGACATCCATCATATGTGTATTACATTGGTTGTAGCTTTTAGCTTGGCCTTGTGTAACGTGGACTTATCTGTGTTGTTTAGATTTGTGTTTTGTGTACGTTTGTGGAAGCTGCAAAGTCTGAGGTGAGTTCATAGTCCCATACTTTTTACTTTGTTTTAAACTTCGGATGGGAATGATGCTTGTCTTAATTGGTTTGAGTTACTATGATTATGTGTGATTTAAAAGAGCTTGGACTTATAATGTTATTGTATGTATGCTATATGTGATAATAATGCTATGTGGTAAATGTTGTGTGATGATGTTGTGTGGTCCAATTGGGAGGGTGCTTACCCTGTTGCTCGTGTATACGACGTAATTGGAGAGTAGTACTCCTACTCACTTTTATTCTGTGTGGTCCGATCGGAGGGTATTAATTACCCATTATTTGGAGTGGGGGTCACGTTCCGGCCCGGATATTGTGGATTTGGATCGGTTGCACGTTCCGCCTGATGGTTGCCTTTTGTGTGATGGTTGGTTTATGAACATATGTAGCTTATATGATAACTATAATTATTTGTCCAGTTATGTTTTATGATCACAGTGATTTTGGTTGCCTAGTGTGTATGAGTCTTAAACCTATGAATCTCACCAACATTATGTTGACGTTTTAAGCATCATTTTTAGGTGAGCTTTCTATGGATAAGATAGAAGGATGTGATTAGACGAGACCTTAGTTGCATTGGAAGTGGTTTATCTGTGCGTTTGGAGTTTATTCATGTTGTTACCTTTCGGGTATTGTTATGACACTTTGTGTCTATAGTTTGCCATTTTTTTATTACATGTAGTTATTCTCTATATAGACACCATATGTTGTGATGATATCTATGAAGTTACACCCGCGTGTTTCCGCCGTGGCGGGGTGTGACAACCACTCACCAAACTGTCCGTCCTCTTCAACTGTAACATTAGTTATGGTTTTAAAATGACGAAAGTCGAAAGCATACATAGAGCCAGAAAAGTCAAGACACTTTTCAACAATCGTGTTTGATAAGAATAATATGCGTAGGCCTTTCTTAATAATCCTAAACTTTGGCTGAATCTCCCCAAGAGAGTAATGCTGAAGCATGACAGCGTTTCCCTCTTCAAGCTGATGTTTGAATTGGTCAACCAATTTCTGTCGGATTTGAACTTGAACTCTCGTACCCTATTTAAAATACAGATATCGGTACATATCCAATATGACAGCATTAAGTGCCTAAATTTAAATGTGCTAAACAAAAAAGTATGACTTGCCTGTTCATCCATAACTATAAGCTCCATATTAATGACATTTGGTTTGGCAAACAGAGGCTGCATCCAAGTTCTTAGAACTCGAATGCGGAGTTTGAAGTTATCTCTAATAGCCGAGAGATCATTGATGAACCCATTAACGATTTGAGCCATTATTTTTAAATGTTATTATTTGTTTAGGAAGAGGAATGTGTGAATTAAAGGCAAACTTCTTAGCCATTATATAGGCAAAATTCTAAAATCAGGGAAAAACAAATTTTAGAAGGTTTTCAATATTGTGATTATATTGGTGGCAAATATCGCAAAATCATAAGCCATAATACAATATAAATACAGGTAAAGAACAACACGCATTTCCTTAAACTAGCAGGGTCCCCGCGCGATGCAGCTGCGGGCACCCTGTAATTTAATTTTTTCGATTAATAATTTATTTTATTTGTACGTTTTTTGGCAATAGATTTACTGATTAGTTTTTTATGGCAAAAGTTTGATGAAATTTTGTTTTGTTTGTATTATTTTATTTATTATTTATTTTATGTTTTTGTTTAGTAGTTTGCTTGGTTTGTACAATATGTGAACATATTTTAGTTTATTATATTCTTTTTGACAATAAATTTACGGATATCAAAACTTTCATTTAGCTCGCGTCCGTATGGGCTCGAGCCCATTTGACCCGTGCCCATTCGGGCTCGAGCCCATTTGGCCCATTGCCCGTTCGGGCTTAAATTTTTTTATAATATGCTTTATTATTTGTATTAGTGACATTTAATGCAGTAATTGTGTTTAAGTTGGTTGTACAATATGGTTGATAATTTGTATTTCTTATGTAAGGGGTGTTTTAATAAGTGTATTAATTGTATTTATTTAATTAATTGTATTTAATATACATAATGATCAATTTTAAGTCATTAATTTTCAATTTTAAGTTATTAATTTTAAACTTTAATGGCAAAAAATGTCTAATTGTGTTGAATCACTTGTACTTTTAGCATTGAAATGTGTAATGCTTAATTTTAAGTATTCTATTAATAGTAGGCATTCATACTTCATAATTTCCTTAAATAAGTTTCCCCCAAATTCGAATATTAGTCTACCAAAAATAGTTATCTGTTTCATCTCAATCAATTGATTCCAATATAATCACAATTATTCTCATGACTTATTAGCCCTAAATAGTTATCTGTTTCATCTTAATCAATCAATTGATTCCAATATAATCACAATTATTCTCATGATTTATTTGCCCTAAATAGTTATCTGTTTCATGTCAATCAATTTTTCTAATATATTCATAACTAGCTTATAGACCCGTGGAATCCACAGGATTTTAGAGGGATTTTGATTTAAAAAAACTAAGTGTGTGAATAAAGTAATAAAGAACAACGAATGGAAATGCTATGAAATTTTCTTGTAACGGAATAATAAGTTATAAGTGTATGATAGTATAAAATACAATGTTTGTAAATATCAGGGTAATAAACGTTCATTGCCTCGTGATCTCCAACATGTTTGTCTTCATAAGCAAATGTATGCAGTGACCATTAATCTGACACTTCAATAAAAGGTCCATTACGTGAACACCTCTTTGTTCAATTGAGGGGTGGTGTGGACACCTCAACGGGAAATAAGCAATGTATGTAGTGACCTCAACTAACTCTTTATACTCCTGTACACAAAAGAATGTAAACATCCATTAGATGCTCAAAATTAAAAACAACATCCTTCAAAGGTAGAAACTTTAGACCATTTGTGAGGGATTTTGCACTCACAAAAAAAAAAAAAAAAAAAAAAAAAAAAAAGCAAAAAGTGACCCAAAAAACGGTTAAGAGCTACATTGCAAGATGATATTAATCCAGTTTGGGACTGAACCACATATCGCGTAAGATTAACATGAGGCATAGTTATTTTCCACAATATCACCCACAATGGGTGGTCCTATTATGACAACCAAGAACATGCTCTTGATCATGTTTTGAATGAACATCCAAAATGTTTGTTGTATCCAAAAATTTATATTGTTTTAACAATGAAATAGCTTTCTTATTGCAAAAATATAAACATGCAGTCCAAATATACATGTAAACAAAGAGCTGTAAATACCTTGTTAAACCATGACGTTCCTCAAATACAGAAGTCAAGTAGAGAGAAACTGTCGAGTCTGTCCATCTGTACAAAGTATATCAAATAAAAATGTTAGTCCAGAGGATTACAATATAAACAGATTTAGAGCATTCAATACTGTTATTAACAGAAAAAAGATACTAAAGCATATGCAAGAATCTGTTAAAGGGTATTTTATAAATGATGACAACAAATATATTGTAACACCGTGGTTTTTATGAATTCAATATCTTTTGTCATTTGCCTATTCAATCAGACTGATTTGGGCTTAGGAAATGTATAAATTCATAGCAGGTCCTTATATACAATTGAGTCTTGATCACCTATAAATAGGATATTGGAGTATTTTGCAATTAGGTGTTAAAAAAATACGCGAGTATGCATAAAGAGTCAAATAACCAAACAGATAATAAAGTTGCATAAGTACATATTGTAGTTTTTTAATTTTTATGAACTTGATTTTGTTGCGGGATTCGAGTGGCATGTTGATTTAACGTTTGAATTCTTTTATCTTCTAGTTAAGAACCAAATAGATACATGGATTTAGCCTATAGAATGATAGTGTGTATGTAAAAAAAAATTGGGTATTTTTGGTTACCTATGATCAGATGTCATGTAGCACTTCTTTGTGGACTGTGCTCGTTGTGATATTCGTGAGGTTTTCCTTTTCGTCACAAACAACTATCTTTGAATTATATTATTAATGAATAAGTAATGGTTCTAGTGCATTCACTGGTGGTGCCAGTAAACCCTTTCCGTTATGACAACACAACGAATATATATATGACACTTTTGTGAAGTATAAACATGAGTAGTTAGCTTACATGATTCATCAAAATTCATGACGATCAAGTCAGATTCACATAGAAAAAACATTAACCAAGTTAGTATATGTATTTTTCGTCTTTTTAACTTTGTTGGGTACTCTACTGTTTTTGAGAATGATATGTAACTAAAGAAACAATATAAAGCTTATAGCTACCGAACTAAATGTACATATAACATATAACATTTAATTTTTTCGATTAATAATTTATTTTATTTGTACGTTTTTTGGCAATAGCTTTACTGATTAGTTTTTTATGGCAAAATTTTGATGAAATTTTGCTTTGTTTGTATTATTTTATTTATTATTTATTTTATGTTTTTGTTTAGTAGTTTGCTTGGTTTGTACAATATGTGAACATATTTTAGTTTATTATATTCTTTTTGACAATAAATTTACGGATATCAAAACTTTCATTTAGCTCGCGTCAGTTCGGGCTCGAGCCCGTTTGACCCGTGCCCATTCGGGCTCGAGCCCATTTGGCCCATTGCCCGTTCGGGCTTAAAAATTTGTATAATATGCTTTATTATTTGTATTAGTGACATTTAATGCAGGAATTGTGTTTAAGTTGGTTGTACAATATGGTTGATAATTTGTATTTCTTATGTAACGGGTAGTGTAGTAATTGTATTTATTGACTATTTAATTAATTGTATTTAATATACATAATGATCAATTTTAAGTCATTAATTTTCAATTTTAAGTTATTAATTTTAAACTTTAATGGTAAAAAATGTCTAATTGTGTTGAATCACTTGTACTTTTAGCATTGAAATGTGTAATGCTTAATTTTAAATATTCTATTAATAGTAGGCATTCATGCTTTATAATTTCCTTAAATAAGTTTCCCCCAAATTCGAATATTAGTCTACCAAAAATAGTTATCTGTTTCATCTCAATCAATTGATTCCAATATAATCACAATTATCCTCATGACTTATTAGCCCTAAATAGTTATCTGTTTCATCTTAATCAATCAATTGATTCCAATATAATCACAATTATTCTCATGATTTATTAGCCCTAAATAGTTATCTGTTTCATGTCAATCAATTGTTCCAATATATTCACAATAACTGAATGACTTATTAGCCCTAAATAGTTATCTGTTTCATCTCAATCATTGATTCCAATATAATCACAATACCTGAATGACTTTACAAAACAATATAAAACAATATATTTGTAAAAAAAATTGTATCAAATTGTATCAAAGTGCATAATAAATCAAATAAATTTAACAAAATCAAAACCATAAAAAAAACTTACAATCGCACCCAAAATTAGGTTTGGTGTGTGCGTTTTTTCGTTTGACTCATGATTTTCTTTTGAATGGGTATCAGATCTTCGGTTACAAACACAATTGAGTAAATCAAATTTATTTGATTTATTATGCAATTAAATTCAAACTTTCGAATTGATTACTTACCAAATCAGGCATTGCGAATTCATTACTTACCAAAGGAAGATCCGTGGAAGAGTGCTGCAGAAGAGGTGTTGTACGCAATTAACACACAACCAATAGGAAGCGAGACACGTTAGGGAATTGAATGATGGGCGTGCATCATAGTGCTTGTAAACTATTCTCGTTTATTAGAGTTTATAGATAGGTACAAATGTAAGACAAAACTCTGAAATTGTTTTCGTGCATCTTTTTGTAATTATAACATCTAAATAATCTATGATATTCATTTTGCTGATCATATATAATATTGTTCAAGTTGAATGTTTAGGTGTTTGATTTCGCTTAGTAAACACTAATAATTCATTCAACAATAATAATGTGATGCAAAAACATTAAATTATTTAGAATCCTTCACCATTTTAGGCTTTTAGCATTCATTTTTTCAATAAGATTTCATGTAAGTAACCTTTTGATGCACACGAAACCCTACGAAGAGTCATCTGTAGTTAACTGACATCCAAACCATGGACTACTCTAACTAGTCATCCGCGATACTGAAATATAGCGACACTAACATGTAATGTGACGTAGTTGCACAAAAGATGCATATATTATTTTGTAAATTCAGTTAAAGATAAAATAAACATCTCAAGCATGATGAAAAGAACCTAATATGGCCTTATGCGAGTTTTTGACTAACTAATTGTCTTTTTGAAAAGTAATTTACTATTGTATGGCTTGTTCAATAGTATTTGACTATTATATAGTGATATGGTATTTCCCTTTGTTTTTCACTTCTAGTTTTAATCTATTTCTTTTAACTATACATGATAGATGATATGATCGAGCAACTGATAATTGAGTATATTTGACTCGTTTTATTGTTACAGAAACATCATCCGTCCCTTTTCCAAACCATATGTACGTTACATTAACACACTACATTTTACATGACTAAATATTTTAGTAAATAAAAGATTAGCATGATTATAGGACAAGAAACAGAAACATCAATTACATAAAAAGGCCACTTTGAATAATTAGTTTCTTAACTTAATATATAAAATCAAGATGGAACAAAAATTAAAATAATTAAGCACTAGTTAAACATACGAATCAATTCTATAGAATAATTAACCTAATCGTATAGTGGAGTCCTTGAAGTAAAATTTTTGGTAACAAGCATTATACAAACACAAATTCTAGAGAAATAGCAGGGTAATCAAAATATTACTGTAATACTACTGTAATAATCTGAGTACATTTTTGTAATTTGTCTTTAATTAATAACATTAAATCAAAAAATTGGATATATTATAAGTCATGGTATACGATAGATAATACTTTTGAACATGACATGCAATAATAATTATTTTTTTACAAAACATTTAGTTTGTAAAAAACTCGCCTTCTGTTGTGGCATCTTATATATATATATATATATATATATATATATATATATATATATATATATAGAGAGAGAGAGAGAGAGAGAGAGAGTAAGGATCTAATAAAAAGAATATTCAAAGTAAGAAGAATAAGAAATGATCTAAACCATTAGATGAGTATATCAATGGCTAAAAATAGATGATGGCAAATTCGTAAATAACAAAGCATTTTTCGTGAAGCATGAGGGTAAAATAGTAAAACCCGTACATTCTATATTGACATCCCATTCAATTCGCCCTCTTTCTTTTTATTCGGTTTCAAGAACTTGCCGCAATTAGTTCTTAGTTATAGCATCCATCTTTTCTTATTTCTTTCAGAACGAATATGCATCTCTTCTGCATTGTGGCCAGGGGCGGATCCATGTATAGTCCAGGGGTAGCGGTCGCTACCCCTGAACTTTTACCCGGTAGTGTAAATTTTGGCGATTTTTTACGTTTTTTGGCCATTTTTGGCCATTTTTTGGCGATTTCGCTACCCCTGAAACAAATTTTCGCTACCCCTAAACAAATTTTCGTATTTCGCTACCCCTGACAGAAGCTCCTAGTTCCGCCGCTGATTGTGGCATTTATGGATGCAAGAATGAAAAACTATGATTTATTAGATGCGTAGTTGATGTATCTTTAAATTTTACATGTCTAATTTCTAATGAGAATCAACAAAACGATGCATCTTCTTTTAGTAAATATGCATCTCTTACCTTTTTGTCCATAATCATTTCATGTAGCGTTAATAGATGCATGGATATGATGATCAATTAAAATTTGTTACAAGCTTTCATGCATCAAGTTAAATTATGAATATTTGTTATCCACAAATAAATCTATGAAGGCCTTTAATATTGGATGCATGGTGTCCGATTATGACTGATATCAACATGAGATGTATGCACATAAGATGCAATATCTTTATTAATTAGATGCAGCCATATCTTGAAGAAATATATAACGTGTGAATGAATTGAAAACTGGTTCACGGTTGAACTTTATTTTAATTCGTTTGAAGAATTAGTAGATGTAAAAATCTGAAGCGAAGAAGAAGGTGGTTTTGACATTGTCAAGTGAGAGAGCAATATTTTAGTTGCCAAAATTACCCTTAAACTAAATTCAAAATGATTGGTCCATATTGTTTCTCATTCTTCTTATTTTAATCACTCTTCTTATTTGATCCTTACTTTATATATATATATATATATATTATGGGGATAACATAGCTACATTACAATGTAGCCAATTGGCTACATTTCTTTTGAAAAAAAGGGTGGGGATAGGGGGAAAATGTGTGTCAGGGACATACCGCAGGGACTGAATTGTACATTATTAAAACTTTTTTCAAAGGAAATGTAGCCAATTAGCTACATTTGTATTAAGGTGTATGTAAGAAAACATACATGTTTTATATGAACATGCATGTTTTCTAATGCAAAATTGGAGTTCTCGCAGTTCCCGCACTTAACAGGGTTCTGAAAATAAAGCCCCTATATATATATATATATATATATATATATATATATATATATATATATATATATATATATATATATCAAGGTTATAAATAGCGTAAAGCGTGGCCTGGCGGCGAAGCCAAGCCTCAAGCCTTACGAGCCATAGCGAGGCTATGACGTTTTATAAGGCTTGACTTATATATATATATATATATATATATATATATATATATATATATATATATATATATATATATATATATATATATATATATATATATATATATGATTTTTTTATCATGTGCCCTATGACACATGATAAGAAGTACAAAAGGAAATACAAAAAATGCATATTTTATGAATCCCTAAGTGTATTTTTGTGGGTCCCTCGTATTTTTTGTGTACTTTTTGTACTTGTTATCATGTGCCATATTTTTATGATAGAAAAACCCTATTTCAAATACCTTTCAACGGTATCTTTTTAAAAATTAAAAAAATTATTTCGTTTCAAAATCAAATTAAATTAAGATAATTGTTATAAAGTTTTTTCATTTATATATCCTCGAAGGGGGTTTTCTAAAAATATAGAAAAAAAAATAATAAAAAAAATTAAAAAGATAATAAAAACTTAACCAAGTAAATTGTTAAAATTTGGAACAGGTTACATTTTTATGTATATGTCATGGAAGTTTTTAATTGGTCAAAAGCATTTAAAATTATTAAAATGCTCTCGACTCTAATAAACAGTAAAATATGGTTCATATAAATTTGTTAAACTTATGTGACAAATAACTTGTATAAAATCACGGAATGCAAAATATTGTTTTTTTCTTTTTTTTTTTTCAAAGAAAATCGAAGATCTTTCGTCCACTTATTTGCCGAGTACGTGTTCATATTTCACCTTTTGAATCATATGCTTATTCAATTTTGCTCAAACTCAAAAGTCAAACTCAAGATCTCACAATAATATTCGTATAATTATAACCGAAAAAAACCCAAGTCTAAGACTAGCTGTGAAAGCATGTTGGTACTAGTTGGCTGCAACTTGGGGGATTGGTATGAATCACACATTTACATTCATTTTATGTTTCAAATTTAGTCGACTCCAAAGAGTTGACTCTTCTTCAACCATGTCTACTCGATCTATTTCAGTATCTTTTTATACGAAAATAGTTGTTCGTTCTTTAACAAACACCGTCGGATACACGTCGCCATTATTATATAACTTATATACACAATTAATCCATTTATAGATAAGTCATTTAAATACAGCAAAGCCAATTGCCTTTGACTCTCTGTCTGTTATGCACAAACGTAAATTTCATAGTTTATTTAACTAAATTGTGTTACTAACAAAATGTATTTTGTTTTTATACTACGTATCATTTTTGTGAGTTGAGATTAATGAACGAGGGTAAAGTTGTGCATGTTCTGATTGTACATTGCTATTATACAAAACGTTTATTTTATTTTAATTTAAATATACAATCATATCATGCACAACTTTACCTTTCATGTTCATATCCTCATCCTTTTCGTATACATATGAGTTTAAAAAGATTGACTATTATAATCAAATGACTATTGTTATATGATATCATTTGGAGAGATCTTGCTTCAACGAATAGTTGCTATCTTTAGCACTGGTTACTTTGACCTAAGACTATTGTAACAAAATGAGTGGATAATACAAAGAATTATAAATTGCATCTAGTTGACTAAACTATATTCGTATAATGTTATGAAGCAACAACTATACCGAGCCAATATAGCTACATCACGACTAAAAACATAACTAAATCATGTGAAAATAGCAGCTTAAACAAAAGGTTAACCGTATGTCCATCAGAACCAGTATTCATCCTCTTAAAACTTTTTGCAGACCATTATGATAAAATATCAATATATTATAGTGTTTCAGTAGTTGGTTGGTGGTACATTTTATACAGTATATATAAGTATATAACTATATATGGTTGTGAAGACTTATCTTAAAAATGGTTATCAGTATACGCATAAAAGTCTTGATTTGCCAAAGGTAGCTTTGAGAGTTCGAGAGAGACACGGCTTACTTTTCATAAACTTCAAATCGTAAAAAGTCTTTGATTTGCCAAAGTGTCACAATAAACATTCGATCAGTCAAATTTGGTGACATTTTTCCGATACTTATCAAGTCTCCACCTTTGTTTGATTCGCAACTTTGAATTCTTTGCATCCTTTTGTTTTTATCGGATAAACTTGGTATTATAACTTTTTTTTCTTGTCTATCAATAGCCACTATTTTACATTAGTATTAGCGTAAAAACAATATACAAAACGATGTAGCATATGAAAATTACTATTGTTCTAGGGATTGCAACTTTGCTTCTTCTATTTTTGTTTCTTGACTCATCCAAGATTTTGTTAGTCGTATATTGACGAGACTGAAACTTGTGAACTTATATCGAAAATAAATTTTTATCACTTACACTTTTGCAAATTATACTTGTTAGTTGTTAAAAAAAGATCTCAAAGAAAATGATCTTTGCAAACCGTGATGGGCCGGCTTCTTACTGGGCTTCAACATGTTTATATATTTGGGCTAAAACCCAAAGTGTCATGTAGGATTGTGGTAATGTGGTCTACAAACCAAAAAGAAAAGAAAAACGTAACATCGTTAAATAAGCAAAACGATCTCCCTTAAATATCATGTGTATCGTCAATTCGTCATCGATCCCTTCACTGAAATGGATTAAAAAAAATAAAAATAAAAAAAAAGCCGTAACTGTTCACGATTCGAATCAGACATTGTTTGGAACGGTATAAATTTCAGCTTATACTATAAAAAAGCGCCAACTTAGCATAAACTAAGCAAATGCGCACAAGCTATATCGCCAACTAAACCCTCGAAATTGTTTTTGTACATCAAAATGGTAAAAAAAAAAAAAAAAAAAAAAAAAAAAAAAAAAAAAAAAAACATATTCCAAAATCCCTCTTGATAAATACTCCTTCCATCCTATAATAAATGTGCATACTATCTTATTTAATCCATAAAATAAGTGTCTACTTCAATTTTAATCAATAAAAAAAAGTTAAAAAATAAATGTGACATCTTATTATTATGAGACGGACGGAGTAACAGCTAGAAAATGTCTTTTACCAATAGTCGCCACATGAACAAACACCTTCCTTAACATGGTGAAACCGCTTTGCATCCCGAACAATGATCTCCCTTTGCTCAACAGCTGACACAAATTTCATAAATGTATGACAATCACCACACACCCGGAGATTCTTGGTCATACGAATCGGGGTTCTCTCAGGTGTACTAATAAGCCCATATGCAATTGCAAGCTTCTCGCTATGTGCATACAAACTTCCTAATTTAAGCTCCTCATTAACATCATGCAGCACATTTTCAGTATCAGGAACATACCCAGAAGCCTCCAATTTCTTTATCAAGCTCTCAAGTTTCTCATATATCGCCTTCGATTCACAATGTGTATGATCACCGCTACAAAATCTATAAACCCCGTTATTTGCTTCAATCCATGTAAAACCAGGCGTCTTTTTTAAACGTTTATTTGTCATTTGTGCACGAATCTTTGCCACATTTTCCCACTTTCCTTCTTTCGCGTAAATATTAGAAAGCAATACATAATTACTAGGATTACGAGGCTGAATTTCAAGAAGTGATTCAGCTGCTTTTTGTGCTAATTCTACATGATTATATGTTCTACAAGCTGCAAGTAATGCACTCCATAAACCTTCATCTTTCTCAACTGTCATGCTCTCAATCATACTGAATGCTTGATCGAGTCTTCCGGCACGGCCTAATAGATCAACCATGCACGTATAGTGCTTAACATTTGGTTTTAGTAGGTATTGTTCTTGCATTTGTGAGAAAACCTGAAGGCCCTCTTCAACTAAACCTGAGTGACTGCACGCATATAAAAGTGAAACAAAGGTAATATTATTTGGTTTAATTCCATTTTTTAACATCATAGGCAACAATTCGAGTGCTTTTTGTCCTTGCCCATGAAACCCATAAGCTGCAATCATAGTACTCCAAGTTATAACATTCTTTTCTCTCATCTGATCAAATATCTCACGAGCAGAATCAATACTTCCACATTTCGCATACATATCAATCATTGCAGTCCCTAAAATCACGTTCAGTGAATGATACCCTTTCCGCACAATATCATGCACAACTTTAGCTTTATTCATAGCACCAAACTTAGCACAAGCGTTCACAACCGTCACCATGCAAATCATATCAGGCACAATACCACGTTCATGCATCTGATCAAACAAAACCAACGACTCATTAGCATTCCCACACGCAGCATACGCCCCAATCATAACAGTCCATGTCGTTAAATCCTTCACATCCATCACATCAAACATCATTCTAGCATCATCAATCACCCCACATTTCGCGTACATATCAACAATCGCAGCACAAATAAACGTACTCGCAGACAACCCGTGTTTCCACACAATGCCATGAATCACTCTCCCCATTTTAACATCCATTTTGTCCCTACAAACCCTTATAACCGCGGGCAAAGTATACACATCAAGCCGCTGTCCCGACCTAACATACTCCCTAAAAATCTCAAAACATTTCATATAATCACCAGCTTTACCAAACCCACCAACCATAACACTCCACGAAGCCGCGCTTCGTTCAGGCATTTCATCAAACACCTTATATGCATCACCCAAAGCTTTATAAAGCACATACATATACATAAGCTTGTTAAGTAATAAAATGTCATTGTATAAGCCATTAACATGTAAATGGGTATGAAGGGTTTTTATCTGTTTTAAGTTTTTGCAGTTAATTAAGGCTGAAAGGTAAAATTTTGGGTCAAAAGATTGTGTTTCTAGAATTTTGGTGTTTGATTGCTTATCATGTGGTATTGATAAAGCAGAAGCAACGGATGTGAGATATTGGGGTTTTAAAGTTAGGTTTGTGGTAAGTAATCTATGGTTTTTGAGTTTGAACATGGAGGCAATGTTTGGGATTTTTGTTTATAAAAATTTTGCTTATTGTGTTTTAACTTTTTATCATGGTTCTAAATGGCGCAGGCGGCGTCAGGCCCGGTCATGTCGTCAAGTCACGTCTTATGTCGTATTATATCGTGTCTTTTTATAAACTCAAATATGATATAAATATATAAATATTTTAATATTTTGTGCCGCCTTATGTGACACCTTATAAACGCAAAATCTTTACATTGACCACTAAAACGTGAGCTTGGTCATGTCGTCACGTCACGCCACGACTCCCGCTATTTATAACCTTGGTTTTTATAATAGGTTGTTTAAATTAGTTGTCGACTTTTAAAATTATAAGAAATTTAAATCAAGTTCATTATATTAATCTAAATCTCACTTGAGGTTATTATTACAAACTTTAAAAATATTACTATTAATTAATCAGTTAATTTAAATTTTGAATTTTTACAAAAAGTAATGATGATGATTTCCTTAAAATGTTTTTTTTTTTTTTTTTTTTTTTTTTTTTTTTCGAATGACAATTATATTTGAGTGAATTGATTTTCTCACACCATGAATTCTTTTGTTGAGATATAATTATTTTAGAGCGAAAGGAGCAATAATTCTAGTTATCTTAAGCATCTCCAATACATTAAGAGACCTAGTGTTCTTGAATGAACGACGAGTTTTCTAGGAATGGTAACGCCAAGCTCGGTGTTATGCTGAGTTGGCTGAAGCGTCGCAGGCGTTACCCACCATACAAACCAACGCCGTTGGGTAACATGTTAACATATAAACGGAAATACAAAATAATAATAATAATAATAATAATAATAATAATAATAATAATAAATAATTAAAATAATAATAATAATAATAATAATAATAATAATAATAATAATAATGGGAAAGGGAATATGCGGCTATTTATATATAAGATTGGGTATAGAACTTAATAAAATAAACGTTTCTACTGTACCACACTCATCTTCCACCACTCATCTTCAATATCAAAAAGAAACCCCTAATATGCTCTTTAAAATCAGGATTAAAACCCTAATTCGCTCTCAACACTTTCATTATTTGATCGCGTGATTCAGGTATGTATCTCATCTTTAAGATTGCTATTCGAACTCCATCTAATTTTTATCAGCAACTTCTTGTAATTTACTTCGTGTTACAAAACATCTTTTGTTTTATGTAATATACTTCCATCATGAACTTCCGTGCTAATAGAGACTTTTTTAGTAGCAGAATGGTACATGATAATCCATCAGAAAATGAACCCACTAATGCTCTGTCAATTGATGATATCGATGAAAATGGTTATTTGATCAGCAATGTGGAACAATATAACGGAAGTGATAGACCATATAATGTTGATGTAAGTCATAGATGAGATGAAGAGGGACAAATTGATGGAAATATTGTTAGGAAGGTGTTTGATATGCCTGATGATGCATATACGTTTTATAATCAATATGGCTTTACACATGGATTTGGTATACGTAAGCATTGGGATTATAAAAACAAGATGACTAATGAGGTTTATAGAAAGTGGTACGTATGCAACAAAGAAGGTTTCAAAAGTGTGAAGGATGTTGGTACAAGTGTGGATACTACTAAGAAATGTCGAAGAGATTTAAGGACCGGTTGTGAAGCACGACTTCGAATTACAATAACAAAAGATGGGAAATGGTGTGTGGATTTTTTTGATGATACACACAATCATGATTTGAGCACAACACCTATGAAAGTAATGAAACATCGTTCTCACGGGAAGTTTCATCGTTCTATGGCCTGCAAATCTCTTATGTTGGAACATGGCCGAGCTTGGATGAGACCTTGTCATGTCAAAAGAGCTGTAAATGCAATGAAACCTCCATATATCGCTGATGTTACCTCAAAACAATGTTCCGATATTTTATCCGAGCAACGAAAACAATACAAAGGTAAAGAGTTTTATGGACTCATTAAACATTTTCAAGATAAGGCATCAGTAGATATTAACCAATAATTTTAAGATTGATCTGAATAGTGATAGGCCTCCTAGAAATATATTTTAGGCTCATGGAAGATCACGTTATGTATATATTAAATTTGGGGATGTTCTTGTGTTTGATGTTACATATTTGACCAACAAATTTAAGTTTCCATTTGCACCATTTGTTGGGGTTAATCATCATGGTCAGTCCATACTCATTGGTGCCGCATTGCTAGAAAATGAAAAGGAAGAAACTTTTTAATGGTTGTTTGAGCAATTCTTAGTGTGCATGTTTGACAAATATCCAACTTCAATAATAAAGGATCAAGATAAAGCAATTTGCAATACAGTCCACAAAGTTTTTCCAAACACTCGACATCGTTATTGTTCATGGCACATTAAGAAACACCAACTAGAACATTTTTGACCATTTAAAGCCCGTTATAGTGATTTCAACAAATCTTATAAAAAATGGGTAAAAAGTGACACGATAGAAGAATTTGAAACCCAATGGGATGTTATACGTGATAAGTATAATCTTGAAAGTAGTAACTGGATGATGGAGATGTATGACCAACACAAATAATGGGTTTGGTCTTTCTTGAAAGATGGTTTTTTTGCTAAGATGACAACAAGCGGACGAAGTGAGAGTATTCATTCCTTTTTGATGGATTTCTTAATTCTAACACCATGTTGAATGAATTCGTAATTCAATATGATAAAGCTGTAAACTCTCGAAGAGCCGCAGAAGAAGATGAAGACTTTATGACTATGAACTCGAGGGCAGTTCTTCCGTCAGTGCATCCAATAGAAGCAAAAGCAGGTAACTTGTTTATACTCATCGCGTTTATGTTATTCACCATTTTTCTATTATTCATTGTGTTTCGTGTACCTTGATTTTGTAGGTAAATGGTATACTAGAAAGATTTTTGAAAAATTCAAAAAGGAATGGAAAGAAGCAACCAATAATATAACTCATGTTACTTTAAACAAGAGTCTAGAACAGGTCACTTATAGTGTCGGACAATTGAACGTTGAGAAAAAATATTGGAGGATTGTCAAGTTTAATTTACTGAATAAGGTGGATGTCACATGTTCTTGAGCTAAGTTTGAAACATATGGGATATTATGCAAGCATATCTTATATGTGATGAAAAAGAAGCATGTTGAAACCATTCCTGATCAATTTATTTTACCTAGGTGGACACTTGGTTCGAGGTACAAGGTTGGTAATAATAGTATCAGAATCAAAGAAATAAATGAAAGCGAAGTTAGTGCCTTAACTTTATGGTGTGTGCATTCTAAATCGACCAAAGCAATCGAACAAGCAAAGGACTACCCTTCTGAAATAACGAGGCTAAACACTATGTTTGTGAAATTCTTAGAAGACCAAGTGAGTCGTAAAAAGGCAAAAGAGCCTGTGAATGTTTATGAGGATAATTCTGTTGGGGTTTCTCAAGTAGACACGATGCCTCAAATATCTATTCGGGATCCTGTTGTTCATCCTAGGAGAAAAGGACGACCAAAATTGCAACCAGATTCAAACCTCCCATAGAAGTACAAAGGAATAAAAAGAAGACTTGTTCGTATTGTCATGGATTGGGTCACAACATCATGGGGGTGTCCAAAAAAGAAGGTATTCTTGGTTAAAATTTATCTTTGCATATGTAACATTTCTTTTAAGTTCTAATTTATATATGTATTTGTATATTGAAGATTTGCAACGAAAAAAAGGACAATTGTAGTGCTCTTTTGGCAAATGTTACTCATGGGGTGAAGAAAAAGAAGACATAATGTTGATGTGTTGTGCTTTTGGTGGAATTATACCCGTGGCTAAAGAGAAAGAAGACATGTTGCTGCATTTCTTTATGGGTCTGTATTTTGAATGACTGTAAATGGGTCAAATGTAAACGGGTTAAAAAAGTTTATATTTTGGTTGTCTTCTTTTCTCTGTAATGAAATTGTGTTGATCTTTGCCCTTTTAAAATGACTAGTATGTTGTTCTTTTGTGATCTACATAAATCGTATCAGGTCTGCATGTTTTTCTGAAGCAAGATGGGTCAAACTGGAAAATTGTTTCTGTAACGCCAAACACCCCTTTAAGTTATGGTGAAGATGTTTTGTTACAGCTTGCCAAACACCCTTTTAAGTGGTCAATGAAACTTGTACATATATCTTGCCACGTCAATGGAACTTGGTTAAAATAGCCCGAAAAGTATCCGTCAGTGGGTTAATGGGTCATTTTTTTTGTGAAGTTGACTGGTGAGACTAACTGTTTAGTCGCACATGAGAGTAACTTTAGACAGTGCGGCTACTAATTAATGGAAATCTCAAAAAACATGAATCCTTACAAAGTTCACAGTAGCAATTTAGAATGGTTTATTTTTACTTGTTACAAGTTAATGTGCTATGTTACTGTTGTGTTTTGGTGGCAAAGTGCCTTTGGTAATTCGAATATGCAATAGCATACTAACAAGGGGTGTTCGGATATTATTGCAGACTTGCAGCCTACATCAGGGGGTATTAGGGTTAAGTTTGGCTTTTCCTAAGTTGTTTAATGCAGTTTGATTTGGATGGGTGTTTGAAAATTATTCTAAAACAAAGATGTTAACTGAGTGGTTTCATACAGTTTGAATTTTCTTAGTTGTTCCATACATTAGTAACTAGTAATTAGTTGAACTTTTGTAATTTGTTGCAAAGATAAGTACGCAGTAGCTTCTTCATCACTTGAACTTGCTCAACGTATTTATAAAAAGGTAAGCAGTCATATAATCTACTCGTAATGCAACAGCTTCTTCATCACTTGAACTTGCTCAATTAAACGTGGTTAAAATAGCTCGAAAAATGTCCGTTTACCTGGAAAATTGTTGTTGTCACCAGTGGGATAACGGGTCAAAATTGGATTTTTTTTAACTTGACGGGAAGAGACTAACTGATTCATCATTACCTAATAGCCTAACTATTAGGTAACTGTTGAATGACTGTAAATGGGTCAAAAAAGTTTATATTGTGGGTCAAATGCTGCTATAATTCGCTCCCTGTGTTTGGGAAAGGAGATCACAACTCTGTGGGATAATACATGATGTGGTATGTTTACTATTTCCAGGAATACTCTAGCTGTTTAAATGGGTGTTTAGCATTGCCTTTTGAAAGTGTGTATTAGCCTCACACAGGTTTGCTATCTTGCTATGTGCAGATGTGCTTATGAGGTCAGTTACACATTAGTTGGACTTGAGTGCCGAATTTGGAGTACAAGAGTGATGCGTCGTTTTGCAACCTTGCAAAAGGTTTTACCTCTCAAGGGATCTTGAGAAGCTTGCAATCCCCACCAGGCAGTGTACCTGACCGTTGTAGTATAGTTTAGTGGCAAGTACCGGGGGATTGATCGTTCAACTCAAAGAATAGTGTTCGCTAGGGTTAAAACTCAATTAAAATAGGTCTAGAGGTGAGGGATTATTCTTTTTGAATTTTTGTATTTTATGGAAAGCAAGTAAAAATCTCGGTTTTTTAAGGATGGGCGGAATTAGTTGCTAATCAACTAACCCAAATTACTACGAATGCAAACAAAATAAAATAAAATGACACTAAAGTAAATTTGGCGAAAACAATAATAAGAGAAAATGTGTTTACTTAGATTTCACTACTCCCTAGCTATCTTTTACCAGTTGATTAGTTTGTTACAATTGCATGGATGACGGGTTATATTCCTTAATACCATTCGTAGGGCCGTGTACGATCTTCCCTAACTCTATAAGCTTCTACCTCTTCCTATGTCGAGCCGACTACTAGCTCCTAACATGGCCTCATTAGTAGTTACCTATGCTGTTGGAAATAGACTTTATTATTTCAAGTGTCGGTCATTGAATTTTGTTATAGGTTGCATTATTTAGTTAACACGTTAGTTATTTTATGTGTTTTATAAAGTTTTATGCTAAGTTTATAGGTTTGGATAAAGTCTAAGGGCTAAGTTTGTAATATTGACAAAGTATGGTGAAGCCCTAATCCTTACCTATAAATAGTCTTGTAACACCTCATTTGAGGTGGTTGGTTCACCTAGTAATATCATTAGTCTCTTATTTTCATATTAAGTGTTCCTTCCACTCTCTCTCTCTACCTACTTTCTCTCTCTAGAAATCTTAGTGGTTATGTTGTAAAATGGTGACCTAACAAGTAGTATCATTCGCCAAGGGATAATATAGGTTGATTTGGTAGAAAAACTTGGTTTTTAAAGTGATTTTTGAGATATACGGTTACTGTTCATCGCATTTCTTGCGAGTTTGAAATTCCTTCTATCGAGTTAGGTTTTTTTTATCTTAGTGAGTTAGGATAAAAAATGTTAGCGAGTTAGGAAAGTTCATAGTTGGGAATATCAAGCCTTACCGAGTTAGGAAGATCTTCATCTTACCGAGTTTGCAGTGTTTTCGAGTTAGAACACAATACATACCGAGTTAGAAAGATTACAGAGTTTGATGTCAGCCTTATCAAGTTTGCAATCTTACCAAGTTTGAAGTCAGAATAACCTAGAACTATAACCTTTGTTTATCCTTTAAAGATCCATTTTTACATAATCACTAATCATCTCATCTTATCAAAGTTTCTCCTTATCTTTCTCTTCTTATTTTTTTTTTTAAAAAATGGTATAATTTATTTTTTACAGGTGACTAAACGTTCAATTTTTACGCAAAATTTAAATTTTGGTATAACGTTGAAAATTTTGGCCAAAAATTCAAATTTTTTCGGTGAAATTTGGCGGCAAAATTTTTGAGACTCAAATTTTTCTTGCAACCTTTAAATTGCATTTCAGTGTGATTTTCAAATTTTGAGAGTGAAAATTTTTCAAATTATTTTTTGGAGGGAAAATTCAAAATTACTATTTCGACCTTGGTTTTAACATTTTGTTTGATTATTCCAATTACATTGCAACAATCACGGGGGAGAGAAAATGTATCAATCAAGGTCGCTGATGCATGAGTTAGAGACATATTTAGTGAAGAGATGCATGGAACAGTGTAGATCACTTAATTCACACCTTAAGGTCCTCTCAAACAAAGACTTAGCAGGAACTCGTTCCGAGTATGGATTCAAACGGGCATTTCCATCACTCTTTGGAGAAGACTTTGACATTTTCACGAAAATGATGTTTGAAAACGTGAATCAACTTGAAAAGCAAATTGCAATAGAAGAATTCCACAAGAATGAATCCCAGGCCAGCTTTAGAGTGCTCAAGGAATAGTTTCAGCAGTTCATCGATTCCTGGTTAATTTTTGACTGTGTAATGGCAGACAAGTATTTTTTAGAATACACTGGAATCGAGGTTCAAACTTTCAAAGACATATTGATCCAAGATTTGGATTCAATTGAGAAGACAATTCTTCACAGAAGAAATTATGACCAAAGTGTGAATGATCAGAAGTTGCAGATTCAAGAAGAGCAAGTTCATAAAGTTGATGCATTGAAAGCTAATTTGGTTGTCATGGAAAGCAAAGGGACAGAATTAGAAGAGCAGAATGACAGCAGTAGATTAGGGAATGATACAGATGCAGACTGTGCAGAGATCAGACCCTCCTATGACTCAGAGCCCAACTTTGACAAAGAACAGATGGATGAGGAAGATGTCATACCCATCTATGATACAGAACCGAACTTTGACAAAGAGAAAATGGTTGAGGTACAATCTACTGTTGATCATATTATGCCTACAAATGAGAAACAACAATCTGAGCAACCTAACTTCAGTAATGAAGGAGAGGTTGACCAGAATGTTGTTCAATGTCTTAACAAACATTCTGAGTCTGAGTCCTTACCTGATAATCCAATAACTGAAACATCATACCAAACTCTTAAGTCTGAAAACATTCTTCTCAAAAAGACCGTTGCCCAGTTTCATAAGGATTTTTCAAAACTAGAGGCACATTGCATCTCGCTTGAACTTAAATTGCAAAATGAATCTTTAACTTTGGGCAACAGTTGTCAAGTTTCGAATGAACAAAGTAAACGTGTGGATACATTAGTTAAAGAAAATGAGCTTTTAAAAGGTCAAATTTAAGCAAAGGTGTTTGCACATGCTGCATTGCAAAAATAATTAAGAAGACTAACTGGTCAGAGTGTGGATACTAAGTTTGCAAAACCATCAATCTTGGGGAAACTGCCTCTTCAAACAAACAGAAAACAATCAGTGGTTAGACAACCAACTGTATTTAAATCTGAACGATCTAAATTTTCAAAATCTCGGTTTGCCTCCCAAGTTGTTGAGAAAAACAATTTGACAAAACCAGTCACTCCACATTCTTGGCCTAAGGAAAATGCATCTGTGTCTGCTAAATCTCAACACGTGATTATACCTGGTTCATCTAGGATTAGTTCGAAAACAGTGTCTAAAACGAGCATTAAAAGTAAATAGTTTTGTGGCAAATATGACATGTACAATAACTATGATCTAGAAAAGGCTAGGAAAAAGGCGCTACTTCAAAAGGATGGAATTCTAGGTTCAAAACCTCATGTGATGCCTTCCACTGTAGTACAAAACACTGCTTGTAGTAGCACACCAAAACCTAAGAGTAAACAACAAACTAATAGGAATTGGACAGCTTCTAAGAGTAGTTGTGTAAATAATCATGTTGTCTGTGCTTTAAAATATCTTCAGAAAGGAAATTCACTTGAAAAGGCTCAATCGATTAAGACAAACAAACCCGTTGAACCAACAGTCATAAGTCAAAAACCTAAGAAGTGGATCAATATAGGACGTAGGTTTTTTCAATGAAGTAATGCTCCCACATTTTATTCCACTGCATCTAAAAAGAAAACATCTCTTAGATCCAACATTAGGTGGGTACCCACGGGCAGAATTTTCAAATCGATTGGTCTTAGGTGGATTCCTACAGGAAAGATTTTAGACCTTTGCACCAAAACTAATGTGAGCCCCACTACATCTACCTCTGAGACAAGAATGAAAACCATTGGAATTGTGTGTTCGAGTGTCAAGAAGTTAGTTGACACTACAACTTTATGCTTCTAACATCCGGAACCTGATTACACTTGGGGATCCATGTCCTCTGTTTTGTCTATTCTTTCTTCTTTTCAGGTATAACAGTAATGGCTTTGGAACAACTCAGTTTCGGACCCGAGCTTAATGTTATGGCTTCTAAGCACAACAGCTTAGGACCCGCATCCAACCGTCTAAACTTTCCGGATTCTTCGGCTGAACCATTGTCACTCTCTCGCAAGGAATTGGAAACCCTGTTTGCTCAACTGTTTGATGATTCAATTGAAAACCGTCCTCAAGAAGTCTCACCAATTTCCGCTGCACACCCTGAGAATATTCAACAACCACTGTTCAGAAAGACGGTCCTCCAAGTGAATCTCCAACAACAGCAGGACAAACCGCTTCCAACTCTAGACAATCAGCTGAAGATCCATAACAACAATCAGTACCACAACTTGCAGATTATGACAGAAATACGTTCCTCAATCCATTTGCACCGACTCCAACCATTCTTGATATAATAGAGTCGCTTCTCGCAATTTGGATCCGTCTAATATGCATACATTCTAACAACATCACCCTTCGACACGTCATTGGAATTAAATGGATTTGGAAAACAAGCTGGATGCAGAAGGCACAGTGATTCGCAACACATCTTGTTTAGTTACAAAGGGATCCAGTCAATGAAGCAGGATTGTACATCACTGTCATCAACAAAAGCTTAATATGGAGCCATGTCTGCTTTCTGTGGTCAAGTCATTTGGATGAGAACTTAGCTCACGGACTACGGCTATGTGTTTGACTAGATCTCAATGTACTACGACTCAAAGTGTGCTATTGCTATCTCGTGCAACAACATTCATCATTCCAAGGCCATACATATTGCTCTCCGCTACCATTTCATCAAGGAGCATGTTGAAAAGGGTATAATTGAATTGGATTTTGTGGGTACTGAATACCAATTGGCGGACTTGTTTACAAAGGCTTTACCTCCATCAAGGTTTGTTGATTTAGTTCACCAAATTGGTATGTGGTGTTTGACTCCAGATGATTTGCAAAATTTTCTTAAAACCTAAGAGAGTCAAACATCAAACTTTTTTTTGTAAATATTTTTTTAAAATTTTCAATAAAAAAAAAAAAAAAAATCTTCTTTCTCTTGTACAAACTTCTAATCTTCAAAATTATGTTCCTCCATTAAAACAAATTTTGCTTCACATTGTCAAAATGGAACATGTTTTGAGGGGAAGAAAATTTTTCACAATATCATGAAGTTTGCACAACTTATTATAAGTCTTCAAGAAAAATTGTTTCTTCATCATTCGGATTAAAAACTCATTTTCAAAAGGCTCTATGATCTCTCGAATTAAAATGTGCAAAAAGGTTTCACAAAATAAATGCTAATTCGAGGGGGAGAAAAGAAATTTTTTCTGCAACAATCCCAAGTTAAGCTTATTTAGACTTCAAATGGAAAAGTAATTAACCTTTAATGAGTAAAGATTCACAAATGTCTTTAACTTAGGTAAAAGGATCTTGCATGGAAATAAAATGGGCTCTAATAAATGTTTCCACAAATTTTCTTAAAAGTTTCACACGTAACTTAAAAACGTCAATGAATCAGATTAACGATGTTTTATCTTCGATCTTTTTCCACAATTGTGTGTTTCAAATTTCTTTATCGTTGTTGTCTAATCATTCTCTAAATGTTTCAAATGTTTTCAACGGTCAAAAAGGCAAAATCAGAAACTAGGGTTTATGTAAATATCGATCGGGGCATTTCTTTCATTTTTATGTGTTTTGTCAAATTAACTAGTTTATATAGCTTTAGAGAACACTAAAGAATGCTCGATTGGTGTGTTTGCTCAATTAGATACAACATAGGTTTAGAATCATGTGATTTAGGGTTTTAGATGTCGATGTCTTTGCTGCTACTAGGGCATTTGTTTGTTCAATATTCCTGCATTTTGATGCTAACATGTGTGCATAGACTCAAATCATAACCCCAAACCATAATCATTATTGGAAAATCTCGAGTGAAAGAATGAATTTATCTGTGATCTTGTGTGTTTATTTGAGAATTCTGAGCACTTAGGTTGATTTAGAATGAGTTTTTGATTCATCCGTATACTTGTTTGTGCCTGATACATTTTCTCTGTGTGCAAATACATGTCATCCCATTGAAAGTCAAAATTTCAACATTCGAAAAAATGTTTCTTATGAAACATATTTTTGAGGTTAAAGGGCAAAATCTGTTTCAAGGCTAAACTAAAAGGATTCAAAATGGTGAGAAACAAATTTTTTCAAACTCTACACTCTCGTTTTACACCGGTAAAGCAAGAGTGGAAACCAAAGCAAAGTCATTCAAAACCTTTCAAATTTTCAAAAAAACCGGAATGCTTTGGCTTCAATAAAAGAATGTCTCTGATCTGAACATCCCAAATACCGGAAGTTTTCCATTTATCACAAAATCAAATCTTCAAAAAGAACCCATGAGGTTCAACTTTAGATGGAAATCTTTTTCAGATTTTAAAACTCAAAAGAGAGTCTCCGGGTCTCAAACAACTTTCAACAGTAAAAGAGTTTTGAATTTCAAGCATTCTTTGTTGTATAATACTTGATTATGTTTTCTAAAACCTTGAGCAGAATCATCTCATGAATTTTCAAAAAAAAAGTATTTTAAAATACAATTCAAAATTCTGCTCAAGAAGACTATCTCTTGAATAAACTTCATTATTTGAGGGGGAGTATTTTTGTTTAAAGAAAACTAATTTTGTATTAAAACTATGGTTTGTGCACACATAACAGTGTACAACCCGCACTTGTAATGAAAGGACCCTGAGGTACGCATCAGTGCCTCAATCCTTATATAAGGAGTGAAGGCTTCTTACTTTTGAGTAGAATTAATCAAACATTTTTTGATTTTCATAATTCTGCTCAAAAGACAAGTATTTCACCTCAATGAGTATTCACTTGTTGAGGGGGAGCACTTGAAAAATTCATCGTTTGAAAACCAAAAGTTCTTGTTGATATCTCCCCATAAGACTCAAAAAGCATATTTTAATCAAAAGTTTATCAAAAACAACATATCATATGCTATTTTTTAGGGGGAGAAAAGTGAAAGTGATTAAAATATGAAAGTTAAATGTTGCTTATAAGTCAAATCTCATGCGAGCTAGACTCAGATTCACCCAAGAATTGACGAAACATAACAGTTAATAATCGAAAGGACTTATCCTCGACGGGTAATAACATCAGGTTAGTTACTAGAGCTAGTTGTCACCTAAAAGCTGACAATGGAACTCTTTAACTAGCCACGTAAGCGTGTCTCGAAAAGGATTTGTCTTAGTAGAAATGTACCGTTTCAGGATACTTTCTGTGGACTTGATCAGGCGTAATAATTTCAAGCTAGTCTAACTAGTGATGTAAGCGTGTCTCGAATCGGTCTTGTTCACTGAAAGTGGATCAATTCTAAAAGTGCTTGCTCCTCCCGCATGTGCAAATTTATTTAATACTTGTGAGCACATGTGAAGGGGGAGCCCTTAAAAAGTTAACACAAAACTCTCAAAGTGTTAAACAAAATGTTTAATAATCACAAACACTTTGAGAGATTTTCAAAGGTTTCTTGGCTATTGTCGGATAATCATGGAGTTATAAGGTGATTAAGGTAGGAAAAACCGTCCTATGATCCGCCAGAGCCGGAGGGATCTACCCAAGGACATCACCAATAGTTAGAATTAGAAGTCCTTAGGTATGATACGAAAAAAGGAGAAAAGAATGAAAGGGGAAAGAAGGAGTTGAAGAATTAAAAAGAAAAGTAAAGAAAAGGGTGAAAAGAAATAGCCCTCCATATGTTCAACCTTAGGGCAGACACCGGGTTCAATTCATATGCTACTGGACGTTGCTAAGGCAACACCGGTATTGAAGATAAAGTCGTCATGGACCCAGTGACGCAATGCACTAAACCTTCTTAACCACTCAAGTTCTCTTAAAAGAGCTTGTTTCATTCTCACGGGGAACCAGTGTAATCTATCGACTTATCTCTTAGAGATAGTTGATATTGAAGCAGGAGGCCCCTCCCTAGTCTCCATATAGGAAACCTAAGTGAGCACTTATCGAGTCTAGAGGCATGAGATACATCAAAGATCTCTTAGGAACATTTAGTATTTCTACAACTGGTGTTCTACATCAATGGACACCAGCTGTAAATTATCGAGTCCTTCGCAAATCTTAGCAATCTGCCGAGAATGTTTATGAGAGAATTACAAATGTATTTCTCAATGATTGAACGGAAATTCCTGCCAGGGTCAACATCAAACAGCCCTGACAGCAGGTCACTTCGATAACCCCACAAGGGTTACGCTTAGTGTTCGCGGTGGTTCTTTAGCGGTCTACAGTCGTGGAGTGATCCCCAGCGACTCACCCAGTCATTGAGCTACTTAGTAGGTCTCGTAAGCTCCTTCGGGAGTATCTGATATGGGAACGGCCTGGATAAGGATTAGAAGGAGTCTTCACAATATGCTGTTGACGAGCTCTAATTCCTTATCTGTAAGTACCGGTTGATTATTGCTAACTGTTTATCTGCAGGTACATCACCTCCATGATGGTAGATTCCAGCATGCTCATACATACATCTTGAAGCAAATGAAAGCTCCCTCAAAGATCTTAGCACCACAAAGTTCAAAGAAAGATTCTACGCCAAAAAGAAGAATCTACAAAGTATAAAGACTAAAGATCAAAGTATATGCAAAGGAACTTCGTGCTTTCGAAAGTCTAAGTCCTAAGATGTATGAGCATGTTGGAATGGTGGACAACCACCACAGACACAGAAGTGACGAACGGCAGACAACTTCATAACATGATCACCATCACATCAACAAAGAACGAAGTACGAAGAACGATGAAAGATTTTGCTAACTATTTTTGAGGACGTCAACTACAAAGTCAAAGAATAGAAGATGACGACGTCGAGCAACCTTTGATGACCAACACTTAGGGGGAGATTGTTGGGAATAGACTTTATTATTTCAAGTGCCGGTCAGTGAATTTTGTTATAGGTTGCATTATTTAGTTAATACGTTAGTTATTTTATATGTTTTATAAAGTTTTATGCTAAGTTTATAGGTTTGGATAAAGTCTAAGGGCTAAGTTTGTAATATTGACAAAGTATGGTGAAGCCCTAATCCTTACCTATAAATAGTCTTGTAACACCTCATTTGAGGTGGTTGGTTCACCTAGTAATATCATTGGTCACTTATTTTTATATTAAGTGTTCCTCTCACACTCTCACTCTACCTACTTTCTCTCTCTAGAAATCTTAGTGGTTATGTTGTAAAATGGTGACCTAACATATGCATTAAATATAACCAATTTATCGTAGTACACATCCGATCATGTTTCTTAAGACGTTCAAGCAAGTTACCAATTGGAAGTCTGCCAGTTTTCTTAAGTCTAACATCGAAATCATTCATCCACAACAATTATAAACAAATAACCAACCAATAATCAATATCTAAGTTTCATTACATCTAAGCAAACACAAAGAAAACCTAGCCTAGCATGTTAAAGAGAAGACAAGCATAAGATAGAATCAAATAACACATAGACATATTGAATGATTATTGGAAAACTTATCTTCAATTAAGCATGGATGAAACAAGGGTTTGAAACCTTTAAAAATACTGTGAAATTCGTCTAGGGTTTCTCCTCTCAAAGTTGCACACTTATGAATGAAAAATAAAAACTATATATAGATAATTGACTCTGACGGCGTCAAGAGTAACTTCTGACTCCGTCAACTCGCCGCCATAATTATAATCGTATTGCCTAGATCCACTTCTGATGCCATCATGTGTAAACTTGATCTTGGTCGTCACATGCAATTTACTCTTGACGGCCTTGGTGACGCCGTCATGTGTAATTCCTCCAAAAACTCTCTGGCGCGTCACGTGTAACTTGATTATCCACCTCTTTGACAAAGGGTGACGACATCATAAGCAAATCCTGACGCCGTCAGGTACTATTTTCAGCATGAATTTGATACTTTGTCATTTTCTTTACTTTTTCGCTCCAAAAACGTTCGAAATGCTTCCTTTTCCAGATTTATTCTCAAAAGTACCTAAAATGACAAAATGAACGATTTAGGGCAATATTTGATCAAATAATCTTGACTTTGGGCTTAAATGACCCCCTAAAAGCGGTACACTTTTCGTCTCATCAAAAAGTACTCGAATTGAGCTAATTGATGATTTAATGAACATTGTGCTAATCGATTATGTTATACCACAAACGTACAAGTACAAGAGTAATCGTATTCATATTCATATTAAATCACCTTTGATTTATGTTACAAAGTCATATTATGTTACACAAGAATATATTTGTGTATGTGAAGCTTTTCAAAATTACCAGAAAATCAACTACATGAGATAACCAAAAAATTACATCAAGGTATAGTGTCAAACAAAGTGGTAGTCAAGCCGGTTTCGATGTGATTCATGTGTTTTTCGATCTTGGAAAGCAAGCTTCAAGTTGAACAAGTCATGAAATTACAAAGTGTATCTTCAATCCCATATTCTTCATCTTGGCTGTAGGACCATATCAACATAACTAAATATTAGACCATATCAACATAACTGCATAAAAATTCACAAATATCAGTGAACATTAGAAGAACACTCCCTAACACATTTTATCAATCACTTTGCATTCATTAAAAAATTGCTATCAAAATCATGTGGCATTGACTATTCCCAGCCACATAAACAAACAATTATAAGATATTATGAGACTAGCATCATATGATGATATAAAATCAAGTGGTACGACAACAATGAAGCAATTTTCATTTTGCGATGGAATCAATAAATAAGATGTCGATTTTCGATGGAGTAGGATTTAACAAGGAATCAAACTTTAGGAGTTACTTAAAAAAAGACTACCATACCATTGTGTCATAACTCACAAAAGAAATGAGAACAGATGTTTGATCGATTTAAATTTGGAAGGGCAATCAGCACATGATGGAGGTGTCTACCTAAGAAGAAATGAGATTCTTGTGTTTTTAGACACAAAACGGCGTAGTATTACTGGTTCTACATCTAAGGATACATACACAACAGCCACAAATTCACTTTTCCATCGAGTCAGTTTGTGTATTCAAAAAGGAGTGGGAGCACAGATTGTGTCCAGGCTCCCCTCCAATTTCATGTAATTTCCTTGGTTTTCAATGAAAAGTTATTATAATAAAAAATAAATAAATAAATAAATAAATAAATAATAATAATAATAATAATAATAATAATAATAATAATAATAATAATAATAATAATAATAATAATAATAATAATAATAATAATAATAATAATAATAATAATAATATGTGGTCGGGATGGGCTTAGAGCATAACATTTAATGGATATTTTGGGAGGGTCTGCTTCTGCTATTGCTGATGATCTGCTAGGATCTATTACCGGGGTTGTCAACCTATTTCTCAGTGGAAAGTGTCCTACTCAACTAGGGGAGTATATCGCTAGTGCCCCTTTGACTCCCTTGGTCAAGCCTGGTGGTGGTATACGCCCTATTGTTGCTGGTACTATATGGCGAAGACTTGTTTCTAAGGTGGATTCTTCTTCTATTGGTAACTCTATGAATACTTATTTACAGGACTTTCAATTTGGTGTTGGTGTTCCTGGTGGTTTTGAGGCTGTCCTACATTCTGTGAATAGGCTCATTGAGTCTAAGGGCAACGAGGTTGGGCTTTCTATGCTATTGGTGGATTTTAAGAATGCTTGTAATCTTGTAGACAGGAGTGTGTTGCTACAGGAAACTAGGGTACGGTGCCCATCCATTGCTCCCTGGGTTGAGTTATGTTATGCTCAACCTGCTAGGCTTTATTATGATGACTCTATTCTTTGGTCTTGTCAAGGAGTTCAACAAGGGGATCCATTAGGCCCTTTATTGTTTGCTCTAGCTTTACACCCTTTGGTTCAAATAATTAATCGGTCTTGTGTGCTTACCTTTCTGGCTTGGTATCTTGATGATGGTACTATTGTTGGAGATACCCTTTTGGTTGCCAAGGCGTTTGACATCATAAGGAAAGATGGTCCAGCTCGTGGTTTGTTTTTGAATGTTGATAAAACTAAACTCTTCTGGCCTGTGGAGGATCCTAGAAGTAGGTTGGAAGGTGTTTTTCCTACAAATACTTCTCGACCGATCAATGGTGTCAAACTTCTTGGCGGTTCAGTCAGTTTGGATGATACTTTTTGTTGATATAAATAAATGCCTAAAAACGTTATTCATATCTTTCGATATCTCTATGTTTTAATAATCACAAAACGAAAACTCATCAAACCAAAGATCATGACGTAAATAAGTATTTTGTAGTAAATTATCACTTTTACCATCTAATCACTTAAGGTATGAATAAACAAAGTATCTAATGCATTATAAGATCAAACGAACATTTTTCTTAATCACTAGATTTTTATAAAATGTCACATAACATTTTATATCTTTTATAAAACATTTTTGGAATTAAAAGAATATGTTTAATTCATTATTAATATATGAATTCAAATTTTCAACAAAAAATGGCAAATCTAATCCAGAAAAACCTTCCCTTCAAAAGGACAAAGCTGGGCAACGTTCTGGAGGGGTGGCCCCCTTAATTAACTAGGCGGCCCCCTTAATTATTAAGGGGACCGGCCACGCTCCTGACCCCCCCCCCCCCCCCAGCTTTGCCTATAAATACTGGTTCATCTCACAGATTTTTCTTACCTTTTTGCACTCTAAACATTCTGATCTAAACCTCCATTTCTATCCTCTAAAATCCTTTGATCATATACACATTAATCTTTGTTTCAAAGTGATTCAAGCTTCAACACTCAAGTACAAAGAGAAGAATACTTCTATCATTCAAGACTAGAAGTATTACAACTTAGTATCATCTTGCTATCTAAGTTGTTTGTTCATTTCATCTTGCAAATCATTTATTCTTTGGTGTATAAGGTGTGTATATTAGTTAGTTAGATTTAGACTTGTTGAAGGTGTGAAGTGGTACAAGAAGTGAAGAAGTAGAGGTGGATAGGAATTATTGTAGGAAGTATAAGAAGTAATAATACTTTGAAGTGGCGGTGAGTAGTAAAGATATAGAAGCCGTATCGTAGTGTCGAAACCTTGAAGTAGCAAAGACGTTGAAGCCTTAGAGTAGTGAACACGTAGAAGCTTTTAAAGTAGAAGAAGTCTTGTAGCGGTACATAGATAAAAGCCCTGAAGTAGTGACATAGAAGTATTGAAGTTGTGAAGACATAGAGGCTTAGAAGTTGTGAAGAAGCATTAGATTTGAAGTAGTGAAAAGATAGAAGTTGTGAAGATGTGAAGACATAAGTGTTGTAAAGAAGTGTAGAAGGAGTGAAAGGGTGTGAAGAAGTTGTGGTGTGTTTGAAGTTGTGAGATTAGTTCTAGCTAGGATTACAACTCGACATTTAGCTTTGTGTCGTTAAATTGGTGTAAGCTAAGGTGTGCACGGTTTTCTCCGCCATAAGGGAGCATATTAACTTAGTGAAGAAAACTCTCGAGTTTGGTGCTCCGGGAGTGGAGTAGGGCAAGGAAGGTGTCCTTGTAGCCGAATCACTATAAATCTTTTGTCTCTCGGTTTGATCTTTCCATCTCTCACTCTTTGCTTACTTACTTACTTATTTACATTACGTACATAGTTATAATAGCTTGTGTTGTGCATGTATTGATTTCACATAAAGATCAAAGTAAGTTCCATTCACAACACCAATCTCATTTAAACAAACTAAAAAGATATATATATATATATATATATATATATATATATATATATATATATATATATATATATATATATATATATATATATATATATATATATATATATATATATATGTGTGTGTGTGTGTGTGTGTGTGTGTGTGTGTGTGTGTGTGTGTGATAAATAACATTGTAGTTTTTACTCAACAATTTAATTTAGTGGTGTTTAAACAACTATAGTGAACAAACTCAAATCTATATTTTTGAATCAAAGTTTTTATAATTTCAAACTATTCTTTTGAAGCAATCTTTTATAAAAACGAAAAAGACGTAAAACTATTCACCCCCTCCCTTTAGTTTTCCACAATTGGTATCAAGAGCCACGTCAAGCAAGATTTTTAAAATATGATGTATTTTAAAACTTGTAACGATCTATGAAATTTGAAACATATTTAGAAGGGGAATTTATGCAACGACCACCATTATTTGAAAATGATCATTTTCTTGAATGAAAAAATAAATTTGAAAATTATGTGAAATCAATAGATCTTGATCTTTGGCATATCATTTCAATTGGTGATCTTCAACCAACTAAAATGGATTTTGAAAATTAATATAATCATCTTCAAACAAAGATTGATAAAAATACTAAAGCTAAATTAATGATTTACAAAACTCTACCAAGAGTTGAATATAAAAGAGTGTTCTTTTGTAAAACGGCAAATGATATTTGGAAATGTCTTTTAAATTTTCACCAAGGGAAATGTAAAACCAAAGATGATAAACTTGATGTTGCATAAGAATTAATCATTCCAGAAAATTTGATAGATAAATATTTAGTTGAAATAAACACAAGTACTACTAGTTCAAATATGGTTATTGAAGGTATCAATAACGAAGAATACATGAGCCAAATCCAAAGAAAGATTGTAAATAAATCTTGGAGCGACACGGATGAAGAAGATGATGAAAATATGGCTTGTAAAGATATTCAAATAAATGAAACTACAAGTATTGATGGCAAGGACTACATGCGCCAAGATCTAAGTGAACCTACAAATGAAATATGGAGCGACATGGACGATGAAAATGATCATCGTATAGCATGTGAAGATTGTGAAGCAAATAAAGCTACAAATAAGGTACAATCCGAAACCAAACATTTTTGCTATGATCAATTTGTATTAGAGTTATCAAAATTAGAAAACAACTTCAAACATTTTTGCAAAATAGACCCAAAAATCATTTTTAAAAATGAATCTTCAATATCTGTTGGAAGTAACTTTGTAAAAGAAATAATTTTAGAAGATAAAATGTCTAGACTTGAAAGTAATATTAAAATTGATCTTGAATATAAAAAATGTCAATACTACAAACAAGATGTCACACCCCGCCAAGGCGGAAACGCGAGTGTGTAACTTCATGGATATCATCACAACACATGGTGTCTATATAGAGAATAACTACATGCATAAGGTAGAGCAAGTACAGACACGAAGTGTTGTAACAATACCCCAAAACAACATAATCAAAACATAATCCAAAACAATCCAAAATCCAAGCATAGATGATAAACCACTTCCAATGCAACTAGGGTCTCGTCTAATCTCATCCTTCTATCTTATCCTTAGAAAGCTCACCTGAAAATGATGCTTAAAATGTCAACATTACGTTGGTGAGATTCATAGGTTTAAGACTCACACACAATAGGCAACCAAAATCACTGTGATTACAAAATATAGCTGGACAAATAATTATGGTTATCATACAAGCTACATATGTTACAAGGAAACATCACACATAAGGCAACCACCGGGCCGAAACGTGACCCCCGCTCCAAAACACATCATACCGGGCCGGATCGTGACCCCCGCTCCCAAAATAATGGGTAAATTAATACCCACCGATCGGACCACACAGCTCAAAAATAGTGAGTAGGGATGCTACTCTCCAATTAGGTCGTATGCACGAGCAACAGGGTGAGCACCCTGCCAATTGGACCACACAGCTATCACACATCATATCATTACCGTTCACATATAGCATAAATACGATAACATTAAAAGTCCAAGATCTTTAACACACATACCCATAATCACAGTAATTCAAATCATTTAAGACAAGCATCATTCCCATCCCAAGTTTAAAACAAGATAAAAATATGGGACTATGAACTCACCTTAAACTCCGTAGCTTCCACAAAACAATCCACAATCTATAGCACATAAAAATAATCCACATTACACAAGGTCAAGCTAAAAGCTACAACCCATGTAATACACATATTATGGATTTCTAAGACTCATATGACCCACCATGGATCTCCTAGACACCATACTAACCACTACCATAACTTAACACTCACCAAATCCCTTGCACTCTTAAAATCAGAAAACGCAGAATTTTTTGGGTACATACTCCCACATGAAATCATGACAAATAAAGCTCAACAACTCACACCAAAAATTCACCATGCTCTCTCATAAGCATAGAAGCCAATCCCAGAAGGCCATGTACCAATAACACACACAAATACTCATAAGAAATTCAAACTTGTCAACTACTCAAATTCGGATCTGAACGCACACCAAAAAGTTTTGATTTTAAATAAATACTTCCACAAGTTTTTATCACGAATCCTATTCGTGATAGTCTAATATAACCTAATACTTAACTATTCCAGAAGGACCTAGTCAAAATACCACTTTTACAACCACATGACACCCTCAAACTTTTACCCAAAATCTGTCCCGGTTTGACAGCTTTGACACCTTAACAAAGAAAAATCAAAAGACTGACTTCCCGACCACAAAATCGAACGTGGCTGGACTTTTTGGAAAGATCTTTCATTAAACTTCAATTTAGACCTAAAATTAGTGACTTAACTCCTCACCATCTGTTAATTACACTCACATCTTTACAGCACTACTTTTCTGTCCAAACCCTAACTCAACAACTAGCATGTTTTACGCTCAATTTCTTAACCAAACATCATACTATTACTAATTATTGATCCCAACATGTTTAATAACATTAATTTACAGAATTTAACACAACCCTAATCCATCATACTTAATATTACATGAATACCAATAATTAATCAATTATATGGACATAGGGTTTAAGGATTTTACCTTGATTCTTGATTATTGCTTGAAAACTATAAAACCCTAATTTTTTTCTTCTTGTTTCCTCCTTTTGTCGACTTAAAATTGCAGGAAAAAGGGATTGGGAACTTTGATTTTGTATTTATAATTATTTAGTGGATAATTACCTAACTTAGAGTTGTAATTGGGCTACAATTGGGTTTCCTTTTTCCTTATCTTTTTTTTTTCCAACCGATTTTATATATACATATATATATATATATTTTTTTTTTATTAAATAAATTTATTACACTCAAAACCTCATACTTTTCATATTTTATGTATTTCCATATCAAAACCTAACGTCTATCGTGATAAACCTTAATTTTACGATAAACCGGAAAATAATCATTTTCAAAATAAAGTTTCCAAAAATAGAATTTCATACTCTTTTTGAAATATAACTCATAAAAACAAATCCCACGTAACTTACTAATGCTCAATTACTTGAACGAAGCCTCGTTACGCAAAAACACAAAAACACCAAAACTACACAAGTCATTTCTACACCACAAAGGTGATCAAAATGAACTTTCCCAAATTCCAAACTTTTCAAATCACAATAAAACCACTTACGCAAAGGGATTTAGTGCTAAAACTCACCCATAACACACTTATATCACTTCAAACACCTAGGACACACCAAACAAACGTCAAACGAGTCAAGACTATCAGTCAAACTGACCTGCCAAAACCACGGTTGTTACATCATCCCCCACTTAGGGAAATCGCGTCCCGAGATTTCAACTACTATAGTCACCACTCACAACAGCAAAAGGAAATTTATGGATTTTTAAGCGGAAAAATACCACACCATAAAATCACAGAGAAAGAATCGCAAAAATGTGAACCGACTAATTACCCGAATTCACACAATAGAAAATACTCCGACACTCCAACGATACCCGAAAATAGATACACTACACCGATCAATAACACCAATGATCCAAACGACTTCTCACAGGTACGTACGATACCCTCGAACCAAATGAAAACCCGAATGGTAACCGCAAGACGCACTCACAAATAACAAATACCCATAAAACAAACATTTATGAATATCCCGCATCTAACTTCCACGATCTAAATCCAACTACAAACGATCTGCTCAGCAACCACATCCGCAAACAAATTTGAGTACTTAAATATCATCTGATCCTCACGTTCCCAAGTAAACTCAGGACGACGCTTAGAATCCCACCACACCTTTAACAACGCTATCTCACCACACTTAAAACCCTTAACATCTCGATCCATAATATCAACAGGTTTCTCGACAAAACAAAGAGTCTTGTCAACCTTACATTCATCTAATGGCACATGCAGACTAGCATCCGCCAACCACTTCTTTCCATTAGATACGTGAAACGTATCATGCACTCTACTTCACTCCTCAGGCAAACTCAACCGATATGTCTCAAATCCAATCCTTTCCGTAAATCTCAAATGGTCCTACGTATCTCGGTGCTAGCCTGCCTTTCTTACCGAAACGCACAACACCCTTCCAAGGAGATACTTTTAACCTCACAATATCACCAACACCAAACTCTAAGGGCTCACGGAAATAATCCGCATAACTCTTTTGGCGATCTCTTGCTGCCTTACGTCTTTCCTTAATCGGAAAACCTTATTCGTAGTCTCTCGTTCTAGTTCAGGACCGATTAGTTGGCGTGTTCCAACCTTTGCCCATAGAACAGGTGACCTACATTACCTTCCATACAACTTTTCACACGACACATACTCAATACTAGAATGATAATTGTTGATATAGGAGAACTCAGCTAAGGATAAATGTATACCTCGGCTTCCTCCAAAATCAAACACACCCATGCTCTCAGCTCACCATCCATCTCCTAATTTGTACGTTCACTTAGTTCACTCATTTAAGAACGATAAGTCGTACTCATCTTCATACACTATCTCAAGGCTCCATAAAACATTTACCACATTCGCGGAGTAAGTATTTCATCTTGATATAAGCTGATTGACGCGACACCCCACGTCTCTCTACCAACTCATCAAATGAAATGTCTCACCAATTACTTCTCAACAAAATCTCCAAGTATCTCTGACCGTTGCATCACCATAATAATCGTTGACATCAACACTCACCTTCAAGCGTATCAACAACTTGCTAAGGTAATAATACGTCTTATCCTTTCTCGGATGTATCTTATACCTTGCATGATCGATGTCCTTAAGCTTCCTCTCCATGAAATCATTAGCGGGTCCGCAAAGTACAATCGTCCATCTTCATTCTTTTCCATTTACTGATCTAAACCAAGTAATCATTCTTCTTACATGTCCTCATCATTGAACCTCTCCCTCTAAACTGTTAATATCATCCTCTTAACTCCGAACTGAATTATCATAATCATTGCTCACAAACATCTAAGTTTCACTCATTCACTCCCGCTCAGTGCTCTTACCACGATGTCCGCCCTTCCTTGACGGTAGCAAATCAGACAATCGTAGTCACTGAGAAATTCCACACCCAACTTTTCTTCAACATATATTAGCCTCTTGTCAAATATATGCTAAAGATTCTTATGATCTGGGTAGATAACACTTTCTGCTCCATACAAATATCATCTCCAAGTTCTACTCCTCAACTCTAAGTCACGCATCACATAATTTCTCTTATGGATCTTCTACCCCGCGATGCCCACGTAATCCGAAGAACGTACATCTTGAAGCTAAACCTCTCACTTGAACAACTTGTCAAACACCCTCTTTCTCTTCAACGAACAAATTGATAATCAAAACGACAATCTATCCTAAGTAAACGACGCGAACCATGAAACCGGTCGAACTAAAACGTATATCAACGAACTCAAAAAGGGTACAAATTACCGACTAGCGAAGTAACGAACATCAAAATCAAAGCTAGAAAAACACAATGAGAAATTTTCCCCCAATAAAAATAGACACAGATAAAATGTTCATGAAAACCCATACAAAGAAAATATAAAATACACGTACCCATAAAACATCCACAAACGTACCTCAACGAAAGAAACACTCGATGAACCAAATACATAACAAGTTTGGTAAATGAGAACCATAGACAGTTCTTATTCCCGTACTCGGCCTTCTCAAAAACAATGTACACTGTTTTTTTTTTCTTTTTTCAAGACATATCTTATACTTATACATTTTTTTTTATAAAATATATATAACCATTTTATGTAAAACATAAACATAACCATTTTTTTCCCACTTCATTTCCCATAAAAATATTAGTTTCCATCAAACGACCTTGAAATACCCAAAACGAAATTGTATAATGCCATAAAGACTCTAACACAACCTCTTAACCGAACACGAAAGACATTGAAGAATTCCGTAATCAAAATAATCCTCAAACGAACTCATACCAGTGAACACTCACACAAATACATTGCAAACCAAACGATGAACTTATATACTCATTTGTACAATGATCAAACCAAAATCATAGAAAAACACCGATACTAACAGGTCACAAAACATGTCACGAAATCCAATTGGTGTGTGTAAATGAGGGATCAAATATCCACACCAACTCGTCACGAACCAACAATACTTGAAAAATAGTATAACATTCATCGAGGAATGAATGTAAGGAATAACCAAAGAAACAAACCAGTATCCAACAAAACGAATTCGATTACTCAACACCTATCACGACGTCAAAAAGAAAGAATATGGCATATGTACCATCATGTACGAATAGGAATGCCAACCCAAGAATTAGGTATACAAACGGAGCGTCTAGCAAACGAATCAACTTAAATACCACAACATAAGTACCTACCGATATTTGAGGTATCAACATATGATAGGTAGAATGGAATCTCACCACCTACATACCCTAACATATAACGACTGCCCAAACGGTTAAGAGAATACTTCTCTAACCATACAGCCATCACCAACATGATATCACATACCATCTACCACAACATATAACAACAAACATCAATCAATGCAATAATGGTCACAAGTCCACGTGTGTGATACCCTTATAATTATGTTTGCGACCATAGTTATAAGCCTATTCCACACGCATACTTACTTCCAAAACCACACATCTCAATGATAACGCACATATACCACATAGCACCTAATACACCATGCAATCCATGCTATCATACTTGCAAGTCCACTTGTGTCGTGACACATGTATAATTATGTTGGCCACCATAGTTATCTATGCCCCCTTTCATAAGCGTACTCCCTCCTATGACAACACATCATGCAAACAAACATGCAAATAAAAACAAAAAACCTCGCAAACAATCATCTCGCATGGAACAATTCCAACGATCACGTAAACTCTATAATCGAAATCACTTGGATAGGGTCGATCCAATATCCAAGAGTAATCACGCTCCAACATGGCTTCAGACGGAAAAAGACAATATACGAATTCCAAAACATAACGCAAAACAAAAGACGTCGCATAATGGATCAACTCCACTCTCGCACTTATCTCCCCACCCAGATCAATTCAACTTACTACTCGCTGTGGACTCTAGATCCGAATCCACACCATTCCATCCTAACTCCCCTTCTTCTTTACTTAACCACCCATTCCTGTTTCCTACATGTTGAGGTAGTCGACAACATGCAAAACCATCTCTATTTTTTCTTCCAATTCCACATGATTCACAAGCGCATACAAATCATGAGGTTTAGACTAAACCACATCTCCTTCCTATGTGAAGTGAGGACACTACCAAGGGTATTTGGTAATGACTCCATCTCCAGAAGTCACCGTGGTTCCAAACCTCTCCACTTCTTCTCCACCAATGTTTCCTATAAGCGTCCTCTCCTTGTCCGAACATAGATACATGCTATCGGAAAATCGGATTCTACAATTAGTCCACTTCATCCTACTACTTCTCTCACATCCGATAGCGACAACGGTAGTCCAACAAAACATCTTACGCTCGGAAGACGATATAATAAAGTCGACGTATATACAATACTACGTATAGGGGATAGAATAGACGTACGAAACTTAATAAAACATCTCATAAATATAGAAAAATAGACATATAAAATACTATACTTACACATAGGTCCTAAATGCAACTATATGAGGGACTCCTAGGTTATAGTCTAGGTTCAACCACCTAATTCTCTATAACCAAGGCACTGATACCAATCTGTTACACCCCGCCAAGGCGGAAACGCGAGTGTGTAACTTCATGGATATCATCACAACCAATGGTGTCTATATAGAGAATAACTACATGCATAAGGTAGAGCAAGTACAGACACGAAGTGTCGTAACAATACCCCAAAACAACATAATCAAAACATAATCCAAAACAATCCAAAATCCAAGCATAGATGATAAACCACTTCCAATGCAACTAGGGTCTCGTCTAATCTCATCCTTCTATCTTATCCTTAGAAATCTCACCTGAAAATGATGCTTAAAATGTCAACATTACGTTGGTGAGATTCATAGGTTTAAGACTCACACACACTAGGCAACCAAAATCACTGTGATTACAAAATATAGCTGGACAAATAATTATGGTTATCATACAAGCTACATATGTTACAAGGCAACATCACACATAAGGCAACCATCGGGCCTGAACGTGACCCCCGCTCCAAAACACATCATACCGGGCCGGGTCGTGACCCCCGCTCCCAAAATAATGGGTAAATTAATACCCTCCGATCGGACCACACAGCTCAAAAATAGTGAGTAGGGATGCTACTCTCCAATTAGGTCATATGCACGAGCAACAGGGTAAGCACCCTCCCAATTGGACCACACAGCTATCACACATCATATCATTACCGTTCACATATAGCATAAATACGATAACATTAAAAGTCCAAGCTCTTTAACACACATACCCATAATCACAGTAATTCAAATTATTTAAGACAAGCATCATTCCCATCCCAAGTTTAAAACAAGGTAAAAATATGGGACTATGAACTCACCTTAAACTCCGCAGCTTCCACAAAACAATCCACAATCTATAGCACACAAAAATAATCCACATTATACAAGGTCAAGCTAAGAGCTACAACCCATGTAATACACATATGATGGATTTCTAAGACTCATATGACCCACCATGGATCTCCTAGACACCATACTAACCACTACCATAACTTAACACTCACTAAATCCCTTGAGCTCTTAAAATCAGAAAACGCAAAATTTTTTGGTACATACTCCAACATGAAATCACGACAAAAAAAAGCTCAACAACTCACACCAAAAATTCACCATGGTCTCTTATAAGCATAGAAGCCAATACCAGAAGGCCATGTACCAATAACACACACAAATACTCATAAGAAATTCAAACTTGTCAACTACTCAAATTCGGATCTGAACGCACACCAAAAAGTTTTGATTTTAAATAAATACTTCCACAAGTTTTTATCGCGAATCCTCTTCGTGATAGTCTAATATAACCTAATATGTAACTATTCCAGAAGGCCGAGTCAAAATACCACTTTTACAACCACATGACACCCTCAAACTTTTACCCAAAATCTGTCCCGGTTTGACAGCTTTGACACCTTAACAAAGAAAAATCAAAAGACCGACTTCCCGACCTCAAAATCGATCGTGACTGGACTTTTTGGAAAGCTATTTCATTAAACTTCAATTTAGACCTAAAATTAGTGACTTAACTCCTCACCATCTATTAATTACACTCACATCTTTACAGCACTACTTTTCTGTCCAAACCCTAACTTAACAACTAGCATGTTTTACGCTCAATTTTCTTAACCAAACATCATACTATTACTAATTATTGATCCCAACATGTTTAATAACATTAATTTACAGAAGTTAACACAACCCTAATCCATCATACTTAATATTACATGAATACCAATAATTAATCAATTATATGGACATAGGGTTTAAGGATTTTACCTTGATTCTTGATTATTGCTTGAAAACTATAAAACCCTTATTTTTTTCTTCTTGTTTCCTCCTTGTGTCGACTTAAAATTGCAGGAAAAAGGGATTGGGAACTTTGATTTTGTATTTATAATTATTTAGTGGATAATTACCTAACTTAGAGTTGTAATTTAGCTACAATTGGGTTTCCTTTTCCCTTATCTTTTTTTTTCCAACCGATTTTATATATACATATATATAATTTTTTTTATTTTTTTTATTAAATAAATTTATTACACTCAAAACCTCATACTTTTCATATTTTATGTATTCCCATATCAAAACCTAACGTCTATCGCGATAAACATTAATTTTACGATAAACCGGAAAATAATCATTTTCAAAAAATAGAATTTCATACTCTTTTTGAAATATAACTCATAAAAACAAATCCCACGTAACTTACTAACGCTCAATTACTTGAATGAAGCCTCGTTACGCAAAAACATAAAAACACCAAAACTACACAAGTCATTTCTACACCACAAAGGTGATCAAAATGAACTTTCCCAAATTCCAAACTTTCTAAATCACAATAAAACCACTTACGCAGAGGGATTTAGTGCTAAAACTCACCTATAACACACTTATATCACTTCAAACACCTAGGACACACCAAACAAACGTCAACTGAGTCAAGACTATCAGTCAAACTGACCTGCCAAAACCACGGTTGTTACACAAGAAATTAGAAAGGAAAATGAAAAAGCAAAAATATTAGCTAAATTTGAAAATAGTTCCAAATCTTTAAAATATCTACTTAATATTCAAAAGTCATTTAATGATAAAACAGGCTTAGGATTTAATGCAAATGATCCTTCAACAAGTAAATTAAGGCAAATAAAATTTATAAAACCTAGTAGAGAAATTTAGAATTAATATTATTTGCATCTATTATTAATTATTTAAGTCAAGAAAGTCATTGTTTGTTCGTTAAGACAAACTATTGATGAATTTTTGTACTACTCGGCGACATCCTCATCATGTACATTCAAATGCAATGGATGTCCTCAACTAACCATCTCGGACCCATGAGAATCTAGGTACCAAGTTGTTTTTCATGATTAGGTAATAAATGAACGAAGAGACGTTTTTATATTTTACAATGGATCGCTCACTTTCATGACATACATATGAAGACTAGTGAATCATATTGCCTTGATTCATATTCTACACACGATTTGCAAATGACGTAGTTGCGGCCATTAAAAGAATTGATGATAAGATCTTCACCATTGGAGTGTTGATTTTGTGAAGCATTCTTAACTACCTCAAGATAAAGGAATCAAACGCAAATATTTTTGACAAACATGACTCATGAAAAGGGAAATACCTCCGTTGAAGATATTTTTGTCATCTCATCATTCTACACCCACTATCATCATGGAGTAAAATTCTAAAGGTACTCTTCAAAGATGCTTGAAGTGATCTAATACGTGATTCGGATCAAGCTACCTTGATCTTTAATAGCGTTGGAGTAATACCTTGCTACGATATCATGCTTTGGGTAAACATTGAAGATGTTAACCAACACTCACATGCCTACTCATAAAGAAAAGCTGGACATGAGGTAAGTTTTCTTTTCAAAAACTTATAAATATCACACTATATCAAATTATGCCATAATTAGTCTATAAATATGCTTAAATTTGTAGGTTGCCTTATTCATGTATTATTAAAATTACTAATATATATATATATATATATATATATATATATATATATATATATATATATATATATATATATATATATATATATATATATATATACATACTTGAAATTAGTTTAGTTGACCCTCTTGATTTTGGATTTACTGCCCACTTTCTTATTCATCATTAAATTTGGAAATCATCTATGACCACTAGTAGAATATTTATCATTTATGATAAATGACCAATCTAGTAGCAACAATAGATATGTTATAATATAACCTAGGATTAAGATAAGTTATTGTTAAATACAATGAAGTGACGAGTATGTATATGTGTTAATTTTGCAACCATAGATGATTGGTTATATCCCTCTCAATTATATTGCATTAAGCCCATAAGATTATGTCATCACTTATCCATGTCTTTAGTTAACATACAAGGTGATTATATGTGACAACGGGATTAACCGATTCTCTTGAACATGATATCTTTTAACATGCTTTATAAATCTATAACTAGTGATTCTTGCTATCAAAAATCAAATATCATGCATAAAACCTCACATTTTGAAAAATAATCTTTCAAATAACTATCTCATTTTTCTTCAAACAACATATTTGACTATAAGCAATCACAACTTTGTTTTAATCAAAATCAAGATTGGGAAAATTTCCTTATCTATTTTGTCAACATCTCTTGAAGCAAAACCCAATCTATTTTACTCAAATACACACTTGAATGTACTTTAAAGCTTTGTTGAATAATGCTAAAAATATTTTCTTATGTCATCTATGATAATCTCACATTTTTCATAAACTTTATGAACATGACACTCATAATAAAACCAAGTCATTTCAAGAGAATCATGGTTTGCATATATGAATCTTGTTTGCAACAAGTTTTAATGACCTTACATTCATACCTCTCTTTTTATTGCACATAGGCACTACTTAGAATCAATGAACTAGTTCATTAATCTTATTAGTTAATCATTAGTTTAACATGATTTGTTGTCTCACAACTTATATAATTTACTTGTTTGATGAGTAAGTTGCATGCTTATTTAAAAATTGCTTGTTTTCTAAATCCTTGCATATAATTTGTTTTATATGTACGACTAGCATATCCTATATTGCCTCAAAGAGTGAACTTGCTTAAAACCAAACCCAAACAGATAACCTTCCTTAAAAATGTCTGCTAAAAACCCACTTTCGGTAATCTGAAAAACACCAGATGGGCGGCCCCCTTAAATTACAAGGTGGCCCCCTTAATTATTAAGGGGACCGGCCATCTGATTGTCGGGGTTCCTGTTTTCTTTATCACTTTTTGAACCACTTCACCCTATACTTCCCAAAATTCACAAACACATTTTGTCCTAAACTACCCCTCAAAATTTACCTTCCTAAACCACATTTTTCTTACATTATAAATACCTCCACTTCATCATAAATGCTCATCCATCCAAACATGTCATCTCCCAACAACCAAAGACCCAAGTTTTGAAGAGTTGCAAAGATCTCCGTCAAACCCGTTTGGCGGAGAAAACTTGACTCTTGTCACAACTCAAGTGATGTTGTTCCAAATCAACCAACAACTAAACCTCATACCCACACAAATGACCCATCTCACAACCAATCATCCACTCTTGCCTTCTGATGAGACGAAAAGTGTACCGCTTTTAGGGGGTCATTTAAGACCTAAATCGTGATTATTTGATCAAATATTGCCCTAAATCGTTCCTTTTGTCATTTTAGGTACTTTTGAGAAGAATTTTACAAAAGGAAGCATTTTGGACGTTTTGGAGCGAAAAAGTGAAGAAAATGGCAAAGTCTCCAAATTATGCTGGAAACAGTACCTGACGGCGTCAAGAATTGCTCTTGACGACGTCACGAATTGGAAAAGGGTTGGATAAATAAAATACACGTGACGATCCAGAAGGTTTTTTGAAGAAGTTCGTGACGGCGTCACGTGTTAATGGAGGTAGGCTATCATGTATCAACTTAAAGAGAGACGGCCCAGAGGACTTAAAGAGTGACGGCGTCAGAGTTGAACCTGACGATGTCAGAAGCCATAGAGTGACGACGTCAGAACAACAAAGAAATATTAGTAAAACCTTCGCATGTTGATCAAGACAATCATAACTTACGCGTGGAGTAGCTGACACTGTTTTGGCCATAACTTTTGCATACGAACTCGAATTTAAGCGATTCAAAAAAGGAAACGATCGGAACAAAAAAAATCTTTGATTTGGTGAAAAATGGTCATGACGCCGTCATGTGTAACAATCTGATGCCATCAAGATGGGCCGACAAAAAATCTGCCTATAAATATAACCTTATTACTTCACTTTTTGTAAGCCCTAAACCCTAAGGTCGATTCCTGGGTTTAGGTAGGTGTTTTTCCAGTAACTTAGAGGGTTTCAATCACTCCATAAACATCTTGTAATGGTTTGTTGATTCTATCTTAATTCATGTCTTCAATTATCATTATTGTTGCTTGTTCTTCATTAATTATGCTTGGCTAATTCATCTTGTGTCTACTTATGATTGTGTGAAACTTGTATATAATTGATTAGATCTTATTGATGTCTTTGTTGATGTTTGTGTCTATCTTCATCAATTAAGGTGTGACAACTTCAATAAGTCTAATTGGTTTAGCTTATAATTCTTGTTTCCTATTGTCTCTTGTTTGGTTGAAGGATTTCGATGTTAGGCTTAAGAAAACTGGCAGACTTCCAATTAGTAACTTGCTTGAACGTCTTAAGAAACATGATCGAAGGTGTACTACGATTATATGGTTGTATTTAATGCATAAGCGAATTCTAGTGATCCCATGTTAGGAGCTTTTAACGGCTCGACATAGGAGTGAAGTAGGAGCTTATAGAGTTAGGGAATATTGTACACGACCCTACGAATGGTATTAAGGAATACAACCCGTCAATTAAAACAAGGATGTGACAATTCAATAGGTAGAATTGGATAGCTAGCAAGGAGTAATACATCATAGGTAGATACGCTTCACTTCCCTTGTAGAACCCTAGTTTACTTTTCTTGCACATTAGTTTAATTGGTAGCTTTTGGGTTAGTTGATTAGCAACTAATTCCGCCCCTTCTTCCAAAACCCGAGATTTTAACTTGCTATTCATAAAATATAAAAAACACAAAAAGAATCATCCTTCACCTTTAGACCTAGTTAAGATTAATTTCAATCCTAACGACACTATTCCGGAGTTGAACGATCAATCCCCCGGTACTTGTCACTATACTACACTACAACGATCAGGTACACTGCCTGGTGGGGGTTGTAAGCTTCTCAAGATCCCTTGAGAGGTAAAACCTGGTGCGATTCCCACGTATCAAGTTTTTGGCTCCGCTGCCCGGGGAATAGTTATTGCTTAGGTTGGAATTTATTTTGATTAGGTCTACTCATTAGATTCTTTTTTAGTGAGATTTTTATTTTCTTTTTATTAGCTTTCTTGTAGTCTATCTTTTTCTTTGTGCCCTTTGTTTGTAAAACCATTTTCACTTGTCACTATGGCGGATGAAATTCCATTTAGATCACAAACAATAGAGGAACAGTTATATTTCACTAATAGATTTGCTTCCTATCATTCCAATGATTTTTTATGTGATCTTAGTGACATCCAAGAGGAGTTGGGGGTAAAGTTAGATGGGTTTGATGAATTCTATGTGATGAGGCGAAAAATGATCCGTTTTTAGGGGGTCATTTAAGCCCGGAATTGAATTTATTTGATCAAATATTGCCCTAAATCTATCCTTTTGTGATTTTAGGTATTTTTGGAGTGAATTCAGGAAAAGGAAGCAATTTTGACATTTTTGGAGCATAAAAGTGAAGAAAACGGCAAAGTCTTAATTTTCCTTGCTGGGAACAGTACCTGACGGCGTCACCAAGTTCTACATGACGGCGTCAAGAGGAAAACAAGAGGTGAAGTGGATAGAGTCCGTGACGATCCAGAGAGTTTTTACACTAGGGCATGAATAATACGATACGCAGCGGAATAAATACGATACGCAGCGGAATAAACAAACATATCATTATTATTGCTAACAAGGTTTCTCGTCATCATCTCTACTCTAACATACACCAAAGCCCCAATGCTACGTGATCAAGTGTAGCACGGTTACACTCTAACAGCGATCTAAGATCGTTGAGGCTTAACACTAATCAACAAGTCTAGGCATTTACAATAACTATACGCCCTAGACACACACACACACACTTTTTCTGGACTTTACATCTTGTACGTACATAATATCAATTCCCTGTATCTCTTTATATAATAAAGATACTAGGGTTACAAAGGATATTCTAGATAAAAAGATATGCTGTAATCTTTTTCTTTCTTTGCAAGTTTCTTCCTTTGTCTCCATAAGTCCCTCATGTTTTACATGTTTTGTCTTATCAACTTAATTGTAATTCCCAACAATCTTCCCCTAGTTGATAATGACAAAACCAATAAGCATGAACTTCCCCTGAAATTAGTATGTCATGAAACATGTGACTTCCCCTTAAACCATGCATATCATCAAGGATCTTCAAGTTGCAATCTTCAAACTATTCTTCTTCCCCTTTTTGTCATCATCAAATAGGGGACAAATGTAAGCAACCTTGATCTTTGCAACTACGAATCAATATTACACGTCAAATCCATCTTTCCAATGTTTCTAAGTCGCCCACCATTAAGTTTTCCGCATCTATAGATGTACTTGAAACAATAGAAATCAAAACCATCAGTAGTAATAACAACTAGCAGTAGCAAAATCTTCACCTCGATGTAGCATATACATGGTTAATCATTTTAACAATAAGCTTCCCCTGAAACCCATATGTTAACCATTTCTTGAATGTAGACGCTATGTAATGATCACTGTTGAAGAAAACTTAGTATAACCAACTTGATGCTAAAGTAGAACCACTCAAACTTGTGTCTTATGTCTTGTACTAACCACGTGACTCCAAACTTATATGAAACAGCCAATATAAGTATACCGCAATCTCTTGACAAAATCCTCATCTTTAATGAGACACTGAGCACTACAATGTAACTCCTTTAAGTGATAGTTAACTAGGTCTTCATCCATCCACCCCTTGACCTATGAAAACTAGATTTTGACAAGTCTTCGTCACAACCATAAAGCACGAACAAGTTATCTTCAAAGTGTAACACCCACTTTGAGATATGATAAGAACCCGCATCCAAGAAACTCCACTTCAACGTCAAATAGGTGATAAAAACCTTTCTTCGTAAACAATTAGAACAAATAAAAACGAGCCTTTATAATCTGTTAAGAACCAATAATTCAAAAACCAAAAATCTTCTTGTGTGTGTATTCTCCATGTGTGTATATTCTCCATGTGTGTGTAATAATCAAATCTGCCATAACCTGCTAGCAACGCTTTTTCTGTCACTAAGCTGTCACTAAACTGTTTCAAATCAGCATGCTCCTTCCTCCCAAAGCTGTTAGTGACACATTTTCTGTCGTTGGACTGTCGCTAATATGTTTCAAAGTAGCAGTGGTAACAAGCGTAGCAACAGTGGAAACGTTTAATGCGAGCAGTGGAAACATTGTAAGCGTAGCAGTGGTAAATTTGTAGGCAGTAGTGGAAAATTTTATCGAGCAGTGGTAACAATCAACTTGCAGTGGAAACGAATAAGCGTGCAGTGGAAACCATAAAGGTAGCAGTGGTAACATGAAACGGAGCAGTGGTAATATTCTGAATGAGACGCTTCAATGTAGTACCAGTAATATCATTCTTTGTCACAAGTAACCCTACTCTCATCATAAAGCCCAAAATATAATCATAACACAGTAGTAAGTTTGTTACCAGTAACTTCAGAATAATTGCACCAGTAATCTCACGTACCATAGAATCCAAACATACTTTTACCATCTTGCTTCAAACCCACGACTATCAACTTCATACAGATCTAGGGTTTAGAGTTTACATGCATCACAACATCTTGACTTTCTAGGGTTTCATAAGAATCAATCGTGAACTGCCAGAAACCCTTTTCGAATAAAACATTACTCGTTGCAGCAATAAACCATTAGTACGATAGTAAAGAGATGTATTAGAGTTCATCATCAGTTCAAAAACTGACTCACTAATGCTAATACAACTTCCTGCAACCACAACCACTTCACACAGTAGTTCCATAAACCCTACAAAGATATAAAGACGACACTTTTTAGCCTTTAGTGACACTTTTTAGTGTCACTAAAAACCCTAAAATTTGAAATGATATACCTCACAATGCAGCAGTTTTTGACAATTTTTATCTTTTTATTGGAAGCTCAGATTGAAGATCCCTCCGGTGGAACTCTTCCTTGATATGTTGAGAAGCTCCAATAAAAATTTCAGCCCGATCCAACGGTTAACGAAGGAGATATCGCCGTTTGAAAACTGGCCTGCAGTGAGTTTTGAAGATACGAACCAGTTACGAATTTTCTTCAATTTTCGACAAACCAAACCTTGTTTAATCCCACGATCACGAGCCCCATGGCTCTGATACCACATGTTAAGATTGTTCTAGCTCGAGGTTTTTTAGACCTCATCTAGGGATTACACAATAATAATGAATAATACGATACGCAGCGGAATAAACAAACATATCATTATTATTGCTAACAAGGTTTCTCGTCATCATCTCTACTCTAACATACACCAAAGCCCAATGCTACGTGATCAAGTGTAGCACGGTTACACTCTAACAGCGATCTAAGATCGTTGAGGCTTAACACTAATCAACAAGTCTAGGCATTTACAATAACTATACGCCCTAGACACACACACACACACACACTTTTTCTGGACTTTACATCTTGTACGTACATAATATCAATTCCCTGTATCTCTTTATATAATAAAGATACTAGGGTTACAAATGATATTCTAGAATAATAAAAAGATATGTTGTAATCTTTTTCTTTCTTTGCAAGTTTCTTCCTTTGTCTCCATAAGTCCCTCATGTTTCACATGTTTTGTCTTATCAACTTAATCGTAATTCCCAACAATGGTCCCTTTACACGTGACGGCCCAGAGGAAATTTGCTCTTGACGGCGTCAGATCTGGATCTAGGCAATCCGATATTATTATGGGTGGCGAGTTGACGACGTCAGAATTCTCTTCTTGACACCGTCACATTGGAAAATCTATATATAGTTTTGTAATTTTCATTCATTAAGAGAGGACAATTTTAGGGATAACTTGGAGAAACCTTAGCACGATTTTATCAGTATTTTCAAGGGTTTTTACCCTTTGAAACCTTTTATGTTCAATTAAGATAAGTATCCTTTCAATTCATTCAATATGTCTATGTGTTGTTTGAATATATCTTACGCTTGTCTTGATTTTAACATGCTAGGCTAGATCTCTTGTGTGTAACTAAAGATGCAATCAAAATAAAATAACAAAAAATGTAAATAAAGCTAATTAAACTAGTGGTGTGAACAATAAATGGGAAAGTTATGTTTACTTAGATTTCATTACTCCCTAGATATCTTTTACAGGTTGATAGTTTGTTACAGTTGCGTGGATGACGGGTTATATTCCTTAATACCAATCGTGGGGTGGCGTACGTACTTCCCCAACTTTATAAGCTCCTACTTCACTCCTATGTCGAGCCTGCAAGAAGCTCATAACATGGGATCATTAGAATTCGCTCATGCATTAAATACAACCATTAAAACCTAGTACGCATTGGTTCATGTTTCTTAAGACGTTCAAGTAAGTTACACTATGGAAGCCTGCCAGTTTTCTTAAGCCTAACATCGAAATCAATCATCTGTAACAACTATAAACAAGCAATCAACCCATAATCAACATCTAGGTTTCACTACATCTAAGCAATAGTTGATTAGCAACTAATTCCGCCCACTATTCCAAAACCCGAGATTTTATTTACTTTTATAAAAATATAAAAATACAAAAAGAATCATCCCTCACCTCTAGACCTAGTTTTTAGGCTTTCTAATCCTAGCGACACTATTCCTGAGTTGAACGATCAATCCCCTGGTACTTGTCACTATACTATACTACAACGATTAGGTACACTGCCTAGTGGGGGTTGTAAGCTTCTCGAGATCCCTCGAGAGGTAAAGCCTGGTGCAATTCTCACGCATCAAGTTTTTGGCGCCGCAGCCCAGGGAATAGTTATTGTTTAGGTTAGGATTTCTTTTTATTAGGTCTACTTGCTAGATTCCTTTCTAGTAAGACTTTATTTTTATTTTTAGGTTTTCTTTAGTCTATCTATTTCTTCGTGTCTTTGTTCGTAACATTTACCATCCGACATCATGGAAGGTGGTAACATCTTTGAACCTATCAACCCACCACAACAAGACCACCTACAAAACCGATCACTAGCAAACCAACCTCTTAGGCCCCGAACCCTAGGAGAGTATTCCCGACCTAGCCACCAAGGCTATCGAAACACTATTGAGCTCACCCAAGGAGCCAATGTGTCTCCCTTGCGATCTGACACCATCCGGTTGGTGCAAAGCGGATGTGCATTCCATGGACTTCGTTCCGATGATCCTAATCAACATCTCAAGTTCTTCCTTAAAATCGTAGATTCTATAGACCTTGATGTTACAACTAGAGAGTCGACCCGATTACGCCTATTCCAATTCTCTCTACGTGATCAAGCTAGTCAATGGCTTGAACATTTACCCGCGGGATCCATCACCTCATGGGATGATCTCACCACTCGTTTCCTTGCTCAATTTTTCCCACCGGGGAGAACTACCAAGCATAGAAATGATATCTTGATGTTCCAACAACGTCAAGGTGAAACTCTATATGAAGCATGGACTCGTTTCAAGGACTTACTCCAAAAAGTCCCTCATCATGGCATAGATCTTTGGCTCCAAGTCCAAATCTTCTATGACCATATCGATCTCTCCACAAGGTGAACCATTGACCAATCAGCCGGTGGCAAGCTACGTGATCTAAGTGCGGAAGAATCAAGGGAACTCATAGAAGATATTGCTCTCTATGACAACGAAAGTTGGAATGATCCCCGTGATTTGAACAAAACGGTCAAGGCAATATCTTTGCCTTCGAACAATTCTAGCACTCTCGACCGTAGGATCATGGAACTTGAGGACCAAGTCAAGTTTCTCATGAAATCTTACGAAGCTCCTAAACCTTCAAGCCAAGTGAACAAAATCACTTCTTCATGCGAATTATGTAGTGGTCCCCATGACACTCGTGATTGCGTGGAACTCCCCGGAACAGCTTTTGCGGACTACGCATCCTCGCGTACCGACGAAGCGGGAGATAAGTGGTACACTTTCAAACCCGAGCCAAACCCTTACGGTGATTCCTACAACCCTTCTTGGAAAAATCACCCGAACCTTAGGTGGAAACAAAACCAAAACAATTCTTCCAATCCGCCTAATCGTTACCAACCAAACGGTCCACCCTCCAACCGTACTTTCAACAAAAATCCTTCTAATAACTATGGTAGTACCAACAATCTTGAAGGATTGATGTCCAAGTTTATGGTATCTCAAGAAGCTCGCATAGCTAAGTTTGAAATCGAATTCAATCAACAACAAACAGAGATGACCAATAAGATTGACAACTTGTTGAAAGCCCTCAACAACCAAGCGTTACCTACACCTAGGAAGGACACTAGGGACGCCAATAGCGGAATCCAAATTAAGGACCCCTCGTCATCCAAACACGTCCACTTTGTAAATGTTGTCACCATTAAGCCAATAGATAAGGATATAGAAGAAAGTGACAAGGATGAAGTTGGAGTAGAAACCGAGACTAGGGATGAAATTAAGGAAGTTGAGGTTAATAAGGGAGAAAAGTTAGAGGAAGTAGAAAACGTAGAAGAGTACTTTGATAAGTTTCCCACCAAGGAAGAACGGGAATATCACAAGGATTTCTTCAATGATCCCGAGACACCATATATCCTTGGTTCACCCCTTATTAAAGTAGGTGATCCCTATAACATTAACATACCATGCAACATTGGGCATATGCATGTATGGAAAGCTTATATCGATCCTAGGTCTCCTATAAACATCATGACTAGGACTTATTATAATTGGGTAATGAAGAAGCAACTTGGTTATAGGGTGATGCCCAACAAGAATTTGATAAGTAATTTTGTAGGAAGAGTGAAAGGATTGCATGTGATTGTTGGAAACTTCACTTATGAAACCAACTTTATGATAGTAGAGGATACTCATCCGGTGATAGATGATTGCCTAAGTCAAGTAGTGTTCGGAAAACCGTTCGTTGGGGCCTCTAAGATGAGTCACGATCTGACTCTAGGGATAGTTAGATTCAAGGAAGAGAATGATGAGATTGCTTACCAAATGCCCTATAAAATTGAACAATACCGCCTCCTATCAAACATAGAAAAGGAACATAAACAAGCGGTTTACTATAGGAATGATGAGGATAGACGTAGAGGAGTAGAGTATATTATGAATAGAATACTTGGTTTCTACAAAGAATGCTTGCAGCTAGGTCCGGGATACAAAAATAATATAGGAGATGACCTAGAAAGTGAGACCAAGGACGAGGTCACGTAATAGCCCATGACCTTGAGTCTAGCTACAAGACTCGTAAATAAAGAAAAGCGCTTCTTGGGAGGCAACCCATGCTTTGTGTGATTTTTAATTGTTTGATTGTTATTTGTTTCCGTATGCATGCTTTATTTTTATTGTTGGTAGATCATGTTTCAAAAATAAAATGGTGAAAATACTTTATTTTGTCGTTTGACTCAGTCTTAACTTCATCCAAAGGTATTTCGCAAAAGATAAGTGTAAGGGGAAACCCCAAATATGTTTTTAAGAAACAAAATTGATCATGATTCTCCACAATATTAAATGAACATGTATATTCGTATTTGTTAGAGTCAAATGCTTGTATCGAGTCATAATAATGTTTTGCAGGATTTTCCAGGAAGTAGGACATAAGTTTTTCCAGAAATTTTCCGGAAACTTAACATAAAGATTTCTGCAGATCACTTCTGACGGCGTCAGGAATTAATTCCTGACGGCGTCATGTGTAAAATTCTGGAAATTTTGCTAGTTTTGTTTTTCTAACGGAGTCTTGAAGTTTTTGTTAAATCTTTAGTTTTATAAACTCCAAGAAATCTGCAAACATTCATTCCACAAGCATTATATCTTACATTGTTCTCTAGGATTTGTTAGTATATATAGATTGCCGCCGATTTTACGCGAGGTTGCCTTGTTTGTTTTCTCAGATTTAACAGGTTATGTATGACAAGAAGATGATTTATATTCTGGAAGGGAAGCTTTGATTGTTCATTTTCTTAGAGGAAGATCTAACCTTGTTACCACACTATCCACACCGAACGAATCAGGGGAGTATTTGATTTCATTCTTTTACCTGTTTCACTTTTACATTCTTTAATTGAACATTGGGGACAATGTTCATCCTAAGTGTAAGGGGAGGGTAAATGATGATACCTTATAGGATACTATTGCACTTGAGTTTGTTTTTTGATGGTAGGTGTGTAATAAAACTATGAGAAATACTTGTTAGTGTAATTTTAGCGCCAAATTTAAATTTTTTTACAACATTTAGGAGTGAAACTTTAGCCTTAGCAAGCGTCTCATGGATAGGAGTCGTATGACTAGCACAAAACCGTACTATTCAGAAAAATTTTCCACCCAAATACGTGAGGTTCGCCTTTAGATTTGATAGGAAAAGCATTTACTATTAGTGCTTATGAGTGTACCGGTAGCATTTAGATTCTAGAACTTGCGTTAGTGATGCATCCCAAGACCGCTAGTAAGACTACATTCGTGTAGTAGGATTTACTACATGATAAGAGGCATTAGGATCACCCTTGTGTTAAACCCGTATCATAATTTCTTGACCATTTAAGTCATATTACTTGGCTAGTAGAGTCAACCAATTTTTCCCACACCCTTAGCGTTGTACTCATTTTTAGTACACGAAACCCCTAGTACACCCCTCCGAGCCTATCTTTTCATTTCTACTTTAAGCATCTTACTTAAAGGAAGAATTTGTTACACCCCACTTAAATGTACAACCAAATCGCCTTAGCCTTCCGTGTATGCACTCATCTTTAGTGCATTGTTGTTATTTGTTTAAACCCTTAGTTAATTATCTAATTGATTACATGGTTGCTAAGTCGAGTCATATCCTTGTACACATTGTTTTGGGACGATTGGGACTCATGGGTAAAATACTTATGTTATGGAGTAATGGGGAAGAACATAATTTTATTACCCCCATATGTGCGTTAATCTTAAAAGTATTCCAAGTGTTTTGATTATCTTGATTCGAGTCATTAGATTAGTTTATTGTAAAGTATATAAAAATTCAAGTGTAAGGGGAATGTTCATTCCCTATGATGTATTATTTTGGATGGTAGGGTAAGAGTGTATGCAAAAAAAAAAAAAAAAATGGAAAAATCAAGAAAAAGAAAAAAAAAAATATATATATATATATAGAAAAAGAAAAGGAGAAAAAAAACATACGGACTACCATCCCGTTTCATTCTATGTTGGTTTTATATTTTTGTTATTTTCCATTTATTAGCTTAAGTCGAGTCTAGTCTTGGCTTAGCAACGCCATATTGTACATGTAATTAACCAAGATGATTAACTCGCCACCAGTAAAAGATTGCCTATATCCAACAAAACCGTGTATTCCATATCCCTACACCTAACGTTATAACCCTTTGGAAGACCTCTGTGATAGTTTATCCTAGGTGCTTACGCCAAGTGGTGGAGGTTTGATCCTTTCCCAAGCCTATGGTAATCTACTTTGCTATGACAGGTAGTGAGAGATGTTTTCCATTTCCATATTGTGATATATACTTTATTACACCCGAGAGATGTGAGTATCTAAACACTATTCGTGAGGTGCTAGTGTATGACCTCCGTGCTTGTCTTTAGTCTTCAGTGGAACGATTATTTGTTGTAATTACTTTTATATTAGTGTTAAATGACCCCTAACTTGTATTTTGATTAAAATAAAAGCACATTTGCTTGAGGACAACCAAATCTCAAGTGTAAGGGTATATGATGAGGCAAAAAATGATCCATTTTTAAGGGGTCATTTAAGCCCGAAATTAAATTTATTTGATCAAATATTACCCTAAACCGTTCCTTTTGTGATTTTAGGTACTTTTGGAGTGAATTCTGGAAAAGGAAGCATTTTGGACATTTTTGGAGCATAAAAGTGAAGAAAACGGCAAAGTCTTAATTTTCCTTGCTGGGAACAGTACCTGACGGCGTCACCAAGTTCTACATGACGGCGTCAAGAGGAAAACAAGAGGTGAAGTGGATAGAGTCCGTGACGATCCAGAGAGTTTTTACACTAGGGCATGACGGCGTCACCATAGGCCGTCATGGTCCCTTTACACGTGACGGCCCAGAGGAAATTTGCTCTTGACGGCGTCAAATTTGGATCTAGGCAATCCGATATTATTATGGGCGGCAAGTTGACGGCGTCAGAATTCTCTTCTTGACGCCATCACATTGGAAAATCTATATATAGTTTTGTAATTTTCATTCATTAAGAGAGGACAATTTTAGGGATAACTTCGAGAAACCCTAGCACGATTTTATCAGTATTTTCAAGGGTTTTTACCCTTTGAAACCTTTCATGTTCAATTAAGATAAGTATCCTTTCAATTCATTCAATATGTCTATGTGTTGTTTGAATATATCTTACGCTTGTCTTGATTTTAACATGCTAGGCTAGATCTCTTGTGTGTTTGCTTAGATGTAGTGAAACCTAGATGTTGATTATGGGTTGATTGCTTGTTTATAGTTGTTACGGATGAATGATTTCGATGTTAGGCTTAAGAAAACTGGCAGACTTCCATAGTGTAACTTGCTTGAACGTCTTAAGAAACATGAACCAATGCGTACTAGGTTTTTATGGTTGTATTTAATGCATGAGCGAATTCTAATGATCCCATGTTAGGAGCTTCTTGCAGGCTCGACATAGGAGTGAAGTAGGAGCTTATAGAGTTGGGGAAGTACGTACGCCACCCCACGATTGGTATTAAGGAATATAACCCGTCATCCACGCAACTGTAACAAACTATCAACCTGTAAAAGATATCTAGGGAGTAATAAATCTAAGTAAACATAATTTTCCCATTTATTGTTCACACCACTAGTTTAATTAGCTTTATTTACATTTTTTGTTATTTTATTTTGATTGCATCTTTAGTTATTGGGTTAGTTGATTAGCAACTAATTCCGCCCACTCTTTCAAAACCCGAGATTTTATTTGCTTTTATAAAAATATAAAAATACAAAAAGAATCATCCCTCACCTCTAGACCTAGTTTTTAGGCTTTCTAATCCTAGCGACACTATTCCTGAGTTGAACGATCAATCCCCCGGTACTTGTCGCTATACTATACTACAACGATCAGGTACACTGCCTGGTGGGGATTGTAAGCTTCTCGAGATCCCTCGAGAGGTAAAGCCTAGTGCAATTCCCACGCATCACTATGCATGTGTGATTTCTATTAGACGATCATTATCAGGATCAATTCCTTTTAGTGAGACCCGTTGGATGAATTTTGAGAAAAGCTTCCTAACCATGACCCATAAGTTCAACGAATTGGTGGATTTGTATGAGCAAGATGACCTAGTTTCTAAGAACATGAACTTAGAATCAAACCAAGATTATGAAATGGTTAGCGTTGAACTACCTAGTTGCATGAGCGGGGATAGATTTCACCAAAACATACGACACACATGAGATTAGAGTTGAGCCACCTAGTTGCATGTCATGGTTAGGCACTACCATAATACAAGATGAACACATAGGTGATATTGATGTGATGGAAGAGATAGTAAAAAACCTAAGCCCACTAAGTACCCCACAAGTCCTACCATCATTTGAGGCATACACACCGCCCTTGACTTACCCGGAAGAAGTAGAAGAGACTATAGGAACCCCAATAGAGGTAGAGCCCTTAGACCAAGCACCACTTGAGGATATAGGTTTGAATACTTGTAATGATAACCTTACTCCTAAGTCTAGGGAATTTCCTAGTGTTGATGAATCGGAACCTCAATCTTTACACAACTTTCCATCCTTAGATATACATCTAGGAGACAAAAAAGGAACCAACCCACCCATCAACCAATATTATCTTGGTAGTTTTAGGATGAAGGAAGCCATTCACTCACCCCCTTCACCTCACGTGGCGTATTTCCACCCTAAGGGTGTGTATCGCTACTTCCACCCGCACTTAATCCTAAGTGTAGGGAAAACCTCCCCTATTTCCGTTAAATAAGGGTAGAGTCAGGCTCGTGACTCGAACAAAAACAAGCGCTTCTTGGGAGGCAACCCATGTTTTTAATTGTTTGATGTTTTTATTTTATTTGTTTGTTTGTGTCATAAATGCTTAATCAAAATTGTTAAGTTTTCATGTATCGAATAATTTGTGAAAATGCTTTATTTTGTTTTTAACCTCGTCTTAATTGCATATAAAGGTATTTTACAAAAAGATAAGTGTAGGGAAGTTTATATTTTGTTAAAAAGAACGAAATTCGAACATGAAAAATTCACAATTCATGATTAGCATATATTCTATCTTGTTTGTGTGTCAATACTTGTGGATATGTTTTATGAGTTCCTATTTGTAATTCATTCCACAAGTATCCTATCCTTTTATTGTTTTGTTTTGTTTCTATTTCTAAGTCTGGAATTACATCTAGTTGTGGTTTTTCTTTGTTCGGTTTGATGCTTTGGTTTTTTGTGTTTGTTGATTACAGGTTATATTGGACAAGAAGATGATTACATTTCTGGAATGGAGCTTATCATGTTCATTATCTTCAAGGAAAATTTAACCATGTTATCACATCATCCATACCGAGCGAATCAGGGGAGTATTAGTTTCTTTCATTCTTATTTATTTTTACTTTTACATCTTTTATCTAGGACAATGTTCGGTTTAAGTGTAGGGAGGGTATATTATAATCTATAACTCCACTTGATTTTTGTTTTGTTTGATAGTGAATGTGTAATAAAACTGAGAGAAATACTTGTTAGTGTAATTTTAGCGCCAAATTTAAAATTTTTTACAACAATTAGGAGTGAAACTTTAGCCTTAACAAGCGTCTCATGGATAGGAATTGTATGACTAGCACAAAAACCATACCACTCAAAAATTTCCACCCCAAAAATATGAGGTTCTCCTTTAGATCTTTAGGAAAAAGAATTCATTCTTAATGCTTGTGTGTGTACCGGTAGTGTTTAGATTCTAGAACTTGTGATAGCGATGCATCCCGAGACCGCTAGTGAGACTACATTCGTGTAGTTAGGATTTACTATATGATAAGAGGCATTAGGATAACCCTTGTTTTACACCTGTAATATAATTACTTTGACTTCTTAGGTCAAGTAATTCTCCCACACCTTTGCGTTGTACTCATTTTTAGTACACGATACCCCTAGTACACCCCTCCGAGCCTATCTTTTTCGTTTCTAACTTTAAGCATCTTACTTAAAGATAGAATTTGTTTACAATCCACCCCAAATGTGGAACCAAATCGCCTTAGCCTTCCTTGTATGCACTCATCTTTAGTGCATTATTGTTATTTGTTTAAACCCTTAGTTGTCTAATTGATTACATGGTTATTAAGTCGAGACATATCTTGTACATATTGTTTTGGGACGACTGGGACTCATGGGTAAAGTACTATTGTAATGGAGTAATGGGGATGACGTCAATTATTACCCCCATATGCCATATGTGCGTTAATATTTAAAAGTACTCCAAGTGTTTTGATTATCTTTGTTAAGAATACGAATATTCCTATGAAAGACTCGGTCACCCCGAGAATCTAATAGCATTAAGATAGCTCATAGTTATATTAATATAGTTAGTACGTAGTAAGTATGTAAATAGTATTCGTAGAGTGGGTCGGGTCTTTGCCGATTGTCAGCTCACTCTACAGCCCGTTTCATGGAGCAATTTAGTATGTAACTATAAATACCCCTCTCCACATGTGGAGAGGGTTGGTGCTTTCATTTCATTCAATCTAATATTCCATCTTTTCTCTCATCTCTTTCTCTCTCTAGAAAACACCCAACTCACTTTCTTTCTCTAAACTCTCTTCTTTACTCTTCTATAATTCGAACCATCTCACAAAGTCCATACATGTTATGATTATTGATATGTTACAATTGGTATCAAGAGCCATGGTTTCAAATTAGGGATTATTTGTGCTCAAATTTAGTGCTTGGTTTTGTGTCTCTTATTTGGTTTGAATGGCTATAGGGGAATACACCTTGGTTTGATCTTGTTAGTGATTTATCTTGTGATATTGCTGTACTTTCATGTTTAGTGGTGTTAGAGACTCTTAGTTTTTCATTTGGATTGGTTGAATCAATCGTTTGTTTTGTGTTTGATGCTTATTTTGGTGAGCTTCTTATTAGAGATTTGCTTCTTGGTGCTAGTTTCTTCATAGAGAGTTGCTTAATTGTTGGTAGTGATTTGGTTAGTTTTAGTAGAGAGTTGCTTGCTTTACGTTATTTAGAAAAGAAGACAGAATCTCTAGAAAGTGACCTTTTTGTCGAGAAGTGATTAGAGAGTTGCTCAGTTAGAGAGTTGATCAGTTATTGTTTAGAGAATTGCTCAGTTAGAGATTTGATCAGTCAGAGAGTTTGTTCTAGCGAGTTGGTTCCAGAGAGTTGGTTCCAGAGAGTTGGTTCTAGAGAGTTGGTTCCAGAGAGTTGGTTCTAGCGAGTTGGTTCCAGAGAGTTGGTTCTAGCGAGTTGGTTCCAGAGGGTTGGTTCCAGAGAGTTGGTTCTAGCGAGTTGGTTCCAGAGAGTTGGTTCCAGAGAGTTGGTTCTAGCGAGTTGGTTCCAGAGGGTTGGTTCTCAGCGATTTGGTTCTTAGCGATTTGGCCCCTAGCGATTTGCCAAAATTGAAGTTTGACCAAAGTTGACCTTTTACGTCAAAACTTCAAATGACCATAATTTCGCCGTAACAACTTGCATCAATCGAACCAAATCTCAACTAAACAACATATAACCTTGTCCATCAAACGATCATCACGTCTAACACATAACTTATAATCATTGTACCTATCCAACAGTTATCATAGCACATATCAAGCATCATTTCACGGATTCCTCTTGCATCATTTCACGGTTTCTTATTGATTTTGTAAAATCCTGCGAAAGAATCTATTTCTCAGTTTAAATCATAGAATTGTAAAATCCCGTGCACGTTTACATCATGTCTACTACTTCAGACTCTGTCAGATCTGAGAGTGTACTTCACCAGCCACTTAAGTTGCTCGATAATGCAAAAGATTGTTGCATAGAATGTTTTCAACTACTTCATTCACACCTATCGGTACTTTTAGAGGGAACTGGATTCAAGATGGGATTCAATCGTGCATTTGCAACACTCTTTGGTCAAGATGTTCAGACTTTCACAGGCACAATGATTCTTAACTTAGATCAACTACAACAACAACTTGACCAAGGAGAATCTTCCAAAAATGGATCCATGGCTGCTTTCAGTATGATCAACAAACAACTCCGAGTGTTCATCGACTCGAAATTCACACTGGAATATGAGCATTATAGTCAGATGACGAAAAAGTGTTTTGTTGATCACACGGGAATTGAGGTTGATACGTTCAGAGACACACTCATCCAACTTATGGATAAAGTGAAAAGATTCATTGAAGAAAAAGCACATCATATACCTGCATATGATGACAATGTGAAGGCATGTAGGGTGCAATCATGTGATGGTATTGGCGATTCGGGTAAAGCATCAGATGTTGGGTCAGTTGTCATGATATGCAAAGGGTCAGAGACTGATAAGCCTAACACTACCAGTAGTTCAGTGACTCTTATTACACATGACATGGATGCAAATTTCAGACCAATAAAAGAACAAGTGTCATGTGCTGAGGTACCCCTAACTGAACATCATAATGTGCATTCTGATGAATGACTACATACTGATCAAGTTATGCCCAGTTATGACACATATTTGTTGACAAAGACTGATAGCAATACCATTTCTGATTTAACAAATATGAATCATAAAGGGGGAGAAAGTGATCAGGTTGCTGAACGTGATGATGTTTCAAGTTCTTTGTTTACAGCTGAGTCTTTTAAATCAAATGATATGGTTGATAAAGAAACTTTTAATGAACTTTCAAAGAGATTCTTACAACTTGAAAAACATTGTATTTCACTTGAAATCGCAATGCAACAAAAGGAAGAAAGTTTTCAAACTAACCAACCATGTAAAGATCCGGAACTTCCTGATTTCCGCGAATTCTTTTTGATTAATGATTTGAAAGCTCAGCTAGAAACCAATGACTTGACAATCAACAACCTGAAAAAACGTATTACTGAGTTATGTGATATATGTAATGAAGTTAAAGCTAAACATGACTGCAATGTTATTGAATTGGAACATACTATGGCTAAATTACGTGATGAAAATGAGTCTTTGAAAATTCATTGCAAAGAACTATGTGATTCAATCAAAGAAACGAAAACTAAAACTGTTGAGCAAACAACGTCTTTGATTGCAAAAATTGATGAACTCAAAGCTCAAGTTCAGGAAAAGGGTTTCACAATAACAGCATTAAAGAACGAGCTAAGAAAAGCAACAGGGAATAGTGTGAACACTAAGTTTGAAAAACCATCAATCTTGGGGAAACCAGTTTTTCAATCGAATAGAAACCAATCAGTTGTTAGACAATTGACTGCGTTTAGATCTGAACGACCAAAATTTTCAAAAACACGGTTTGCCTCCCAAGTTGATGCGGAACAAGTTTTGACAAAACCAGCCACTCCACGTTATTTGCCAAAGGTAACTGCTTCTAGTTTTGTTCAACCTCAACAAGTAGCTACTCCCACTTCTAGTGTCTCTAGCATTAGTTTAAGAACATAGTCAAAACCAAGCATTAAGATTCAAAAATCTTATGATATCAAGGACTTGTACAAGAACTATGATCTAGAAAAGGCTAGGCAAAGGGGGTTACTTCAAAAGGATGGAATCTTAGGCTCACAACCTTGTATGATGCCTCCTAGGTTATTGAGGAACACTGCTAAGGTTCAACCTGTTAAGTCTAGGATTTACAGTAAGTCATCCACAATGCATAAGAAGCAAAACAAACCTAATACTTCTCCTAGGTGGATACAAACTACTAAATCTTTGGAGACTAGGTATATTGATAAGCCTTCTACTATGCATAAGAAGATTAGCAATCCTAGAACTTGCCATAAGTGGATTCCAACTAGTAGAATTTTTAAGTACGGTGGACTTAAGTGGATACCTACCGGAAAGGTGCTTACTGATGGTAATGCCATGGTTGACCATGAAACCCCTAAGGGTTTGGATACTGATGTCACTAACCCATATATATGCAATCAAGTTTGTAATGTTAGTGCAGGTAGTCCTTACTCAGTTGCAGGTACATCAATCATTCACAACATGAGAAGACTCAAAGTCTGGAGGTCTAAAGCAAGCATATCTCCTGCTTCAGAAGGTCTGGCAAGTCAATGTTGATGTGTGTGTGCATTATGACATCTGTTCAGTTCAGTTCAGGCCTCGTTCTTCAACGACTATGATGTTTGAACACCTCAGTTCAAGCCTCGGTCCTTATTGTCATCATTATGGCGTCTGGTGACAACACTTCAGGCCCCGTTCATCAAAGAAAAGAAAGGTGTACGATTCAGTGCGCCTTATCTTCGGAAGAAGAGAAATCTTCTTAGTTTTGACCATTCTCAACAAAACGGTTCATGCTTCCTCCATGTTCGTTCAGTCATCAAGTGGATCTACTCATCTTTTCTTGAATTTGTATTCACTTGCTCATTCAAAAATGGCAAACTTCGTATGCAATTTTTGAGGAGGAGAAGAGTGAATAAACTACACGATTGAGTGTATTCTAATTTACATGCTCAATCAAAAATGGCAACCTCGTATGCAAAATTTGAGGGGGAGAAGTGTGAATAAAATACATGATTGATTGTATTCTTATTCACTTGCTCAATCAAAAATGGCAAACCTCGCTTGCAATTTTTGAGGGGGAGAAGGGTGAATATATCACATGTTGATTGATGCTTGAAGAATGGTCATACGACTCTCCTCCAACACCTAATGTTTCATTAACTAAGGATGATTGGGATTTATGTTTGATGATTACTTCCAAGCTTCAACGAATGATGATTGATCAAGATGCACAGTCTAGAAGTATAACTCAAACTTCTCAAGTAACCCAATCTCCAGCTATTCCTCAAGGTGTTGATGATGATTATCATGTTTGTGAAGTTACACACATGAATAATGATCCGTCTCTTGTTCTATTTCATCACGGATTGTTGTTCCTCCAAATGTGCACTTTGTAAATCAACCACAAGAACATAATGGAAAATGTCGATTATAACGTCAAAACGGCTAAGAATTTGGACATGGAATGTCAAGTAATCACGGAGTTTATTTGGTATCCCTTATTTGAGATTGAAGTTGACTTTCACAAAGGCGTGATCTTATTTTATCTTGAAGTCGGGGTTGATTGGATGAAGATTCTTCGAGATCCTTGCTTGAGCTTTTACCTTTACAATGACGAAGACTTGGATATCTAGTTATGTTGGTAATTATTCATTTCTATTACCACAAAATAACTATCACTTCAAGGAGTGTCACAACTTACACGAAGTTGTCGGTAGTCAAGAGGTGATGTATGTCTTATAATTGATTGTTGGTTGGTTGAAGAGTATAGAGTACTTAGGGATTCGATGTTGCACGAACTCTCTACACCACTCTTTGTCACACACTAGTGCAAGCTTAAGTCACAAGAATGGGGAATTCTACTTGAGTTTCAAGTTTGGTATATTGGGTTTACTTCATCAGTGGTCACTTCAAATAGCCTACATAAGGGGTGGTAATGATAGTCAGAGAGAGTCTTTTTGTAGCAATTGATTCTCACAAGATCCATTTTAGCAAAAAAAAATTCTTCTCACAAGATTTCAAGAAAATGTGCCTATAATGTGTTGCTGATTATGAGGTATCAAAACCAGCAAGAGGGAAGGAGACATACATCTAAATGCATAATGAGTACATGTGATGAACTTAATTCTTCTTCTTAATTGAAGTTATCCCGGGAAACAAATGTCATAACCGCAGAGAATATCAGTGTATTAACTCGTTGCGTTTGGTGTATCATTCCAACTACATGGGGGAAGTGGTCTTCTGATACTTGTGGTATGTATTACTTCAACTTTCAGAAGGAAGAAATATTGAGAAGAGTATTTGGAGCGTGAGATGATATTGCTTATTGACATCTTCATATGAGCTGATATGATTTATGGTAAAGTGCTTCTGGTTAATGCTTCATGTACACAATGTCATGCTGATTCCGATGAGATCGCAACCATCAGGGGAGAGATAAGTGTACATCAGGGCGCACAGCAGGTTCACGTGACCGGGCTTAATCATTCACTCTGGAGTTGATATCCGCAGAGAGGGTCAGTGCTTCAACCTGTTACTTTGGTGTCATCGTTTCTTCTTGTGTTGGATACATGCATACAATATTGATTGAGTTGGTATATGTAAGATAACTGGAAAGCATTTGATGAAATAAAGATGTTGATATCTTGTTCCTCCGAGTAGACAACTGCTCCAAACCACAGAGTAATGTGTACATTGGGGATGCACAACAGGGTTATGTGATCGGGCTTAATCATATATTCCAGGATTGTTAACCGTAGAGATGATCCGTGTCTCACCCTGTTACTTCAGTGTTATCGTTTTCATCGGGTTTTCGAGCATCATTCAATGAGACTTTTTGCATCACTTCAATGACTTGGGGAAGTGGTTGATGAGGCGAAAAATGATCCGTTTTTAGGGGGTCATTTAAGCCCGAATCCGACTTTATTTGATCAAATATTGCCCTAAATCGTTCCTTTTGTGATTTTAGGTGTTTGGAGAGTGAATTCTGGAAAAGAGGCTATTTTGGACGTTTTTGGAGCATAAAGTGAAGAAAACGACAAAGTACCAAAAATCCAAGCTGAAGATACAAGGTGACGGCGTCAAGACCAAAAGCTTGACGGCGTCAGACATGAAGAATTAAATATCGAAGGTGGTGACGGCGTCAGATGTAGAGGTGACGGCGTCAAAGTGGCCAAGAATAAAATACCGAAGGTGGTGACGGCGTCACATAGGCCGTCACAAGTGGATCTAGGGCGTCCAAGGAAGTTTATGGCGGCGAGGTGACGGCGTCAGAATTAACTCTTGACGCCGTCAGAACGATTTTCCTATATATAGTTTTCTAGTTTTTTCATTAAGAGAGAGAAGTTTTGGTGAAACCCTAAAGACGATTTTGGTGCCTCTTTCACAGGTTTTTCAAGGGTTCCAAACCCTTGAGACCTTGCATTGTAATTGAGATAAGTGTACTTTCAATTCAATCAATATGTCTATGTGTTGGTTGTTTATCTCTTCTTCTTGTCTCAATTCTACTATGCTAGGCTAGATCTCTCTTGTGTTTGCTTAGATCTAATGAAACCTAGATGTTGATTATGTGTTGATTACTTATCTATTCTTGTTTTGAATGAATGATTTATATGTTAGGCTTAAGAAAACTGGCAGATCTCCAAATGGTAACATGCTTGAACGTCTTAAGAAACATGAACCGAGGCGTACTAGGTCTTTATTGGTTGTATTTAATGCATGAGCCACTGTTTACAATCCCTATAGTTGTGCTGGGTCATGGTGTAGGAGGAGATAAGAGCTCATAGAGTTGGGGAGTTATGTATGCCACCCCACGAATGGTATTAAGGAATATAACCCGTCATTCATACAAGTGTAACAAGTAATTAACATGTAAAAGATATCTAGGGAGTAGTGAAGTCTAAGTAAACACAATTTCTCCAATTACTGCTCACAACATTAGTTTAATTTCGTTTTCATTATTTTATTTTAATTATATCTTAGCTTTGGGTTAGTTGAATAGCAACTAATTCCACCCACTCCTTCAAAACCAGAGATTTTAATTGCTTTCATAAAATATAAAAATACAAAAATAATCATCTTTCACCTCTAGAACTATTAATTAGGTTTTCTAATCCTGGTGACACTATTCCTAAGCTGAACGATCAATCCCCCGGTACTTGTCACTATACTATACTACAATGATCAGGTACACTGCCTGGTGGGGGTTGTAAGCCTCGCGAGATCCCTCGAGAGGTAAAGCAAGGTGCGATTCCCACGCATCAAGTTTTTGGCGCCGCAGCCCGGGGAATAGTTATTGTCTAGGTTAGAATTTCTTTTTATTAGGTCTACTTGCTAGATTCCTTTCTAGTAGGATTTTATTTTTATTTTTAGGTTTTCTTTAGTCTATCTTTTTCTTTGTGCCCTTTGTTTGTAAAACCATTTTCATTTGTCTTCATGGCGGATGAAATTCCATTTAGATCATTAACTATAGAGGAACAATTAGTTTACTCGGATAGATTTGCTTCCTGTTGTTCCAATGAATTTTTAAGTGATCTTAGATATATACAAGAAGAGACGAGTGTAAAGTTTGATAGGTTTGATGAGTTATGCGCATGTGTGGCCTATATTAAACAATCATTGTTAGGATCAATTCCTTTTAGTAAGACCCTTTGGAAAAATTTTGAGGAAAGCCTCCTAACAGTGAATCATGAGTTCAATGAATTGATGGGTTTGTATACATCACAACTTGAAGAAACAATTATGGAGGATTTAGCCGAGCATGATCATATTGAGCAAAAAGACCTAGGTTTTATGATCAATGACTTGGAATCTCAAGGAACACATGATGAGGATATAGATGATATTGAGATAAGGAAGGATGAGGTAAATAACACAAACCTACAACGTACCCCACAACTCCCATCATCACTTGAGCAATACACACCACCCGTGACTTACCCGAAAGATGTAGAAGAGACTATAGGAGCCCCAATAGAGGTAGAGCCCTTGTACCAAAAACCACTAGAGGATATAGGTTTGAATAATTCTAGTGATAACCTTACTCTTAGTTCTAGGGAATTACCTAGTGTTGATGAACCGGAACCTCAATCTTCACACAACTTTCCATCCTTAGATATACATCTAGGAGACAAAAGAGGAGCTGGCCCACCCATCAACCCATGTAGTCCGGGTAGTATTAGGATAAAGGTAGTGGACTCTAAGCCTTGTAGAGAGGAAGCCAATATAGGAGTGGAAAATGACCTTACATGCTTACATCACCCATTTATGATTGATCACAAGCAACATTATGGGTTTAAACCGGGTTTATTAGGTCAAGATGGATCCCCAACTAGTAATCTCTTGAAGTTGATTGAAAATGATCCCTTTCTAGGAGAAAATCTTAATCCACACATTAACCCAATTGAATTAGGTAAGTTTATGATGATAGGAGCACACCCCTTTGAGCATATAATTCATCCATCACTCTTTCCTCACATGGCATACTTCCACAGAGATGGTGTGTATCGCTACTATCACCCGCACTTAATCCTAAGTGTAGGGAATACCTCACCTTTATCCGTGAAATAAGCGTAGAGTCAGGCTCGTGACTCGAACAAAAACAAGCGCTTCTTGGGAGGCAACCCATGTTTTGTGTGTTTTTATTTGTTTGTTTGTTTGTTTGATTTTATTTGTTTCCGTATGCATATTCTATTTTTATTGTTTGTGGCTCATGTTTCAAAGTAAATTGTGAAAATGCTTTATTTTGTTTTTAACTTCGTCTTAATTGCATATAAAGGTATTTTGCAAAAGATAAGTGTAAGGGAGATCCAAATTTGTTTATAAGAACAAAATTGAGCATGAACCACAACAATATTAAATGGACATATGTATTAGTACTTGTTAGAGTCAAATGCTTGTATCGAGTCGTAATGAAGTTTTGCAGGATTTTCCAGGAAGTAGGACAAAGTTTTTTCCAAAAATTTTCCGGAAACTTAACATAAGGATTTCTGCAGGTTCATTCTGACGGCGTCAGGGAATTGCTCTTGACGGCGTCAGGAGTCAAAAATCTGGAAATTTTACCGATTTTGTTTTTCTAACGGAGTCTTATGGTTTTTGTGAATTATTAAGTTTTATAATCTCCAGGAAATCTGCAAACTTCATTCCACAAGCATTATATCTTACTTTGTTTTCTAGGATTTAGTAACTTATATAGGATGCCGCCGATTTTACGCGAGATTGCCTTGTCTACTTTTGTCAGGATTTACAGGTTATTTGTGACAAGAAGATGATTTATATTCTGGAAGGGAAGCTTTGATTGTTCGTTTTCTTGGAAGAAGATTTAACCTGGTCAACTAAAATCCATACCGAGCGAATCAGGGGAGTATTTGATTTCATTCTCTTTACTTTTTAACTTTTACATTCTTTACTTGAACATTGGGGACAATGTTCATCTTAAGTGTAAGGGGAGGGTAAAAAGATGATACCTTACATATGCACTTTCGCTTGAGTTTGTTTTGTTTGATAGTAGATGTGTAATAAAACTATGAGAAATACTTGTTAGTGTAATTTTAGCGCCAAATTTAAAATTTTTTACAACATTTAGGAGTGAAACTTTAGCCATAGCAAGCGTCTCATGGATAGGAGATTGTATGACTAGCACATAACCGTATATTCAGAAAAATTTTCCACCAAAAAATGTGAGGTTCGCCTTTAGATTTGATAGGAAAAGCATTCATTATTGGTGCTTATGAGTGTACCGGTAGCATTTAGATTCTAGAACTTGCGTTAGTGATGCATCCCGAGACCGCTAGTGAGACTACATTCGTGTAGTAGGATTTACTACATGATAAGAGGCATTAGGATCACCCTTGTGTTAAACCCGTATCATGATTACTTGACCATTTAAGTCATATTACTTGGCTAGTTAAGTCAACTAATTTTTCCCACACCTTTAGCGTTGTACTCATTTTTAGTACACGATACCCCTAGTACACCCCTCCGAGCCTATCTTTTCGTTTCTAACTTTAAGCATCTTACTTAAAGGAAGAATTTGTTACACCCCACTTAAATGTACAACCAAATCGCCTTAGCCTTTCGCGTATGCGCTCATTTTTAGTGCATTATTGTTATTTGTTAAACCCTAAGTTAACTTTCTAATTGATTACATGGTTGCTAAGTCGAGTCATATCCTTGTACATATTGTTTTGGGACTATTGGGACTCATGGGTAAGTACTTATTTTATGGAGTAATGGGGAGGAACATCATTTATTACCCCCATATGTACGTTAATCTTAAAAGTGCTACAAGTGTTTTGATTTTCTTAATTCGAGTCATTAGATTAGTTTAATGTAAACTATGTAAAGATTCAAGTGTAAGGGGATTGCTCAAACCCCTATGATGTATTATTTCGGATGGTAGGGTAAGAGTGTATGCAAAAAAAAAAAAAAAAAAAAAAAAATCGAAAAATCAAGAAAAAGAAAAAAAAATTAGAAAAAGGAAAAAGAGAAAAAAAACATACGGACTACCATCCCGTTTTTATTCTATGTTTATTTTATGTTTTTGTTATTTTTATTTATTAGCTTAAGTCGAGTCTAGTCTTGGCTTAGCAACGCCATCTTGTACATGTAATTAACTAAGATTGTTAACTCGCCACCAGTAAAACTCCCTTTATCCAACAAAACCGTGTAATTCATATCCCTACACCTAACGTTATAACCCTTTAAAAGACCTCTTTGATAGTTTATCCTAGGTGCTTACGCCATGTGGTGGAGGTTTGATCCTTTCCCAAGCCTATGGTAATCTATTTTGCTATGACAGGTAGTGAGAGATATCTTCCATTTCCATAATGTTATATTACTTTATTACACCCGAGAGATGTGAGTATCTAAACACTATTTGTGAGGTGCTTGTGTATGACCTCCGTGCTTGTCTATTGGTCTTTAGTGGAACGATTATTTGTTGTAATTACTTTTATATTAGTGTTAAATGACCCCTAACTTGTCTTTTGAGTAGAATAAAAGCTCATTTGCTTGAGGACAAGCAAATCTCAAGTGTAAGGGTATATGATGAGGCGAAAAATGATCCGTTTTTAGGGGGTCATTTAAGCCCGAATCCAACTTTATTTGATCAAATATTGCCCTAAATCGTTCCTTTTGTGATTTTAGGTGTTTGGAGAGTGAATTCTGGAAAAGAGGCTATTTTGGACGTTTTTGGAGCATAAAGTGAAGAAAACGACAAAGTACCAAAAATCCAAGCTGAAGATACAAGGTGACGGCGTCAAGACCAAAAGCTTGACGGCGTCAGACATGAAGAATTAAATATCGAAGGTGGTGACGGCGTCAGATGTAGAGGTGACGGCGTCAAAGTGGCCAAGAATAAAATACCGAAGGTGGTGACGGCGTCACATAGGCCGTCACAAGTGGATCTAGGGCGTCCGAGGAAGTTTATGGCGGCGAGGTGACGGCGTCAGAATTAACTCTTGACGCCGTCAGAACGATTTTCCTATATATAGTTTTCTAGTTTTTTCATTAAGAGAGAGAAGTTTTGGTGAAACCCTAAAGACGATTTTGGTGCCTCTTTCACAGGTTTTTCAAGGGTTCCAAACCCTTGAGACCTTGCATTGTAATTGAGATAAGTGTACTTTCAATTCAATCAATATGTCTATGTGTTGGTTGTTTATCTCTTGTTCTTGTCTCAATTCTACTATGCTAGGCTAGATCTCTCTTGTGTTTGCTTAGATCTAATGAAACCTAGATGTTGATTATGTGTTGATTACTTGTCTATTCTTGTTTTGAATGAATGATTTATATGTTAGGCTTAAGAAAACTGGCAGATCTCCAAATGGTAACATGCTTGAACGTCTTAAGAAACATGAACCGAGGCGTACTAGGTCTTTATTGGTTGTATTTAATGCATGAGCCACTGTTTACAATCCCTATAGTTGTGCTGGGTCATGGTGTAGGAGGAGATAAGAGCTCATAGAGTTGGGGAGTTATGTATGCCACCCCACGAATGGTATTAAGGAATATAACCCGTCATTCATACAAGTGTAACAAGTAATTAACATGTAAAAGATATCTAGGGAGTAGTGAAGTCTAAGTAAACACAATTTCTCCAATTACTGCTCACAACATTAGTTTAATTTCGTTTTCATTATTTTATTTTAATTATATCTTAGCTTTGGGTTAGTTGAATAGCAACTAATTCCGCCCACTCCTTCAAAACCAGAGATTTTAATTGCTTTCATAAAATATAAAAATACAAAAATAATCATCTTTCACCTCTAGAACTATTAATTAGGTTTTCTAATCCTAGCGACACTATTCCTAAGCTGAACGATCAATCCCCCGGTACTTGTCACTATACTATACTACAACGATCAGGTACACTGCCTGGTGGGGGTTGTAAGCCTCGCGAGATCCCTCGAGAGGTAAAGCAAGGTGCGATTCCCACGCATCAGTGGTCTCAAGTAGGTGATTGTCTTTTTGGGGGGAAGCTACCAAAGGTTCGCATCGAGAAGGATCTACACTCAAACGATTATTCTAGAGCCTCAAAAGCTTTGGTGGTGAATGTTTAAGAGATGTTGACTACATATTTCTACAACAAGCTGAACAAAACCCTCATTTCGGTATTCATGTCAACATTTTCTTAAACTAAATAGTATCCTTTGTACATATATATATATATATATATATATATATATATATATATATATATATATATATATATATATATATATATATATATATATATATATATATATATATATATAAAACCAACAAAAACCCATAAAAATCAAAAAAATTAGAAAATACCAAAAATAGTTTTTTTAAGGCATGTCTTCTGGCATCGATAACATTTACGGTCCTAGAAATGTCATTCAATAATGACACGGGTCTTTAAATGAAGTTTGAACAGAAGTTCAGATAGTTTTCAAAACATGCCTAAATGGCTTACAGTTATTTCAGACTGTAACCCGGATTTAAACTTATAGCTTGCAGTCATTTCAGGCTGTAACCCGGACTTCAAAATTTTGGTTTGCTATTACTTTAGATAGCAAGCCGTTTTTCACAATGAGGAAAATACGTAGCCAAAAAGTAGGTTGTTCCTTTAACCGGGTGATGTTCACCTGGGCATGGATTACTTTATATCCATGTTTCTTCGGAATAATGTACGCCTCAGTGCATTATTTCTTGATAAAGAAGAGAAGTCTTCTTTTTTATCGCAAATACTTTCCCTTCTATGATTTTTCCGGGAAGTATTTGTGCAAAACTTGGTGTTACAATGCAATTTTTCGGAAATCAAAATGAAATGTTTCATAAAATTTATCACTCAATCAATGCCAACAATTTTTTTCTTCAAAAAATATAAATGGGTCATTGATTGAGGGGGAGAGTGATTTCAAAATTTTATGTTTCATCAAAACTCTCCACTTTGTACAAAATAAGCAATAACACAATTTGTGATGGGTCTCAGTATGAGAATTTTTCAAAGAGTTTTTCGTTAAAACTTCAAATCTTTTGTAAACTCATCAATTCTGACACATAACCACCTCCCTCACAGATTGAGGGGGAGCAGAAAAATGTTCCTTTAATCAAAAAATATTAAAATTGACCGCATTTCTCTCCCAAACGTTTTCTAACTTATTTAAATCAATTGAGATCCAAAATCTCGAAAATATTTGAAATTTTTTATCGGGGGAGAGAATGTGATTTAAATATGAAATCTGATAATCAAACGTGATCTTTTCGACTCAATAATATGCTCCCACATATGTGCTAAACTCTTTCGTATATCGACGCACATATTGAGGGGGAGCAAAAGGCGTTTGTGGAAGTAATATCAAAGACCGACCATTTATCTTTATGCACAGAGTTATAAGGATGGTTAAGGTTAGGTATGAGTTCCCATGATCCACCAGTACCGGAAGGATCTTCCCAGGGACAATCCATAGATAGATTAGAAGTCCTTAGGAATGATTGAAAAAAAAGGAGAAAAGTGAGAAAGGGAAGAGTGCCGACTGAGATAGAGCTAGGACTGGAAAAACCCCAACAAGGTTCTAGTGATGAAGTCTCGGTAAGCACTGAAGGGGTTGAAGAATTAAAAAGAAATGAAATGAGAAAGGGTGAAAAGAAATAGCCCTCCATTTATTCAATCTTAGGGCAGAAACCGGGATTAATTCATAAGCTACTGGCGGTTACTAAGGTAACACCGGTATTGAAGACAAGACGTCATGGACCCAGTGACGCACTGCACTAAACTTCCCAACCACTCAAGTTTTCTTAAAAAGAGCTTGTTTCATTCTCACGGAGAACCCTGTGCAATGTATCGACCGCTCATTGCGAGCTATGTTGATACCTAAACAGGAGACGCCTCCCCAGTCTCCAGAAGCGGATCAAAATGCACTATTGAGTCTAGAGCCAAAGAGATCATCCATAAATCTCACTAGGACACACTTCCAATATACTTACTGTTTCACACAATGTGGAAAGTAAGATTATAACACCCCCAAAATCGATCAATACAGCGGAAGACTTAAAATGTCAGCGGAAGACTTTTGGGGTATTATATTGTGGATCTTTCGTCACAATTATAGAAAACGATTCAAGTGATCATTTTAAGTTTTATTTAAAATACCAATTATTCATAATTCCAAGAGAATTCGTTATTCAACAACAAGTTTTATTTAAAGAGAAATAAACGTTTCTTTATTTGCCCACTTCGTGCCGTTGCCATCCATTCCGTTTAGTTACCTGAGATAAACATGCTAAAAGTCAACAAAAGTTGAGTGAAATTCATAGGTTTATATTTAAGAGTTTGAACACAAGAGATAGATGTTTACTGTAATATCGATACAAATAAACAAGTTAGAAAATCACATTCATTATTGCATTAAGCTCATGACACTCAACGATTCAACAGACATCAATATTTTCATAATAATGATGTGAAATATATAGCCCCCAAGATAGGTATTTGCTAGTAACCTATTATATTCAAATAACGTGCATTTGGTGACTTTCCTCTAGCAACCAAATGGGGATTGTCAATCCCTAATAGATCTATTCACAATTATTTACGTTCACTTTTCAAGTGATTAAGGTTCATGATCGAGGGACTTTTGGCAATAGCTACTTAAGCAATAATAAGATCAGGAAAAGACTTGTGTTCGGTTTTTAAGCATGTATCTCCCCACAGAAATTAGTTAAATGTGGGCTATGAACTCACCTTAGTAGGATAGTAGAACAATTGTAATCTCAACGATGCAAGGCAACGGCTTCACACACAACCTAAAAGATATGGCACGTTTCAGTTCTTAAGTCTCGTTTTATTGCGAACGTTTATTATTAATTATAAGAAATCGATAAAGTACATACGTGATGTGTTGCGTCGTATAAAAATGAATAATGGTTACGTATTGTTTTATTCGTCTAAATATAGTTTATCGTTATATAAGTTTTATTCGTATTTTATATATATATATATATATATATATATATATATATATATATATATATATATATATATATATATATATATATATATATATATATATATATATATATATATATAATAAGTTACGTTTAATTATTTATCGTTTTAATATATAATCAAATATAGAATTATTATTAAAAGTAAATATTTCGATTCGATCCCTAATGTTTTCTCAATTTTACACTTTTTTACCCTTAATGGAAAACATTTACGTCGTTAGTCCAAAAGTTATATATATTTACATTTTTAGTCCAAATATCAAATATATACATTTATTATCCTTAAGTTTCAATATTTACAGTTTATACCCCTTAGAAAACAGTTTTTATACTTTTCACTCAAGTTTACCAATTTGGCAATTTTAGTCCCTATCCTTCGTTCATTTGCAAAAATAGTCCCAACTTTACCAAATTCAAAACTTAACAATTTTATTATTTCATTAAGCTCAAAACATTTAGAAAAGCTTATTTTCGCAGCTTATAAGCTTATTAGTAGCTTATTTCGTTTATTGGGCTTAACGAGCCAAAAATAAGGGCCCGTTAAGGTTTAGTGATCCAAGCGGTTAGGGGGAACACTAGGTTAGTCGAAATCCATAATTTTAAGTTATAATATCATTTCAAAACAGCTTATTCTCATAACTTATCACAATAAGCTAAAAAGAGCTTTTTGGGCTTATAAGCCCACGTAAAGTTTTTAAGTTTCTGAAAATGGTCTCCATGGCGTTTTACTTTGGTTCTCGTTAAGTGATAAAATCAAATCGTTAGGTCAATTAATTTACCATTCTCGTTAGTGTACCAGGTACATAATTAGATCGTGTAAAAATACTTAGGGGTTGTGTGTCGATTTTAGAAATGGCAAAGTCATAGTGTGTGGTCAAAATTCATATCGTATAACTTATAAATGTTGAAAATAAACTAAGTCTTTTTAAGGTGAAATCGTATAGGTCCATACCACTTAGGAACGTGTAATATTTAGTATGTATATGTTAATATGAGCTTGAAATACTTATAGGGTCTCATTAATGACTTAGTAAACATGCAATACGACTTATAATATATATGTGTTGCGTTCAAGTTTTACGTTTTATTAGTGTAAAGTGTTCGGGCAAAATAAATAATACGTATATAAATATGTAATAAAATAGCGATTAGAAGGTCTCACCTCACCTTAAAAGGTGGAGTAAAACAAGACGTATGGTTCGTGTATATGGTTTAACGTGTTGTGGTTCACTTCTCGTCCTTCCAAGGTTCAAGTAGACTCCAAGCTTGCTTCCTAGGTTCTCTTCAAAGCGTGATTCTCTTAGCAATCCGTATGTCCCTCCATTGCTCTTCTCGTTGGTATTTTTAATAGTATGGTTCGTTTTTAGTGTGTGTAACGTTTAAGGTTGCATGGGAGGTCTTATATGGGCAGTTTTTGAAAGGGTAGAAACAAGATAGGTTCACAAGAGGGGAGGGTAACATGTTAGGCGAATAGTAATGCCACAAATCACGGCCAATCGAGAGTTTACATGGTAGGATCTTGTAAGATTGTTCTCTATTCATTCCTGACAATCACATTGTGGTTTAGAGTTGGTTTCGTTGTCATTGGGAAACATGGGAGGTGTGTAGGAATGTTATGCCACGTTTTGTAGTTATCTCCATGGGAGTGTTCATGGTTTTGCTTTGGACGTTTTTGTTGTAGTAAACGAGGGTGAGTGAGTAATGTTTATGTCTCGTGTGTTTCTTGGGCACTAGGTAAATCAAAATGTGTAATAAAATGGGTATGTCGTGTGTAGGAATCGCAAAATAATAGGGTGCGTTTGGAGTGTGTCGCGGCAGTGCAAGAGAAAAAAAAATAAAAGTGCGTTTGGGCTTGTGCTTGGTGGGCTAACGTTTGGTCTCGGCCCAGCAGCAAATAAAAAGAAAAAGGGAGTCCGTTTGGTTTGTGTTGTGTAATCCGTGGCCCAAAGGGTGTTGGGGGCCCACCTGGGGTGTCTCGATTATCGTGTCGAAGTTCAAAAATATTAGTGAGCGTTCTCGGGAAGTTTCGTAGGTTCGGGAAATATATAAATAGTATACGTTATTTAGACGAAACGTATTATTAAATAATAACGCGTTATATAATTATTTATCGTTCGCAATAATTATAGGCAACCTAGGTTGTGTGTAAGCATCGTTCCTGGGTAAACGGTCAATCACAGTTATCATAGTGGTTCAATATCAAGCAATATCATAAAAAAAAATTTTGTTACCCGTAAAATGGTGTTAATTTATCGTAACATCGTTTTTATTTATTTGTATGCATTTACTAATCGTATGGGAAATTTACGAGAGGTTACATTACCTACTTCTTACAGGGAATTCCGTCCCGGAATTGTAGTCTAAGATAGTTGTCGAGGGTGTCTTAGGTGAAGAGATGTGGGTACTTGGAGCGAATCTGATCCTCGCGCTCCCAGGTGTATTCCGGTCCTCGCTTGGAGTCCCAACGAACTTGACAATAGGGATACGGTTTTGTTTCAGTTGTTTGACTTCTCTATCCATGATTTCAATAGGTTCCTCAGTAAAGATAAGGTTATCATCTAGTCGAATTTCCTTCAATGGAATCACGAGAGATTCATCGGATAAACACTTCTTAAGGTTTGACACATGAAAGGTGTCGTGAATCCGACTAAGTTCTTCGGGTAGTTCTAGTCTATAAGCCACGGGTCCTATCCTTTCCAGGATTTTGAATGGACCGATGTATCTGGGGTTCAACTTTCCATGCTTTCCAAATCGTACCATTCCCTTCCAGGGAGATACTTTCAATAAGACTCTGTCTCCTATTTGAAATTCCATGGGTTTCCTTTTTAGGTCTGCGTAGCTTTTCTGTCGGTCTCGAGCTGCTTGTAAGCGTTGCTTAATCTTAATGATTTTCTCGGTTGTTTCCCTAACAAGGTCTGGTCCTATAAGTTGTCTTTCTCCGACTTCTGCCCAACAGACGGGCGATCTGCACTTCCTACCATACAGTGCTTCGAATGGTGCTGCTTTTATACTGGCGTGGTAACTATTGTTGTATGAAAACTCTGCTAATGGTAAGTGCTTATCCCAACCTTTTCCAAAATCGATAACGCATGCTCGGAGCATATCTTCCAAGGTTTGAATAGTTCTTTCACTTTGACCATCAGTTTGAGGGTGGTACGCGGTGCTCATATCTAGTTTAGTTCCTAAGGCTTTCTGTAATGATTTCCAAAAGTGTGAGGTGAAACGACTATCTCGATCCGAGATAATCGAAATTGGTACTCCATGTCGAGTGACAATTTCCTTCACATATATCTGAGCTAGTGTATTCATCTCATCGGTTTCTTTGATGGGTATAAAATGAGCGGATTTTGTTAGACGATCCACAATAACCCATATTGTGTCGTGTCCGGATGAGGTTCTTGGGAGTTTGGTGATGAAGTCCATAGTGATTCGTTCCCATTTCCACATAGGAAGTTCTGGTTGTACAAGTAAGCCTGAAGGTTTCTGATGTTCTGCCTTTACCCTTGAACATGTTAAACATTTACTGACATATTCTGCGATGTCAGCCTTCATGTTTGGCCACCAATATAGTCTCTTTAAATCCTGATACATCTTGTCAGAACCTGGATGAATGGAGTATTTTGACTTGTGGGACTCATACATGATGAGCTCACGAATACCTCCGATCATCGGGATCCAACTTCTGTCCTTGAAACATAGTGTTCCATCAGATTTCTTCACGAAACCATTCTTATTCTCGGGCATACCGTAAATCTTTTCTTTGGGTCGGTTTTCTTCTTTAAGTGCTTCGTTCTGCGCGGTAAGGATTTGGGATGGAAGGGGTGAGTGAATAGTCATCCCTAGTGATCTAACTCGAAGGGGTTTCAATCGTTCCTTTCGGCTTAACGCATCTGCTACTACATTAGCCTTTCCTGGGTGGTAACGGATCTCACAATCATAATCGCTGAGCAACTCTAGCCAGCGACGTTGCCTCATATTCAAATCCTTCTGATCCAAAATGTGTTGAAGACTCTTGTGATCGGTGTATACGGTGCATTTGGTGCCATATAAGTAGTGTCTCCACAACTTGAGTGCAAACACTACAGCTCCTAACTCCAAGTCATGAGTCGTGTAGTTTTCCTCATGTTTCTTTAGTTGGCGGGATGCATAAGCTATCACTTTGCTTCTTTGCATCAAAACTGCTCCTAGTCCATGATAAGATGCGTCGCAATATACTATAAAGTCCTCGTTTCCTTCTGGGAGGGCTAATATTGGAGCTTCACAAAGCTTTTGTTTTAACAACTGGAAGGTTGCTTCTTCCTTTTCTTCCCAGATGTACTTCTCATTCTTTTGGGTCAACTTAGTCAACGGCTTTGCAATTTTGGAGAATCCTTCTATAAATCTCCGGTAGTAACCTGCGAGACCTAAAAATTGACGAATCTCCGTGGGGTTTGTAGGAGATGACCAACCTTTAACAGCCTCAATCTTTGCAGGGTCTACGTGAATACCTTAACTATCGATGATGTGTCCTAAAAACTGTACGGTGTGAATCCAAAAGTCGCATTTAGAGAACTTAGCGTACAATTCTTCCTTCTTGAGCAGTTCTAAAATGATTCGTAAATGTCCCGCATGTTCTTCTTCGTTGTGAGAGTAGATCAAAATATCGTCGATGAATACTATTACAAACTTATCCAAGTAAGGTTTGCATACTCGATTCATTAAATCCATGAAAACTGCTGGTGCATTGGTCAGACCGAACGGCATTACTTGAAATTCGTAGTGACCATAGCGCGTTCTGAATGCAGTTTTCGGAATATCTTCTTCTCGAACTCTTAGCTGATGGTATCCTGATCTTAGATCAATTTTTGAGTACACACTTGATCCTTGCAATTGGTCGAACAGATCATCAATTCGAGGCAATGGGTATCGATTCTTTACCGTAAGTTTATTCAACTCCCGGTAATCGATGCACATTCGAAAGGATCCATCCTTCTTCTTAACGAACAAAATTGGAGCTCCCCAAGGTGATGAGCTTGGTCGAATAAATCCTTTATCCGATAATTCCTTTAGTTGTTCTGACAATTCTTCCATTTCAGATGGCGCTAGCCTATAAGGTGCTTTGGCTACTGGTGCCGCTCCAGGCACTAGTTCAATCTGAAATTCTACTTGACGTACGGGTGGAATACCAGGTAATTCTTCAGGGAATACTTCAGGGAAATCCCTAACGATAGGAACGTCATCAAGCTGCCTTTCGGATGACTTACTTTCCGTAACTTGAGCCATGAATACTTGACATCCTTCCTTCATGTATTTTATTACTCGCATACATGAGATAATTCCATATCGAGGTTTGCTTTTGTCGCCCTGGACAATGAGTGTTTCATCCTTGAGTGGTATATGGACGGCCTTTTCGTCACAGTGAATCCTAGCACGATGGTGGGATAGCCAATCCATGCCGACGATAGCGTCGAAGCTACCAAGTTGAACCGGCATAAGATCAATGGCAAAAGGTTTTTCAGATAAGGTTAGGGTGCAATCTTTCATGATAGTATTGGTGTCTATTAAATTCCCGTCAGCCATTTCGACTTCGTAGGTGGTGTTTAGCTTAGAGGGGGTAACATTAAGTAAAGGGGCAAACGTATCCGATATAAAACTCTTATCGGCGCCCGAATCAAACAATACTCTAGCATTATGATGGTTTAGTAGAAACATACCGGTGACTACATCGGGTCCGTTTCCATCTCCGAGTAGGTATACTCTAGCTTGGGTGTTGGCTGGTTCGTTTCCTTTTGGGCAGTTTCTCCGGATGTGTCCTACTTCTCCGCATCCGAAACAAGTGGGTGGTATAGCTAATGCGTTGCTTCCCGTAGCAGGAATCTTACAGTTCCTGGTTTGATGACCGATTTTATGACATTTGTCACATCGGATGGTACAACGACCCTCATGATGAAGTTTGCATCGCTGGCACAGGGGTTTCTGTCCGTTGTACCCTACACCTTCCGTAGCGGTGTAGACTCGGGGTTTTTCTTGTCTTTGGTTCTGCTGCTGAGTGCTTCGGGTGTTGTGATAGGGCTGGTGGTTCCGATTATTGTTGCGTTGGTTGTTGTTGCGGTGATGACTGTTGTAGTTCTGCTGGTTGTTGTTGTGATGGTGAATGGTCCTTTTATCGTCCAATTTCCTTTTTAGTTCATTGTATTTCACTTCTCGATCCAGAAGTTTCTGAGCAAGTTCCATTGCTGCTTCCAAGGTTGGCGGATTGGCTGAGGTGACATTTCCTTCAATACTCCTAGGGAGTCCTTCGACATATTTCTCTAATGTCTTCTCATAATCGGGTACCATGGTAGGGCATAGTATCTTAAGTTCTTGGAATCTCCGGTTGTAACTCCTTAAATCAACTCCTTTCACTATTAAGGTATGGAACTCATCTTCGAGTTTTCACAGTTCGGAACGGGGACAATACTTCTTTAGTATTTTAGCCTTGAATTCAATCCAAGTAAGCTGATGTGCTGCTTCTGCTCCTAGTGTTTGAACGGTAGAGTTCCACCAGGATAGAGCGTCTTGCATTAGTGTTCCCGTTGCGAAGCTTACCTTGTTGTTTTCCGAGCATCCACTTCTTTGGAAAACAGTTTCACTTCTTTCAAACCATTGAGCTAATTCCGACACTCCTTCAATTCCTTTGAAATACGTCGGTTGACATGCTATGAAGTCTTTGTAGGTGCAGTAGCGGGGTGCCGGTGCATTTCCATCTCTATTACGGTTTTGTTCAGCTAAAACGGCATTTACGCCGTCAGCGATTGCTTGCTGGATTGCAGCCGGGGTCATAACTTCGGGGTTTGCTGGTGCGGCGTTCGTGGTTGTTCTCCTAGTCCTAGCCATATTGTTATAAAAGAAGGTATATTATTAGAACATTTATAATAATCTTATCACGTTGAAAATACATATCGAGTAATGAATAGTTAAATATAGGTCGTAGTTACAATGATTCAATCATCGTAAGTTTTTGTATGTTGGGATAACACACATAACGAATAAGTTTGACCTGTATGAACCAATAAATTACGATATAATGCAACGTAAATAAAGATAAAATAAACTTCCATAAATCAATGTCACGGTGTTACAACACTTATTTGTACTTGTGCAAATGTTTACAAAACACGACAATATATTCTTATTTGTAGGACATTGATTTTTCTTAACAAGGTGGTGGTCTCATGGTTTTCCTAAGGCCTTGTCTAGGCGGTTTTGGAGTTCTTGAATGGCAGTGGACATGGTTTCCATGGTTTGATCTCGAGCTCTTTCCCTTTCTCGAGCTTCTAGCAGGGCTTGCCTAAGGCGTAGGTTTTCAGTGTTGATTCTCTCAATTTCTCGGTCTAAAGTTCCCAATGCTATTTCGGTCGAAGTGTTAGCCCCACAAAGAGCTCCTATGAATTCCATTGATTCCCAAAATAGAGAATCCAACTTTTCGACCTTATCCTCTACTGCAAGATGACCAATTATGAGACTGTTCATGTCATCTTCAAAGGTTTTTAGAAGTTCCTGTGGAATCTTGTTGAGTATACTAGCGATGGAATCAAGTCGGTCTTCGTGGCGAACCATTCTTGCAGCTAACAATGGTATGGTATGGTGTATGGGTTCCCCAGTGACTGGCAGTATTCGGGAGGTAGAGTAAGAACTTTCCCCAAGTTCCCTTGTTGTTGGTGTTCCTTCTTGAGATCTCCAATATCGCATAATGGGCAATAAGAAAGACCATTTACGAGCATCTGCCCGCTTGTGGGTCCTTCGGCGACTACGGTGAATACTAGATTCTGAGGCGGTTGGGCGGATTGGATAAATCTTTCGGTGGGGTGGTAGTGGGACACTTTGGTAAGGTACTGGTGGTGATGCTAGTGGAGGTGATACTATAGGTGATGGTGTTAGTGGTACAGTAGTAGTTTGGCTGTAGAAGATAGTTGGTACTGGTGGTATTACTGGTGGTGCAGGTGGTGATGGCACAACTGATTCAGGTGGTATGACAAGAGCTGGTGCTGGTACAGCAGTACTTGCTTCATACGGCTGAAGTTGTCTAATTTGCCTAGATCGGCGAATCGGACCAGATGTTGCCAGAGGAGAAGCCTCTGTGTCAGATGCTGGCAGAAATTGCTGGCTTTGCATGTATCTGTCGGTAGCAGGAGACATAGGCATAGGTGAGGTAGCATAGGCTGAAGTAACATCTTCAGTTCCTGAGTTTGAGGACAAGCTGATAGGGTGGGTGTTCGAAGACATAATACTGTAATAAATTTCCCGATTAGTAAAATGTAAGCATAATTATAACCAATTTAAAAATGCTATAAAGGTAAATAATACTTTTTACCAATTACTGGGATGCGTAGGCACGAAGGGCGTAGGATGGTATTTTATGAAAATTTTGTCCCGTTTAAAGTGTAGTTATAGTCCAATGTTCCAAAAACACTTGGTTCACTATAACCGTAGCTCTGATGCCAATCTATAACACCCCCAAAATCGATCAATACAGCGGAAGACTTAAAATGTCAGCGGAAGACTTTTGGGGTATTATATTGTGGATCTTTCGTCACAATTATAGAAAACGATTCAAGTGATCGTTTTAAGTTTTATTTAAAATACCAATTATTCATAATTCCAAGAGAATTCGTTATTCAACAACAAGTTTTATTTAAAGAGAAATAAACGTTTCTTTATTTGCCCACTTCGTGCCGTTGCCATCCATTCCGTTTAGTTACCTGAGATAAACATGCTAAAAGTCAACAAAAGTTGAGTGAAATTCATAGGTTTATATTTAAGAGTTTGAACACAAGAGATAGATGTTTACTGTAATATCGATACAAATAAATAAGTTAGAAAATCACATTCATTATTGCATTAAGCTCATGACACTCAACGATTCAACAGACATCAATATTTTCATAATAATGATGTGAAATATATAGCCCCCAAGATAGGTATTTGCCAGTAACCTATTATATTCAAATAACGTGCATTTGGTGACTTTCCTCTAGCAACCAAATGGGGATTGTCAATCCCTAATAGATCTATTCACAATTATTTACGTTCACTTTTCAAGTGATTAAGGTTCATGATCGAGGGACTTTTGGCAATAGCTACTTAAGCAATAATAAGATCAGGAAAAGACTTGTGTTCGGTTTTTAAGCATGTATCTCCCCACAGAAATTAGTTAAATGTGGGCTATGAACTCACCTTAGTAGGATAGTAGAACAATTGTAATCTCAACGATGCAAGGCAACGGCTTCACACACAACCTAAAAGATATGGCACGTTTCAGTTCTTAAGTCTCGTTTTATTGCGAACGTTTATTATTAATTATAAGAAATCGATAAAGTACATACGTGATGTGTTGCGTCGTATAAAAATGAATAATGGTTACGTATTGTTTTATTCGTCTAAATATAGTTTATCGTTATATAAGTTTTATTCGTATTATATATATATATATATATATATATATATATAATAAGTTACGTTTAATTATTTATCGTTTTAATATATAATCAAATATATATATATATATCAAATATAGAATTATTATTAAAAGTAAATATTTCGATTCGATCCCTAATGTTTTCTCAATTTTACACTTTTTTACCCTTAACGGAAAACATTTACGTCGTTAGTCCAAAAGTTATATATATTTACATTTTTAGTCCAAATATCAAATATATACATTTATTATCCTTAAGTTTCAATATTTACAGTTTATACCCCTTAGAAAACAGTTTTTATACTTTTCACTCAAGTTTACCAATTTGGCAATTTTAGTCCCTATCCTTCGTTCATTTGCAAAAATAGTCCCAACTTTACCAAATTCAAAACTTAACAATTTTATTATTTCATTAAGCTCAAAACATTTAGAAAAGCTTATTTTCGCAGCTTATAAGCTTATTAGTAGCTTATTTCGTTTATTGGGCTTAACGAGCCAAAAATAAGGGCCCGTTAAGGTTTAGTGATCCAAGCGGTTAGGGGGAACACTAGGTTAGTCGAAATCCATAATTTTAAGTTATAATATCATTTCAAAACAGCTTATTCTCATAACTTATCACAATAAGCTAAAAAGAGCTTTTTGGGCTTATAAGCCCACGTAAAGTTTTTAAGTTTCTGAAAATGGTCTCCATGGCGTTTTACTTTGGTTCTCGTTAAGTGATAAAATCAAATCGTTAGGTCAATTAATTTACCATTCTCGTTAGTGTACCAGGTACATAATTAGATCGTGTAAAAATACTTAGGGGTTGTGTGTCGATTTTAGAAATGGCAAAGTCATAGTGTGTGGTCAAAATTCATATCGTATAACTTATAAATGTTGAAAATAAACTAAGTCTTTTTAAGGTGAAATCGTATAGGTCCATACCACTTAGGAACGTGTAATATTTAGTATGTATATGTTAATATGAGCTTGAAATACTTATAGGGTCTCATTAATGACTTAGTAAACATGCAATACGACTTATAATATATATGTGTTGCGTTCAAGTTTTACGTTTTATTAGTGTAAAGTGTTCGGGCAAAATAAATAATACGTATATAAATATGTAATAAAATAGCGATTAGAAGGTCTCACCTCACCTTAAAAGGTGGAGTAAAACAAGACGTATGGTTCGTGTATATGGTTTAACGTGTTGTGGTTCACTTCTCGTCCTTCCAAGGTTCAAGTAGACTCCAAGCTTGCTTCCTAGGTTCTCTTCAAAGCGTGGTTCTCTTAGCAATCCGTATGTCCCTCCATTGCTCTTCTCGTTGGTATTTTTAATAGTATGGTTCGTTTTTAGTGTGTGTAACGTTTAAGGTTGCATGGGAGGTCTTATATGGGCAGTTTTTGAAAGGGTAGAAACAAGATAGGTTCACAAGAGGGGAGGGTAGCATGTTAGGCGAATAGTAATGCCACAAATCACGGCCAATCGAGAGTTTACATGGTAGGATCTTGTAAGATTGTTCTCTATTCATTCCTGACAATCACATTGTGGTTTAGAGTTGGTTTCGTTGTCATTGGGAAACATGGGAGGTGTGTAGGAATGTTATGCCACGTTTTGTAGTTATCTCCATGGGAGTGTTCATGGTTTTTCTTTGGACGTTTTTGTTGTAGTAAAAGAGGGTGAGTGAGTAATGTTTTTGTCTCGTGTGTTTCTTGGGCACTAGGTAAATCAAAATGTGTAATAAAATGGGTATGTCGTGTGTAGGAATCGCAAAATAATAGGGTGCGTTTGGAGTGTGTCGCGGCAGTGCAAGAGAAAGAAAAAAAATAAAAGTGCGTTTGGGCTTGTGCTTGGTGGGCTAACGTTTGGTCTCGGCCCAGCAGCAAATAAAAAGAAAAAGGGAGTCCGTTTGGTTTGTGTTGTGTAATCCGTGGCCCAAAGGGTGTTGGGGGCCCACCTGGGGTGTCTCGATTATCGTGTCGAAGTTCAAAAATATTAGTGAGCGTTCTCGGGAAGTTTCGTAGGTTCGGGAAATATATAAATAGTATACGTTATTTAGACGAAACGTATTATTAAATAATAACGCGTTATATAATTATTTATCGTTCGCAATAATTATAGGCAACCTAGGTTGTGTGTAAGCATCGTTCCTGGGTAAACGGTCAATCACAGTTATCATAGTGGTTCAATATCAAGCCATATCATAAAAAAAAATTTCTGTTACCCGTAAAATGGTGTTAATTTATCGTAACATCATTTTTATTTATTTGTATGCATTTACTAATCGTATGGGAAATTTACGAGAGGTTACAAAGATAATATATTTAAAGTCCTACGCATTATCCTTGTGGTATTGCCAGAACATCTGAGTGATATGCAATTATTCACGATGAAGATGGAAATCCTTCTAGAGCGAACATCAGTCAAGCTTTTGGTAGGTAACATGTGAGATCCGTCTAGGATCAATGATCAAGTGACAACTGGAATGCAACGATGGTGCGATTCAAAATTGAATCAAACTTGTTCCAGGAAATGGATTGACGGATACTTTTGCAAAAACCTTTCAATGTGCTCACAAACTTATTTTCGAGCACATTGATTGTGTATAATCTTTCAAACAAAAGTATTTTTGATGGAAATGTGATTCAAAGTATAAAACTCTCGTCGTGTCTCAAAAATGGTTATTATATGACACGCGAGTGATTTCTATAAATCAATTTCTCATCAATCAGTGAATATCAATTCACCGATTCACTCTATCGTGCTGTTTACTTTGAGACGTTCCGGTATGAGAACATGCTTAGTATGAAGATTCCGAAGTGGATTCTTTGGAAGATTCATTACTACAAGCTGGAAATTCATGTCAAGGAGAGTCTTCTTTAAAAAGAGACTCTACCTGATCACAGGTCGGTTCTCACAGAACCGGAGGGTAGTCTGTCCTCGCAGAACGAATGACAAAGCCATATTCGTTCTCTATCTTTATTGCTAACTGTTTTATTTCAGGAACATATAAAGATGGCGATGGTGATACCCAACTCCAGCCGAATCGTGTCATTCCATACCTCATGCTCACACTGCCTACTCATTCTAAATGAAGATCATATCAGTTTAGAGACTTGCAACAATGAATGTTAAAGAGACTAACAACAACGCCTCCGCAACTCTGATGAAAAGTCTCCTAATCCAGAAGAGTGTGAGCATGATGGTCCAAAAGTCACTACATCACATGAAGGCGATACAACTAAGGATGAACTTGGAGATTTACTGTGGCTGATGATCTCAAAGAAAGCTCAAAGATCACACTTATGCCAAAGGAACCACAAATCACAAGATCATTGTTTGATGTACAAAGTGAGCTCAAAAGTGAAGAATCATAACCTACGAGCTACAAGATCACAAGAATTCTAGAAGTCAAAGTATAATTTCAAGGGTGACCTCGCTTAGGGGGAGATTGTTAGGAATACGAAGATTCCTATGAAAGACTCGGTCACCCCGATGATCTAATATCATTAAGATAGCTCATAGTTATATTAATATAGTTAGTACGTAGTAAGTATGTAAATAGTATTCGTAGAGTGGGTCGGGTCTTTGCCCAATGTCAGCTCACTCTACAGCCCGTTTCATGGGGCAATTTAGTATGTAACTATAAATACCCCTCTCCACATGTGGAGAGGGTTGGTGCTTTCATTTCATTTAATCTAATATTCCAACTTTTCTCTCATCTCTTTCTCTCTCTAGAAAACACCCAACTCACTTTCTTTCTCTAAACTCTCTTCTTTACTCTTCTATAATTCGAACCATCTCACAAAGTACATACATGTTATGATTATTGATATGTTACAATCTTGATTCGATTCATTAGAATAGTTGATTGTGAAGTATGTAAAAGCTCAAGTGTAGGGAGGAAACGAGCTCCCTTTGATGTATTATTTTGGATGGTAGAGTAAAAGTGTATAGAAAAAAAAATCGAAAAAAATTTAGTAAAAAAAATTTTTTTTAAAAAAGAGAGAGAGAGAGAGAGAGAGAGAGAAACATACGGGCTACCATCCGTTTCTTTTATTTATGTTTAAGTCAAAAAGTGTCTTGAAAAAAATCCGAAAAGAGTCATAGTTAGTTCAAGTTGAGTCGAGTCTTGGCTTAGCAACGCCTCATTGTACATGTAGTTAACTAAGACAATTGACTTGCCACCAATAAAATATCCGTTTATCCAACAAAACCGTGTTTTCCATATCCCCTACACCTAACGTTATAACCCTTTAAAAGACCTCTTTGATAGTTTATCCTAGGTGCTTACACCAAGTGGTGGAGGTTTGATCCTTTCCCAAGCCTATGGTAATCTATTTGCTATGACAGGTAGGGAGTGATATTTCTCCATTTCCAATTATGACATATAAATTTACAACACCTGAGAGATGAGAGTATCCAAATACTTAATGTGAGGTGCTAGTGTATAATTTCCGTGCTTGTTTTGATTAAGGTGGAACGATCATTTGTTGTAATCACTTTTATATTAGTGTTAAATGACCTCTAACTTGTATTTTTATTGGTAGAAAAGCTCATTTGCTTGAGGACAAGCAAATCCCAAGTGTAGGGATATTTGATGAGACGAAAAGTGTACCGCTTTTAGGGGGTAATTTAAGCCCTAAATCGTGATTATTTGATCAAATATTGCCCTAAATCGTTCCTTTTGTCATTTTAGGTACTTTTGAGAAGAATTTTACAAAAGGAAGCATTTTGGACGTTTTGGAGCGAAAAAGTGAAGAAAATGACAAAGTCTCCAAAATATGCTGGAAACAGTACCTGACGGCGTCAAGAATTGCTCTCGAAGACGTCACGACTTGGAAAAGGGTTGGATAAATAAAATACACGTGACGATCCAGAAGGTTTTTTGAAGAAGTTCGTGACGCCGTCACGTGTTAATTGAGGTAGGCCATCACGTATCAACTTAAAGAGAGATGGCCCAGAGGACTTAAAGAGTGATGGCGTCAGAGTTGAACCTGACGAAGTCAGAATCCATAGAGTGACGACGTCAGAACAACAAAGAAATATTAGTAAAACCTTCGCATGTTGATCAAGACAATCATAACTTACGCACGGAGTAGCTGACACTGTTTTGGCCATAACTTTTGCATACGAACTCGGATTTAAGCGATTCAAAAAAGGAAATGATCGGGACAAAAAAAATCTTCGATTTGGTGAAAAATGGTCATGACGCCATCATGTGTAACGAGCTGACGCCATCAAGATGGGCCGACAGAAAATCTTCCTATAAATATAACCTTATTACTTCACTTTTTGTAAGCCCTAAACCCTAAAGTCGATTCCTGGGTTTAGGTAGGTGCTTTTCCAGCAACTTAGAGGGTTTCAATCACTCCATAAACATCTTGTAATGGTTTGTTGATTCTATCTTAATTCATGTCTTCAATTATCATTATTGGTGCTTGTTCTTCATTAATTATGTTTGGCTAATTCATCTTGTGTCTACTTATGATTGTGTGAAACTTGTATATAATTGATTAGATCTTATTGATGTCTTTGTTGATGTTTGTGTCTATCTTCATCAATTAAGGTGTGACAACTTCAATAGGTCTAATTGGTTTAGCTTATAATTCTTGTTTCCTATTGTCTCTTGTTTGGTTGAAGGATTTCGATGTTAGGCTTAAGAAAACTGGCAGACTTCCAATTAGTAACTTGCTTGAACTTCTTAAGAAACATGATCGGAGGTGTACTATGATTATATGGTTGTATTTAATGCATAAGCGAATTCTAGTGATCCCATGTTAGGAGCTTTTAACGGCTCGATATAGGAGTGAAACAGGAGCTTATAGAGTTAGGGAATATTGTACACGGCCCAACGAATGGTATTAAGGAATACAACCCGTCAATTAAAACAAGGATGTGACAATTCAATAGGTAGAATTGGATATCTAGCAAGGAGTAATACATCATAGGTAGATACGCTTCACTTCCCTTGTAGAACCCTAGTTTACTTTTCTTGCACATTAGTTTAATTGGTAGCTTTTGGGTTAGTTGATTAGCAACTAATTCCGCCCCTTCTTCCAAAACCCGAGATTTTTACTTGCTTTACATAAAATATAAAAAACACAAAAAGTATCATCCTTCACCTTTAGACCTAGTTAAGATTAATTTCAATCCTAACGACACTATTCCTGAGTTGAACGATCAATCTCCCGGTACTTGTCACTATACTATACTACAACGATCAGGTACACTGCCTGGAGGGGGTTGTAAGCTTCTCGAGATCCCTTGAGAGGTAAAACCTGGTGCGATTTCCACGTATCACCTTCACTAATGCTCCTTCATGTGATGAGCATGCACAATCCCAAAACAACAATCCTAACCTCATTGCCAATACTTCACATGTTGCTCATTCAACAAAAACACCATCCACTCATGAAGCAACTCTTCCATCCATATCATGTTTTCATGATTACCCAAGCTCAAACATGTCTCCACCACCAAGAGTGCCACCACCACATCCTACTACTTCACATGCCATTCCTATGTTGCATGTTCAAACCTTTACCCAAGACAACATTAATGCTCCACCACCATCACCTTCCTCCGAACACTTAAAGTTCGTTGAGGAGCTAAAAGAAGCACATGAGCTTAGTGCTCTTTTAGCATTACATCTTGCTCAACACAATTTGGATCCACCTCCATCTAGCTCACCCTCATCACCACACAACATAAATCAAATTGAGAAGCATGTCAACAATTGCCCTTGTTGCATCTCCCTCCAAAAACAAACCATTGCATTTAATGAGCACTTTACTTGGATTGAGTATCTTCTCACTAGATCTCAACAAACACCGTCACTTGAACAACATCAAAACCCTCAACCAACAAAATCAACTCCAAACTCACCACCTCCATGCTCTACATCACCAAACTCACCAACATCCATGAAACCAAATATATACCTCCATTAAGCCATCAACATGATCCCCACTTACCACTGTCACCTAAGCATACTATATGCTTATGCCTTTTATTTTTCAAATAAAAGACTTCAAGCTTTTTGGGATACAAGCAAGTTTGATGACACTCTCTATTGGCAAAATACGATATTCTACTTGGTTTAGAATTCTAATATTATGTATGATGTAACAATGATTATGTGGTTGACATAATCATTTTGAATTAATGAATGTTTTAATATGTGTTCCTAATTTTTCTTTGCCATGCTTATCATTAGTTGTTATTATGCTATATATATTTGCTTGTGCTTCTAATATTTTTCTTGCAAGTAATCCATAGCTCGAACCCTTGGTGCCCTCAAAAGAGGGGGAGCATACATCAAGGGAGAGCTTTCAACTTATCGGCTTAAACCTTTTTGATTCTACAAAAAGGGAGAGAAGTAAATATACACTCACTAAATACTTGTCTAAAACTTAAATTTGGATTTAATGAGTTTAGGTTTTGTAATCATCAAAAAGGGGGAGATTGTTGATATAAATAAATGCCTAAAAACGTTATTCATATCTTTCGATATCTCTATGTTTTAATAATCACAAAATGAAAACTCATCAAACCAAAGATCATGACGTAAATAAGTATTTAGTAGTAAATGCTCACTTTTACCATCTAATCACTTAAGGTATGAATAAACAAAGTGTCTAATGCATTATTAGATCAAATGAACATTTTTCTTAATCACTAGATTTTTATAAAATGTCACATAACATTTTATATCTTTTATAAAACATTTTTGGAATTAAAAGAATATGTTTAATTCATTATTAATATATGAATTCAAATTTTCAACCAAAAATGACAAATTTAATCCAGAAAAACCTTTCCCACAAAAGGACAAAGCTGGGCAACGTTCTGGAGGGGCGGCCCCCTTATTTATTAAGGGGACCGGCCACGCTCCTGACCCCCCCCCCCCCCAGCTTTGCCTATAAATACTGGTTCATCTCATAGATTTTTCTTACCTTTTTGAACTCTAAACATTCTAATCTAAACCTCCATTTCTATCCTCTAAAATCCTTTGATCATATATACATTAATCTTTGTTTCAAAGTGATTCAAGCTTCAACACTCAAGTGCAAAGAGAAGAATACTTCTATCATTCAAGACTAGAAGTATTACAACTTAGTATCATCTTGCTATCTAAGTTGTTTGTTCATTTCATCTTGTAAATCATTCATTCTTTGGTGTATAAGGTGTGTATATTAGTTAGTTAGATTTAGACTTGTTGAAGGTGTGAAGTGGTACAAGAAGTGAAGAAGTAGAGGTGGATAGGAATAGTTGTAGGAAGTATAAGAAGTAATAATACTTTGAAGTGGTGGTGAGTAGTAAAGATATAGAAGCCGTATCGTAGTGTAGAAACCTTGAAGTAGCAAAGACGTTGAAGCCTTAGATTAGTGTAGACGTAGAAGCTTTTAAAGTAGAAGAAGCCTTGTAGCGGTACATAGATAAAAGCTATCAAGTAGTGACATAGAAGTATTGAAGTTGTGAAGACATAGAGGCTTAGAAGTTGTGAAGAAGCATTAGATTTGAAGTAGTGAAAAGATAGAAGTTGTGAAGGTGTGAAGACATAAGTGTTGTGAAGAAGTGTAGAAGGAGTGAAAGGGTGTGAAGAAGTTGTGGTGTGTTTGAAGTTGTGAGATTAGTTATAGCTAGGATTAGAACTCGACATTTAGCTTTGTATCGTTAAATTGTTGTAAGCTAAGGTGTGTACGGTTTCTCCGCCATAAAGGAGCATATTAACTTAGTGAAGAAAACTCTCGAGTTCGGTGCTCAGGGAGTGGAGTAGGGAAAGGAAGGTGTCCTTGTAGCCGAACCAATATAAATCCTTTGTCTCTCAGTTTGATCTTTTCATCTCTCACTCTTTGCTTACTTACGTACTTATTTACATTACGTACATAGTTATAATAGCTTGTGTTGTGCATGTATTGATTTCACATAAAGATTAAAGTAAGTTCCATTCACAACACCAATCTCATTTAAACAAACTAAAAAAATATACATACATACATACATATACATATATATATATATATATATATATATATATATATATATATATATATATATATATATATATATATATATATATATATATATATATATATATATATATATATGGGATAAATAGTGCAATAGCCCAGTTGCCCAACGGTTAGGCATATCTAGCCCCTTTTTTGAAAATTCCCGTATTAGCACGGGCAACTTTTAAGATTGGGCAACTTCCATCAAATGGAGACATGTGTCGCGTATATGTATTTTGGGCAACAAATTTTAGTTGGCAACCATAATAGGGCAACTGGTTTTTTGGTCATTTTACACATTATACACTATTTTGCCCATTGACTTTTGCGAGGACCGTATACGAAAACAAACTAATACGAAGGAAAATAATCATAAACTTTAAAAACAAATAGTCTTTCCTGTATCACCATTAACCACTTCCTCCCTCCATATCGACTCACTATAATTTGAATCTCCAATGTTAATATTCAATGTTCTTACAATATTATTTCACTTACTGAATATTTTCTGGTTAATCTGTATGTTTCGCTGATTTGCACACGCACTCACTGTTCATTGAACAGTGCTAACACAAAATTATGTTTACCAATGATGGTTGATGTTATCATTTAGGATGTGGTATAACAGAGTTTGTCTTCGGTGTTTTTGTATTGCCCTGATTGACACCAAAAGTATTTTATTGTACAATTTTTCCTTGGTTTATAGTTTGTGTGTCAATTTTTAACTGTTTATGTGGGTTATGATATCATTTGTGTTTATAGTTTCTATTTGATAAGCCCCGAATTTATCCACTTTAGTTGAGAGGTGTTTGTTGTTAATGTATCATCACTTGTAAGCTGGAAACTGTACTAGAAATATGGGGTTAATGATAGACTGGCCTGAGTCAACTAGGGTCATAACCACTGATATACGCGTATACAAAACTCTTTATTTAAATTGTCAAATACCAAGGGGTTGTACTTAGGTTCCAATTAGACATTCAATGATTATTAAATATGCGTTTGTATGTATCAGCTAAACTGTTGGTGATAGTGTTTACGGCGCCTGTATACGTGTCTGCATAGTAAATTTGTTATGTATTGTAGGTTGACAGTGAGCAAACTGAACTATTTTTGGTTAAAGTTCAAGTGGTTGCCTCTGCAAAGTCCGTTAGAAAGTCCAGTGTTTTGAAGTTGACTTCATGGTTGGTTAAGCTGCATGCCGGTAAACAAATTATTTTGTGGGTCGATGGTACTTTATGTAAAGGTTGGAAATGTTCCAAATTTTCCCTATTGTTGTTGGTGTATGGTATGTTTATAATCAACTTATTAATAAAGTAATATTAAGTCTAGTAATTTTCAATATTTTTCTTTTGTTAGCTGAATATGCAAAGTCAATTGAACACATGACCATTTTTTGTGTTATTGTTTATGGCTTCTCTGGATATGCATTTGCAGACTGTAATTACACATTGAAAGAAGTTAGTTTGGAAATGTAATTGTATAACACAACAGTTAGAAAATTGAACGATATTCATGAAGCATAACCAGGGAATCTTTAAATGACATTATCTCAAACAGTTTGGGTTTATATTGTTGGGAATCGTAGTTTGTACTGTTCGGTGAATTTGGTACTGGTTGGCTAAAACTTAGTATGGGTCGGTTACGGTTGGTACTGGTAGGGTAAAACTTACTACGGGTCGGTTACGCTTGGCACTGGCAGGCAAAAACTTAGGACGGGTCGGTTACGTTTCATAGTGTTTGACACTAAATTGGGTAATTCATTATCTTAGTTTACACAAACATATATTCAAAAGAAACATAACATTTATGCACTCGATCAAATCAAAACCCTAAATTAAATCTATATCATCTCAATCGTGTTTACCAACCATACATAATCTTCTAAACGATCATAACCCAGAATCCTAATCAATCTTTTTCCAATCGTTATGGCGATTTTGGATCATTCTAAGGCACACAACATGGTTGCTTACTTACATAAACCAGAGGGAAGTCAACAGTTTCACCAGATAGTCAATTTTCTCAATTCCAGTTACATAAGGTATGCTATTACAAAGAATCCTACTATATATGTTTCTCAAATCAATCAGTTTTGGCGCACTGCCAGTGTCAGCACACTTGATAATGGTGAAAGAGAGTTAAATGCTATAGTAGATGGCATTGCCATGGCCATTACTGAGTCATCTATTAGGAGGCATCTCAAACTAGCAGATGATGGTGCTATCAGTTCATTGCCAAATACTGAACTTTTCCTAAATCTTTCCTATATGGGATATGGGTTAACTTATGATAACTTAACTTTTCAAAAACCCCAATTCCCCCCTCAATGGAGATTTCTCATTCATACTGTAGTACATTGTTTAAGTCCAAAAAAAACTTGTTGGGAACAATTTAGTAGCAACATAGCAACTGCTATTGTTTGCTTGGCAACAAAAAGGAAGTATAACTTTTCAAGATTGATTTTTGATGGTATAGTGAGAAATGTGAAAAGCAAATACAAATTTTTAATGTATCCCAGATTCATTCAAATATTTTTGAACAAGTATCAGCTTCTACCTCACAAAACCATTTTAAAAACTCCTACCCTTAGCCGAAGGGTTTTTAGTAATATGAGTACGATTTGTAATGGGTATAAAGGTAGTGAAGCACCACTATTTTTATCAATGATTGTTCCACCAGCTGAGGGTGAAGGATCAAGAACCCAAGCTCAGTCCCATGACACAACCAGAAGTGTTCCATCATCATCACAACCTCATGTTACAAAAACATTTATAAGAAGAATCAAAAAGGATTCTGTTGTACGGCAGGTCAGATATCCTACTGAGCCAAATGTAGCAGATGAGCCTGTCTCTGACACAATGGTGCGGGCTGCCAGTACTGTCACAGGCTTAGAAGATGGGCAGGTCAGTGGTAACATTAACAAGAACCAACACATGGCAACACGTACTGATTCAGTTTCTCATGAGCCTGAATCAGCTGATATAAACCCCATGCCTCAAGATACAAGGGGTGATGTGCCTCATGATACAGTGGCTGATATGCCTCATGATACAATGGGTCATATGCCTCATGATACAATGGGTCATATGCCTCATGATACAGTGATTGATATGGTTCATGGTTCGGGTATTCCGAAAGTGAACCCAGATGGAAGTGATGTAGGCAGTCTGAAATACAAAGAATTGATGGAAATTTGTACAAAATTGTCAGACAAAGTTAATGGATTGGAGAAAAAGTTGAAAGATACACGGGTACTTTATGCTCGCGCTTATACCAAGCTGATTGAGAAAGTTAAGAAGTTGCGCAACAAACACAAGGGCAGTAAAGGTAAAACGAAATCAACCGTTGTTAGGTCTGAAACTGCAGAAGGTTTGGAGGAAGTTGATTTGGAGGATCTTTCACAAATGGGGAGGATCGTTGCTGACGTTGTTGAGGAACCAAACATACCATTAGTCCAAGAGGGTGCAGAGACTCACGGGAGGTTTGAAGAAAAAATGGGATTTCATATGGCTTTTAAAGATTCTGATGGACATACTGTTAACGATCTTGTTGAACATATTCGTACTGGTCGCGGCTCTTGTTGTAATGCTAGTCGCACGAATATGGATGAAACAACTGCACAGACATTAGTACATATCAGAGATACTCCTACTCATGATAGCTTAAGGAATTTGAAACGTAAACGGATTGCAAAGAAAACTGAAACTAGAATCAACAAACCCGAAACTGAAGCACAAAAGATGAGGTATATGAAGCAATATCTAACCAACCAAACTCCTTGGACTTATAGTAGACTGAAAGGCCAATCTTATGAACAGATACTAAATCTATACAGACTTGCTCGCAAGTTGAATGACGACTTTATTCCAATGTCAGAAGAAAGTACAAGATTGAAGATAGGTGGTTTTCAGTTGGAATCAAACTCTTCAAAGAAGCAAAAAAACATATGTTTCAGACAAAGAGCAACAAGAATTGACTGACGAATAGCTTAAACATATGTTGAATAGTGCAGATGCTCTACAACCAAAAAAACCAATCATAGACTGTGAGAGCTACACTGATGAATTTGGAAACTACTAGAAGATCATAAGAGGTGGAAATCGTTGTGAGGTATACAAACACTTTAAAGATATGATGAAAGCTTTTGACAGATCAGATTTGATCAAGTTATGGAATTTAGTCAATGAAAGGTTCAAGTTAACACAAATAGCTGCTGACAAGGAAAAAAAGCTATGGGTCGAATTGAATAGACTTTTTGAACCAGATAAAGCTGATAAATTATGGAAGTTTAATGCAAATGTAGCATCATTGAAATGGATATTGTATGATAGTTGTGGAGTTCACCATGTGTCTACAAAAGGTGGAACTGACATATACATGCTGGTAGAGAAAGAATACCCATTGTCAATACATGCTCTGTCTGTCATGTTATCTGTAAAGTTGACTGTCGAAGAAGAGACTGAGATGGCAAAAGAACTGGTAAGGAAAATCTTCCTACATTGTAAGCGTTATGTTTGTAAATGACCCAAATTTTAGTTGTAAGAAGGAACATATTAATCTAGTAATTATAATTCCGCTATTTGTGTATGTTTAATTTTGTTTTGCCTAGCTTTCATTTTTAAAGATTTAAATTATTTATTTAGCTATTACAAACTATTTTATGTATACTAGTATGACATTTTGCTCCAATGAGTTTCATCTTGAAGTTGACTTTTCGAAATCAATTAAAGCAATGACCAACATACGATGAACATCATTTGATGCTGCTTGACTTAATTGATCATGGTTTTCATGTTACTAGTGTACAAAGTATGGAAATCATTACTTCCTTATGATAAAGGTTGAGATTATCGACTATTACATTCATCTGGGGTATAGTTGACCAGTCTTTGATTTGTAGTTTACCTTGCATAGCCTGTTACTTTAAATCAAACATAGGAATAGTAATTAAAGATATAATTTTCATTGATAGAGGTAAAAAGCAGCAACCGTTCCATACATCAGACATTAAAACAAGATTAGAAACATAGTAAAAACCTTACAAACACCACATTAATTAAAAACTTATTTTCAATGTCACCCGAACTGGTTCGAACCAGAGCTCTCTGCCCTGCTTTTATCCCTGTCCCTCATTTCCTTCCTTTCTTTCAATTGTTGAAAGACAATTTCAAGAGTCGAAATCCTGCTTTCCAAATTAAGCTCCTACACCAAGTTTTGTTGCTGCTGATCCACCACGTTTTGCGGCTGCTCCACCAAGTTTTGTTGTTGCACCACCTCATTTTGATCATCACCCACCTCCTCTTGGTCCTCCTCCTCCCCGTCCTCTATGTCTTCTTCCTCATTCAACCCCAGAACCTCATCCCAGTAAAAGTCGTGTCTCCGCACCCATCTCAGTATTTGTGTCCTTATCCCGATGCTAACCTGCCTGTAATTCCCAAATTCCAAAACGGGATCATATCCTAATTCATTGAACACCGCGTCCCACAACAAGGTGTTGTTTAACACAAACTTGTATTCGTCAGCCTCACTTAGAAAACATCCATTTGCATTTGGGCATGCCATTTTTAATGGTGGTTAATTTCAAAGGGATTAGTGTTTTGGTGTGTGTTTTCTAAGGTATACAAAGGATGTTATAAATAGGCTGCAGTGTTGTAGAACGGTTCCCAATAGGATGGGCGGGAACAAAAGTGGGACCAAATGCGGCAACATTTCAAAATTTTACGGAGTAAATGACCAAAAAACCACTTGACTAGTCAACTAACGTTGCTAGGATATATGCTTTTTTTATTTTTTAAATACTTATGTTTTACTACTATTTATTTTTGTACTTGTGAAGGGTAACTAAAGTTAATCTATTTTAAATACTTAGGTTCTATTTAGGTTTCTCTAAATAAATTAATCTATTTTTTGCCATATAAGTTTGCTTCATTTATTACTACTCTTCTCCTATACGCTTCTTCAAAAACTTTCTTAAATTTCTTTCTTCAATTATATCCTTCATCATGGCGTCTAACATACCAATTTATGATCAAATCGCACATCAGATTGGTTCTAGGCGTTTTGATAAGGTCCTCCTAGCTCTGTTTTCTAGAGAGACAGAGGCCAACAGGGGTGACGAGAAGCAGTATGTGAAGATGATTGAGGAAATACAGGTGCGTGTTGAGCATAGGCATGCTATCTTACTGGAGCTTGAAAAATTTGGAGCCTATAAAATAATGAATGAACCCTTGGACCGTCTTAAGTTAGCACAGCAGGAGGATTTGGAAGAAATCGCCTTTTTGACTAAAAGGCGACAAGCAAGTTTGCGCCGTGCCAATGAAAAGTCAAGGATTATCAAGAACCTGAGGATGTTTAACTTAGCGACATTGTTAAGGTTTGGGTCCTTTGTTAACAAGCAGCTTTTGAAGTTAAATCGGATTTTCTGCTACTATTTGTGGTATATACGCTATGTAAGTTAAGTGTCCTTATGGGTTGTGGGTATGTCTCTAAGTAGTCTAGTTGATCGTGTATTGACGTTTTATCCAGAATATTATGTATTTTGGGTCTTATGAACTTTTATCAAGTCTAGAATGGATTACTCTGAATTTTAATAATGACACTATGTCTACTCATTATGTTCTTGCGTTACTTGATTTGATGTTTTATTTTGACTAGATCTAAGAATTGTACCATACTTAGAGTAAATGCATTCACCATTGTTATAAAATAAAAAGAATACACACAAAATATAGAAAAAGTTAAACAAAAAAAAGGTTGCTACAAACGATAATTAGTTGCGAACTACTCCAACCAGGTTGCCCAAAGTACAAAATAAAAGTGTGTCGTCAGTCGTTCAGAAGAATATATGATTCTAAAAGAACAAACAACAGTGTACTAGTGTTTGAGCATGTTGTTTATGTATGGATATTTTAGTGCCTATTAATAATAATTTGTTGGTTGTGTACTTTAATTTTTGTTGTTTATTCAGAACTAGTAAATAACACATATTTTTCATTGAACAAAACATAAATGGGACATGAAAAATTTACAAAGTAAATTTCGGTGATTTTTCCGGATCAAATGACAAATGTAATTTGTCATAGTCAATACACTCATCGTCAGATGAGTGTTCTTGTTGATCAGAAGCAGGTTTGCGTTTTCTGTAACCCCACATATTCTTCCAACTCTTTTTCTTCTTCTTCTTATCTGGTTTTCTTGCAGCTTTTTTTTCAAACTTTTGGACTTTTTCTCTCTGTTTTCTTTTTTTTTCTTCAAAATACCATCTAACAGACTCTTTAAATGTGGTATCTTGTTGATTCTCTGCATCTTGAACATTTGGTTGTATCTCTTGCACATTCATTCTTGAAGTTAATGGCCTAAATTCTATTATAGATATTTAAGATTTTTTGTGATTTGGTTGTTTAGAAATGTGGCAATTTATAACCATTTGATGAGTGTGTAAATACTCATCATTTTTATCATATACGAACTGCCAAAACATCCAAAAACACTCAAATACGCATCAAAATACTGAAAATATCCCAGGATTGTGTTTTATATGTTTCTGATGCAAAATGTTTAAAAACAAATGAAAAACGAACAAAGTTTGCATAATTGGCAGTTTCAGTCCCTCAAGTTTCAAAAATTGACAAAACTAGTCCCTGGAGGTTTGAAATAAAAGAAAAGTCAACCCAAGGCATTGAAAAGTCAAATGTTATCAAAAACGATCCTTGGGTGAAAAGTTTGAGAAAATTACATGTTTGGTCCCTGCAGTTTGAAATTTGGCAAAAATGGTCCTGGGTTTAAAATATTGGAAATTTACAACTTTGGTCCCTTGGTTATTATTGTATGACAGGTTTAGTCCTTCATTACCACTTTGGTAAAGTTTCATTTCAGACCCTGAATTTTAGAATAATTACGAAATTGGTCCTTGTGAAATTTCAACTACAAACCAAACGTACCCTATTACTACTACTCCCCTAAATCCAATACTACCCAAAGCCCACCACATCTAAACCTGGCCTAAACCAACCCTCAGCCCACCCCCGTTCCTAATAATATTACCCCATGGTCAACCCTTGACCATTTGACCCCTTTTGACCTCCACCTCATCACCTCCCCACTCAAAGCTGCAAACAGCCAACACACCATCATAACCCCTAGCTTCCTTCACCCTCTGCTACACTCAACCCTTCCCCCTTGGTGCATCAAACAAATACTAGCCTCCAAAAATCTCACCTCTGGCTCCAATTATCTGAGGAAAGAGCCAAAAAGGTTTTGGCGACAAAGAATTGTAAATGGCCAAGATTGCTTCTACTTAATACAATGGTGAAGATGAGTGCTGGGATAAGACAAGGGTACATCCAGAAACCCTAATTGGAGAGCTATAAAAGAGAAAGAGATACAATGGAAGCAGTAGTAGTTTTTAGTATTTTTAGCTTATTTAAATTATTGTACTTTGTAATTTCCAATTAAACTCAAGCTTGTAATCTGTTTCCTTTTTAATAATATAGTTCTCAGTTTGGTAATCCCATTTTTAGTTTGAATTTCAGTTTCATCAACAATAAAAATAAATAAATAAATAAATATACAGAAAATAAAAAATATATGAAAAGTGAAGAAACAGCATGGAGCAGGGTGCATATGGGATGGCCCTGGGTTAGTGAATCCATGGGGATTCAATAGGATGGTAACATTGGTTCTTGGTTTCATGGTTTAAGGCTTGGAAGCACACTGTGAGCCATTTTCCCATATCTTTCTTGTATTTCAGTTTATAATATTGCTTGTTTGTACTTTACTTCTTTCATTAGTTGTTAACTTATCTGTTTGTGCAATTAATTTAGGTTTTGGTTCTAAAAACACCTTTGTGTAGTATTCTCATATATTATCTGTTAATTAGCATAAGGTAGTATAAGTAGTGGTTGTGGTAAAAGTCTGTGTTTCTCAGCTTATATAAACCTTACAACTAATAAAAAATGGTTTAGAAATAGTTTCATCAATCTGTGTTGCCATTTGTTTCAAAAATCTCATAACAGACTTGAAATTAGGGGTGTTTGGATTTAGTTAGTTTGTTGTGCTCCAGTTGTTTGTTAGTGTACTACTTGGTTCTAATTAGTCACTTAGGGTTATATAAAGTCAGATTGATCTTCATATTGGTCACAATTACACCCAAAAGTAAAAACCTCTGTCAAGAGGATCCACACAGTTAACTGTTGTGGATATCTGAAATCAAAGCAACTTTTTAGGATACAAGTTTGTTAAACTCAATTAGTTTTAGCTCATTTAGTAATAACAAGTGATTTTCAGTCAATAAATTCCAACCAAAGTTCACTAAAGTCAAAAATTCAAGTTTCACTAAAAAGTAAAATTGCATGTTTCCTAAAAAAGTCAGTTATGGCATGAATTAATCCGATTTTTGTGAGTGGATCTAGATCTTGAAATTTGTTGAGGTTACTAAGTCCCAGCTAAACTACAAATACCTTTGCTTGTTTTAATTTTGAGAATTTTTAAGAAGCTTGCGCATTGGCTTTTTTGAGGCTGCAGGGAAAGCTAGCTCCCCTGCACCACCCAGTTAACCATTTTCTTTTGACCATAGCTTGTTTACAAATTGACTTCAGGGATTGAAATTGGGTGTTTTGAGAAGCCTGATAGGAGGGCTTGTTTGGTTTGTATGTTGTTTTCCTTCATTAGCTTATTAGACAGCTTATTTTCACCCTTGAAGTTGCCCTTTGGAACACTGCTATGCTGATTCATCAATGTCTGACTGAGCTTGTTGCTTTTATGGTTCTTGTTTGATTCTAGGTTAATAATGCTAGTTACTTGAGTGTTGTTTGTAACTGTTGATGTTTGTTTTTGCCTTTGGATTGTGCATTTGCTTATCTGGTTGACTGCTTGTTTCATAAAAAGTTCATTAAGTCACAAAAATCACCACTGTTTGCAACATTAAGCTTGTGCAAGTTTGTGAGTTGTGAAATTTAAGCTTATATCATTGTTCTTAAGTCCATTGCAACTTGTGTATGGATTTCTCAGCATGTCACCATCTCTTGTGAGACTTTGAGCCTCTAAGTTTGCACTGTGTAACCTCCACATCAGTGTCTCACAAGTCCAACTTCACTAGCCTCTAACTTGCTCATAATTTGAGCTTATCCTGAGCTTGTGAGCTCTTTGGAAAGCCCCTCAGGTCCCCTTTCCATATTTCCTTTTCACTTGGCCCCTAAGTCACCCCTGTGGGCCCCACAGTGGGCTGCACATTGCCTTTGAGGCATGTTTGGCTTGAATTGGATTTGGAATTGCTTATTCTTCTTTTGTTGCTTATTCAGTGCTCTTTTTCAGTACTTCTAGCTTATTTTAGTTGCTTATCATTTGCTTGTGTCTTGCTTTACCTCTGGTTCTCATTGTCTAGCTTATCAATAGCCTTTGCATCTTCAAAAAGCTTCATAAGCTCACAGTTTGGCTTATTGATAAGCATTGTGCTTATTTTTGAGTTCCACCAAAAATGTCTTTACAAAAGTTGCATATTATTAGTTGTAAAACAGTTGTGTGAAAGAAAATTTAGAAAAAGACAAAAATTAATAGCTTCTATTTAAGCCATTTTTGCTTATTTTCTGCTTATTTATAAGCACTTTTCATTTTTAAATTTTTCTCTGGTTCCTTTTTAGTAAAAATAATTTTATGAATTTTTTCAGATTTTTCCTTGTTCATTTAGTATTTTTTATAATTAATTTTAGTTTAAATTAATTAAATAATTAGTTTTAATTGATAATTAATAATTAAAAAGTAAAAAAAAAAAATAGGTTTTCTGTTTTAAAATTAGTTTTATAATATTTTAGATTTTTCTAAATTTAATTTTCAATTTTCTAGTTAATTTTCATAATTAATAAATAATTAGTTTAATTTAGTTAATTAAAAAGTAATTAATAATTAGTAATTAATTAATAGTAATTAATTAAATAGTGATAAAAATAATTTTAATTTTCTAAAAATTTTCTTAAGTCATTAGGATTGTAAAAATATAATTTTCACGTTCGTAGGACTTTATTTGCTCATGTTTCACTTTTTATTTTGCGCGTTCGCGTTTATTTTAAATTCAAACGCGCGTTTTAGGTTTAACTTACGTTTCTAGGTTATCTGATTATCAGTAATTGTTCCAATAGTATTTCTAAGTTATTCTCAATCATAATCTCGTAGTTTAACTATTCAAATCAAATTCCTGATCCTCCTGTTAAATCACCCGATCACTTAAAACGTTTTAAATACAATTGCTTACCTCGCTGGGACATAACGACCCGGGAATACACTGTACTCTTTGGTTAGTTGGTTTTAGATGTTTGACTTGGTTGACCATCACCTGTTCAACTTAGTTGACCGTTTGGGACCAATCAAATTTTGGCGCCGCTGCCGGGGAGGTAGCTGCGTATTCAAAACGTTTCTTAGAGATTAGTGGTTTTTCATTCGTCACTGTATAAACCCACCAACTTTTTGTAAATCTTAATCATAAAACAAAAACGTCGTTAACACTTTTCCTAAAGTGTTAACAACACCAAAAAAAATAAAAAACAAACAAAACAGATCGTTACGTTTTCTGTATCGTGTTTCTTTTAAGGTGATTCTTAAAGAGATACGATTTTGGTAAACGAAACGATACCAAAAATATTGTCCAAAAGTTTTTAACCCATACACAAAAACCCAAAAACATTCGTCTCTTTCTTGTGAATAATAATTCTACATAAAAACAAACCGTCGCAAACCTAGGCAGAACACTTACCAACTGGGGGTGTGGACATAATAAGTTCTCAAACCAAAGATAAAAACTTGCCTTTGTATCCCTGTGAGTGGTGTACCTTTCTTAAAGAAGCCACTTGCTTGTGATTATTGGTTTAACTTCACTGTTGATTTGCCTCGATCTTGTTTTATTGAAATTTTGTTGTTAGTGCATGCGCACTCGTTCACAAACGAAACGAAATCGTCAACTGAAAAACGTAACTGAGTTACGTCCTATTGTTGAGGATCCAGTTCCAAAAATGGACGGTAATCAAGACCCACCCATCATTGATGATGCAGCTCCTGATCTCCGAACGATGGAGGAGTTGTGTCAACCCACAATGCTCGGAAGAGGTGGGCCCATTACCCCCCTCAACATTGTTGCCACTGATTTTGGACTTAAACATCACATGATACAACAAGTCCAGAATTCGTGCCAATTTCATGGCTTACCTGGTGACGATGCAAATAAGCATCTTGATAAATTTCTTACCGTCACCCAAAGCATGAAGCAGAATGGTGTCTCCGATGATACCCTTCGTCTATCTCTTTTCCCCTATTCTCTAACCCATCATGCCACTGCATGGTTTGATCGACTTCCTAAGAATTCGATTCACACTTTCAAAGAAATGGTGACAAAATTTTTAGCCAAATACTTTCCACCATCCATGGTTACCAAGTTACGAAATGACATTAGTAACTTTCGTCAGCATCCCGAAGAGTCTCTATTTGAGGCATGGGAACGCTATAAGCTCTCAATTGATCGGTTTCCTAACCATAACATGTTACTCGTTACCCAAATAGATACTTTCCATAATGGGTTGACATTGAGACACCGTGATATTCTCAATGCTGCTGCTGGTGGGACCTTTATGAAAAGGCGCCCCGAAGAGTGCTATGATCTCATTGAAAACATGACTGCCCACCATAATTTCTGGGATTCCTCAGCTGAGAGGGAAGAGTCATGTAAGTATGTCACTCCAGCATCTTCTAAAATAGCGATCCTCACTAAAAAGATGGATGATTTCGCTACGGCTATGTTGAGGATGAACCAAAGTATCCAAAATCAACAAGTCCAAAATCAACAAGCCAAAGCCGTTAATCAAAGTTGTGAAACTTGCGGAGGTCCACATTCATATTCCGAGTGTCCAGCCACTAGTGGTTACCCTCATGAGGACGTATATGCTGCTCAAGGTTCCTATAATTCGGGAGGTAATAACTACCAACCGCAAGGGGACCGCAATCTTCTAAGCTATCGTTCTAATAATTTCCTTGGACCTCCCGGATTCAATCAAAACCCTAATGTCCCAAACAGTAACCAGAACCAAAATCAGAATCGAACGAACCAAGGTTACCAAAACCAAGGAAATGTCAATTCAAACCATAACCAAGGTTTCCATCATAACCAAAACCAAGGTTTCCAAAATCAAGGAAACTACAATCGAAACCAAGGTCAAAACAACTATCATGGAAAAAATTCTCATGGACATGGCAACCAACATCTGGGAAATTTTCAAAACCACGGTTCTCATCAAAATAACCGAGCTCAAAATTTTCCCAATCAAAATCAAGCCATCACTCCAGCTACTCAGAATTACCCTAACCAAGCTCCTCCAAACCATACTCAAGCAATTGTTCCAACTGGCCTATCATCTGATGAGTTGTTGAGACAATTCATGAAATCTCATGAGGAAATGAATAGGGTAATGATGACTCAGATCGCAGACCTTAAGAAGTCTTTAAATGATCGACCCTCGGGCTCAGGTATTACTTTACCTAGCAACACGATCGCTAATCCGAGGGGCGATGTTAAAGCGATCACAACAAGAAGTGGTGTTTCCTATAATGGACCCAAAGCTCCTACTACCTCTTCTTCTCCTCCCAAGGTAGTAGAAAGTGAGCCTGAGGTGACAAAGGACAAGGTGCAATTTACTAGCCCACAAAGTACCGCACACGTCCACCCTCAGGTTGTACCAGAAACCGTACCAAAACCAGGAGTTGTCTTTGAACCACCAACAACTCCTGAAGAGAACCCTAAATCCAAACCTTCACTACCATACCCATCTCGGTTACAAGACCAGAAGCTCCGCGAAAAAGCAAATCATCAAATGGAAAAGTTTTTTCAAATTTTCCGAGATATTCATTTTGATATCAGTTTCGCGGATGCTCTCCTTTTGATGCCTAAATTCGCATCGACAATCAAAAATCTGTTGAACAATAAAGAGAAACTATTCGAAATGGCACGAACTCCACTCAATGAAAACTGCTCTGCAGTTCTATTGAAACAGCTTCCCGAGAAGCTAAGAGATCCGAGAAAATTTCTCATTCCATGTGTTTTCCCTGGAATGGTTGAGTGCTTCGCCTTGGCCGATCTAGGTGCAAGCATCAACTTGATGCCTTATTCAATATGCAAAAAGCTCTCTCTTCCGGAACTCACCACCACCTGCATGACTCTCGAGCTTGCAGACCGCTCAACATCTCGTCCCCTCAGCATTGCCGAGGATGTATTTGTAAAGGTGGGAAACTTCCACTTTCCGGCAGATTTTGTGATTGTGGATTTCGATGCTGACCCACGAGTTCCTCTCATTCTTGGAAGCGGATTCTTAAGGACAGGTCGTGCGTTAATCGATGTGCACGAAGAGGAAATAACTCTTCGTGTTGGTAATGAAGCAGTAACGTTTAACCTCGATCAAACTTCGAGGTACTCCTCTAATTATGACGCCGAATCGGTAAACCGAATTGATGTCATTGATGTTGCGTCTGAAGAGTATTCTCAAGAACTTCTTGGTTACGTTCCGAGTGGCAGTCCCACTCCATCTTCTGAGCCTATCATATCCGACTCTTCCCCTTCTCTCACTCCTTTTGAGGGAAGTGACTTTCTTTTGGAAGAAGTCGAGGCTTTTCTCGCCCAAGATAGTTCAATTTCGGGTAAATTTGATGAGGACTATCTTGATCCTGAGGGGGATATTCTTTTGCTAGAAAAATTGTTAAACGACGATCCATCTCCCCCTCTTCCTCCAAAAGTACTTCACAAAGAGGAAGTCAAAAATGTTGAAATAACTGATGACTTTCCTGTGGTTGAGCTTAAGGACTTGCCGCCTCATCTTGAATACGCATTTCTGGAGGGTGATGCTAAATTACCCGTCATAATTGCTAAAAATTTAAGTGTTGAGGAAAAGGCTGCTCTCATAAAGGTTTTGAAGTCGCATAAACAAGCAATTGCTTGGAGACTCTCCGACATCAAAGGCATTGACCCTGAATTTTGTACTAACAAGATTTTAATGGAGGATGGCTTCAAACCAGCAGTCCAACACCAAAGAAGGGTGAATCCAAAAATTCATGAGGTCATTAAACAAGAAGTTTTAAAACTTCTTGATGCCGGATTGATTTACCCTATCTCGGACAGTCCTTGGGTTAGCCCAATACATTGTGTTCCAAAAAAGGGTGGCATTACTGTTGTCACAAATGAGGAGAATGAGTTGATTCCAACTCGTTTGGTTACGGGATGGCGTATCTGCAATGACTATCGCAAGTTAAATGACGCCACCCGTAAAGATCATTTTCCTCTGCCCTTTATGGATCAGATGCTCGAAAGATTAGCGGGGAATGAGTATTATTGCTTCCTCGATGGTTTCTCGGGTTACTTTCAGATTCCCATTGATCCGCAAGATCAGGAAAAGACCACTTTCACGTGCCCCTATGGAACTTTTGCATATAAACGTATGCCATTTGGCCTATGTAATGCTCCGGGCAAGTGATGAGGCAAAAAATGATCCGTTTTTAGGGGGTCATTTAAGCCCGAATCCGACTTTATTTGATCAAATATTGCCCTAAATCGTTCCTTTTGTGATTTTAGGTGTTTGGAGAGTGAATTCTGGAAAAGAAGCCATTTTGGACGTTTTTGGAGCATAAAAGTGAAGAAAACGGCAAAGTACCAAATTTCCATGCTGAAGATACAAGGTGACGGCGTCAAGAGTAATATCTTGACGGCGTCAGACATGAAGATTAAAATACCGAAGGTGGTGACGGCGTCAAACGCCTTCATGACGGTGTCAAAGTGGCAAGAATAAAATACCGTGGTCTGTGACGGCGTCACATAGGCCGTCATAAGTAGATCAAGGCCGTCCGAGGAAGTATATGGCGGCGAGGTGACGGCGTCACAAGTAACTCTTGACGCCGTCAGCCTACTTTTCCTATATATAGTTTTCTAGTTTTTTCATTAAAAAGGGAGAAGTTTTGGTGAAACCCTAAAAACGAATTTGGTGCCTCTTTTACAGGTTTTTCAAGGGTTCCAAACCCTTGATACCTTGCATTGTAATTGAGATAAGTGTTCTTCTAATTCAATCAATATGTCTATGTGTTGGTTGTTTATCTCTTGTTCTTGTCTCAATTCAATTATGCTAGGCTAGATCACTCTTGTGTTTGCTTAGATCTAATGAAACCTAGATGTTGATTATGTGTTGATTACTTGTTTATTCTTGTTCTTGGATGAATGATTTATATGTTAGGCATAAGAAAACTGGCAGATCTCCAAATGGTAACATGCTTGAACGTCTTAAGAAACATGAACCGAGGCATACTAGGTCTTTATTGGTTGTATTTAATGCATGAGCCACTGTTTACAATCCCTATAGTTGTGCTGGGTCATGGTGTAGGAGGAGATAAGAGCTCATAGAGTTGGGGAGTTATGTATGCCACCCCACGAATGGTATTAAGGAATACAATCCGTCATCCATACAAGTATAACAAGTAATTAACATGTAAAAGATATCTAGGGAGTAGTGAAGTCTAAGTAAACACAATTTCTCCAATTACTGCTCACAACCTTAGTATAATTAGTTTGTTTTCGTTTTTATTATTTTATTTTGAATATATCTTAGCTTTGGGTTAGTTGAATAGCAACTAATTCCGCCCACTCCTTCAAAAACCGAGATTTTACTTGCTTTCTAAAAAATATAAAAACACAAAAATAATCATCCCTCACCTCTAGAACTAGTAAATTAGGTTTTCTAATCCTAGCGACACTATTCCTAAGCTGAACGATCAATCCCCCGGTACTTGTCACTATACTATACTACAACGATCAGGTACACTGCCTGGTGGGGGTTGTAAGCTTCTTGAGATCCCTCGAGAGGTAAAGCAAGGTGCGATTCCCACGCATCAGCACGTTTCAAAGATGTATGATGGCCATATTTTCTGACATGATCGGGAAAACTATGGAGGTCTTCATGGACGATTTTTCGGTCATTGGGGATTCATTTCAATCATGTCTCTCCCATTTAGACAACATGCTCAAACGTTGTGAAGACACAAAGTTATGTCTAAATTGGGAGAAGAGTCACTTTATGGTCAAAGAGGGCATTGTCCTCGGCCATAAAATTTCAAAGAATGGGATTGAGGTTGACAAAGCCAAAATTGATGTCGTTGCAAAATTACCTCATCCCACTACCGTCAAAGGTATTAGGAGCTTTTTGGGTCATGCCGGTTTCTATGGTAGGTTTATTCAAGATTTTTCCAAAATCGCCCGGCCTATGACCCATCTCCTCAAAAAGGATGCTCCTTTTATCTTCTCACCTGAGTGCGTAGAAGCTTTTGAAACTTTAAAGAAAAAGCTTATTGAGGCACTGATGCGTGGGGATTGCACCAGGCTTTACCTCTCGAGGGATCTCGAAAAGCTTACAATCTCCACCAGGCAGTGTACCTGATTGTTGTAGTATAGTATAGTGACAAGTACCGGGAGATTGATCGTTCAGCTAGGAATAGTGTCGCTAGAATTAGAAAACCTAATTACTAGTTCTAGGGATGATAGATGATTCTTTTTGTATTTTTATATTTATGTAAGCAAGTAAAAATCTCGGGTTTAAAGGATTTGGACGGAATTAGTTGCTAGTCAACTAACCCAATACTAAGATGCAATCAAAATAAAATACTAGAAATGAAAATAAACTAAATTAAACTAAGGTTGTGAGCAATAAGTGGAGAAATTGTGTTTACTTAGATTTCACTACTCCCTAGATATCTTTTACACGTTAATTACTTGTTATAGTTACGTGGATGACGGATTGTATTCCTTAATACCATTCATGGGGTGGCGTACTTTACTCCCCAATCCTATGAGTACCTACTTCACTCCTATGTCGAGCCGGCTAAGAAGCTCCTAACATGGGATCATTAGAATTTACTCATGCATTAAATACAACCAATAAAACCTAGTACACATCGGTTCATGTTTCCTAAGACGTTCAAGCATGTTACCATTTGGAGATCTGCCAGTTTTCTTAAGCCTAACATTGAAATCATTCATCCAATACAACCATAAACAAGTAATCAACACATAATCAACATCTAGGTTTCATTAGATCTAAGCAAACACAAGATAAATATAGCCTAGCATGGTGGAATCAAGACAAGCACAAGATATAGACAACCAACACATAGACATATTGATTGAATTAGAAGAACACTTATCTCAATAGCACATGTAAGCATTCAAGGGCTAAAAACCCTTGAAAAACCTGTAAAATTCGTATGTGGTTCGGCCTTAGGGTTTCTCCAAACTTCTCCCTTCTTTAACAACAACAACAACAACAACAATACCCAATCCCGCGGAAGCGAGGTATGGGGGAGGTAGAATGTAGGCAGATCCTACCCCTACCCCAGCAAAACTGGGAGTAGAGAGATTGCTTCCAGGAGACCTCCGGCAAGTGCAAAAGTGCGAGTGATAGAAAAAGAGAGACCTGCAAACAAAGCAAAAACGCATGAGCCAACAAACAAGGAACAAAAGGAAGACAAAGCAAAGCAGCATGCCACACAAACGACAAGAGGCAAAAAAAAGGAAAAAAAAAGAGCAAGGGACAAGCAAGCGGGCAAAAGGGCCTACAACTAAGGGAAAGAGCCCTAAACGAAGGCAAGGCAAACGCACGGGGCCTACAGCTAAGGCAAACGCAAAGGGCCAACAACTAAGGGGAAGAGACCTAAACAAAGGCAAGGCAAACGCAAGGGGCCTACAGCTAAGGCAAACTCAAAGGGCCTACAACTACCACATAGCCCGAAACTAGTCGCAAACTCTAATCCTGGCTCTCCAAGCTTTCCTATCTGAGATCATGTCCTCGGACAAGAGAAGTTCCTTCATGTCTTGTCTAAGTCTATCCTCCCACCTAAGTTTAGGCCTACCCCTCCTTCGTAAACCGTCGACCATTAGCGCTTCTACTCTCCTTACTGGCGTTGTTTGTGGCCTCCTCCTGACATGACCAAACCACCTCAACCTTCCTTCTCGCATCTTCGAGATAATAGTTTCAACTTCGAGTTCTGCTCTAAAAACTCCGTTCGGAATCATGTCAAGCCTGGTCTTACCACAAATCCACCTTAGCATTCTCAATTCTGCCACTTCCACTCTGTTAGCTTGAGCTTTCGTGATAGGCCAACACTCTGACCCGTACAAGATAGCCGGTCTAATCGCCACCTTATAGAATTTTCCCTTTAACTTAAAGGGAACTTTCTTATCACAGAGTACTCCTGACGACGCCCTCCATTTCGCCCAACCTGCTCTAATACGGTGGGTAACATCATCATCAATCCTCCCTGACTTGTGAATCACCGAGCCCAAATATCTAAAAGACTCCTTTGGTTGGAGAATCTGGTCGCCGACCCGAACTTCCATCTCCTCGTTGAGGCCGATCTCGTTGCTACCGAAATCACATCTCATGTATTCAGTCTTCTCTCTGCTAACCCGGAGGCCGTTGTCTTCCAGTGCTTCTCTCCAGTGCTCCAGTCTGTAATTTAGCCCTTCCGCCGATTCTGCAACCAACACAATATCGTCTGTGAAAATCATGCTCCAAGGAATGTTCTCTTGAATCCCTCGAGATATCTCATCTAGAATCAAGGCAAAGAGGTAAGGGCTAATGGCTGATCCTTGGTGAAGTCCAACTTTCACCGGGAAAAACTCAGTGGTCCCCACCGTGGACCATACACGGGTCTTCGCCTCCTCGTACATATCCCTAATGACTCTTAGGTATCTCCTTGGGGTCCCTTTATCTATTAGAGTCCTCCAAATCAACTCCCGTGGGACACTATCATATGCCTTTTCTAGATCAAGGAAAGCCATATGCAAATCTTTTTGTCTTTCTCTAAACTTCTCCATGAGACTTCTAAGGAGGTGGATAGCCTCTACTGAGCACCTCCCTGGCATAAAACCAAATTGGTTCTCTGACACCCTGGTCTCCCTTCTTAACCTCCTCTCAATAACTCTCTCCCAGAGCTTCATTGTGTGACCAAGTAGCTTAATACCTCTATAGTTGCTACACACTTGAGCGTCACCCTTGTTCTTAAAGATGGGGATGACTTCACTAACTCTCCATTCTTCTGGCATCTTAGCACCGGAGAAAATCTTGTTGAAGAGACAGGTCAACCATTTAACCCCCTCCTCTCCTAGGCTCTTCCAAGCTTCTATGGGAATTTGATCCGGGCCTACTGCTTTGTTTCTACCCATCTTTTGTAAAGCAACCTTCACTTCTTCTTGGCTGATCCCTGAGTAGTAGCATTCTGGTAACAACTGTTCGCTTGGGTTCTCTCCTTCCCCGCTACCGTCGGTGCTCCCCTCGTTAAAGAGAGAGGAGAAATACTCTCCCCATCTCTTCCTAATATCTTCCTCGATCACAATGGTGCGTCCTCCTTCATCTTTGATGTACTTTATGTTACCTAAATCCCTTCTTCTTCTCTCACGGGCTTTAGCTATTCTGAAGATATCATTTGCTCCCTCTTTGGAGTCCAATTTCTTATACAAGTCTTCATACGCCTTGTCCTTCGCTACAGCTACCGCCTTCTTTGCTTCTCTTTTAGCCACTTTGTACCTCTCTTCGGCAGTGGTCCTATCCGCTTGATGGCTCTCTCTGTTCAAAAGAAGCTCTTTGAACCGAGCTTGTTTCTCTGCTACTTTGATTTGCACCTCCACACTGAACCACCACGATTCCCTGCGGGTTGACTGGGTTCTCGCTGACCCACTAGTCACTCCCAAGGAATCCTTTGTCGCGTCTCTGATGGTACACGCAAGGGTGTTCCACAACTGGTCCGCGTCCGTAGAAGTCAATTCCTCCGCCCGAGCAGAGAGACCCTCAAAGACAAACTTCTCCCTTCTTTAATGAATGAAAATTAGAAAACTAAATATAGAAAATTGAGTCTGACGGCGTCAAGAACAATCTTGTGACGCCGTCATCTCGCCGCCAAAAGAATTCTCGGACTGCCTTGATCTACATCTGACGCCGTCATGTATTAAACTTTTCCAGGCCATCACGTATTTAACTCTTGACGCTCTTCTTTGTGACGCCTTCATTTCTGTACTGGGCCGTCATGAAATTTACTCTTGACGCCGTCAGGAAAATGCTCTTGACGCCGTCACACACTGTTCCCAGCTTGGAAAATTAAGTCTTTGGCGTTTTCTTCACTTTTATGCTCCAAAAACGTCCGAATTGCTTCCTTTTCCAGATTTCACTCCCAAAGTACCTAAAATCACAAAAGGAACGATTTAGGGAAATATTTGATCAAATAAATTCAATTCCGAGCTTAAATGACCCCCTAAAAGTGGTTCATTTTTCGTCTCATCATATACCCTTACACTTGAGAATTGCTTGTCCTCAAGCAAATGCGCTTTTATTCTACTCAAAATACAAGTTAGGGGTCATTTAACACTAATATAAAAGTAATTACAACAAATAATCATTCCACTAAAGACCAAAGATAAGCACGGAGGTCATACACAAGCACCTCACAAATAGTGTTTAGATACTCACATCTCTCGGGTGTAATAAAGTATAAATTACAATATGGAAACGGAAGATATCTCTCACTACCTGTCATAGCAAAATAGATTACCATAGGCTTGGGAAAGGATCAAACCTCCACCACATGGCATAAGCACCTAGGATAAACTATCAAAGAGGTCTTTTAAAGGGTTGTAACGTTAGGTGTAGGGATATGAAATACACGGTTTTGTTGGATACAGGCAGTCTTTACTGGTGGCGAGTTAACAATCTTGGTCAATTACATGTACAATATGGCGTTGCTAAGCCTAGACTAGACTCGACTTAAGCTAATAAATGAATAATAACAAAAACATAAAATAAACATAGAATAAAAAGGGATGGTAGTCCGAATGTTTTTTTTTTTTTTTTCTTTTTTTTTTTTTTTTTTTTTTTTGCATACACTCTTACCCTACCATCCAAAATAATGCATCATAGGGAATGAACATTCCCCTTACACTTGAATTTTTACATACTTTACAATAAACTAATCTAATGACTCGAATTAAGAAAATCAAAACACTTGGAGTACTTTTAAGATTAACGCACATATGGGGGTAATAAATGATGTTTTTCCCCATTACTCCATAAAATAATTACTTTACCCATGAGTCCCAATCGTCCCAAAACAATATGTACAAGGATATGACTTGACTTAGCAACCATGTAATCAATTAGATAATTAACTTAGGGTTTAACAAATAACAATAATGCACTAAAGATGAGTGCATACACGGAAGACTAAGGCGATTTGGGTGTACATTTAAGTGGGGTGTAACAAATTCTTCCTTTAAGTAAAATGCTTAAAGTTAGAAATGAAAAGATAGGCTCGGAGGGGTGTACTAGGGGTTTCGTGTACTAAAAATGAGTACAACGCTAAGGGTGTGGGAAAAATTAATTGAATTAACTAGCCAAGTAATATGACTTAAATGGTCAAGTAATTATAACACGGGTGATGAGGCGAAAAATGATCCGTTTTTAGGGGGTCATTTAAGCCCGAATCCGAATTTATTTGATCAAATATTGCCCTAAATCGTTCCTTTTGTGATTTTAGGTACTTTGGGAGTGAAATCTGGAAAAGGAAGCAATTCGGACGTTTTTTGAGCATAAAAGTGAAGAAAACGCCAAAGTCTTAATTTTCCTTGCTGGGAACAGTACCTGACGGCGTCAAGAGTATTTTTGTGACGGCGTCAAGAGTAAAAGTGGTGACGGTCCAGTAAGTTTATGACGGCGTCAAGCTAGTCCGTCACGTGTACCTGAAGGCGTCACCAAGGCCGTCACGTGTAAACTTGTCAAAACTTGCGCGCGGAGTAGCTGATATTGTTTTGGTCATAACTTTTGCATACGAACTCGGATTTAGGTGATTCAAAATCCCACGCGAAGAGGACGAAGAGATCTACAATTTGGTAAAAAAAAATGGTCTTGACGGTGTCAAGAGTAACGGGCTGACGCCGTCAAGAAGGGCCGACAGAAAACATGCCTATAAATATAACTTCATAACTTCACTTTTTGTAAGCCCTAAACCCTAAAGTCGATTCCTGGGTTTAGGTGGGTGTTTTTCCAGCAACTTAGAGGGTTTCCATCACTCCATAAACATCATGTATTGGTTTGATGATTCTATCTCAACTATGTCTTTCATTATTCTTGTTGATTGTCCTTCTTTGATTATGATTTGCTAATTCACCTTGTGTCTACTTGTGCTTATGTGAAACTTGTATATAATCGATTAGATCTCATTGATTTCTTGTTGATGTGTGTGTCTATCTCCATCAATTAAGGCGTGACAACTTCAATAGATCTAGTTGGTTTAGTTTATAATTCTTGTTTCCTATTGATTCTTGTTTTGATTGAATGATTTATATGTTAGGCTTAAGAAAACTGGCAGATCTCCAAATGGTAACATGCTTGAACGTCTTAAGAAACATGAACCGAGGCGTACTAGGTCTTTATTGGTTGTATTTAATGCATGAGCCACTGTTTACAATCCCTATAGTTGTGTTGGGCATGGTGTAGGAGGAGATAAGAGCTCATAGAATTGGTGAGTTATGTATGCCACCCCATGAATGGTATTAAGGAATACAACCCGTCAATTAAAACAAGGTTACAATTCAATAGGTAGGATTGGATAGCTAGCAAGGAGTAACATATCATAGGTAGGCATGCTTCACTTATCTTGTAGAACCCTAGTTTACTTTTCTTGTTAATTAGTTTAAATAGTAGCTTTTGGGTTAGTTGATTAGCAACTAATTCCGCCCACTCTCCCAAAACCCGAGATTTTTACTTGCTTTTCATAAAATATAAAAATACAAAAAGGATCATCCTTCACCTTTAGACCTAGTTAGATTAATTTCAATCCTAACGACACTATTCCTATCTGAACGATCAATCCCCCGGTACTTGTCACTATACTATACTACAACGATCAGGTACACTGCCTGGTGGGGGTTGTAAGCTTCTCGAGACTCCTCGAGAGGTAAAGCCTGTTGCGATTCCCACGCATCAACGGGTTTAACACAAGGGTGATTCTAATGCCTCTTATCATGTAGTAAATCCTACCACACGAATGTAGTCTCACAAGCGGTCTCGGGATGCATCACTAACGCAAGTTCTAGAATCTAAATGCTACCGGTACACTCATAAGCACTAATAGTAAATGCTTTTCCTATCAAATCTAAAGGCGAACCTCACATATTTGGGTGGAAAATTTTTTTGAAAGTACGGTTATGTGCTAGTCATACAATCTCCTATCCATGAGACGCTTGCTATGGCTAAAGTTTCACTCCTAAATGTTGTAAAAAAATTTAAATTTGGCGCTAAAATTGCGCTAACAAGTATTTCTCATAGTTTTATTACACATCTACCATCAAACAAACAAACTCAAGCAAAAGTGTATTTGTAAGGTATCATCATTTTACCCTCCCCTTACACTTAGGATGAACATTGTCCCCAATGTTCAAGTAAAGAATGTAAAAGTGAAATAAGTAAAAAGAATGAAATCAAATACTCCCCTGATTCGCTCGGTATGGATAATAAGGTGGCCAGGAAATCTTCCTCCAAGAAAATGAACAATCAAAGCTTCCCTTTCAGAATATAAATCATCTTCTTGTCATACATAACCTGTAAATCCTAAGAAAACAAACAAAGCAACCTCGCATAAAATCGGCGGCAATCTACATAAGTTACTAAATCCTAGAAAACAAAGTAAGATATAATCCTTGTGGAATGAAGTTTGCAGATTTCCTGGAGATTATAAAACTTAATAATTCAACAAAAACTTTAAGACTCCGTTAGAAAAACAAAACTGGTAAAATTTCCAGATTTTTACACGTGACGCCGTCAAGAGTAAACTCGTGACGCCGTTAGAAGTGACCTGCAAAAATTCTTATGTTAAGTTTCCGGAAAATTTCTGGAAAAACTTGGTCCTACTTCCTGGAAAATCCTGCAAAACTTCATTATGACTCAATACAAGCATTTGACTCTAACAAATACGAATATACATGTTCATTTAATATTGTGGAGAATCATGATCGGTTTGTTTCTTAAAAACATATTTGGGGTTTCCCCTTACACTTATCTTTTGCAAAAATACCTTTAGGTGGAGTTAAGACTAGGCCAAAACAACAAAGTAAAGTATTTCCACTTTTTTTTTTTTTTTAGAAATATGATCTACCAACAATAAAAATAAAGCATGCATACGGAAACAAATAACAAACAAACAAAATAAAATCACACAAAATGAAGAATGTCACCATAAGCACATTCAATTATTTCAAATAAACGTAAACATAAAAAAAATTGTTCAAGGTCAACAGAGGCCGCATCCTAAACTATTACAGTACCAATTGTTTCAAATTACACAACCATCAATAAATTGTTCAGAAATAACAGACATCAAGAAAGATCACTGGGGAGGAGGACCAAAACGGTAGTCATAGCCAGGAGGGAGATGTCCTGTGTACCCGTAGGGAGGGTAGTCTGTCTCACAACCGGGGAATGGGTCAATCTGCCGGTGAGGCTCAAGCTGATCATGGGTGGAAAGGTGGTGCATCTGGCGGATGGTGTGATCATACATCCAGTCAAAGCGCTGGTCAGTGGGGGTCCGCCATGCGTCCACCTGACCCATCCAGGCTCCCTGGTGTGCCTGCCAGTCTCCCCGACTCATGTGTCGGTAGTAGTCAGCTGTCCCCTCCTCATACCCCTAAAACTGATGCTGCTGGGGCGCTCCCTCATCATCATCATCATCCTCATCATCAGGTCCCCCTGCCTCATACCAGTTATAGGTCCCATTCCTCATCAACATCACGATGCTCATCTGCCTGAGGGATTTAGCCCTCACTACCCTACAAGCCCCACAGTCGCTCAAGTATTCCATGATCGGGGGAGTAAGAAGATCATAGGAACGAGCCAACCGGGTCGCGAACATCCCCCCATACACCTTATCGATATCCCTCTCACCCACACTGGTCCTCAAATAACTAGCTACCCAAAATGGGATGTTGCAGTAAACATCCACTGAAAAGATGGTGTACAGGTAGAAAAGATCTGAAGCAGTGACACGGTTAGTGGTGCCATGACGTCCTGACAGGCTGTATGTGATGCATCTGTGGACCAACCTAACTATGGGGTCCCTGATTGATGCTGCCCTAGTAGTCGAGGTGTAAACCCCGTCCCCAATGGTCAGCCAAAAAGTGACACACCTCATATCACTCCTCAAAGTCTCCCCATGCAACAACCTCTGCATAAAACCTCCATCAACAGCCTCCTCCCTAGTATACAACCCTATCCTCCAACCAAACTCAGTAACCGAACATGATCGCACTTTCCCTCCTAACCTAAAATAGATAGTGGTGCCCCCCATGTCCGTCCTAGCCTCAGCCTGATCAAAATGGAAGGTCGCAAAGAACTCCCTCACCAACTCACTATACACCGTCTCCCTAATCCTAAACAACCTCTCCCATTAAGGACCCGCAAACCCATCAGTGTGGATCCTCCCCAGAAACGCAGCTTCCAACCCTTGGGACCTAAGAAACTCCCAATCAACCACGGCCCCAGCATCAATGTGGTGATTACAAAGTTCCGCATACTTGGTGGTGGCGGCAACATTGTCAAATTCGCCCCAACTATGGACCAATTCCCCATAGTTAACTCTTTGGGACCTAGAAGAGCTGCCACGATGTTGTTGAGATCACTTGCTCATTTTCCTGGAAAAAGATAGAGTGAACGAAAACAATTAGAACGAGAATTTTATTGATTTTTTTCTGTCAGACACATCTAACGCCGTCAGTAAGAGGTCCTGACGCCGTCAAACCTAGCAGAATCCGAACCATGCAATTACGAGGGAAAAATCAATTTTCAAACTCTTAACCCATTACCCAAACGCTCCTTTAATCAGAAAACATGGGTGGGGGGTCAAAAAAATCTGTGGCATGAGGGATTTTTCCTAAATTAACGCATGATTCAAGTGGGTTAACATCATCTAAGGGTAACCCCATGAATACAAATCACCAAATGGATGGCATTACGATTTGTCAATGATGGGTCAAAAATGGGGTTTCGGATGAAAGGGGTTTTCAAAATTGATTGATCCTAAGGACAATTGATCAAAAAAGAGTGAAGAAAAACTACTTACCGAGTGGAGATTAGTCGCGAAAGATGTCGAATTGGAGGGTGGAGATTCGGAGAGGTAGCAGCACTTTGGTTGAGATTTGTGGGGTATGAATTGAAAGTGATTGAATTTGGGTTATTATTGCTGAATTAGCGAGGTGACGGCGTCAAGGGTTAATATCTGACGCCGTCAGATGTCCGTGTGAGGTGTAAAATGGGGTAATTCCACATTTAGTCCCTGTACTTAGTGTGAATAGCTAAACACAAGTAAAACCATGAGTAGCTATTCCATTAGTGAAGTCCACCAGGGTCGAACGTTTCATTACTGTCACGGAAAGAGGTGTGGTTGTAGAAAGGAGTGGGTGATGTTTTAGTTAAGTTGTAACCTTCGCACGGGTCACCGGTGTGTACAAAGAGGTGTTGTTCCATAGAGGGTTTCAAATCTGTGGTGTTTTTGAGGTGCAACCTCTTCACACCGGGTTTAAAACCAAAAGAACGTCTCTTGCACAAGTTTGGGAGCGTGGTTTGCAAGCATCCAATGAAAATGTTATGAACTTGTGAATTCTTCTCTTCCTGAGGATGCTCACAAAAGTGGGAGGTGATTGATGGTGAAGCACTTGGCGAAGATTTCTCGTTATCCACTTGGTCAAACACCAAAGGAGTTGAAACCTCGAAGACTTTTTCAATTTTTCTAGGTGCGGAATTTACTTTAATCTTCTCTTTGATCCTTGATATGAATTGGTCTGCTAAATCCATAAAAGCATTGCGAGTGCTTTCCATGCGTGCTTCTAGGTGCTGGATTTGTTTTTCCTGATTTTTCATGAAGGTTACCATTATCCCTTCGAACTCCTCTTGCCGTGAACGTTCAGGAAAATTATGGTTAATAACCGCATTCCTATGTAAATTAGGGTTCCACACAGTTTCAGCAGCAGGTTTCACAATACTCATTAATTCTTTCACCTGCTTCTCGATACTTCCTAATAACTGCTCTTGGGTGGCGTGTGCGTAGTCAAGTTTTCCCTTGCTTAGAAACATCGGGTCCTCCCATCCTTCTTCTTCGTATTGTGCCAACCCCTCAAGAACTTTCCAGCATTCGTCAATGCTAAGTCTGTTTAGCCTGCCCTTGGCTGTGTAATCTATAGCTCTCCTTGTTTGATAGTTAATTTTATCGTAAAAGATTTGAATCTGGAGCCATGGTTCAATGCCATGATAAGGGACTTTTCAGAGCAGGTCTTTATATCGAGTCCATGCTTCGTAAAAGGTTTCATTTTGACATTGTTGGAACATCAAGATGTCATTTCTGAGCTTATTAGTTCTCCCCGGTGGGAAAAATTGAGCAAGGAAACGAGTGGTGAGATCATCCCATGTGGTGATGGATCCCGCGGGTAAACGTGATGCGTGGGAATCGCAACAGGCTTTACCTCTCGAGGGATCTCGAGAAGCTTACAACCCCCACCAGGCAGTGTACCTGATCGTTGTAGTATAGTATAGTGACAAGTACCGGGGGATTGATCGTTCAGCTTAGGAATAGTGTCGCTAGGATTAGAAAGCCTAATTACTAGTTCTAAAGGTGAGAGATGATTATTTTTGTGTTTTTATATTTTTATGAAAGCAAGTAAAATCTCGGGTTTTGGAAGAGTGGGAGGAATTAGTTGCTATTCAACTAACCCAAAACTAAGATACAATCAAAATAAAATACTAAAAATGAAAATAAGCTAATTATACTAAGGTTGTGAGCAGTAATTGGAGAAAATGTGTTTACTTAGATTTCCTTACTCCCTAGATATCTTTTACACGTTAATTACTTGTTATAATTGCATGGATGACGGATCGTATTCCTTAATACCATTCATGGGGTGGCATACATAACTCCCCAATTCTATGAGCTCTTATCTCCTCCTACACCATGACCCAGCACAACTATAGGGATTGTAAACAATGGCTCATGCATTAAATACAACCAATAAAGACCTAGTACGCCTCGGTTCATGTTTCTTAAGACATTCAAGCATGTTACCATTTGGAGATCTGCCAGTTTTCTTAAGCCTAACATATAAATCATTCATCCAAGAACAAGAATAAACAAGTAATCAACACATAATCAATATCTAGGTTTCATTAGATCTAAGCAAACACAAAAGAGATCTAGCCTAGCATAATGGAATTGAGACAAGAACAAGATATAGACAACCAACACATAGACATATTGATTGAATTAGAAGAACACTTATCTCAATTACAATGCAAGGTATCAAGGGTTTAGAACCCTTGAAAAACCTGTAAAAGTTGCACCAAATTCGTCTTTAGGGTTTCTCCAAAACTTCTCTCTTTTTTAATGTGAAAAACTAGAAAACTATATATAGGAAAACAAGGGTGACGGCGTCAAGAGCAATGGTGTGACGCCGTCATCTCACTGCCAAATACTTCCTCGGACGGCCTTGATCTACTTATGACGGCCTGTGTGACGCCGTCATCAACCACGGTATTTTATTCTTGGGACTTTGACGCCGTCAAGAGCAACTCTTGACGCCTTCATGCACTGTTCCCAGCATAGAAATTTGAGACTTTGCTGTTTTCTTCACTTTTATGCTCCAAAAACGTCCAAAATGGCTTCTTTTCCAGAATTCACTCTCCAAGTACCTAAAATCACAAAAGGAACGATTTAGGGCAATATTTGATCAAATAAAGTCGGATTCGGGCTTAAATGACCCCCTAAAAATGGATCATTTTTCGCCTCATCATATACCCTTACACTTGAGATTTGCTTGTCCTCAAGCAAATGTGCTTTTATTCTACTCAAAAGACAAGTTAGGGGTCATTTAACACTAATATAAAAGTAATTACAATAAATAATCGTTCCACTAAAGACCAATAGACAAGCACGGAGGTCATACACTAGCACCTCACAAATAGTGTTTAGATACTCACATCTCTCGGGTGTAATAAAGTAATATAACATTATGGAAATGGAAGATATCTCTCACTACCTGTCATAGGAAAATAGATTACCATAGGCTTGGGAAAGGATCAAACCTCCACCACATGGCGTAAGCACCTAGGATAAACTATCAAAGAGGTCTTTTAAAGGGTTGTAATGTTAGGTATAGGGATATGAATTACACGGTTTTGTTGGATAAAGGAAGTTTTACTGGTGGCGAGTTAACAATCTTGGTTAATTACATGTACAATATGGCGTTGCTAAGCCAAGACTAGACTCGACTTAAGCTAATAAATGAAAAATAACAAAAACATAAAATAAACATAGAATGAAAAGGGATGGTAGTCCGTATGTTTTTTTTTTTTTCTTTTTCTTTTTTTTTTATCTTGATTTTTTCGATTTTTTTTTTTTTGATTTTTTTTTTTTTTTTTTTTTGCATACACTCTTACCCTACCATCCAAAATAATACATTATAGGGAATGAACGTTCCCCTTACACTTGAATCTTTACATACTTTACATTAAACTATTCTAATGACTCGAATTAAGAAAATCAAAACACTTGGAGCACTTTTAAGATTAACGCACATATGGGGGTAATAAGTGATGTTCTTCCCTATTACTCCATAAAATAAGTACTTTACCCATGAGTCCCAATCGTCCTAAAACAATATGTACAAAGATATGACTCGACTTAGCAACCATGTAATCAATTAGAAAGTTAACTTAGGGTTTAACAAATAACAATAATGCACTAAAAATAAGCGCATACACGGAAGGCTAAGGCGATTTGGTTGTACATTTAAGTGGGGTGTAACAAATTCTTCCTTTAAGTAAGATGCTTAAAGTTAGAAACGAAAAGATAGGCTCGGAGGGGTGTACTAGGGGTATCGTGTACTAAAAATGAGTACAACGCTAAGGGTGTGGGAAAAATTAGTTGACTTAACTAGTCAAGTATTATGACTTAAATGGTCAAGTAATTATGATACGGGTTTAACACAAGGGTGATCCTAATGCCTCTTATCATGTAGTAAATCCTACCACACGAATGTAGTCTCACTAGCGGTCTTGGGATGCATCACTAACGCAAGTTCTAGAATCTAAATGCTACCGGTACACTCATAAGCACTAATAATGAATGCTTTTCCTATCAAATCTAAAGGCGAACCTCACATATTTGGGTGGAAAATTTTTCTGAATATACGGTTATGTGCTAGTCATACAACCTCCTATCCATGAGACGCTTGCTATGGCTAAAGTTTCACTCCTAAATGTTGTAAAAAATTTTAAATTTGGCGCTAAAATTGCACTAACAAGTATTTCTCATAGTTTTATTACACATCTACCATCAAATAAAACAAACTCAAGCGAAAGTGCATATGTAAGGTATCATCTTTTTACCCTCCCCTTACACTTAAGATGAACATTTTCCCCAATGTTCAAGTAAAGAATGTAAAAGTGAAAAAGTAAAGAGAATGAAATCAAATACTCCCCTGATTCGCTCGGTATGGATTATAGGTTGGCCAGGTTAAATCTTCCTCCAAGAAAATGAACAATCAAAGCTTCCCTTCCAGAATATAAATCATCTCCTTGTCGAACATAACCTGTAAATCCTGAAAAAAATAGACAAGACAACCTCGCGTAAAATCGGCGGCATCCTATATAAGTTTCTAAATCCTAGAAAACAAGATAAGATATAATGCTTGTGGAATGAAGTTTGCAGATTTCCTGGAGATTATAAAACTTAATAATTCACAAAAACCATAAGACTCCGTTAGAAAAACAAAACCGGTAAAATTTCCAGATTTTAACTCCTGACGCCGTCAAGAGTAAACCCCTGACGCCGTCAGAATGGACCTGCAGAAATTCTTATGTTAAGTTTCCGGAAAATTTCTGGAAAAACTTGGTCCTACTTCCTGGAAAATCCTGCAAAACTTCATTATGACTCAATACAAGCATTTGACTCTAACAAATACGAATATACATGTTCATTTAATATTGTGGAGAATCATGATCGGTTTGTTTCTTAAAAACATATTTGGGGTTTCCCCTTACACTTATCTTTTGCAAAAATACTTTTAGGTTGGAGTTAAGACTAGGCCAAACAACATAGTAAAGTATTTCCACATTTTAATTGAGAGACATGATCAACCAACAATAAAAATAAAATATGCATACGGAAGCAAATAACAATTAAACAAATAAAATCACACAAAACATGGGTTGCCTCCCAAGAAGCGCTTTTCTTTATTTACGAGTCTTGTAGCTAGACTCAAGGTCATGGGTTACTACGTGATCTCATCATTGGTTATGATATACCCCATGTAGTTGCGATCATTACGGTTATGGTGGTAGTGCCTCAACCTGTCGATACTTGCAATTACCATTCTACCTAATTTACTTCTTAGGTTAGCCATCCCATCTTGGCTCACGCCTTCAATTGTGAAAGGCCCATACCACCAAGGACTTGTTTTATCGGGTGGTATTGTTATTTCCGAGTGTCTCAAAAGCACCAAGTTCCCTTCCTCAAATGGTGTATGATTTTTTTCGTGTCGAGTATGTTCGAGTTCAATTAGAACCTTATTGCCTTTTCTTCTTTCATCCTTAGCTTTCTTATAGCTTTTGATTCTTGCCTCCCATGCAAGAATCTTTTTCTGAACACGAATGGGTGTCGTGCCAATGTTGTTTTTGATCATTCTCCAACTCAAATTCTCATGCCCACTTCGCGGGGTCATGGGGAAGCTAATCTTTCTTTTTCCTGATTTAAGCTCAATCTTCCTACCTTCATACTTAATGACAGCCCTAGCGGTGGTGAGGAATGGTGCCCCAAGGATTATTGGCATGCATCCATCCCCTTTATCATCGATGATCATAAAATCAACGGGGTACATGAATCCTGCGACATTAACTAATACATCTTCTGCGATCCCTAAGGGGTATATGTACGAGTGCCCAACGAGAGATAGCCTAACACGAGTAGGGGCTGGCATTTTTGACGTTAGTTGGATGTAAATAGTTAGGGGCATAAGATTTACTTCTGATCCTTGGTCGGCGAAAGCACTAAGATGTTTCAAGTCCCCGATGCTTGTTGGTATTTCAAATTTTCCACATGCTACCTGCTTAGTAGCCACTTTCTGTACCAGTAACCTCTCGAATATCCTCCAGGAAGCGTATCATACTCATCTTCCTCTTCTTCCTCTTTCTCAGGAATCGGTTCGGAGGATTGGTTACGCCCATCACCCTTAATCCAATTTGTTATGGTGTTTTTGTTTATATCATGTTTCAGGTAGTAACTCAAAGGTTGAGATTTAGGTGGTTTTTCTAAGGTCTGTTTAGCAGGAGTTTCTACCTTCTCGTTACCTTTTTGGACAATGGTGATGGAATTAACAAATTGGGTGGTGGGAGTGGCGCTTTCTTTCCTTAGTAGCATTCGTTCGGGGGTTCTCTGGTTGGCATACTCCTCCAATAGACTCAACATCTCATTCATTTTCTCCTGCATTTCCTCTTTTTGCTTATAAACTGCTTCTTCGAATCTAGCAAGCCGATCTGAGTGAGTTGCCATATATTCCCTCATCCTAGCCTCAAACTCCGAGCTAAGTTCCTTGGGAGGGGAACAAGGTGGGGCATAGTTCTGAAAAGTCTCGGCGTTTTCCCTAGAGGGTGATTCAGATAATGGTGCCGAAGTTGTTTTTGAGACAGAATTGACAGTAGCCCTTCTAGGACTCAAAGGTCGCCTTTGCCTTTCCTCAAAATAGTCAACCTTTGCCTCAAGTTTGCATAGGAGTTCATCGGGTACTTTGGTGGTTCCTCCAGATGTCGAGACTGCATTGATGGCCGCTTCTATCGTATGTTTAAACTCTCACAATTCCTGATTGTCAGTGGCGAGCTCCTCGATAATTGCCCAAGACTCCTCGGTGTTCTTATCACGCAGTTTACCTCCCGCGGCCCTGTCGATGGTGCGCTTAGTGTGATAGTCAACATGGTCGTAGAAAATCTGGACTAATAACCAAAGGTTTATGCCATGATGAGGGAGCTTGTGGAGGAGATCCTTAAAACGGGCCCAAGCCTCGTAGAAAGTTTCACCCCGCTGTTGCTCAAACATCAAAATGTCCCTTCTAAGCATTGCAGTCTTTTCTGGCGGAAAGAATTGGGTAAGGAAGCGATTGGCGAGATTGTCCCATGTGGTGATGGATCTCGCGGGTAAACGCTCAAGCCATTGATTAGCTTGATCCCGTAGAGAGAATTGGAATAGGCGTAAACGGGTAGTCTCTCTAGTTTCAACACCTAGGTCTATGGAATCTACGATTTTGAGAAAGTCCTTAAGATGTTGGTTTGGATCTTCGAAACGAAGTCCATGGAATGCACATCCGCTTTGCACCAACCGGATGGTGTCGGATCGCAAGGGGGTCACATTGGCTCCGGTGAGCTCAATGGTGTTTCGGTAGCCTTGGTGGCTAGGTCGGGAATACTCTCCTGAGGTTCGGTGCCTAAGGGGTTCTAGTGGTGGGTTTTGTTGTGGTGGGATGACGGGTTCAAAGATGTTACCACCTTCCATGATGTCGGATGGTAAAGATTACGAACAAAGACACGAAGAAATAAGATAGACTAAAGAAGACCTAAAAAATAAAAATAAAAATCTTACTAGAAAGGAATCTAGCAAGTAGACCTAATAAAAAGAAATCCTAACCTAGACAATAACTATTCCCCGGCAGCGGCGCCAAAAACTTGATGTGTGGGAATCGCAACAGGCTTTACCTCTCGAGGGATCTCGAGAAGCTTACAACCCCCACCAGGCAGTGTACCTGATCGTTGTAGTATAGTATAGTGACAAGTACCGGGGGATTGATTGTTCAGCTTAGGAATAGTGAAAGCCAAATTACTAGTTCTAAAGGTGAGAGATGATTATTTTTGTGTTTTTATATTTTTATGAAAGCAAGTAAAATCTCGTGTTTTGGAAAAGTGGGCGGAATTAGTTGCTATTCAACTAACCCAAAACTAAGATGCAATCAAAATAAAATACTAAAAATGAAAATAAGCTAATTATACTAAGGTTGTGAGCAGTAATTGGAAAAAATGTGTTTACTTAGATATAGATATCTTTTACACGTTAATTACTTGTTATAATTGCATGGATGACGGATCGTATTCTTTAATACCATTCATGGGGTGGCATACATAACTCCCCAATTCTATGAGCTCTTATCTCCTCCTACACCATGACCCAGCACAACTATAGGGATTGTAAACAGTGGCTCATGCATTAAATACAACCAATAAAGACCTAGTACGCCTCGGTTCATGTTTCTTAAGACGTTCAAGCATGTTACCATTTGGAGATCTGCCAGTTTTCTTAAGCCTAACATATAAATCATTCATCCAAGAACAAGAATAAACAAGTAATCAACACATAATCAATATCTAGGTTTCATTAGATCTAAGCAAACACAAAGGAGATCTAGCCTAGCATAATGGAATTGAGACAAGAACAAGATATAGACAACCAACACATAGACATATTGATTGAATTAGAAGAACACTTATCTCAATTACAATGCAAGGTATCAAGGGTTTAGAACCCTTGAAAAACCTGTAAAAGTTGCACCAAATTCGTCTTTAGGGTTTCTCCAAAACTTCTCTCTTTTTTAATGTGAAAAACTAGAAAACTATATATAGGAAAACAAGGGTGACGGCGTCAAGAGCAATGGTGTGACGCCGTCATCTCGCCGCCAAATACTTCCTCGGACGGCCTTGATCTACTTATGACGGCCTGTGTGACGCCGTCATCAACCACGGTATTTTATTATTGGGACTTTGACGCCGTCAAGAGCAACTCTTGACGCCTTCATGCACTGTTCCCAGCATAGAAATTTGAGACTTTGCCGTTTTCTTCACTTTTATGCTCCAAAAACGTCCAAAATGGCTTCTTTTCCAGAGTTCACTCTCCAAGTACCTAAAATCACAAAAGGAACGATTTAGGGCAATATTTGATCAAATAAAGTCGGATTCGGGCTTAAATGACCCCCTAAAAACGGATCATTTTTCGCCTCATCAAAACGCTCAAGCCATTGACAAGCTTGATCCCGTAGAGAGAATTGGAATAGGCGTAATCGGGTTGTCTCTCAAGTTTCAACACCTAGGTCTATGGAGTCTACGATTTTAAGGAAGTCCTTAAGATGTTGATTTGGATCTTCGGAACGAAGTCCATGGAATGCACATACGCTTTGCACCAACCGGATGGTGTCGGATCGCAAGGGGGTCACATTGGCTCCGGTGAGCTCAATGGTGCTTCGGTAGCCTTGGTGGCTAGGTCGAGAATACTCTCCTAAGGTTCGGGGCCTAAGAGGTTCTAGTGGTGGGTTTTGTTGTGGTGGGATGACGGGTTCAAGGATGTTCCCATCGTCTATCATGTTGGGTGGTGAAAAGTTACGAACAAAAACACAAAGAAATAAGATAGACTAAAGAAAACCTAAAAATAAAAATAATATCTTACTAGAAAGGAATCTAGCAAGTAGACCTAATAAAAAGAGATTCTAACCTAGACAATAACTATTTCCCCGGGCTGCGGCGCCAAAAACTTGATGCGTGGGGATTGCACTAGGCTTTACCTCTCGAGGGATCTCGAGAAGCTTACAACCCCCACTAGGCAGTGTACCTGATCGTTGTAGTATAGTATAGTGACAAGTACCGGGGGATTGATCGTTCAGCTAGAAATAGTGTCGCTAGGATTAGAAAACCTAATTACTAGTTCTAGGGATGAGAGATGATTCTTTTTGTATTTTTATATTTTTATGAAAGCAAGTAAAAATCTCGGGTTTGAAGGATTTGGGCGGAATTAGTTGCTAGTCAACTAACCCAATACTAAGATGCAATCAAAATAGAATACTAGAAATGAAAATAAACTAAATTAAACTAAGGTTGTGAGCAATAAGTGGAGAAATTGTGTTTACTTAGATTTCACTACTCCCTAGATATCTTTTACACGTTAATTACTTGTTATAGTTACGTGGATGACGGATTGTATTCCTTAATACCATTCATGGGGTGGCGTACTTAACTCCCCAATCCTATGAGTGCCTACTTCACTCCTATGTCGAGCCGGCTAAGAAGCTCCTAACATGGGATCATTAGAATTTACTCATGCATTAAATACAACCAATAAAACCTAGTACACATCGGTTCATGTTTCCTAAGACGTTCAAGCATGTTACCATTTGGAGATCTGCCAGTTTTCTTAAGCCTAACATTGAAATCATTCATCCAATACAACCATAAACAAGTAATCAACACATAATCAACATCTAGGTTTTATTAGATCTAAGCAAACACAAGATAAATCTAGCCTAGCATGGTGGAATCAAGACAAGCACAAGATATAGACAACCAACACATAGACATATTGATTGAATTAGAAGAACACTTATCTCAATAGCACATGTAAGCATTCAAGGGCTGAAAACCCTTGAAAAACCTATAAAATTAGTATGTGGTTCGGCCTTAGGGTTTCTCCAAACTTCTCCCTTCTTTAATGAATGAAAATTAGAAAACTATATATAGAAAATTGAGTCTGACGGCGTCAAGAACAATCTTGTGACGCCGTCATCTCGCCGCCAAAAGAATTCTCGAACTGCCTTGATCTACATCTGACGCCGTCATGTATTAAACTTTTCCAGGCCGTCACGTATTTAACTCTTGACGCTCTTCCTTGTGACGCCTTCATTTCTGTACTGGGCCGTCATGAAATTTACTCTTGACACCGTCAGGAAAATGCTCTTGACACCGTCACACACTGTTCCCAGCTTGGAAAATTAAGTCTTTGGCGTTTTCTTCACTTTTATGCTCCAAAAACGTCCGAATTGCTTCCTTTTCCAGATTTCACTCCCAAAGTACCTAAAATCACAAAAGGAACGATTTAGGGCAATATTTGATCAAATAAATTCAATTCCGGGCTTAAATGACCCCCTAAAAGTGGTTCATTTTTCGCCTCATCAGGCACCTATTCTTGTTGACCCCGATTGGGACTTGCCCTTTGAACTTATGTGTGATGCTAGCGATTATGCGATAGGGGCAGTCTTGGGGCAACGCAGGTCTAAACACTTTCAGCCTATACACTATACAAGCAAAACAATGACCGAGGCTCAAAGTCATTACACCACCACTAAAAAAGAATTATTAGCTGTGGTGTATGCCTTTGAAAAATTCCGGTCATATTTGATCTTGACCAAAAGCATAGTGTATATGGATCACTCGGCTTTGAAGTACCTTTTTGCAAAACAAGATGCAAAGCCGAGACTACTTCGTTGGGTTCTCCTCCTACAAGAATTTAATATCATCATTCGTGATAAAAAAAAGGAGCTGAGAACCTAGCTGCTGATCATCTCTCCCGTTTGGAAAACCCCCATCAAGATGTCTTCGAGAAGAAGGAAATTAATGAAACCTTCCCTCTCGAGACACTCAATGCGGTTGCCTTTCGTGGAGATTCTGTTACCCCATGGTTTGCCGATTTTGCAAACTACCTTGCGGGTAACTTTATTGAGAAAGGGATGTCGTCCCAACAAAAGAATAAATTCTTTAAAGATGTGAAACATTATTTCTGGGACGACCCCTACCTTTTCAAAGTCTGTGCGGATCAAGTCATCCGGCGGTGTGTATATGGTCAAGAAGCCACTGAAATTCTTAAGGCTTGCCATGCTGGTCCCACGGGGGACCACCACAATCCAAACTACACCGCCAAAAAGGTGTTTGATTCCGGTTTCTTTTGGCCCACGATTTACAAGGATGCCCAAGAATTGGTCAAATCCTGTGACGCTTGTCAACGTCACGGGAATATTTCACAAAAGAATGAAATGCCACAAAATGCAATCCAAGTTTGTGAAATATTTGACATATGGTGCATCGACTTTATGGGGCCATTTCCATCATCTCATGGAAATAAGTACATACTCGTGGCTGTTGACTATTTGTCAAAATGGGTTAAAGCAAAAGCTTTACCCACTAATGATGCCCGAGTAGTTGTGAAGTTTTTGAAAGCTCTCTTTGCTCGATTTGAAACTCCACGTGCTATAACTAGTGATCGTGGTACGCATTTTTGCAATGACAAATTTGATAAAGTCATGCAAAAGTATGGTGTAACTCACCGTCTTTCTACTGCGTACCACCCTCAAACAAGTGGACAAGTAGAAGTTTCCAATCGAGGCATCAAGAGAATCTTGGAAAGAACCGTTGGTGAAAATCGTGCATCGTGGTCGGATAAATTAGATGATGCACTTTGGGCTTTCCGTACGGCTTACAAAACACCCATTGGGTGTACGCCTTATAAACTCGTGTACAGGAAAGCGTGCCATCTACCGATCGAGCTTGAGCATAAAGCCTATTGAGCGCTCAAGCATGCAAATTTTGACCTAAAAACTGCGGGTGATCATCGGAAAGTTCAATTGAATGAATTAAACGAACTTCGTGATCAAGCTTACGAGAACTCTTTGATCTATAAGGAAAAGACAAAGAAGATACACGACTCAAAAATCAAAAACCGCGTTTTCAACGTTGGTGATCGAGTCCTTCTTTTCAACTCTAGACTCAAGATCTTCTCGGGAAAGCTTAAAACCCGATGGACTGGTCCATTCACTATCATTAAGGTTTATCCTTATGGCACCATCGAATTATCTCAAAATGACGGTCCTAATTTCAAAGTGAATGGACATCGTTTGAAGCACTACTTTGGAGAGGACATACCATCCATGGTTGTCCCGGATCTCCAAACATTCCCCAACGACAATTGAATTCGGGGATCGAGTCAAGCTAGCGACTCGATAAACAAAAACAGTAGCAACAACATGGGTTTTCACCTGTGTCTCTGATTTCTTTCTACTTTCTAACACCCTAGTGTGGGGGAGTGGCCGTCCCCTATAGCTATTTGAAATGTATATATCTTTGAAAAAAAAATGTGTGTGGTTGTATGTACAGATAAATAAAGAGAAAAATGCAAAATAACATTTCCACAGTTAGCTTCAAATATTATCTTTTTACGTTCATAGATTCGGCATAATAGCCGGGACTTTGAATATTGAGGACAATATTCAATTCTAAGTGTGGGGGGGGGAATTCTAGCGAATTTTATCGCAAAATACTTTCAAGTACCCCCATTTTGGCCCAAAATTTTCAAAAATTTTTCACTTTATTTCAAAAATTTTGTGGTAATCAGTCCGCCATGTCTAAACGACAAAAGGATTGGCTAATCCAGGAGCAAACGGCTCTTGGTAAAGATATCTCAAACCCGTTGATGGCTTGCAATTTACCCAAAATTGTATCGTAAATCAACTCGTCATATCCCATAAAGCGAATGAGTTGGCTAGCCCACAAGATTATGGCTTGTGGTAAAGGCAGTGGAAAAACCATAATTGGTAATCAGCTCACCAAGATGTTGACTATTCCATCAAGAGTTGGCTAGTCCAGAAGCAAACGGCTTTTGGTAAAGACAAATCAAATCCGTTGACAGCTGGTGGTTTGCTCAAAATCACATGGTTATCAGGTGGACCATAGTTCTTACATGAATCGATACATCTGGCTACTCCAGAATTGATGGCTTTTGGTAAAGAGTTTCAAATCCATTAAGTTTTTCTCAAAAAGATTGCAAGGGACTAGCAATAGTTTAGTGTGGGGGATTGATGAGTGTGTAAATACTCATCATTTTTATCGTATCTGAACTGCCAAAACATCCAAAAACACTCAAATACGCATCAAAATACTGAAAATATCCCAGGATTGTGTTTTATATGTTTCTGATGCAAAATGTTTAAAAACAAATGAAAAACGAACAAAGTTTGCATAATTGGCAGTTTCAGTCCCTCAAGTTTCAAAAATTGACAAAACTAGTCCCTGGAGGTTTGAAATAAAAGAAAAGTCAACCCAAGGCATTGAAAATTCAAATGTTATCAAAAACGATCCTTGGGTGAAAAGTTTGAGAAAATTAAATGTTTGGTCCCTGCAGTTTGAAATTTGGCAAAAATGGTCCCTGGGTTTAAAATATTGGAAATTTACAACTTTGGTCCCTTGGTTATTATTATATGACAGGTTTAGTCCTTGGTTACCACTTTAGGAAAGTTTCATTTCAGACCCTGGATTTTAGAATAATTACGAAATTGGTCCTTGTGAAATTTCAACTACAAACCAAACGTACCCTATTACTACTACTCCCCTAAATCCAATACCACCCCAATCCATTACCACCCAAAGCCTACCACATCTAAACCTAGCCCAAACCAACCCTCAGCCCACCCCCGTTCCTAATAATATTACCCCATGGTCAACCCTTGACCATTTGACCCCTTTTGACCTCCACCTCATCACCTCCCACTCAAAGCTGCAAACAGCCAACACACCATCATAACCCCTAGCCTCCTTCACCCTCTGATACACTCAACCCTTCCCCCTTGGTGCATCAAACAAACACTAGCCTCCAAAAATCTCACCTCTGGCTCCAATTATCTGAGGAAAGAGCCAAAAAGGTTTTGGCGGCAAAGAATTTTAAATGGCCAAGATTGCTTCTACTTAATCCAATGGTGAAGATGAGTGCTGGGATAAGACAAGGGTACATCCAGAAACCCTAATTGGAGAGCTATAAAAGAGAAAGAGATGCAATGGAAGCAGTAGTAGTTTTTAGTATTTTTAGCTTATTTAAATTATTGTACTTTGTAATTTCCAATTAAACTCAAGCTTGTAATCTGTTTCCTTTTTAATAATATAGTTCTCAGTTTGGTAATCCCATTTTTAGTTTGAATTTCAGTTTCATCAACAATAAAAAAATAAATAAATAAATATACAGAAAATAAAAATATATGAAAAGTGAAGAAACAGCATGGAGCAGGGTGCATATGGGATGGCCCTGGGTTAGTGAATCCATGGGGATTCAATAGGATGGTAACATTGGTTCTTGGTTTCATGGTTTAAGGCTTGGAAGTACACTGTGAGCCATTTTCCCATACCTTTCTTGTATTTCAGTTTATAATATTGCTTGTTTGTACTTTACTTCTCTCATTAGTTGTTAACTTATCTGTTTGTGCAATTAATTTAGGTTTTGGTTCTAAAAACACCTTTGTGTAGGACTCTCATATATTATCTATTAATTAGCATAAGGTAGTACAAGTAGTGGTTGTGGTAAAAGTCTGTGTTTCTCAGCTTATATAAACCTTACAACTAATAAAAAATGGTTTAGAAATAGTTTCATCAATCTGTGTTGCCATTTGTTTCAAAAATCTCATAATAGACTTGAAATTAGGGGTGTTTGGATTTAGTTAGTTTGTTGTGCTTCAGTTGTTTGTTAGTGTACTACTTGGTTCTAATTAGTCACTTAGGGTTATATAAAGTCAGATTGATCTTCATATTGGTCACAATTACACCCAAAAGTCAAAACCTATGTCAAGAGGATCCACACAGTTAACTGTTGTGGATATCTGAAATCAAAGCAACTTTTTAGGATACAAGTTTGTTAAACTCAATTAGTTTTAGCTCATTTAGTAATAACAAGTGATTTTCAGTCAATAAATTCCAACCAAAGTTCACTAAAGTCAAAAATTCAAGTTTCACTAGAAAGTCAAATTGCATGTTTCTTAAAAAAGTCAGTTATGGCATGAATTAATCTGATTTTTGTGAGTGGATCTAGCTCTTGAAATTTGTTGAGGTTACTAAGTCCCAGCTAAACTACAAATACCTGTGCTTGTTTTAATTTTGAGAATTTTTTTAGAAGCTTGTGCATTGGCTTTTTTGAGGCTGCAGGGAAAGCTAGCTCCCCTGCACCACCCAGTTAACCATTTTCTTTTGACCATAGCTTGTTTACAAATTGACTTCAGGGATTGAAATTGGGTGTTTTGGGAAGCCTGATAGGAGGGCTTGTTTGGTTTGTATGTTGTTTTCCTTCATTAGCTTATTAGACAGCTTATTTTCACCCTTGAAGTTGCCCTTTGGAACACTGCTATGCTGATTCATCATTGTCTGACTGAGCTTGTTGCTTTTATGGTTCTTGTTTGATTCTAGGTTAATAATGCTAGTTAGTTGAGTGTTGTTTGTAACTATTGATGTTTGTCTTTGCCTTTGGATTGTGCATTTGCTTATTTGGTTGACTGCTTGTTTCATAAAAAGTTCATTAAGTCCCAAAAATCACCACTGTTTGCAACATTAAGCTTGTGCAAGTTTGTGAGTTGTGAAATTTAAGCTTATATCACTGTTCTTAAGTCCATTGCAGCTTGTGTATGGATTTCTCAGCATGTCACCATCTCTTGTGAGACTTTGAGCCTCTAAGTTTGCACTGTGTGACCTCCACATCAGTGTCTCACAAGCCCAACTTCACTAGCCTCTAACTTGCTCATAATTTGAGCTTATCCTGAGCTTGTGAGCTCTTTGGAAAGCCCCTCAGGTCCCCTTTCCATATTTCCTTTTCACTTAGCCCCTAAGTCACCCCTGTGGGCCCCACAGTGGGCTGCACATTGCCTTTGAGGCCTGTTTGGCTTGAATTGGATTTGGAATTGCGTATTCTTCTTTTGTTGCTTATTTAGTGCTCTTTTTTAGTACTTCTAGCTTATTTTAGTTGCTTATCATTTGCTTGTATCTTGCTTTACCTCTGGTTCTCATTGTCTAGCTTATCAATAGCCTTTGCATCTTCAAAAAGCTACATAAGCTCACTGTTTGGCTTATTGATAAGCATTGTGCTTATTTTTGAGTTCCACCAAAAGTGTCTTTACAAAAGTTGCATATTATTAGTTGTAAAAAAGTTGTGTAAAAGAAAATTTAGAAAAAGACAAAAATTAAGAAAGTGATAGCTTCTATTTAAGCCATTTTGGCTTATTTTCTGCTTATTTATAAGCACTTTTCATTTTTAAATTTTTCTCAGGTTCCTTTTTAGTAAAAATAATTTTAGGAATTTTTTCAGATTTTTCCTTGTTCATTTAGTATTTTTTTTATAATTAATTTTAGTTTAAATTAATTAAATAATTAGTTTTAATTAATAATTAATAATTAAAAAGTAAAAAAATAGGTTTTCTGTTTTAAAATTAGTTTTATAATATTTAAGATTTTTCTAAATTTAATTTTCAATTTTCTAGTTAATTTTCATAATTAATTAATAATTAGTTTAATTTAGCTAATTAAAAAGTAATTAATAATTAGTAATTAATTAATAGTAATTAATTAAATAGTGGTAAAAATAATTTTAATTTTCTAAAAATTTTCTTAAGTCATTAGGATTGTAAAAATATAATTTTCACGTTCGTAGGACTTTATTTGCTCGCGTTTCACTTTTTATTTTGCGCGTTCGCGTTTATTTTAAATTCAAACGCGCGTTTTAGGTTTAACTTACGTTTCTAGGTTATCTGATTATCAGTAATTGTTCCAATAGTGTTTCTAAGTTATTCTCAATCATAATCTCGCAGTTTAACCATTCAAATCAAATTCCTGATTATCCTGTTAAATCACCCGATCACTTAAAACGTTTTAAATACAATTGCTTACCTCGCTGGGACATAACGACCCGGGAATACACTGTACTCTTTGGTTAGTTGGTTTTAGATGTTTGACTTGGTTGACCATCAACTGTTCAACTTAGTTGACCGTTTGGAACCAATCAACATTCCATTGGCAAGTGAAAGTTTTTTTTTTTCTTTGGAAAAGACACACGGTTTAATTATTTATTGAACAATTAATGAAGAATGTTTATGACATACTGCATAACTAAACATATGAAATAACAAATAACATACTTAATTATTATTATAATTAAACATATGTAATGATAGGTTGAAAGTACTAGCACTAAAAGAACTCTACCACGGATGTGGTGGAAGCTCGGGGGAGTTTCAAAATCTTCCTAGCCAACTCCCAATTCATCTTGATATTTTCATGTGCATCATTAGTTAAATTGCTGACCCGGATATACATTTTCTTCAGAATTGGGGAACAAGCAAGTATAAACTTTATTATACATACTTCATTATCGGAAACAGGAAATGATTTAAACACCACACTCTATAGTTGCCTTGGGGCCAGTATGTTGCTTGGTGACTCAAATGCAGAAAGTTGAAAAGGAACATCACTAAACTCGTTAGCAGCCTGAAAAAAACATAACAGTGAGATGCAAATACATGCCAATGTATCATGAATTAATTTTTTTTTTTACATATTTATTCCACTTACGCTTGTTTCTAGAATTACCAACTTTGGAGATGCACTAATCATTCCAATGACGAATGATGCCATAACATTATTCCCAAAATCGACTCCGGACAGAGTAATACAAAGTCGACATCGACATTGTTATTGGAATCATCTTGTACCAACATCTACAAAAGTCCACATTTCATATTTATTATAGATTCATTTTCAAATGCATACCTTCAATTTATAGAACTCAAATTGGGCTTACATTGCAATCTTCAAAATCCAATGTAAGCGTCTCAAGCTTTGGAAGACTTGCCAGGTAAAGGAGGTTGGACGCTGTAATTGTCATCCGTTTGTTCAAAACACCAAATGACAAACGTAACTCCTTCATATTTCTGAGTTTTGCTATTTCCAACAGTCTCATTTCCTTTGTAGTATCAATATTAACTTTCAGAAACTCAAGTAGGGGACAACGCACTATAAACTCCCAAAATGTACCGCCAAGAAAGTTTACATATAACAATTCTAGCCTACAAAATGTTTCCAAATTAAGCATCTTACAATGATGAAGTTCCAAATGTTTCAACTCAGTACGGGAGTAAATTTCGCTTGGCAACGTAACCGGTTCACTATACCAGTTTCTAACTGTCAGCTCCTCTATTCCGTCATTAGACAAGAATAAAAGCCAATCCCCAATCTCTTCATAACTCAAGTCTGAGATGCCACAAACAGGTTTTGGGTCTATGGAGAAGACAAACCTTCTTACTGGACCTATAAGTTTAACTAAAACCCTCGTTATATCATTGCCATCAAACTTACTTGTTAGAAAATAAAAGAAATCCTCATCAATTATTATATCGGTTAGCAAACACCACTTAAACCTCCAGTTTCTAGCTAACGTTGAGGTCCTCACCGCTTCTGTTAGTGGCAACCGATTCAAAATATTAGTGATTACATTATTTGGCATCTTGTCAATATATTCTTATGATGCATAGTCGGAGGTTCTATGAACCCGGAGACGACTGGTTTCAGCAAACGACATAATATTAGTTGTATTTGAGTATGTTTTTCAGTTTAATAAATGTTGTCTTACTTTTTTATAAGATGGTTAATGTATTTGGTGTGGCAGTCAATTTGTTGCAGCTTTTGGTATGATGGCTACTGTAGTTGGTGTGGCATTCAATGTTTTGCACAGTGTCTGTGGGTCATTTTCTAGCATAAGATGGAAACCGCCAAAAAAAGGGGTAATTCTATACAAACACTCCCATACTCCTATGTACAAACCCTTTTGTGCACAGCGGTTTTGTACTGTGTGCATCACCGGTGGTGATTTAGGGGTGTGTGCATAAGATTTTTGTACTAATGGGGTGTGTCTATAGCAACACCTCAAAAAAAGGTGGAGGTATATCTTAGTAAAAGCGGCGCCTAGGACTTCATGTGTACATATTATTTGTCTACATAGTATGTGTTAGTATGTGAGTTTATTAAATGCAGCAACAGTATTTGTTGGTCTATCCAACTGGCGATGTTGTAGCAAAGTGTACCCATATCCCATAGTCGTCTAAAAATACTCGCATACAACATACCCATTTAGTTTTCCATTAAAATATAAAGTTGCCCCAAAGTACAGGTTGTCTAACTTACACATAAAAAGTTGCTTATCTTACTGGTTATCCAAACAGGTTACTGTCCTTATACAAAAAGTTGCCCACCTTCAAAAAAATGTTGCCTTAAAGTATAAGTTGCCAAATGTAGTATATTGTTAGTTTATAAAATTTTACTTTTCCTTAAAGACGAAAAATGTAACAGTTACCCGAATTAAAAAAAGTTGTTGCCCTAAAGCACAAGTTGCCCAAATGTACTATATTTTTATTTTATACAATTTGACTTTTGTAAAAGTGAAATTAAATGAACTTGACCAACTATATATAAAAAAAGTTGGCCCAAATTAATTGTTTCTAAATGCACTATATTATTATTTTATACAATTGTACTTTTGCAAACGAAAAATAAAATTAAAGGTGCCCATATAGGGTTGCCTCATGAATCACAAGTTGCCCTATAACTAATACCTTATAAATAAAAAACATATAACAACGATGCAAATCAAGAATTTAAGATAAAGCATCGAAACTAAAGTAGTAAGTACTACGTATGTAATGATATGTTGAAACTACAAGCACCAAAACATGAAACATTAAGATATAACATAATAAATTATTGAAATAACATACTTATGTATTATAATAGCAAACACCTTAAAAATCAAATTTCAATACATGAACCATCAAATTATAGTATTGTAAACACCAACAATTCTTTGACGGATATCTTCAATTTCTTGATTTCGAAGATCAACTTTAATTTGATGTTCCCGTATGGTCGCTTGATCTTTTCTGTTTTGCTCCTCCAACTTGTTGATGCGGTTAATGTAAATTGCAACCAACTCTCGTTCAGTTTCAGGTCTGACAGAATGGTTTTTATCAAACTTCTCTTCAACACTGAATTTTCTTTCATTAGGAGAAGTATCCTTTGAACGTTTATGTTTCTTTGAATTAGGATTAGAAGATGATGAAGCCATTAATGTTACAAAGAAATAAAATAGGAATGAAGTATATAATGCAAAATATATGAGAAGTTAGATGTTATCCTTGTGCATTTATTGGAACAGTAGCGTCACAACGGTTAATTGACAACGGTTTCCAATGTGTGTAGTTATATGGAGAGAACCAACTTTTTGTTTGAATTACTTTATAGGGCAACTTATGAAATAGATTGTGTTCATTCAGCAACCAGAGTTGGCAGGCTGTACTGGCCAATGATTATTCTATTTAATAAAAATAAACCTAATAAAATAAAAGTTAAAGTGAAAAAGACACAATGGCGAAGTTAAAGTCAAAAAAAGAGAAAATGACAGTTGTGTGTACTTATAAATTTAATAAAAATAAGAGTATTTTTTGTACTTTGATGTACTACAACATTCCATTCTTCCAATTGAGCATATCAGGGGTATTTGGAACATATGCAGACGAGGGAAGGTATGACGGAGCATATGAGTATGGAAAAAATAACAAAAAACAAAAAAAATATATAAATAAATAAATAAATAATAAAACAACAAAACAAAAGGAGTAAAATAACTAATGATTCTTCAGGTAACAGTATATACTCAGTTGAATTGATAAGGAAAGTCAAGTGGTAAAAAGCAATGTCTTGTCAAGTTATTAGGCTTTCACAGTAACCCAGATATGATTAATAAGTATTACAAGTTACGAAATGATTGTGGCAGGGCAAGTGGACCTTTACCATATCTGGACATGGACAGTGGTGCAACCTTTTTCATATTTTTTGGGCAACTATCCCAACTATGGCCCAACGGTTTGGAGCATTTTTTATAAGTCTTAACTGTGTAAGACGCATATAGGCAATGTAATCAATTTGTGGTAAACTTTGTTAAATGATGCAGAAAATTCAGCCGTCGTGTTTGGTAAATGGGATTGACTATCAAATTTCTCCTATCAAACTATTAAATTTGTACAACATTAGAAATTTGATGAAAAGTATATACTCAGTTGGTGTAACAAAATGTCATCGAAATTTTTTATGTGTGCTAAGTAAACCCAATTAAGATGATATATATGTAATTTAAGGTTTTGATTTGATCGCGTGAATACATGTAATGTTTCTCTTGAAAATATGTTTGTGTAAAGTAAGGTAATGAATTACATAATTAAGTGAAACATATAAGCGAACCCAAAGGATAGCCCCAAACAGTACCTAGCGTAATCGACCAGTACTACGTTTTAGCCTACCAGTATCAAATACAGCCAACAGTACAACGTATAGTTCCTAACAGTATGATCCCTAACTGATTGATATAATGTGATTTCAAGATTCCGTTGTTATGCTTCATGAAAATATCATATTTTCTATTTGTTGGCTACTAAAATTACATTTCGAAACTAACTTGTTTGAATATGTAATTGCAGTGTGCAAAAGAATCTTCAAAGAAGCCTGATTGGTGCTAAACCGTCAGATATTATTGACCAAGGTCAAATAAGTCAAAAATAGCTTAGGCCAATTCTCCGTGGATAGTATAGTGTTTCCCCAGGTCGTTATGTCCCAGCGAGATTGCAATGGTGTTCGAAAACGTTTTTAGGAATGAGTGTCACTGAGGACAGTAACCAAGATGATTGGGAAATGATTATGCTACTGATTATTTGGTATTTGAACAACTTGGAATGATATTAACAATAACAGATATTCAGATATAATCACAGAAGCAAAAATTGAAAATCAGATACAGACAGAGAAAAGTGAGATTTAAACAATTTACAACTACAGGGGGTGCAAGTGAAACTTTTTCAAACTTAAAATAAAAAGAGAATTTAAAATGAAAAGGAAATTATTTATTTGATTATTTTAATAATTAAATACTAATTAATTAATAAAACTTATTTAAAAAGTAATTTAAATCTAATTTAAATTAAACAAAAAATGATTAAGGCTACAAATTAAACTAAAAATCTGCACAATTATTTTCTAAACTTCTAAATTAACTTAAAGAAAATATAAAAATTAAAAAGAAATGTTTTTGTCTTTTTGTGGGTTTTCTTTTAATTAAATACTAATTATATTTAATTATACTAATTAACTAATTTAAATTACTAATAATACTTAAATGACTTAGAAAATTATAGAAAAATTTATAAAACTAATTAACCATCACAGAAATCCTAAAAAATTATAAAAAGTTTCTAAAAATTATATTTAGACTATTTTACTAATTATTTACTTATTTATTAATTAAAATCTAATTTAACTAAATTAATTAAGAAAATTAGAAAATGAGTAGTAGAATTTAAGAAACTTTTTTCTAAAAGTCTTAAATGATTTATGAAACCTAGGAAAAATATAAAAACCTACCGTTGTTAATTAAAATTTAAGAAAACTATTTAATTACTAATATTATCTAATTAATTAATTAAACTATTATTAATTCTAATAATTATTAAACTAAAAGAGAAAAATCTATGAAAATTACTGAAAATACTTTAAGGTGACAGGAAATTAAGAAAATTATGAAAATGATGAAATGCTTATTAATAGGCTAAAACGAAAATTAAAAAGATAAAATCTATTAAATAGAAGCTATCACTATTTTTAAATTTGGCTTTTTGTTGGTTTTTCTTTTTGACAGGTGATAATAAGCTAAAAATGAGAAACTTTTACAAAAACACTTTTGGAATAGCTTATTAATAAGCTAAGTGCACCCCGCTTGTGCTTAACAGTTGGTTTTAAAGCTTATTAGGACTTGTGTTTGAATGAAAAGGCTAAGTTAAGCTACCAAATGACCAAGCAAGATGAAACAGATGAAAATCAACTTGAAATAAGCAAAATATCACAAATAAGCACACTGAATAAGCTAGATACCACAAATAAGCACTTATGCCTACACAAGGCCTAATCAGGCCAAACCTAAGGTTTTTGAACCTCTGTGGGGTCCACAGAAGCCAAGGTGGGTCCAAAACAAAACTTACACTATGAAATTGGACTGGAGGGCTTCTCAATAAGCCAATAAGCTAGGCCTATGGCTTATTTTTGAACACTGGGGAGGCTATGGAAGTTGGGGTCACACACTGAGTTACTCAGTGTTCACTCAGGAAACAACCAAACTTAAAGGGACTAGCAGGCCTATCAAATAAGCAAAAGACCTCAAAATAAGCACTGGGTCTGGTCAATGAGCTTATTGGCTTTCCAAAAAGCCAAGGTACAGAGTGTGGGGTCCACTAGGGTGATCACAAAACAACTTGGAAAATTGGTTAAAAACCTGTGCACAGGGCATATGCTTGCCCTGCAGGTCAAATTAAGCACTTGCAAAAGCTTATATAAAAATCTTAAAAATAAGCTGATTATGGGAACTTGTAGACTAGCTGACAAACTTCAACTTCTGAAAAGATCAAGGCCTCAGGCTAAACACAAAAATCACAAAAATTCTCCCAAGATTTGGATTTCTGAAACAAGGACACTTTTGACTTTTTGAAATAACTTAGAACTTTGACTTTTGTGAGATTCTTATGATCACTAATGACTTAATAAGTTAAATTAAGCTAAAATAAAACTTAATTAAGCTAGAACAACTACTTGTGAAAGGTTTTGATGAGGTTTGTGTTGAAATCTCTTAACAGACAACAAATAGGCATGAATCAAAAGCTATCTTGACTTTTTTACAAATGACCACTAGGTTTATTGGTGTTTCTGACTTGGTATGAACTAGTGGAATGTGTTCTAAGTACTTGTGACCAATGAAAACCTTTTCAACACAGATAAACAATAAGATCCAAACACCCCTAAAAGTGGACTGTTTTATGATTTGTGAAGCAAATGGTTTTTAGAAGTTATGAAACAGATCCAAAATAACTTAATATGATCTATTAAGATTGAATGAACACATAAACACAGGAAACAACAACAAATGACTAAGATTACTATCTATACTAATTTGACTGTCAACTATGAAATTAAAGCAACTATGATTTCTAATAAACAAGATACTGGTTTAAGGCAATAATATCACTAATTACCTCTAAACAAACACAGAAAAGCTAAATAAGCAATGAGATAAGAAATGCTACAGTAGAATGTAGAAATGAGTTCAAAATCTTACAATGTGCAATCCTACTTATACCAAGGACCACAGAACCAATCCTATAGGTCTTCCACAAGACCACTAACCCAGGGCCATCCACTATTCACCCTGCTCCAGCTTTCTTCTTATTCAACCTGTAATTTTTTATTTTTTTTCTTTATTTTTTTGATTTTTTTTTTTTCTTGTTTTATGATACTACTGGTTTTTAATAGTTTCTAAAAGCTTCAGTGAGCTTATGGGAGCTTAAGTGAACCTACAAGTCCATACCATTAACTTTAACAACAACAAAGCTTATTTGAAATTTTGAAATAAAAATGAACATTGCATAAACTAGAAGAGATACTAAAACTTGAAATGTATTACTTAAAATTACAACTGAATTGACCAATACAATGCTTAAAAGCTTTTAATTAGACTATATTAACAAACTACAACTTATACGACTTAAAATTAAGCTAAAAATGGACTACTCTTCTTTCCTTGCATCTTCTGCCTTTTATAGCTGATCATTAGGGCTTGGGAATGTCTTCTGGACATATCCCACCAATAATCCTAGCCATTGGATCACTAAGACACTCCCAATGCTTGCCACGTGTTTTTGGCGCCAAAACTAATTTTTGCAATTTGCTTCTGTTTGCGTGTGTTAGAGGGGGCATTAAATGCATTTTGGATTGTTAGGTGATAGTGGTGGCTTGGGCGGTGGATTTGACAGGGATGGTGGGGTGGTGGTGATATGATGGTGCAAGTGGTGTGGGGGAGGGAAGGAGAGGGAGTGGTATGTTTGACTGGGTTTGACCGGGGGTGGTCAAACATTGACCCTGGTTTTATATTAAAAGGGATAGGCCTGTGGGAGTGGGCTGGATAAGGGTATGGATTGGATTTGGACTTTGGTGCTTATAATATCAAAGGGTCCGGTTTGGTTTTAAGATAGAAACAAGGACCAATTTTGTAATTAAGCCGAAAGTGAGGGGTTTGACATGGCATTTTTCCAAAGTATTTCATGGGGTGTAATTTGCCATATGAGAATATTATAAGGACCTGTGTTGATTTTTTCACTTATGAAACCCCAGGGACCAATGTTGCCAATTCACCAAACTTCATGGACCTGTTTTGTAATTTCACCAAACTTGCCAACCAAGGATCATTCCTGCCATATATGAGAAGTACAAGGACAAAATTTGTTTTTCTCAAAGTTTTAATATCCCAGGGACCATTTTTGTCAATTTTCAAAGTTGAGGGACTAAACTTGCAATCTTGTGAAACTTTGTACCAAAGGACTAAATATGTAACTTTGTGATTTAAAAGGACCTTTGGTGACTTTTTCAAGTTTTAGAATAACCAGGGACTAGTTTTGACAACTTTTGAAAGATGAGGGACTGAAACTGCCAATTATGAAAACTTTGTTTATTTTTCATCTGTTTTTGATTATTTTGCATCTAAAACATATAAAACACATTCCTGGGATATTTTCATTATTTTGATGCAATTTTGAGTGTTTTTAGATGTTTTGGCAGCTCAGAATAGGTAAAAATTATGAGTGTTTGAGCACTCATCAAAGCCATAAACCAATAGACTAAAATATGCTCATGTGTTGAATTGACTTTTAAAAGTCAGCGAAGAAAAGCAAATCATTGAAAATTACTAGAGTTAATGTTACTTGATTAATATGTTGATTATAAACGTACCATACACCAACAACATTACGGAATATTTTGAACATGAATCTTAAAGTACCATCCAGCAACAAAAAAAATTGTTTATAAGCATGAAGCTTAAACATCCATGAAGTATGTCAACTTCAAAACCATGCAATGGACTTTCTAACGGAGCTTGCAGAGGCAACCAACTGAGCTTTAGATGCACTTAAACCAAGTATCACTCCAGTCATGGGAGGTGGCCTGTTGCCTCTTGGATTTGAACTTGAAGGATCTTTATGTGGGAGATGTTTTCGTGTGACCAACTATTTTTTTAGATGACGGAGGTCTACCTCTGGGTATTTTGGGAGCATCTATAGCAGTTGAACCGGAAGTTCTGGCTATTTTGGGAGGTCTGCCTCTTGGTCTTTTCAGAGCATGTGACGCATTTGTAGTTGTAGGAACTTGCAACATTTCAGAACACTGACCGGAAGTTCTGCCTATTTTGGGAGGTCTGCCTCTTGGTCTTTTCAGAGCATGTGACGCATTTGAAGTTGAAGGAACTTGAAACATTTCAGAACACTGGATTGGTTGATCATCCATGTCTTCATGTTTTACTGCATCTGCAGCTTTGGAAGTGGTAGGTGTGGATCTTATTGGAGCAGGTTTTGAACTGGAAGGATTGGATCTTTTTGGAGGAGCTTCATCCTCTGAAGTTGACACACTAAACACCTCATCTGTAACATCATCTTCATTAGAAACATCCTCATCACTTGGAACATCCTTCATTGCCTTCGAATAGCACTCATACTCAAGGTTTAGCATCCTCTTTTCAAGCCATTTTATCTTCCTAAAAAGGTGTTCAACCACATCCTCACTGGATTTTTCATTAACAATTTCCCATTGTTGCTTCCTTTCAGCTGAATCTCCTCTGTAAAAGTACACCGCCACAACTGGTTCCATCCTTTTTTCAAGGCTTTGTATCTTCTTCTCAAGCTTTATAAGCATGCTTTCATAATCCTTATGCTCTTCTGCAACTAGTTAGGTTAACACATGTTAGATGTAATACATATATCCAACTAATATGCTAACTCTAATTGTACCAAGTTTTTTAGTCATTCAAAGACCCCTAAAGTCCTACACAAGACAATTACGACCTATTAGCTCAAATACAAAGGCCCTTAATTAGTAAAGTCAAAACACAATTTGCACTTTAAGTAATGCACTTTCACTTGCTAAAGTAAATATGGTTGCTTACTAAATTGGAAAGTGAAACTGCAGTATGGCAACAACAAATAGGCATTCAGTATGGCAACAACAAATAGGCAAATCAACATCAAAATTGTCTAAGGACATGCTCAATGTTTGCAATTTTAAATAAAAACCAAAAATGCAAACCTTTATTCGTCTCTGCTTGCTTCCCCTTCATGGGTTTTGAGGTCTGACCCAAATGCATACCTTTACTCGCGTCTACTTGCTTTCCCTCAATAGGTTTTGAGGTCTGACCCAACATAGCCTGAATGGTTGGAAATTCCTCACTGGGTCCTTTTTTTAGCTCTGTCAATTAAGATGGGGCAGATGATGAACAAAGGTCAACTCAAATCATTATGTTAAACTATTATTCTAAACAAGAACAATGCAACAATGTGCTAACCTTGAACCATAGCATAGTTCCATAAGTCGTCTCACATTTCATCCGTCGCATCATCCCCTAGCTTCCACGTATTCTTATACCATTCATACATATAGTCTACCATGTCTTCGGTGTATTTGACCTTGCTCCAGTCTTTGTTCGCCATCGTAATATTCATGGTTTGTTTGAGATTGATGTGTTTAATCGTTCTAGGGTTTGAAGGTTTGTGTGTGTGCCGATGATCGGTTTGCGCAGTAACAGTAGGTATGATTTGTTTGTGAAATAGCTGTTTTATATTCTTGTGTAGCCTGTAGATTAAAAAAATATGAAATGACCAAAAAACAAGTTGACTGGTCAACTAACGTTGTAAAGCAACGTCCCTAAGTCAAAAAATGGATTCGAGGGCAACTAGGAAAGATAGGGCAACTTGGAAAAATTGGGCAACTTGGTAGATTCTCACTAATTTTACTTATACTTGGAACTCCAACTAAAATTTATGATGTATTTAAATTATGTGTAATTTTTAGGAATATTTGTAAATTATGTGGACACAATTTATTTGTCAGTGCAACCAGTGCGGACCCAGAACTATATACTTAACCAAATGCCCTTCAACATATCTATTTGATGATAATATGTTCATGTAAGTTGGAATGTACTCTGCTACTATTTGATTCTACTGATGCATACTTCTAGTACATTTGCAACATATGTTTGTATGTTTTATGGTGTTTGGCCTAACATTTTGCAGGAAAAGTTATAAGTGATGATTGTTGCTGTTACTTTACAAGAATGCAAATATTCAAAACATAACTGGATCATTCATCATTCATTCAAGCCAAAAGATTACAATTCAAAGAGTTCCATCCACAAATCACTTCCCAAGTTAACAAAAGATTGCTAAATCAACAGATAAAAACAAAAGAAAACAATCTACAACTACATCAATGTCTAGGGCATGAAAGCCCAAGTACCACTTCTCTATCTTTAGGAAGAAGAGGGTTTGACTTTCTTGTTCTGGATGATGGAGGTCTGATGGGGATCCAGTCTGGGTCTTCTGATGATTCTGATGAAGTTGGAGATTTGGGGGCCATAACTTCCTTACCCCTTGAAGTGCTTGGTGTCTGATTCAAGTTTAAAAGATCCTTAAACACTGGAAGATCATTGTAGGGAGGACGGAACGGTGGCACATAGGTAGGGAGTGGTGCTTCATCATCGGTTATTTCATGAACCTCCATAAGCTTGGTTTGTTGTTCCTTCTCCCTAATCCCATCAGTTATATCATTGATTAGATTAGTCAACAAAATAATCCTGTTACGCTCCCTTTCTTGTGTTTCAAGTAGACAACCACGAATAGCAGCAGCTTTTACGTTCAATCGAGCCAGATGTTGCGTCTCGTTGAGTGGTACTTGACGGTCCTCAACTTTCTTTTCTAGTTGACTACGCTCTTCCACGAATCGCTGCAAACAACTCTTGTCTTCAGTCATTTCATTGTTGAAATGACCCTTGAATTCCGTTGCCAAATTATAAGAGCCAGATACTTCTTTGATTTCATTTATGTTGGTGGAAGAAGAAGAAGCCATGATAAGTTATGTTACAAAAAGTATGTTAGATAAATTATTTATGTCATATGTGTTGTGTGTTACCACTAATATAAATATAGTTACTTTTGGTCAAACTGCTATTGGATGTGAAGGGATGGGTAGTTATTGTGTGTTCATGCATGTGGAAGGGAAGTTAATGATGATTTACTATTACTTCGTGTGGCTCAAGGGTGTCAATCAAATCATGTGGCCTTATAAGTCATATAAAAACACAAATTAGTAATAATAACCAAAGATAAATTACACATTAAACAGACACACACAATTAATACTTGTTCATGTATGTGGAAGTGAAATGAAGCATGAGTAATTATTGTGTGGCTCAAGGGTGGTAATTAAACCCACTAAAACTATAACTGACAAACAAACAAGATAAATTAATCACTAATAAATCAACATCTCAACCTAAACATAAACATATACTCACAAAAAAAACCAGCCTTTTTATAAGAAAGAAAAAGATGACAACACCTATGCCATTTTTCAACGAGTTGGCTGTTGCTGCTGGGTCAAGCTTGGTTAGGGACATGATGGTTGAAAGGTTCGAGAGGGAGGTCAGTGTCACATTAGTGGATGAAGGAGAGCTAAGAAAAAAAGCCAAGGAGATTATGAGTCGTGTGGCTAAGAGGGACTTTGTGCTTGGAGAGCTGGGGATGGTGTTTACCTTTGAATCCTCTGTTCAGAGCATTTCAGAGCTCACGAATCTGCAAACCCAAGATTTGACAGAGGTGTCAATGATCTTGGTGAATGTTATCAAGAAACAAAAGCGAGCAACGGAGCTTTTGTTGTTCATTGACAGGCTCAAGGCCATGCCATACTGATGCATTATGTTTTCTCCTTTTTTGTAGATGTCTTATGTTTTAGTATTTAAGTAATGTAAGCTCTATGGATGTGAAATTTAAGAAAGAACATACCTTTCCTGTCTTTTTGGTTATTTTATTGTTGTGGTACTGTTGTCGTCATGTGTTGGTTGTTTGGTCTGTTCATACGTTGGATTGTTTCAATACCGTTGGGATTAACTTTTTGGCGAATAGTGCACCTGTTACAATAACGTGACTATTAAAGGTAAGTAATGGCATCGCTTTAAAAACGATAACATATTGCTGATTGTAAAAATTTACCTTAACTGCAGTAACAACAATCCCTGAGACCCTTGTGTTTAGAAATATCTGGTGCCCACCATCCTAGTTCCTATGATTAAAATGTTTTGGTTAATTCATGTGTCTATTATCACAAAGTTTTCAACATACATAAAAAGAGAGTGTCAACTTGACCTTCCTAGTTGATTGACACGCGCTTATCATCCTTTTGATTAACCTCGTCTAACGATGGGTCCAGCAGAGACCATATGTTTAGCTGCAATCAGGCGTTGTTGATTGAATGGATGTCAGAACCCGATGCCCGATTGGCTGAGTCAAGCTCTGACATGCCATTCAATCAACAGAGCCGGATTACTGCAAAACCTCAAAGTTGTGGCAAATATATTTTCACCCTATAGTTAGTCTACTAAAACCATGGATGTAAAGTGCAAACACAGCCAACTTGAATAATTCAGAAATGCTTGTACTTAATCAACCTCCTACCTAGGCCATAATGCAGCATAAAGAGTGTCGATAAGATCCTTTATTTTTTTACACAAATTATGTTCAAAACATATCAACCTCTATTAGAAAAAAAAATCACAAAAATAAAATAAAAAATAATAATAATAAATAAAATTATAAAAAAATAAAAAATAAAAAATAAATAAAAATAAAAAATTAACAAATTACATATAGTGAAAAACTGAAAATGCAAATCAAACCAACATAAAAAATAAAGAAAAAGTACCTTAATTTTAGTTAAACAAGGAGTATAACACCTAATTTGAAAAGGGTAGAATCAGATTCAATCGGATCCCTCAAAATCTGCAAAAAGATTATAACACCTATTGTGAAAAGGCTATAATCATATTCAACCGGATCCCTCACAAGGTTCACAAAACCAATGGCGGTAGAGTGGGCCAGAGCCGCCGTGAATTAAAATGAATAAGGCAGTTTCCGATGGAGACGACCGACTAAAGGGGATACAACGGTATGGTCCACGATGGAGACGACAACTTTGCGCGACGGCGATGGCGATGGCGAGCAGGAGACGTTGACTGGCTCACCATTTTTGTATGTATGACTGTAGGCTTCTTCTCGTACTTAGATCAATATAAGGTCATTGTTTTAATCCATATTAAATGACTAAAATACCTAGTTGCTCTGTATTGGTTGCCCAACATACAATACGAAGCATGTACTGCATACCAACAGTGGTTGGTCGGACACATGTCATCCTGTAGCTGGTTACACGTTAGCTGCCCTGGGCAACCCGGGCTAATACGGGAATTTTCAAAAAAGGGGCTACATATGCCTAACCCGCTGGGCAACGGGCTATATTAGTAATTTTCCATATATATATGTATATATATATATATATATATATATATATATATATATATATATATATATATATATATGATCCGGTTCCATTGAGAAGGTTTTTATTTTGAGAAGATTGAGAAATCTTCGTTGGAACAAATTGATTCATGTTTTTTATTTGATTCACAAATAAACATCATTTTATGGTGAATCGAATCTATAAATCACAAATTTGATTCACAAATCGTTGTTAAAATCGAGTTATGATGATGATTCATTAAATTTGTACAGATGATTCAGTATTCTACATATATCGCAAAATCAAGAGATTTTAAACATTGATTCAAATTTTTTTTACACATTTTGAATTTTAATCACGTTAAAATGAGTTTTATGCTTGAAAAACATGAATCAAAGTTAAAAATATATCGTTTTTGAAAACTTTCTCAATCTTCTCAAAATAAAAACCTTCTCAATCGATCATATATATATATATATATATATATATATATATATATATATATATATATATATATATATATATATATATATATATATATATGTGTGTGTGTGTGTGTGTGTGTGTGTGTGTGTGTGTGTGTATATATATATATATATATATATATATATATATATATATATATATATATATATATATATATATATATGTGTGTGTGTGTGTGTGTGTGTGTGTGTGTGTGTAATAAATAACATTGTAGTTTTTACTCAACAATTTAATTTAGTGGTGTTTAAACAACTATAGTGAACAAACTCAAATCTATATTTTTAAATTAAAGTATTTATAATCTCAAACTATTCTTTTGAAGCAATCTTTTATAAAAACGGAAAAGACGTAAAACTATTCAACCCCCCCTTCTAGTTTTCCACACTTTTTGTCAGGATTTGGCTTTGAAAAGGGTTTCTAAAACTATTACCTTGATGGAGGCAATCCACAAACTTCATGATCCCCAATGTGAGCTCCTTCTTTTTCGCAGTTGTGCCGGGGTTGCAAAATTATCTTATGCTTTAAGGACAAGCTCCCCTTTGTATTTACAGGAGGCCCATGTCAAGTTTGATCTGTCATTACGTACTTCCTTAGAGAAGATTGTTACCGCCTCAGGGCCGGGGTTTGGTGATTGGCAGTGCGGCTTGCCACTTTTCCGATCAAGTTGGGTGGTCTTGGTATCCTTTCAGCGGGTGATCTTATCCAGTATGCTTTTCTCGCCTCTCGTATCCAAACGAGCGATCTACAGGACAAGATATTGACTAAAACTAGTAATGTCTCCTATGGCCCTTCTTTTCAGCATGCTCTTGATACTTTTAACATTACTTGCAACATGGACGCTCTCTCTGTCTCCAATAGCGCTTCTGCCCCCCAAATGATGAAAACTTTGGCAAAGTGTTATTTTGGTGTAATTGAGAAAGACCTTGTTTCTAAGTACTCGCTGAGTACAAGACAGATGGTTATTCTAAGTTGTATACACGCCCCACATGCACAGGATTTTCTTTTCACCATCCCTATTGATGGTTTGGGACAGAGGATGAACCATCACCAATTCCGTTCTGTGTTATGTTATAGGCTTACTGTACCTTTGTTTTCTGAAGGTAGCCTTTGCCCGAGTTGTAATGTACATCGTATGGACAAATGGGGAGATCATGCAGTCCACTGCTCTAGTGAAGTGGGTGTGAAGTTCAGGCATAATCGGGTGCGTGATATTCTTGTTGACATATGCTCTAAGGTTGGGATCATGGTGCGTAAGGAGGCTCCTATGGGGTTTCTTTCGGAGGATGGGAAGGAGCTACGACATGCAGACTTGTTATTATTTAATTAGCTTCAAGGTAAGGATGCATACATGGATGTGACTGGTATCTCCCCTTTTGCTGATATAGGGGCTCCTGGGGTAGCCTTGCACAATGCTGTAGAGAAGAAAAAGAGGAAGTATGCTACCAAATGTGAGGACAACGGATACAAGTTCATACCTTTTGCTTTTTCTACGTTCGGCGAACTCGATTCGGAGGCTCTTGATACACATTCTCGTATTAAGTCTATTGCCATTAGCCACTCAAATAACGCTAAAAGTGGTGTTTTTATTTTTAATAGAGTTAGCTTTTGTATTCAGAAAAGGGTGGGAGCACAGTTTGTGTCTAGACTCCTATCCAACTTTATGTAAATTTTATTATGTTTTGATAATAAAATTTGATTTATAAAAAAATAAATAAATAAATAAATAAAATAATAATAATAATAATAATAATAATAATAATAATAATAATAATAATAATAATAATAATAATAATAATAATAATAATAATAATAATAATAATAATAATAATACCTCCGTCCCAATTTATTTGTCCACTTTTAATTTTCAAAGTCTTTCTATGTCAACTTTGACCTTAAATATGTTTATTTGTGTTATTTAATATTTGATGCAAAATATATGAATAGATTGAGTTTTAAGTGTATTTTTAATTTGTATAATTTTCATCAAGTATTATATAACACAAATAAGAATATTTACGGTCAAAGTTGACAAAGAAAGACTCAAAAAGTCAAAACTGGACAAATAAATTGGGACGGAGGGAGTAATAATAATAATAATAATAATAAAGCTTTTTTTTCTTTTTTCTTTTTAACTAAACAGTACCACTTTTATATAAATCATTTACACACTCATTTTTACACACAAACACTTTACTTCAATTCCCACTTTTATATTTTCACACAAAAACTAGCCAAAAATGTCTCAATATCCTAACAATCCGTATATCAACAACCTCATAGGGACGTCGCAACCAAACTCGTCATATTCGTCAAACGTTCCGACACCATCATCCGCACAATCAATATAATCACATTCTCAATTTCCTATGTTCGGTAGCCAATACACTATAGTGACTTACACACTCGAACAATTATATCACTTTCAACGACAACAAATACTTAACCAACAATTCTAAAATCTACAACAAAATCCACCGCTACATTTCCATCAACAACCACCACAAACCGCACAACCACAAACCTCACACCACAACCACCAACCGAAACCCACAAACTAAAAACCAAAAGAAAAGGAAAACGAGCAAAAGACCCGAAACCGACAAACGAAACCGAATCCTTACCGGTTTCTTTTCATCGGTTACGTCGTAGGAAACATTATTAGCCGTGTATTACGTTTCCGTTTTTAGGATAACAAAGTTGGAAGTGCCCAAAGCAACTATTCATTTTAGTACAAAGTTCTCCACGAGTTCATCAAATCTGATTTCCAAAAATGTAACAAGGATACGTTGACGAGTAAGTGGCATACGTTGAACCATAATTGCTAAGATTTCAATGCTATCTACAAATGTTTCAAACATTTGGTGGTCGTAGTGGGAAAACGAGCTTGATTTTATGACCGTTTTATGACCGCATATCATGAGGTAAACCTTCCCTCTCACAACATAGGCTCCTCCTCACGACATTGTCTTCCTTCCTTGCTTGTCTAACACTCTTCCCTCTCTCACACTCTCAACAACGAGAATTTGAATTTGAATTCAACACACCTTTGTCTCCCCATCCTCAACATAGGCTCCTTCATTCTCCTTTTGTCTCCCTCATCAAAGACATGTCTTCTTTCCTTACTTTTCCAACACTCAACCCTCTCACACACTCACAACATCCATATTTAGAATTTGAGTTGCAAATTTAGGAGGAAAGTTGTTATCTAACCCTTGGGAATCACTCAAACATACACCCTTATTCCAATGGTTTTTCTCTTTCTTATTCAAAATGGACTAAAAACCCAACTATCTTTTAATCACGTCACTAAGCACTTTTAATCCTCTCTAAACCTTAGCTAATGAGTTGGTTGACCTTATCCCACTTGGGGTATTGGAATGAACTTATAAGGTCAAAAGTGAAGTGCACTTGGGGTTTAACAAGAGGAACAAGTTATAGACAAAACCGGAAGACAGACTCTGGCACACCAAGGACACAAGTCAACGCGTCTGAACAGCGTGCAGGAGCTTGGTTCTTGGTTTTTCTATAATTAGACCCTCTTGTCTCGTTTCATTCTCACCTCTTGCCATTCATTCTTACCCTTTACTTTCTTCTCTCTAATCTTTCTAAGTCTTTCAATCTTCTTGTCTTCTAACATCCTCTTATCATCACATTGAAAGAACACTTCTTTCACAAGAGAAGAACCACAAGAACCTAATCCACTATTGTGTGTTGTGTCGAGTAGAACCGGTGGCGGTCCTGTGCTAGATGATTGTTGGAACTTTTTGCCGTTTCACACTTCCGTTCCAAATGAACCATCTTGTCTCATTCGTGTTGCTTGTAGTCAACATTAGAAGTGTCACATAACTTTTGAGTGTTTAAAAGTTATTAGATATAAAAATTATTAACCGATTTATTCCAAACAAGTCATGATAACTTTTTGAGGTTTTAATATCCAGCAAAGGTTGCAGACTTGCGGTCCATGTTTTGGTGTTTTGTATGTTTGTGTGAATTTACACTTATATATTTGTTACACTTGCGCATATGGAACAAATCACATGACAAAACGGAACAAATCACGTTCAGAATCCATGGATTTTAAGGGGTTGTTTAAGAAAAAACAAAAATCTAAAAATAATAAGATGAAGAAGATGAAGTTGTGTGAAACGACCAAATTACCCTTAACTAACAATTTAGGGGTGTAGAATGACAAGATTCACAATTCATTAAGAATAACTGAGTTATCCAGACTAGTACATAGGGTATCCTCGGTGTTTCCTCTTTGTAGTAGTACATGTTTGAAAAAAAAGTTGGTTATTTACTATTATAGTTCATGCTAAATTAACTATACTTAGTATGATTTTATGAAACCACTCATGTTATAAAAGATTTTTGTAAAAACTTTTAAAATTATAAAACGAAATTAATTTCTTGATAAATGGTATTATTTCATTTTTTTTTTTCATATGTTGTTTATAGAGTGGCGGAGGGGATGGCTAGTGCCAGGCCTCCCCCAACCAGCCCAAACATGCCAAATGTTACTAGCCCATGGCGCATTGTGAAAAAGAATTAGTCAACCGACCACCTTTAAAAGCACCGGCCATTATGATTACAGATGAGGGTTGTAGGCAGTGGCGTAGCCAGGATTTTACTCATGGGTAGGCGAAAATGTAGCACAAAAAAATAATAGTCATTAATTTGTGCCTTTCAGTAGACTTAAAAACTAAATTTCACTAGTGGTTAATTTTTATATTTAATTGGCAAACTAATATACACTATTGCAATTTTTATTGGGTGAGCCATAGCCCACCAATGCTTCTATGTAGCTACGCCTCTGGTTGTAGGCTTTTAGCTTCTACAAATCAAAGTAGAAAATGATAACTAGAACATGGCAAGATTTTTAGTTTTTTATTCATATTGAGTACTCTTAACTTTAAATAGTTTGTTGTTTGTGGCCTTCTTCGGTCTTTATATGTTCATGTTGAGTCCTCTGTTTTTTTTTGTTTTTCAATTTAATTTATAAAAACACTTTGTGACTACTTATGTTTTTTCAAGTCATTATTGCAAAATGTTTATCTTCTAATAAACTATGGTGCTAATACAATATTGACTTTTTTAGTCCTTTTAGGCTTAAGTTAAAAGTGGGGAAGAAAATAGATGATGTCCAACTTGATGCATAAGGGAAAATTTAATTATATTATTTTTGCCTTGTTGTTTGGTGTGTAGCATATGCTTGTATGAACACATACTACATGAATGTGTTCTAATTGATTTTTCTTTGATGATTGAAATCGATAAAACTCGTGTTAGTTTCAGACATAAATCTATTCTATCAAAATTTTGTTCGTTGTCTATTTCTCTTTCATATTATATGACTTCGCAATTTTATTGTGTCTATTAATTAAACAAAATATAGTCCTCTCAACTTGAAATCCTAGCTCCGCCCTAGCTCGGATGCATCAAAACTTAATTACCAAATCTCAATAATATTCTACCATAAGATCAACTTGTATGCTAGGGCTGGTGATCTAAATGCTATTGTTAATGGATGTTGCATTGTTGCTATATGGGCAAAACTTTCATTAATTGGAGTAGAGATCGATGTGACATATTCTCTTTAATTTGGAACGATAGGATGTAGTCTAACTAGCGATGGCAATCGAGTCATGTTCGTGTTGACCTATTCGGGTTCGCGAGTTGGCGGGTTGAAATAACATCTACCCAAACATGACTCATTTATTAATCGTGTCAAGAAGCTCAACCCTAACCCACACCTGCATAACACACGTAACCCGTTTTTGACCCGTTTAACCTGTTTAAGTAAATATGTCAAACAATGAATAAGGTTGGTGGTTTGTTGATTTAGCTAGTTTAAATACACAAATGATATAATGATCTAAAATATGATAAAAATAACATACAAATAACTATACGACAATATGATATCAGAGTTATAAGGGTCAATTTCAATAATATATGAGTTATAATCGTAATTCACTCATATTAAGTACACAACAAGATACATTTAATCCATATTCAACATTAAAACCAAGTTATATATTTTATTTTTATAGGCTTATATACTTAAACGGGTTCACGTGTTGACCTGTTTAACACTTACTCAACCCAAACATGACTCGTTTATTAAACGGGTTAGACGGATTAACCTGTTTTTGACCCAAACATGTTTAACTTCGTGCTGGGTTCGTGTCGTTTATCGTGTCGTGTCGAGAATTTTTACCCCTGAGTCTAACTACACATCTACGCGACCAAAATATCTTGTAGCTACATATTGTACAATAGAAGAATCATCATGACTTGCATACAATATACTCCTGAATAAGCTACAAACAACATGATACGATTTAGTTTAAGAAAATGGAACATATTTTGTTATAGCTAGGGCAAATGACAAATAATGGTAACATAGTCTCATAAGTATCCGTGTTTCTTGGGTGTAACCTTTGATTAACGAACTTTGTATAAAAGTTTCACCTTGGCAAATGAAATTATCAAATGTGCTACACTCGATAATCTTGATTCTATAGTTTTTGAAAATCTTAACTCAACGATACTTAAAAAAATGAGATACATTTAGCATGTTAAATAACTTAAAATATATAATACAATATCAATTTTTACAATATATGCAATGGTTCAAAATGAATAAATTCTAGTGGCATCACTATGAGAAAAAGATAGCTCATGTTTTAATCTTCTATAAATACACCCCACAACCCCTACACGGCTACACCACTTTTCTCATACTTTCTCATTTCTTTCCAATCCATAACTCACAAACAAATCTTATTATCATCACTAAAAAAACTTGGGTTTTGTTTATTTCCTCATAAAGATTCAATCTTTTGATCACCCACAAATTTTCTTTTAAAAAAAAAATAAAAATCTAATTCCAATTTGTTTCGTGCTTTTCTTGCATTTCAACATTTGTATTATCATGGTCTCAATTGTGTATCAAGGTTTGCAAGCATGCATCGAGCCTCCACTAATCGAAACAACAATTTTAACCCACAAATCGTCTTCAATGCCAACCCATGTGCACCAAAAACCGACACTTGAGGTGATGAACTCTAACAATGGTGAGAGTGTTAGCAAGATAAAGGGGTGGACATTCTTAAGTGCTCTTGAAAAACCATCTTCAAATCATGTCAAAAATGAAGAAGTTTACGTTCATCCGATGGTCAAGCGTTCGGCTTCAGGCTTAGCATTGAGTTCTACGAGTTTTGAAATGTGTACGGAGAGTTTAGGGACTGAAACCGGGAGTGATGTGACTGAAACTAGTGATGAGTTTATAACTTTGGAGGAAAGGGAGACGTATCGTAGTTTAATGCGGTCAAAAGCTCGTGCTTTTGACCGCAAAATGGTGAGTCAGCGGAAAGGTGGCGGGGGATTTCCGCCACCTTTGACATCTATTAGTGGCTCAGATGGTACTGTGAAAGTTAAGCCTCATAAGGAAGGTGGTAGGTTGGTTATCAAAGCTGTGAGTGTTTCTGATTGTGGTACTAAATTTAAGGCAGAGCGTAGTAATGGGAGACTTAAGCTTTCGTTGTCGAATGACTGTTTTGTTAAAGTTAGAAACTAGAGGGGCTAAAATGAAAAATATGGGCATCGAAAAAGAATGTTGTGATAGTGACGTGGAGGAAGGTGGTCGTCGTGGTGGTCGGTGGTGTGAGATGAATGAAAATAGAAAGAAAGTTGGGGAAAAGACCGAACTAAAAATCCGGTCATTGAAACGACCATCTGGGTTACCGAACTTATTTGATGATACAACTGAGTTCGTGTTAACCAAGTGCAAAGATGGTCGAAATGGGATTAAGGTATGGGATTTATTAAAAATCCCCACCTTTTATACAAGAATTTGTCTAATCAGTACCCTTAAGTCATTGTTTGATGTGAACATAAAAGGAAAGTTTAAGTTTTTTAAACTGAATATCACAATTAATTAAAGTAATTTATATGTTTAAGTAATGCATAGAAAATGTATTTTTTGATTTATAATAAGAAAGTTTGAGATAAATAAATACTACCAGTACATCTTAGTCAATCACCTGAAGACACCGGGTTATACAAACCTTTTATCCAAAGTATAAAAGTGTTGTTTGCCTTAAAGCACTAGGTACGGTTGGTGTCGTAACGTAATGTCATAGATAAATTAAAGTGATGTCACCTCAACACTTTTTGCTCATGGCACCAAAACACCTCCACCCTGATACAAAAGTGGTGTTATATATACTAAAAATGATGTCATAGTATACAATCAAACAAAAAAGAAAGAAAGAAAGAAAGAAAATGAGAAATGCCATGGCGTGAGCTGTTGATTATTAGTCGAGAGACGACGAGCAGAGGCTCGGTGTAGTGTTCGTGCCATCATTGTGAGCTGGTGGGATGGCGCCACTTTACCGGCCATTGTACCCTAAGCTCTTACACGTGTCCATCTACAAAGGGCAATTAGGGTAAATTGCCACCATACTAATATTAGTCATCTTCAGATCAACAACAGCAACAAGGTTTAAAAAAAAAAGGAAGAACTATTTTGTGTTTTTATATTTTGTTGATGGTATGTTGATGAATCGATTTCGCATTATTGTACTTTTAGGTAATCGATTATCCCGTTTTGATATTTGTGGAAAATCTATCTAATTGGGTCAAGTTTTTTAGTTGATTATACTCCAAGAAAAAGACTAGAACAGAGTATTATAAATATCATGAACTCACATCAAATACTAAAAGAACGTAATAGTTCATCACTTAAAATCTTTTCTTTTTTGTGCTTTATATTAGTGGTTGAATAATCAATTTGATATGTTAGTTTTAGGAAACAGATTTTCATTAATCAGACGTTTGTTGAAATTAAAATCAATGATATTTAACAATTTGATAAGAGACCATTCAAAACACGAAATTCTTGTACATCATCATACAACCTTTTGGGAATGATCCGTAACATTTAATAAGCAGACAAAATTGTTCGTCATTTAACTATTTGTTCATCATATATCTATAACATATGTTCACCATATATCTAAAATTTGTTCATCATACTGCAATTGTTCCTCATAATATAAAATGTTCATCATAGACTTATGCCATTTGTTCATCATACTAAAAACTGTCCAATCATATTGCATCATAATATCTCTTACTTTTTTCTTACCCTCCATATTTAGTTGACAAGTTATATAATTTTGTAATCTTTTTGTGAATCTAGCATTTCAAGCCTAATAATATCCTCGTGTAATCATGCGGATTTAAATTTATTTTTGTCAAATTTAAGGATTTATTTCATGAATTATTATTTCTGTAGAAATTTAGCTATTATTGTAGAATAAATATTTTTCTAATTTGCATGGGTGTTTAATCTATTTTCTTTTCTCCTTTTTTAAGGCAATTCATTCCAAAACAAACCAAACAAAAACAAACGAAGCCATCCACTAAATTAACAAGGTGCTTAAGCATAGTGGACCCAAAGAAAGAAAAGAAAAAACAAACAAACTTCGACTAAAGCAAAACTAACCTAAGCCAAACACCACTATTATAGAACATAACACATGATAGACCAACTGTCCCAAATAAAAAAAGAAAAAACAACTCCACTTAACTAAAAGAAATCCTGGCCCACGAACAAAAAGATGCTAAAGTAGCCAAAATATGTTGCAGGAGAGAATTAACCCAAGCAAATAGAGCTGCATCCCACAAACTCATCCAAACACTCAGCCAAGCATATAATGCAGCAGAGAATCAGTACATGTTGCAGCAGACCACAAACTCAGCCAACCACAGACTAAAATTAGAAGTAACACAAACGCAACCAAACACTGCTGCAACTGAACTGCAAGTTACTACAGCAGACCACACCGAAGACCACAGAAACTGTTCACCCGCTGGTGTTGTTAACTAAACCACATTTTATATGATCAAAAACATTGTTGCCAATCCATCTCAAATTTCTTTTTTGATCTTCTCGTAATCCATTCAAAGCTCTTTAATTTGATATCTTGAACCATTTTGTTTATACTTGAGACGTTTCCTTTGAAAACACGACTATTTTTCTCTTTCCAAATATAATAGCCGGATGTCCATCTAACCGCTTGCCATAAACGGATGGCATGGTTAGGGATATCAACGTTCCCATTGGACGCAAATAATTCACCAATAGAGAAAGCGTTGACATCACCAACCTTCCACCATGTGTAAACCTTTTCCCAAACACTCATAGCAAAGTTGCACAAAACTAAAGTATGCTCATCAACAGCCCTACGACTGGTATTAAGGAAAGTAACCCCAAAACGCCATAAATGCTCTTAATAACTTTAACCCCAAGACCTCCACTATCACCATAAATACTCTTAATAACTTTAACCCAAAACGCCCCCCCCCCCCCCCCCCCCCCCCTAAATCTTGAAACTGCACCACCATTTCCCCAAAAGAGCCTAATGTTTTGCCCGTAAAGACCCAATATTTAAACACCTCCCCCCCCCCCCCCCCCCCCCCCCCCAAATCCCCGTGAGAGGCTAGTAACATGTCCCATTTAACCCATGATATTTTTTTACCCTCACCAACAACCCCTCCCAAAAAAAGTTTTTTCGAATACTCTCAAGATTTTTAATCACGCTCGTCTTTTCTCCTTACTTTATTTCCTCCACAGCTAGTCGGTGTAAGAATCCATTTAACTATTATTTTGAGCTAAACTTAAACATGCAAGGTTCATCTGTTGCTCCCATTACATATTAACCTGTTGCTAAATTCTTAAAAAAACCAACGGGTTCAAATACGTAGCTAAATTCATAAGTTTGCAACGGAAAACAGGTAAAGCTCCATTGCGATCAATTAACAAGATAAAATTTAACAAAATAGGTCGTATTTCCACTTACAAGCATCACTGCTTATAATAATTTATATACAAAAAGTAGCATTAATATACGAGTAAAAGTTTTCCCACAAAGATGATGGCAAATCCCGTATTACTATATTATTTAACGAATCTTCCAAATTATTGTAAAAGACGTAAAAACTAGTTAGTGGCCTTGTGCTGATTGAAAACATATAGCTATTATAGGGAAAAATATTTATTAATGTATCATTCTTGTCACAAATGTTACTTTCGTGTAGCGAACAAAAAAAAATAGCTTTTCAGTACATTAAAGTTGACATTTTTGTCTTTCTTGGTGTATTATTACGATTTTACCCTTTCAAATTACATAAATGGTCCCTGTGTGTTTTCGAAAATTGCATCCACCGTCCTTAGGCTAAATTACATAAATGGTCCATGTCGTTTGGAGAAAATTGCGTCCACCTTTTCGAAATTCCTTTTTCAAAAAAATTATTTCGGAAAAATAAATATTTTCAAAAAAAAATATTTTTGGAAAAAAAAATATTTTCAAAAAAAAATATTTAAAAAAAATTCGGGTTAAAAACATTTTGAAAAAAAATTTTGAAAAAAAAAAATAAATAAATAAAAATTAAAAATTCGGGTTAAAAAAATTCTGAAAAAAAAATCGGAAAAAAATATTTTCGAAAAAAAAAATATTTTCGGAAAAAGATATTTTCGAAAAAAAAAATCGGGTTAAAAAAATTTCGAAAAAAATATATTTTTGAAAAAAAAATTATTTTCGGAAAAAAAAATATTTTCGGAAAAAGATATTTTCGAAAAAAAATATCTTTGAAAAAAAAGATATTTTCGAAAAAAATATTTTCGGAAAAAGATATTTTCGAAAAAAAATATCTTTGGAAAAAAAATTATTTTCGAAAAAAATATATATATATATTTTTTAAAAAATTGGAAAAAATGGGGACGGTAGACGCAATTTTCTCTAAACAACAGGGACCATTTATGTAATTTAGCCAAAGGACTTTGGATGCAATTTTCAAAAAATCAAAGGTAAAATGATAACTACATAATTTTTTTTTTATCTTTATTACACAAAGAAAGACAAAAATGTCAACTTTAGTGTACTGAAAAGCTATTTTTTTATTCGCTACACGGAAGTAATATTTGTGACAAGTATGATACATTAATAAATATTTTTCCCGCTATTATATTAGACAACTTCTCACATTTTCAAATCAATCATTTAAAAAGAGAGTTGATTTGCACACAAAAAATTTTGATTGACAAAAAGAGTGGCGTAGCCAATAAAGGGGTTGGCCGGTGAAGGCCTCCCCCAACTAGCCCAGACATGCCCAAGTGTTACTAACCCATGGCCCATATCAACCGAACCCCCTTAAAAGCAACGGCCGTTTAGATTACAGATGAGGGTTGTAGGCTTTTAGCTTTTGCAAAACGAAATAGAAAATGATAACTAGCAGAACATGGCAAGATTTTTAGTTTTATATTCATCTTGGGTACTCTAACTTCAAATAGTTTGTTGTTTGTGGCCTTCTTCAGTCCTTATATGTTCATGTTGAGTCCTCAGTTTTTTTGTTTTCTAATTAATCTCAAAAAACTTTTTGTAACGACTTATGTTTTTCAAGCCATTATCGTAAAAAGTTTATCTTCCAATAAACTATGGTGCAAAATTTTTTCTGTCCTTTTGAGCTTAAGTTGAACAGTGGGCAAGATATAGATGATGTCCAACTTGATGCATATGGTAAAATTTACTTATATTATTTTTGTCTTGTTGTTTGATGTAGCATATGCTTGTAGAAAACATATACTTACGTGAATGTGTTCTAATTGATTTTTCTTTGAGGATTGACATCGAATAAACTCGTGTTAGTTTCAGACATAAATTTGTTCTATCAAAATTATGTTCGTTGCTTGTTATATGACTTCGCAATAAAAGTTGCGTCCATGATTAAAAAATAAAAGTTAGCCCCCACAACTTGAAATCCTGACTCCACTTCTGTGTATATAGAATGCAATGACAGCTGCAAATAATGGTGAGCATGAAGTTGCTTTCGAAGTGTAAATGACATTTTCGTTGAGCATGTAGGTGCTTTCAAATTGAATACCTTTTTTGCAATAAGCAAATTTTATAAGTAGAAGACAAAATTAATATATTTTAATCCAGTTGAAATCCTTAATAATTCATTAAATATTTGCATAACTAAATGATATAACGACATCCAATAATGGATCCCAAGATTTATTGGATCACTAAATTGCTCTATTATCTTTCACGAAATATTTTTAGAGAAATGTTATACCCACACAAATTTTACAAAAAAATTCTCACATACACATGTAGCAAATGAGGTGCATCAATCAAATTTCATTGTATTTTCTCTTTCTAACTTTCACTTCCAATAATTGAATGACACATATTCGTGTGGGAATTTTTTGTAAAATTTGAGTGAGAGTATCATTTCTCATATTTTTAATGTTTAATATCCATGCCCATAAATCTACTATTTCACTTAATGTTCTCTAAAATCAAAGACGCGACAAGCGTTCAGCAATTATTTATAGCAATTATCATTAAATTGCTCTATGCCTCTATGAAAGTAAACAAAATATTTATAACTTGTCTTAATACTCCCTCCGTCCTAAATTAACAGCTCATGTTTCTTTTTTGGGATGTTCTAATTTAATTATTTACTGATAGATAAAAAAATTTGATTGAGTTTACCATATTACCCTTAGTAGAAATTAATATTACAAACTTTAAATAAGACATTAATTAATTAGTTAAAAAAAAAACTGTCATTATGCAAAAAAGTAAGATAGAAAAAGAAGTAATAATTATATTTTTCTTAAATTATGTGTTTTTTGTCAGGGACAATTATTTTGGAACGTTCCCTCTGATTCTCCTTAACACTCTCAAGAGTTATGCTGTTTAATACATATTTTGGAACGTCCCAACCAAATATGAGAGTATGCAAATTAACTCCCTATTTTTAATGAGTTGAAACATGTATTAAGGTTTTATACTTTGCGTCACTAATTAAATGTCTAGTGTCATTCTTGTTTATCCTGAAATAAATATCCACCTTCAATTATATACAATCAAAAAAATCTTTGAAAGTTAAAAGAGTGATGTATGCCATCTGCCCACTGTGTTATACTGTTATAATACTCCCAAAGCAACAACACAACACCTCAACACCTGTTAAAAACAGCAGAAGTTGCAAATAGCTTTCAAATGAACTCAAATCTAACATTACATAATGCACGAAATGATAAGATCTAAGCAAATAAAATACACCATCAGCCCATCTCTACTACATTGGTCAAAATAGAATACTAAATCCCAAACAGGGATTATGTAAAACTGATCCACCTATCAGACTATCTCCTCGTGTTTTGATAATATACAGAGCAACAAGTACAAATAGGCCTAAAAACATTCTTCACGGAAATAAACTATAAAATCATGACACTGTTTAATTGATTTCCGAGAGAGGAGAGCGTGAAGTAGGAGATATCTTTGGTTCCTTTCCTTCTGATAATTCAAATGAATGGTTTTCCCTAAATTCTTCCAATAATGTTTCCATCGGCATTGCACGAAGCGACTCTATAGCCACCTTACTTGGAACATCAGTGTCACATCTTACAGGAGTATTTCCAGATGGTTCATAATCCTGCACAAAAAACAGATCATTATAAATTCATAGCATCTAAATATCGTTATCTCTGATTATGATCCATCAAGAACTGATCCATTACCGACTTACCATATATTTCTGCTGAAAGGTATCACGAGCCTTTTGCTCTATTGCACCAGATTGTGTGGAGTGGTCCTCTTGTAAAGTTTCTATAATCATGGCTTGAGCTTTTGTGGTATCTAATATTCCACGAACAGCCTCTTGCTCCTCTTGTGAAGTACCTGTAAAGAAATAACAGCAAACAAATATTAGTGAAAGAGGTTTAGAATATTTATTAGGCCATATTATTGTCTCTGAAAAATTATACATATAGTTCCAAAAACTTACCCTCCATGTGCTTAATGATGTCTTCGCTATTCTTTGATACATCCTCTGTAGCAGTTTCCCTTGCAGAACCAATCTCAGCAGCATGATGTTCATTGCTCTCAGAAGCACCTCTGCATATTTCAAATAATATAAAAACATCTACAATTATTTTCATTGCACAGTAACTCAAAAACTTGGATTACTTATTTTTATCTTTCTCAACTTGAATATTTTGGTAATTATAAAAAAGTACATACCTGACAAGTTCATCTATTTCTGAGACATGGTTTTTGCCCAATTGTATGAGAGACTCGTGTGTCTTTTTGGAATGCTTCAATGCCATTTCAGTAGTCTCAACACTGAAGATAAAAGTTTAAAAAAATAATAATCAAAATTATAATTTCTTGTTAACACCAATGTTAAGATGACTTCCAGAATTTCCCACTAACCTTTTTTGCAGCAACAACTCAAATCGGCAGTGTTTAGCAGCAGAGAAATCCGCATTGTTTTTTGCATCATTTTCCGCTTGTAAGGAAAACTCTTGCCACTTTCTTTTGGCATCTGTTGTAATTCCCTCCATTGAAGAAACATGTCCATCCAAAACTGTCTTACTTCCAGCTGCAGTTTCCTTGATATTGGCCAAACGTGCATCGACCATCTCCTTTTGACGACTGATATGACTTGTGACTAAACTTGTTACATCAGCAATAAGTTTCTGTGCATCAGATCTTGATTGCTCCTGAAGTAATTCATCTTTCAAGAGTTAGAAATATTTGATGCTGTTACACATTTTTATTTGGAAATTGATTTAATCGTACCTCATATGCCTTTTGAAATTCATCTATACTCTTTGTCTGCATCTCGTCAGCTTGATTAGCATGCTTTCCTAGATCTTTGGATTCTTCCATCAGCTTATCGAAAATACCATTGATGAACTCGGATATATTTGTTGTATGATGGATGCTGACATTGAATCTCTGAAATATATATAACATATTAAAATCTCAAACGCTATTTAAATTGAAAAAGATCAACAGAATTTTAAACATAAAAATATAAACCTTTCGGAGCTCTCTAGCAAAAACTGCAATCTCATCTTGCTGAGTTGATAAAGTGCCCTGAATCTCATCAAATATACATTTTCCTTCTGCAGCTTCTTCAGCCAAAAGCTAATATAACAGAGATAATTCAAATTATGTACTGATTAACATTATGTTCAGCTTTAATGGATGCTAAGTCAATCGTATGTACTTACTTCTTCAACACAGCGAACATTAGAAGAAGCCAAGCCTTTAAGATCGTCTAAACACCCATTGGCAGTTGCTTTGTGCAAACGTACGACATTTTCCATGTCCTCAATGTGGGAAACATACAAATTCTTTGATGCAGATACTTTTTTCTTTAAGTCGGTGATGGCCTGTAGCGTAAAATCATATATGTAATTATATGTTGTTAATGAAATGTTGTAGACACAAATTATATAACATGTATCTGGTGATAAAGATCAAGTGGTACCTTCTCATTAATGTTTATGAAAGTTTGACAAAACTTCTCAATGCACTGAATTTGCTCATTTTGCTGAGATACAGATGCTGCCACCATGTTGCAAAGAGAACCAACATCCTGTGCGAGCTCTGACTCAAATTTATTTACAACTGATCTATTACCAGCACTCAGTTTATCCTCTCTTGCTGCATCAACATGAGAAGATAATAGTAAGAATTACAAGCAGAAGCTTACAGAAGAAACAAGTATGGATTTATGTACATAAGAAAGAATGCATACCAATCTTCATAAACAACGATGCATTGTCCTGAAGAGATTTTTCCAAGTCAGACCGGAGAACGCATGCTTGATGAGCCAAAGCACTTTCTGTATGTAAAACCCAGTCATATGTAAAATATTCAAGATAACAAAAATATTGACAAATTACAAACAACTATATATACCTGCTTTTTTCTGTTCAGAAATGACAAAATCTCGCTCCTTAAGAGCATACTGGCACTTCTTCAGTGCTCCCTCGGTATCAGCCAACACCTTATTGGTTTGGCTCAAGTTGTTCTACATACAAAAAGGATTTATAACATAAGGGGAAAGAAAAGTTATCTATAAAAACTATATCTGTTATAACAAATTCCACAATATTGCAATCAAATACAACTTTTGAATTACCTCTGTAGACTCAAGTTTGCTGCTCAAATCAGAGCACTCTTCGACCCGGGCATTGAACTGAGTTTGCAGATCCTCAAATTGCTGTGAATGATGTAAAATAGTAAGATAAACGATGCAACAGCAAGCGAACTATTTTGATAATAACATACACTAGTATATCATACCTTTTGTTGGTTTTCTATCTTGATTCCCATTTGTTCAATCTGATCTGCCATAGACTAAACGAAAAATAACATCATATAAATAGGTGCATTCAATATAGAATGATGTAAACAGACAAAGACAACACTTCCAAGCCTCCAAGGTAATATAAAAATGATATGATTTAACGATATCCAACTGAAGATATGAAATCCAGATGTTCCAGTACCTTTCTTTCCATTTCTTCTTGGTAATATCGCTCCTTTGGTAGATAAACACCACTTTTCTCACGCGAAGCATACACCTCTGGAAGATAATAATTGAATAAAACAATTAAAATCTAAGCTATGCAAATTAAATTCCTATTATATCCCTAAAGCATTATATGACATCTCATTTATTTTACCTGCTTTGAGTCTTTCAATTTCACCATAAAGATCCTTTATCAGAGTTGTTTTCATCATCTTTTGATTTACCTACAGATAGAAAACAAAATGTAGATATAAAAATTGGAAGAAAGCAGACAGATAAACTATAAAACCTTAAACGTTGGAATAGTTACATTAACGGAAGATGAAATGATTAATAGAAGATACATGGAAAGACTAAAATATGTCAACGAGTGTGTAGACAAGGGCAATACCTCTGGTTTATTCTTTATATTCTTTGCCCTATGCGCATAATCTAATGTGCTCAATGTCTCTTCAAGACAATGAACAGCAGGTGATACAGTGGCAATGATACATGTTTTCGTCCTTCCACCCAACGAGTCACGAAGTAGACGAGTTAGCTTGCTATCCCTGAAATTAAAATTTATGAACAGTTAATTGTCATCAAAAAGGACTATATATGAGAGATGAAAAACCTAAAGATGATGCAAGAAACAATCCAAACCTATAAGGAATGTGTCCCAGATGCTCCACAAGAGCATTTATAACTCGTCCCAAAGTAAGTAAACTTTTGTTAATTTCTCCAGCTTCTCTTGCACGACCCTAAGAACATAAAAAGTTACAAATTTTTACCGCTCATAATACAGGAACAAAAGCACTTTTCTCAGTCGATTGAGACACACAAATAATAAAGTCCATTGATAATTAATATATAAAGTATTACCTCCCTAGCACCTGAACGTGAAATGTTTTCTGAACCAGCTAAATCAACAAGATTCAGCTTCCCGCATTTTATAAGCTCTTCACCTTCAGGGGTTGCCTCTTTAATGTGTATCGTGATAGAAAATAGTGAATGTGATCGACTGAAAAATAAGAGTAAGCTTTACAAACAAGCCTTATGAGTTACCAGCAAATGTCAATAAATTGCAAAAGGATTATAACCTTGATTGTTTATTTAGTAGAGTCTCAGCAGTTCTACGTTTTGCAGACCCCCTCTCAAGTAACGTAAATATCTCATTCGCACTCGTTACAATCTCTTCCTCTAAACCTCTCACAAGAACTCCACCTTTACCGTCTTCCATTAAGGGCAGGATTTTTTTCTGTTTTTCGTCTTGACCAATTTTTGTAATTTCTTCCGGAGCAAGTAAGTCAGTAATTTCCTCATTATACAGCTCTAAAAATGTTACTTTAACACTATACTCAGCATTTTGACCCTCCAAGGTGTCAAATATTTGCTTCACTGATCTTGGTATTACACCTGCTTCTGATGGCAGCTCTCCGTTTGGCCCACTCTGAAAATGAATTGGCGAAAGAATGTTAACAGATGCTTAATATATACTTATAAGGGTAAGGTAATCTAAACGGGTATACATGTATAATACCTTGGCCCTCTTGCATTCACCTTCCATTGTGTAAGTTTTCCCTGTCCCGGTTTGTCCGTAAGCAAAGATGGTGCAATTGAAACCTTCCAAAACTTCGTTTACAATTGGAATAACAGCTTGTTCATACAAATCCTTTTGTTGGGCGGTGGGACCAAATACCTGCATAAATTCAAAATAATCATTAAACATAAGCGAGTAAGCAGCACCGGCATTGCAAATGCAGTTACTAAAATTGATTTTTTTCATGAATATCTAATACACCCTCCATCCAAAAATAGGTAAAACAATATCATACATACCCGATATTCTCATTAAGATACAATCCCCAAAAAACAAAATATTGGTCATCTGATTTTGTAATCTCTAGTCAGGTAATACATATACTCAAAAGAAAATGAAGTAAACACACAACTCGCGGAGACAACAAAGTCTAAACTAACAAGTAGCCAGCTTCCAAACTCAAGAATTACCAAAGACTCCAATTAATAAATGGGATTAAGTCATAGAATAGCAACGAACTTTCTTCATTGTCTCGTTTTGGTACGTGAACTAATTAAAAGATGTGCAATAGCAACGAACTTTCATAAGTGTTCCAATACGCACATCTTGACGACGTGACACGTTCAAAAATGGTCACTTTCAGGTATGACACGTCATCAAAATGTGCAAATTGGAACACTTATGAAAGTTTGTTGCTATTGCACATATTTTAATTAGTTCACGTACCAAAATGAATCAATGAAGAAAGTTTACATTCTAGCTACTCTTTAAAACATTTTAATATCTGGTGTCAGATCGGTACCTAAAAGAGACTATTAACTTAAAATTTTACATGATTATGCATCACTAGCTAATTAATTTCTAGATTACAAAACTAACGCATAAACTTAAACAATGTCAATTACTTAAAACCTAAATCAGTAAAACCTGAACCAGGACACAATTACACATATTAACCGTATATTCGTCACCTTGTCGAAAGTAAAAACCCGATCGATTTGCTTGCCAGCAATGGCCTGCGAAACAGCAACTTCTCTCTGATACTCATTACACGTCACCACTTGCGGCGCATTGTTCTTCAACTCATCGTTACTAAACGGCCTACATAATCCCAAAATAAACACGTCTTATTATTATTATTATTATTATTATTATTATTATTATTATTATTATTATTATTATTATTATTATTATTATTATTATTATTATTATTATAAATAAATAAATAAAACCCTAACAGATCTAATTAATTAACTAAATAGTACCTGCAACGCAATAGCACTTGAACGTTTACGCCTTTTTCGTGTCGATTGGACATATTTACACACAGTTAAGGTGTGTGTGTGTGTGTGTTTGGGGTCGAATGTTGGTTGTTTTTTGAAAATGATGAAAATGAGAGATGAAGCGGGATGAAGTGGGTGTTTTTGAAATTTTTAAGGGGCGCTCTTTGTTTTTCATCGGGCCGTTGGTTTCTGATGATGGAGATTCATCTGACGGTTAATGTTAGTTTACAAAAGTTGTTGTGAACAAGTTGGTCCAATGGATTAAAACTAGCCCAACATGTATTTTGTTTTGTGTTCAAAAGTTATTACTGTGTGTAGGATATTGGTTAAGCACTTAAGCTAGTCATTTTGACTTTTTTACTTTGATGGAAAAACCAAAATTTGAGAAGAAGAGAAAATATGTTTAAATTCATATTTTCATAGAAAAAATTTCCTGAAAACAGAATATCAATTTTCGTACTTTACAATATGATTTCTGAAAACGCATAGAATAATATATATGTTTTTCTATGTTTTTCCTTTATAAATATAGTACTTGTTACTACTTGTTCTTCTCATTTACTCAAATCATTTCACCTTTTTAATAACAATAGCTGGATGCTCGCGCATAACGGCGGCAATAAATATAGTTAATGAACTGTGTTGATACAAAAGTTGGGCGTTCCTAGTTTGGGCTCTTGCTCTCGTACCAATTCGCTTCTTAATGCTTGAAACATGCGCACTAAGAAAATAAACAAACACCGTTAGGCTTATCGTGGGATTGTCTCCCACGATTATCCTCCGGCGTGAGAATAAGTATTTTTAGGGTTCTCGTAAAGAGTTTAGGGTATGTGAATCGTACCTTTATTATGTCATTCCTTATATAGGTGCAGAATCCTCATAGGTTTCTTGCTCCTTACTCTTCGCACGCGTGGTGCTTATCCGGGTTAAGGATATCTATTCCATAATTAGGAGATCCTTATCTATGCCGGGTAGTTTGGTTGGCCTTGGGTCTACGTGAGCCCAATCCCATTATCAATGCGGCCCAAGTTATAATAGCCCACTCATGGTGGTTTTGGGCCTTAGTGATGTTTATCATTTGGGCTCGTGGCCCAAATATATACTATACGTCATCATGTCCCCCCAGTCTAGTGTGCGCGGCTCGTAGCCACATATGCTAGACTAGTGAGAACAGCGGTAAGCGTGGCGAGACAAATGTAGAAATTTGCCGCCCAATATGAAGAAATATGTATCCAATCCAAGGTATTTCAAAAAGGTGCCTCAGAAAACGGGGGATGTGTCCACATGTTCCTTGAAAAACGGGAAAAAGTGCATGTACCGTTTCGTATTCCAGCCACACGTTTTATTAGTGGGATCCACGTGGGCGTCATCTAGGGTTTTTGGATGACGTATATAAGAGTCACCGCCTCCCTTTTACCAAAAACACACAGTAAAAACACACATTCACCATTTCTCATTTCTTCAAAGCGTTTTTTAAAGAAATCAACTGTTTTATTAGGTAATTCCGTGTGCGCATCCTAGTAGAACTTGTGATACTGTAAAAATGGTTGCTCAATTAGAGGAGTTTCGCTCTGCGATGGATGAGGATGACGTGCGTCAGTTCTCATCTGATTACTTCATTCCTCTGGATGTGCATCTAAAGGCCCCAGACGTCGATGCGTGTATTGCCGATTTCCCCGAAAGGAAGATAGGGTTGTACACGCGCTTTTTTGAGTACGCGAACTATCGCGTACCAATATCTATATTCTTGAGCAACGTGCTCAATTTCTATCACTTTCATATCTCTCAGCTGCACTGTATAGGTGCGGCGAAGATATCAAATTTTGAAGTAAACTGTCATTTACTTGCAATAGACCCAACTGTCGACCTATTCTGTGCGTTTTACCACACAACGTGGTCGCATGGATGGGTATCCTTTGCGAAGCGCGCAGGGAACCTTCAGTGCTATACCGAGAAGGTAGATTCCCTGAGGCATTGGAGGGAGTATTTTTTTTGGGTGGATGATGTGGTGTTTCCATCACCATTTGAGTTTTATACTCAAGAGACGTTGCCAAGGGATGGGCGCCCCGCACCCGGTTTGTATAGCGTGGCAGATGCGCAGACTATTGATGCCAACCGCATCCCCATTAACCCTTATCCTGAGGAGTTTTTGGTGCACGTGGGGTTGAGTCGCAACTATTTCCATGGTGCTGACGAGGTGCCAACCTTCATTGATGAGGAAGGCTGGGGTGGGTGTTCATCCCTTTTAATTGTTCGCTTCCAATAATGTAAGTTTTTTCTGTATGCGCACTTTTAATAACTAGTCTCTGTTTTGTTATTTGTTCCTGTGCTGCGCAGAGATGGATTTGTTTGTCGTTGTGAAGCTGGAGAAGCCGAAACAGGTGACCGTTGGTGTGTTCCCTCTGAGGGAGAACGAGCAACCGCTCTTGGAGGCAACTACGGGACATCTGACTGTGTTGGGGCCAGTTGGTCATGAAGATTCGCCCCCTCTTCTTGTGATGCCAGTGCAGAGTGTGGCTCCGACTGTGGAGCCTACACATGTGGAGGAGTTGCAAGCTGAATCTTCTGACAGCGTATAGGTTCTGAAGCCTGAGGAGGTAGCGCAGAATCTAAAGCGCAAAGGAGAGGCTGGTGGCAGTGGTACTTCCAAGAGGAGGCGCCATCTGATCGCGGATGTAGAGTCGTCCGCAGAGGAGGACACATCCGCTTCTGGCGTGGATAAGGAGGCTGCAAAAGCTTCTCCGCTTTTGTAAGTGATATTCCTCATGCTTTTAAATTTATTATTACTTGTCGTAATATACGCTAACTTTCTTCCTTGTTCATTGTAGTGACCATGCTGCGAAGGATGATGCGGCATTTGTGGAGACTGTGGTCCCTCCTCAGAATAAAAACAAGGAGGAGGGAGTGAAGGTGAGTGAGGACGTATCTGCGCAGCAGTTGTTAGTGGAGTTGGCTAAGCGTCAAACTGAGCTAGTTGCTCAGTTGAAGACGCGATACGTCGGGGAGAGTAGCACTTTTGCCCAAAAAGATGAGGAGATAGCTCTTCTCCGTGCGCAGCTGGCTGAAGCGCAAGCGGAGGTGGGGTCCTTCAAGGCGCACGCAGACAAGGTCACTAACGAGAAGTTGACCGCGATGGCTGAGCTGCAGCAAGCGCGCGGGGACCTTCATCAGTTTAGGGCCAACCTTACCTGGGCGGTAAGGTATCTTGAGGAGAAGAAGGACGAGCATTTTGCAAACATCAATGAGTTTAAGTTGCGCATGGAGAATATTATTAAGGTGCAGGAGGAGAAGCTGCGTGGCCTGAGCATAGACTATGATGAGGAATTATACCCTCACCTGATGTCTACCATAGTTGAGCGCAGGTACGTCCTTACATATTTTTCTGCAATGTTTCCTTACTATTTTTGTTGGTTTGTCTTTTCTAATGTAACTTGTTCCTGTTGATGTAGGTGGTTGATCAGTCATGGACTGCGCTTGGCTGCTATGGGCACCTTAGAATATTTAGAGGTGTTGGAGACCTTTAGAAAGGTGGTGCAGTGCGTCGTGGAGCGTGGGAGGGCGCAAGCTATGGAGGAGCTTCATGAGTCTAAGTCGCTGAAGGTGGAGCTTGTTGAGGTACCTGCTTACAATGCCAACGCGTATGACGAGCTGATGAAGGCGATGGAGGGAATGAAGCTGCTTGAGCTTCCTCATATTGCGCAGCTGGAGCGCGACCAGGATAACCCTATAAAGGTAATTATGGAGGGGTTGACCCTGGGGCGCCATATCTTGGAGGATGCAGAGGCGCAGCTAGACTACTTTCTCAAGCCTGATGAGTCGCAGCTGCAGGTTCCTATTTTTGCCCAGCCGCGCCATATGTTGAACCCTTTCGCTATTGAAAGGGAGATTCCTCTTAAGGAGGTGTTAGAGCTGCACGCAGAGAGAGCTGCCAAGAAAACGGGTATTAAGGGCAAAGCTGTCTTATGCGGTGTGGGTGCTGCGCATATTCCCAGGTCAGATGGGATTCCTGTTAGCGTAGCAACCGTATCGCCTAAGGATGCGTTGTTCTTGAGAAAGCTTCAAGAGGCAGGAAGCTCCGCTGCCCCAGAAGATAGCCCTGAGCATCGTCATAGCGTATAGGCTTTTTTGTAACTTGTATATTTATTGTATAAATAACAAAGTATGTCTTTTGCGTGTTATGATTGTTGTCTTTTTATGTAAAAAGATTCAATGAGATACTCTTGTTTGGAGTTATGTTTAAATTAAGTACGTGACTTAAGATAAATTATAAGTATAAACTTGCATTATGTTTGCAAAGTTTTATTGTGACCAAGAGTCTTGGCTCGTTGTTTGCTAAGCTTGTACGTAACATTTGTACATCCTTCGTGGGATGCGCAAGGAAGACTTGCTTCAACATCTTGAAGGTAAGGCGCCTAGCAAGGATGCGTGATCCAATGTTGATGGGTTTGCAACCCTCTTACTCAACGAGTTAGTTAGTAGGTTTACTCATCCTTTATGCCGTCGTGGGTCTTAATTAGTGCATGCACGCCATGTAGGCAAAAATGTAGTATAACAATATTGACACATATAAGAATGTACGCAATAAAGTAAAATGTGTTATGGAGTTAGCTAGAAACCATAACGTTTTATTGATACTTGCAAGTTTTTGAAAAAGTAAAGAACAATTCCTAACAAAGAAAAGAAAAAACAAACAATTATTGGGCACATACTAGTGTGCAAAGATGTCTGTTTGTGGGCCGTAGCCTTTCCTAAAGATAGCATCTTTTGAGATTGCAGATATTCCAAGTGTGCGCTAGGTCATGACCTTCCATATCGCGCAACCTGTATGCACCATTGCCTAGCCCATCGGTGACCTCATAGGGTCCTTCAATTTGGGTCCAAGCTTGCCTGTGTCTTCTGCGTGGCTTGAGTCATTAGCGCGGTATACAAAGTCTCCTGGCCTGAAGGAAGTATGTTTGATTTTTGCATCATAATACTTCTTCATTTTTGCCTTAGCCTTTGCCTCGCGTATAGCTGCGCGTTCACGTCTTTCTTCCAGTAAGTCCAAGTCTATGCGCCGCTCCTCGTCATTTGTTGTGACGTTGACCTCTGTTGTTCGTATAGTTGGCATTCTTATCTCAGCTGGTATGACGGCTTCTGTTCTGTAGACAAGGGAGAATGGTGTGTCTCCAGTACTGGTTTTGATTATGGTGCGATGCGCCCATAAGACATGTGATAGCTCGTCCACCCACTTTCCTTTGTGTCTGTCAAGGCGCGCTTTTATTCCTTCACCTAGACTGCGATTCGCGCGCTCAACTAAACCATTGGTTTGTGGGTGTTTTACTGAAGCAAAATGTTGTGTGATGTTCAATTTCGCGCACCAATCTTTGAATGGGTTGTCGCAGAATTGTTTCCCATTGTCTGATACGATCTCTCCAGGTAGTCCGATGCGACATACAATATTATCCCATACAAAGCGTTTTACCTGGTTGCCCGTGATACTCACTACTGCCTTTGCCTCAATCCACTTCGTAAAGTAGTCTATGGCTACGATGAGGAATTTTAGCCCTCCTGCTGCAACTGGAAAAGGGCCTGCGATGTCAATGCCCCATTTGTAGAATGGCCATGGTGAGGTAATGGGTGTTAGCTCTTGTTGTGGTTGGCGCGGAATTGGCCTGTGTACTTGGCAATTGCTGCATTTTTTTATCATATCTCGCGCATCGCGGTGCATAGTCGGCCAATAATACCCTGATCGTAGAGCGCGCTCTACAACAGACCGTGGTCTTGAGTGCATGCTACATGATCCGGCGTGGATTTCTCGGAGTACATAGTCTGCTTGAAGAGGTCCAACACATCGGAGCCAAGGTTGCAAGAAAGAACGTCGGTAGAGGATGTTGTCTCGTAGTTCAAATCGCTGCTTTGTGCACCGCACTCTTCGAGCGTCCTTATGATCTTGTGGTAAGACTCCTTTGCTAATGAATTCAATGATAGTTGTCATCCACGTATGATCTTGTTCTTCTATCACTGTGGATACTTCCATCTCCAAGATTGACTTGTTTTGTAGGGTTTCTACCAATACCTGTTTTGGTAAGTGCGCGAAGCTTGTAGGTGCAATCTTGCTAAGCGCATCAGCTTTCCTGTTGTCCCCTCTAGGTACTTGTTTTATTGTGAACCTATCAAAGTTTTGAATTAGGGACTTAGTCTTTTCCAGGTATTGGATCATGTGTTCATCCTTGGCTTCATACTCACCTAGCACATGGTTAGCTACTAGCCTAGAATCCACGTTTGCCTCCAGGTTGCGTACACCCATTTGGATTGCAATACGCAGTCCAGCGAGTAGGGCTTCGTATTCTGCCTCATTGTTTGTGGCTGTGAATTCGAAGCGTAGTGCATAGGTGAATTCCATTCCTTCTGGATTAGTAAGAATAAGGCCTGCGCCTTTTCCATCCACGTATGAGGATCCATCTGTGAACAGAATCCAGGGTTCCTGTAGATCTGTTTTGGTTGTTGAGGTTGGACTATCGGTATTTGGCTTTTCAACAATGAAATCGACTAATATCTGCCCCTTGATTGCAGTGCGTGGTCTATACGAGATGTTATATTCACTTAACAACACACTCCACTTTTGTAGCCGCCCTGATGCGTCAAGTTTAGAGATAACTTGTTTGATTGGCTGGTCTGTGATTACAGCTATTGGGTGTGCCTGAAAGTATCTGCGCAGTCTTTTAGCTGCGAATACTAGAGCTAAGACCAGCTTTTCCATGGCGTTGTAGTTAGTATTTGTCTTCTTCAATGCTTTGTTTACAAAGTATATGGGTGTCTGGACGGAGTTTCTATCTGTCAATAGTATTGCGCTAACTGCTCCGTGGGTTGCAGATAAGTACATGATCAACTCTTCCCCTAGTCGCGGTGCGACAAGTTTGGGGAGTGATGCCAGATGTCGTTTTAGCTGTTGGAAAGCTTCTTCTGCTTCCTCAGTCCAACGAAAGTCTCCCTTTTTGGTGCACTTCGTGAGTGTTTTGAAGAGATGGAGTGATTTGTCTGCTGACTTAGATAAGAAACGGTTTAGCCCAGCTAGCTTTCCGTTTAATGACTGGACTTCTTTGAGTGTGCGCGGTGAGGGAAGATCGATAACAGCTTTTGTTTTTTCTGGGCAAGGTTTGATTCCATTGGGTTCTATTAAGTATCCGAGGAACATGCCTTCTATTGCGCCAAAGGTGCACTTCTTGGGATTTAACTTCATGTTTATTTTTCCCAATGTTTTGAACGTTTCCTCGATGTCGCGCACCAATTCATCCTCTGTATGGCTCTTGATGACAAGGTCGTCAACGTAGACTTCCAAGTTTCGACCTACTTGTTTTTCGAAAGCTGTGTCCACTAATCGCTGGTATGTTGCGCCTGCGTTTTTTAGGCCAAAGGGCATTTTCGTATAGCAATAGACCCCTTGACTTGTGTGGAAAGCTGTTTTTTCTTCGTCCTCTACTGCCATATGGATTTGATGGTATCCTTTGTATGCGTCTAGGAAGCACTTGAAAGAATATCCGCACAGGGATTCTACTTTCGAGTCTATCTCCGGCAGTGGATAGCAGTCCTGTGGGCATACTTTGTTGAGGTCTGTGAAGTCCACGCACATCCTCCAACTGCCATCACTCTTCTTTACCATCACTGGATTAGAAAGCCAGTCGTGATAGTATACTTCGCGCATGATGCATGCGTCTACAAGTTTGTGTACTTCTTCCAGAATAGCTTTTGCACGATCTGGGGCCTGGTCGCGCTTCTTCTGTCGTATTGGGGGATATCCTTGTCAGATTTGTAGCTTGTCTTCTGTGATAGAGCGTGGCACTCTGGTCATGTGCTTTGGTTCCCATGCAAAGATATCTAGGTTCTTTTGCAAGAGTGCGCACACAGCTGCTTTACCCTTGTCAGATAAATATCCTCCAATCGAAATTTGTTGATCTGGGTAATCGGGGTAAATATTGACCTTTAAGTTTGGTGTTTTTTCTGTGCGCTGTTCTGGAATACTCTCCACCTCACTGGTTACTGCGTTGCATTCTTTTGGTGGTACCGTGGTGTTATAGAGGGTGATAACTCCTCCTTCCACTAGAAATTTGAGCATCCCATGTGCTGTGGATGGTACAGCGCGCATGGATGATATTCCAGGTCTCCCAATGATGCCATTGTATGGTGAGGGAGACTTGATTACCATGAAATTTATCCATGTTGCTGTTGAGTGTAGTTCATCGCCCACAACTACTAGCAAGCGCAATTGTCCCATAGGCCAAATCTTTTCTCCTGTGAATCCAGTCAACGAAGTTGTGGCCGGTATCAATTGACTTTGTATCTCAGGTCGTAGCCTTTTGAAACAATGATCATATAGGATGTCTGCGGATGCCCCCCATCAATATACATGCGGTGGATATCATGTCCCCCCGTATGTATTTCAATAGTTAGTGGCTCTACTACTGCGTTGTCCGCAGCTAGAGTAGGGAAGGATATCTCTTTTTCTGGAGAGAATTTTTGACTGACTTTTTGTTTATCTTGCGTTGCCATGACTATATCATGTAGATGATGTCAGCTTTGTCTTTGGGAGGTTGTTTCTTGCCTCCATTCCTTTACTTGTCCTTCCCTTCTTTGATGTTTTTTACGAGGTGGTCCATTCTGCCTTCTCTTACTAATTTTTCAATCAGTTGTCGTAGCTGGACACACTCGTTGGTTGTATGGCCTTTTTGGCCATGGTATTCGTAGTATCCATTTCCTATGCGCTTGTCCTCTGCGGTACGCATTGGTGGAGGTTTTGGGAAGTTTGCACCTTCTGTTACAAATATTTCCCTCGGAGTCTTTGTAAGCGGGGTATATTTGTCATTTTCTCTTCCATTGCGATAATTCCTGCCGCGGTTGCTATTCTGATCGTTGGATTATATCCTAGGCTGTTCTTGTTGCCTATAATTTGAGTAGCCTTTTTTGCTGTCCGCAGCGGCTGCTTCTCCTTGTATGAAGGATCTTGTGCGCTTCATTAGCTCATCGAATGTTTGGGGAACCTTGTCGTTTAGCTTCCGAATGAGTTTGGGGTTATTAATCCTATTCATGAACCCTGAAATTTTTAGGACTTCTGGACACGCTTTGACATGTATACACTCATCTTTAAAGCGTTCCACATAATCACTAGTTGATTCCCCTTTGCGTTGTTTTACTCTGGCTAGTTCAACAGGGTTTTTAGCACACTTCTTTCTTTGGGTAAAGTTTAAACGGAATGCTTTCCGTAATTCTTCAAACCCGTAGATGCTCCGTCGTGGGAGCTTGCTAAACCGCGTGCGCGCATTCCCTACTAAGGTGGAATTAAACATATGGCACCACACAGGTTGTGGCCAATTTTCGATGGTAGCGGCCGACTCAAAAATTTTTAGGTGGTCATCCGGATCACCTGTTCCATCATATGTTTTGACATTAGTGGGCATGCGCCTCCTTTTGTGATCGGAGTAATCGCTGATGCGTCGTGTAAATGCATCAACTTTCTGGCGTCGCCTCGGAAGAGACATGTCTTCGTCTTCTTCTTCGCGACGTCTTCCAGTGTCATGTTTCCTTATCCTCGTTGTCCGAGGAGTCATTGGAGGAGGAGTAATCTCTTTTGCGGCGCTTGCGCCGGCTTCCTTCAGACGAAGAGCTTGAGGGGCTTTCGATTGGGGATATTCTTCTCCCTAATCTATCATGAATTCTTTTGCTCCCAGACCTGGAGGAACCTTCGCTTGGTGAGTGTTGAGGTCCTAATCTATCTTGTATCCCTCGACTACCAAGTCTGGAATGAACATTAGTGCGCCTCTCTCCATCTTCATATTCCTCTGAATATTGTGAGTCAGATATCGTACCCAGCCTATCATGGATAGTGGTACGTTTTTCATTGTTTTCGCGTCTTCCTCGTAGGTGGCGCGGTGGTGATGCTTCGCGTTCAGGACCAAAGTTGAGCCGGGCTTGCAGGCTCGTATTCGACCTTCTCCTCACTTCTTCTTGCATAAGGGCGGTTAGAGTTTCGTAATTTTGGGATACAAAATTACTCAGCGTTAAGTCAGGTGCGTCCTCATTTGCTGCAAGAATATCTGCCTCAGTATTGGGTACCCTATCCCTGTTAGGTGCGCCCGGAGGCACAGTGTTGTCCACTGTAGGTGCCATTTAGTGAGGAGTGTTGAAGAGGGTGCGTTGGAGTTCTTCAACGCTTGGGACTACGGTGGTGACGTGGGTAGTCCTTATAGGCAATTCTACCGCTGGGAGAGGTTGGGTAGGTCCCGTTTCTTGGTGACCAGGTATACTGGTTGTCCCAGAGGCATGCCTAGGGGTTGAATCTTGTTGATTCTTCCTCTGGGGGTCACGTGTTTTTTCCATTTGCGGAGTCCGCTGGCTTGAATTTTTACTCTTTGTCATTCTAGTTCCTTAGTTCTTGGTGTGGGTCCCATGGATGGCGCCACTTGTTGATACAAAAGTTGGGCGTTCATAGTTTGGGCTCTTGCTCTCGTACCAATTCGCTTCTTAATGCTTGAAACCTGCGCACTAAGAAAATAAACCAACACCGTTAGGCTTATCGTGGGATTGTCTCCCACGATTATCCTCCGGCGTGAGAGTAAGTAATCGGTTTTTAGGGTTCTCGTAAAGAGTTTAGGGTATGTGAATCGTACCTTTAATGAGAATTATGTCATTCCTTATATAGGTGCAGAATCCTCATAGGTTTCTTGCTCCTTACTCTTCGCACGCGTGGTGCTTTTCCAGGTTAAGGATATATATTCCATAATTAGGAGATCCTTATCTATGCCCAGGTAGTTTGGTTGGGCTTGGGTCTACGTGAGCCCAATCCCATTATCAATGCGGCCCAAGTTATAATAGCCCACTCATGGTGGTTTTGGGCCTTAGTGATGTTTATCATTTGGGCTCGTGGCCCAAATATAGACTATACGTTATCAAACTGCTAACTCAAATCTCTCAGCAATTCTTTACCCGCTTATGAAGTCGTTGTACAATACACCGAATGTCTATGCATTTGTTGTATGTGTATGTTTGAGTTTTTCATAGCTTTCTCGCAACGACATATTATCATCGTTTGCGCATGTACAAAGACCCTCACACTCTTTTAAACATGTAGAAAGACCCTCACACTCTCTTACTCGTCAAACACTCCGACCATAAGTATATAATTTGACGAATCAAGTTTGTATCGATTCAAATTTAAGGTTAAAGTTGTAAAAAATTAAATCAAAATAAAATACCCCACTAAAATGGAAAAATAAATTAATAAATAAATAAATAATAATAATAATAATAATAATAATAATAATAATAATAATAATAATAATAATAATAATAAATCATGAAAGTATATCAAAATGAATATTGAATAAAAGAGAAAAAAATTAAAAATATGATGAAAATAGATCATAAAAAAATAATAATTAATAATATATTTCAATTCAAAAATAAAAGTTAATTTTAATTGAGAGGGACACATGTTATTCTAGGATGTGGTTCCCTACCATTTGTAAAGAATGAGATGAACGATCAAGATCGCACATCCTTATCTTAATTTTTATTAGGACACAAAACTTAAATACTTTATATAATAATATAGATTTCAACATTATCTAAACACGTTTTAGCTCTAATTTAATGGAAAAATAATGAAAACATTATTATATGATGAGTTATAGTCTCCTCCGGATAGTTGTGAAGAGATTATCACACTTAGGCTATTAAGAGGAAGAATAGATAGTGAAGTAATAGCACATGTTAGAACAGTACTCCGGAATAGCTGGAGTGACGAACGTCACTCCATGTCCAGAGGCAATGGCATGCAGGTTAGGACTACTTCGGAGCTAAGGTTGTACCAGCAGACAGTTATTGTATGATAACGTACGAATGGAGTAGAGTGGTCCACAAAGGCCACCTGTGATATCAAGACAAGATGGTACCCCGAAGGCAGCGCCTGACCTCATCATCGATTTGCTCGTTGGTCCTAGACGACAAAATCATCTCCACAATGCTTGCGCCGTGGAGCCAAGTTCAGGTAGTATAAATAGAGACGTTCTCTTAAATGAACGACATACACATTCATACTCCGATACAGACTATTTCTTACTCTGCTATATTATCGCATATTTTTCATACCAAGCATATACTTATTCTCACGCTAGAGCTTGGTCTTAGATTAAAACCCCGGGGAGAGCTAATAGTATTCTTTCTTATTTCAGTCCAAAGGACGAAGGAATTAGCACTAATCTCCGAGGTCAAAGGGCTAAAGAAGTGGTTACGGAAATTGTTTCAACATTTGGCGCTATCCATGGGACCCTTATGCCAATTTACTTATCCTAAGTAAGGACGGTTGTACGGGGACATCTCATCCAGAGGGAGAAGTACACTTGAACAATGGAGAACAAGGGATTGAGAGAACTCCCTTGGGAGGATCCTCCAATCCTACCAGACCTATTCAGGAAGGGCTTTCTCCTGCTTACATAAAAGAGAATATTGATCTGTTGCGGACCATGATCTAAGAACTAGATAAGTGTGGTAAAGAGAAAATGGCACCTCAAAGACTCTCTTACGAAGATTCGGAGGATGGGGAATCAAAGAAATTGTGGAAAAGTTCTTCATCCGATGGATATGGGAAGGATTCCTCTGGCAGATCCTTTAAGTTAGCTCGGAGTAGAAGTCGAAGCTCATAAGCACCGAAAGAGTGCCTCAAAGCAAAACTCCAAATCCAAGTCTCGTCAAACTGTCAGGTCGAGAAGGTGAAGCAAATCCAAGATAAGAAGCACGGGAAGATCCCTATCCTGTTCCGAGAGATCCCTAAGAGAGAGCTATGAACCGGAGTCAGAATACGACAACAGGACGGAGGATAGCTCAAGGGACTTGAGCACACCTTATAAATGGTGAAAGCCTACACCCTTCACATCAATATTCACGCGTTTCAGGTACCATCGAAGGGCAAAGATCCACAGAAAGATCCGAGTATATGAGGGTAATAAAGACCAAGAAGATCATCTCAACATTTTCTCAGTCGCAGCTGAACAGGAGGAGTAGCATATGCCTGTTTGGTGCATGATGTTCCGTCGAACCTTAGGAGGTTCTACGAGGAATTGGTTTGATGACATGGACCCAAAGTGTATAGATGGGTTCGAGGAGCTCAACAGGAAGTTCTTGGAGGAGTTCGCGTAACAAAAGAATTACGCGAAGGATCCAACAGAGATCCATTGGATCAATCAAAATTCAAATAAGGGGATCCAAGCATTTATGGATCGTTTCAAGGCAAAAAGTTCACACATCAAGGGAGAAGAATAAGTGGCAGGTGGGTGTTTAATTTGGGTCGGTGTAAATGAAAAGTGGTTGGATAGGTATGTGTTATAATTGAGATATAAGTGACATGGCAAAACACAAATTTGACATGGATGGTAATTAACTTGGTACACATAAGCACAACCGGCTGAGGAGGTTAGAATTCACACACAATAACCCTAAATAAATTTGAATTTTACGCAAAATAACTCAAAAAACTTAACACTACTCAGAATAATAAATTGTGTCAAGTATAATACATTTGTGGATAATTATCCCTATTTTCTAATCCCCAAACACATAAAGTTTATATTCATTGTCCGAACCTAATCCTATTTAAAAATTTGTACGTACATGGTTTAAAAGTAGAACATGGATGACAGTAAATTAATTTAGTTGTAAAAAAAAAAAAAAAAAAAAAAAAATTGTAGATGCACGAGATTATAAGTATAAGTACGTACAAAAAAAAAAATAGTTAAAACATAATTATTAATTTTATTTATAGTTTGAACCTTATGGGTAATATTACTTTTACAAATCATTAAACAGTGCAAATTCTTATATCCTCGTGTATTAAACTAAAATTGATTTATGTCTAAACCCCGTAAACAAAACAACTAAAAGATTTAAGTTGACTATTAAATAACGCACCATTCATTAAACCAAATAATATCGTCATTTAAATCATGTAAACAACTAAAAGGATTTACACAAAACGAAGATCAGCACCTTTGAAAACTTTAAAGCGAACGAATACATAATGCTCTACCATTTATTTAATCTTATAAGTGCATATATAGAATGTCTAAACAAGCTCCCCTATCAAATTACTTAAATCACATCTTCCATTACATGATTCCACAACACTTACCATCTCTTGGAAAGCATTAACACTACATGGAACCACTAATCCATTCTTTTGGGTGAACCCGAACTCATTTGACGACTTCTCTAGCAACATTTTGAACACAGGATGAGAAAGGTAGCCCATTAGGACAACAAACCTACGTCTCTCCTCCCCTATGTATAGCGTGAAAAACCCGGGTGGGGTTTTGCTAGATGGCGACGAGCAAGAATAGTATAAACTTGCTTCTTCTTCATCATCCTTAAAAGACCTTTTGGGTTGTGACGACTCATCAGAACATCGTACCTTAGCCTTCTTGGTAAGGATCTTGAGTGAGCCTATTCTCTTCATTTATTCTTGAAAAAAAAGAGATATGTGTTGTATAATGGCATGGGTAGAATTGGTTGGGCAACTTCCTTTATATATCAGTTAGCAAAATGAGTTGAGTGTTATTTTTGTTTTCTGGTATTATATACTAGACGAGTACCCGTGCATAGCAACGGGATTTTACAGCGACAAATAGTTTATTGATAAAAAAAGTTTATAGGTTATAAACGAAAAATAATGTTTTGAAACCCGGTTCGACCCGGGTGGTTCAACCGGTTGAACCATTCCGGTCGAAAAATAGGTCGATTTAAACCGGGTCAACTAGTTAGGTTGGGTCGAAAACGGGTCAAACCGCCGGGTTTGAAGCGTCCCGGGTCAACCCGGTTTGAGTTTTAATTGGTTGTATTTAATTTGGTAGATATGTTTTTTAATTGGTTGTACAATGTGAATAAATCATTGTACTTTTAAGTAAAGGATAATGTTTTGAAACCCGGTTCGACCCGGGTGGTTCAACCAGTTGAACTCTCCGGTCAAAAAATAGGTCGATTTAAACCGGGTCAACTTGCTTGGTTGGGTCGAAAATGGGTCAAATTACCAGGTCAACCTGGTTTGTGTTTTAATTGGTTGTATTTAATTTGATAGATATGTTTTTAATTGGTTGTACAATGTGAATAAATTATTGTACTTTTAAGTAATGGGGTGTTTTAATTAGAGTATTAATTACATTAATTTTCTCTCACATTTGACTTTCAATACTCAACTTTCAAGACTCAACATTTCAAGACTCAAAATGGGACCGAGACAAAAAGTAGCGCAAAAAAGACACCAACTGATGAGGCGAAAAATGGTCCGTTTTTAGGGGGTCATTTAAGCTCGAATCCGACTTTATTTGATCAAATATTGCCCTAAATCGTTCCTTTTGTGATTTTAGGTACTTTGGGAGAGAAATCTGGAAAAGGAAGCAATTCGGACGTTTTTGGAGCATAAAAATGAAGAAAACGTCAAAGTCTTAATTTTCCATGTTGGGAACAGTAGGTGACGGCGTCAAGAGCAAATCCTTGACGGCGTCAAGAGCAAATTTCATGAATTTCCATGACGACCCAGTAGAGTTTTGACGGCGTCACGTAGGAAGGGCGTCAAGAGTAAAAGAGTCATGACGGCCTGGAAGTGTATAACTCTTGACGGCGTCAGAAGTAGATCTAGGCAGTCCGAGAAGAGTTTTGGCGGCGAGGTGACGGCGTCACATGTTTCTTCTTGACGCCGTCAGACCTATTTTTCTATATATAGTTTTCTAATTTTCACACAAAAAAATGAGAAGTTTTGGAGAAACCCTAAGTACGATTTTGGTGCAACTTTTACAGGTTTTTCAAGGGTTCCAAACCCTTGATACCTTGCATTGTAATTGAGATAAGTGTTCTTCTAATTCAATCAATATGTCTATGTGTTGGTTGTCTATATCTTGTTCTTGTCTCAATTTCATTATGCTAGGCTAGATCTCTTTTGTGTTTGCTTAGATCTAATGAAACCTAGATATTGATTATGTGTTGATTACTTGTTTATTCTTGTTTTGGATAAATGATTTATATGTTAGGCTTAAGAAAACTGGCAGATCTCCAAATTGTAACATGCTTGAACGTCTTAAGAAACATGAACCGAGGCGTACTAGGTCTTTATTTGTTGTATTTAATGCATGAGCCACTGTTTACAATCCCTATAGTTGTGCTGGGCATGGTGTAGGAGGAGATAAGAGCTCATAGAATTGGGGAGTTATGTATGCCACCCCATGAATGGTATTAAGGAATACAATCCGTCATCCATGCAATTATAACAAGTAATTAACGTGTAAAAGATATCTAGGGAGTAATGAAATCTAAGTAAACACATTTTCTCCAATTACTGCTCACAACCTCAGTATAAATTAGCTTATTTTCATTTTTAGTATTTTATTTTGATTGCATCTTAGTATTGGGTTAGTTGAATAGCAACTAATTCCGCCCACTCTTCCAAAACCCGAGATTTTAATTGCTTTCTAAAAAAAATATAAAAACACAAAAATAATCATCCCTCACCTTTAGAACTAGTATTTAGGTTTTCTAATCCTAGCGACACTATTCCTAAGCTGAATGATCAATCCCCCGGTACTTGTCACTATACTATACTACAACGATCAGGTACACTGCCTGGTGGGGGTTGTAAGCTTCTCGAGATCCCTCGAGAGGTAAAGCCTGTTGCGATTCCCACCATCCGGTTTTCTTTAGTCTATCTTATTTCTTCGTGCCTTTGTTCGTAACTCTTTACCATCCGACATCATGGAAGGTGGTAACATCTTTGAACCCGTCATCCCACCACAACAAAACCCACCATTAGAACCCCTTAGGCCCCGAACCTTAGGAGAGTACTCCCGACCTAGCCACCAAGGCTACCGAAACACCATTGAGCTCACCGGAGCCAATGTGACCCCCTTGCGATCCAACACCATCCGGTTGGTGCAAAGCGGATGTGCATTCCATGGACTTCGTTCCGAAGATCCAAACCAACATCTTAAGGACTTTCTCAAAATCGTAGATTCCATAGACCTAGATGTTGAAACTAGAGAGACAACCCGATTACGCCTATTCCAATTCTCTCTACGGGATCAAGCTAGTCAATGGCTTGAGCGTTTACCCGCGGGATCCATCACCACATGGGACAATCTCGCCAATCGCTTCCTTACCCAATTCTTTCCGCCGGAAAAGACTGCAATGCTTAGAAGGGACATTTTGATGTTTGAGCAACAGCGGGGTGAAACTTTCTACGAGGCTTGGGCCCGTTTTAAGGATCTCCTCCACAAGATCCCTCATCATGGCATAAACCTTTGGTTATTAGTCCAGATTTTCTACGACCATGTTGATTATCACACTAAGCGCACCATCGACAGGGCCGCAGGAGGTAAATTGCGTGATAAGAATGCCGAGGAGTCTTGGGCAATTATCGAAGAGCTCACTGTTGATAATCATGAGATGTGGGAATTTAAACATACGATAGAAGTAGCCATCAATGCAGTCTCGACATCTGGAGGAACCACCGAAATCCCCGATGAACTCCTATGCAAACTTGAGGCAAAAGTTGACTATTTTGAGGAAAGGCAAAGGAGACCTTTAAGTCCTAGACAAGCCACTGTCAATTCTGTCTCAAAACCAACTTCGGCACCATTATCTGAGTCACCTTCTAGAGAACATGTCGAGACTTTTCAAAGGTGCACCCCACCTTGTTCCCCTCCCAAGGAACTTAGCTCGCAGTTTGAGGCTAGGATGAGAGAATATATGGCAACTCACTCAGATCAGCTTGCTAGATTCGAAGAAGCAGTTTATAAGCAAAAAGAGGAAATGCAGGAGAAAATGAATGAGATGTTGAGTCTATTGGAGGAGTATGCCAACCAGAGAACCCCCGAATGAATGCTACTAAGGAAAGAAAGCGCCACTCCCACCACCCAATTTGTTAACTCCATCACCATTGTCCAAAAAGATAACGAGAAGATAGAAACTCCTGCTAAACGGACCTTAGAAAAACCACCAGAATCTCAACCTTTGAGTTACTACCTGAAGCATGATATAAACAAAAACACCATAACAAATTGGATTAAGGGTGATGGGCGTAACCAATCCTCCGGACAGGTTCCTGAGAAAGAGGAAGAAGAGGAAGATGAGTATGATACGCTTCCTGGAGGATCAGTATTCGAGAGGTTATTGGTACAGAAAGTGGCTACTAAGCAGGTAGCATGTGGGAACTTTGAAATACCAACGAGCATCGGGGACTTGAAACATCTTAGTGCTTTCGCCGACCAAGGATCGGAAGTAAATCTTATGCCCCTAACTATTTACATCCAACTAACGTCAAAAATGGCAGCACCTACTCGTGTTAGGTTATCTCTTGTTGGACACTCGTACATATACCCCCTAGGAATCGCAGAAGATGTATTAGTTAATGTTGCAGGATTCATGTACCCCGTTGATTTTATGATCATCGATGATAAAGGGGATGGATGCATGCCAATAATCCTTGGGGCACCATTCCTCACCACCGCTACGGCTGTCATTAAGTATGAAGGTAGGAAGATTGAGCTTAAATCTGGAAAAAGAAAGATTAGCTTCCCCATGACCCCGCGAAGTGGGCATGAGAATTTGAGTTGGAGAATGATTAAAAACAACATTGGCACGACACCCATTCGTGTTCAGAATAAGATTCTTGCATGGGAGGCAAGAATCAAAAGTTATAAGAAAGCTAAGGATGAAAGAAGAAAAAGCAATAAGGTTCTGGTTGAACTCGAACACACTCGACACGAAAAAAATCATACACCATTTGTGGAAGGGAACTTGGTGCTCTTAAGACACTCGGAAATAACAATACCACCCGATAAACCAAGTCCTTGGTGGTATGGGCCTTTCACAATTGAAGGCGTGAGCCAAGATGGGATGGCTAACCTAAGAAGTAAATTAGGTGGAGTGGTGATTGCGAGTATTGACAGATTGAGGCACTACCACCATAACAGTAATGATCGCAACTATATGGGGTATATCATTACCAATGATGAGATCACGTAGTAACCCATGACCTTGAGTCTAGCTACAAGACTCGTAAATAAAGAAAAGCGCTTCTTGGGAGGCAACCCATGTTTTGTGTGATTTTATTTGTTTGTTTGTTATTTGCTTCCGTATGCATGTTTAATTTTTATTGTTGGTTGATCATGTTTCTCAATTAAAGAGTGGAAATACTTTACTTTGTTGTTTTGGCCTAGTCTTAACTCCACCTAGAAGTATTTTTGCAAAAGATAAGTGTAAGGGGAAACCCCAAATATGTTTTTAAGAAACAAACCGATCATGATTCTCCACAATATTAAATAAACATGTATATTCGTATTTGTTAGAGTCAAATGCTTGTATTGAGTCATAATGAAGTTTTGCAGGATTTTACAGGAAGTAAGACCAAGTTTTTCCAGAAATTTTCCGGAAACTTAACATAAGAATTTCTGCAGGTCCATTCTGACGGCGTCAGAGTTTTACTCTTGACGGCGTCAGGAGTTAAAATATGGAAATTTTACCGGTTTTGTTTTTCTAACGGAGTCTTATGGTTTTTGTGAATTATTAAGTTTTATAATCTCCAGGAGATCTGCAAACTTCATTCCACAAGCATTATATCTTATCTTGTTTTCTAGGACTTAGAAACTTATATAGGATGCCGCCGATTTTACACGAGGTTGTCTTGTCTATTTTGTCAGGTTTTACAGGTTATGTATGACAAGGAGATGATTTATATTCTGGAAGGGAAGCTTTGATTGTTCATTTTCTTGGAGGAAGATCTAACCTGGCCATCCTATTATCCATACCGAGCGAATCAGGGGAGTATTTGATTTCATTCTCTTTACTTGTTCACTTTTACATTCTTTACTTGAACATTGGGGACAATGTTCATCTTAAGTGTAAGGGGAGGGTAAAAAGATGATACCTTACATATGCACTTTCGCTTGAGTTTGTTTTGTTTAATGGTAGATGTGTAATAAAACTATGAGAAATACTTGTTAGTGCAATTTTAGCGCCAAATTTAAATTTTTTTACAACATTTAGGAGTGAAACTTTAGCCATAGCAAGCGTCTCATGGATAGGAGATTGTATGACTAGCACATAACCGTATATTCAGAAAAATTTTCCACCCTAAATATGTGAGGTTCGCCTTTAGATTTGATAGGAAAAGCATTTACTATTAGTGTTTATGAGTGTACCGGTAGCATTTAGATTCTAGAACTTGCGTTAGTGATGCATCCCGAGACCGCTAGTGAGACTACATTCGTGTGGTATGATTTACTACATGATAAGAGGCATTAGGATCACCCTTGTGTTAAACCCGTATCATAATTACTTGACCATTTAAGTCATATTACTTGGCTAGTTAAGTCAACTAATTTTTCCCCACACCCTTAGCGTTGTACTCATTTTTAGTACACGATACCCCTAGTACACCCCTCCGAGCCTATCCTTTTGTTTCTAACTTTAAGCACTTTACTTAAAGGAAGAATTTGTTACACCCCACTTAAATGTACACCCAAATCGCCTTAGCCTTCCGTGTATGCGCTCATTTTTAGTGCATTATTGTTATTTGTTAAACCCTAAGTTAACTTTCTAATTGATTACATGGTTGCTAAGTCGAGTCATATCCTTGTACATATTGTTTTGGGACGATGGGGACTCATGGGTAAGTACTTATTTTATGGAGTAATGGGGAAGAACATCATTTATTACCCCCATATGTACGTTAATCTTAAAAGTGCTCCAAGTGTTTTGATTTTCTTAATTCGAGTCATTAGATTAGTTTAATGTAAAGTATGTAAAGATTCAAGTGTAAGGGGAATTCTCATCCCCTATGATGTATTATTTTGGATGGTAGGGTAAGAGTGTATGCAAAAAAAAAAAAAAAAAAAAAAAAAAAAAAAAAAAAAAATCGAAAAAATCAAGAAAAAGCTAAAAAAAAATAAATAAATAAAAATATATAGAAAAAGGAAAAAAGAGAAAAAAACATACGGACTACCATCCCTTTTTATTCTATGTTCAATTTATGTTTTTGTTATTTCTCATTTATTAGCTTAAGTCGAGTCTAGTCTTGGCTTAGCAACGCCACATTGTACATGTAATTGACCAAGATTGTTAACTCGCCACCAGTAAAACTTCCTTTATCCAACAAAACCGTGTATTTCATATCTCTACACCTAACGTTACAACCCTTTAAAAGACCTCTTTGATAGTTTATCCTAGGTGCTTACGCCATGTGGTGGAGGTTTGATTCTTTCCCAAGCCTATGGTAATCTATTTTGCTATGACAGGTAGTGAGAGATATCTTCCGTTTCCATATTGTAATTTACATTTTATTACACCCGAGAGATGTGAGTATCTAAACACTATTTGTGAGGTGCTTGTATATGACCTCCGTGCTTGTCTATTGGTCTTTAGTGGAACGATTAATTGTTGTAATTACTTTTATATTAGTGTTAAATGACCCCTAACTTGTATTTTGAGTAGAATAAAAGTGCATTTGCTTGAGGACAAGCAAATCTCAAGTGTAAGGGTATATGATGAGGCGAAAAATGGTCCGTTTTTAGGGGGTCATTTAAGCCCGAATCCGACTTTCTTTGATCAAATATTGCCCTAAATCGTTCCTTTTGTGATTTTAGGTACTTTGGGAGAGAAATCTGGAAAAGGAAGCAATTCGGACGTTTTTGGAGCATAAAAGTGAAGAAAACGCCAAAGTCTTAATTTTTCATGCTGGGAACAGTAGGTGACGGCGTCAAGAGCAAATCCTTGACGGCGTCAAGAGCAAATTTCATGAATTTCTATGACGACCCAGTAGAGTTTTGACGGCGTCACGTAGGAAGGGCGTCAAGAGTAAAAGAGTCATGACGGCCTGGAAGTGTATAACTCTTGACGGCGTCAGAAGTAGATCTAGGCAGTCCGAGAAGAGTTTTGGCGGCGAGGTGACGGCGTCACATGTTTCTTCTTGACGCCGTCAGACATATTTTTCTATATATAGTTTTCTAATTTTCACACAAAAAACGGATAAGTTTTGGAGAAACCCTATGTACGATTTTGGTGCAACTTTTACAGGTTTTTCAAGGGTTCCAAACCCTTGATACCTTGCATTGTAATTGAGATAAGTGTTCTTCTAATTCAATCAATATGTCTATGTGTTGGTTGTCTATATCTTGTTCTTGTCTCAATTCCATTATGCTAGGCTAGATCTCTTTTGTGTTTGCTTAGATCTAATGAAACCTAGATATTGATTATGTGTTGATTACTTGTTTATTCTTGTTTTGGATGAATGATTTATATGTTAGGCTTAAGAAAACTGGCAGATCTCCAAATGGTAACATGCTTGAACGTCTTAAGAAACATGAACCGAGGCGTACTAGGTCTTTATTGGTTGTATTTAATGCATGAGCCACTGTTTACAATCCCTATAGTTGTGCTGGGCATGGTGTAGGAGGAGATAAGAGCTCATAGAATTGGGGAGTTATGTATGCCACCCCATGAATGGTATTAAGGAATACAATCCGTCATCCATGCAATTATAACAAGTAATTAACGTGTAAAAGATATCTAGGGAGTAATGAAATCTAAGTAAACACATTTTCTCCAATTACTGCTCACAATCTTAGTATAAATTAGCTTATTTTCATTTTTAGTATTTTATTTTGATTGCATCTTAGTATTGGGTTAGTTGAATAGCAACTAATTCCGCCCACTCTTCCAAAACCCGAGATTTTAATTGCTTTCTAAAAAAAATATAAAAACACAAAAATAATCATCCCTCACCTTTAGAACTAGTATTTAGGCTTTCTAATCCTAGCGACACTATTCCTAAGCTGAACGATCAATCCCCCGGTACTTGTCACTATACTATACTACAACGATCAGGTACACTGCCTGGTGGGGGTTGTAAGCTTCTCGAGATCCCTCACAATGGTGAATTTACCTCAAAACCAGGAAAAAGGTATCTCTTTGGAGATACAGATTGGTTTGACGGAATTCACTCTGACGTTTTCTCCATAGAATTATTGGGCGAAATGTTAGAGGATTTAGGTTACTCAGATAGTACCCTTATGTTTACTCACTTTAGGATACCTGGGGAGTCACTGGATGGTGGTTTGCTACCACTAAAGTCTGACGAAGATGTGAAGACACTTGTGGAGTATGTTCCTATATTTACACAATTGGAGTTGTATATTGAAACCGGTGTTTCAATTGTTGAGTGTGAGATGATGGATCGAATGATGACTAAGGGCAAGGGTGTGGTGATAGAAGAAATAGTGGATGATGATATGAATGAGGCTGCTGGAAAGGCTGTTGATGGTGAGACTGGAAACAGTAGGAAATTACTATTGTTAGAGTGGCATAAAGAGTGGCATAAGACAAGACAACCTGAGAAGGCTGGACCTGTTTTTGATACTGATTCTGACAGTGACTTCCCACCAACATTTTGTGCCGAAAAAATGATTGCAGATCATACAAAAAGGATGAGTGATGAGTTTCAATTCAGAAGGTTGTTGGAAGAGATTGACCAAGACTTTATTGTGGAGGATTCAAGTGAGGAGTCTACAGGTTTGCTCGATTTTGATGATGCGTATTATGATGACACAAGTGATGAAGAGGTTGCTCAAGAATGGCATGATGATCCATATCATTTAGTTGATGTACCTGAACCTAAAGAGATGCATGCGATTGAAGAGCCTCAAGAGATTAGTGACATGTTTGCTGAAATAGATCAAGCATTGGATGAACTTGATGACGTTGTTGCAGCTGGAGAAGGAACAGAGGTGTATGCTCTTTATGCTCAACCAATTAGTTTCAGTTTGCTTCAACTTGTGGATGTTGATGGTGTTGATGGTGAACAAAGAGTTCGTGATGAGGATGTGATTCTAGATGAGCAGTGTGATGAAGTAGTTGGAGATGGCGAACAAAGAGTTTGTGATGTGGCTGCGATACCAGATGATCAGTGTGCTGTAGTGGTTGAAAATTATGAACAAAGAGTTTCTGATGTGGATGTGATACCAGATGATCAGTGTGCTGTAGTAGTTGGAAATGAGGGATGTATATCAGTTGTTGATGGAGATGTGATTAAGGACAAAGAGGTTGCTAAACAAGGAGATGAGCCAGTTCAAGTGCTTGAAAAAAATGGAGTTGGGCAAGATGGAGTGATCGCAGAGGACAAGTTTGAAGACCAAGGAAGATCAATCAAGAGGCGAAGACTGATGGCTGACAAAAACCCAAGGTTGCTGCTGACAAGAAACCCAATGATGATGCTGACAAGAATCCCAAGGATGATGCTAAATAATGGTTATGCTTTTATGTTTAGGTCAATAAATTGTTGTGATTCTGCTATGGTCTTTTAGTAGATCATTTATAACTATGTTTACTTTATTAATGTTTATGTATTGGTTATGTAATCTTAACTAGGTTCAATGGTTGCATAACATGTTATCAAATCTAATGGAAGCAAAAAAACTTGGCAATTTTGGGATGCCAAAAACTTGGTAACCTAATCGTTTTTCATTTATTACCCAAACACGCCTAAAACACAGTTTCACATGTACTTACCACGCCTATTTAAAGCCTATACCCCGAGTAACTTCCTCATCCATCCAGTAAACAAACACAATAAAACTATTTTGAATCAAATTTAGCAAAAGAATGTCTTAATTTGTCCTGCTTGAGGAACTCGCTGCTGCTGCTAATTCAACCGAGTTTCCATACCAGATGACGGTGTTTTTAGCTAGGGAGACAGAGCGTGATATCAAGTATGCTAAAGAGTTGTTTGTGGCATATCAAGAGATGCTTGATATTGTCGTTCAAAGGAACAAGATGATCTCTGAAATGGAACTGGTGCGTCCCTCGGTGCAGATATTCAAATGCTTGGAGTTCTTGAAGAAGCTTCAAAAGTCCGATGTTATGGAGCTTTTGGATTTGAAGAAGAAGATGGCAGAAGCGAAGCTCAAGCTCTTCAACAAGCACGCATTTGTCAAGGGACTTTAGAGTTTCTTTCATGGTCATCTTTGTTTTGATTGTTCCTTTTATGTTTCCATCCTTTTTATGAATGTTATGTTTGAACTTTAATGATATATTATGATTTTGTTATGTTTCTGTCATCTATGTTTTGTTGTGTTGATTTATTATGTTTTGCTTGTCAACCATTGGGTATTTTTGCAAAAGTCAACCATAATGTTATTTGCAAAAGTCAAAATTGATTGTCAATTTGGATAATTTTGGGTATTTTTGTGCCTGCGCATTACTTTTGTGCCTTCTTTTTAGATCCATTTTCGGTAATTCTGGGTATTTTGGTGCATGTACAATCATGTGCAAAAGTCAAACATGATTGTCAAAATGGGCAATTCTGGGTCCTATGTAAATATAACTACTACGAATTAGCCAAAAGATCAATAAATTGTTATGCTTCTGCTATGGTCTTTTTGTGGAAGATTATGTAATCTTAAGTTCTTAACTAGTTTCAATGGTTGTCAATCAATTTGATCCATTTTGGGCAATTCTGGGTCCTATGTGCAAAAGTCAAATATAACGAGTATCCAAAACAAAAGATCAAGGTAAGTTACATTTACAACCATAGCATTTACCATTCATCAAAAGATCGGGACCAAAAGGATGGGGTACATAAACCACTAAAACTAACACATCAACAAACAAACTACACTAATTGCCACAAAATGGCCAGACACCTTCCTCAAAACAAACATCCTCCAACAACGACAACACAAACCCATTCTCTTCATCCGGAACACTCACATCACCGGCATCATCCACATGTAGAGGCGGTGGCAGGCCCTGGGTAGGCGGCAGCAGGCTCTGGGGAGGCGCCATCACACTCTGGTAGCCTTGGTACTCCGTCTGATCAAACGTGGTAACATAAGCCGAAGTGATGGTGGGGTTCATGAGGTTTTTCCTTTTTGTGTTTTTCCGGCTACCACCTCCAACAGGGATGTCCCGGAGCACACCGCCATGGGTCCAGTGTCTGCGGCATCTACGGCAAAAGTGACGCGGCTGCGATGTGGTGTAGTTGTTATAGTAGCAAAACTTAGTGTCTTCTGAGAAACAACGGGGACATGGCCTTTGCTGTGGGCGTTGTGTCACAGTTGTTGTCACCAACGTTAAAGTCTCATGGTGAGTGTTGGTGGTGGTGGTTATGATGGCTGTGTTTTCTGACATTTGTGATTGCATTTTTTGCGTAATTGTTTTTTTACACCGGTCAACTCGAGTCGTGGTGGAGAAGATGTGGGTTGTAGGGGGGTTTATGGGGGTAGAGGTTTGATTTTACTTTGCGAATTTAGCCATTGAGGTCTAATCACATTGATACCAAGCATATAGGTGATTATGGCGGCAAATTTAATAAGTATGAACAGTAAAATGATGATACTACCCTCATGGACGTGGCACTTAACGGGAAAACTAACGGAAAAGGCCTCTCGGTGGCGATTTTGCAAAAATTCAGAACGTTGGTGTCTTTTTTGCGTTACTTTTTGTCTCGGTCCCATTTTTGCAATTTCATGGAACGTAAAGGACCATTTTTGCAATTTACCCCAACATGTTAATAGCCTTATGCTGAATATGACCTTCTAAGTTCTAACCAAGCATGCGGGTGCCTTCTGAGACTTTTACACAATTTTGGTGGCCCCTTAATTAACTACTATCCGTTGGGCTATCTCCCCCCAATTTTTTTGCCTGGCCACAGTAGGAAAATATTATTTTATATCAGCTACAGAAAAAACTACTATTATTTTATAACAATATATCCCCAACTTTCTTGAATGTTCTTCCATATCCACAGCCATTATCTTCTTCAACATCCGCAAAAAAAATAAAAATAATCGATCCATCTCATCTTTCATATTCTACAAATCCAAAACCTACCAAGATTCACAGATACTATCAACCCTAATCTAATTACTCATCAACAAAGACAAAGAAACAAAAGGGGTTTTGTTTAACACAGGTTCTTGATAATTTTCTGTTATTTTTTATGCTTTAAATTGTTATAAATTGTTAAAAAGATTATATTTTTATCAGTGTTGTGTTTGATTTGATTTATGTTGAATTGGGTTTCTTTATTTTTTTTGTCTTCAGATTTTACTAAGGATTTGGGGTCTGGGGTCTCTACAGCAGGTTTCAATTCATGGATTTGGGGTCTCAATTGCAGCAGTCGTGATGGTTGTTGATTGGTAATCCATGGTGATGGTTGTTGTTAAAGGTTTTTGTTATATGTTATTTGTGTTAATGTTTGTAAGTTTGTTGCTTAATTTTCATTAATATGTTGAAATGAACTTGGGATAATGCTAATTGTTGTTGTGATGATATATTTATGTTAATCAAGTTTACGAAGTTATATTAGGGTTGCTTATGCTTTTTCTTATAGTTAACAACTGATAAAGTGCTTAACAGGGGTTTTGTGTTACCTTATATAGTAGCCTAATGAGCTTTAACTAAATTTTTAAAATTTCATAAAAACACTTTCTTGCTTTCATGTTCATGATCAAAGTTTTTAATATTCCGGTAATATGAAAGTAATCGAAAACTGAATCTTTATCAAATTGCTTACCGGAGAAGCTGATGGATAAAAAGTTGAAGTGAAGGTTCCAAAAGGGTGTCTATTTATTCACTCCGAAAACAGGTAAAAAAAAGGCTGTAAAATGGACCATTTTTTGGTTTTAATGGTTTATGATTTCTACGACTTGGGGATTAGATATTTGTTTAAAGTTGATGGTTTGCTGATACGTGGGAATCGCACCAGGCTTTACCTCTCGAGGGATCTCGAGAAGCTTACAACCCCCACTAGGCAGTGTACCTGATCGTTGTAGTATAGTATAGTGACAAGTACCGGGGGATTGATCGTTCAACTCAGGAATATTGTCGCTAGGATTAGAAAGCCTAAAAACTAGATCTAGAGGTGAGGGATGATTCTTTTTGTATTTTTAGGTTTTTATAAAAGCAATTAAAAATCTCGGTTTTTGGAAGAGTGAGCGGAATTAGTTGCTAGTCAACTAACCCAATAACTAAAGATGCAATCAAAATAAAATAACAGAAATGAAAATAACCCTAATTAAACTAGTGGTGTGAACAATAATAGGGACAGTTGTATTTACTTAGGTTTCATTACTCCCTAGATATCTTTTACAGGTTGATAGTTTGTTACAATTGCATGGATGACGGGTCGTATTCCTTAATACTAGTCGTAGGGCCGTGTACAATATTCACTAACTCTATAGGAACCTACTTCACTCCTATGTCGAGCCGTTAGAAGCTCCTAACATGGGATCATTAGAATTCTTCTACGCATTAAATACAACCAAAAATCATAGTACACCTTTGATCATGTTTCTTAAGACGTTTAAGCATGTCACCAATGGAAGTCTGCCAATTTTCTTAAGCCTAACATCGAATACAATCATCCGTAACAACTATAAACAAACAATCAACCCATAATTAATATCTAGGTTTCACTACATCTGAGCAAACATACAAGAGATCTAGCCAAGCATGTTAAATTCAAGACAAGCGTAAGATATATTCAAACAACACATAGACATATTGAATGAATTGAAAGAGTACTTATCTCAATTGAACATGAAAGGTTTCAAAGGGTAAAAACCCTTGAAAAAGCTGTAATATTCGGACTAGGGTTTCTCTCCAAAGTTATACCCTACTTGATCTTCTTTAATGAATGAAAATTGCAAAACTATATATAGATTTTACAGGGTGACGGTGTCAAGAAGGAAAATCTGACACCGTCAACTCGCCACCCATAATGAAATCGGATTGCCTAGATCCACTTTTGACGCCGTCATGTGTAATATTACTCTGGGCCGTCACTAACATTGGGACCATGACGGTCTTGGGTGACACCGTCATGTCCATAGTGTAAAACTCTTCTGGATCGTCACGGGCTTTATCCACTTCCACCTCTTGTATTACTCTTGACGCCGTCACATAAGAACTCTTGACGCGTCAGATACTGTTTCCAGCAAGGAAAATTAAGACTTTTCCGTTTTCTTGACTTTTATGCTCCAAAAACGTCCAAAATGCTTCCTTTTCCAGATTTCACTCCAAAAGTACCTAAAATGACAAAAGGAACGATTTAGGGCATTACTTGATCAAATAAATTCGAATTCGGGCTTAAATGACCCCCTAAAAATGGTTCATTTTTCGCCTCATCATTTGACTTTGCGTGGCTATGATGGCCTGTTATTTGAATGAGAATTGTTATTGGTGTTTACCACCTGTTTGGTTGGATTTGCTTACGGTTAGATTATTTGCATTCTAGCACCGCATGCTTAATAAGCTTGCACCCATCCAGTCATTATGCCACGCCAAGGTAACACATATTCAACGAAACCCCTAAGATTGTGCCTTTTGTCTGTTCATCGATAGGTTCAAGCAAAAAGAGGTGAAGATCCAAGCTTCAGGCACTCATTTCTGCCAACGAGACTTTCATATTCAGCAACCTTATTGCATACTATACTATATAGAGCAAAGTTAACAGTCCACTCCCATTAGCTACGGATTTGGGTAGATATGTATTCTTAATTTGTTAGTAATATTTTGTACCTACTGTTATTGCAATCAGGTCTAGCTGCTCTTACCATTCAGCCAGCTGGAAACGACGATTTTGTGCTACTTGCAACCGTTAGCTTTTTATTTGGTGCTTCTATTTGTTCCAGGTATGCTCATTTACACACTCACTTCAACCCATTGCTTTCAGTTTGCTCTAATATGATATAGTAAGCAATCCCAAACACTTGGTATATAGGTGGGATACAAGTTAGGCACCTTCTACACATTCAATTGATTTATACAGAATACAACCTAATGTTGCAACTTGCTCGACATCTACTTAAAATAAGTTGATAGTAGCCGCACTCCATACCCATCAACCGCCACATGTGGTTGCTTCTCATGATTGTATATGTTGAACCATTAAAGTAGTACAGGTATTGTAAATCTATCAAGATCTCATCTCTTTGCGTTGTATTAGGAAAATATTACAATATTTACTTTTGACATTGGACTTCACCTATGCTTTTTTTCTTCAACTACTAAAAATAGTGGTGTGCTACTCTTTGTTCATTTATTTATTACAGATGTTGGCACAGATACTGGAACAGCTGGCATGCGCTCACAGGAAAACAATGATGACATACGGATGTTTCCCGAGGGTAAATTGCCTTCCTGTTATTTATATACTTAGGTTGTCCCATTGTTACTTCTATCTTTTTGCCCATTTTATTTGGTACTGTTTTTCGTTGCACTTGCAGACTCTAAACCCAGTGCTCATGTTATGATCACTAAAGTGACCAACTGTTTGGGAACTATAATCAATGGTTCGCTTTTTGTATCAACAATAAAACATTCGTACATATTTTACATCTTATTATCAATGGTTTCACATGTTTTCTTTATTTTGTGTCTCAGCAGTTGCAAACGCGCCGCCGTCTGAAGCTTCTTTACTCGATTGAGTCTCTTGCAGCTGACATACGACGTCAGTTACCTAGACGGGTATAAATTTTTTTGCCTTCACAGTTTATCATACACATTTCAGATATATCAATATGCTACATTTAATGCTTTTACAATTTTAATGCCGCTCGGCAGATATTACTGTACCGCGTGAAGTTCCAGTTCACACACCTGCAAAGAGACCTTCATCGCAAGTCTTCCCACCTTCTTGGGCCCCTTCTCTTGGCAATACACGGAATTTTTGCTGTCGTGCTTCGGGCAGCCAAATCAACCCCCAACGACTTCAACTGGAGAAGATTCCACCTCTGTTCACAATCAAGGTTCACACTTTCACTTATCTTCATATCTTTTATTGTTATGGGTTATGAACCTTATATTCCATTCCCTAATATGCATGTACTCTTATGGTGTGTTAATTTATGCATCCACAACTATACAGACTCCACACGATTCAGTTTCTATGCAGCAACATGCGAGCTCAGTTACCCAGACCGGTACGTGCTATCAAAAGAGGCCTCAGCGAGCATGATTGGATTGTTGGACTACTTTGACCAGGCGGTAATCTCAAACTAATAGATATGGGGTTTGAAGGTACGCAACATAATAATCTTTAGATCATTAAAAAGTTACTTAGTACTTAATGCTCATAGAGTATTTGGATAAACACTTTTAAGGGATGGAAGAAACATCTGATTCTCTTATCCTTTGGAAAGGCTTCGGTCTAGCAAGCAGAAACTTTCACAATGGATCGGAGTCATGTTGATAGGTAAAACTGTTTTTTTCATCTCTTAAAATGACTAATGTGTTATCCACGATTGCTTTCAAATACTGATTCGGTCACCAACAAAGTCCTTAGAAACTAATAAATGTTCTAAACTAATCTCGTGACACTGCACAACTTAAAATCACTTTCATGGAATAATAATAATGATCATACGAAACTAATTTACATAATTCGTATTCTGTATACTAATTAGACACTGCTATTTATTTCACGCTTCTTTTTGTTGTGCAGGTTTGCCGGCAACTCAGTTGTAGAGACACTAAGAGGTACAAGCCTGTTGTTTGTGGAAAATTCCTTAAGCAGAAACCAAAGGATGTCGCTGTTTTGGATGCGCCGAACATAGATTCCTAGGTGCGTCAGAATGGGTAAGTTTGTTTTTACCGACTCATCTTCATATTTATGCATCTGCTGGTGGTTTACTTTTGTTTTGGCGTGGCAACCTATTTGGTTTGCAGCCATACCGGATTACTTCCCTATCTAAGTCTCATTGGAAAGTAATCATTTACTTAATCATTTTGAATATTTGGGATTGATTGGCTTAAATACTTTCGCTGCCAATTTTTTTTCCCAGATGAAAAGATCAAAGGACAACGACCATTCCCAAACAAAAGCAGCACACCTTAGAACCTTTCAATATGTATTGCTGGTACACTCCCAGACACTAGACTGTTACTTAGCTTTGTATGTTGTCTTTGCAAATTCGAGTATTTGACTAATAAGAGGGTGTTTGGGATTGCTTATTCTGTTTAAACTAGAGTAAAACTAAGTCGATAGACAGAAATTTTGTACATGCCACGAACAACCCAGATTTAGTCTATTTGTCTAAGTGCTTAGTGACATTGGTGTAGATGTTGCATCACATGTGAATTTTATACACTACTTCTATTTTACTATGTAAAATAGATACTCTGGTAATGGATCAACCGGTTTGAGTCAAAGCAAGTAAAATATAGGTACATTTTGAAAGAAGTTGGATCAACTTTTGACCAAATGTGTTTCATAAATTGTAACCAAAAGTTTTAAATTTAACCTTAATGTGGCAATAACTTCAGGCTCCAAAAATTATTAGTACCTTAGTATTAAGTGTTGCAATGAATGTTGCAGGTTAGTGGATTCGACTTCCTTGCTGATGTACTGGATAGTCAATACTCTTGGAGACCTGAATAGGGAGAAAATGGAGGCATAAAAATGCAATGAAAGGTTTCTCAAAAGACGATCACGATAAGTGTCTGATTTTCTTTGTTGCTTTAGCAGCATGTCAGTAATATTGTATCCGTTTCAGTTTTCCTTGGATGTATCTTTGACACAATGTTCTCACGGCAACGCGCGGGTTCACCCACTCGTATTACTCTTATGATGAAACTTACTAGTTACTAGCGTAAATAATCATTTATACTGTACTTCATAAACTTATGAATACTTAATTTCTTAGATGAGGGTAAATAAACAGTTAACTAGATATATATGTTAAAGCTAGCAAAAATAACATATGTGGCATTATAAGTTTATAACTCTATGTATCTTAGTAAAATTAAAAAAATAAATCGGATATTAGGATATATGTTAACTTTCTAAAAAAAACCTTAAAGCTTTGATTGAATAATATATAACTTGAGACTTCATGCCTAAGGATTGGATATGTAAAACATTCACTATGTATGATATACTTTATAAATATCTCTAAAATTATCATGTTATTGTAGGAATGTGATAATCGATATATTGAATCATGAGTTCGGTACATAATAGACTATATATAATGTTACAATATGGGCCAAATACCACGGGCCTAATCACAGCCTAAACCCATCGTCTAACACTCCCCCACAGTTTGAGCGGGAGGAGACCGAACACTCAAGCTGTCACGAAATTCAGCAAACAAGGCAGACGGTAATTCTTTGGTAAAAATATCAGCATACTGAAACCGAGAAGGAACATGTAGAACTCGAACCTGACCAGTAGCAACCAAATCACGAACAAAATGAATATCAATCTCAATGTGCTTCGTGCGCTGATGCTGAACAGGATTAGAGGACAAGTACACGGCACTCACATTATCACAATAAACAATAGTAGCAGAGGACAAAGGTGTATGAAGCTCACGAAGTAAATTCCGAAGCCAACATGTCTCAGCAACAGCATTGGCAACTCCACGATACTCCGCCTCAACACTGGAACGAGAAAGCGTAGGTTGACGCTTAGAGGACCAGGAGAGTAAGTTTTTACCAAGAAAAACACAATAACCTGATGTAGACCGTCGTGTAGTAGGGCAACCCGTCCAATCAGCATCCGAATAAGCAACCAAGGACTCAGTAGTAGAAGAAAATAACTGTAAACCATAAGCCAGAGTCCTCTGAACATACCGTAAAATCCGCTCGAGAGCATTGAAATGAGGCTCTCGAGGATCATGCATATATTGACAAACCTGCTGCACAGCATATGTAATATCAGGTCTAGTGAAGGTGAGATACTGAAGAGAACCTGCAAGACTCCGATATAACTTAGGATCAGAAACCAGAGCACCATCATCACCCAATTTAGACTCAGTGTTAACAGGAGTCCGAGAAAGTTTACAACCAACCATATGTGCACGCTCCAAAATCTCCATAGCATACTTTCGCTGTGACAAAAACATCCCAGAAGAGTCACGCGTAACCGACACACCCAAAAAATAGTTAAGAGCACCTAAATCAGTCATAGAGAACTCCTTATGCAAAGAAGCAATAATTTGCTGTAATAAACTATCAGAGGAAGCAGTGAGCACAATATCATCCACATATAGTAACAGAAAAGCAGTATCATCACCCTGTCTGTAAATAAATAATGAAGAATCACACCGACTTGGAGTAAACCCAACAATAGTAATGTATGTAGCAAACCGCTGAAACCATGCCCGAGGTGCCTGCTTAAGACCATAAAGAGACCGCTGTAATAAACAAACATAATCCGGATGCTCTGGATCCCGAAAACCGGGAGGTTGATGCATATAAACAGTTTCAGCTAAATCTCCATGTAAAAACGCATTCTTGACATCAAGCTGGTGAACAGGCCAATGTCGAGAAATAGCTAAGCTAAGAACAGTCCGAATGATACCATGTAGGAATGTGATAATCGATATATTGAATCATGAGTTCGGTACATAATAGACTATATATAATGTTACAATATGGGCCAAATACCACGGGCCTAATCACAGCCTAAACCCATCGTCTAACACTTATGCCACATCCAAAACACAAGATGTTCTTCTGGTTTTATAAAAGTATATTCACTATGAAAAAAACCATTTGAAACTTTATACACGTCTTGTACTCAAATGCACTCATTGAAACTTTATACCGACAGAAGTTTTTTTTTTTTTTTTTTTTTTTTTTTTTCGGATGTTGGTTATTTTCATGCATGCCAAGTTGTCCTGTAATAAAAACTCAGTCTAGAACTCTAGATGGTATAAAGATGGATTAGGATTCTTTCAAGTTCAACTCATTCATGTTTTTCTCATGTTAACATGTTGTGAGAGGATATAATTTTGTAGATCCCGTCTTTTATCTAAATTTGACCCTACAATTTTGTTTACTTTTATGTTATTGGTTTAACATGATACAACTTGAGACACAAACTTAAAGGATCTCAGTCCTATAAAGATATATAGACATTTTCATCATTTCTATCATGAATTCATGATGGATGTAGTAAGAAGGGAAATGATTTGGATGCTTAATTCATGTGCTTACTATCATGCTTAATCCAATCATTGTTGACACATATGTTGCATTATTTATCTTTTTTCAAAACTTAGCATTGATCTTGCCAAATGTATGATCATACTTCTTAGACATAAAATTAGTCACGTCAATCACTACTGAGTAGTAAACGTAACATCTGATTTGGTAGACAAATATGAATGTTATTAATTTAAGAATGATTACGTAGAAAGCTTAGACTTTATATTAGTGATTTTTTAAATGCTAATAAATTGATAAAAGATATTTTATGCACAAGTCAACAACGACATTCTTAATAAGCAATGCTATTCATTACATGCTTGGCCGGACATATGATTTTTAAAAGGGTGTTGTACAAAAGAATTATTGTCTTAACTAAAGTTATACTGTAAAAAATGAAAGTAGCAATTATATATATATATATATATATATATATATATATATATATATATATATATAAGGGTACCCGCGCAATGCGGCGGCGGGTACCCGGTGACTATTTTTGTGGCGAGCAAATGTTTTTCATTTTAAATTTCCTTATCTAGCATGTCTCAAATAGTATAAAGTATTAGAAATATGTTTTTCAAAAGTAGAACGTCTGAATTATTAATAGTGTAAATGGTTAACACTTTTATTTTTCAAATATTAGCATTAAATTGATGGTTAATAGTAGTTTTTCTTATAAACACTTTTATTAAAATGTATCATTATTGGAGGAGGGTTACATATGGTTTAAATTAGACTTATATTTTCATATTTTACATTAATTTTCTACTTTTCCTTTAATAGTAATATTTTTGGTCTTAAAATTTTAAGACTTCCTTTTGTAGCAAGTCTCAAATGCTTTATAATGTAGTATAGATAACTATCTTATAAAACATTTAGGCCTACTAAATATATAAATACTTAAAATTAAGCATTACATATTTTAATGTTAAAAGTACAAGTAATATCAACAAAATTAAACATTTAATACATTAAAATTAATACAATTAGACATTTACAAGTTTTGTAGGCTACATGTACACGTCACTTTCGGCCATTAATGACCTAAAAATTAATGTAAACCTTAAAATTTAACATTACACCTTTTAATGCTAAAGGTACAAGTAATATCAACACAATTATACATTTAATGCTTTAAAATTCAGCATTACAACATTAAATTAAAACATAATTAATAAACCTATTAAAACATCCATTACTTAAAAATCGAATGAGTAATTCACAAGTACAATTAGTTAAAAGCATAGCTATCAAATAAAATACAACCAGTTAAAACACTCTTTTACTGAAAAAATTTCACAATGTACAATCTAAACAAGCTACAGCATAATCCAAAATATAAAATAATTAAATACACTAATTAATGTTATTTTTAAAACACCCCTAAAATGAAAAGTACGTGTTATTATACATATTGTACAAACTAATAAAACACACAAAAGTTTATACAATCTAACAAGTTGATGGTACATATAGTTCTGAAAACAAGACCGGACAACGGGTTCAACCGGGAACCGGTGTCGCCACTGGTTCGGCTAGCCAATAAAAGCCATCCGAAAATGAACCAAAGAGGACCAGTTGGAACCGATACAAACTTAGCCATGCCTCATCGGGATCTATTTCTCCGGTTAATTGTCACAGGGTACCCGCCGCTGCAATGCGCGGGTACCCTGCTAGTATATATATATGAGGGGTTGCACATTTTACAAAAACGGCAATTTTGAATTTTTTTGCACTTCGAGACATAAAATCAGCACACCCAACATATATGTGGGTCCGTCCATAATTACATGGAGTACATAGAGATCTTTGAAAAAAATAATTTTATGCAAAAAAAACTACATAAAACTCAATCATAACGTGACATATCATATACGGAGTAGTAAATTTTTAACTTTGTTCACCTCCGGCAAATTTGTAGAAGTATATTTTGGGAGGGTACGTTTAGTTGAGGGAAAACATCTTTGTTTTTCACAAAATGTTATGTGGAAAACAAAGAAAACAGATATCGCGTTCAAATTAGTGTTTTTCAATAAAATTCTCTGCAAAACACGAAATTCCTATTTCCAACTTTAATACATAAAACTACAAAACACTTTTTTTCCCCCTATTTTCCATTAAAATACCCCAAATCCGTTATCGTCAGTTGTTTTACGTTTTCGACCGATTTTTTAAGTTTTCGTCAATTTTTTTAAGTTTTCGTCAAATTTTTTTATGTTTTCGTCCAATTTTTTACGTTTAGTCACGTCCTAAATTTGACAATGATATTTGGATATTCGTTAATATACTATTAGATGTGATTTTGAAAGTGATAGGTATGAAAATGACTACAATTTGAATTTGAAGGTGGGTTGCATGATTAGTGTGGAAGATCAATTTATTGAGCATATAAATTTACGGGAAATTATTTGTGCACTATTTCTTTTTTGCTATACATTATTAAATTACACAATTGATGCATACAGTACAATACCGTTATGTATAATTTAGTGGTGGATGGCAAAAAAATATGGTGTACAAATCACCTCCCTAAACTTATAGGTTTGGACAACTTAAGGATGAGCACGGTACCGGTTCTGTACCGATCATCTACCGAATTAGTGGTACCGATTTTTTCCTGAGCATAAATTAGTGGTACCGCTACCGTACCGAATGAGATTCGGATACCGAGACTGGAAAATTGGGTTTTCCCGTTCTTTTCAGGAATTTCCTGATTTGGTACCGGTCTCATACCGAATTAGTGGTCCCAATTCTTTTCACCTTATTTAGTAGTCCTGGTACCGTACCGTATATCGGAATCGGTACCGTTTTGGTGCGGTACCGGTATAGTTCCGGTTTGATTCCGGGATTCGGGTCAAAATGCTCATCCCAGGACAACTCAAGTAAAAGTAATCAAACTTAGTAATTTGAGACTGAGTTCCTCGACTGAAAAATCATGTGCATGCTAAGGCTAAAGTAATGAATTTTTTTTCAACCTAATTAAAAAAAAAAAAAAAAAAAGATCAAGGAATTAAAAGAAGCTTCTCCGAGATTAAGGTCATCCAATTGCTACAGAGTTTGACAGTGTACTTTGTTTTGTTCTAAGTCGTGGCTTGATGGTGTTTGTTCTAAGTGTTCTTTGGTTTATCGAGCTAGAGTTGTTACGTATAGGATTTTTAGGTATTTTTTTTCCGGTCGTTTGATGTGGTTGTGTTCAGTTTGGTTTAAATGGTTCGTTATTCTAGAGTGCTTTGTGGTTTGGTGTTTGTAATGTTTAACGTTTTGTTAGTATCTTTTAGTATACACTTGCGTGTAAAAATATCTTCAATGTAGTTTGTTGGTTACTGGTAGTGGCTCATTTCACACATGGTTATGGTCTATCATCGTCAGAATTAGTTTATTATTGTGTTTATCATCTCGTTTTGTATCTATTAAACATGTAATCATGTTTACTTGTTTTTGAAATTTGTAAACAATGATTTATTTTATTGTGTTACACAGATAAGGAAGACTTACAAAAAGGGATCGAGTATCCATACCAAAAGATGAAGGGATTCTACAAAGGAGTGCTGAAATTGTGACATGAATATCTACCTATATTATAAGCAGAACCCCAAAATACTGTAGGTTGCTAGAAAAATGACACGTAAGCCCCAAGTAGCATATTAAAAAAATGACACGTAAGACCCAATTGTTGGCAACTATTTCTTGTCTTTACTTATATTTGTTTCCTTTCCATTTCTTCATTGATACATTTTTTTTACTACTCTACTTTTTTCTCTTTCATAGCAACAACATTTTCTTTACTTTGTATTCACTATAGTTTTTTTCCATTTGCAGGTTGGACGTGATTTTGTTTGCTTCCAGCTCCCCACATACCCTCTCTTTACGCAGGTTTTTTTTTTTTTTTTTTTTTTTTGGTTACATTTACTATTATTATCAAAAGTTTACCTTCTTCTCCAAAAGATTATATTGTTGTTGCAGGATTTATTCCGATCTATTTTTCTTTTATTTTACTTTCATTTTTTTCCTCACCTTTGATTTATTTATTTATTTTCAGGTTTCACATATTTGAACGATGAAGATGATGGCCACCCTTAAAAGGAAAGTTTTGTACCTGCTCATTTCACCGAAACACATGTACATCTCAGTTAATATTTTTATTATGTATGTTTCAGAAGTTGCCATTGTTTTGTAGTGATGAGCCAATTGTTGAAAATTTCCGAAACAATAAATTATTGAAAGATGATCATATATTGTTTAATTGTGTTGGGGATAACAAAGGCTTAGTTGCATTTTGTATGTCTTTTGTTAATGTTTTCTTTAATTTGGTTTATGTATGATCATTAATGGTTGAAAATTAAAGTATGTCATTTTCTTAGAATTATTACCCTATACAATTCCGGTGTGCTGGAAGGGCTAGATTTAAGAATATACAGCCAAAAATCGTAAAGAAAAAAAGTCATACATCAACCAAAGTGAAAAATAACAAAAAGTTTTGGTGTGTTGCAATAGGTGAAGTGCTCAAGTTTTTTTTAGCCATTCAAGTCATGTATTAATTAAGGGCGGTGTAAAAAAATTTTACAAGGTCTTTTCTCAGGAATTAAATAAAAATTTGACTATTTTAAAAGAGAACTGAGAAGAATAACCAAAGTAGCAAAAGAAAATTTGTACCGACATAATTTTACCAGAAATATACATTAAAAAAAACAAATTGTACTACTACTACCAAACTGGCATGGTGGAATAGTGGTAAAAGGACTAAAAGGGATGGTGGAATAGGAGTAAATGGTGAAAATGTGAAATAGTAGATGGGTCATGGGAGTGGACTATGAGGGGATGATCATCAAATGCGTCAACAAAGCATGTTTGCATAGTACATAAAACAATTATGGTGAAACTGATAAGGGATGCATGTCTTTGTGTTATCAAATAGAAAGAATAAGAAATATACGGATATGCAAATTACTAGCATATGTAATACATTAAATAAAAAAAATACTTACAAATTGCCAATACTATTTGTAATTTTTTTTTAAATATATATAACAATTAATTAAATACTTGAAACACTTTGACGGGATCACATAAATAATACTCCTTCCGTAAAATAAAATAATGTACTCAAACAAATAAAATACACAATTAAAGAAAATGTGTATGAGAATTGGCCAACAATTTGCTTTTTGCTTCTTGCTATTCATTCGAAATACCTTGACTTTTTAGAACAGGTCCGAGTCAAATAGCAATGATTTGAAACACTTTTTTTTACACTATTTCGGAAACCCAAGGACTCAATCGTATGGATATGTAAAATACAGGATTTCCAATCCTAGCAGGAAAAGGAGGGAAACCGATACTCAATTTAAAGTGAGTAAATAGGATTTCATGATGTGATAAGACATGGTTTATTTGTGATATTTTACTGCTGGGAAGATTGGGTATAGACTCTAGAGAGCAGGTTGGACTTTCTTGGGGAAAAAAAGAGTAGGTTGGACTTTGGAGTCGAGATATGTATTGAAGAGGAATGGACGATAACACTTGTTTCATTGTATTTCATCATAAAAGTTAAAATGGACAACAATAACTATCATTGTAGAATGAGTTGTAGTTAAGTGGTACCCTTTGATAAAAAGGGATGGGAGTGGGTGCAACAAAAGTTAAAGTAGATCGCGAAAGACTTTAAAAACTACTATACTGTTAAAAAATAGTGAATTGGTAAAAGAGGATGAATATCAAATCAACAAAATATGTTCAAAACAAGCATTTATAAACACTTAAAAAAATTAGACATATACATCTATATTTTTTCAAGCTTAAAAAACTTATGAGATATCTTAGCTATAATTATTGGCTACAATTATTGTAGCTAATTGGCTATAATCCTTACACCAAATTTACAGAAGAAAGATTCAAGGACTCACAAAAATAACCCAATGACATAAATTATAGCACAAAATCGTAAAGAGTTAAATACACAAAGTTGTAGCTAATATATTAAGAGTGAAATTATACACATGACACAAATACTTTATTCTACTCCTATTGACACAAAGGTTCAACACTATTTCTATAGCACTTTTCAGTTTTTCCTACATAGTTTAATATTGATTAACTAGATACTTAAAACACTAAAATTATAAGAGGTTCAACGCTATTTATACAAAAGGTTATAACTAAGTGATCACTAGACGTTACTGGGCCGTGCTTTTAGCACGGCCATTACCGTACCTAGTGTTTGTGACGAGATAGTTAGTCAATGGCTCACCCGTGGACACATGGCATCAATGAAACAAAATAGAAGCTGAAGATGAGTCTAACTTGAATACTCTAGAATAAAGAAAAGTGCTCACTGTGAGACAACTCATATTTATCTTTACTGTTTTTGTTATCGAGTCTGTCAGACATGCACATCGATGCGGCGCATCTCCTTGATTTAATCTTTTTGTAGTATAGTTTTTATTACCGAAGAAATGCTTAGGAAAGTATTTCCCCGGGTCGTGTCCCAGCGAAGGTGTGAATGAAATTTTCAATTTCCGATTCGTGAAACGTGTCGTGAAAGTGGTAAAAAGTGATTTTTATGAGATTACACTAATGAAATAGTAAATGAAGCACAAATAACCAATTAAGCACGTAATTCAACTAAACAAACTTAAAACGTAACGTAGAATCAAAAATCGTAAGCTAAAACGCAAAATAAACGTAACCGTACGAAATAAAACGCGACTTTTAAGCTACGCTACTCCTACGGACTTGGAAATAATTTTCAAAAATTAAAAATGATAAAAGAAAATTTTGAGAAAAAGAAAAATATTTTTTTGACTTTTTATTTATTTATTATGAATTAAAAACTATTTTTACTAATTAAAAATTAAAAGAAAATGAAAATAAATTGAGAAAAATGCAAAATAAAATTTTAAAATTATAAAATAACTAAAAAGTAATTTTAAAACTAAAAACTATTTTTTTTTTGGCTTTTTATGTAATTTTTAGAAATTAAAAACTATTAAATCTAATTAAAAATTCAAATTAAATGGGAAAAATGCAAAATAAATTTCTAAAATTCTAAAATAAATGAAAATAAATTTTAAAAATATTTTTGGATTTCTCTTGGATTTTTCAGATTTTTTTTTGATTTTTAAGTAATTAAAAAGTAATTAAAAATGAAAATAAAATAAGAAAAATAGTAAATCTATTCAGAAAATTTTTTAAAAATTACAGAAAATCTAAAATAATAAAAAAAAACTTGAGAAAAAAATTTGAAAGAAAAATAAGCAAGGCAACTGCTGATTAGCTCTAAACAGCTTATTAGGAGTGCTTATTAATAAGCACTCCTTGACCAGAGTTGACCAACACTTGACCCAATGTACTTTTGACTAAATGAAGCATAGTTAAACAGATTTGAAAGTAAACTCAACTCAGAAACACAAAAAATGGACTAAATCAGATTTAATAAGCACTATGAAATAAGCCAAAAGCTAAAACAGATAAGCTCAATGGAAAAAGCAATAATAGGTGCAAATGAACTCAGAAAAACCACCAATCTCAACTTATGATCAAAAATGAACAAAAGCAGCCCTTGAATTAAACACAGATGTAAGTATGAACCCTTCAACTACTTAAGGCAAATAAGCAGTGTAAAACAGCTCAAGGATGAGAGCTTATGGGGGCAAACAACCCATTGACCAACTGATATCACAAAATCACCAAGAGAAGAGACCGTACGGATAAAAATCTTCATCATTGATTTCTCACAAGCTCCCAAACTAAGCGTAAAATCGAAATCATTGTTTATCCAGAAGTTAGATGCTAACACTGCCCACAAAAGTTACTTGTGTATTACCTCTTGTCCCCAGGTCCTAAGTTGTATCTAAAGATTTTAATTTGTGAGAAATGAATTGCTTCATATTTTCTCGTTTCGATATTTGTTAGTCCGATAAGAGCACAAAATTTGAACGCAAAGTAGTTTCCAAACTTTCCCTTGAAAATCCCTGCATACAGAAATCGGGTCCACATGAAGGTCTCTGATTTAACACGATTTGTAGGGGCTCCCTTTTTATTTACGACCGAGACATACCATGTTTGATACCCGAAACGGAAGCTTTTTATTAGGGAAACCCCCGGAGTCGAAGCTTGGCATTTTTGCATAATCATAAGCACTTTAATAATACTTTGGTCCTTAGTCCTTTATTCTTTTACAGTCAACGGTTTATGAGCCGCCAAGATGTAAGAGCTTTATTATGACTTTGGATTTCTATCCGCTGCTTTTTGTAGCTTTGGATTCCTCTGCCTTTTTATTTGGCTTTGGACTATTATTATCGATATTCATAACCATATGCCAAACCCCGAGTCCTACGGCCTTTACTAAGATCACAACATCGGCTGCGAACCGGCAAGATGCAATAGTCTATTTCACCGTAACACTGGCAGTACCTCAATGTGTACCAAACCCCCATATGCAGAGATTTTGTTGGGAACGAGAAAAAACTAAGTATTGCCCAAACCGTATACCCTTAATTAATCATGGACATCTATTATATATTGGTGACGTTTCTGATGGGAACAAGGAGGCCACAAGTACCTCTTATGGGTTTTTTAAATCCCAGTAATGCGATCCGTGTATAGCACGAAACTTCTAAATAAACTCTATCATTCCTCGATCTCCGCAAATTTAAAATCCCAAGTAATGAGATCCGCGGATGCTTAGCCATAATCTTTTGATTATTTTGGTTAAGGGAGACGAGCTAGGGCTCAACACGCCCGGTCAAGTCGGAACATTTATTTCTACTCTTGCCGGTAGGAAAATCAAAACAAGGTGTCAAAAATTATTATTATTAATATATATATATATATATATATATATATATATATATATATATATATATATATATATATATATATATATATATATATATATATATATATATTTTAACTTATAAAGCGGTGACAAAAATTAAAATTTTTGGTGGAAAACGGAGTTGCGCAAGTTAAACAGCTTAGACGATGGTACAGGTCAAATCGAATCGAAGATTCACCCCCCCAAACTAAAGTGAAACATTGTCCTCAATGTTTTAAGGGTACGGGTAATCCTACGTAAAATCTAAGGCCGTTTATTAAGTATGCCAAGAGATAAACGTTAATCGATAAGATTTTGGATATAATTTCAAAAATATTATTAGTAAAATCGGAAGTTTGTGGTGGTTGGTTAAAACCATGAGAATCGTAACTTGAATTCAGCTCACAATAAAAATTTTCAAACGATCCCCCACAATTTTCAAAATTTGACGAACTTTGGAATGAATCACCATTGAAATATGGTACTTGCTCATAAAAGTTTTGAAAAGGAATATTGAAATCATTTTGAGGATAATTATCAAAACTCGTATCACAAGCGTAAGACGTTTCAGCACTCGGGGCGTAACATATACAATTCGTGTATCCACATTGATTACAAAAGCATTGCCCACACGGTAATCCCTCGTCGGATGGATTTCCACAATTAAAGCAAGTGAACGGAGACGGCGGTGGTGTTGGATTGTAATCGGGAACGTTTTGAAAATTTGCGTCTCGAACATACTCGGGAGTATTACAAAACAAACAAACTCCATCGTGAATATCATTACCACATTGTTCGCACGTACACCAAACACATGAACCTTCAAAGAACGGTTCACCACATTTAAAACACATCGGATCCGTAAGAATTATCGTTATAGAGGGTTAAAGAAGAAGAATCAAATGATAAGAGGATAAGAGGATTATTTTTGGTTTTTTAAATATCATAAAATCAAATAAAAGAAAAATCAAAGTGGAAAAGGAAAATCTTTTTGTATTTTTATTTTTAGAAAACAAAATTTGAAAACTTAAAACTTTTATTTTCTTTTGTTTTTTTTTTCAAACGTTACGTTAATCGTAATCCGTTTCCCTCAAATCTACTCGCGACGGAACGGGAGAGAAGAATGGATCTCTCTTCAGCTTGCAATTTAATGTCAAAGCTTCCGTATTTTCCGCTTATTCGGTCGTAGAATTCAAAGTAATCCGATTCGCAACTAATTTCACGCGTTGTTATATTGAGAAGCTTTTTTGGTTTACAACGCCCTTCCTTTCGGTCGAGTCGAGGCTCTAATTTTATTATTTTTTTGGTGTTTTTGAAAACACTTTAGGAAAAGTGTTTTTGATTTTTCAATTTTTTTGGTTTTTATAGAAAATATATACAAGGAAGGTTTTCAAAACACAATTTCGAAAAACGAAAACGAAAAATTCACTTCAACCTTCCCCGGCAACGACGCCATTATTTGATTTAATCTTTTTGTAGTATAGTTTTTATTACCGAAGAAATGCTTAGGAAAGTATTTCCCCGGGTCGTGTCCCAGCGAAGGTGTGAATGGAATTTTCAATTCCCGATTCGTGAAACGTGTCGTGAAAGTGGTAAAAAGTGATTTTTATGAGATTACACTAATGAAATAGTAAATGAAGCACAAATAACCAATTAAGCACATAATTCAACTAAACAAACTTAAAACGTAACGTAGAATCGAAAACCGTAAGCTAAAACGCAAAATAAACGTAACCGTACGAAATAAAACGCGACTTTTAAGCTACGCTACTCCTACGGACTTGGAAATAATTTTCAAAAATTAAAAATGATAAAAGAAAATTTTGAGAAAAAGAAAAATATTTTTTTTGACTTTTTATTTATTTATTATGAATTAAAAACTATTTTTACTAATTAAAAATTAAAAGAAAAAGAAAATAAATTGAGAAAAATGCAAAATAAAATTTTAAAATTATAAAATAACTAAAAAGTCATTTTAAAACTAAAAACTAATTTTTTTTTGGCTTTTTATGTAATTTTTAGAAATTAAAAACTATTAAATCTAATTAAAAATTCAAAATAAATTCAAATTAAATGGGAAAAATGCAAAATAAATTTCTAAAATTCTAAAATAAATGAAAATAAATTTTAAAAATATTTTTGGATTTTTCTTGGATTTTTCAGATTTTTTTTATTTTTAAGTAATTAAGAATGATTAAAAATGAAAATAAAATAAGAAAAATAGTAAATCTATTCAGAAAAATTTTAAAAAATTACAGAAAATCTAAAATAATAAAAAAAACTTGAGAAAAAAATTTGAAAGAAAAATAAGCCAGGCAACTGCTGATTAGCTCTAAACAGCTTATTAGGAGTGCTTATTAATAAGCACTCCTTGACCAGAGTTGACCAACACTTGACCCAATGTATTTTTGACTAAATGAAGCTTAGTTAAACAGATTTGAAAGCAAACTCAACTCAGAAACACAAAAAATGGACTAAATCAGATTTAATAAGCACTATGAAATAAGCCAAAAGCTAAAACAGATAAGCACAATGCAAAAGCTCAATGGAAAAAGCAATAATAGGTGCAAATGAACTCAGAAAAACCACCAATCTCAACTTATGATCAAAAATGAACAAAAGCAACCCTTGAATTAAACACAGATGTAAGTATGAACCCTTCAACTACTTAAGGCAAATAAGCAGTGTAAAACAGCTCAAGGATGAGAGCTTATGGGGGCAAACAACCCATTGACCAGCTGATTTCACAAAATCACCAAGAGAAATGAACTAAGATCCAATTTACTACCTCAAAGTTGCCTAGAAACTTGGTCCAAAACTGAGTAGCAGGGCAGCCCTAAGTACAAACAGCTAATTTAAATCTACTTTTTCAATAAGCAAATGAGTTAAAGATTGAAATTTTCTTTTTGATCCAGTTTATCAAACTGCAAGAGTCCACAAATCAACAAACCAGGAGTCTTTCTAAACACAATTGAATTCTACAAGTTAATTCAAAGTTGAGACTTAAACTAAATACTCACTATTATTTGACTTTTTGATAGTACCAGAGGTTTGACCAATTCCAATTTTAATGCCTTAAATCTATAACTAGGTGTCTGTTAAGCATGTTAAAACTCAAAAATTTCAATAACAAACACAAGGTAAATTAACTGACTAAATCGGCTTTGAGCAGAATTCAACTAGAGCATACAAAAATGAGTTTACATTTAACGTTGACTTTCTATCAAAGATACTACCACTTTGATGCAACTACTGACCTAACTTATCCTAATGAGACTAGTTATGCAGAAAACTCAATAATATAATGACAAAACAACTCCTAATCAGTATAACCAAACACTACTATAAGTGACAATTTGAACTCTACGAGACTAAGAATAAAACTGCAACTATATATTATAAGCTTACTCCTACATATTATAGTGAACCAGTAACAATCAAGCAAAAGAAACTAATCATTGAACCAACACAGTCAAACACAATCAATTAAAATGGAACCAAACACCTCTAATAACAAGCTGATACAATAGAACTTGACTTCTAAGCAACCAAAACTTAACCTCTGCTCAACTCTTATCCAACAATCTAATATTCAACACAGACATATAGTAACTAACCACTTAATCAACTAATAACTCAGATATGAATTGATGACAGAATAATAAACTTAATGAAAACAATCAAGGATAAGATTGAACTCTTAAACTAAGATTAAGCTAAGGTAAATAACCAAAAAGCTGCAGATTAATAGCTAAGTAAGGATGAACAAACAACTAAACATGAATTAAAAGCAACACCAATTAACTACTTATGCAGATTTGAATATTTAAAAGAGAGACTTACACAAATTCCCCAGCTGAACAGGGGAGATCATTTGACAATAGCCTATCTTTAATAGGCTCCAATTATACCATAGCAATCATCCATTAACACCATAAGCACTAACTATCATCCGGATTGACTTTTATTGACCAATCGAATAGAACAGTAATATATTTCAAACAACTCACAAATAGCTATAGTTACAGCTAGAATGATCTAATAAAAGTTTTAAATGAGAATTAATAACAGAATTTAAGGAAACTAAAGACTTGAAATTAAACTGCAAAGGAAAATTTAAATGAAAATTTAGATTAAATTGAAACTGATTTGAGAGTACAATTTTAAAACAAAAATACAATAAGCTAAACTAAATTATACTACTCCTATCCTAATCTAGCCCTAACATCTAACCGCTTAACATGATGTGAGGAGTGATGTATTTATAGCCTGAGAGGAAGGAAGCCATGTCATTGATCCGTGTGAAGGTTGTGCTTCTTTATGTCCTTTCTGAACCGTATGATTAAATCCAGCTACTTCCAATCATCATAAGCCGTTGGATTAAGTGATGTGATATAACCGATCCTCCGTGTGCTTCATGATTGGACCACGTGTCCTCCTGACACTCCCTGGCATGTGCCAGACCTTCAAGATGAACTTATGAATGGGTAATTATTACCCAATCATTGGTTATTGAGGTAATTTGGTGGTGAGGTAAATTAGGGTTCGTTCTACAGTAGAATTCTGGGAATGGTTAAAGTTTGGGGGGCGGGTAATTGATTTTGGGGGTTTTGTTTATTTATTCGTTGACTGGGTTGAGTTTTGTTAGACCGGGATAAAAAGGGTAGTGGGCTGGGTAGAAAATTGGAGATGGTGGGCTTTTCCTCATCTTGGGCCAGCAGGGAGTGGATCAGGTTGTTGTAGTTTAGATTTAGGAGTAATAATATTATTAAGGGCCAAATGTGGCAAACTAAAAACTTCAAGGACTGATCCTGTAAATCTTTCAAAGTTTCTCCCAAGGACTTGAATTGCCATTCTTTGATTTATGAAGGACCAATTTTGTCTTTTCTCAGAATATTCTTCAAGGGACTGAAATTGGCATTTCATGAAACTTAAGAGACCTTTTGTGTAAATTCTTTCAATCTTTAATCAGGGACTTTTCTTGTAATTTTCTTAATCTCTGGGGACTTCTTATGACTTTTTGAGTTTTCTTTGATCTTTAAGCTTCCCCGGCTCCGGCTTTTGACCTTTTTCCAATCTCGTGCTCGTTTTTGTCGGTTTTGCTTTGTTTTCGTTCATTTTTTCACATATCCGTACCTGCACATACACAAATACAAAAACATGCATTCTCTTGGCATTTTTGGTTAGTATTTGGTGTATTTGGTCTGATTTAAGGCCTAAAAAGGATGAGTGATTAAGCACTCATCACTCCTTCCATGGGATGCGGCATATCGACGGCACAGGTCATATCTATCTTTAATTTTTCTGCATTTTATTTTCTGAATTTTGAACATTTGATGAGTGTGTAAATACTCATCATTTTTATCGTATCTGAACTGCCAAAACATCTAAAAACACTCAGAAATGCATCAAAATACAGAAATTATTTCAGGAATTGTGTTTTATATGTTTTAGATGCAAAATGTTTAAAAACAAATGAAAAATGAACAAAGTTTGCATAATTGGCAGTTTCAGTCCCTCAAACTTTGGTCCCCGGGGTTTAAAATGTTGGAAAATTACAAACTTTGGTCCTTGTGTTATTGATGTATGGCAGGTTAAGTCCCTTGAATTGAATTTAGAAAATGACATGAATGGTCCTTGATTTTCATCTAAGTACATCTTTGGTCCTTATGATTACTTAACTATAAAACCAATTGGACCCTTTATTATACACAACCCAAAAAAATAAAACTCACCTTATACCCCCATGGCCTGATCATCAACCTCACCTTAGCCCATCTCACTCCGAGGCCTAAACACACCTCAACCCACCTTCCCGTTTATTATTATACCCTGGGTCAAACCCTGGTCAAACAAACCCTCACCCCCTCCAATACCACTCACACGTGAACCCTACCTCCCCTGCAATACCACTGCCACCACCCCAGGCCTTCATAATTGTAACACCCCGAAATTTGATAAGCAGCGGAAGTCTAATCGGGGTCATTACAATTTAGTACACAGTCATACTCATAGAAAACAATTCAAAAGATAGTCAATATCATTCCATGAAAACTCAAATAGTCAGAGATTACAAACATTTTTCCAAAATGGTAATTGTTTTGTAAAAGAAGTGATGAGTTTGAAAAGAATGATATAATTATTGAAATAACAAGGGAGGTCCTGTGTGCCCTTTGCCAGCTCCGTGCCGCCATGCTTGCTAATTTCTTGAGATAAACATGCTTAAAAAGTCAACACAAAGGTTGAGTGAATCCATAGTAGTTTAAATAGTAATAGTGTGAACACAAGTCAAGCATTTGAAATAAACAAGCCAAGATAGACAGGTCTTGACTAAACTGTTGAAATATTGCTCCTAAGCCTCACGAAATGCAAGCCTTAACATTGATTCGACATATCATAAAGATAATAACAATCACCTACACCACAGAGGATGTAAATGACAAGGGGCCCTCGGTGACAGGAAATGTGCCAAATTTCCATGGTACCTCGAATATAGCACACCTCCTGCCAAGTGATCACCTTGACAGAGGTGGGCTGCCGTTCTGATAGATCTACCAACTATATTCGCGCTCACTCGCAAGTGATTAAGGTTCGTGATATGAGGGACTTGTAGCACGGATGTTAACTTAGGCAATATCAGGTTGTAACAGCATACAGAAAAATACTTGTGTTCGATTTATAGCATGTATCTCCCCACGGGGTTTAAAAATAATTAAAAATGTGGGACAATGAACTCACCTGACAGGAGTGTGTGAATCACAACGGTGCTAAAAGGTGACGGTGTACTGTTACGACTAGCAATGAAATTCCTTCGACTTGCGACCTATATATATATATATATATATATATATATATATATATATATATATATATATATATATATATATATATATATATATATATATATATATATATATATATATATATATATATATATATTGTCATCGGTGTCTTAGATTCGATTTGTAAATGACATGTGATATATCTCGTGTACGGTGATATCCATTCGGGTGTCTTAATATTTTCCAAAATAACTTTACGTAGTTATTTGTAACGTTGTTACGAACCGGTGTTCAATAAATGTTAATTCCTTTGTGAAAATAATATCGTTAAAAATATTTATAATTAAATATTTTTGTAAAGTTACATATTTATTTTTAAGTTACAAAATATATATGTATTTATATGTGAAATAATTATTTAACAAAATATCTTTGTCCAAATTTTACCTTTTACTTTAATAAAGTTACACTTTTTACCCTTTGGTAAAAAACGATTACATTTTTAGTCCTTGTTATACTTTTTACACTTTGCACCTTGATCTTTCAAAATTTACAGTTTCTATCCTCCGTTTCTATTAGAAATCAATAATATCATATTTAGTCCGAAAGTTTTATGATTTTGTCACTTTTAGTCCTTTAACGCAAGTCTTTGCAAAAATACTCCTTGGTTAAGTTTTCGAAAAACAAACTTTTTGTTACAATAAAAGTAGTATTTACACTTGTAAAAATCCTTAAAATCGGTTTTATGCCTCTCGCTATTTTCCAAAATTTTGAACCGAAAATCTCCTTTGAAAACCAAATGGGCTCGTTAGCCCAATCTAGGCCCAAGTGATATTTTAGTTTGTATAAAGGGGTGCTCGACACAGTTTTAGTTTAGGCGTAGTTTTCATAGTATAAGATCGAGAGTGTCTTGCATGTTTCGTTAGTTTGGTTCAGTGCGAGTCGAAAAATTAGAGTGGCGAATAATATATGTAGGTTGTACGTATGAAAACGAAATGGCGAGCCCTTTCCTAGGGGTGTCGAGGCGTGTAAAATAATAGTCATAAGTGTAACAAAATGTATACTTAGAAAATAAAACGTTTTGTGTGATAATCTTAACGTGATATGCATGATTGTATAAGAGTAGGAATGAAAAGGGTGATGATAACTTACAACACTGAAAATGGTGGTGAAGAGTTCGCGTGATATGAGCAAACGAGAACAAGCAAAAGTGATACCCTCTTCGTGTAGTGACCTTCGTTCCAAAACTTAGATACCCAACTAGTATTCTTGATCCAAAACCTTACTCGTGCCCTAGATCCTCTAGACAGCAACCAAGAAAGAAAGAAGTAGAGAGTTTTGTGATTGAGAACTTGGTGAAACTTGAGTGTGTGAGTAAGTTAGCATTTAATGTGACTTATATAGGGTAGTAAGAGTAGTTGTATGTTTGCATGGTGAGACATGTCTCTTAGTGGTCATTCGATGGGAGACAACCTTGTCTCTTGTCCTTGAATCTCTAGTCAAGTCGAGTTGAGGTGGTAAGGGGCAACGATGGTTTACTTTTGATTAGTTTAAGTCTAGCTTAGGTTAGTAGTGTATTAAACAAATGAGATTAGAGCACATGTGTTAGGATTAAAAGTGACGATCATTATTGAGTCAAATAGTTAGTTAAATATATCAATGTAATAGTTAGTAAATGCTAGTTTATGAAGTTTATGTGTACTATTCATGCTTGTATAAAGTCTAAGGGCTAGTTATGTAATATGGTCAAAGATATGTAAAGCCCTAGACTACAAGTATAAATACACATGTAAGGCCTCATTTTGAGGTTGGTTCTCTTAGTGATTCTCTTACTATTAACAAAGTTATTATTCCACACACTAGAGTTCCCACTCTCTCTCTCTCTACTTACTTTCTCTCTCTAGATCTAGCCAAGATTCATATGTGAAATAGGTTGTTCTACGGCCCTACAAGTGGTATCAAGAGCCTAAGGATAATTTTAGGTTGTTTTAGATTGTTTTTTGGGTGAAAAATCGGATTTTTAAGAACCTCGTTACTGTTCATCTAATTTTTTTTCGAGTAAGAAAAATTTTTCGAGTTTGGGAAATTATTTATCGAGTTTGAAAAAGGCTTACCGAGTTTGGGACAAGCTTACCGAGTTTGGGAAATTATTTTATCAAGTTTGAAAAAATCTTACCGAGTTTGGGAAGTTATTTTATCGAGTTTGAAAAAATCATACCGAGTTTGGGAAATTATTTTATCGAGTTTGAAAAAATCGTACCGAGTTTGGGAAATTATTTATCGAGTTTGAAAAAAGCTTACCGAGTTTGGGACAAGCTTACCGAGTTTGAGATAAAAGTTGTCGAGTTTGGTGTTAAGTCTAGCGAGTTAGACTTGTAAATTGGCGAGTTAGCCTTTACCTAATCGTGTATCGAGTTAGGTTCGTTGTGGCTTATACTAAGGGGAAACTCTGCCCAACTCAATACAAGTTACCGAGTTAGACAATCTAAGTTCAACTACATGACTTATCGAGTTTGGAAACTTAAAAGTACATACCGAGTTTGAACGCTTTTAAGGACTTACCGAGTTAGGGACTTACCAAGTTTGAAAATCTGAGCTTATCGAGTTTGAAAGTGTCAAGGACTTACCGAGTTTGAACATCTGAGCTTACCGAGTTTGACAACCATCAGGACTTATCGAGTTACAATTCTTTAAAGATATCATACCGAGTTTGGCGGGAAAATTTGAGTAAAATTTATTTTTTACAGGACACTAAACGTTCAATTTTTACGCGAGATTTAAATTTTGGTATAACGTTGAAAATTTTGGCCCGAAATTGGAATTTTTAGGCCAAAATTCAAAAATTTTTCGGTAAAATTAGGCGTCAAAATTTTTAAAACTCAAAATTTTCAGGTAACATTAGAATTGTATTTCTTTGTGATTTTCAAATTTTGAGAAAGAAAATTTTAGTATTCATTTTTTGGAGGGAAAATTTGAAATCATAAAATATTCAACCGAGAACGTTTTTCATCTTCACCAAAACATCTAATCTTCAAACAACAACCTTTGTTATCTTAAAAGATCCTAAGATCAACTTTATCACATATCGTTAAACAATGAAAATGAAAGAGCAGAAGAAAAGAGAGACGCAAGTAAGGATTAAGCTCGCAATGCACTCCAAAGAAAATTGTTTAATACATTTTGAATCTGTTAAGCTTCAATATGTGGCTCTCTCAGAAGCAAGTCAACCATTATGGGATTCATCATTTCTTAGAACTTTTGAGACATTCTTCGGATCTGAAATGGACTTTGTTACCTTCAAAAGGAATCTTCAAAACAACATAGTTCAACTCAAAATGCAGATTGAACAGGGAAGTGATTGCATGGTAGGATTTAGTGAGCTTAAGACACAATTAAAAGGGTTCATGACCATGGATTTTAGAGCGTTTAAGAATTCTTGGGATTATGCATCAGCAAGCAGTATATGGAAAAAACACTTCACTAGCATAGAAGTTGAAGTCTTTAGAGATCAATTGCTTAATCATATGAACATTCTGGAAATGGTGCTTAATGCAAGATCACTTCATCTGAGGGAGATGCAGAAAAAGAAGAGGGATTCAAATGAAAAAGAAAGAAGCACTTCAGGGAATGAGATTGAGAAGCTGAAACGGGAAAGAGAGCTAATTGAAAGAGAGATGTAGTTAAAGGAAACAGAGGTGATTGAAAAAGAGACAGAGAAAGATTTTCAAATAGAAGAGGAAACTGTCAACGAGGATGATGCATCAGATGATAGTTTGGTTTTCACGGGAAGTGATTCAGATACTGATGGTACACATAGGAATGAAGTTGTTTGGGACACCGAAGATGATCATATCAGACCTTCATCAGACACAGAGATATTGGCTACGGTACAACATTCACATGCTCATGATAATGTTGATATATTTGAGAATATGTTTGTTCATGATCAGACACATCCTGCGCATCCTGAGTCTATTAGTGACACTTATGTGGTGGAACAAAATGATAGTAATATCACTTTTGATACTCCAGATATGGATCCTAATAGAGGTGAGCCTGCCCAGGATGGATCTTCTTATGAACAAGATCGTGCCTTATTTGCTTCATTAATCAATAATTTCAAACATGAACTTGAGAAGTGCAAAAACGACAATCGTGAAGCTAAGCAAGCGAATGCCTTTTTAAACAAAGAGCTTGAGAGATTTAAAGAAATGGAAAAACATTTTGAAAATGCAACAACAAGAAATGCTGAACTTGAAATTGAAATCTCAAACCTTAAATCTCACGCTCAAAAGTTTGAAATGTATGGAGAGTCTATTAAACCTCTTTTAAAAAGAAATGAAGAACTTGAAGTTGGTTATAGAGAAGCTGTTCTTCGTGAAAAATGTTCCATTCAAAATCTGGATACTCAAATGGTTGTTAACAACAGAAAGGTTCAAGCGCTTTTAAAAGAGAACAATGATTTAAAAAGTGAAAATTCAAAGCTTCAGAAAACCACATCAAATTTTGAGATTGTAAACACAAAACTTAAGAATGAAAACCAAGAGTTTTTGAAACGAACAAACGCTCTTGAAAACAAACTTCGAAAATTGGGACAGACTTCTCAGACTATCAACATGCTGCCTACTAAAGATGAGGAGGTTGAGAAACAAACATATGGGATTGGTTTTGTGAATAATGCTAATGTGGAAAATGAAAAACCTTGTTTTTTAAACAAAGTGCAAAAGCTGACACCTATTTTGTACAACGCTGATGATATGGGAAAAGAATTGTCAGATGATCTTTTGTTTGAGTCTCAAGATATTTTAATATCTGAAGAGGAAAAACGTTTGAAAGTAAAACAAACAAAAAACCCTCTCTCGTACCACGGCTTTGTGTATGGTTGTACACAATTGACAGATTTTCCAAAAGCACCTTTCAAAAGAAAAGACACAAATGTGAAAAGATTTTTCAAAGAAGCTCAACTTGCTACTTATGATGCTACGTTATGGTAAAATAAAGCAAGGAAACAATTTTGTAATCTTAAACATCACATTGAGCATACGTTAAAGGTCATTTGGTTTAAGCAAGTAAACATTGATAACAACGTTTTCTCTAATCCTCTTTCATCAGATGTACGCCTTAAGATTGAAGTCCAAAAGATTTTGAAAGATGAGATTGAACCTCATGTGAAAAATCTCAACTTAAGTTTTGAGTACTTTGAAAAACATCTCGTCACTGAAATGAGAGAAGATTTGAAGTACGTTCATTCTCTTGAAGACGAATTTGATGAAAAATGCTTAATACTTGACATTCAAAAGGAATTTTTCACAAATCAAATAGAGTCTTTCAAATCAAAATCTGTTTGCCATGAGAAAGTGAATGAGAATTGTGAACAAACATCTTCCTTGAAATCTAAAAATCTCTGTCTCAAAAAGAAAATCACCGAGCTTTCAAAAGAAGCAGCTGATGTCAAAGAAGAATTGTCAAAAAGAACAGCTCAGTTTGAGAAACATCTTGCAAAACTCGAAGCACAAAGTATCTCTTTCCAACTTAAACTCCAAGAGAAGAATGAGAAAATGTCTTCTGAAAACTCTTTGACATCAGTGCTTAAAGAAAAAGAAAAGATTTTTGAAGAAAATTGTGATGATACCAATATCAAGTTTGATTTAGACGAACTTGATACAAAAAATCTTGAATTGGAACTTGCTGTGGCATCATTACAAAAAGAAAATGAGCACTTGAAACAGACTTACAAAAACTTGTTTGATTCAATCAAGCGGTCAAGAGTTCAGAATCAAACTTTAAACAAATCTGACTCTCAGATCACACCAAATCATCTTTTTAAAAAAGAAAAGTTTGTGCTTCAAAAGAAAATTGTTGAATTGGAAAAAACGATTGCACAACAAACCAAGGATTTTGGTGATGCCAAAAATGATTTTTCAATCGAAACAGACAAATATGAAAAATATTTTGCACATCTTGAAAATCAAAATGCTTCTTTGCAAGAAAAACTGGCATCATCAGATCATCTTTCTCTTCAAAAAGAATACAATGATTTGAGAACGTCATACAATGCATTAAAAGCGAAGTTTGATGTTCTTAACCGGTCAAAAGGAAAATCTCAAGTTTCAAACGAGTCTAAACCACAAGTAAGTGTTTCGGAGAAGGTTTACACGGGTGAATCTTCCAAACCATTTTCGAAAAAGGTTTCTTAGTTTACAACCTATTCTTTGCAAAAAGGAAGGAAATTTTCAAAGAGACCTAATTTTTCTGAAACATTTACTCCTCAGAAGGTTTCAAAGGCAAGTGCTCATAAAGAAAAGAATCAAGGTTTTCAAACTCCATACTCTCGTTTTACTCCGGTAAAGCCAATGTGGAAACCAAAGCAAAGCCGTTCAAAACATTTGAATTATTCATACTCTGAAATGCTTCCGCTACAACAAAGGAATGGCTATGCTTTGAAAAATCCCAATTCTAGAAGGTTTCCATTCATCTCAAAAATAAATTTTCGAAAAGAAACACCAAGTTTCAACAATGGATGAAAAACTTCTTCTTCAAGTTTTAAAACTCCAAGAGAGACATCGGGTTTCTCAAACAAGTTTCAAAAGCAAAAGAGTTTTAAATCACCGTTGATTCCACGAGCTTTATTTCAAAATGAAACACCAGTTTTCAGTCCTCGTTGGAATTCAACTTCTTTGTCTCGGATTGACACAATTTACAAATGGATTTCAAAATATGGTAACCCAGTTGGCGCTGTACTTAAATGGGTTCCAAAAGTTGTTGTCTAATCCAAAATCATAATGGCTTTCGTATACTTCAGTACGAAACCCGGACTTCAAAATAATGACTTCTTAGTACTTCAGCTAAGGACTCGTTCTTCAAAGAAAGGAAAGTGCTTAATCATTCAAAGGTTTTTCATATTCTTTGAGCACTTATCCTAAAAACATAATGGCTTATGCACACATAACAGTGTATAACCCGTGATTTTCAAAGAAAGGACCCTGTTGTACATTTATGTGCGACAATCCTAAATGATAAGAAGACTTCTCTCCAAAAAGCTTATCAAAGTCTTCTTAATTTTTGAGCAAAATTTTGAATAATGTATCAAAAGGTTTTCAAAATTTTTTAGCTCAAGATATTACTCCCTCAAATCCTTAAAAGCTTTAAATTAATCAAAACGTTCTATTTTTGAGGGGGAGTAATATAAAGTTGTTCCAAAAAGATTATGCTTAAAGGAAACAAATACGGAATTAACAAACATCCGTTTCTCCCATAAGCTATCCAAAAAGCAAAGGTTTTAATCAATTGGTATCAAAAATACCATGGATATGCTATTTTTGAGGGGGAGAAGACGTGATTAAAATGTGATCGTCTTGAATCTCAAAAGAGCTCGACTCAGAAATGACCCAAGAATTGACGAAACAACAAAAGTTAGTAATCGAAAAGACTTATCCTCGACGGGTAATAACATCAAGTTAGTTACTAGAGCTAGTTGTCACCTAAAAGCTGACAATGGAACTCTTTAACTAGCCACGTAAGCGTGTCTCGAAAAGGATTTGTCTTAGTAGAAATGTACCATTTCGAGAAACTCTCTGTGGACTTGACCAGGTCGGGTAATAATTTCAAGCTAGTCTAACTAGTGATGTAAGCGTGTCTCGAATCGGTCATGTTCATTGAAAGTGAATCAATTCTAAAAGTGCAAACTCCTCACGCATGTGCAAATTTCTTAACAATCCATGAGCACATGTGAAGGGGAGTCCTTCAAATGAAATGTAAAACTCTCGAAGTGTTAACAAAGTATGTTTTATTATCATAACACTTTGAGAGATTTTCACAAATGGTTTGATGGCAACAATAGGATAGTCATGGAGTTATAAGGTGACTAAGGTTAGGAAAAACCGTCCTATGATCCGCCAGAGCCGGAGGGATCTACCCAAGGACAATTCCAATAGATTAGAATTAGAAGTCCTTAGGTATGATCTGAAAAAAGGAGAAAAGAATGAAAGGAGAAAGAAGGGGTTGAAGAATTAAAAAGAAAAGCAAATGAAAGGGTGAAAAGAAATAGCCCTCCAAATGTTCAACCTTAGGGCAGACACCGGGTTCAATTCATATGCTACTGGTTGTTACTAAGGTGACACCGGTATTGAAGACAAGACGTCATGGACCCAGTGACGCACTGCACTTAACCTTCTAGCCACTCAAGTTCTCTTAAAAGAGCTTGTTTCATTCTCATGGGGAACCGGTGTAATCTATCGACTTATCTCTTAGAGATGGTTGATATTGAAGCAGGAGACCCCTCCCTAGTCTCCGCATAGGAAACCAAATTATGCACTTATCGAGTCTAGAGCCATGAGATTCATCAAAAGATCTCTTAGGATACACTTCCTATGGATACACTTGTGTTCGCCAAAAAGGACACAAGTTGTAAGAGTCTTTATGAGATCTACGGATCTTGCCTTATCTATCATGATGGTTACTATGTCTCAAACGGTCTACAGTTGTGGGGTGATCTCCAGAAACTCACCTGAATCATTGATGTACTTCGGTGGATCTAGTAAGCCCTTTCAGGGGTATCTGATTCATGAACAGCCTTGGTAAGGGTTAGAAGGAGTCTTCACACTATGCTGTTGACGATCTCTAATTCCGAACCTGTAAGTACCGGTTGATTTATTGCTAACTGTTTTATGCAGGTACTCATAAATGTTCCTAGGAGAAAGACTGTTACCATCACTCAAAAATCCACATGCTCATACCCTGCAAAGCTCTCTTCAAAGATCAAAGCAAAGCAAAGTTTAGAATGTTTCTAAGTCAAAGTCAAAGAATCTTCTAACTAAAGAAACAAAGATTAAAGTCAAAGAGAAGAGAACTTCACAAAGATTCAAAGTAAAACAAAGTATGAGCATGTTGGAAAAGACGTAAAGACAACATTGTAAAGATGTTGATCAATGGTAAGAAAGATCACAAAGCATGATTGGAACAAAGGAACTAGCAAAACTATTACACAAGGACTCAAAGTTCAAAAGAACAAGCTTCAAAAATCAAAGATCAAAGTCACAAAAGAGAGATCTCAATGATCACCCTTAGGGGGAGATTGTTAGAATTAGAAGTGTTGATCATTTATGAAATCAAAGTGAGATCTCAATGATCGTCCCTTAGGGGGAGATTGTTAGGATTAAAATTGACGATCATTATTGAGTCAAATAGTTAGTTAAATATATCAATGTAATAGTTAGTAAATGCTAATTTATTAAGTTTATGTGTATTATTCATGCTTGTATAAAGTCTAAGGGCTAGTTATATAATATGGTCAAAGATATGTAAAGCCCTAGACTACAAGTATAAATACACATGTAAGGCCTCATTTTGAGGTTGGTTCTCTTAGTGATTCTCTTAGTATTAACAAAGTTATTATTCTACACACTAGAGTTCCCACTCTCTCTCTCTCTCTCTACTTACTTTCTCTCTCTAGATCTAGCCAAGATTCATATGTGAAATAGGTTGTTCTACGGCCCTACAAGTGGTATCAGAGCTAACCGGGGGCGAATCGTGGTGTTTTTGTGGTGAAAAATCGTGTTTTTGGTGAAAAAAGGCGAATCTGGTTACTGTTCATTGACATGTTATCGAGTTTGGATGTATTTTTGTCGAGTTAAGAAAAAATTTTCGAGTTAGGAAAATTGTTTATCAAGTTTGGATGTGTTATCGAGTTTGGATTTGATTTCTTATCGAGTTAGTAAATTTCTTATCGAGTTAGGAGTTATATACCCAGTTAGGATATCGAGTTTGGGAGCTGTCTATTGAGTTAGAAGCTGTCTATTGCCGAGTTTGGCTGAATCAACCTTATCGTTTTATCGAGTAAGGTTTTTCACGTTTGCTACATAAACGAAACTCTGCCAAAATTGATCAAGGTTACCGAGTTTGAAATGATTACCGAGTTAGGGAGTAAGGAGCATTATCGAGTTAGGGCTTACCAAGTTAGGAGCTTATCGAGTTTGAAGGTTACCGAGTTAGGGGTTTTATCGAGTTTGATGATGTTATCGAGTTAGCAAAAAAAAAAAAAAAAAAAGTTTTTTGGCGGGAAAATTTGAGTAAAATTTATTTTTGAGAGGAGACTAAACGTTCAATTTTTACGCGAAATTTAAATTTTGGTATAAGGTTGAAAATTTTGGCCCGAAATTCAAATTTTTAGGCCAAAATTCAAATTTTTTCGGTGAAATTTTGCGTAAAATTTTTTAATACTCAAATTTTTCTGGTAACCTTAGCATTGTATTTCTTAGTGATTTCCAAATTTTGAGGGAGAAAATTTTCCAATTATATTTTTGGAGGGAAAATCTGAAATCACTACGAATCCACCAGATTGAATTTCAAGCTTCACCAAAAACACACCACGAATTGCTTAAAAGATCCTGATCAAGATTCACCAAAGATCAATGGCTAAATTTTGAACGTTATCAAAAGGTGACTATGGGGATAATTTGTTTATTACTTATTTGAGCTTGAAGTGACGTTTCACGGGTGCGTGTACTTAGTATCTCAAGGTCTAGGGGTTGGTTGGATGCAAGACTTTTGGAGATCCTTGTTTGAGCATTCATTGGATAGTGATTAATACTTGGACATCTAGCTATGTGTGAGATCTATAAACGCATAAGTTGGTTCTTAATGCTCACAATAGCTATCACTTTAAGGAGTTATGTTGTAGTGCTCAGTGTCACAAAAGGTTGTGGATTGTTCAAGAGACGTATATACAATAAAGGATGGATGGTTGGGTATATGCCACTACCTATATTGTAAGGAGTAACGTTGTTGTGCTCATATAGGTTCTTAATCAGGATAGTACAAGCGTAAGTCACAAGTCTGGGGAATTTTACTTCATACTCAAGTTTGTCATATTGGGTTGTCTCCACATGCGGTCACTTACTATTAGCCAATGGAAGTGAAAAGAGGTTGATCCGAGATGAATTGTAGAGAGAATAGTTATTGCCATTTCACTCATGGGGTATTGATTTGTATGTTGCTTCCAGTTGATATGTTTATGTACACATATTTATGATGATTCCGAGAGATCGTCATCATCCAGGAGGGAGAAATGTGTACATCGGGGCTTTTATTGAAGAACTGGAAGCATTCTAAGTGAGTTGAAGATGACGATATGATGCTCCCCAAACAAACCTGTGAAGAAGTTACATATTATCAGTCTAAGATTCATTTTCCACTGTGCATGAGACTGAAGATTATATGGGCAGAATTCAAAGGTACTTCTTCGACAAGCATCAAGGTTATATCAAACGGGTTGTCTATTTGGGAGGGAGCATGTAAAAGAAAATGGTTTACCAATTGGGAGGGAGTTATAACCCAATTAGATTAGCAAGTGATTCATCTACAAGTAAAGAAAGATTGCTGGGGATACTTATGAAGAAAAGAGCTATGAAGTCTTCCTCAGCATTGCTGCGCTTACTTTGATTGTTTTATTTACTTGTTAGGAATCATTGTAAACAATTCACGTATATCTCCAGCTGGAGGGAGATTGTTAGAAATGAAGCTGAGCGATATTTACGTGAATTGGAGTAGACAACTAGAATGCATAAAGTGCAGGGACTATTAATGTAATATTGTAAAAGTTGTCTCATGTAAGGCATATAAATACCCCTCAAGGCTTCACTTGAGGGGTGTGGGTGTGCAACATCATTTATAATAAGAAAAGTATCTTTGTTTCACCTCACCTTCTCTCTACTTTCTCTCTCTAGAAACATGGCATATTTTGATCAACCTCGTCCTCCAGAAGGTGATTCTTGGATTCTACAACATGTGAAATTCATGTTGGGAGGATATGAAACACTCAATCCATGGGATAATAGTTAGTTAGGATCACTAGGTGTTTATTGTGATTATCCAACGGGTTGACGGCTACAAGGGTGGCTCATTGTTGTATGATACAAGGTCAACGAGAGGTTGTATGTTTGTGTCGTGTGAACAGGGAACCAAAGAGAAAACGTGTGTAATATTACTCATGTTTCACATGAGTTTGGTTCGTTTAAGTAGCATGCATCGCAAAGGAAAGAAAACAGCCACATGGGCTTGTGAAATATCGGCCCAAGTGGGAACAAAGAAACAAGGGAATCGTGTAGGCTTGTGGTGTGCTCGACCCAAATAAAACATAGAAACAAGATTGATTGTTGGGTTTGTGATTTGTGTTCGGCCCATCACAAAATAATTAGTGTCGGTGACTAGTGCTTTCGCACTTTAGTTTCGGTATCGGTGTTTAATACGTTCGTAGCTTTATTCTTGGTGTCAGTGTCGGTGTTGATTCGTGTAGTCCATGAAAATGTAGATGGTGTCGTTCATACGTATATATATATACTTATATATACATAGTGATAATAGTTTGTAATAATTAATATATATTTCGTTACATATATATTAATAATATATCGGTGTCCAATGAGGGTGTCGGGTCACAAGTGGGAGTTACCGGTGTTAACCTCATTGGGTGGCATCCAAGAGTGACAATCGGGTGATATCAGGTGAAAAAACATAATCGGGTGTTAAACAAACGGTGACTAAAATAATCGGGTGTCAAACAAACGGTGACTAAAATAATCGGGTGTTAAACAAACGGTGTCTCATATAAAAATTTCAAATTAGCCCGCAAAAATGGCTTAGTTTAGAATAGTATCGATAATTAGCATTAATAAATGACCTGGGATTTTACGGAGTATTACAGTACCCACCCGTTAGATTGGATTCGTCCCGGAATCCAAAGTTGAATCGGTGCTCGGGGTTGTCTAATCAAATAGTTGTGGGTATTTGGCACGAATTTGATCCTCGCGCTCCCAAGTGAACTCGGGTCCTCTTTTAGAGTTCCATCTGACCTTAACAATGGGAATGCGACTATGCTTAAGTCGTTTGACCTCCCTATCCATAATCTCAACGGGTTCCTCAATAAAGTTCAACTTATCGTCGATTCTGATCTCTTTCAATGGAATCACAAGGGTTTCATCCGATAAACACTTTTTCAAATTTGACACATGGAAGGTGTTGTGCACTCTACTGAGTTCCTCAGGTAGTTCAAGTTTGTATGCCACGGGACCAATCATTTCAATGATCTCGAAGGGTCCAACGTATCTTGGGTTTAACTTTCCACGTTTTTCCAAACCTAATCATCCCTTTCCAAGGTGATACCTTAAGCATGACCTTGTCTCCAGCTTGAAACTCTATTGGTTTCCTTCGCACATCGGCATAACTCTTTTGCCGATCCCTGGCGGCTTGTAATCGTTGCCTAATCTTTACTATTTTCTCAGTGGTTTCAAGAATCAACTCGGGACCTGAGAGTTGTACATCTCCAATCTCAGCCCAACAAACTGGTGACCGACACTTTCTTCCATAAAGTGCTTCAAACGGTGCAACCTTAATACTAGCGTGATAACTGTTGTTATATGAGAATTCTGCTAACGGTAGGTGTTTATCCCAGCCTTTTCCAAAATCAATCACACATGCCCTAAGCATGTCCTCTAGGGTCTGTATAGTCCTTTCACTTTGACCATCGGTCTGTGGATGGTAAGTCGTACTCATATCTAACTTATTTCCCAAGGCTTTCTGTAAAGATTGCCAAAAGTTAGACATGTAACGGTTGTCTCGGTCAGAGATAATAGAAATCGGCACTCCATGCCGAGAAACTATCTCCTTTAGGTATAAACGTGCAAGAACGTCCATATCATCAGTCTCTTTGATTGGCAAGAAGTGCGTTGACTTCGTGAGACGATCGACAATAACCCAAATAGTGTCAAACCCACTCGATGTCTAGGGTAATTTCGTAATGAAATCCATTGTAATCATTTCCCATTCCCCCATTGGTAGCTTGGGTTGAATCAAAAGACCGGATGGTTTTTGATGTTCAGCCTTTACTCTTGAGCAGGTCAAACACTTACCGACATACTCTGCAATGTCAGCTTTCTTGTTTGGCCACCAATACAACTTCTTTAGATCATGATACATCTTGTCTGAGCCAGGATGAATGGAATATTTAGACTTATGAGACTCATGCATGATGAGGTCTCGTATTCCTCCATACAATGGAATCCAACTTCTGTCCTTGAAACACAGCCTTCCATCTGGTTTCTTGACAAATCCATTCGTGCTTTCTGGCATGCCATAAATCTTCTCGTGCGGTCTCTTCTCTTCCTTAAGGGCCTTAGCTTGAACTTCAAGAATTTGAGACGGAAGTGGTGATCTAATCGTCATACCCAATGATCTAACTCTGAGGGGTCTATGTCATTCCTTTCGACTCAAGGCATCTGCTACAACGTTTTCCTTCCCCGGGTGATAACGAATTTCACAATCATAGTCACTTAGTAACTCTAGCCATCGACGTTGTCTCATGTTCAACTCCTTTTGATCCAAAATGTGCTGAAGACTCTTGTGATCGGTGAAAACCGTACACTTGGTTCCATATAGGTATTGTCTCTAGATCTTAAGAGCGAATACCACCGCTCCTAATTCTAGATCATGAGTAGTATAGTTTTCCTCGTGGAGTTTAAGTTGTCTAGAAGCGTAAGCGATTACTTTAAGTCTTTGCATCAATACGACACCCAAACCTTGGATTGACGTGTCACAATATACCACGAAGTCCTCACTTCCTTCGGGTAGTGCTAATATCGGTGCTTCACAAAGCTTCTGCTTCAAAAACTGAAAGGCCGATTCTTGCTCTTCTCCCCAATCAAACTTCTTCTTCTTCTTTGTTAACTCAGTCAAAGGTTTACCAATCCTTGAAAAACCTTCAATAAACCTCCGATAGTATCCGGCAAGACCTAAAAATTGGCGTATCTCAGTAGGACTCATAGGTGACGCCCAATTTTTAACAACTTCGATCTTGGCGGGATCAATATGAATACCCTTACTGTCGATAACATGCCCAAGAAATTGTACCTTCTCAATCCAAAAATCACACTTGGAAAATTTGGCTTATAATTTCTCTTCTCTGAGCAGTGTCAGTATAGTCTTCAAGTGTTCTGCGTGCTCTTCCTTACTACGTGAATAAATAAGGATATCATCGATGAATACAATCACAAACTTATCCAAATAGGGTTTGCACACTCGGTTCATTAAGTCCATAAATACAGCGGGTGCATTTGTTAGACCGAATGGCATTACTTGGAATTCGTAGTGACCGTATCTTGTCCTGAAAGCCGTCTTAGGGTTGTCTTCTTCCCTAACTCTCAGTTGGTGATAACCCGATCTTAAATCAATCTTCGAGTAGACACTCGATCCTTGCAGTTGATCAAACAAATCATCAATCCTTGGCAACAGATATCGATTCGTTACCGTAAGTTTGTTCAACTCACGATAATCAATACACATCCTGAAGGTTCCATCCTTCTTCTTTACAAACAACACCGGGGCTCCCCACGGTGACGAAGTTGGGCGAATAAATCCTTTATCTGACAATTCCTGCAATTGCCCAGATAACTCCTTCATTTCCGACGGTGCTAGCCTATAGGGTGCTCGTGCTACGGGTGCTGCTCCTGGCATCAAGTCAATTTGAAATTCTACTTGACGAGTCGGCGGAAGGCCAGGCAAGTCCTCAGGAAATACTTTTGGAAAGTTCCCGACTACTGGCACATCCTCGAGTCGCTTCTCTTCCGACTTCTTCTCAGCGACTTGAGCCAAAAAGACTTGACATCCTCGTTCGATGTACTTCACAACTTTGATGCAAGAAACGATGCTCAGACGTGTTTTACTTTGCTCGCCGCGAACAATCAGGGTTTCGTTATTCAGGGGGACGTGAACGACCTTTTCGTCACAAATGATTATAGCGCGGTTCTTGGATAGCCAATCCATTCCTATAACAACGTCGAAACTACCAAGTCTAATAGGCATAAGGTCAATGACAAATGGGGTGTCTAGTAGTCGTAGGGTGCATCCTCGGAGTATAGTGTTAGTGCTTACTAGCTTTCCATCGGCTAGTTCAATCTCATACGTGGTGTCTAGTTTGGTTGGTGTAATATTAAGTAGGGGTGCTAGGTAAATAGATACGAAACTTTGATCGGCTTCGGAATCAAATAAAACTTTAACAAGGCGATTGTTTAGAAAGAACGTACCCGTGACTACGTTCGGATCTTGCTGGACATTTCCATCTCCCAGCACGTATGCTCTCCCACGTGCATTGTTGTCCTTATTTGGGTACTGACACCTGTAGTGTCCTTTCTCTCCACAAGCATGGCATACCACAGCCACGGGTTGCAAGTTAGCTCTTGTAGCCTTGCAATCTTGTGTCTTATGTCCAGTTCTTGAACATTTCCCACACTTAGCATAGCAGGGTCCAGTGTGATGCATCTTACACTTGTCGCAAAATGGAAGAGGTTCAACATACCTAGCATCCTTAACTGGTGCGGCGACATAAGCTCTGACAGCTTCTTGTCGTCGGTTCTGTTGATTGTGGTGGGTTTTTCTGTCATGGTGATAGTTACGGTTGGGGTTACGGTTGTTGTTGTTGTTGTTGTTTGTCTTCCGATCATCAAACTTCCTTTTGTGATCGTTGTTCCCCTGAGCAGAGTTACGCTTAATCTCCCGGTCTAGCAGTCTTTGGGCAATAGTCATTGCTTCTTCCAAAGATTGAGGCTTCGACGAGGTGACGTTTCCCTCAATGCTCCTGGGTAATCCCTCAATGTACCTATCCAACAACTTTCCAAAATCGGGAACCTTTGAAGGGCAAAGTGCGGCAAGCTCCTGAAATCTCCTATCATAAGCCCTGAGATCATTTCCTTTCACAACCAACGTGTGAAACTCATCTTCTAACTTCTTGATCTCACCTCTAGGGTAAAACTTCTTCTGCATCTTCTCCTTAAAGTCAACCCAGGTGATCTGATAGGCCTCCTCCACACCTATCTTCTGAGCAGTTGCGTTCCACCAAGACAACGCATCTTCCAGCAATGTTCCAGTAGCAAATGAGACTTTGCTTTCAGCGGCACAACCGCTCCTCACAAACACAGTCTCAGTTCGCTCAAACCATCGAGCAAGCTCTGTCACTCCTTCAGTCCCTTTGAAGTGAGATGGTTTACAAGCTATGAAGTCCTTATAGGTACATTTCCGAGTCGCAGCGGACTCGCTTTCAGCAGTGGCTCGGTTATTGCTACTAGTTCGTGCCATTGCGGCAGCCTACTCTTCCAAAGCTGCGGCAACACTGTCGGCAACCAACTTTCTGATAGCAGCCTGGGTCATAACGGGTGACGAAGTAGCAGTAGCGGTTTTCCTTGGGGCCATAACTCTATAAAATCGCAAGTGTATAAGTACAAATCCCAAACATCAATCAGTAACAAGAGAAATAATGCAACCAAACTCATAGTAGTCGGGATCATCACAAAGTACATATCACAACCACACCATGAATACATACATCAACATAAACCATATCATTCATAAATAATCATCATGACATGTAACAACACACATGGAAATTATAATATGAATCTCAATATGGGAGCATAATAAAAGATCAGACAACTAGAACATCATAAATCAATATCAATACAGTACAATCATAACCAACATAAAGTTTTAATAATTTTGAATTCATTGTTACAAAACAATAAGATACAACATTATTAATGCCACAGGCGGCAAGTTAAGATGTCTCTGAATGTAATGATATGCCATAGATCTATGAAGGTCCAGGTGCGCCTCCTGATCTCCTCTCCAGCTCTCTGATGATCCTAATCATCTCTAACATCTCCAAATCCCTGGATCCCTCACGGGCCTGAATCTCCTCAATAGTGGCTGAAGGAGTGTGGATGGTAGTACTAGATGCGGCCAACTCCTCTGTATGATGCTCCAGCATCTACTGCGTGATGATCGCTATCGCTCTCAAATCCTCTATCTCATGCCTCTGAACATCTAGTCGATGACCAAACTCGGTGATGGTAGCCTGTGCCTCCTCGATCTCTGTCCCCATCATCTCAAATACCATCTCTAAGGCTGCCCTATGTACTACGAGGTTCTCGACCTCCTCCTGCATACACTCAATCCTCTCCAAGGATATCTCCTCAATAACGCCCAACAGCTCATCAAGACGATCCTCATGTCTAACTAACCTGACAGCCAAAAGAGGGATAGTATGGTGTATCGGATCCCCAGTGACCGGTAACACCGCTGAAGAGCCATCTACAAGCTCAGCAGCCCTAGGTGATCCCTCAACCAATCTCCATCTACGAATGTAATCCAACAAGAACGACCATCGGCGGGCATCAACCAATCTATGAATGCTGGGTGATGGAACAGGTGATGGTCAATGGTGGGATAGGTGGATGATGCCGACATGACGTCGTCACTGTCAGACAAAATAATAACCGGGGGCGACATGGTACTGTAATATCCCAAAAATAGCAGTAATATAAGTCATTTAGTCTACATAATGCTACATGCATAGTGATCATAGTGTCATAGTGAACTAAATGCAATGGGTGCTAAAATCAAACCTTAAAACATGACGTTGGCAAGCGCTGGCACAGAGGGCACTTTGGTGATAAATAGTTTGTTTAGAAATCCGGTGAGGTTATAGTCCAATGTTTTGAAAAATCATTTGGTTCTCTATAACCTGGCTCTGATACCAATCTATAACATCCCAAAAATTTGATAAGCAGCGGAAGTCTAATCGGGGTCATTACAGTTTAGTACACAGTCATACTCATAGAAAACAATTTAAAAGATAGTCAATATCATTCCATGAAAACTCAAATAGTCAGAGATTACAAACATTTTTCCAAAATGTTAATTGTTTTACAAAAGAAGTGATGAGTTTGAAAAGAATGATATAATTATTAAAATAACAAGGGAGGTCCTGTGTGCCCTTTGCCAGCTCCGTGCCGCCATGCTTGCTAATTTCCTGAGATAAACATGCTTAAAAAGTCAACAAAAAGGTTGAGTGAATCCATAGTAGTTTAAATAGTAATAGTGTGAACACAAGTCAAGCATTTGAAATAAACAAGCCAAGATAGACAGGTCTTGACTAAACTGGTGAAATATTGCTCCTAAGCCTCACGAAACGCAAGCCTTAACATTGATTCGACATATCATAAAGATAATAACAATCACCTACACTACAGAGGATGTAAATGACAAGGGGCCCTCGGTGACAGGAAATGTGCCAAATTTTCATGGTACCTCGAATATAGCACACCTCCTGCCAAGTGATCACCTTGACAGAGGTGGGCTGCCGTTCCGATAGATCTACCAACTATATTCAGGCTCACTCGCAAGTGATTAAGGTTCGTGATATGAGGGACTTGTAGCACGGGTGTCAACTTAGGCAATGTCAGGTTGTAACAGCATACAGAAAAATACTCGTGTTCAATTTATAGGATGTATCTCCCCACGGGGTTTAAAAACAATTAAAAATGTGGGACCATGAACTCACCTGACAGGTGTGTGTGAATCACAACGGTGCTCAAAGGTGACAGTGTACTGCTACGACTAGCAATGAAATTCCTCCGACTTGCGACCTATATATATATATATATATATATATATATATATATATATATATATATATATATATATATATATATATATATATATATATATATATATATATATATATATATTGTCATCGGTGTCTTAGATTCGATTTGTAAATGACATGTGATATGTCTCGTGTATGGTGATATCCATTCGGGTGTTTTAATATTTTCCAAAATAACTTTACGTAGTTATTTGTAATGTTGTTACGAACCGGTGTTCAATAAATGTTAATTCCTTTGTGAAAATAATATTGTTAAAAATATTTATAATTAAATATTTTTAGTAAAGTTACATATTTATTTTTAAGTTACAAAATATATATGTATTTATACGTGAAATAATTATTTAACAAAATATCTTTGTCCAAAATTTACCTTTTACTTTAATAAAGTTACACTTTTTACCCTTTGGTCAAAATGATTACATTTTTAGTCCTTGTTATACTTTTTACACTTTGCACCTTGATCTTTTGAAATTTACAGTTTCTATCCTCCGTTTCTATTAGAAATCAATAATATCATATTTAGTCCGAAAGTTTTATGATTTTGTCACTTTTAGTCCTTTAACGCAAGTCTTTGCAAAAATACTCCTTGGTTAAGTTTTCGAAAAACAAACTTTTTGTTACAATAAAAGTAGTATTTACACTTGTAAAAATCCTTAAAATCGGTTTTATGCCTCTCGCTGTTTTCCAAATTTTGAATCGAAAATCTCCTTTGAAAACCAAATGGGCTCGTTAGCCTAATCTAGGCCCAAGTGATATTTTAGTTTGTATAAAGGGGTGCTCGACACAGGTTTAGTTTGGGCGTAGTTTTCATAGTATAAGATCGAGAGTGTCTTGCATGTTTCGTTAGTTTGGTTAAGTGCAAGTCAAAAAATTAGAGTGGCGAATAATATATGTAGGTTGTACATATGAAAATGAAATGGCGAGCCCTTTCCTAGGGGTGTCGAGGCGTGTAAAATAATAGTCATAAGTGTAACGAAATGTATACTTAGAAAATAAAACGTTTTGTGTGATAATCTTAACGTGATATGCATGATTGTATAAGAGTAGGAATGAAAATGGTGATGATAACTTACAACACCAAAAATGGTGGTGAAGAGTTCGCGTGATATGAGCAAACGAGAACAAGCAAAAGTGATACCCTCTTCGTGTAGTGACCTTCGTTCCAAAACTTAGTTACCCAACTAGTATTCTTGATCCAAAACCTTACTCGTGCCCTAGATCCTCTCGACAGCAACCAACCAAGAAAGAAGTAGAGAGTTTTGTGATTGAGAACTTGGTGAAACTTGAGAGTGTGAGTAAGTTAGCATTTAATGTGACTTATATAGGGTAGTAAGAGTAGTTGTATGTTTGACCAGGTGAGACATGTCTCTTAGTGGTCATTCGATGGGAGACAACCTTGTCTCTTGTCCTTGAATCTCTAGTCAAGTCGAGTTGAGGTGGTAAGGGGCAACGATGGTTTACTTTTGATTAGTTTAAGTCTAGCTTAGGTTAGTAGTGTATTAAACAAATGAGATTAGAGCACATGTGAAATTCATGTTGGGAGGATATGAAACACTCGATCCATGGGATAATAGTTGGTTAGGATCACTAGGTGTTTATTGTGATTATCCAACGGGTTGACGGCTACAAGGGTGGCTCATTGTTGTATGATACAAGGTCAACGAGAGGTTGTATGTTTGTGTCGTGTGAGCAGGGAACCAAAGGGAAAACGTGTGTAATATTACTCATGTTGCACATGAGTTTGGTTTGTTTGAGTAACATGCATCGCAAAGGAAAGAAAACAGCCATATGGGCTTGTGAAATATCGGCCCAAGTGAGAACAAAGAAACAAGGGAATCGTGTGGGCTTGTGGTGTGCTCGGCCCAAATAAAACATAGAAACAAGATTGATTGTTGGGCTTGTGATTTGTGTTCGGCCCATCACAAAATAATTAGTGTCGGTGACTAGTGCTTTCGTACTTTAGTTTCGGTATCGGTGTTTAATACGTTCGTAGCTTTATTCTTGGTGTCAGTGTCGGTGTTGATTCGTGTAGTCCATGAAAATGTAGATGGTGTCATTCATACGTATATATATACTTATATATACATAGTGATGATAGTTTGTAATAATTAATATATATTTCGTTACATATATATTAATAATATATCGGTGTCCAATCAGGGTGTCGGGTCGCAAGTGGGAGTTACCGGTGTTAACCTCATTGGGTGGCATCCAAGAGTGACAATCGGGTGATATCAGGTGACAAAACATAATCGGGTGTTAAACAAACGGTGACTAAAATAATCGGGTGTCAAACAAATGGTGACTAAAATAATCGGGTGTTAAACAAACGGTGTCTCATATAAAAATTTCAAATTAGCCCGCAAAAATGGCTTAGTTTAGAATAGTATCGATAATTAGCATTAATAAATGACCTGGGATTTTACGGAGTATTACAATCATCACCTCCCCACTAACACTTTTGCCTCCCCTACCAAACAAACCACCTCAGTCCAAAGCTTGCATCCCTTCACAAGTTATCCACAGGCTAATAGCCAAAAACAAGTTTGGGAGCCAAAACTAAAGCAAGGGTAGTGATATTGAAGACCCAATTGGACGGCTGAGATTGATTCATGAGAAGAGGACAAGACCAATGTGAAACCCTAGCTCTTCAATTTTATTTTTTTAGTATAAATAGAGATGGAAATGTAGCCTTGAAAGGCAGTAGGTAATTTTTAGGTAGAAGTAGTTTAGTTTAATTTGAAAGTATTGTTAGCTTCTAATCCTAGTTTGTGTACTCTTTTCTTAAAAATCAATAAAAGTTTAAATCTTTCCTATTATTGTAGCATCTGTTTACTTGTAACTGCTTATTTACTTTGCTCATCACCACTGCTTATTAGAGCTTGTTTTCTATTCCTTTATGCTTATCATTCATGTCCCTGTTTATCTTGAAGGTTAGAAGATAGTTGGTTAAGTTTTGCACTTTGTCCGATCTAAATTGCTTAAACAGCTTTATCATGCATTTGCTTATTCCAATGCTTATTTGTGCTTGAATGTTGCTTCTTAAGTGAGTATTAGCCTAATATACCTTCTAAATTCAAGTTAAGTTGCACAAATCAGCTCCTAGTGGCTTAAAAACTCAAACAGTCACCACCTTAAGGGGTGTTTGGCAAAAGCTTGTTGTGACTTTTAGAACTGTTTTGTCCATGATTTTTTTATTAGATTAGCTTTAATATATAGTTATTAGTCAATTTCAAGTTAATAATCAGTAGGTCTAAGTAATCTTTAGGATTTTAAGTTTCTTACTAAAAGTCTCATATTGAAACTGTTCTTACTTAGCAAATATGGTAAACTGTTGATTGTAGCTTGTTTAATGTTTTTATTTGCTTAAAACTAGCTACTTGTAGGAAAATACAAGTTCACTCCAATTGGTATTGAACCTGTGTTGGTTAAACCTCAATAAAATCAACCCACCCATTTCACCCATGGCATACCCCTGCTGAATTAGCAGCCTCTTGTCCCTTTCCCACCATCAATTTAGTTAGTTTAAGTAGAAGTTAGATCTCAATCTTAGGTTTTAGAGGTAGTTTATCAGATAATATTTACTAGTCTCAGCTTATTTCTCATGTTTAGAGCTTAATTGTAGCTTATTTTGTGCCTGCTCATCCTCACCCATAGTAGGGCCGCAGTTTTCATTGCTCCACAGCCACTTAATGATGTAATTTTAATTTTCTCAATACTTAGTGTTTAGGTCTATAAATTGGTTTACAGCTTATTTGTCACCTTATCTATAAGCTTGTATTTTTATTTTATTTTATTTATTTTTTTCTTAGTAGCTTATTAAGCCTCAAAGTCAGCTCCTTGGTCTGCAGGTGATCTGCTTTGGTCGGCTTGGATTTTGGATTCTGATTTGCATGTCTTTGGCTTATTTTGCTTAATCCTTATGCTTATTAGGATTCCTCTAGTAAGCCCTTGCCTAATTCTCCCAATTAATCAGCTTATTGAAGCTTTTTGATAGCTTTTTAGGTCTGTTACTATGCTCCTTTTTACTGTTTCTCGCCTAGGTTGCAGTTTGCATACCCGTCCCTTATCACCCTTTTAGCAGCTCATAAAAGCTCCTTTTGGTCTAGAATTTGGAGTATAAACTCTTTGGTAGGACGGCTTGATATGTTTTAGGTTTCCTTGCATTAGCTTTTTGGTCTTCTAGCTTATTTTGTGCCTCAAACATGCCCCATTAGGCCTGCAAATATGTCCCAAACAACCCCTGCATCAGCTGTCACTTACCCATATTCAAGCCTTCCCCTAGGCCTGACCAATGGGCCCCACAGGGCAAATCTTGGCTATTCGAGAAGCCCTCTAACCAAGCTATCTAGTTCCTAGCTTCCCTTGGGTTCCAAGCTTATTTGAGGCCTGCAAGTGGCCTGCTAATTGAGCCTTGTGGCCTGATTGTATTCAGTGAGCTTGGATTGCCTTATTCCCTGAATTTAGCTTATCCGACCTTATTTTCTCTTTTCTTTGGCTTTTCTTAAAATCATATCAATTGATTCTAGCTTGTTTTGTCCTTATGATTGGTTGGTAGCTTATTTTTAGCTTTTTACATTTCAACATTCCAATTTTCAAGCAATAAGCCAAACTGTTGGCTATTTTGCTTGCATTTAGCTTATTATTGAAGTTTGAAAAAGTTGTTTTTGTTAAAGTTTGCTAGTTTTGCTGTTAAAGTGGTTGTGTAATAGAGGAATTAGACAAAAAATAATATTTGCAAAAAATTGGGGTTGGTAGGAATCGAACCTGGGACCTCTTGCTTGCACACACAACACATCACACACATAACCACTTGCCCTTGGGTCTTTTTCAGTAACACTTGCACCCTTTTTATTCTTATAATAGTTCTAATTCCCTAGTATTAAATAAGCCTAGATACTGATAAGCTTATTTCTAGCTTATCAAAACAGCTTTTTCACTTTTTATAATTTTCTTACATTCTTGTTATTATTAAGTAATTTTAGAAAAAGTTTTGTTATTTTCAAAAATAATTTAGTATTTTTAATAATTATAGTTAGTTATATTAGTAATTAATTAATAATAAATAATTAAAAAGTCAAAAAAATATTTTTCTTTTTTGCAAAATTTTCTTTTATCATTAGGATCGTAAAAATATAATTTTTATATCCTTAGGATTAGCATAGCATAAAATTCACGTTTTATTTTGCGTACTCGCGTTTTATTTAAATAACTTTTACGTTTTTAAATTTAGGTGACGTGAGTAAAAGTAGTTTGTAAAATAAAGAAAAACCAAAAAAAACAAAAAAAAAAAAGTGATAGCTTCTATTTAAGCTTGGCTTATTTTTCTGCTTATTTATAAGCAAACTCTGATTTTAAGTTTTTAGATTACGTTTTAGGTTAACTAGGTTTCACGTTATTGTTAATATAGATTGTTTAAATCGTTCTCATTCGTATTTCCTTAGCGTAATCATTCAAAACCTTTATTACCCCTTTCCTGTCCAAATTCACCCGATCACAAACCCGTTTAGATTACCATCACACCTCGTCGGGACATAACGACCCGGGGAAACCCTATACTTCCACGGAGAATTGAGCCTAAGGAGTTTGACTATATTGACCACATCTGTGGTTGACTTTAGTTGACTGCTTTTGCCTCAATCAACATTCTGCCAGTTATTTTAATACGGCGTACCCCTGGTTAAGGATACGACGTATCAAAATTTTCTTCCTAAACCCACCAACAACCAAACGGGCCCTAAGTGTTTTGCAAGTGTATGAAGTGTAATATGGTGTACATTCCCTGAAATCATGCTGATGGACTCCACGTACAATACCATGATGTTTAAATTACCATTGTTGGAAATTGTTGGAGTAACTTCAACAAATAAAACATTTTCAATGGCGTATAGCTTTTTAAACAGTGAACAAGGGCAGAATTTTAGATGGGTATTGCAACGTGTGAAGCAAGTGATAGACGAAAGATACTACCCACGTGTTATCGTCACTGACAGAGATTTAGCGTTGGTTCGGGCAATAAAAGAAGAATTTTCTGACGCTCACAAATTACTCTGTCGATGGCATATAGAGCAAAATCAGCTTAAGTATTGCAGAAATAAATTCACTGATTTAAAATAGTATGAGTCCGTTAAACACCGATGGGATTGGATGGTTAAAGCTCCGACATTCGAATCGTTCAAGCAATATTATCAACGCCTACAATAGCGATTTGTCAACCATCCGGGTACTTAATTATTAATTCATTGTTTTTAATTATTTAATAAATAAGCACCCGAATGACCTTTTATTAATTCATCGTTTTTTTCAGATGTCATGGTGTATCTGGATAACTGGCTGCGAGATTACGCACCCATGTTTGTCTCGTATATTAGCGACCGATATCGCTCCTACGGCCAGACAACAACGTACAGAGTTGAGGCTCACCACGCGTTGTTGAAATTATATTTAGACGGCACACAGTCCAAATTAGACAGGTTGTTGAGGTCGATCGATAAGATTCTCATTTCACAAGAAAATGCGATAAAAGAGAGTTTCAATAGAAGCATCAACGAGAAACTAAATAAGTGTAATATACCACTATTTCAAGAATTGTGGTATAAAGTTTCAAAACATGCTTTCAACCTCATGCACAAAGAACTCCACCTGTCGATCACCTCAGAAGAATGTAGCCATAAGTTGCGGGTAAATTTCATACTACCATACTTTCACGAGATGCAAATCTATGTATATCATAGTAAGTATATTAAATTTATAACTATCAAGTTGTTTTCCACATTAATATCAGTAATTTATACAAGTCACTTTAATTGAATTCAGGATGCCCCATTCCACCGGAACAAATTGATATTTTTTGGAGAACCCTATCTGTTCCGTGGCCTGTTATCAATAGGCCTTCGTCTGAAGATGGCTCTTCCAGCAAACCTGGTGATGATGATGATGATGATACTTCGTTTAACGATGGCGTGCGACAATTCAAGAATATTTTTAGCAAATCAACATAGTTTGTCAAGAAAAATATGTTAACGAAGTTGAGAGAGATATTCCAGCATGAATCTGTTGACACACGTGAACCAGCTATTCAAAAAAATACCCGTGGATGTCCGAGCGCAAAGGACAAAAAGGGCAAGGCTACACAAGTCCCGGACTTGAATGAAGTCCCTGACTTGGATGAAGTACCAATCGTAGATCACCGAAGAAGTACAAATTCAAGATCTACAAAAGTCCCGAACTTGCGGAAAGAACCTGCAAGACATAGCTCTTACACGGGTGATAGTCTACGCCACATATTATATGCTGGAGATAGTGTGAGCAATGATTTTATTGAGCATATTCCACATATTTCCCGTCCATACGTAATAAGCATACATAATGTGCTGGGTGATGGAAATTGTGGGTTTCGATGCGTTGCCCACATTCTTGCTCAAAACGAAAATAGGTGGGCTGTAGTCAGACATATGTTATTGCAAGAGTTAGATTATCATAGGCAAACTTACATAAGTATGTGGCAGCAACATGACTTTGACCTACTTTGGTATACAGTAGACTGGTTCAACAGATGTGCACCTATCAGTCGCTGGATGGTGATGCCAATGACAGGGCTGGTTATCGCTTCAATGATTCACCGACCTGTTGTATTTATATCCCAACAAGGTTGGAACACATGTTTACGGCTTTTTACCGGGCCAAACTTATCACAAGGAACCGACCCCCTTGTGATTATCCGTATGGGGGAGAGAGACTATGCTCACTATATTTTACTGACGCTAGACAGAGATTCTCCACTTCCCTATATTCACCCACAATGAAGGTATTTCAGAGAGCCAGTTGCAGCCGAATGGGAAACTTTGTATCAACATCGACTAATGGTTCATTGATTTATGTTCTAAATAATTATACCGACAAAACCATTGTAAATGATTACTGATTTATGTTGTAAATAATTGAGATACCGACAAAACATAGTGAATAATATGTAAAATTTATTTGTATTTGTAAAAATGTAATTTTTGTATTTGTAAAAGTTGTTAAATATAAAAGTTGTAGCATAAGTTGGTGGATGATCAAAATCAGGTGGTGCAGCAGCAGCATAACGTGGTGGAGCAGCAGCATAACGTGGTGGAGCAGCAACAAAACATGGTGGAGGAGCAGCGAACTAGGCTTTTGGACAGCATGGTGGAGGAGCGAGTCTACCAGGTTATCGAGCCGCAGGAATTGTTGAATTTCGTAAGCAGGATTAGGGCTCTTGAAATTTTCTATGAACAATTGAAAGAAAGGAAGGATGAGACGGAAAGGGATGCGAACAGGGAAGAGAGTTTGAAGCAAGAAACAAGCTGTTGTTGACAAGAATAAAGACGCTGGAGATGGAGTTAGAATTGGCAAGGAATCATGAGGATCACGCTTGTCAGTCGAGTGCAAGGCTCCGTGATCTTTTAAATGAAATGAATAAACTTCATATGTCATAGATGATGTTGTTTTTAAATAATGTGTTAACGTTGTTGTTCGTAGATCTTGTTGTTTTTAAATAATGCGTTAACGTTGTTGTTTAATTTAATAATAACAGTTGTTGTTGTTGTAGTTATTTAATGTGGTAATTTTTAACGTGCTATTATACAAACAAAATAATTATACAAAACATTATAAATATACAAAACATTATTAAACACAAATATACAAAACAGTATACATATACAATACATTTAATTTAAACAAAAAAAAAAAGAAAAAAAAAAAACCACTAAACGACAAAATAGGGGAAAAGTTAAAAAAAAAAAAACATAAAAAAGTACACCCTCTCTTATAGAGAGGGTTAATCTAACCAAATAGCTCCGTCGTCATAACCCATCCCTTATGTTTTATTAATAAAGCTCTCTTTCTCTCTCTACTCTCTCTCTCTAAGTAACTCACAAGATTCTTGAGTGAAATAGTTAGTTCTACGGTCATACAGGCCCCATTAAAAGTAACTAACCGTACTTGCATAAAGACACTATCGCATTTTGGGTAGAGTTGCAGAGTTTAGTAGTCGTATATAACCACTTTGGGGATTAAGTTTAAAAGTAACCAAATCGGGAAAAAAAAAACATTGTACTAAATTACTCCCTCCGTCCCTAAATAAATGTCCACTATTGACTTTCAAAGTTTTTTTGTTCCAACTTTGACTTTGAATTATTTCATTCGTGTTATGTAATACTTAATGAAAATTATACCAATAAAAATACATTTAAGACCAAATTCGTTAATATATTTTGTATCAAGTATTACATAACACAAATAAAATAATTTACGGTCAAAGTTAAAAAGAGAATACTTAAAAAGTCAATAGTGGACACTTATTTAAGGATCGGAGGTAGTAGTACATATCTCTTGCGTGTATTTCCGTTGAGAGAAGACACTCTAATTCTAGGGGTAGGATAACCACACCCTCCCTAGGGAGGGTGTGTTGACTTTGACCAGCTGCCGCCGCTTGTACCGTCTGTATTAAAGCTTATACATTTTGACTAAAGTGGGTGGACCCTTCCTGACAAGGAGGGTTAGTATAAGACAACCCTAATTCTATTAGCTGGGGGTTGACTTTAAGCATGTGATTTAACAGCTGCTGGTATTAAACATTTTCTAATGAGTCATTATCATGTGATACACCAATACAGGGTTGACTTACCCATGTGGTCGACTTTAGGCATGTGATTTAACAGCTGCTGGTATTAAACATTTTCTAATGAGTCATATCATGTGATACACCAATACAGGGTTGACTTACGCATGTGGTCCAACTGCTATACATGTTAAAATATACAACACGAGTTATGCATTTTTGTTAGTGTCACAAGTTAAGTGGTTTGTTTATATTTTAAAAATAAATTTAATTATTACAGATAATAAGTGTAAACCTGAAATGATTAAAAAAAAAAAAAACACTATTTTCCATTTTTCCAGTCCACCTCTATGCCATCTTGCCGTGCCCTTTTGATATCTGTTTTGCTACATGTGCCGAAGTGACTTGGAATATGCTTATCATAATTAGTTACATTATTGGCAAAGAAAATACTTCCTCCGTCTCAAGATAGAAATAAAAATTACAAAATTTAATAAATGTTGGATTATTTTAATTTTCAATCACCCAAAAAAAATATTTTCATACAATATTCTCTAGTTTAACTTAAAAGGGAAAATAGACAATTATTTTGAGACATCACAAAATAAAAATATGGATAATATTTTTGAGACGGAGGGAGTAATATCTAGGGCTAATACCATATTAAAGCACTATAATTGTCAAAAAAATTGCTTTTGAGTATCAAACTTTTTTTTCCTCATTCGGGTACTAAACTTTCATTTTTGCACTTTGAGACGTTTTTTCCCCTCAAAATTTTGAAAATACAGGGGCAAAAATGTCATAAAAATGTCTCAAAGTGCCTCAAAGAGGCTAAAAATGAAAGTTTAGTACCCCAATAAGAAAAAAAAAAAGTTCGATACTTAAAAGTGATTTTTTTGACGAGTATATTGCTTTAATATGGTATTACGCCTAATGTCTAAGGTCTCACTAAAGACACATGATAACAGACGATCATTATTTTTGACTGCTATTGCGGAAACATTTGGAGGAAGTGACTGATATTTGAATCTTGAACCAACTGTTATACAACACAAAATGATATTGATGCACATTGACGTGAGATGTCACTACTCTTTTTTATGCCCTCAATGTGTAAGGTGTTGAGTATAATCCGTACACGTTATTTTATTTTATTTTTTTGAACGGCAGAAAATCCGTAAAGAGTCTATTCCTGATGGCATGGCAAATAATAATTGTTGCAAAACAAGCACAAAAAGGGTTAGAACTTAGAAATATCTAAGCTTTTTTGCAGAAAAATTTAAACCAAAATTTCATATTAAACTGTAGGTAGGGAAAACCCCGGAGCTTGAAGAAATTAATCAACCAAATATCGTTTCACAAATCACCTTGAATTTATAGATATCAAATTATCAATACAGAATGGTCTCCATTCTTGCTTATTGACCATTGAATTTATAAGATACTTGATAATGATAACCATCCATATGGTGCCGTTTCTTTTTAACTTAATGGGCCCTTTGTTAACAGATCTAAACTCAAGTGGAAATTTTGTGTGTTTCTTTTTTGACTTATTCTAGATTAGGCTCTAGTTGTGGAGGACATAAAAAAGTAGCTTCTCCCGATACAGACACAACAACATATATAATATAGGAAAATAAATTGTATGTCTAAAATTAAGACCTAAAATTAGACCTAAAGATTTGATTGGTTCATTTGAAAAATTAATTGGTGAAAAATGATGAGAGAGAATTAGTGTTTAACATTTGTCATGAAATGAATGGATTAGGTCCATTAGTAGGTCTATGTTGTAGGTCTATATATCAACACTCTATAATATATTAGTAATAGACAAATATAACCTTGTATTTTCTCTCTCTTTCCCATCAAAACCACCTGTTGCTCTATTTTTTACAATCAAACAACTTATAACTTGCTCTTGATTTTACACCACCTCTACAAAAAATTAGATTATCACTACCTTGTGGGCTCAACATCACTCTTCTACCACATCACAGCCCCACATCGTCACCTCCTTCTTGCGCCGACCAACACCTTCTCGAGACAAATTCATTATTGAACAAGAGAATGGAATGGCATTTTCATGATAATGAATTCGAGATCTTTCGACTTTGTATTCAGTTTCAGCAAGAAAGTGGTGTAACTAATTGGTTTTTGTCCATGATTGTCATAACGAATCCCAGTTGCTTAAAGTGGAACAATTTTTTATTAGTGAAGAGAAATTAAACTTGCGAAAAAGCTTAATTATTGTTATGTAATTTTCGGGTCATGAACTTGTTACGTTTTTATTTTGGTAGCAGGTTATATAATCACATGTGGGATGGATATGGGTGTTTTCTATATTTGGGGAAGAAGGTTAAAATGGTCATTTGATCTCATAAATTCAGTGAAAAAAGAAACAACTATTATTCATCTCAATCTTATTCCAGATACGCACATTGTCCACTCAGAAACCATATCCAGCTGGACAAAAAAAAAGAAACAGCACCAACTGTAATAACATATCTTATGCAATCATGTGATTGTTTAAGCGTAATAATAGCTCAAATAATCGAGATATATAGATTTGCTGATCAATTGACATACGCGTAGAGCTAACGGTTGACTTTGGTAATCTTGTTCCAACTACTAGACATGTTATGTTTTTGGGTTATAACACGTTAAGTAATTAGTTTAATAATTTTTAAACCAAAATTTCATATTAAACTGTAGGTAGGGAAAACCCCGGAGCTTGAAGAAATTAATCAACCAAATATCGTTTCACAAATCACCTTGAATTTATAGATATCAAATTATCAATACAGAATGGTCTCCATTCTTGCTTATTGACCATTGAATTTATAAGATACTTGATAATGATAACCATCCATATATTATTTAGTCAACTGTAATAACATATCTTATGCAATCATGTGATTGTTTAAGCGTAATAATAGCTCAAATAATCGAGATATATACATTTGCTAATCAATTGACATACGCGTAGAGCTAACGGTTGACTTTGGTAATCTTGTTCCAACTACTAGACATGTTATGTTTTTGGGTTATACAGTAACACGTTAAGTAATTAGTTTAATAATTTTCGTAAAGAAATAGACAAGTGTTTAAATTAAGGTTAGTGGTGTATTAAATTAATGCAAAATACTGTGGTCTGTAAGCCTACATAAGGGCATTCCTTTGCATTGAACTAATCACAGCAAATTAATCATTTTCTGTCTTCAACTGTTTCCTTCTTCTCCAATCTTGAATATCCTTCGGATTACAAACACCTTTTTTGGTGCTCTTTTTTCAACAGATTGATAATTCTCATTATTGCTTGATCAATAAAAAATGGCATCGTATCTGGGTGGATTTAAACATCTTCAAATCCAGCTAGAGAAGATCAAATCAGCCACCAACAACTTTGATGATAGCAAAGTTATTGGAGCTGGCGGTTTTGGAAAAGTTTATAAAGGAGAACTGTCTCACCCCGAGGGGAAAATCGACGTTGCTTTCAAACGTCTAGATCGCAAACACGGGCAAGGAGACCCCGAGTTCTTTAAAGAAATCAGGATGCTTTCCTCTTACAAGCATGATAATCTCATATCCCTTTTAGGATATTGCAATGAAGGGAATGAGATGATCCTTATGTACGAGTATGCATCTCGTGGAAGCCTCGAACGTATTTTAAATGATGCCGCTCTCACGTGGACTCAAAGACTGAAGATTTGTCTTGGGGCTGCGAAGGGACTAAGCTTCCTTCATGATCCCAAAGGGACACAGCAAAGACTCCTCCATCGTGATATCAAAAGTGCAAACATTCTACTTGATGGAAATCTCAATGCTAAGGTGGCTGACTTTGGGCTGTCAAAAATAAGCCCTGCTAATCAGCCAGACACCTTTCTTGTCACCAGTCCCGCAGGTACCCATGGCTACTGTGATCCATTGTATATGGAAGAGTACCAACTGACAAAGGAGTCAGACGTGTACTCCTTTGGGGTAGTCTTATTGGAAGTTCTGTGCGGGAGAGTATGTTATGAAAATAGCGACCGTAAGCTAAACATTTTTGTGCCTTATTGGAAGAAATGTTATGAACTAAAGAAATTAGATGATATCATTTTTCCAGATCTCATGCAACAAATGAACCCCAGTTCGTTGGAAATATTTGTAGACATTGCATACCTGTGTCTGCATAAAGCTCGTGAACAACGGCCAACAATGTCTGTTGTTGTTGAAAACCTTAAGATGGCACTTAAATGTCAGGAGCTTCTTCATTTTAAAGCGTCAGAGTATGAACAGATAATCCAAGCTGCGGATCCTCCTTTGATCTACAAATCTAACATGGAACTGATACAGACTCTTAGCAAAGGAGTCCGGGTTAACGGTGGCAAAAAGGTAATTAGCTACGTTAATTTGTGCTATTTTTATAAAACTTTGCTAATAATAAATACAAAATAAACTTATGTACTACTCCGTTTTAAGAGGGAAAGTGTTTTTCCTCGTTTGGTGCCCATAGGTGGCACATCACCTTAACACCTCTTCACTTACAACTAACCTCAACTTACTCATTTGGGTACACCACTTACAACTTTATTTATTTTATTCAAAATATCAAATAAACTAAATTCATTTAATTAAAAATAATACAAATAACATTATATATATATATATATATATATATATATATATATATATATATATATATATATATATATATATATATATATATATATGAAAGGTTACAAAATAATTTATTAAAAAAAATCATCTAAGTATACAAGAAGTTAAAAAAAAAAAAAAAAAAAGAAAAAAAAAGAGAGAAACTTTCACTTAAACATGCCCATTTTCATAAGCCCAAATTTAAACAAAAAAAAAAATAAATAAATAAATAAAAAAATAGAAAAATCCCATCTTCTTCTTCCTTTGTTCCTGTGTGTACGCACACTACACACACTTGAAAAAATAAAGAAGAAAATCACATCTTCTTCTTCCTTTTTATACAAGTGTATACATTCACAAATTAAATAACCACAACTTAAAAAAAAAAAATAAAGAAAAGAAAGAAACTAACAACGAAGAAAAAGAAAGAAAAGAAAAAGCTGACAATCGTACAAGCTCCATCCTCGTCGTGCAGACGAGGAGCTTGAAACTGGCGAGCTACAACGAAGGGGGAGGGTGTCGTGAAGAGCTGTGGCGAGACAACCAATCATGCCACGTTGTAGTGGCGAGCTTCCACGACGAATGACACCTTTCCCTCTAAGTTTCAATTTACATCCTTTTTACATATTAACAATGTACTCGCACGTTGCGAGGACAATTATTCTGTAATTACAATCTGTAGCAAATAATGTTTTTTGATATTATATTTTATAATAATAACTTTTTGGAAGGTTGAAAATTTATTTTGCAATAAACTTTTTATGTATTTGATGGTATAAAAAATTTCACATTAAAATCACTGAATAAGTTATTTATTTATTTTTTATTTTATTTTATTTTTTTTAAGTTTTCATTGCAAACATGTTTATGTTTAGGAGGTGATTGGCGCACTCCATTATACAATCAGTTGAAACATGTTATACATACAATACAACTGTCAGAGAATAATAATGGAGTGTGCAATAAAAAAATGTAAGTGTGCAAATCAAATCCCTTTATGTTTAGTATTGATAACTATAATTATATCAATAGACAAGGTTATAAATAGCGTGAGGTATCGCGTGGCTGCATAGCATCCCGTCTTAGCGTGAGACGTTACGGCATAACATTTTTAAGACGTGAATTAAAGCGGCAAAAAGTGTTTATAGATTTATTATATTTTATAATTATATGAGTAGTAAATATTAGTAAATCCAAGCCCAAATTCAAAATATTAGTAAATGCATGCTCAAATCTCAATATTAGTAAATCCTAAAAAAACTCGCCACGCATACACTTTTGCGCGACTTTTCACACCTATTCGCGTCTCAACTCGCGTCACGCCTACAGCCGACACTTTTGTATATTTCGTAATTTGAGGTCAAGCTTGCACCTTAACACCGACGTGACGCGGCTTTTAAAACCTGGGGTTACTCAAGTAAACGCATATAACTTTACCCTTTGCTACTTTGTTCAAACTTTTTCTTTCCCAATAAATATAGATGGAAGTTTTAAAACCACGTACTATGTGTATAGAAAACGTGAGTAATCAAACGACAAAACAAATAAACAAAATCGACAAATTACTTTTGTGCTAGAATTACAAGCCTAGCCCATAACATAAATTTAATTGTGGGAAAATGATTAAGAGACCTAATTTGTGTGCCTAAACTCATGCCTAAATATATGTGGCTTGATCTTGATGGTTTCTAAAAAAGTGAGTCCCCGATTGAAGCCATCAAGATGATATCATGTAGGCTTAAGCATGAATTTAGACATTAATTTTAGGCCTCCAAGTCACTACTCTTAATTGTGCAGTCAAAACAAATGGCCGTCCCCAATATCTAAGGCTTCTCACAGTGGTGACCTATATTGCATCATCTTTCCGGCTGCCACCTCAGCTTTCTCTCTCTTCAACCCATATTCATCTCTCTCATCATAATGGCAACCCATATCGCATTTAAAAAAAAAAAAAAAAACATCTTTTAACACAAACACAACTTTTATTAATAAAACGTAAACATTACATAAACGAAACGATACGGAATTAAAACATTACAATACTAAAATAAATATAAATATGACTAAACGTCACAGAAATTCTTCATCGTCTTCATCATCATCGTCCTCATCTTCGTCTTCATTGTCATGAGGGAGACGATGATGTCTACGATTTCTCCAAATGTGCTCGACCAAATCAGCTTTTAAGTTTTGATGAATTGCTGCGTTATCGAGCTCCAGAGAAATTGCTAAAGATTCTTCAAATGTATTTAAAGGATCGTGTGGTTGGTGGATCTCCTCTTGGTGCCATGTAGGACATATCGCCCACTGGTCGTCTTTTATGATCATATTATGTAATATGATACATGTATCAATAATATCTTTGAGATCACTTTTAATAATATCTTTGAATTGTGTTTGAAATTATGTGTTTGAATGTGGGTTTGATTGTTGGTATTTATAGGATGAAAAGTGGTAATGTTTTTTGAAAAAAAGTTTTTTTTTTTTTTTTTTTTTTTTTTTTTTTTTTTTTCTACAAACAGTTACTTTTTGATTGAAAAGTAGTACAAACGTTTCTTGAATATCCGCATTCTCTAAATATACCAAGTATAAAACAAACTAATAGTTTTACAGGTATTTTAAACAAGTGTTATAAAATCATTATAACCCTATTAAATATTGTTTTGAATAGTAAATTACTCCCTTCGTCCTAATTTTATTGTCTATATTTCTATTTCGGCTTGTCGCGAATTAATTGTACACTAATATATATAGTAGTTCGAATTAGTTAAGTTTACTACATGGCCCTTAACTAAATATGTTATTTGCAAAACTATATGGAAACATTAAATAAAGTCAAAGGGTAAAACTGTCTTTTTATTACTTTTGCAAAAATCAAATCTGTGATAAGTGTATATTTTTTGTCTACTGATAATAATTTTGAAACGAAAGTAGTATTAAAAATAATTGATATGAGTTTTTGATATAAGTACAATCTCACGTTAAATGTCATGTTGCAGTTTTCAGTATGAATCATATCTAAAATAGTGTTCGCAATGCTCATTCTTTGTTCACCTTCTAGTATTTGAGTCGACAAATATTTTGACAGCAATGTTGAACTCATAAGCAACAATAAAACATCATGACAAAATTGTTAACAGTGTACAGTGATATATAAATTGATGATCTCAACTAATTAATCATAGCAGTGTAAACACATTTTCCACCGAGAAATTCGAGAACCACCAACCGAAAATTTATAAGTGAACCTTAATTGAACCACATTTTTTTTTGTGGAACGCCAGCGAATAGAACAAATTAAGGTTCATCTTTTCCTTTCTTTACAATTTGTCAGTGCCAATTATTTATTATTATTATTATTATTATTTTCTTCCAAAGAGGAATAGAGAGTATTAATGTTTTTAAAATTAAAAATATACACCATAGAGTAGCTAATATCTTTAAAAAGTACACATAATGGCAAATATGTTTTTCAACACACAATAAGTTAGTTAAAATCTCAAATATATGAATATTTGATGATCAAATCATCTAATCTCCGAGTTTAATTTTTGAAAGAAAGGAAAAAGATGTGGGAAGAAAAAAATAAAAATAAATTCGTTTTTTTTTTTTTTTTTTGGCAAATGACACAAAAAGGCACTTAATTTAGAGTATGTTTCCAATCAAGGTACTCAACTTTTTTTCTTGCACATAAAGGGGCCCAACTTTTTTTTAGCGGATTTAGGTTTTTTTTTTTTTTTTTTTTTTTTTTTTTTTTTTTTACTTCCGTTAACTCACTTCGTTAGTAAATTAAATGTTTGGTCCTTGAGTTTGTATAGTTATTTCATGCACCATCCACCACCACCACCATCAACACCAACCGCTGCCACCACTACCATCCACCACCACCACCAAACGCTACCACCATCACCCGCCACCACCACTATCGTCTACCACCATCTTCTACTATTTTCCCACATAATCTTCCAAGCATACACAATGATGTTTTGTAGAGGATTTATTTTCAATAACTCTGCTTAAAATTCCGATACAAGTGTATTTTGCTAGACCTTATATAAATCGCAACACAATTTGATAAATCATCATACTAACCTATAAAACTAATCGATCCCAATTCACTAACTATCAAATAACCACAATGTTAATAAGAATATAGGTACATTACAAAATACGCACCAACATCAACAAAATTAACAGACATCTTTGCAATCTTGAAAACCGTAGTTTCCCTAACTCCAAACACATTACTAGCCAAATCCTCATAAGCAGCCACAAACGCCTCCCTTCAAAACCTCGCCAACTCAACTCTTCGGCTATTCGTATAAACCTCCCACATATGCTCCACCACTTTCTCCCTATCCTCCATTTCCTATTAACACAAATTCGAACAATCACTAATAACATAAAAAAAATACACAATACCAATAAAATTCTAATTAGTTCAAAACTATGGATACGAACAAGGACATTGAGATCGTGATGAGTAGTGGAAACGATGTCGTCTGAGTTTACGGAGTCTTTTTTGTTGTTGTTGTTGTTTGGGAGTGGATGTGGATCTTCATTTTTCATTTTTTGGGATTAGTTAATTTTTATAAAGGTTTAGTGAAGTTATTGAGATGGAGGCATGTGTGCGTCGGCAATGGCATGAAGGAATTCTTTGGATCGAATCTTTATTGCTTTGCTATTTGGATTTGTTTGAGAAAATAAGAATATGGTTTTTGGAATTAGAAAATAAGAATATGGTTTTTGAAATGACTATACAAACTCAAGGACAAAATATGTAATTTACAAACAAAATGAGTTAACGGAAGTTAGAAAAAAAACCTAAATCCGCTAAAAAAATTGGCCGCCTTTATGTGCAAGAGAAAAAGTTTAGTACCTTGATTGAAAACATACCCTAAGTTGAGTGTCTTTTTGTGCCATTTGCCCGTTTTTTTAGGAGTGAAGAGAATAGAAGAGGAGAGTAATTTTGGCTAAACATCTCTCCAAAACTTTCTTCCAAACACTGAGATGATTTGGAGAGAAGTTATATTAGGAATCTTTAAATAAAGATAAAATTACACGGATGCTCCCTATGGTTTACTCGGATTGCAAGTTTAGTCCGTAAGTCATTTTAAGTACACCAGAGATACCTATTTTTTGAAACTTGTCACACATTTAGTCCCTAATTTGGATGGCCGTTAGTTTATCTGTTAAGTTATTTGCACCGTTAGTCATTCGTTAATATTTTTTGCACCATTAGTCCTCATTTTCTAAAAAAGTCCTCATTTTTTGCACCGTTAGTCCATCTGTTAATATTTTGCACCGTTATCAATTGTTTTACGTTTTCGTCCATTTTTTAACGTTCTCGTCCATTTTTTTAAACTTTTTCGTCCAATTTTTTTACGTTTTTGTCAACCATTTTACGTTTTCGTCCATTTTTTTTAACGTTTTCACTCATTTTTTACGTTTTTGTCAATCTTTTTACGTTTTCGTCAATTTTTTACGTTCTCGTCCATTTTTTACGTTTTCATCCATTTTTTAATGCTTTCGTCTGCTTTTTTACGTTTTCGTCTGTTTTCTTATGTTTTTAAATGTTTTCATCCATTTTTTTTTACGTTTTTGCTCGTTTTTTTATTAGATAAGTATACTAAAAGAAAACTTGACATTTGATAAAAATGTTTCTGTATCGATTATAAATCACGATTTTGACCCATTTCTGTTCCGAATCATCAAAAGTGTAAAACACGAAAGTTGTCCGGAATGATGTTTTACGTCAAGACTCACAAGATTTTAACTTGAAAAATGCAAAACAATGGCTGTTTACTACCAAAATTTAAGTCATTTTCGTTCGTTATCATTCGTTCGTCATGTATCAAATCGGGCTCACTGGCTAGTGTATATGTCTTAGTGGAGAAAACTATATGAATATCTGTACCTTTTTGGTCCATTTTCTCATGTTTTTATATGTTTTTGTCCATTTTTACATGTTTTGTCAGTTTTTTTCCCCACATTTTCATACATTTTAATCCGTTTTTATCTTGTCCGTTTCTTCTAATAAGTTTGATGATTTACACAAGTACAAAAATTTACAAGAGTTTATAAGTTTATAAGTTATGAATTTGGTAAAAAATGGCTTAAGTTTTGGTAGTAGACAGCCCTTGTTTTGCATTTTCTGGTTAAAATTTCACGAGTCTTGATGTAAAACATCATTCCGGATAACTTTTGTGTTTTACACTTTTGATGATTCAGACCAGAAAAGGATCAAAATCGTGATTTAAAATCGACACAGAAACATTTTTATCAAATGTCAAATTTTCTTTTAGTATACTTACCTAATCACAAAAATAGGCGAAAACGTAAAAAAAGGCGAAAACAGATAAAAATATAAGAAAACATACAAAAACATAAAAAGCGGACGAAAACGTAAAAAAACAGATAAAAATATAAGAAAACAGGCTAAAACGTACAAAAGCGGACGAAAACATAAAAAAATGGACGTAAATGTTAAAAAACGGACGAGAACGTTAAAAATGGACGAAAACGTAAAGAGATTGTCAAAAACGTAAAAAATGGACGAAAATGTTAAAAAACCGGACGAGAACGTCAGAAAATGGACGAAAACATTAAAAGATTGACAAAAACGTAAAAAAATGGATGAAAACGTTAAAAAAACGGACGAGAACGTTAAAAAATGGACGAAACATAAAAAGATTGATAACGGTGCGAAATATTAATGGAGAGACTAACGGTGAAAAAAATGATGACTTTTTTAGAAAATGAGGACTAACGGTGCAAAAAATATTAACGAAGGACTAACGGTGCAAATAACTTAACGGATAAACTAACGCCCATCCAAATTAGGGACTAAATGTGTGACAAGTTTCAAAAAATAGGTATCTCTGGTGTACTTAAAATGACTTAGGGACTAAACTTGCAATCCGAGTAAACCACAGGGACCATCCGTGTAATTTTGTGTTAAATAAATAAAATTACTTAAATTACCTAATATAAAATATAACTTTTATATGTAGCCAAAGGTATAATTGAAAAATCATATGTTATCTTTTCTTTTCTCTCCTAACTCGGGAACATGATATAAAAAATCTAATTTTATTTATCTCATCTTTTTTTTTTTTTTTTTTTTTTTTTTTGCCTATTTTTAACTCTTCTCTTCTTTCATTTCAAAAACTTGAGAACATAAATGTAAAAAAGGTACACAACTAAAATTCGGAAAAGAAAAATGTAAATGGAATGAGTTGAAAGGATATACACAATTCATGGATCAAATGATCAATCTAACAACAATGGTGATATCCAATTAACAAATTTAAATAATGTACATGCAGATGTTATCAATTAATGAGAAGGGAGAAATTTGTGAAAGGATATATATTGTAGCTTGTTTGGATCAAATTCAATATGACCGTTTAAAAGATCCACCTCTCTATTTAATTTGTGAAAGGTGACTTTTCCTCCTTCTTACGCACATCTCTTATGTTTCTCTATGTTTCTAATTGCGTAAATCATAGCGGCTACTTCATTCAGATTTCCAGGGGGCCGCTGTTACTACAAACATGAAGATCAATTGAAAGTACGTGTTAGAGCTCAATTCTTACGTCCCCTAATCACATATAGTGTGAACCTTGTCTTCACGGATGGCGGATTAGATAGGTGTGAGACCCTCCACTATAAAGTAAATGGTGAAGCAAAATGTTGCATGGTTTACAATACATACAGGAGAAAAGATCGATGGTTTGTGGTACCATTATATCAGTTTACAAGCGACCACAAAACTACAGATTTTGAAATTAACTTTGAAGGATTTCAGAACGGTTGCCTGTTACTAGTAGCAGGCTTCGAGTTCACACCCCTTGAAGAAAAAGTAAGCAGAAAAATGTTGATTTATTAATTTATGTCATTTTCTATGTTGTTTGATGGTTCTAGATGTATTTTTAGAAGCATTCTTGGAAAATAGGTCAGCTACAAGCATATGTTTAAGTATAACCTCAACGACTCACTTGATTTGGTATGTTGTTTCATATATAGATGGAATTACATGATCAATTGTTAGAAGTGTACCAAGACATAGTTAAGGATGCATCACAGCCGCTCTTCTGCAAATCCCTTAAGGAACTAGAAGTTCTTCTCTCTATAGGCTTCCACATTAACAATCACAAAACGGTAAGGTGCCATGTCTAGATATAAGCCACTACTTGAGATTTTTTATATTTGTTGCAGTTTAAGAAAGATAATGTCATCAAAACTAATTCCTAACTATATTATATAATATATGCACAGTGGTTTTCGTTGAATCAAAATGGAAAACACTGTGAAATGTTATCTATAGTTGATTGTTTGATTCAACGTGAAGGTTACAGTTTATGTTGTACTGAACGTTATTCAAGGTGACGTATCCTCCTCCTCCACCTACTCATCCCTATTGTTTATTTTTAAGGTTTTCAGACTAATATTATCTCATAAGTATCATCATATTCTTCTTCATGCAGATTTCCATGCTTATTTAAAACATATGGAAAAGGATTTAAAGTATATATCAGACCTCAATTCTTGACCCCATCAATCAGATACACAGTGAACCTTGTCTTACGCACGGATTACATTTATCAGGAACAAAAGTATGTAGGTCTCAGATACAAATTAGAAGGGGAGACAAAAACTTCTATTGTGTACCTTGCAACTGAAACAGAGGATCGTTACCTTTTAATTGCTGAATTGTATCAATTCACTAGCAACGGGACAACTTTTGATCTTGAAATTGCGTTTGAAGATCATAAACACTATTTAGAAGTAGTCGGCATCTTGTTTCAACCCCTCGAAAGAGTAAGTTGACAAATGATGTGTTATTCAACTTAGTCTTCTTTTTATTATTATGGTTTTAAGACTTAAATATTTTTACAAAACAACACCAGAATATGTTGAATTATAGATAGCAAAATATCATGTTGAGTTGTCATGGGAATGTGTCGTTTTTGAAAAGGGAAGTGATACTTATACTACTTTTTTGATGCACACATCACAATTATGCATATAGCATGTTGTAACATGTGCATTAATAATGTAACATTGTAGTGTGTGCATAAAAAAAGTGGTGTAATATCACTTCTCTATTGAAAAAGTGGATCGTTTTGGGTTTGGCGGGTTAGTTCACCCACTATTTTGTGGTTTTCTTATAGAAACAGATATTAAAGGAAAGTTATAATCTATGACTAAGATTAAAGTATGGTACAAGTTTAAGTTATTTAATTGAAAATCATGTATTATTATACTGAAGTTTAAGTTTAATCAGTGTTAATTAAATGCATGTATTGATTGAAAAGGAACTTGAAGTGTGTTAAATACACGATCAAATGCTTTTGTTTAGACCTAAAAGGTGCTCATTGGGCACCAATTAGCAAATCCCATTAAGTTTTATATTAGCTGCGGAGAGTTATTATATAAGAGTTTTGTTAACCACAACACTATGAATTGTGTTTAAGCCGGGCATGGATACATTTACCCACTGGGTAGTTTACCCAGATGAGGTGTCACTGAGTCATTGGGAGAGAAGGAACAACAAAAGCCACATATATCAAAATGTTCTCCTAAGCAATGCCATATTATTTGTCAACTCACATGAGTAGACTACTTAGTGGGTGAATTAAGTTTTGTTCGTTTAAGCCTCATAATTTATATAAGATAGCATTTAATGAAATCATTATTTTCATATTTATACCTATTTAATGATTATAGTTATAGAAAGTGTTGTTAAACATGGAATATTTTATATTAATTAAGTGTTGATTATTATAGTTAAAGAAAGTTTAAGCACAACCACAGGGTTGTGGTTAGCAAAACCTTTTAAAATAAGAAACCACAACCACATATATTATATGCACCTATAAAAGTGGATGTATCTCCTTTTAAAATTCTCTATTATTTAAAGTGTGTAGCTAGAAATCATTTTTATTATTTTCTCTCTCTCTCTCTCTCTCTCTCTCTATATATATATATATATATATATATATATATAGAGAGAGAGAGAGAGAGAGAGAGAAAGTTATTATCAAACAAGTAGAAAAATTAAAATAAGAATGATAAGAAGAAATCACAACCACTAATTTCAGATGCACTTACAAAAATAGATACATCTCCTCTTAAAATTCTTCCTCTATTTGAAATGTGTAGCTAGAAATTATTCTTATTCTTTTTACTGGATCTCTTTCCTATATATATATATATATATATATAGTAGGGATCCAGCAAGAAGTAAATTAAAATAGGAAGTGGTAAGAAGTGACCAAAACCACGCATTTGAGATGCAACGACTTGCATACGATGCATTTCTATTCGTATAGATGCAACATCTTGAGTTTTGAAAGTTAATTTGATGTATAGGTGGTGCAAATTGATTTTTATGATTTCGGCACGTGTAGAGGAACAAAAAATAAGAGAAATCATGAAATGCATCTAATATACGTATATGCATCCGATTAAAAGTTAGAAAACACACTATAGTGCGTTATAATGCATCTAAGATTATAGAGATGCATCTAATTTAGGTCGGTGCATCTCGAATTTGTGGTTATAGTTCTTCTTATTCCTTCTTATTTTAAGTAATTTTCTTATTTGATCCGAACTATATATATATATATATATATATATATATATATATATATATATATATATATATATATATATATATATATATATATATATATATTTCAATCAGTTAGATATTTTCATTCCTATTGTATATACTTCTTAATATCAAGCACGATCTAAAATGTTGATTGTTATTTATATCTAACTAGAAAGGTGTCCGCGCGATGCGGGGGTGGATTGTTGGGGTGAAGAGGAGGGAGGTGGGGTGGTGAAAAGTGGTTGTTGGGGTGGTTGTTGAGGAGGTTATAAATTGTTGGGGGTGGTTGTTGAGGTGGTTATAAATTGTTGGGGGTGGTTAGTTGTTGAAGTGGTTATAAATTGTTGGAGGTGATTGGTAGGGGTAGTTGTTTCCATAATTAGTAAGTAAAAGTCTGAATTTTTAAGCCTTTCTAATTATAGAATAGTCCCAAATACATTATATAGTAGTATAGATAGTTAAACTGCTAAAAGAATTTAACAATTTAATAGTAGCTAATAAACCGGTAAACGAATTGATTTAATATAAAGCTACAAAGTGGCAAGTGTGCAAGATGAGTTACACTTAATGGGCTGGCTATAGCTCCAGCTTCAACTACGTTACGTTATAATTGAGGATTGAGTCAAAAATGGTATGATACATGTTTATATTTCATAGGTTGAACATGAGCAAGTGTTAGAGGATGAGAAACTGTCACTTGATCTGCAGTGGACATTTAATGAAGAAAATCTGTGCACAAACCTTTTGAAATGGTTCATAGATAATGGTCAAGAGGTATATCTAATTTGAATTATTTATTGTTGTCATTTTGAAACCTATTTACACGTAATTACTCCTAGATTTATTTCTCATTTGGTACTTACATGTATATATTGATTGATTGATAGGGGTACGCTGTTGATAATAATGGGAAGAAATCTTTGATGCTCTCAGCGAGAGGCGTGATAAGAAGTGAAAATCTGTCTTTTCAGTCTTTACCTGAATCAAGGTTCTTTTTCTAATTTCATCCTAATTTGCTAAAAGATGTTTATATCTTTTGCATATAAGTGTTGTTCTCCTTGTACTAAAGAAAATGTTAAACAAGAGGTCCAAATCTAGTTTGCGCGCTATCCACCAATACCCAGCTTAGATTGGTTTACAAATTTGGATGACTTGATGTTCATCCCAAAATCTGGGTACTCATACGCAAATACAACTGACGTCATAGACATTGACGTTGAGTTTCTATCAATAGAAATACAGGAATTTATAAGTATTTCTCTTGCACCTTCTTAATTTTAGTATGTTCTTAAGTTCTGACTTTCTAGTCATGCTATTCTTTACTCTTTAGTGCAACCAGTAGATGCCCTTAGACTATGTTTATCATGAAGGGTATACATACCAACATATTTTTTTTTAATGAAATCATTCAATTTCTCTATCCAACTAAGATCACTTGGCAACCTTCAATCTATCACATGGCAGCCCACAAATGGCTAGTTTTTTTTTTTTTTTTTTTTTTTTTTTTTTTTTTTAATTTTTTTTTCCTTTTTAATACTGTACTTATTATTTTATATTATTATGTTAGGTTGTTGTTATATATATATATATATATATATATATATATATATATATATATATATATATATATATATATATATATATATATATATATATAATTTAGATCAAATAAGAAGAATAATAAAAATAGGAAGGATAAGAAGTAATTACAACCACACATTTTAGATGCACCTACAAAAATGGATGCATCTTCATTCAAATTTTCTCTCCCAAATTAAAATGTGTGGCTAGAATTACTTCTTACCCTTCTTATTTTAATTATTCTTCTTATTGGATCCCTTCCATATATATATATATATATATATATATATATATATATATATAGATTGGTTGTATATATTTGTCGTGTAGGTGGAAGAAACAGAAAATAGTATTTTAATAAAAGATTGGGTTGCGTTAGATTGTTGATAAACATGATCTTACTGGACCGACAAAAAATCCTGTATTTTGGCTAATTCACATTTAAAATGAAAAGGTAAACTTGAAAATAGAGCCAAAGCAGCTTAAGACTTAGAATTGATTAACTCCGATAATTTTAAATGTAATCGTTGATTCGTACGTCAAGATGATTTTCTATGTTTACTGCAGATTTGGAGAAGTGGCTGTGATAACCGGATACTGTTTTCATATTGTGAAGGAAATCAAATCCGGTGTGCTATCACCTGAAACAACATATGCATGTTACCTTGTCTACAAATCAACTGCAGACCAACTCATGTTGCAAAATATAAAGGAATATACAATTATCTCTTTTGTAATCCCTACAGACAATTCGTATATCTCTTTAGTAATCCCTCCAGACACCCCAATAATTGGACAAAAGCTTGATCAAAACACTCACAACCCTTTGAATAGACCCAAACCATATGCCGTTCCACGACAGAGGAGCGATGGATGGATGGAAGTAAGCCTATGGGAGTATCGAACCCCAAGTTATACCAGACCTATTCATATTGATATTAGGTTACGGGAAACCGAAGACAAGGATATTAGTGGGCTTATTATACAAAGCATCGAGCTTAGGCCCACAGATCCGCATTCAGCTTAAGCCCATATCCTTTGGGGCATGAGAGTTTTGATAGTAAATATTTAATAGTTTTAGATTTGTGCCAAACGTGTATGTTAATTTAACATTGAGAAACTGAATTTGAGTATGAAATCATATTAGTTTGAAAAATTTATCCTGGTGGTTCCTTTTATTATCATTGATTCATAAATATGCAGAATTACATTATAGATATACGAATGATCGTAGGAAAATAATAATTGGGTGTTGTAGAATTATTTTAATGCTCAATAGATAACATGAATATAGAATTGAACTAGGAACTCGGTTTTGTAGTTTCATTATAACATATTTTATTCTTAAACTAGTTATAATGCTCGTGAAGAGAGACGATGTATGTATTTTTATCTATTAAAAAACTGAAAGTTTAATTTTTGCTTTTTGTTTTAGTTATGTGCTTTAATTTTGTTTTATAATTATTTTTGACAAACGTAGTAAGGATTCATATATTTTTATATAATTATATTTTTAAATAGTTTTGGTTTATAATTATTTGAATTGAATGTTTTAGTCAGCTAGATGTTTGTGGTCATATAAATAAGACAGATGTGACAATGAAGTGTAGATAATCACTTCGAGGAAACATGCAAGAAATCAACAATATCTTCTCACGTTGCTCATACTTAACACTTAACAACCTGTGGAGGTTGAAACGATAATACCAAAGTCACAAAAATGAACCACTGATCATCTTTGCGGACGTCTCTCCTACATTCATGGATTTCATCACTAAGCTTCCGAGAACTTCAAATGGCCACGACGCTATTTGGGTAGTAGTCGATTGACTTACCAAATCTGCACATTTTCTACCTATGAAGGAGACATATGGTATGGATAAGTTGAATAGGTTCTACATTAAGTAAGTAGTCTCGAGGCATGGCGTGTCAATCTCTATCATATCTGACCGAGATAGTAGGTTTACTTCCAACTTTTGGCAATTCCAAGATGCCTTTAGAACCAAGCTAGATATGAGCACCGCCTATTACCCTCAGACCGATGGTCAGAGCAAGAGGACCATTCAGACGCTAGAAGACATGCTCTCAGCTTGCGTCATTGACTTTGGAAATGGGCGGGACACCCATTTGCCGTTGATCGAGTTTTCTAACAACAACAGTTACCATGTGAGTATTAAGGCTGCCCTGTTTGAAACATTATATGGTCAAAAATGTCGATCGCCTGTCTGTTGGGCCGAAGTGGGAGAAGCCCAGCTCACTGGACCAGAGATTGTACGCGACACAAATGAGAAGATCGTGCAAATTAGGAACCGACTTCAAGCTACAAAGACCGACAGAAGAGCTACGCAGACGTTAGGCTCAAATCCCTAGAGTTTCAAGTCAGAGATGAGGCGAAAAATGATCCGTTTTTAGGGGGTCAGTTAAGCCCGAATTCGAATTTATTTGATCAAATATTGCCCTAAATTGTTCCATTTGTGATTTTAGGTACTTTGGGAGTGAAATCTGGAAAAGGAAGCAATTCGGACGTTTTTGGAGCATAAAAGTGAAGAAAACGCCAAAGTCTTAATTTTCCATGCTGGAAACATTAGGTGACGGCGTCAAGAGTAATTTCCTGACGGCGTCAAGAGCAAAATTCCATGACGGTCCAGTAGAGATTTGACGGCGTCATGAAGGTAGGGCGTCAAGAGTAAAAGTCATGACGGCCTGGAAATGATTAAGTCTTGACGGCGTCAAATGTAGATCAAGGCAGTCCGAGAATAGTATTGACGGCGAGGTGACGGCGTCACAAGATTTGTCTTGACGCCGTCAGGCCCCTTTTCCTATATATAGTTTTCTAATTTTTCACATTTAGAGAGAGAAGTTTTGGGAGAAACCCTAAGTACGATTTTGGTGTAACTTTACAGGTTTTTCAAGGGTTCCAACCCCTTGATACCTTGCATGTGTAATCAAGATAAGTGTTCCTTTAATTCAATCAATATGTCTATGTGTTGGTTGTCTATATCTTGTTCTTGTCTTAATTCCATCATGCTAGGCTAGATCTATCTTGTGTTTGCTTAGATCTAATGAAACCTAGATTGTGATTATGTGTTGATTACTTGTTTATTCTTGTCTTGGATGAATGATTTATATGTTAGGCTTAAGAAAACTGGCAGATCTCCAATTGGTAACATGCTTGAACGTCTTAAGAAACATGAACCGACGCGCACTAGGTCTTTATTAGTTGTATTTAATGCATGAGCCACTGTTTACAATCCCTATAGTTGTGCTGGGCATGGTGTAGGAGGAGATAAGAGCTCATAGAATTGGGGAGTTAAGTGTGCCACCCCATGAATGGTATTAAGGAATATGATCCGTCATCCATGCAATTATAACAAGTAATTAACGTGTAAAAGATGTCTAGGGAGTAATGAAATCTAAGTAAACACATTTTCTCCAATTACTGCTCACAACTTTAGTATAATTTAGTTTATTTTCATTTTTAGTATTTTATTTTGATTGCATCTTAGTATTGGGTTAGTTGAATAGCAACTAATTCCGCCCAAATCCTTCAAACCCGAGATTTTAAATTGCTTTCTAAAAAATATAAAAACACAAAAATAATCTTCCCTCATCTTTAGAACTAGTATTTAGGTTTTCTAATCCTAGCGACACTATTCCTAGCTGAACGATCAATCCCCCGGTACTTGTCACTATACTATACTACAACGATCAGGTACACTGCCTGGTGGGGGTTGTAAGCTTTTCAAGATCCCTTGAGAGGTAAAACCTGGTGCGATTCCCACTCATCATAACATCACGAGTCAAATCCCCATAGGCGTCTGTACCTCTTTTGAAATTGTGCTGCAAAATGCAATTCTCTCTCACGATCACCGCAGGTGCGCCGGGTAGCTTGAATGTTCTTTTGCTGAAATAAATCTCTGCCGATCTTCCAAGTGAGCCGTTCTAGTTACTGCTCCACTGCAACTTCACATATGTTGTCCTTCCTACCTGTGCGTGGAAATCTCGTTGTAGTCACCACCGTCTTCATACCATCCCATCCAGCTCCTGCTTCAAGCCTCTATACATATTAGTACAACTAAGATAGATAGAGTCCATAGAACTGTGTACTTCAATGAAAACTGCTTCCTTCCATCTTCTAACATAGATAATCTTCTTCCTTCCTTTCTCCTGAGCTTCTTTGTGTCGGCCCCAAATCACTATCAAGTCATGCGTCAGATAGTTCACCTCCTACGGTTCTAGATGTATGATGCATAACCAATAACCTTTTCTTCTTGCATAAGGACATAGCTAAGTCTCCTTCTGTAGTAGTACAAATCTCTTTTCAGCTCTTCCAAATTCTCCTCTCGTTCTTCCTTCCACAAAAGTCACTCTTCGAAAATATCACATAGAGCTTCTTCTAACGTAGAAATGTCAACACAAAATACAAAGATGATCCTCGTATTCCTCTTTCGTCTCTGAATACACCAATATGTCATACTATGACAAATTTTCCAAGTATTCGTGAAAGACACGATTTATCAATTTCATAGGAACAGTCGGAGTAGTAGCCAATACAATTGGCATCACTTACACTCATAAAGACCATAACGATTACGAAAGGCAATTCTAGAAACATCTCGCTTCTTCACACAAAACATGATACTATTCAGCTTCCAGTGATCAATCCAACAACCAACTCACCTTCATGCGAGTTCTTCATTCTTTACCCAGAATAAAACATAAGCACATTAAGGTACACACTTGCACAGATGAAACCTCTTCCTAGAAGCTGGCTCTTCAGTTCTTTCCATTCCACTGATATCATTCATAACGGAGTTTCAAAATTAAGCAAACGTCACTCTTACACAGATAAAGTTCCCGAATCAACCAACTTACTGTTCTCACGCACTGCTCAAAATATCATATGATCCCAATAAGTTCAAGTTATATGATGTAACTATTATCACGTTGGCCAGGCGTCATAATACTTGCATCATATACACATGACTTTATTGAAATCACATTCTACATCGAGTCGTGACTAACAAAGCCTCATAACCAGCTCAAAACAACTTCACATTCGGATGATAATCTTAGTAGTTCATCAAGGAATACATCACGGGTTTTCAAACAACCAAATAACTCTCAAGGCGAGTTCCATCAAACAAAGTATCTTCACAGCCACGAGGGACTAACGTACGAGTTTCAAAACAAAGGTGATCATAATTGTTTACAAGGTTGGGAACCATGGTACAGAATTTCGAGTTTCTCAAATCACAAACGATGACAAATATAATATGACCGTTGTTAGCATCACGATGCTCCGTCAACAACTCCATGTTCAGAATAATATCAAATCAAACATTCCCAAAGGAAACAGAGTAGCAGAACGAAACTCTTCTTCAAATATCTTCAAAACGCCTTGAACAATTCGAATACTCGTGATGGATAATCACAAGATTTCTCATAGAGATAGAATAGGTAGGGCAAGAACCGATATTGTAGAAGAAATCTTAATATGCTTAACAATGCAAAAGGAAATCAAGGAATGTGCTGAACACATCTGATTCATACTTATACGAACTCTCTGAGCATACGAAAAGGCATCTAAATGAATGGCAGACGAGTCAAGGATTGAAGTTCACAAGAATGTGAAAATTTCATAAAAGGAAACCTATAGGGCATTCTAAACTTATGTTGCGTATACTGATAAATCTTCCAAATCTCCGGAATAAATGATCATATAAGGGCTTAACTAAAAGCAGTGTGATGCAGAAGCAAGACAACTAACTAAAGTCGTATCATATAATCTACCCAATCATCACCGGTCATGCTAATGTTCTTAAGGGGAGAAACCTAGAGAAAATCCTTCGAAGGTTATCCCGTAAGCTCCTAAAGTGCAAACCTAAGGGTCCAAAACTTCACAGGCCATAACTTATGTACTACAAGTCGCAGCCTGAGCTCTGATACCATAATTGTAACACCCCAACCCGACATGGGTCAAAATGTCACATTATGGTGCCAAATCAGAACATACAAACGCAAGCGGAAGACTTATAAACATAAAGTTACAAAGGTATTCTAAGGGTACAAAAGAAATACTAATTCAAAACAAGGTGAAATACATATCCAAATAATAATCTAATCGAATCCAATTCCAAGTCTAATCCAGATGTAATTGGGCTTCTAATCATCGGGGTAGTCCACTAAGCACTCCTATACACTCTTCACTCAAACCCAGCTTCCAACCTAAAACCTGCCGCGGAAGAAAAGAAATGCGGCTGAGCTTAAAAAGCCCAGTGAACAGATATATAATAAAGCAAATAATCGAAACGTAGATAAGTATAAGAAAAGAAATCATAAGCTCCTGCTAAAACGAATGTCATCTGTCAAATGCATAAGAGATCAACGATCAACTGAACAAATATCATGAGTCAAATGAATGAAGCATCATAAAGATATCAAGTGGAAGAATAATCAGAATCATAGAGCACGTATCAACAAAGGCTTGTCCACCAGAGACACTCGAATGGACAAAAGAAATAAAGGAAAGCCACAAGCCGACCTACCCGAGACACTCGAATAGATCTCAAATCACATAATCACATATCCGTCAATTCATAGGGTGTACATAAAGGGGCGACCTCTAAGTACCAGACGTGAAAGGGGTACCAGGTACGTTATCAAATCATATCATATCTTATCAAACATACCTAGGATGCATCCATAAGCCCCCCACAAATAAATCATATACAAAGTGGCCAAGTGATCACATATTATATCATAAACAGACGGGGACGCCGGGGACTAATCACACCGCCCCAGATAGTGTCATGCCATTGGTGCCTCAATGACACGCCCATGGTACCTCCATGAGTAGACTAAAAACTCGGGCATCAGAACAGAACATATTAGAACAAACAAAGCAAAGCTATCCATAACAAAATGCTTCCAGAGCATGACAGAACAGAATGCTCCCAGAGCATAATATAACAGAATCTTGCAATCACATAATCATAATCAAAGTGGATAGCAAATCAGAATCAAATCAGAGGTATCATAGCAAGGCTCATATCAATGAATCATATCAAATGGATCATATCAATCATATCAAATGGGGAACATAGCAATGGCATAACTGAAGGGAATCTTAGCAGTGTCAAGGATCGAAAGAAAGTCATGAAAAGTCCCTACTGAAAAGGGAAGAATATCTGTACCTTAAACTGCCAACAAAAACATATCATAACATAAGAATAGGAAGATACTCCTTCTTCAGCGAATCTACACGAATTAATGATCTGCTTATTATTAATAACTTATTTTAAATCAGATTACTCGTTTTAGTCGGCTTTCTATTTTTAGTAACTTTCCATATTTAGTAACTTTCCATATTACAATGGCAATTAATTAAACTTAAGGCTTAATATTACAAATATCATAGTTTAGAGTTGATTGTGACAATTTTCCAAAAATTAGGGTCTAATATGTCATTATAGCAAATTATAGGGTTTAAATGTACAATTAACTTCATTAATGATCAAAACAATATTTAGCCAATTTTTTATACCCATTGAAACATATGTCGAATACTTAACTTGAAACAACCCAAGATCCCAAAACCTTGTTCGAATCACCGGTTACCCCAGACCCTCTCGACTTCAATATGACACCGAACCCACAAGACTCCAAAAATTTGTGTTTGAAAACTAGATCAAGCATACTCAATCCTTTAGTTTTATCAAAATATATAAAACTATAAAAGCTTAAAAGAAATTAGCATGTTTTGCTTCCTACACTAATATATGTAAAGTTATAAATGACATATTTCATGCATGCCATATACCAAGTTTTTAAAAGAAAACAGTTATGATATTATTGAATACAAAATTTTGATCAATAATATATATAATATACCATGACCAGAGTTCATCTAATAAACTAGGTAATGATTGGTCGAAACCGAGAACCCGTTTCCTGATCCGATTTCCACAAAAACGACATACACATTCACAAGATTAAAAATTCTTCATGTTGTTATATATATTATATACCCATCACCGTATACACAAAACAAGATTTGGTTTTAATCTTTATATATATAAGCTGATCATATATCCTTACTCATATTTGCATGCATGGTCATATAATAATAACTATGCTTCCAAAAACCTTGACAAACAGTTGCCTTAGTACTCTATTAAATCCGTTAAGTGACATACATAGCAGGTTTGAATGTTTTATGTACAAGATATACTAATGATAATATCAAGATCGAAGATATATTCATTCGCGAATGAGATTCAAGGTTTACCTTCAAACCAAATGATCGAGATAAAAAGAGATGAAGACGAACACAACCCCAAAGACTAATGAAACGAATCTGGTTGAAATCCCAAACCCGAACACGAACCGATCAACCAATCTTTAAACCTTCGTACCTTCTTGAGAGGACAAAGAAATGGAGCCGTCGAATTAAAGTTTTAGGGTTTTCTTTGAATTCGATGTTTAGAGAGGAACAAGGTATACGGTTTAACAAATATGGGAGGTAGCCAAATATAAGGAATGACCGAGCATTGCTTGAGAAAAATCAGGAGTATATCTTTTACTCTTTCAAATGAATCTTCTAGCTACTTATCTCCTAGTCCCAAACGTAGCATATGATAAAACAAAAAAAATCGTCTAGGTAAGCCATGTATACACGTGTGATATGTTTTACCTTTTAAAAGGACTATGTCAATCTTGTACGTAGTGAAGAATTTAAATTTTCATATTTAGTGTCTAATTTATAATATATAGAGTGGTAATACTAATCATATCATTTATGGACTTAGGTAAATTTCAAAATACTTATAAAATGCGAGTCTAAAATTTTGGGTTGTTATATACTTGCTTTCTAAAAAATATAAAAATACAAAAATAATCATCCCTTTTCTCTAGAACTAGTATTTAGGTTTTCTAATCCTAGCGACATTATTCCTAGCTGAACGATCAATCCCCCGGTACTTGTCACTATACTATACTACAATGATCAGGTACACTGCCTGGTGGGGGTTGTAAGCTTCTCGAGATCCCTCGAGAGGTAAAGCATGGTGCAATCCCTACGCATCACAAACCAACTACGTCTCAAGCTCCTTTTGCAAATACTCGAGGTAACCAAGCACCCATTGCAAGAAGGGAAAACCATAAACAACGTTACAACTTGGGTTCTCGTAATGGCCTTGGTTATACACAAGCTCAAGTGAATAATAGTCCACTCTTATCTACACCCAATGTGAGACCTTTAACTTCACACAACCAAAGATCTCCCTTTCAAAATAATCAATCATATCAAAGAAGAAACTTTTATAATTTTAATCAAAGGTCATCTCAATATAAATACAACAACTACCAAAGAAGAGACAACTCCTATCCAAACCAGAGATTCTTTAGACCAAAAAATCATCGAAAAACTAGATCAAGTTATCAAAACCAAAATAACTTTCAAAACAACCCTTGGTATGCTTTTCCTAGTTTTGGTATTGAAAGATTATGTGTCTTGCTTCAAGACCCAAGAATGTTTAACTTGGGCACCTTAAATGCTAACCTAAATGGACCCAAGAAGCAATGGGTACCAAAAACACGAGTTACATCTTTGGTCGTAGGTTTGTCTCAAAAGTGATCTACAACCGGATGGGTGGATAGTGGATAGAGAATGCACTAAACACATGACTGGGAATAGGAGATTGTTCACTTCATACATGGCGTATGATGACAATCAAGTCATTTTTGGAAGCAAACTTAATGGCAAAATCTTTGGCAAAGGTAACCTTCTTCATGATTCCATTGAAATAATCAATGTTGAGCATGTTATGGGTCTAAATTTTAACTTGATTAGTGTGAGTCAATTAAGTGATGATGATTGTGAGGTTAAGTTTACTAAAGTAGATTGCACTATTAGTAAAAATGGTGTTGTATTAGTCAAAGGTCATAGGAGGAATAACTTGTACACATGCAAGTTGGGAGATAACTCCAAGCAACATATATGTCTTACATCTACGGTAGATTACTCAACGCTTTGGTATATGAGGTTAGGTCACGCCAATATGAGGTTATGTTGGGAATTATACTAACAGTTACCACTGATAAGCATGGAAGATGCCACTGCTGAAGAATGCACTAGCAGTGGAAACTCATTACCACTGCTAGTACATACTATTACCATTGCTGCAGGATAATTGTTAGGAAACGTGTATTTAGATAAGTATAGAAAAGATCTTATGTATATTCTATTATTCTCAGTTTATACTTGTCTTGTAAAGGACTCCTTGTGTCCTATAAAAGGAGGTCTTAGGTTTAGGTTTATACACGTATCAATTAGAGAGCTTCAAGGTGTAACCCTAGTGATAAGCTAGATCACTCATATTATTATGCTTAATAATATTGGAGCTTAAAGTTTGGTTAATATTCTGTGTTCATACAACTGTTCTCATTCATATACAAACTCATAAACAAACATACATACAAATCTTCTAAGTATTAATAAGTATATTCCGCATACTTGTTAGTATCATTCAGAGTATCACTATAACACAAGGTGTGTGTTTAGATTCATCAAGTGGTATCAGAGCCAGGTTTCTGATACTTTGAGTTAGAAGATCTGAAGTTTACTCATTCTCACAAGATTCAATGGAGGTGGAGAACAGTCAGTTTAACATTGCTGCTAAGCTTCCTAAGCTTAAACTGAATGACTATGAGATGTGGAGGATAATGATTGAACAGTTCTTTTTGGTGCAAGACTATGCACTTTGGGAAATCATTATGTATGTAGATTCTTTCAAGCTAGGTACTTCCATAGAGACTATTGATGGCAAGGAAGTACAGAAGTTGAATACAGGTCCAGTTACATCTGAAGAGTGACTCCAGAAGAAGAATGATCTGAAAGCCAGGAGTTTATTGCTAATGACTCTTCCTAGGGATCAGATCTTAGCTTTCAGTAAGTACAAAACTGCTAAGACCTTATTTGAAGAGATCTGCTCTGTTTTTGGTGATAATGATTCTACCAAGAAGACACAGAAGACCTTGTTGAAACAAACCTATGAAAATTTATGTTCAACAAGTAATGAATCAATTGACAGCATCTTCACTAGGCTTCAAAAGATTGTAACACAACTCACAGTATTTGGAATTGAGGTAGAAAGAGAAGACCTCAATTTGAAATTCTTAAGAAGTCTATCTCCTGAGTTTCACACAAATGTTGTTGTTTGGGAAGACCAGCCTGAATTAGAAAATATGAAGCTCAATGATCTTTACAATAACTTTAAAGTTATTGAATAAAGACTGAAGAAGGCTGGGAAGCTAAGTACAAGTTCAGGGAACTTAGATCTTATCTCATCATCTGTGGTTGATAGTTCTGATGATGAGGATGCTGTTCACATTGTTGTTTCCATTGGCAGTGCAAGTGTTACCACTGCTAGTTCTAAGAAGCAGATTGCTGGTCTTGGAGATTCTACTTTCTATGCCTATCTCTCAAGTCAAGTCAATGGTTCGATTTTGACACATGAAGACTTGGATCAAGTTGATGAAGATGACATGGAAGAGATGGATATAAAATGGCAAGTTGCATTGCTGAGTTTGAAGGCAAAGAAATTCTGGAAAAAGACTGGGAGGAAGATCATTATCAATGGTAATGAAACTGCAGGCTTTGACAAGAAAAAGGTGGAGTGTTACAACTGTCACAAGATGGGACACTTTACCAGGGAATGCAGAAAGCCAAAGAAGCTAGATAATAGATCTACTTGGTACAAGCAGGATAAGAAGAAGGAGCCTACAGTTGAAGAACCAAAAGTGTTATTGGCCATTGATGGTGTGAGCTATAACTAGAGCTACATGGCTGATGAAGAAGAAGCATCTCAGGAATCTGCAATGATAGAAACTGAACTTGCTCTTATGGCTTTCTCTGATTCTGAGGTATATTCCAATAATGGTTGTTCTAAATCTTGTAAAGCTTTAAAAGAATATGAAAAACTAAAAGAGCAATATGATGAACAGAGATTAGAGCTAAATCAAACTAGTTATAATCTAGCTAATAATAAGAGAGGTCTTGCTATTTTAGAAGCACAGATAGAACACTTTAGAGCTAATGAGTCTAAGTTTAGTGATGATATTGCTGTTTTAAGAAGAGACTTAGATTATAAGATAGCTATGAATGAGGCTCTTAGAGATGAATTAGAGAAGATTAGAAAGGCCAATGAAAACATTCAGATAACTTGTAATACACTAGATCATCAATCTAAGTGCATTGACAAAATTTGGGAGGCACAAGTTGTTAGTAAAGTCAAATCAGGTGTAGGATACAAGTCTGTTCCACCACCCCTAAGAGGTGTTCCATCACCTCCTGCTATTGACTTAGCACATACAGGGTTAGAAGAGTTTCAGGAACCAATCATGACTTATGGCCCTAAATTTGTGAAAGATGTTACTAATGAAAAGGTTAAGGTTGAGGCTAATGCATTTGAAAGTGCTAGTGATTCATCTCTTAAGGATGAATGTGTGAAAGCTGAGTCTAAAACAAGTGTTCCTGAAATAGTTAAAGTGGAAGTTAAAACAAGTATTCCAGAAGTTGTTAAGATTGAAAAAGAAAAGCCTAGGAAACAAGCTAATCATACTAGGCCCACAACTAAATATGATGAGATGTATAGAAGTAAGTCATCAACTCCTAGGGGCAACCAGAGGAGTTGGAATCATGTAAAATCTCAACAATTTGGTAGTGATTTTGAGTTTAACAACAAAGCATGTCACATCTGTGGTAGTTTTGATTACCTTCATGCTTACTGTAACTATCACAAGGGAAGAAGGGAAGTTTTTGGGAATACCAGAGTGAATGAAAACAAAGTTCAGAAAAATACTCACCCAAATCTACTAAGTAAAATGATTCCCAGAGCTGTTCTACTAAAATCTGGCATCAAACCTCTTTCAACTGCCAGAAGAGTGAACAGTGTTTACCAAAAGTCACCTGTTAAAAGTGCAAAACCCATTACAACTTTTGTTAAATCTGCACGAACAGGCAATAAGACCTTTTATGAAAAGAATGTTTACTACAACCATAAGTAGGCACCAAAAATTTCAAAGCCAGCAGTTGCCACTGCTAGACCAAAAGTTTCCACTGGTGGTTCTATAAACAAAAATGGGGTAAAATTGGGAAATGCTGTGAAGGCCTCAGCACGTTGGGAATGGAAACCTAAAGGAATTAACACCTCAGTCAATCCAATGGTGTATCAATGACCTTTGACAGATATAACTATATTGATACACGAGGCGGATCCAAATCATTTGTGGCTTGGGTCCCCAAAAGGAACTAATTCCTTTATTTTATGAGCAGGGACATTCAAAGACTAAAGAAGATCAAGGATATTCAGATAGTGGATGTTCTAGGCACATGACTAGCAACAAGTCCTATCTCTTAGATTTCAAACCTTTTGATGGACAATTTGTCAGCTTTGGAGGAGGAATTGGTGGCAAAGTTTCTGGAAAAGGCACAATCAAGGCTGGAAACTTGGATTTTGAGAATGTGTATTATGTGAAAGAACTCAAATATAATCTTTTCAGTGAGTCACAGATGTGTGACAAGAAGCATAGATTTCTTTTCTCAGAAGATGAATGCTATGTCCTTTCCAAAGATTATAAGTTACCTGATGAAAGTGAGGTTTTACTTAAAATCCCTAGAAAAGGCAATCTCTATAGCATTGACATGAAGAAAATTATGGCTAATGAAACTGATACTTGCTTAATTGCAAAAGCCAACTTGGATGAATCAATGCTATGGCACAGAAGACTTGGTCATGTTAACTTTAAGACCATCAACAAAATTGTGAAAGATGGCTTAGTAAGAGGGTTACCAGAGAAGAGATTTCAGAAGGACTAAACATGTGTTGCATGTCTCAAAGGCAAGCAACATACAGCATCTTGTAAGAACAAGGCCTATAACTCTATTGCTCATCCTCTCTATATGTTGCATATGGACTTAGTTGGTCCTACATCTGTGAGCAGCATAAATTTGAAGAAGTATTGCCTTGTTGTAACTGATGACTTCAGCAGATTTACATGGGTTTTCTTTCTAAGAACCAAGGATGAAACAAATGGCATCCTTAAAACTTTTATTACTGAAGTTGAAAACCAAGTTGATAAGAAGATCAAGGTTATCAGGTGTGACAATGGGACAGAGTTCAAGAACAGAGTTATGGATGATTTCTGCAAAGAGAAGGGTATTAAGAGAGAATTCAGTGTTGCAAGAACCCGTCAGCAAAATGGTGTAGCTGAAAGAAGAAATAGAACACTGATTGAAGCTGCTAGAACCATGTTAGCTAATTCTAAGCTACCAGTGACATTTTGGGCTAAAGCAGTAAACACTGCTTGTTATATTCAGAACAGGGTTTTGGTAGTGAAGACAAAGACCAAAACACCTTATGAGTTATTCAGAGGAAGACCCCCTATCTTGGATTTCATGAGACCATTTGGATGTTATGTTACAATTCTCAAAACCATTGATCATCTGGGTAAATTTAGAAAAGTCAGATGAAGGCTTCTTTGTTAGATACTCCATGGCTAGTAAATCATTCAAAGTATATAATTTGAGAACAAAGAAGATTGAAGAGAATCTGCATGTTGAATTCCTTGAAAATAAAACTAACACTGCAGGTGCAGGTCCGGATTGGTTATTTGATCTTGATACACTATCAAACACAATGAACTATGTACCTGTTGCTTCAGGTACTGGGGATAACAACTTTGAAGGTTCAGACGAATTTCTTGATGAAGATGAACCTACTAAAGATTCTAAGGATGATAAAGATCAAATTATTATGCCAATCTGGGACTTTGTAGAAAATGATAATGTTTCAAAGAAGAATGATTCACAATCTTCAACAGCTATTGGAAAAGAATGTGATGCAGAAGTTGTGAATTTGGAAGCTCAGAACAAAGACATTCCTGAAAGCAGTGGTAATTCACTTCCCACTGCTATACCATCAGTTTCCACTTATGAACCAAATGTGGAAAATACCACTTCTGCTGCTCAGGAAACTATCATCAATGATGTGGAAATCACAAATATGCCTTCTGCATATGATGTTTCACATACTCCTCAAGCTTCAATTCACAAAGTGCATCCACTTGACAATGTGATTGGTGATTTACAATCAGGAGTGAAGACTAGAAAACAAACAAAGATGACTAATGATCATGGATTTATCAGTGAAGTTTATGAATCCAAGAAGCATGCAAACAAGAATGAATGCTTGTTTTTCAATTTTCTATCACAAGTGGAACCTAAAAATGTGCAAAAAGCACTAGAAAAATCAAGCTGGGTGGAAGCAATGCAAGAGAAATTGCTACAATTCAAGCTTCAAAAGGTTTGTATTCTTTGTGACTTGCCTGATAGGATGACGGTTATTGGTACAAAGTGGGTCTTCAGAAACAAGAAGGATGAAAGAGGCATAGTTATCAGGAATAAAGCTAGGCTAGTTGCTCAAGGATACACTTAGGAAGAAGGCATTGACTAAGAAGAAGTTTTTGCTCCTGTTGCTAGGATTGAGGCTATTAGATTGTTCCTGGCATATGCATCTTTTATGGGTTTTACTGTATATCAAATGGATGTCAAGAGCGCTTTTCTCTATGGGAAAATTGATGAGGAGGTCTATGTTTCACAACCTCCAGGCTTTGAAGATCCTGAACATCCTAATAAAGTTTATAAAGTGGAAAAGGCTCTTTATGGCTTACATCAAGCTCTCAAAAAGTGGTATGAAACCCTTGCTGCTTATCTACTGAATAATGGATTTCATAGAGGGAAGATTGATCAAACTTTGTTCATCAAGAAAGACAAATCTGATATCTTATTGGTTCAAGTTTATGTTGATGATATCATTTTTGGATCCACAAAGCCAGAGATGTGCAAAGAATTTGAGAAGCTGATGAAGGATGAGTTTCAAATGAGTTCTATGGGGGAACTCACTTTTTTTTGGGACTCCAAGTACAACAAAGACAAGATGGAATTTTTATCAGTCAAGACAAATATGTGACCGAGATAATCAGAAAGTTCCATTTTACTGATGCAAAGCCTTCAAGCACTCCTGCTGATAAGACTACACACTTACTCTTGAAGGATTATGGTGGAGAAGAAGTGGATGTTCACACTTATAGATCAATGATTGGCTCTTTGATGTATCTTACATCATCCAGACCAAACATTATGTTTGCTGTGTGTGCTTGTGCAAGGTATCAAGTCACTCAAAAGACATCACTCTTGACTGCAGTGGAAAAGATTTTCAGATATTTGAAGACATATCCTAATCTAGGATTGTGGTATCCAAGAGAATCTCCTATGGAATTGGTTACCTACTCAGATAGTAACTATGTTGGTGCAAGTTTGGATAGAAGGTCAACCACAGGAGGATGTCAATTCCTTGGATGTAGATTGGTGTCATGGCAGTGCAAGAAACAGACTATGGTGGCTACTTCAACCACTGAAGCAGAGTATGTAGCTGCTGCAAGCTGTTGTGCTCAGGTCTTATGGCTTCAAAACCAACTTTTGGACTATGGGTACAATTTCATGAACACCATTATCTTTATTGACAATAGTAGTACCATATGCATAATTAAAAATCCTGTTTAACACACTAAGACTAAACATGTTGAAATTAGACATCACTTTATTAGAGATTGTTATGAGAAAAAGCTTATTAAAGTTGTCAAAATTCATACTGATGACAACTATGCTGATTTATTAACAAAAGGACTTGATGTGGGAAGGTTTCAGTACTTGGTAACAGGTATTGGAATGCTTAACCCATAAAATTTTGATGTCTAATAATTTTTAGTGTTGAGGGGAGGTTTTTGGTACTTAAATTGTCATATATGTTTGTCCACTAACTTTTATATAGCGGATAAAGACAACAGTGGAAAATATAAATCAAACAGTGGTAATGTTGCTCTCACAGTGGAAACAAGAAAAACAATGTAACTTTATTAATTAAAAACCATTCATCAGTTACATTACATGAACATAGAGTAAAACCAACCAACACGAAAACACAAATCCTAACAACCTACACCCTACACCAGCTACTCCATTGGCTTCTTGCCCTTCCCCTTGTAGTGATGCTTGGCCTTTTGAGCACTTTTCCTCTTGTTCTCAAAGGTTGACCACTTTCTTGGGCAAGCAAGACCTAGAACTTGTTTGGGAGGCTTTGGGAGTCTTGCAGGCTTCTCTGGAACATGCCACTTCATATTTGCCAATGCAGATCCAAGAGCTTGTGTCAGTGCCTGTGGCAACTCCTTGGAGATGGTGTATGGCTCATCATCATTAGAAGAGCTGGAATAAAACTCAAGTGATGGAGCAGGTATTGAAATCTTCTTATTTGGCTTCATTGTTGTTGAGCTTGAAGCACATGGTGGAAAGTAATCACTCCATCCTGATGCTGCTGAAGAGTCAGATATGTAACTTATCTCCTCTGAAGAGTCATCAGAAGAGATGTAGATGATGTTTGGAAAATTACTCATGATGTTTAAGGAGTTTGTGATGATAAAGAAAGGTTTTGGTGAAGACTATTGATGATTCGAGCCCTTTTTATAGGAAAAGTCAATCCCAAGGGACAATCAAGAGAAGTAATAACTCTTATCTGTTTTGGTAGTTTGGGGAAGTAAATATGGATATTATTTACTATATCGGGTTGACTTTGAGAAGATATTTTTTGGAATAGTTGCTTGGTCGAAAAGTAACTTTGGTTAAATACTTTGGTTATTCATATTTTGCTTTATACTAACCTGTACAGGTACATAACCAAATTTTTGCTGGAAGTTGATCAAATGGTGTGTAACTGAGACACACAACAAATAGTTATTGATTCACCATGTCTAATCCACATAAGAATTAACTAGTCCAGAGCAAACGACTGCTGGTTAAGACTTAGCAAATCCGTTTATGGTTGATAGTTTACCAAAAACTATATGGTCTTCAACTCACCATATTCCATGTGATGAAGAGTTGGCTAGTCCATAGCAAACGGCTCATGGTAAAGACATATCAAATCCGTTGATAGCTGATAGTTTGCTAAAAAATATGATAAGAGCAGTTAAACGTTTATATGATTTACTTTTACCACTGCTCTTGGAAAATTTTTGTGAAAAGTTCCCACTGCTAGTTCACTGTTATCACTGCAAGTGTAATTTTTTCCACTGATGAACTAGCCGTTACAACTGTTGTGTCAGTAACAATATTTTTACTAGCCGTTGAGAGTAACCTTTTTTTCCATATTAATAGGGTGAATTTTTTTGGACAATTATCTTCTTACGTATTTTAATTTATTCTTTTCTTAAAGATAAATCCTTACTAAAGATAATCTCTCTTACGCGTCATTCTCAAACGCTAATAGTATATATCCTTTATCACTCAAACGACGTGTTCACCATTCAATTTATACTAACATACTCATATTTTTCTCACAAACTATGGCAAGACTAAACTTTGTAGATGAGCACAACCAAGTAGCCTACTTGCAGAAGTCAGATGAAAAGAGTGGCCCTGTTTTTCATCAGATTGTGAACTTTCTCAATACCACTCATATTAGGTATGCTTTAACTTTAAATCCCACAATCTATGTCTCTCAAATCAAACAGTTTTGGAACTCTGTAGAGTCTATAACCATTGAACAAGGAGACACACGTGAAACCGTGGATACTCTTAGAGGCATAGTGGATGGGGTAACTATTGATGTTACTAAATCATCCTTGAGGAAAATTCTCTAATTGGATGATCTTAATGGTATCATCACATTGCCCAATTCAGATATTCACAAACATCTTTCATCAATGGGGTATGATACATTTGATAAAAAGGTTACTTTCAGAAAAGGATGTTTTTGTCCCCGTTGGAGATTTTTAATTCATACTCTTTTGCATTGCCTAAGTCCTAAGAAAACTTCTTATGAACAATTCAGTTCAACAATGGCTTACCCTTTGGTTTGCTTAGCCACAGATAGGACTTTCAATTTTTCAAAGCTAATTATTAACAGTATGAAAGACAATGTAAAGAGTCCTTATAAATTTTTGATGTATCCAAGGTTAAATGAATTTCCACTGCAACCCCACAAAAGAGTTTATAAAACCCCCTGTCTTAAGCCAAATGTTTTTCAAAATATGAATAAGGCTTCAGATGGATAGAATGGGGAGTTTAAACCACTTTTCCCAGAAATGCTTTCAAAGATTGCACAGGTACAGGGTGAAGATGCAACAATCCCAGTTGTATCCCAACACACACCCACTATTGTTCTTCCACCTATCAAGTACACCCCACAAGTTACTCACACATATGAGAAGAGGCAAAAACAGCCACCTCCTCCCATCAAGTACACCCCACAAGTTACTCACAACATTGCATGATTCTGAACCTTTTGGTTTAGGAACAAGCAGTGGTGGTTCCAGGCTTCAATCTAGTCCAACTAGAGAAGAGTCTGCACCAATGCCCTATGATTCACCTCTCTCAACAGGTCACAAAGTTAGAAGCATTGAGAGCAGTGAGCAACAAACTGAATTGATGAAACTTTTTACCAAGTTAGTCAAGCAGGTTCAAGCTCTGGAGAAAGATCTGGCACAGACAAAGAAACAACATGCCACAGAGCTTAACTGTTTGAGAGCTGAACTTCAAAAATTGAAGGATGAAGTGCAGGGGTTAAAGAAGCAAAGATATGCCAAGCTTTTTATCTCATCCCCATCTACTCCTCATGATGATGGTTCTGATGCATCAGATGATGATATGGGTGATTCTTCGAAACAGGGGAGGAAAACTGATGCTACATTTGAGGGGAGGAGGCTGGATTTTGATGATCAGGATGATGAACGAGAAAAGAATGATGAAGCAGTGGAAACTCAAGAAGAAGCAGTGGACACTGCTGATGTTGAATTTGAAAGAAAAAGGCAGGAAAAGGGGAAAGTTCATGTTTTTGAAGAATCAACTGAGCAACCAAGAAAGATCTCCAAAAGTGAACAAGGTCAGATTGATATGGACTATGAATTAGCAAGAAAAAGTAAAGAAAAGGATGTAGCAAGGTTCATGGAACTACAAAGGCTGCAAAAACAGATGGAACCTAAAGAAAATATTGTTCCCATTCCAGACACAGAAGAAGGTTCTTATAAGTATACTAATGAAGAAATTGAGCAAATGATTATTTCTGATCCAGTCATAAAGAAGAAAGCTATTGAGCTTGTTGCTGATGCAAGCTTAACAACTGAACAAAGATCAGCTCAACTAGCCGATTTCATCAATATAAAAAACAATCAAGCATTTGATTCCATGGTTTATACAATAAATAAGACTCAGAAGAAGCCAAGACAACCATCTCAGGCTCAAGTAATCATGGAATGAAGAAGTATTTGTGCCATGTTGGAGGATGGAAAATGAATCAGCTCAAAGGAAAATCTTATGAAGAAATCCAAAAATTGTACTATCAAGAATACAAAAGAGACAAGGACTTTCTTCCTATGCATTCAGAAGCAGAAGCTCAGAGGTATAAAAGATCAGGAGTGAACATTGAACCTAAGATGTTAAAAGATCCAAGACTCAGGAGTCATCTCAAGCTGTTAAAGAAGATGATAAATTAACTGAGAACAATTCTCAAGTATGATCTCTATTGAAACTGATGTATTGAATATAGAACCTTTGCAATCAAAGCATCCAGTTGTAGGTTGGGAGTTGTTTTCTGATGACTTTGGAGATGCATGGAAGATAATCAGAATTGGAGGCATAACAAGTATCTGTAGAGATTTTGAAGGCCTTGTTAGATCATGTAACAGGGAAGACTTGGATACTCTATGGAAAATAGTCCAAGACCAGTTCAAGAAGGATGAAGTTGTTGATGTCAAAGCTAAAGAGTTATGGGTTCAATTTAGAAGACTTTATGAACCTGATGTATCTGATAGACATTGGAGATTTGAAGCAGACAACTTAACTACATTATGGAAATTCTATGATTCAAGTTTTATGCATCATGTGTCTACACAAGCTGGTGTTGATGTGTTTATGCTAGCTGAGAAAGAATATCCATTAAGAGCAGGTATTCTTACTGTTATGATATCAGTGAAATTGAGATGCTGGGAAAGAAATGAAGTCATAGAAGACCTGCTACAAATAATATATGATCAAAGTGTAGAATAGAGGTGCACATCTGAACCGGTTAACCGAACCGCGACTGCTAGCGAACCGAAAAACAAAACCGGTCAAACCCGGTTTTGACCCAAACCAGTCCAGTTTTTCCACAAACCGCCGGTTAGGAACCAGTTTTTTATTTCAACAAAACATCCGGTTTGGACACCGGTTTTATTAACCGGTTATATGAAACGGTTCTGGTTAACCGGTTAGGAACTGATTTGGGTGTAGGGGCTGGGGTTTTTTTTGGAATTTTTGAAATTTGAAAGTTGTCCGTCTGAAACTAAATAGATAGTAACGTGGGGGGACTGGCTTTTAATTATTTAGTCTCAAAATTACCATTTTGCCATTTCTTATTTAGTATAAATAGAAGTGTTGTTTATTAGTTTTCATCACAACTTTCAAACAAAGCAAAAAACACTCTAAATCTTCTCTAATCTTCACTAATGGATAGTTCAACTTCAAACACCACCACCCACACCACCGCTGCTGGTTCATCAAATGTACCAACGGTTGTCAAAATTTTACCGTGTAACCGTGTCAGCGATCCTTGGGATCACTTCAACTACGTCCTAATGTCGGATGACAAGAAAAAGGCTCAATGTAAGCATTGCTTGAGTATAATGTCGGCGGGTTCCAACTCGACGTTGAGGGCTCATATCAACCAGAAGTATTGCAAGGCACTAAAAACTGTTCCGGAAGTGGGTCAATCTTCTATGGCTCGTGACGAGAGTATTTTTGCATACGATCATGAAGCAGTCCGTCAAGCATTTGCCGGTTTGGTGATTAAAAGAGGTTTGCCATTCAACCATTGGGACGACGAGGATACGACGGAGGTGATGCAGACTCATGTCCAACCAATGTACACTCATGTAAGCCGTATGACTCTAAAACGTGATGCAATGAGAGCATGTGGCAAGTGGCCAAACAAGAATTAATTTTTTTTCTTCATAATTTAGATACTTTTGTTAGCATGACAACGGATGTTTGGTCCGCTCCTCATGGTTCGCCATATTCGTACCTTTGTGTTACCGCACATTGGGTTGAACCCGAAAGTTGGCTAATCATGAAGCGGGTCATAGCATTTGAAGAGTTTCCGGTTCCTCACACGAGAATTGTGTTATTCAAAATGTTGAGAAAAGTGTTTACTAAATATCATTTGCAACAAAAAATCTTTTCAATTACGTTGGATAATGCTAGTAACAACACCAATTCAATGGGTAGATTGAAAATGGAATTTGAGCCACCTTTGAATGGAGATTTTTATCATTCTCGATGTGTTGCACACATCATAAACTTGGTTGTGCAAGCGGGATTAAACCATCCCGTAATGCAACAAATGAAAGATTGTTTTAAACAAATGTTGCATGATATTTTCAAAAGGGGTTCTAAAAGATTTAACAATTATGTTAGGATGTGTGCGAAGGTGAAAAAACATTGGTTGTCACCCAATATAGATTGTGATACAAGGTGGAATTCCACCTATATCATGTTCCTAAGTGGTATAAGACAAAAGGTGATTTTACAATATTTTCATGACCAATTGGCACAAAAGGGTAAGGTTGTTCCATTTAATGTCGAACATTGGGATACTATTGAAAGATTAACCCGATTACTTGAAGTTTTTTACAACGCCACAAAAAAATCATCGGGAGTTTATTATCCAACATCCCATTTGGTACTCGAGCAACTTTACTACATGTGTTCAAGTTTGTCATCATTTGAATTAAGTGGTGGTGTATTTTCAAACATGGTTATACCAATGAAAGAAAAGCTCATTAAGTATTTTGAATCTTTGCCACCGGTAATTACTTGTGCGGCCGCATTAAATCTGTGTTATAATTTATGCGAGATAGAGTTACTTATTGAATCGATTTCAAATGATTTGGGGTTAACCGCGGATAAAGTGAACTTTGTTGAAGATGCACAAAAGGTTTTTAACAATTCTTTTAAAGGTTTGTGGAATTATTATTTTGAAAAATATGGGAACCCGGCTCCTTCTATGGAAGAGGGGTCTTCATCATCGAGGTCGTCGCATAGAGGGAATCCGATTCAAGGCTTGTTACAAAAGTTAAGAGAAAATCCCAACAAATTGGCAAAGAGTGATCGTCTCCAAAACCATGAATATACAAGGTATACCGGAACCGATTTTATCTCATGTATTCCGGCCGAGCAACAAGTGGACTTTGATGTTTTGGCACTTTGGAAATCAAAGGAAACAATGTTTCTCGTTCTATCCAAAATGGCTCGGGATCTTTTTAGTGTACAAGCTACTTCAGTAGCTTCTGAATCCGCTTTTTCAACAAGTAAAAGGGTGCTCTCAAACAGAAGAACAAAGCTCACACCGGCTTCTTTGGAAATGTGTATGTGTTTGAAAGATCATTTGGACGCAATCAAGTGAAGACAACACAAAACAAGTCTTGAAGACCCCTTAGAAATGGAAGGAGGGGTCTACGAGGTAGAGGTGCAAGAGGGTACTTGCGAGTTGCTTTTCGATGAAGAAATAAGAGAAGATGAAGGTGCTGCCGCGGCTAGGAGGTCCGTCGATTCCGAATCCGAGGAAGAGATTTACGAGTAGCTTTTCGTTTATTATGTTTATGTATTATGTGTGTTTCATTTCCATGTGTGATGTATTTCCTTTCAGTATTAGGTATGTAAGGGTGTTGTATTTTGATGTATTACGTTCTAACTTTATGTATTATCTGTGATGTATTCCCGTTCGATGTATTAAATAAAAGTGTTTGTGAAATATATGTGATTTTTTTTATGTATTAAATAGAAGTTACTTTGTGTAAACGACGAAAAACGGAAATAATAATAATAATAATAATAATAATAATAATAATAATAATAATAATAATAATAATAATAATAATAATAATAATAATAATAATTAAAAAAAAAAGGTTAACCGGTCCCAAACCGGTCCAAAATATTCAAAATTTGAACTAGGTACCAAGGCGGGAAAAAAAATAGAGGTTAACCGGTTTTAAAACCGGTTCAAACCAGTCAAACCGGTCAAAACTGGCCTACTTCAAAAAAATTCAAAAGTTGTGCTTATAACTTTTGCATTTATTGCTTCTGAATATGTCAGATACGTACTCTAAAAACTTCAACAAAGTTCTGCTATTAACTTGTGCCATTGTATGATTGTAAATTTGTAATATACTATAAATAAGTATGTTGTGTTTTTTTATTCATAACTTGCAAACCGAAAGTAAATCACAAATGGCAAATCAAGGACAGGAGCCAGTTGCACCAATTGCACCGCCATCACCACCGGTGATTGTTGAGATTTTACAATGGAACCGTAATGATCCAACTATTACGAATAACTTGAACTACGTCCGAATGTCGGATGGAACGAGAAAGGCTCAATGTAAGCATTGCTCTTTTTTAATGAATCCCGTTTCCAAATGTGCATTAAGGCTCATTTGTTCAAGTATTGCTCAGCACGAGAAAGGCTCAATGTTTGATCTTGTATTTTCTTTAAGTGTATTTTCGTTGTATTAAATAAAAGTTGAAGTTTATTCAGTTTACTTTGTAATTTCCACCTAAACTAAAATAACTAACATAACATTTAAAACACGAATCACATTAAACGTTAAAGTTAAAACACGGATTACATTAAACATTAAAGTTAAAACATGAAATACAAAGTACGATTAATAGAAACTACGATACGGTAATTAAAATAAAACTACGAATTAATAAAATGAATCATCAGAGACCCAGCCATCCTCCTCACTCGAAGAAGATTCTAATGGCTGATGGCCTAACCCCAAGGCCCATCGGTGTGGTGCTTCTCTGTTTAGCTGCTCCCTACGAGCATTTTCCCGAGCCCTACAAGCAGCTGCCTCACGTTCTTCAGCTTTTATAGCCTCACTCACGACTTGCATATCTTGCTCAAAGAGTTCTTCATCAGTCAACGCTCGTTGTTCCACCGGTGGATTGTTTACCGGTTCATTCTCAGCTGGAGTGTTTTGTTGTTGATTTTCATTTTCTGCAGGTGGTGGAGTGTTCACAATCACCACCAGTTCGTTTGGAGGACTTGGGAATTGTTGTGAGAAATCTTTGTGAGGACTTGGGAATTGTTGCGAGAAATCTTTGCGAGACATCGAATTTTGAGTGTTGAGAAGTAATAATTGATAATTATGTAAAGGGGACATGGGTAGTAAGTATACTAGTATTTATAGGCCCAAAAACGAAAGAAAAAAAAATACAAACCGGTCCAAACCGGTTAACCGCGACCAAACCGCATATAACCGAAACCAAACCGGTTCGGATAGGTTTGGGTTTTTTCCTCTCGAGGCCGGTTTGGAACCGAACCGGTTAACCGCCCCGACTGGTTCTTGACCACGTTGACTCAAACCGGCAACCCAAACCGGTTCGAGTAAAACTGAACCGGTTAACCGAAATGTGCACCTATAGTGTAGAAGCTGATAAAGAGTTGAGGAGAAGGATATAAGTGTTTGGAAGAATCCCCATCAACCTAGAAACTTGTTGATTTGCATAGAAATCATAAGTTTAGGGGAGGATTGTTGGGAATTATACTAACAGTTATCACTGATAAGCATGGAAGATGCCACTGCTGAAGAATGCACTAGCAGTAGAAACTCATTACCACTGCTAGTACATACCATTACCACTGTTGCAGGATAATTGTTAGGAAACGTGTATTTAGATAAGTATAGAAAAGATCTTATGTATATTCTATTATTCTCAGTTTATACTTATCTTGTAAAGGACTCCTTGTGTCCTATAAAAGGAGGTCCAAGGTTTAGGTTTATACACATATCAATTAGAGAGCTTCAAGGTGTAACCCTAGTGATAAGCTAGATCACTCGTATTATTATTCTTAATAATATTGGAGCTTAAAGTTTGGTTAATATTCTATGTTCATACAACTATTCTCATTCATATACAAACTCATAAACAAACATACATACAAATCTTCTAAGTATTAATAAGTATATTCCACATACTTGTTAGCATCATTCAGAGTATCACTATAACACAAGGTGTATGTTTAGATCCATCAGGTTAGTCCAAAACCTAGCTTCCAACGAGTTAGTAAGGAATTTGCCAAAGTTGAGTTTTGAGAGACATTATTGTGATACATGTCTAGGGATTCAAGGACAAACAAATAATAGGAACATGAATGATGTGGCAACTAACAGGGTTTTAGAGTTGTTGCACTTAGATTTGTATGGTCCATCTCCAATCCAAAGCTACAGAGGAAACTTCTACACTTTGATGATTGTCGATAATTATTCAAATTCTACATGGGTATTCTTTTAGAATCTAAGGATGGAGTCTTAAATAAATTTGATATTTTAAGAAAGAAACTTGAAAACCTACTTGATTGTTCTATTGTTTCAATAAAAATAAATCATAGTAGTGAATTTGATAACATGCAATTTGGAACCTTTTTGTGAACAACATAGAATATCTTATAACTTATCGGGCCCGTTCACTTCTCAATCGCTTGAGATTGTTGAAAGAACACATCGTAAGTGTAACACCCTAGGAAAATCCCACATCGGCTGTGGCCTAGAGAGAAGATGGGCTCATAAGATAACATTCTTCTTACAATGACACAACGCGTTTTGTGGTCTACTGTGGGTGGAGTTCTTAGGAACTGACAGTTAAGCGTGCTCATATAAGAGTAATACTGGCTTGGGTGACCTACTGGGAAGTCTTCAAATGAGGCCACAAAAGCAAAGCCGTGAGCCTGCGGGCAAGTGGACAATATTGTGGTCTGAGTAGGCAGGATGTTACAGTAAGTTATGAAAGATGAGTCGTGCGATGCTTGACGAGCAATCCAACCCACAAAAGTTTTGGTGTCATGCCTTAGATACCGCATGCTATATCTTAAATAGAATCCATATTAGAAAGGTCTTGAATAAAACACCATATGAAATACTTAGAAATATGAAGCCTTCCTTAGAGTATTTTAGAGTATTTGGTTGTACAATATTTATAATAAACACCAAATAGTATCTCACCAAATTCAACCCAAAGTTGTTTGAAGGTATGTTCCTAGGATACTCTCAAAATAGCAAAGCATACATAGTGCTTAACAAGGAAACAATGAGGATTGAGGAATCTCTCAATGTGACCTTCGATGAGAGCATGACCGAGCCTAAATCATCTCCTTCGGTAGAAGACGGTGTGATCAACGGACAAATAGTTCATGATTAAGAAAGGTCGCCATCATTACAAGTTAATGTTTCGGATGAAGATAATCCTAAGGAAGTGAGAGAAGCGAGGGGTCATCCTATAGAACAAGTCAGTGGTGACTTGAATAAAAGGATTCTTAATTCACAAAATAAACAAGTTTAAGTTTTGGCATGACATTTTTCAAAAATCCAAAGTGTTTTGGGATAGGTTTAGATGTCCATAAGTTCAAAAAAGAAAAGTTTAGATGTCCATGGTTGACATGCATCTTAGGAGAACAATCTTTTAAGATGAAGTTTTAATGTATAGAAGGTGCTTGCCTTGTCCTGCTTAGGTGCTTTTAGAGCTTATGTGCTTATGTGTCTAGGACTTATGTGAAGGCATGGAAGAAAATACATATAGATATATTTTGAGAGGAAAGATATATATTAATTCATTATTCAAACGATGGTTAATATTCAAGATTCTACATGTCTATACTATGTGCGATGAACAAGAAAATTTAACACAAACATATCTTATTAAAACTTAATAAGATTGAAAGTCATTTGTGTCAAATTTCCAAGATTAGATAAAACTTCGGATCACGACTCACAATCGTATTGAAGGATTTATATCTATATCTACTTGTTTAATTTATGTGAAAATTGCATGCTTTGTGTTTTAGGGTAGAAAATAAAAGAAAATGAACTTTATGCAAGCATACAAACTACTTACATAGTTGATGAGAATTTTAGTGATTCAAATTCGGTATGGTATTGCACAACAAACTAAAATACCCATTTAATAGACTTAATGAGCTAAGGATCTCATCCGAGATCTTAGAAACTTATGTTGTTAATGCAAGTAACATAAGGATTATTAAAGTCGACACACTACACAACAAACTATGAACCAGAGATATCATGTATCGTGTATTGACTTCTCTATACAATGTGTGATGGTTTATAGGATCTAGTTTGTGTACCTAAATTGAAAATACACTTGATATTCATACACATTCAACTACACTCTTGGTATATCCTACATGAAATACTTGCACTTGGTTCATGTATGATGAGTTGTAGGTTCTACATTATATTAAATAAATTCATCTTTAATCCAAAATGATGATCTAGAAATTTTCTCATCCAACCACAATTGGAAGCATCATGAATGGCTCAACTAATTATGGTGTATGCATGATACATTATGGGAACTAGCATGAGAAACTAGATCATCCAATCTCAACTTAATATAAACTAAAATACTCATAACTTTCTTGAAATAATCCTCCCAATAACATGTGATCAAGAATATTTGTACATGATTTTAATGGATTGAACATCCTATCAAGCATCTAAGTACCTTGATCTTGATATCTTGACCAACTTTTAAGAAGAAAGAATCCTAACTAACACCTTGATTCATCCATAAAAGGAGTAATCTTGCATGCTTTCTAGACACCAAGCCTTGCAAAATAATAAAATCTCACTCTTTAACACACTTAAGTAAATGGATTTTGATGAAGAATTTGTTGGATCATCATACCATTTCAACAATGGGAGAAGGATGATGACAAGAGAGGAAGAAGAGAGTGTCAATTGGAATAACATCAATGGTTCGGAGATTCCAATCTTCAAAGATTTCATCAAACTTTGTTTTGTGGAGGACGATATTTGGTCCAAGATTGAACAAGATCTTGGTGAACATCTTGAGGACAATCATACCCAAAGGTGTGGATGTTGCTCCACCATTGATGTGATTGAACATAATGTTCTCTCCATTCGTAAGGAGATAAGAGAACTTCATAAGTCCATCAACAATGATGTGTTGGTGATGACCGCGGTTCTTAAGGACATGTCTAGGACGATCCTCCAAGACAAAGATGAAGAATGAATGGGAGATACCTTGTAGTCCTAGTGATGTCCACTTAGGATTTATCATAAGCTTGTTAGAATAATTTGTGTTAGTATCATATGCTAGCCTTCTTGTATGTCCTACATGTTATGTGGTTCAATAAAATGCTTATGAGTTTATTGTGATATTGTGGTATGATCTCTTATAATGGTATTTATAGAACAAAATGTATAGTTCCCTATTAAAATACATATATTTTAGTACCATGCTCAACAAATGGTTATTGGAGTCATATTGGACAAATAATATATATTGTTGTTGAAATACTAACCCATGGTGCAAGTATCCAAATGGTAACCTAACCCATTTTGGACTTTCACATGTGTCGATTTTTTGGTTGTTGTGTGTTGTGTATTCTATGTGTAGCTAGGCCACCGCAAAGGTGAGGCTCTTGACCCATGGATCCCTGATGTGTTTTGAAAGCTTTAAATTTATAATAACAAGTTCTACCGATTCCTTAATACACAAACACACGAGTAAAGTATAACCCCGTTTATAGTAAAGGTTTAGGTAAGACCAGGTCGTCCCAAGAGAGGTAATGATTCCTTATGCTAGCTATGATTAAAAAAATTATTTTCCAATGATTGTCACTTATCACTAAAACCATATTTGTTGGATTTAAGATTTTTGTATTATTTTTCCTAATTGATTCAAAAGTATGTTTATTCAAGGCTGAGCTCATGAGAATCATAAGAAGTAATATCACAGAAGTTACATGGATAAATCATAGGAGTAAAGCATGATGGTTAATTATGTAAACTAGTATATCTATCCTATGTAAAAGAATCTCCTTTCGGCCTTTAATTCTATATACACAGAATGCATAAAGTGTGGTCCAAGTATGAAGTATTACATATGCATTTCTTCTAGTCAAGCCGCTAGAAATGAGACTAACCCTTAAATGTGTCATAGTCAAGGTCATCATTTGTTTTACTAAGCAATTCTCACAAGCACAACAATGATTTGTTATAGACAGACAATTCATAATATAACCAACATGATTGAATCTTTCGACCTTTAAGCAATCACAATGATCAATCAAGACAAATGATAAGAGACTAAACATGACATATCAAATGCATACATCATAGATTCAATAGTCATGATACAATTCTTATAATAATCATGGCAGAAGTGCCTCAAATAAATATAATGTTACTACTCCATACTTAAAGTAAAGTGAAACATGTAAACAGATAATTTCATTATAACAACGAGTTTATACCAAAGATTCTCGAGCTCCTAGGTGTTTCTCAAAGTGTAGTACTGACTCCAACTTCTTAGCTAGTGGTTTTGGTGCAAACCACTACTATACTGCTTCTAAAAGATCAAGATATCTTTCTTTGCTGTAATGTGTCTAAACCTCTGATTTGCACTCCGATTTACAGTGTAAAGTGTTGCCCTAGCATGTCCCTGGTGAGTTATGATAGGCAAGTGATCGGCCTTATCATTGAAGTAGCTCATAAATGTAGAAAAGATAACTGCCATGTGAAGTACGCCGCACATCCGGTATAAAATCGACGACCTTCTCTTCGCGTAACCGGCACTTATGTAATATATAACCGGCGTACTTCATGTTTGACTCGTAGTTACATAGTTGACCAAAGATACCCATAAGTGGTGTTCTTTCATTTATGACCGGCGTGCTTTAGTCCAAACTATATCTTTTCCTTATATGTTCACAAAGTTATCCTTTTCTTGTGCTTCTCGTGTGATTTCACCAATCTTTGATCCTACACATTCATTCATATATTAAGTACCAAAAGTCCTAATAATGAGTTTATTTTCTCTATATTTCACATAATATCGGGGGTATAAATATGTATAATACGATACTCATCAAATCCCCCCATACTTAAACTAATGCTTGCCCTCAAGCATATAAGAAATGTAATGTCTTTCAAAAAGCAAGTCTCGTATAAGTTTCAAATATAATTTTGTTGTGTATCCAAGACAACCAACATGACATGTTCCTCACGAAAGCGTATATATTTTCAAGTTCACTCAAGCACTCATAAAAACAGTTATTCATTGTAAATCACTCTTATAGCTCAGTCATAACTTATAGATTTATCATTTGCTTGTAAAAGAAACAAAACTGCACCGTCGTGGCATAAGCACCAAGTATAAATATCAAAGAGGTCTTTTATTCGGTTTAAAGGTTATAAGGTAGGTATATGGAATAATTGTTGTAGAAACTTAAGTCGGGACTATTAGTTTTCTTTCAACCACATTATAACAAACATAAAGCGTGCACTCTTCATACTCATCGTAATTGGTGTCTTATTTCTCAAATATATATATATATATATATATATATATATATATATATATATATATATATATATATATATATATATATATATATATATATATATATATATATATATATATTCCAATTCTCATATTCCCGACTAAGCAACATATTTTTGTTGTTTTCTTGATAGATAAATAGTAACGAAAAATCAAGGTTTAGAAATGTGTATCTAATGGATAATAGCACTAAAAGTGAGTGCTAAATGGGTTAAGTTTCGATTAGAAAACGGATGGCTTGTATACGGTGTAATTCCTATTTTTTGCCTCTTATCATATAAAAATACTTATATCACATGAATATGATCTTACTGCGGTCTCATCATGATTTCAAATACAAGTTCTAGAATCACATAAATTATCGGCACACTCATAAAGAAAGAAATCAAGCATAAAAGGTATATGCTGATATAGGCTCGAAATCCTCACATTTATAGTGGTAATGGTCATAAAATGTGCTAATAATGTCATTAATCCCGGTTGAGTCTTCTTATGATTGTTTTGGATACGTTTTCTATAAAATTCTTTAGTTATTTCCAATTTTATTAATTTTTATATACCCCTGTAATTGGCGTACATCACTAAAATGTGCATCGGTCTTTATTAATAACTACGGTGTTTTTATGCCAAAAGCAGCCCTTTTTAAATTTTTGTATTAACAGTTTAAATTTTTTTCATATACTAGCATAAGGTTTTCTTTATTTTTCAAGTTATCTTACCCCCCCCCCCCCCCTCATATTTAAATTAAGCATTGTCTCGAATGCTTTAGAATTCAAAACAAAGTATAACGGGAAAAATAAAGGATAACGGTACTTCCTGGGTATTCTTTAGTTTTTCTGAGAAATCTCCAAGTTCTTGTCCATCTTTTGGACCAATTTTCTTTCCTGCACACACAATTCTCATGAAACAAAAAACAATAACTACAAAATGGTAATGTGCACCCATGGCACATTACATAATAATAATAATAATAATAATGATAATAATAATAATAATAATAATAATAATAATAATAATAATAATAATAATAATAATAATAATAATAATAATAATAATAATAATAATCCTATTTGTTATTCAATAAAGTGATGTTTAAAAAAAAAAAAATAATAATAGTAATAATAATAATAATAATAATAATAATAATAATAATAATAATAATAATAATCCTATTTGTTATTCAATAAAGTGATGTTTAAAAAAAAATAAAATAAATAATAATAATAATAATAATAATAATAATAATAATAATAATAATAATAATAATAATAATAATAATAATAATAATAATAATAGTAGTAGTAGATTGTTTTTGTTTCTGGTGGTGCCATGGTGGTGGTACGGTGGTGCAAGTGTTCAAATATTTAGTGGGTACCAACAGAGGTACCCAAATATTACAAACCCACAAATATAGTTTTGAAACATGTTTGAAATTGTTTTTAAACCAAGACCAATAGACTGGTTTTCCATCATCACATCAGATAACAAACCCCGCTATCTTTTCAGCTAAACCCCAGCGGTCTTCATTCCTGACCTTCTTCCTTTACCATTCATTCAGAGGCTCCACCTCTAACACTTCCGGTAGGTTCTTTATCTTCCCACTTTCATCTCTTAAATACCAAAAACTCCTCACATCAACTGGCTTACATCTCACAGGCTCACAAAATAACTCCATCTCTTAATTATTAAACAACCCTATACTCTTTGCAATCCTAGTAATGATGTGACCGCAACACAAACATGTCCCTCCAGCAGCAGCAGCTCCATTTTCTAAGTGTTAAGCAATGATCCAAATTACATTGAGGTTCGTGAATGGATGTTTCTTGTCAAAAGCATGTAAAATCCACAAATCCTCATCTAGAACATATTGCTCATGGTAAGACCTGTGAAGGATTGAATGCATCAACAGCTTATGCAACACTTGCAACATAGGATTCTTAATCTTCCAGACCCTTTTCCTTCCATATATTCTCACATCTTCTCCACTTATCTCTTTCCAATAAGCAGTTGCATCAAAATCTCCGTTTGTTTTTTCTCCTTTACTGATCATGTATATGAATTTGTCATTACAAGCTTCTTATTTTGAAATCAATCCCAACTTTCTTCCAAACTGTATCAAAGACACATTCATGCTTTCTCCTCCTAGCCTAAAACTAATGAAAGGATCAGTCTCTATCCCCTTATCTCTAATCTCTTTCACTACATTCACACTGCTTAGGATTTCCAATACCCATTCCTTGTAGATTGGCTCCCTAATCTCCAAAGCTCTCTTCCACATCCATGAGGTGACAATCTCTATGTTAAATACCATCCTGACTAACAACATATCCTCAATCCACTCAAAACATCCTAAAATTTTGATTATGTGCCAGTCCACTATCCTTGGCACATGTATCTCTCTTTCACATAGTCTACTCAGCTTTCTATTCAAAATCTTCTTCTCCACTCTATCCAATTTTTTCCACATCAAATTTGGATGTTCTTCAGGGTTTTTCTTAGGTGTTTTAAGAGTCCCCTTGTTCTAGATGCTATGTTTGAACTTCCTTCATCATCCATGCTCTACTCACACAATCACAAACAAGCAACATTAATTGTTAGAAAACATAGGCATCACATATATAACCAATTAAGCAAGTTTCATGCATACTATGACCACATTTTTCCAGAAAAGCTACGGTTTAAGGAATAAAACCGGCGATTACGTGACAAAATTTTCCAAATTATGAAAATGTTAGGCGGTTTTTATAAAAGTCCCGCGATCTTGGCCCTCAAGACCGGCGGTTTTTTTTGTTCTGCACACAAGTTCTCTGTTTCATAGTCAAGAACCATTTACATCTTATCTAGGCGTCAAAATTCTATCCTTATTAGGCTTCTTAAATCTCATAAGCAATCTCAAGTATCCAATTAACCATGTAACAACAATTTATAGCAGTTAAGCATCATACACTTAAAGATTATGCATTCAAAGTCAAAATTCTTCCAAATATCTTTCTAGTAGCTCTTTAAACATGTATTATCCCTTCTTAACTCATAGGCAAACGTTTAATAAATCACATTATTCTACTAGCATAGGCAAATTATTCATTTTAGGGCAAAGAAAAATCCTAAATCTTAAGTAATCATAATTCTATAACTAATCAAGGGCAACTCTAAAATCATGTAAAGCAACATAGATTAAGCATAAAACATCAAAAATTTAGAATATCATAGCAAACCCTAAGTTTTTGATCATTAAAACCCTACGAAATTTTTTTAAAGATTAATACAAGTGTAAACTTACCCTCATTGTTTTGAAATTATGGTTCTCATCTTCAAAAATGTCTTGAAATTATTTTTAGGTTGTTGGAAAAATCGTCGGTTTTGTTGTGTGTGTGTTTTTGGTGTTTTTCCTTTTTAGCGCGTAAGGTCAAAAATGCTAAGTATTTGAGTTATAAAAGCTTCCCTCGTTAAAAGCTCAACGATCTTAATGAAAAGGTCGGCGATTATTTCTGCAATTTTTATCACAGTATGGTATTATCTTCTAGAAATTGGTAAATAACAAACTATCAATTATAGCAATCATATAAATATTCACAAAGGTTATTCATCTCTTATCAGAGGCATAATCATCAAGCATAAGCATTGAGATACAATTTATTCAAAATATTGCAAAATAACATAGAAATGAAAAATTAAGAAAGGAGCATTATTTCAACTCCATTTTTGGTGTTACTTTGGTGTTTAGGCAGTGAAATGTTCTGGTGACATGATGTCACTCAGCTTGTAGGAACCAGATGGATTCCTCTTGGTGTCAAGAGAAGCATCAGATGTTGTTGGAATTTCATTCTTATTAGGACTAACTTCTCCTTCCTCATTAACTTCTGCCCACAAAGTGATTTCTCCATATTGGTAATTAATCATGCTTCTGGTGTGTTCCATGAATGTTCTTCCTAATATCACATCAGGTTCCACATCATCTTCAACAGGGTTAACATAGAACTCTAGTTCATAGCTTTTGTTTTTCTCAATGTAATCTCCCATAGTTTCTCCTACCAGTTTCATAGACAGATTCTTATCAATTTTCTTATCCCCATTTTCCAAAACCTCATATTTTAAATCAAGTTTAACTTTATATTCCTAGGAAATGAAGTTCTTATCTTGGTCAAGGTCTAGAATTCCATCTAAGGCAAACAATCCCTCAATATAAAATGGTGTTACATCTTTTTCCCCAACTTCACTTCCATTTCCAATCCTATGAAGTAAAAATACCTTAGTTTTCTCATTCATCTCAGGGGCATAAGGATTCATTCTCCAGAAACTCTTTCCAAGTACATTAATGTTAGGGTGAATAGATAGCAAACCTTTGAAAAGTCTATAACTCCATTTGTCTATTCTAGAAAATTTCTCCCTAAGATTACACTATGCTCCCATTCACTATCACTGGGGTTAACATCAAATTCAACAAAGAATATGCCCCTATTCATCTGCACAAGTAACCTCTTAGTGATCTCCTTCCTACCATTCTCCTTTTCATCAATGCTCACCCCTAGTTTCTTCATCAAGTCCTTTGATATTAAAGTCTTGCTATAATCCAAATCAGCCACAACATCATGAGCATAATTGTTCTCAATAAAGCAAGGAGTGAGAAATTTCATATAACATTCCTCAGTTTCCATTCTGTTAAAAGTGTGAACCCTTTGTTCATTCTTCAAACCACTTTCGACTGTGTCTGAATCAGAGAAATTGTTCTCTCCAATACTTTCTAATTCATCAATCCATCCACAGCTATTCTCCAATTCCAACTTCTTTCCTAGCCTATTGTTTCGACTTATGGCTAAAATAGCTAAAATGTGCAAAAACATCAAATGAAACATTAATAGGTTAGTCAAATAAGTTATAAGCACATATTCATACTCCAATAGTCTCATATAACTTATGTACGTCAAGATATGTATTTGTTTTATCATCTTTGAAGAGAAACAAGTCTTCGGTAAAGATTTTTGTAGAAAAATTCGGCGTACTTTAAGAAAAGTGCAGCGGTTACGTGACTTTCTAGTCGTTTTATTTGAATTTCTCCAGAAATACGACGGTCTCAGGAATAAAAACGGCGTGTTTCTGGGTTTTATCAGTTCATCACAAGAGATATAATTATTCATAAACTCAGATAATAGTTTAAAACATATTGCAATTATCATCTCATTCATAAGAGCAATCCAGTATAACATTCTCAAGCAAACAATTAAAAAGCAAAAGCAAAAGCAAAATATTTTTGTATTTTTTCAAACAATTAAAAAGCAAAAGCAAAATATTTTTGTATTTTTTTATTTTAATGTGCAATTTATACTTATGCAGTAATTCAGATTGTAAAAACAAAAGAAACATGAATCAAAATCTGTAAAAAGCATTTTACAAGTTTGTTTTTGGGGTTTTTGAAATTAAATCCAACTTTTTCCTTCAACTGTACTAAAAATTCGAAGGTTTTTATCTGAAAAACCGGCGTACTTTGTTTATCAAAGTCCAAATTCTGCAATGAAACTTTGTATTAAGTAGATAAAAACTAACATATAAATCAAATTAACCTCCCCGGTAACAGCGCCAAAAACTTTGATGTGTTTCGAAAGCTTTAAATTTATAATAACAAGTTCTACCGATTCCTTAATACACAAAACACACGGGTAAAGTATAACCCCGTTTATAGTAAAGGTTTAGGTAAGATCAGGTCGTCCCAAGAGAGGTAATGATTTCTTATGCTAGCTATGATTAACAAAATTAGATTTCAATGATTGTCACTTATGACTAAAGCCGTATTTTTTGGATTTAAATTTTTGTGTTGTTTTTCCCAATTGATTCAAAAGTATGCTTATGCAAGGCTTAGCTCATGAGAATCATAAGAAGTAATATCACAGAAGTTACATGGACAAAGCATATGAGTAAAGCATGATGGTTAATCATGTAATAATCATGGCAGAAGTGCCTCAAAAAAACATAAAGTTACTACTCCATACTTAAAGTAAATTGAAACATGTAAACAGATAATTTCATTATAACAACGAGTTTATACTAAAGATTCTCGAGGTCCAAGGTGTTTCTCCAAGTGTAGTACTGACTCCAACTTCTTAGCTAGTGGTTTTGGTGCAAACCACTTCTAAACTACTTCTAAAAGATCAAGATATCTTTCTTTGTTATGGTATTTCTAAACCTCCGATTTGCACTCCTATTTATAGTGTAAAATGTTGCCCTAGCATGTCCCTAGTGAGTTATGATAGGCAAGTGATCAGCCTTTTCATTGAAGTAGCTCATAAATATAGAAAATATAATTGACATGTGAACTACACCGCACATCTGGTATAAAACCAGCGACCTTCTCTTCATGTAACCGGTGCTTATGTAATATGTAACCGGTGTACTTCATGTTTGACTCGTAGTTACATAGTTGACCAAAGATACCCGTAAGCGGCACTCTTTTTACTTATGACCGGCATGCTTTAGTCCAAACTATATCTTTTCCTTATATGTTCAAAAAGTTATTGTTGGGAATTATAATTTGATGATTACAAAACTATAAGGACTTAATGTGACAGCTTTGGTAATTTACATATGGAAGAATTAAAAGCTGGAATATCTCCTAAAAATAGAAGATTTAGAAGATTTGTTATTATCTTCTTAGTAAGCTTTTTGTGTAAACCCTCTATATAAAGGGTATTAGTCGAACAATTTTAGTACCTAGAAATACTAGAACTCCTATGAGAGTCGTCTAGTAAAAGCGTGTGTACACATATGATGTTTAGTTTATTATAGTGAATAAAGAAAACCTTGGAGTAACTTTGATTGTTCTTATTATTATTCTGCTGTGCAAATCATTGTTACTATATTATAGATGGGCTTAAATGAGACTCTACAATTGGTATTAGAGCGGGTGGTTCTCGATATCTAGGATCTACAAGGTTTTTGTTACGAGTGAAGAGCAGATTTAATGAAGATGGTACGAGTGGAGTAGATTTGGTTTTTAGGGTATCGCACTTTTGTGGCCTACTAAATACAACACGGTACAATATTTACTTTCTTTTAACCATATTGCTTATTAGTCATATTGTATCTGATTGGCCAAATAAAAGAGAATAACTTCGTACTACAAAATTAATGGGTTGGTGGAAGTAAATTGGTCTAGGTTAATATTAATTGATCTGGTGATACAACCTCGTACTACATTAATTATGTCATCATGGAATTGGTTTATTGTCAGTATATGGGGAAAAGAATTGATTAATGGTAATGGTTTGTCGGGTTCTTTTCATAATGATTGATAATTAATTGATAAAGGAATTGGTCGTTTAGAAGGATTCAATTGGTTAGTGATGATTGATGACATTAATGGGTCATTAAGGAGTATTATTGTTTTGATTCGTGAATATGTTTGCAACTCTTTATCACATTGTTGGTTCTTTGGAGTATTTATTTTATGAATTCAAGACAATAATGGATCAGTGCATTAAAGGGGATTATGTTTTATTTGATTTTGATCAATACGGGGAGTAGAAGTTGTTTCAATATTGAAAATTCTTGTCGCTTTGAAACTACTTTAGTTATTTCTTTTGCGACGTGATTTATGACGATTGGTGGTTGTGGCTTATCTGATGGGTAAAGGAATTTTGCTACTGGTTGTTACAATTTGTTAATAATGTTCGTTCACCTTGGTACTGTTACTTGAAGGGTTAGTACTGCTGCACTTTGTATGTTAATTCTCGTGGTTTCAAAGTTAATTCTGGTCGAGGTACTGCTCTGGTTGAAATTAATTCTGCTCAATTTTGAGTTAATGCTGGTTGGCGACAAAGTTAATTCTGGTAGTGTTATCCGATATTGCATAAATACTGGTGGCTTGGTCAGATATTGGGTGATACATGGTTTTGGATCTCGGTTAAAGCAAAATGGAGATATTTGATGCTTATGGCTTGATTACTTTTATTAATTTGGTTTGGTGTTTACAGGTTGTTTAGTACAGCACATAATGATGTCGTGCGATGGCCGAGACCACACACATTATTATGTTCTTATTTGATCTGTGATGGATCAATCGGTAGTTATGTCGTGCGATGGCTGGGACCACACGAATAACTGTTGGGCGGTTATGGCATGCGATGGCTGGGACCACACGAATAATCGTTGGGGTGGGTATGTTGTGCGATGGCTGGGACCACACAAATACCTGAGGTGTAATAAACATGCTTGTTCACACTAAATCAGATAAGAATATTTGAAGCAAATTAAAGTCCGAGATTCATGAAGATGGTTAGTATACTTTTAAGGGGAAGCTTATTGATCATATACTTATCATCTATATGCACCACTTGAGGGGAAGTGTTATTCAAGTTGCAAGACCCCTATTCGATGATTACAAAAGGGGAAGAAGATTACAGGTTTGCAGCTTTATGTGGTGACATGTTCAAGTTAAGGAGAAGCATTGAAGATAGTTTTGTAATATCAAATAGGGGAAGATTGTTGGGAATTATAATTTGATGATTACAAAACTACAAGGACTTAATGTGACAACTTTGGTAATTTAAATATGGAAGAATTAAAAGCTGGAATATCTCCTTAAAGATAGAAGATTTAGAAGATTTGTTATTATTTTCTTTGTTAGATTTTTGTGTAAGCAAGGGTTTTATTGTAAACCTTCTATATAAAGGGTATTAGTCGAATAGTTTTAGCATCTAGAAATACTAGAACTCCTATGAGAGTCGTCTAGTAAAAGCGTGTGTACACATATGGTGTTTAGTTTATTATAGTGATTAAAGAAAACCTTGGAGTAACTTTGATTGTTCTTATTATTATTCCGCTGTGCAAATCATTGTTACTATATCCTAGATGGGCTTAAATGGGACTCTACAGTTATCCTTTTCTTGTTCTTCTCGCATCATTTCACCAATCTTCGATCCTACACATTCTTTCATATATTAAGTACCAAAAGTCCTAATAATGAGGTTATTTTCCATATATTTCACATAATATCGGGGGTATTAATATGTATAATACGAGACTCATCAATCCCCGTCTTGGAAAAAGGGGGAGCATCGATCTAAGGGGAGCTATGTTCAAGGGGAAGCATGTTCGGGTGCATTTACAAGATTCTTAGAGGTCCCGCCTTTTTGATTTGACAAAAGGGGGAGAAAGAAAGTGTTAGGAATATAAATATTCAAGTAAAAGACTTGGTCACCCCAAGTATAGATTAGCATCAAGTAGCTTGTACATTTATCGATATTTAGTTAGTTAGTAGATTAGTTAACGTAGTATTTCTGGAGTCGGGTCGCGTCTTTACCCACTGTCAGCTCACTCCACAACCCGTTTAAGGGGCGTATTGTTTGTAACTATAAATACCCCTCTACCACTAAGGGAGAGGATTGGACCTTTCACTAGTTTAATTATATGACATTTACTTTCTCTCTCTAAAGGTGATGCGTGGTTTTGCAACCTTGCAAAAGGTTTTACCTCTCAAGGGATCTTGAGAAGCTTGCAATCCCCACCAGGGAGTGTACCTGACCGTTGTAGTGTAGTATAGTGGCAAGTACCAGGGGATTGATTGCTCAACTCAAAGAATAGTGTTCGCTAGGGTGAAAACTCAATTAAACTAGGTCTAGAGGTGAGGGATGATTCTTTTTGTATTTTAACATTTTATAGAAAGCAAGTAAAAATCTCGGTTTTTGAAGGAGTGGGCGGAATTAGTTGCTAATCAACTAACCCAATTAACTACAAATGCAAAAAAAAAAAAAAAAAAAAAAAAAAAAAATGAACTTAAAGTAAATGTGGCAAAAACAATAAGAAGAGAAAATGTGTTTACTTAGATTTCACTACTCCCTAGCTATCTTTTATCGGTTGATTAGTTTGTTACAATTGCATGGATGACGGGTTATATTCCTTAATACCATTCGTAGGGCCGTGTACGATCTTCCCTAACTCTATAAGCTTCTACCTCTTCCTATGTCGAGCCGACTACTAGCTCCTAACATGGCCTCATTAGTAGTTACCTATGCATTAAATATAACTAATTTATCGTAGTATACCTCTGATCATGTTTCTTAAGACGTTCAAGCAAGTTACCAATTGGAAGTCTGCCAGTTTTCTTAAGCCTAACATCGAAATCATTCATCCACAATAATTATAAACAAATAACCAACCAATAATCAATATCTAGGTTTCATTACATCTAAGCAAAGACAAAGAAAACCTAGCCTAGGATGTTAAAAAGAAGACAAGTATAAGATATAATCAAACAACACATAGACATATTATTATTGTTGGAAAACTTATCTTCAATTAAGCATGGATGAAACAAGGGTTTGAAACCCTAAAAAATACAGTAAAATTCATCTAGGGTTTTCTCCTCTCAAAGTTGCACCCAATGAATAAAAAATCAAAAACTATATATAGATATTAGGCCTGACGGCGTCAAGAGTAAGTTCTGGCGCCATCAACTCGCCACCATAATTATCATCGTATTGCCTAGATCCACTTCTGAGGTCGTCATGTGTAAACTTCATCTTGGCCGTCACATGCAAATTACTCTTGATGGCCATGGTGACGCCGTCATGTATAATTCTTCCAAAACCTCTCTGGCGTGTCATGTGTAACTTGATTTATCCACTTCTTTGTCAAAGGTGACGGCGTCACATGCATATCCTGACTCCGTTAGGTACTATTTCCAGCATGAATTTGAGAATTTGTCGTTTTCTTCAGATTTCCAGATTTCCTCTCAAAAGTACCTAAAATGACAAAAGGAACAATTTAGGGCAATATTTGATCAAATAACCTCGACTTTGGGCTTAAATGACCCCTAAAAGGCTCCCATTCTCTCTCTCTCTCTCTAAACTTCTTATACTAATTTGAACCATAACCACATTTCCATATGTGTTTATAATTATGAGTATCCTACAATTGGTATCAAGAGCCATGGTTTCATCCTAGGATTGTTGGTGCTCAAATTTGTGGAGTGGTTTTGTGTTTTTATTTGGTTCAAATAGTATTAGAAGTAAATTCACTAGTTTGATCTCATTTAGTGGTTTGTAGCGTGTTATTGATGTACTTTCATGTGTAAAGGTGTTCTAGGGTATTAGTTTTTCACTTTGATAGGTTTTATCAATCACAAAATTGGTTTTTGAAGGAATTTGTGGTAGTTTTCTTTGTAGCGAGTTGCCTCTCGGATTACATTTCTTGCTAGCGATTTGCTTGTAAATTGGTAGCGAGTTAGACGAATTCTGCTTGCGAGTTGGTTGGTTTACTATTTTGGGAAAAGTGGACAAATCGCTGAAAGTGACTGTTTTGTCTCTTGTGCTAGCGAGTTGTCAGACTTTGGAGTTTCGTATTTTTAGCGATTTGGTGATACCGAGTTGACTGACCAACTATTTCCTGATTTTAGCGATTTGCTCTTAGTTCATATTAGCGATTTCCTCACCTGTAACTTTATTTTCAGCGAGTTGTGTGATTAGCGAGTTGCTAGACCAGCGAGTTGATTATTAGCGAGTTGCTTTCTTGTAGTTCTAGCGAGTTGCTCACTTGTGACTTCTGATTTACTTCTTTAGCGAGTTAGTGATTTCAGTGACTGGTCTTATCTAGCGAGTTGGTGTTTTTAGTGAGTTGTTCAGTCTAGTGATTTGCCAATTTCCAGCGAGTTGGTTCTAGCGGTTTGGTCCTCAGCGATTTGTCTGTTTTTAGCGAGTTGGATACTAGCGACTTGACTAAAAAGTTGACTTTTTACGTCAAAACTTCAAACGACCATAACTTTTGAACTGTAACACCGTTTTCAGCGAAATACCTGTCAAAACGACCGTGAGACCAAGGAGAATGACATGTTGAATTAGTTTATTCATTTAACTGAAGTTTCAAAGCCTAAAAATGCTCCAGGAAGAAGTTATTGAGTTTTTAAGTTTTCAGACCATAATTTCACCGTAACAACTTGCATCAATTGAACCAGATCACAACTAAACAACATATAACCTAGTCCATCAACTGATCATCAAGTTCAACTCAAGTCTTCGATGTTCACCATTTCTTCTTGATTTTGTAAAATCCCGCGAAAGAATCTATTTATCGGTTTAATCCATAGAAGTGTAAAATCCCATGCATGTCCACATCATGTCAAATTCTTCAGATTTAGTCATACCTGAGATACTCAAATTGTAGGACATGATCGATGAACATATGACTTCCATCCCTTCACAACAAATTAATGTGTTTGAGTCTGATAATGCTACAATGGAATCTTCGTGCTCAAAGTCTCAAGAGAATGAACTTCATCAGCCAATTAAATTGCCCGATAATGCAAAGGATAGTTGCATTGAATGTTTTTGATTACTTCATTCACATCTCAAGGTTTTCTTTGCACAACCTGGATACTTGGGAGGTTACAATCAGTGCATTCACAACACTCTTTGGTCAAAATGTTGAGACCTTCACAGTCAAAATGACTCTATACTTAAATCAACTTCAACAACAACTTGAAAAAGGTGAATTTTCTGAAGGTAGATCTATGGCTGCATTCTGTGTGATCGACAACCAACTCCAAGCGTTCATTGGTTCGCGATTCACTGAGGAGTATGATCATGAGAATCAAATGATGACAAAGAGCTTTGCTACTTACACAGGAATCGAAATTGATGTGTTCAGAGTCACACTACTCCAACTCATGGGTAATGTGAAGGAGTACATTATGGAAAGAGCACAACACAAACTCAAGTATGAAGACAAAGTGAAGGCATGTCGGGTGCATTCAAGTGATGGTATTGTGGATTCGGGCAAAGCATCGGATGCTGGGTTAGTTGTCACCGATGGCAGAGGATCAGAGACTGATAAGATTGACACTACGAATAGTTCAATGACTCTTGTTACACATGATGTGGATGCATATATCACACCGGTGAAAGATCAAGTGTGATGTGCTAAGGTACTCAAACTGAATGACATGGTCGATAAACACAAGATTCCTAACAAAGTACAACAGACAAACGTTGTTGGTTCAGATAATGCTAATGTGGGAAATAACAATGTGTAGAATACTAATAATTATAACATGTATGGTTCTAGTGTTTATGGATCGAATTAAGAAGAAAGAAAGAAGAGTTTAAAGAGAGAAATAGAGAGAGATGGAACCTCTAGAGAGAAAATGAAAATGTATTAGATTGGTGAATGAGAAGCTCCGAAGTGTTGAATGAGCAGAGACACTTGGTTAGAAAGGTTGACAGGAAAAATGCCAGTTACTTCATGTGACCATGTGATTCCCAAGGTTTGTACTTGTAAGAAATATGCATGTGATACTGTGTATATTCCTCTTCCCTTAGGAATAATAAGCTAGTTCATAATGACTATCTCAAACATCTTAAGGATTGCCTTGACATACTTCGTGAAACCATTGAAGAGGATAGAATAGCAAAACCACTTGATGATGCTATTGTATGCTTTCTCACTAATAGATCTCATGAAATCTTAGAATACGTCATTGGTACATGTCCAAAGACTAATAACAAGAGAGAGGTTTATTGCATCACCCTCAGTGATTAATAACAAGCATGTAACCTTTAAGGCACCCTTGGAAACTTCAGATCCCAACACATCAAAACACACTACTAGAAAAACAGCTATTCTTGACTCCAAATGCGAGTCAAGAAGAGGCCTTATGACTCGCAAATGCGAGTCAAGGATGGACCCCTCATAAAACTTCATGACTCGCATTTGTGCGTCATCCCTCTTTGACGCACACTTATGACCCACATTTTATGACTCTTTTTTTGCGAGTCATAACCTAATTTAAAAAAAAAAATTAATTTTTTTTCAGTTCCTAATTTTCTATTAAATGTCAATTAAAAACCTGATAATACAAAATTAAAAACACAAATATCAAAATAACGCATTTCATATATATATATCAAAACAATGAGGTTAATTCAAGTATTAATTCACGATAAGTCACAAGTTAATTAACGACAAAAATTACATATCGATATGCCTAGTTTTTATATAGATCAAGTTTTTAAACTACCCCTGTGCAGACAGCATAATTCATCTAAATATGTCATCGTCAAAGTTTACTTCTCTAGCTGCTGCAGATCGATATCCCATGCTGATGCTAACTGCAACAAGAGTTGGTCTGGCACCCTCGAGCAAGTCTAACTCAAAAACCAGCTTTGGAGTCCTGATTAAGTAACTAAAACAGATGAGAGAACATAGAACGCATTTGAAGAATTGAGACAAATGAATGTTTTAGACTTATTAACATCACCATAGGTCCATAGGATGGTTGTGAGAAATGGTATTCCATTAGAGATAGTATGTCTCAGGGCAAACATAAGTCTTTAAAAGAATGGTTACATGGTAATAAATTTTTTTTCCAAGCTAACCTGTACTGGTCTTAAGCTTCAGATATATTTCATCACGGCTCTTGCTTGATATTTTACTAAGTCTGTCCTATAGAGAATGCCGAAGAGCACCTACGATGAACATAACATAAATCATTAGAGTTAAGAATGGTAAGCATACCAATACGTCAAAATATATGTATTCAGTGAGAACAAGTTAAATGAGTGGAATTAAGTTAACACAAACCAAGGAAAACCCCTGAATAAGCAATTTAAGTCAAGAATTAAGCAAGACTAAATCAAATCAAACACAGAAATGGGGCTTAAGCCAAACACCCCTTGTGGGTTTTTCTCTTTAACTAAGAATAAACAAACGCCTCTAGTGGGTTGTTTTGGTGGAACAGACAACAAAACCCAAACATACCTGAGTGAGGCTTGTGGTGTGAACAGAACAACAACAACGACACCCCTTCGGGGCTGTCGTGTACCAGGCCAAAGAATCACCACCATAGGTGGTTTTCCTTCCAGTCAATAAATGACACCAACCAACGACACCCTTTGTGGGTCTCGCTGTGAACCGAACACAGCAAAACACACCCTATACGGGTTTCCTTACTTTGATACAAGCAAACAAACACCCTCTTGGTGTGGTCGTGAATCATACCCTCAACCAAACCATTACCCTTTGGGGTGGGCTGCTACAACAGGTAACAAACAAACACTCTTGTGTTTTTCTTTAACCGAGACCAAAACCAAACGCACTCAAGTAGGGCTGTGGTATGAGCCGCAACAGCAGACAACAAACACACCCTTTGTCGTCTGTGGCTGTACAGAAGCAAACTAAACCAGGCGAACCCTCTTGGGTCGTGGTTTCCAATCGAGACCCATGAACTAAAACAATTAAGCCATAAGCTCAAATACACCTAAATAAATAAAACCAAATAAGCTCAAATAAGCAGTTAATAAACAATTCAAGACTATACCCATGGCCAACTCGTGACCCAAATGGGTCGACTGACCTGAAACCCTACACGGGTTTAGATCCGTTCTGAATCAAATCGATTCAAACAAACAACCTTTAATCAGGTTTCACCACACGACAACAAATCAAAAACGTGTTTTAATCCTTATTTTAATCCACGAAAACTTTATAAATCGGTTGTATATTAAGAAAATAATAAACATGGTTGAGTTTTGTCATACCACGAGAAAACCGAGAGAGGAGTAGTGAGATGAAGGCGGCGGTGGTGCGTCTGTGGTGGTGATTACTCGAACCAAGTAAGAGCCGATCATCACCATCTAAACCTGTAGCCACTCACCCTTGATCTTCTCCTTGATGGTGATGGTTGTGGTTGTTGGGTCACTGAATTCCCCAATCTTCTTCTAACAAGGATTTGAACGTAAAATAACCTAAGTATAAACAAGTCACTGAGTGAACAGTAACTCAGTGAGTCATCTTCAGGATGCTTAGACCGAGCCTAAGAAGAAAGGTTCTCCATTCAGTGAGGTGGAACTCAGTGAAGTGTGATCTACGCCAAGAAGAAGGTGATGGGTTCAGTGAGGATGACAATAACTCACTGAACCCTATGACTCCTCAACAACTTCATGGTACTGAAGACAGATGACTAGAAGACTGAAGTTTTGGCGGGACTGGGCGGGAAAGTTTGATCTGTTTCACTAAAGTGCTTTATCACTTTAAGGTCAAACTTTCCTCAAATGGCTAAAACCAGGCTGTCATCAGAAAGTGCCTTTTGGACTTAACCCAAAAAAGTTTCCCTTGCCAGAGAATAAAATCTATCAAGATTTTATTGAGGAACACTTAGGTCCATTGTATAATAGAGTTGTTCACATTTGTGTATAAATAGGTAGCATAAGAGAGGAGTAAAAGTTGACAAGTTTGTGCAATTAATGCAAAGCATTCACAAACCATTTTTACTCCTCTAAAGAACAACACAACCCCTGAGATAGCTCAGTGGGTCCTGAAAGTTGTCACTCAACATAGATTGAGTTTAGTGAGGAGTCCATACCATACTTGTCGTTTTCAATCCCAAGTGTTATTCCGCAAACACTTGGGTACGATTCTTTTTGATTAACTTCTAATAAAGAATTAAACGTTGGAAAATATTGTTTCTTATGTTTACGTTTCTTTATTGTTAATCTTTTTATACATTTTTGTTTAATGTCATAGAACTTGGTTACTTTAGCTTTGTAGTTATAGTTAACCAAGTAAAAGGGTCCAACAAGTAGTATCAGAGCCTCTGATTTGTAAAACTTAAATCTGTTTTCAAAAGTTAAGAGTGCTCAAGTTTTTAAAATCAAGATCCCACTATGACTGACATAGATGCTCCCCAACTTGTCGACAAAAAGGGTGGAAGTTATTCAGCAACTGCCCCTCGACTAGAAGTTGGCAAATTTAATAAGTGGAAAAAGTGAATGTTTTGCTACTTAACTGGGATGGAACCATATTACATTAAGTTGATTAATGATGGTCCATATGTCCCAACAACTGCCCAAGGTTTAATTAAACCTGAAGCTCAGTGGACCCCAGATGAAAGGAGGGTGGTCAATCAAGACCAGCGCCTGAAAAACATCATTATATCATGCCTCCCTGATGATATAATAGAATCAGTGATCAATTGTCCCACTGCCCAGTAGACATGGACTGACCTGGTTCATAGCTATGAAGGGCATTCTGATACCAAAGATAATAGAATCATGGACCTGAAGCTTGAATTCATACCTTCAGGGCCAAGGATTTTGGAAGTCTCTCTGAGACTTATACTCGGTATAAGACCCTCCTGAATGAGCTGACCAATGATGGTGTTATACTGTCAAAACATGAGATCAATGTTGGTTTTGTCAACAGTCTCCCTGAGAAGTGGTTAAACTTCTTTCAGGGATTGAGAAATGCAAACCACATTCAGAACCTTGAGCTCCCTGCCATCTATGGGAAGTTTGTCTGTGAAGACAATCTTATCACCAGGAGATACCCTGGTAAAACTCAGGAGACCAAAAAGGCCTTGACAATTTCACCCATATCAACTGCTTTCTATTCAAAAGGTGTTGTGCAGGATTTTCAGGATGGATCTGATGATGAGGTTGACCAAAGAACCAGTGAGGAGTATCTAAATGATCTTCAAATTGAATTTCATGAAAGAGTACTCCTTGCTAATTCAAAAAGGTTTTTTAAGAAAAACAAATTTCCTTCAAAAGAAAATGACAACACTGAATGCTTTAAATGTGGCAAAATGGGCCACTTTACTAAAGATTGTTTTTCAAAAACAACCTCAGAACCATCCTTCAAATTTTCAGGAAATAACTCTTTTTCAGGCCCCAACAAATTTCAACCAAAAATGCTTCAGTCTAGTCAAAGATTTGAAAAAGTCCCTCAAATTGACTTTGAAGCCAAGTACAGAAAGGCAAAAGATAAACTTGCCCTTCTTGAATCATCCTCAACAGTCTTTCAGCCTCCTCAGGCGCCAAAGCCTTCTCAAGCCAAGAACAAAGGGCTTGTTGCTGAAACATATGACTGGGATGAGGTTGAAGTGTCCTCTGATGATGATGAAGTTCACATCAGTGCCCTGATGGCTCTGTCAGATGACAACAAACTTGCTGTGGGGAAGAGTCATGCAAGAAATGGTGAATGGGTTAACATCACTATGAGGAAGGTAAATCTTTTACTTTCTATGGATGATAATGATGATTGGAAATCTTACTTAGATTATATTAATGTTGATCTTAAGTATGTTGAAGAGCAAAGACTTAATTTGTTTTCAAAATTTAACAAACTAAATTTTGAATTAAATCACTGTAGAGATGAATTACTTGCTTTAAAACAAGCCAAGCTTGAAAGTGTTACACTTCAAATTCAAAACTCTGAACTTGTAAAACAAAATCAAGCTCTTCAGGAAGAACTTAAGAAAGACAAGGAAATTATTTGGAAATGGACTAAGAAAAACCCCAAACTTTATGAAACACTGAGTCTCACACCCAGCCCCAAAAAGGCAGGTCTGGGTGATGATCAACTCACTGAAGTTTCTGGGGAGAGTAGCCATTCTACAACTTTTCTATTAACCAACATACTCTCTAGCAAAGAACTTGCTCCCAAACCCAGTGATTGGATTGAAAGAAACAATCCTTATAGTAAAATGCCAAATTTTAATACTGGAAGAATCCTGGAGCCTGAAAGTCAGGCTATCAAGGAGCTGCTAGGAGTCACTAATGAACTTAGTCCTACTAAGTCCGTCACTGAGTCTAAGTTTGATTCACCACTCCCTCCACTGATACGACTTCAGGGAGCGGAACCCAATTCTGACCTTGCACCATTAGTCTATCAACCACATTCTCCCAAAGAGAAATCAGGGTTAGGAAAGACTATTCTGAAAAGACCTACTCCTGCACCCACTGAACACCAAAAACCTTTAGTACCCACTGAAGTGAAGCATGAAAGCACTGATTCAAAGGTTGATCAGCTTACTGAACTTGTTAGGATGCTGAGTGAGAAAATCGAGTCTACTGAAAAAAACTCTGCCTCAAAATCAACAAAGCCATCAGTATCCTCAGGTTCTTCCAAACCAAAAACCACACCCAGACCCTCAGGGAGATGTGAACTGTGCAATTATCCAAATCACAACACTGATAAATGCTACAAAGTCCTGTTTTGTATGATATGCAAACAAGAGGACCACATAACTTGTGATCACATCCCCCACACTGCTTCTTTAAAAGCAAGGGGTATATACAAAAACCAAGGCTATCAATATGCCACACCTTCCAAACAAAGACTGAAGGCTAAGCCTTTCTTACCATGTTCTCACTGTGGTTTCAATGATCATCTTCCTGATGATTGTATGATGAAAGATTGTTGTGACATCGGTGGAGACCCCTCCCATGAAACCAGGGGACATGACAAAGTTATTCAGTCCAGAAGGAAAAACCAGACCAACACTTCTCAGTCACCTGAGGCATCAACCTCCACAAAATGTAAAACATATGGAAGCTCAGGTCATACAACTTCAGACCAAACTGAGTTCAAAAAGTCCCTGAGGACCAAGCCCACTAGAAAGTGGGTCAATAAGAAAAACTAACCTAGTTTACTGTTTATGCAGAAACACATCAAGGATCCTACTTGGCATCTAGACAGTGGATGCTCTAGAAGCATGACTGGTGTGAAAAGTTTTCTGCACAAATATGTGGAAGAACCAGGACCCAAAGTAGTATTTGGTGATAACTCATCAGCTCCCACTGAAGGTTATGGTTCAGTAAACTGCAATGGTATAGTTTTTACAAGAATAGCTTATGTTAATGGTCTCAAGTACAACCTGATAAGTGTTTCCCAACTATATGATGCCAAATACATAGTTCAGTTTGATGACAAGAGAAGGACCATCTTTAATGCCAATAAGGAAGTTGTGTTGATTGCCCCTAGAAGGGATGATGTATATATCCTTGACATGTCATCCCTGACTCAGAATGGGACTTGTCTATTCTTAAAGGCAAGTGAGACAATCAACTGGCTATGGCATAGGAGACTCTCTCATCTCAACTTTAAGAACATCAACAACCTGGCCAAACAGAACAAAGTTCTGGGCCTTCCATCCCTGGTGTATACCAAAGACAAGCCTTGTTCTGCTTGTGAAAAAGGAAAACACCACAGGGCATCATTCAAAACCAAACAAACCTTTTCCATCAAAAGTTGCCTACATCTTCTTCATATGGACCTTTTTGGACCTGTCAGTCCAATGTCCATTCACCATGAGAAGTATACTCTGGTCATTGTGGATGAATGCTCAAGATATACTTGGGTTTACTTCCTGACCAAGAAGAGTCAGGCAACTGAAACCATCATGTCATTTGTCAGGAACATTGAAAATCAAAATGATGTCAAAGTTAAACAGATCAGGACTGACAATGGCACTGAATTCAAAAACCAAGACCTTGAGTGTTTTTGTGATGAGAAAGGAATTTCTCAAAATTTCACTTCTCCCTATACTCCTGAACAAGATGGAGTAACTGAAAGGAGAAACAGAACAATCATTGAGGCAGCAAGAACCATGTTAAATGGCTCAGTCCTCTCAAAACATTTTTGGACTGAGGCAGTTAAAACAGCCTGCTACACTCAAAATAGGTCAATCATTGTGAAAAAGGCATAACAAGACTCCTTATGAGATATTCAAAGGAAGGATTCCTGACATCAGCTACTTTCATGTATTTGGGTGTCCTGTATTTATACATAATCACAAGGATCACTTGGGTAAATTTGATGCCAAAGCTAATGATGGATACTTCCTGGGATATTCCCTGGTTTCTAAAGCCTTCAGGGTGTTCAACACAAGGAGACAACAAACTGAGGAAACTTATCACATTACTGTTGATGAGAGCACTGAATCCATCAGATTCTCAAATTCCTCAGTAGAAGAAATTGGTATTGATGACTCATCAAGGTATCCTCCTGATGAGTATCATCCTGAGAACAATCCCTCAACCCAATACCAAGCTGATGTGGATGTCTCCTATTACATTATCCCTCACAACCTACCCCAACCACCTATCAGTGAGTTCATTGAAACTCAGCCTGTCTCAAATGAGACTAACACCACTGAACTAATTGTTCAGGAACCCTCAGAACAAATTGTTCCTACAGTAGTCACTGAAGCACATATTGATGAGTTACCTCATGTTCCTGAGTCTGAACCTAATCAGGCTCCTACAAGCTCAAATTCCTATCCCAAACCTCAGGATAACTGGACTAGATCCAAAATCATTGAGCTTGTGAACATCATTGGTGAACCCACTAAAGGCATGCTCACAAGAAGCAAGGCTGCTAAACTCAAGGCTGCCACTGCCAATATATGTCTTTATGCTGACTATCTCTCAGAGATTGAACCTAAAAATGTCAAAGAAGCCCTGACTTATGAAAGTTGGGTTCAGGCCATGAGAGATGAATTGGAACAATTTGACAGAAATGATGTCATGACCCTTGTTGAATGCCCCCAGGGTGTTTTAATCATTGGTATGAAATGGGTCTTTAAAAACAAGATCGATGAGAATGGCACAGTCATCAAAAACAAAGCAAGACTGGTTGCCAAAGGATATAATCAACAAGAAGGTATAGACTATGAGGAAACCTTTGTACCTGTTGCTAGAATGGAAGCCATCAGGATCTTCCTTGCTTATGCAACTTACATGAACTTTAAAGTTTACCAAATGGATGTTAAAAGTGCATTCCTGAATGGTAACATCAAAGAAGATGTTTATGTGCAACAGCCTCCTGGTTTCGAAAGTAGTGAATACCCTAACCATGTCTACAAGCTTAACAAAGCCCTTTATGGACTGAAACAAGCATCCAGGGCATGGTATGAAACTCTTTCAGCCTTCCTGATCCAAAACAAGTTTGTCAGAGGAAGAATTGACAACACACTGTTCATCTACAGAACAAAGGATGATGTCATTCTTGTCCAAGTATATGTTGATGACATCATCTTTGGCTCAACAAGTTACAAACTTTGCAAACAGTTTGAGAAACTGATGACCACAAAGTTTGAAATGAGCATGATGGGTGAACTCACATACTTTCTTGGACTTCAAATTAAACAAACTGAAAAAGGAATATCCATTTGCCAAGAAAAATACCTCAGGAACCTACTGAAGAAGTATGAGCTCACTGACTGCTCTTCAGTAAAAAACCCTATGGTTCCTCCAAACAACCTTGGCCCTGATCTCATTGGAAAATAAGTGAATCAAACCCAATATAGAGGAATGATTGGCTCCCTGATGTACTTACTTGCCTCAAGGCCTGATATCCAATTCTCAGTCTGCCTGTCTGCCAGATACCAGGCTGATCCTAAAGAATCACATCTCACTGCTGTCAAGAGAATCATCAGGTACCTGAAGGGTACTCCAAACCTTGGTTTGTATTACCCAAAATGTTCAGGATTTGATCTCAAAGGGTACACTGACTCTGACTATGTAGGATGTAATATGGATAGGAAAAGTACTTCAGGATCCTGCCAATTTCTTGGTGGTAAACTTGTGTGTTGGAGTACAAAGAAACAACAGTCAGTGGCCATGTCCTTAGCTGAAGCTGAATATATAGCTGCTGCAGGATGTTGTACAAATGTACTATGGATGAAGAGCCAACTGAGTGACTATGACATTCAGTATAAGATGGTACCTATCTTTTGTGATAATATAAGTGCCATAGCTATCTCAAACAATCCAGTACTTCATCAAAGAACCAAACACATTGACATCAGATACCACTTCATCAGGGACCACATCACTAATGGTGAAATTGAACTACATTTCATCCCCACTGAATATCAGCTAGCTGATATCTTCACAAAACCTCTGGATGAACCCTCTTTCACAAGATTGAAAGCTGAATTGGGCATGTTGGACATAGAATCAGGAAACTGATCAAAAGTGTTCCAACCTGATGTAAATTCTCTTGGTCCCTGATCACACCCCTCCTGAAAATTTTTTTGAATGAAAATTCATTCAGGGGGCTCAGGATAAAAAATGGCATTGAATACCCTAACTAAATGCTCTAAGTACTTAGTTAGTTAATCTCCCAGGTAGGTAACTGAATCCTATTAAATATAGGAATATATGTCACTTGCACAACTGGCATCCACTCCTTGGGCCCCCACATCTCTCTCACCAAACACCACTGAGCATTAAATGCTCCCTCACACACAAAAGTTGTGATGATTTTTACTCTGCAAAAGTGCATTATTTGCAGAGCCGCACAACTATTCATCCACGATGTGAGAGAAAATAGGGTAATGGGAATCGTGATATTTAATGCGGATATCAAACCAACATTATTATGCCGTTTCGGTTAAATAAATTAAACCTTTGGTATCCGCAACATCACTACCCTAATTCCCACACTATAAATACCCCCACAAAGAAGAACACACACACGCTTTTAAAAATCTTAACAAAACTCTTGCAAAATTATTTCAAGAACTTTTGCTTTCAAATCTGTGTGTGCTTCTTCTTTATTCAAAACCAGACCTTTTAAAACTAAAATGGCATCTTCTAAGGTCATAAAATACGCACCCAATGTGGAATTCCAAATGGAAAGCGTAGACCTCACCAAAATCAATGTGGTGGGGAACTTTGCCTACCCTGAAGGGTTCCCTGCTTACAGGGATGTGGTGAAATTCCTACAAAACTGTTTTCTCACCACCACATTTACAAAGACCCCCTCAGTCATCTATCATGACTACTTGAGGGAATTTTGGTGCTCAGCGGTGGTTGAAAACCTTGATGCACCAAAGGAGGCCAAAATCAAGTTCTCAGTGAAGAATGGGACAAAGTCCCTTATTCTTGATTACAAAACCTTTGTCAAAGCCACAGGCCTTGACTACACTGAGATCTTTGTTGCCCCACCTACTAAAGAGGAGGTTAAACAACTCCTTTTAGAACTAGGGCCCTATGATAAGAATCATCTCGATGTTGCTCCAGGGGCCCTACTGAACAAAGCCACCATCATCAAAACATGGTTCCCTGCCCCTTGGAGGATCCTGATGACATTCGTTATTCAGGTCCTTGGGGGGAACAAGTCCTCAACTGAGCAACTAAACACTACTCAATCAATGATAGTGTACTGTCTCATTGAGAGTAAAAAGATTGACCTTGGAGAAATTATCATCAGGGACCTCATAGGCAAATTGGGTGGGAAGTCTAGGCAAAAACACATGTCTTACCCTAAATTTATTTCCTGTGCCCTGAATGACCTACTAGGGTCTGAGTATATCAAGCCTGACAGTGTCGGCTTTGAACCTGATGTCTTGCATAAGGCAAACTACTCACGTGACCATAATGAGGTTACACCTGTCGCCCTGACCACATACATGCTGACTGCTATCCAGGGTGACAACATTGTTTCACCAATTCCCTCTCCCACCAAAAAGGTGAAGAGGAAGAAAGGACAGGGGTCCAGGAAGGTGGCTGTAGAACCCTATAAAAAATTTCTTGTAATTAAATCATTAATAAATATATAATCTTTCGTTATCGTTTCTAATTCCCGTTTTTTCGGAAAAATTTAAAATTTTTCTTATTATATTATTTTGGCGATTTTCACAAAATAATATAATTCACGAAAAGACGGAATTAATCCTCGAGACGTTACACGAAACTTAAACTTTACATCTAATCCTAAACCTAAATCCTAATCCTAATTATATTTATTAAATATAATTAAAATCCACTAATTACCTAATTAATCAACCGGACCTTAATTACCTTCGGCCCAAACCTTGACCTCTATTCCTAAGCCCACGAAACAAAGCCCAAAATCCATTTTTATTAATTTTCATCCATTCGACTAAGTTCACACCCTCCCCAAAACGCATCGTTTATTTTTAAATCTTCTACATGACCCACGTATTTTATTTTCCCATCTCGTTAACCTACTAGCCAACAATTAGTGTGCCAAGTCTCGAGTTCCTACGTTGAGTTTTGATACGCTTTTAAGAGGCAAAGTATTCGACCTTAGTAAACCCAAATCGATTTAGACTATATTCAAAACTTAACCGTTTTGAATCTAGTTTGTTTCTAAACGTTTCTAATATTATTCCTAAGATGATTCTAAGCTCAAATGTTAAAGATGATCATGTTTATTCAAGTTGTGTACGGTTTATAAATCGTATGCATGTATATAGACTTGGTCGACATATAGCATGAATCACCCAACACCCTCCATCTTTTGTGCTCTCACAAACCACCCTAAACCATTATAATATCATCCTCTATAAGCCTATTACTGACATGCAATAGTGTAGGAAGTGTTTTCATTGAAATTTTCTACTAAACGTTATATATATTAGTATATATAGTACGTTCATTGCATGCATACTCCTCATATTATTTCCTACCCTTATTCACTGCAATTATTCGACCTTCAAAACCATTCTCATAAAGCTTACAAGTCGTGGGTATTGTATTGGAAGCAAAGAAAGAAATCGGGTTTGAATTAATTATATAACGTTTGGGTTATATAACTTTGACGTGATTTCTTGTGTTCTTTTCTACCTATCTCGACTCTAGATCACTTTTCAAGTGTTTGTAAGTTCCCTACCTTCATTTCCAATCCATTTCATACGTATTTAAATGTTCATGCACTTTGTGATTTTTGTTTCGTACGTCTACACTTTGCACATTAAATTTACGTATATATTTGTTCTTAGTACACGAAATGTGATTAGCCTCTATCTTGGAAGGCTTAGGAATCACGTAGCACACACCATTCACTTTAGTTGTAACGTTATACTCATTTCATGCATCCATTTTAACTTGCATCCATCGATTTAAATTTAGTATAACATTTAGTAAAATTTTGCAAGTTTTCAAGTTATATAAATCGACCCAACCATGTCCCAAAATCAACGTATAACTTAAAATTTAGTTTAACAATGGTACCATATCTTTTCACGACGTCATAGACCACCTAGCAAACTAATGTTTTCACGTAAACAACTTGTAAAAATAATCAAATCTTGGCACCATACACGATCCATTTTGAATCGGCACAAAACAGTTTTCACAACAAAAATTTGTTTATAAAAACCTTAAGCTTGTCGAGTGGGCTTAACTAAAGCCCACTAAGCTTTTGAAATCCGTAAGCCCACTGGGCCTATAAGAAATGTTTTTAGAATTATAAAAATGGTCCAAAGCCAAGCCCAAAACTTTTTCTATGCCCTCGCCTCTAAAAATCTTAACGGGCCTTAAGTTAATTCGATCCAGGCCCATAAGCTATAAAAATGAGCTTTTGAGATAAATAAGCAGTTAATTAAGCTTGTTACTTAATTAATAAGCTTCGGAAAATTTTGAGAAAGTTTCATAATCATTTTTGTAAAAATTGGACTAAAAATGTAACGCGATGACACCTAGAAGGACTAAATGTGTAAATATTGAAAATCAAGGACTAAACCTGTAAATACAGAAATCTAAGGATAAAATGTGATAAAAACTAATATTAGAAGGTTTGTATTGATTATTGGACAAAGTAGAGGACTATAGTTGAAAAATATATAAAAAGGACTAACGGTGTAACGCAAGTATCGTAAGTGTAAAAATGGTAAAAATTGGAAAAGGAGACAATGACTAAACATAGTTTATTTATCATTCTTATTTATTTTATATTTTTCGTCAACTTATTTCATATCATGTTTAAATTTTATTTATATTTATATATATATTATTAACTTAATGTTAATAATATATAACGATATTTTAAAAAGTTAAGATTTTACTTACGATTAAAAAGGAAAAACTTCGATGGATAATTTTAAAAATCATATTTTGTCATATCATGCATATCACAATATTTTCACTGCACATCACTTAATCGTCATAACGAATATCTAATATTCGTCATTTTCTTTATAATTATCGAATAGTTTTTGGTCAAGTTCTTAGATAAAATTATTTATCAGGTTGTGTTTCGAAGCCGTTTTCATAAAATTTATCCGACTTTATTTTCTTCGTTTTCAGTATCAATCAAGGTGAATCATAGCCTCACATTTAATTATTTTTAAAACTCCGTGAGGGGGATACATGTTATAAATAGATCACAAGTACTTTTCTGTATGCTTTCCTGACTGATATATGCCTAAGTTAGCTATTAACAAAAGACCCTTATTCATGAACCATTAATCACTGCGGTGAACGCGAATATAATGAATAGATCTATTTAAGGTTTGACAGCCTGTCCCATTAATACTTGACGGAATGCCATTATGCATGTGGTTAGTCGTATTAGTCGTGATAATTATATTTGAGTAAAAATAGGAATTGGCAAATCACCTATTACACGAGGGTAAATTTATCATTGATTTGATAAACACCCGCCGTTTACGGTATTTGTTAACGTTTGCGTGTCATGAGACTTAGTGCAATATATGAACTGCAATATCAATGTTTTCAAACTGATTGTATTTTCCAATACAATCTTGCTTGTGTATCAAAATGATTATTAAATTCAAACTCTATGATTTCACTCAACAATTTTGTTGACTTTTAAGCATGTATCTTAGGTATTTAACAAGGGAAGCAAGCATGGAACGGGCGGCAAAAATCTTCAAATTATGTTTACTTTATTTCAATAATGATGTAAACTAAACGATGTTTGATTTAGTTCAAAACATCAAGTTTTTATAATACTCTGATAAGGACCTATTGTATTTCAAATATTTATAAATGAAATTTTGTTTTAAAACGTCTCTTCGAATCGTTTTCTATCATTATGACTTCGATCCTCACCGTAACACCCTAATTTTTATTCCGCTGTCGCATTTCAAATTAGGGGGTGTTACAGATTGGCATCAGAGACATCGTTATAGAGAACCAAATGTTTTCAAACATTGAACTATAACTATACTTTCAAATAAATTAAAGTTTTATCATATAAATTTTTGCCCGCCGTACCTGCTTGCTACAGCACTCCGTAAGTAAATCAGTAAGCTATGATATTTTGATTGTGATATGTTAAAATTTTATGATAATAAATTCTTATTCTGCGTTATTTATGAATTGTTACAGTATTGTGTCAATATGAGTATGTTCGACTCCGACTCTGATATTTCCGTCGCGTCCGTTACTTCGCCTGTTTATCGTTCTACTTTTGTACCTGACGCTATTTCCCAAGAAACAGAACCCTTCGAGCAAGAGGAAATTGCTACAACGCCTGAGAATCCCAATGCTCTTGTTTTATCGACACCATTACCACGTCATGATTTCAATTCATATGCACCCGATCACCTACTCAACCTTTTTAGCCAAACTTATCCGTATAATTTTCACCCAAGAGAACCAATCCCTGAGGTAGATATACCTACATTCAGCCGCCTTCGTATTTCTGATTCTATTTCTCCACTGTCACCATCATTACCCTATCCGCCTGGTTTTACTCCCCCAGCTCATATCAACGAAACTGGCGAGAGTGATAGGATGGATATTCCTTCTACCTTTTCACCTTCTGTAGTAGTGACGCGATTGGAGCATCACGAAGATCAGATAGATTCACTTCTACAGATGATTGATTATTCATATTTCGATCATTCAGATACTACACACAACACCTTACATAACCTTATAGCCGATAGGATAGAGTTGCAGCAGGGGTTAGCTCAGATACGTTCGGATATCTCTGAGACACGTTCTTTTGCGATATCATTGCGAAGAGAGGGACAGGACCGTACTTGGTAAGCCCAGCTTGCACACCGAAGAGCAGATACATTGGAAAACATTGTAGGAGATATGAAGATGCAAAATCATACCGAGATGCAAGAGCTCCGAGCTCAAATCTTAGAGATGGGAGGACATGTGAACATACCTAATCATTGGAGACAGTTAGTATTTGTACTAGTAATAAGGCATTCAAGCCTGCCGCATGTGGCATTTAATAAGCTTGTATCGTTTTGTTATAACAACTCAACTGATTTAAAGTTATTAATGTTATGCTGTTGGTTTTGATATTACTATATACAAATGTTAACTCATGCTTATGGTTGTTCATGTGTATTATAATTGCATCTAACATATCGGAATGATTATGACTGTTGTATCAAAATAAAAACTACATATGATGCCCAATTATTATTAAGACTCATAATTAATTTTTCCCTACTTCACAAGAATCTTTAAAACAAGTGGTTGTTTAAAATTCTAAAAGCTATATTTTTGTATTATTAATAGAAAAATGGAGCATGCAAGTAGCGAAAACTCTAACCCGGAAGTGATCTTGACCCCCACTGAGGTTCAAAGAATGATTGCTGAGGGAATATCTGCAGCTCGTGAAGCGGATCGTTTGAATAATACTAATGGTGCAAATCGTGAAGCTAATACAATTACTCCACGTAATTGTACTTACAAGGATATAATGACTTGCAAGCCAACAAACTTCAAAGGAATTGAAGGAGTGACTGAAATGGCACATTGGTTTGAGCATACTGAGACAGTCTTCAAGAGGAGTGGTTGTCCTGAGAATAGCAAAGTTACCTTTGCTACAGGAACTCTTCAAGGAGAGGCATTATCGTGGTGGAACACTACTGCGAATGCTATCCAGATGAAGCTTTCAGACTTTCGTGGAATGAGCTGAAGAATAAAATGTTGAAGAAGTATTGTCCAAGGACAGAGATTCGAAAACTGGAAAATGAATTTCATCAGCTAGTTGTAAGGTACAATGACTTAAAGACATACGACAGAAAGTTTCAGGAGTTGTCGGTGCTGTGTCCAACTATGGTACCCAATGTTGAACAAGCATTGGAGAAGTACGTGGAGGGACTGCCACCATCCATTGAAGGAGATGTTACCTCATCGAATACAAAGTCAGTAGAAGAAGCTATGGAGCTTGCACAGAGATTGTTAACCCGGGTAATCAAAAGAGGTTCTACCTCTGTGATTAATGAGCATAAGAGAAGTGCTGGCAACCGAGGGAGTAACAATAGCAACAACCGCAGCTACAACAACAGTTACAGTGGTAACCGGAGCTACAACAACAACAACAATCAAAGCAGCAACCGCAACAGAGATCAACAGCGGAACCGTAGTAATCATCATCAACAACAAAATCGTCGACAAGAAGCTACCCGAGCTTATGCAGCAGTGCCTGCAGAAAGTAAAGGTTATTCTGGAACTCTACCCCCATGTAACAAGTGCAACATGCATCATAATGGAGCATGTAGGGCTGCTTGTTGCAACTATAAAAGAATTGGTCATATGACAAGGGACTGTCGAGCGACTGGAGCCAACACACAACCGATAGCAGTAAAGTGCCATGGTTGTGGAGAAGTTGGACATTACAGACCTCAATGTCCGAAATTTACCAATAATGTTGCCAGAGGAAGAGCTTATGTACTTGGTGATGGGAACACAATGCAGAATTCAGATGTTGTTACTGGTACGTTCCTATTAAATCAACAAGATGCTAAGATATTATTTGATTCAAGAGCAGATAAAAGTTTTGTATCTACTTCGTTTGCCGCAAATCTAAATATTACTCCTGTAGAATTAGATACTATCTATGAAATAGAATTAGCAGATGGAAATATTTTAAGTACCAATACCCTAATCGAAAACTACACCTTAACCCTTCTAAATAAATCTTTCCCTATCAATCTTATGCCCATTCAATTGGGAAGTTTTGATGTCATCATTGGTATGGATTGGTTATCTAAACACCGTGCCAGAATAATTTGTGACGAGAAAATCATCCAAATTCCATTCGACAGTGAAACCTTAATCATCCAAGGTGATAAATCTAAAACTTCTTTCAATATTATTTCGTACGCCAAGACGATGAAATACATAAGCAAAGGATGCCATGTATTTCAAATCCAAGTAACGGGAGGTGAAACAAAAGAAAAGAAGAAACAACTTGATGAAGTGCCAGTTGTAAGAGAATTTTCTGATGTATTTCCCGAAGACTTACCTGGAATCCCACCAACTCGTCAAGTAGAATTCCGAATCGATTTATTGCCTGGAGCAGCACCCGTTGCAAAAGCACCATATCGATTAGCACCCTCCGAAATGAAAGAATTATCTGAACAGTTAAAAGAACTATCAGATAAAGGTTTCATTCAACCGAGTTCATCCCCTTGGGGAGCACCAATCTTATTTGTCAAAAAGAAAGATGGAACGTTCCGAATGTGTATCGATTACAGAGAGTTGAACAAACTCACGGTGAAGAATCGATATCCATTGCCAAGGATCGACGATCTATTTGACCAATTACAAGGATCAAGTGTTTACTCAAAAATCGATTTGAGATCAGGATATCATCAATTAAGAGTTAGGGATGAGGACATTCCCAAGACAGCTTTTCGAACATGATACGGACATTATGAATTTCAGGTGATGCCATTTGGTCTTACCAATGCACCAGCTGTATTCATGGATTTAATGAACCGGGTATGCAAACCATACTTGGATAAATTCGTTATTGTGTTCATTGATGATATTTTAATCTATTCGCGCAATAAAGAAGAGCATGCCGAACACTTAAGGACTATTTTGGAGTTACTTAAGAAAGAAAAGTTGTACGCCAAGTTTTCCAAATGTGATTTTTGGATTACTACCGTTCAATTTTTAGGCCATATCATCAACAACAAAGGTATCCACGTAGATCCTGCGAAGATAGAAGCAGTTAAAGGTTGGACGTCACCCACCTCCCCAATCGAGATTCGTCAATTCTTAGGTCTCGCTGGTTATTACCGGAGATTTATAGAAGGTTTTTCAAAGATTGCAAAACCATTGACGGAACCGACCTAGAAGAACAAGAAGTATAACTGGGAAGAGAAGCAGGAGTCAGCATTTCAACTGCTGAAACAAAAGCTTTGTGAAGCACCAATATTGGCATTACCAGAAGGCAATGAGGACTTTGTAGTGTATTGTGACGCATCTCATCATGGTTTAGGTGCGGTACTAATGCAAAGAGACAAAGTTATAGCCTATGCTTCACGACAGCTGAAGAAGAATGAAGAAAACTACACCACTCATGATCTAGAATTAGGAGCAGTAGTTTTTGCTCTTAAGATATGGAGACATTACCTATATGGTACAAAGTGTACGGTTTTCACCGATCACAAGAGTCTACAGCATATCCTAGATCAGAAGGAGCTAAACATGAGGCAAAGAAGATGGTTAGAATTACTCAATGACTACGACTGTGAAATTCGTTACCATCCTGGTAAAGCGAATGTAGTAGCCGATGCGTTGAGTAGAAAAGATAGAATTAAACCTCTTAGAGTTCGATCTCTAGGAATGACAATTCATTCGCCACTTCCTGCTCAAATCCTCAAAGCTCAAATGGAAGCTCTACAAGAAGAAAACCGGCAATATGAGAAAATTGACAGAAGGTCAAACCTGGAAGATAGGTTGACAGAATGCCAAATAATGAAAAAGAATTTGTGAGAAGAAATGATGGAATGTTATGTTTTAAGGAAAGATATTGGATTCCTCTCTTTGGAGGTATTCGAGACCTTATCATGCATAAATCTCATAAATCCAAATATTCTATTCATCCCGGTTCCAATAAGATGTACCAAGATATTAAGAAGAATTATTGGTGGCCAAATATGAAAGCTGATATCGCCGAGTACGTTGGTAAATGTTTAACATGCTCGAGAGTAAAAGCATAAACTCAGAAACCATCAGGATTACTCGTGCAACCAGAAATTCCGGTCTGGAAATGGGAAAGAATCACAATGGATTTTATTACCAAATTACCAAAGACTTCGACTGGATTAGACACAATCTGGGTTATCATCGATTGATTAACCAAGTCTGCACATTTCCTACCAATCAAGGAAACTGACGAGATGGAAACACTCGCTTAGTTGTATTTTAAGGAAATTGTGATTAGACATGGGGTACCAATATCTATTATTTCTGATAGAGATAGCCGATTCACATCAAGATTTTGGGAATTGCTACAGAAATCTCTTGGTACTAGGTTAGATATGAGCACTGCTTATCATCCACAAACCGATGGACAAAGTGAGAGAACAATCCAAACCTTGGAAGACATGCTCCGAGCATGTGTGATTGATTTCGGAAAAGGTTGGGATAGACACTTGCCATTAGTTGAATTCTCGTACAATAACAGCTACCATGCCAGCATAAAGGCTGCACCTTTTGAGGCACTGTACGGAAGAAAGTGCAGATCACCAATCTGTTGGACAGAAATTGGTGATATGCAACTTACCGGACCAGAGCTAATACATGATACTACTGAGAAGATATTCCAAATCAAGCAACGCTTGCAAGCTGCTCGTGACAGACAGAAAAGTTATGCTGATGTCAGGAGAAAGCCTATGGAATTTCAATTAGGAGACAAAGTCATGTTGAAGGTTTCGTCATGGAAAGGAATGATTCGCTTTGGAAAACGTGGAAAGTTAAATCCGAGGTATATTGGACCTTTCAATATTCTGGAGAGAATTGGTTCAGTTGCTTATAAGTTAGAACTTCCGGATGAACTCAGTAGGGTACACCCTACATTTCACGTATCCCAACTAAAGAAATGTTTTTCAGACGAAACTCTCGTCATTCCACTAAAAGAGATTAGATTGGACGACAAACTAGTGTTCACAGAAGAGCCTGTGGAAATAATGGATAGAGAGATAAAACAACTCAAACAGAATCATATCCCCATTGTAAAAGTAAGATGGGACTCTAACCGAGGACCAACTTATACATGGGAAAGAGAAGATAGATTCGGTGAGAAGTATCCGCACTTATTTTCATAGAACGCACTTGTTAGATTTCTTAAAATCGAATTTCGTGACGAAATTCAGAATGACAAGTGGGTACTGTAGAACCCTGTAAAAATTTCTTGTAATTAAATCATTAATAAATATATAATCTTTCGTTATCGTTTCTAATTCCCATTTTTTTCGGAAAAATTTAAAATTTTTCTTATTATATTATTTTGGCGATTTTCACAAAATAATATAATTCACGAAAAGACGGAATTAATCCACGACATGTTACACGAAACTTAAACTTTACATCTAATCCTAAACCTAAATCCTAATCCTAATTATATTTATTAAATATAATTAAAATCTACTAATTACCTAATTAATCAACCGGACCTTAATTACCTTCGGCCCAAACCTTGACCTCTATTCCTAAGCCCACGAAACAAAGCCCAAAATCCATTTTTATTAATTTTCATCCGTTCGATTAAGTTCACACCCTCCCCAAAACGCATCGTTTATTTTTAAATCTTCTACATGACCCACGTATTTTATTTTCCCATCTCGTAACCTACTAGCCAACAATTAGTGTGTCAAGTCTCGAGTTCCTACGTTGAGTTTTGATACACTTTTAAGGGGCAAAGTATTCGACCTTAGTAAACCCAAATCGATTTAGACTATATTCAAAACTTAACCGTTTTGAATCTAGTTTGTTTCTAAACGTTTCTAATATTATTCCTAAGATGATTCTAAGCTCAAATGTTAAAGATGATCATGTTTATTCAAGTTGTATACGGTTTTTAATCGTATGCATGTATATAGACTTGGTCGACATATAGCATGAATCACCCAACACCCTCCATCTTTTGTGCTCTCACAAACCACCCTAAACCATTATAATATCATCCTCTATAAGCCTATTACTGACATGCAATAGTGTAGGAAGTGTTTTCATTGAAATTTTCTACTAAACGTTATATATATTAGTATATATAGTACGTTCATTGCATGCATACTCCTCATATTATTTTCCACCCTTATTCACTGCAATTATTCGACCTTCAAAACCATTCTCATAAAGCTTACAAGTCGTGGGTATTGTATTGGAAGCAAAGAAAGAAATCGGGTTTGAATTAATTATATAACGTTTGGGTTATATAACTTTGACGTGATTTCTTGTGTTCTATTCTACCTATCTCGATTCTATATCACTTTTCAAGTGTTTGTAAGTTCCCTACTCTCATTTCCAATCCATTTCATATGTATTTAAATGTTCATGCACTTTGTGATTTTTGTTTCGTACGTCTACACTTTGCACATTAAATTTACGTATATATTTGTTCTTAGTACACGAAATGTGATTAGCCTCTATCTTGGAAGGCTTAGGAATCACGTAGCACACACCATTCACTTTAGTTGTAACGTTATACTCATTTCATGCATCCATTTTAACTTGCATCCATCGATTTAAATTTAGTATAACACTTAGTAAAATTTTGCAAGTTTTCAAGTTATATAAATCGACCCAACCATGTCCCAAAATCAACGTATAACTTAAAATTTAGTTTAACAATGGTACCATATCTTTTCACGACGTCATAGACCACCTAGCAAACTAATGTTTTCATGTAAACAACTTGTAAAAATAATCAAGTCTTGACACCATACACGATCCATTTTGAATCGGCACAAAACAGTTTTCACAACAAAAATTTGTTTTATAAAAACCTTAAGCTTGTCGAGTGGGCTTAACTAAAGCCCACTAAGCTTTTGAAATCCGTAAGCCCACTGGGCCTATAAGAAATGTTTTTAGAATCATAAAAATGGTCCAAAGCCAAGCCCAAAACTTTTTCTATGCCCTCGCCTCTAAAAATCTTAACGAGCCTTAAGTTAATTCGATCCAGGCCCATAAGCTATAAAAATGAGCTTTTGAGATAAATAAGCAGTTAATTAAGCTTGTTACTTAATTAATAAGCTTCGGAAAATTTTGAGAAAGTTCCATAATCATTTTTGTAAAAATTGGACTAAAAATGTAACGCGACGACACCTAGAAGGACTAAATGTGTAAATATTGAAAATCAAGGACTAAACCAGTAAATACAGAAATCTAAGGATAAAATGTGATAAAAACTAATATTAGAAGATTTGTATTGATTATTGGACAAAGTAGAGGACTATAGTTGAAAAATATATAAAAAGGACTAACGGTGTAACGCAAGTATTGTTAGTGTAAAAATGGTAAAATTGGAAAAGGAGACAAAGACTAAACATAGTTTATTTATCATTCTTATTTATTTTATATTTTTCGTCAATTTATTTCATATCATGTTTAAATTTTATTTATATTTATATATATATTATTAACTTAACGTTAATAATGTATAACGATATTTTAAAAAGTTAAGATTTTACTTACGATTAAAAAGGAAAAACTTCGATGGATAATTTTAAAAATCATATTTTGTCATATCATGCATATCACAATATTTTCACTGCACATCACTTAATCGTCATAACGAATATCTAATATTCGTCATTTTCTTTATAATTATCGAATAGTTTTTGGTCAAGTTCTTAGATAAAATTATTTATCAGGTTGTGTTTCGAAGCCGTTTTCATAAAATTCATCCAACTTTATTTTCTTCGTTTTCAGTATCAATCAAGGTGAGTCATAGCCTCACATTTAATTATTTTTAAAACTTCGTGAGGGGGATACATGTTATAAATAGATCAAAAGTACTTTTCTGTATGCTTTCCTGACTTATATATGCCTAAGTTAGCTATTGCCAAAAGACCCTTATTCATGAACCATTAATCATTGCGGTGAACGCGAATATAATGAATAGATCTATTTAAGGTTTGACAGCCTGTCCCATTAATACTTGACGGAATGCCATTATGCATGTGGTTAGTTGTATTAGTCGTGATAATTATATTTGAGTAAAAATAGGAATTGGCAAATCACCTATTACACGAGGGCAAATTTATCATTGATTTGATAAACACCCGCCGTTTACGGTATTTGTTAACGTTTGCGTGTAATGAGACTTAGTGCAATATATGAACTGCAATATCAATGTTTTCAAACTGATTGTATTTTCCAATACAATCTTGCTTGTGTATCAAAATGATTATTAAATTCAAACTCTATGATTTCACTCAACAATTTTGTTGACTTTTAAGCATGTATCTCAGGTATTTAACAGGGGAAGCAAGCATGGAACGGGCGGCAAAAATCTTCAAATTAGGTTTACTTTATTTCAATAATGATGTAAAATAAATGATGTTTGATTTAGTTTAAAACATCAAGTTTTTATAATACTCTGATAAGGACCTATTGTATTTCAAATATTTATAAATGAAATTTTGTTTTAAAACGTCTCTTCGAATCGTTTTCTATCATTATGACTTCGATCCTCACCGTAACACCCTAATTTTTATTCCGCTGTCGCATTTCAAATTAGGGGGTGTTACAGATTGGCATCAGAGACATCGTTATAGAGAACCAAATGTTTTCAAACAATGAACTATAACTATACTTTCAAATAAATTAAAGTTTTATCATATAAATTTTTGCCCGCCGTACCTGCTTGCGACAACACTCCGTAAGTAAATCAGTAAGCTATGATATTTTGATTGTGATATGTTAAAATTTTATGATAATAAATTCTTATTCTGCGTTATTTATGAATTGTTACAGTATTGTGTCAATATGAGTATGTTCGACTCCGACTCTGATATTTCCGTCGCGTCCGTTACTTCGCCTGTTTATCGTTCTACTTTTGTACCTGACACTGTTTCCCAAGAAACAGAACCCTTCGAGCAAGACGAAATTGCTACAACGCCTGAGAATCCCAATGCTCTTGTTTTATCGACACCATTACCACGTCATGATTTCAATTCATATGCACCCGATCACCTACTCAACCTTTTTAGCCAAACTTATCCGTATAATTTTCACCCAAGAGAACCAATCCCTGAGGCAGATATATCTACATCCAGCCACGTTCGTATTTCTGATTCTATTTCTCCACTTTCACCATCATTACCCTATCCGCCTGGTTTTACTCCCCCAGCTCATATCAACGAAACTGGCGAGAGTGCTAGGATGGATATTCCTTCTACCTTTTCACCTTCTGTAGTAGTGACGCGATTGGAGCATCACGAAGATCAGATAGATTCACTTCTACAGATGATTGATTATTCATATTTCGATCATTCAGATACTACCCACAACACCTTACATAACCTTATAGCCGATAGGATAGAGTTACAGCAGGGGTTAGCTCAGATACGTTCGGATATCTCTGAGACACGTTCTTTCGCGATATCATTGCGAAGAGAGGGACAGGACCGTACTTGGGAAGCCCAGCTTGCACACCGAAGAGCAGATACATTGGAAAACATTGTAGGAGATATGAAGATGCAACATCATACCGAGATGCAAGAGCTCCGAGCTCAAATCTTAGAGATGGGAGGACATGTGAACATACCTAATCATTAGAGACAGTTAGTATTTGTACTAGTAATAAGGCCTTCAAGCCTGCTGCATGTGGCATTTAATATGCTTGTATCGTTTTGTTATAACAACTCAACTGATTTAAAGTTATTAATGTTATGCTGTTGGTTTTGATATTACTATATACAAATGTTAACTCATGCTTATGGTTGTTCATGTGTATTATAATTGCATCTAACATATCGGAATGATTATGACTGTTGTATCAAAATAAAAACTACATATGATGCCCAATTATTATTAAGACTCATAATTAATTTTTCCCTACTTCACAAGAATCTTTAAAACAAGTGGTTGTTTAAAATTCTAAATGCTATATTTTTGTATTATTAATAGAAAAATGGAGCATGCAAGTAGCGAAAACTCTAACCCGGAAGTGATCTTGACCCCCACTGAGGTTCAAAGAATGATTGCTGAGGGAATATCTGCAGCTCGTGAAGCAGGTCGTTTGAATAATACCAATGGTGCAAATCGTGAAGCTAATACAATTACTCCACGTAATTGTACTTACAAGGATTTCATGACTTGCAAGCCAACAAACTTCAAAGGAATTGAAGGAGTGACTGAAATGGCACATTGGTTTGAGCATACTGAGACAGTCATCAAGAGGAGTGGTTGTCCTAAGAATAGCAAAGTTACTTTTGCTACAGGAACTCTTCAAGGAGAGGCATTATCGTGGTGGAACACTACTGCGAATGCTATGGGTCCAGATGAAGCTTTCAGACTTTCGTGGAATGAGCTGAAGAATAAAATGTTGAAGAAGTATTGTCCAAGGACAGAGATTCGAAAACTGGAAGATGAATTTCATCAGCTAGTTGTAAGGTACAATGACTTAAAGACATACGACAGAAAGTTTCTGGAGTTGTCGGTGTTGTGTCCAACTACAGTACCCGATGTTGAACAAGCATTGGAGAAGTACGTGGAGGGACTGCCACCATCCATTGAAGGAGATGTTACCTCATCGAATCCAAAGTTAGTAGAAGAAGCTATGGAGCTTGCACAGAGATTGTTAACCCGGGTAATCAAAAGAGGTTCTACCTCTGTGATTAATGAGCATAAGAGAAGTGCTGACAACCGAGGGAGTAACAATAGCAACAACAGCAACTACAACAACAGTTACAGTGGTAACCGGAGCTACAACAACAACAACAATCAAAGCAGCAACCGCAACAGAGATCAACAGCGGAACCGTAGTAATCATCATCAACAACAAAATCGTCGACAAGAAGCTACCCGAGCTTATGCAGCAGTGCCTGCAGAAAGTAAAGGTTATTCTGGAACTCTAGCCCCATGTAACAAGTGCAACATGCATCATAATGGAGCATGTAGGGCTGCTTGTGGCAACTGTAAAAGAATTGGTCATATGACAAGGGACTGTCGAGCGACTGGAGCCAACACACAACCGATAGCAGTAAAGTGCCATGGTTGTGGAGAAGTTGGACATTACAGACCTCAATGTCCGAAATTTACCAATAATGTTGCCAGAGGAAGAGCTTATGTACTTGGTGATGGGAACACAATGCAGAATTCAGATGTTGTTACTGGTACGTTCCTATTAAATCAACAAGATGCTAAGATATTATTTGATTCAGGAGCAGATAAAAGTTTTGTGTCTACTTCGTTTGCCGCAAATCTAAATATTACTCCTGTAGAATTAGATACTATCTATGAAATAGAATTAGCAGATGGAAATATTTTAAGTACCAATACCCTAATCAAAAACTGCACCTTAACCCTTCTAAATAAATCTTTCCCTATCAATCTTATGCCCATTCAATTGGGAAGTTTTGATGTCATCATTGGTATGGATTGGTTATCTAAACACCGTGCCAGAATAATTTGTGACTAGAAAATCATCCAAATTCCATTCGACGGTGAAACCTTAATCATCCAAGGTGATAAATCTAAAACTTCTTTCAATATTATTTTGTACGCCAAGACGATGAAATACATAAGCAAAGGATGCCATGTATTTCAAATCCAAGTAACGGGAGGTGAAACAAAAGAAAAGAAGAAACAACTTAATGAAGTGCCAGTTGTAAGAGAATTTTCTGATGTATTTCCCGAAGACTTACCTGGAATCCCACCAACTCGTCAAGTAGAATTCCGAATCGATTTATTGCCTGGAGCAGCACCCGTTGCAAAAGCACCATATCGATTAGCACCCTCCGAAATGAAAGAATTATCTGAACAATTAAAAGAACTATCAGATAAAGGTTTCATTCAACCGAGTTCATCCCCTTGGGGAGCACCAATCTTATTTGTCAAAAAGAAAGATGGAACGTTCCGAATGTGTATCGATTACAGAGAGTTGAACAAACTCACGGTGAAGAATCGATATCCATTGCCAAGGATCGACGATCTATTTGACCAATTACAAGGATCAAGTGTTTACTCAAAAATCGATTTGAGATCAGGATATCATCAATTAAGAGTTAGGGATGAGGACATTCCCAAGACAGCTTTTCGAACACAATACGGACATTATGAATTTCAGGTGATGCCATTTGGTCTTACCAATGCACCAGCTGTATTCATGGATTTAATGAACCGAGTATGCAAACCATACTTGGATAAATTCGTTATTGTGTTCATTGATGATATTTTAATCTATTCGCGCAATAAAGAAGAGCATGCCGCACTTAAGGACTATTTTGGAGTTACTTAAGAAAGAAAAGTTGTACGCCAAGTTTTCCAAATGTGATTTTTGGATTACTACCGTTCAATTTTTAGGCCATATCATCAACAACAAAGGTATCCACGTAGACCTGCGAAGATAGAAGCAGTTAAAGGTTGGACGTCACCCACCTCCCCAACCGAGATTCGTCAATTCTTAGGTCTCGCTGGTTATTACCGGAGATTTATAGAAGGTTTTTCAAAGATTGCAAAACCATTGACGGAACTGACCTAGAAGAACAAGAAGTATAACTGGGAAGAGAAGCAGGAGTCAGCATTTCAACTGCTGAAACAAAAGCTTTATGAAGCACCAATATTGGCATTACCAGAAGGCAATGAGGACTTTGTAGTGTATTGTGACGCATCTCATCATGGTTTAGGTGCGGTACTAATGCAAAGAGACAAAGTTATAGCCTATGCTTCACGACAGCTGAAGAAGAATGAAGAAAACTACACCACTCATGATCTAGAATTAGGAGCAGTAGTTTTTGCTCTTAAGATATGGAGACATTACCTATATGGTACAAAGTGTACGGTTTTCACCGATCACAAGAGTCTACAGCATATCCTAGATCAGAAGGAGCTAAACATGAGGCAAAGAAGATGGTTAGAATTACTCAATGACTACGACTGTGAAATTCGTTACCATCCTGGTAAAGCGAATGTAGTAGCCGATGCGTTGAGTAGAAAAGATAGAATTAAACCTCTTAGAGTTCGATCTCTAGGAATGACAATTCATTCACCACTTCCTGCTCAAATCCTCAAAGCTCAAATGGAAGCTCTATAAGAAGAAAACCGGCAATATGAGAAAATTGACAGAAGGTCAAACCTGGAAGATCAGGTTGACAGAATGCCAAATAATGAAAAAGAATTTGTGAGAAGAAATGATGGAATGTTATGTTTTAAGGAAAGATATTGGATTCCTCTCTTTGGAGGTATTCAAGACCTTATCATGCATGAATCTCATAAATCCAAATATTCTATTCATCCCGGTTCCAATAAGATGCACCAAGATATTAAGAAGAATTATTGGTGGCCAAATATGAAAGCTGATATCGCCGAGTACGTTGGTAAATGTTTAACATGCTCGAGAGTAAAGGCAGAAACTCAGAAACCATCAGGATTACTCGTGCAACCAGAAATTCCGGTCTGGAAATGGGAAAGAATCACAATGGATTTTATTACCAAATTACCAAAGACTTCGACTGGATTAGACACAATCTGGGTTATGATCGATAGATTAACAAGTCTGCACATTTCCTACCAATCAAGGAAACTGACGAGATGGAAACACTCGCTCAGTTGTATTTTAAGGAAATTGTGATTAGACATGGGGTACCAATATCTATTATTTCTGATAGAGATAGCCGATTCACATCAAGATTTTGGGAATCGCTACATAAATCTCTTGGTACTAGGTTAGATATGAGCACCGCTTATCATCCACAAACCGATGGACAAAGTGAGAGAACAATCCAAACCTTGGAAGACATGCTCCGAGCATGTGTGATTGATTTCGGAAAAGGTTGGGATAGACACTTGCCATTAGTTGAATTCTCGTACAATAACAGCTACCATGCCAGCATAAAGGCTGCACCTTTTGAGGCACTGTACGGAAGAAAGTGCAGATCACCAATCTGTTGGACAGAAATTGGTGATATGCAACTTACCGGACCAGAGCTAATACATGATACTACTGAGAAGATATTCCAAATCAAGCAACGCTTGCAAGCTGCTCGTGACAGACAGAAAAGTTATGCTGATGTCAGGAGAAAGCCTATGGAATTTCAATTAGGAGACATAGTCATGTTGAAGGTTTCGTCATGGAAAGGAATGATTCGCTTTGGAAAACGTGGAAAGTTAAATCTGAGGTATATTGGACCTTTCAATATTCTGGAGAGAATTGGTTCAGTTGCTTATAAGTTAGAACTTCCGGATGAACTCAGTAGGGTACACCCTACATTTCACGTATCCCAACTCAAGAAATGTTTGTCAGACGAAACTCTCGTCATTCCACTAAAAGAGATTAGATTGGACAACAAACTAGTGTTCACAGAAGAGCCTGTGGAAATACTGGATAGAGAGATAAAACAACTCAAACAGAATCGTATCCCCATTGTAAAAGTAAGATGGGACTCTAAGCGAGGACCAACTTATACATGGGAAAGAGAAGATAGATTCCGTGAGAAGTATCCGCACTTATTTTCATAGAACGCACTTGTTAGATTTCTTAAAATCGAATTTCGGGACGAAATTCAGAATGACAAGTGGGTACTGTAGAACCCTGTAAAAAATTTCTTGTAATTAAATCATTAATAAATATATAATCTTTCATTATCGTTTCTAATTCCCATTTTTTTTCGGAAAAATTTAAAATTTTTCTTATTATATTATTTTGGCGATTTTCACAAAATAATATAATTCACGAAAAGACGGAATTAATCCTCGACACGTTACACGAAACTTAAACTTTACATCTAATCCTAATCCTAATTATATTTATTAAATATAATTAAAATCCACTAATTACCTAATTAATCAACCGGACCTCACCGTAACACCCTAATTTTTATTCCGCTGTCGCATTTCAAATTAGGGGGTGTTACAGTAGCTCAACCCAAGCCACTCGCCACTGAGACCTCTGCCCCTAAGCCTGACAAAAGGGGGCAACAACAACAGATCCTGACTGTTGACACCCTCAGGATCATTAGCCAATCTTTGGCCCCAAAACAAAGGCCAACGGATGGCACTGAGACATCACACTCAGTGTCCTTGGGCGAACCCGTTCCCAAAGGCCCTGCTAGCATAAACAAGTCAGTAGGGTCGGAACCAACTAAACCTTCACATCCTACTAAAGACTCTGGCAAATCACAACCAGAGTATCAGGGAGTAAGGGATCCTATACCCTCGGTGGGGCAACACTACTCCATTGAGAAGGGGACCCACAAACAATCACATCCTGCCAAAGGCTCGGGTAAATCACAACCCAAGCAACAGGGAGTTCTCGCCCCTAAATCTTCGACATGCCAGGACAAGCCTGTTGGAATGGGGGCATAACCACTCAGGTGCCTGATGAGGACATTCGCCAATCAAAGCTTTTGTCTGAGGGCACAACAACTCATCCCAAAGACTCAGAGGGAAACATACAACCCGCTGATAGGGCCACAACAATCATGGCTCCTAGTGATGGTACTGAGAAACACCCATCAGTGTCTGAATGGGTCACGAGGGACAAAGATTCAGAGGGACACATACCACCCGCTGATTTGGAACTCACAACCAACCCCGAAGGTGCACATAACTCGGGAACTGATCCTGAAGACCAGGTAGATAAAACCCACTCTACCGGATTTGAGGGGTCAGGACCTGGCTAAAACAAAGGCGAGTCTTCTTATGAAGAGGAGCCGGCTAACCCTATTTTGCAGATTCAGTCCCTAGCTGAAGCTCAGGCTGTTTTGTACTCTGATGATGAATTCAACAGTGATGAGGAAGTCTTCAAGGCCGGAGATGATATGGAGCTTGAGGGGACAGTCCCTGAACCAATTCATCAGTCTCCTCAATCATCAAACCATGACGATGCTGACACTCAGTCCGAGCCAGAGTCTTCAGGAGATGATCAGGCTCCTCTCACTGTGAAGACCTTCACCAAATTCATCAAAAAGATTACTAACATTTTGTACAGGGGGATCATTGATGAGGTCTTTGACATGCACACTGAACAGGCGGTTCACTTTCACAATCTCAAAGATGCTATCGAAGACTTCGATGAAGATGTCAGGGAACAAAATTCCTCAGTCAATCATTCCCTGACACAGATGATCACTTGCCTGAACCAGTTTTTGACAACCCTCAACCAGCTGAATGTAGGGGTTCAGTCGGTTCAAGAATCAGTCAAGGATGATCCTGAACTCACCAGGAAGCTACTTCAGGCATCCGAGATATATCAGGTAAACTCAGTGGCTCTCACTGAATTACTTGACTTGCTGAAGGGTTCTAATCTTCAGGGTCTCACCACCACTGTGGAGTCTCTCAAATCTTCCTTCATCAAAATGAAGGATTTAGTGACAGCTCAGTTCCAAAGGTCTACTTCTCTGGCCTGGACCTTGGGCTCCAGGATGACAGTTCTTGAAAATGCACAGGCTGCACTTGACTCCAGGGTATCCATCATTCAGCAGGATACTCAGGAGATCAAGTCTATGATGACTGAAATTTTTCAAGCCTTCAAGGGTGCATCTACTTCGTCTTCAGTACAACCAACACTTGCCATCACTGACATTCAGGCAAATGTTGAGGGGGAGAATGCTACTGAAGCCCCTAATACTGTTGAACAAGAAGCTGGACAGCCCTCTCACACTAAGGGGGAGCATGTCACTGAAGCAACACCAATCACTGAAGTTCCACCACAAGAGGAACCAGTCTCCTCTTCTCTCAGACAGGACAGAGGCAAAAGTATTGCTACCACCTCTAGTCCTGAAAATGTTCTCAAGCCAGCCTCAACCATGGTCAGATTTGACCTTGAGGCACCTGTCAAGGTCCTGTTTGAAATCAATGGGGTAGTACATCTTCTCACTCATGACGAAATTCAAGCTCACATGGAAAGGACTGAGACACTACTCAAGGTGGCTGAGGAAGAGAGAATGAGCAAGCCTGCTATCATTAAGGTTGTTCATGAGGAAGCTAAAAAGATTGGTTTGAATACTGAGGCACTAGCAATAGTACAAGTTGGTGCTGTCTTTAAAAAGGCTCAGGAAGAAGAGCTAAATGCTCTCAAAATGGAAAGGGAAAACAAGCTCAGGAAGGATGCTCAAATCAGAAAACACAGGATCGAAAAGTATACTTGGGTGATGAAAGAAAGGTTAAGATCTGAAACCATCACTGACATTCAAATCCACAGAAACACCGATCCTGCAATGGTCACCGTCTTCAGGGGACGTGATAAAAGAATAATTGACATCCATAAGCCTTTCAAGTTTGCAGACTTTGGCATCACTGAGCTTGATGAGCTTCGATCAATCATTGCCAAAAAGAACAACGTTGTGGTACCTAAACTTCTCGAATCACTGAAGGATAGGTACGACAGACTGAGAGCAATGCAGGGTTAAAGTGTGACAGGTCGCTTCCTAAAGGGATCACGTTCGTGAACAATGCGGTCCTTGAAGCTCCTGAAAGAGGCTTATGCTTTACTGATGAGTATGGAAGCCTGGCGTTCCAAAGGTGGTCTGATATGGATAAGGCAGGAATCAAAGCTATGCTCATGTACCTCATGTTGGCGTCCCCCATCAAGAGTGATGAGAACAAAAGATTCTGCCAGGACTTGGAAGCAATGATCAATGAACATCCTGAAAGACACCTACTCAGATCAAAGAAAGCAAAGACTGAAAACCTTGGATACCACCTGAACATCTGATCTGCAACAACTATCTTTTTATTTTTTTGTAATTTGTAGGACTTGTAATAACTATGAATAAACTTTGATGTTTTGTTTAAAATTATGTGTCCTACTTATAATTACAACAACATTCAGTAAGAGATGAAGACCCCTACCAACTCACACTGAATCAAGAAACACTTAGGCTATTTGTATGTTCAAATAGGGGGAGATTGTTGGGTCACTGAATTCCCCAATCTTCTTCTAACAAGGATTTGAACGTAAAATAACCTAAGTATAAACAAGTCACTGAGTGAATAGTAACTCAGTGAGTCATCTTCATGATGCTTAGACCGAGCCTAAAAAGAAAGGTTCTCCATTCAGTGAGGCGGAACTCAGTGAAGTGTGATCTAAGCCAAGAAGAAGGTGATGAGTTCAGTGAGGATGACAAGAACTCACTGAACCCCATGACTCCTCAACAACTTCATGGTACTGAAGACTGATGACTAAAAGACTGAAGTTTTGGCGGGACTGGGCGGGAAAGTTTGATCTGTTTCACTAAAGTGCTTTATCACTTTAAGGTCAAACTTTCCTCAAATGGCTAAAACCAGGCTGTCATCAGAAAGTGCCTTTTGGACTTAACCCAAAGAAGTTTCCCTTGCCAGAGAATAAAATCTATCAAGATTTTATTGAGGAACACTTAGGTCCATTGTATAATAGAGTTGTTCACATTTGTGTATAAATAGGTAGCATAAGAGAGGAGTAAAAGTGACAAGTTTGTGCAATTAATGCAAAGCATTCACAAACCACTTTTACTCCTCCAAAAAACAACACAACCCCTGAGATAGCTCAGTGGGTCCTGAAAGTTGTCACTCAACATAGATTGAGTTTAGTGAGGAGTCCATACCATACTTGTCGTTTTCAATCCCAAGTGTTATTCCGAAAACACTTGGGTACGATTCTTTTTTATTAACTTCTAATAAAGAATTAAACGTTGGAAAATATTGTCTCTTATGTTTACGTTTCTTTATTGTTAATCTTTTTATACATTTTTGTTTAATGTCATAGAACTTGGTTACTTTAGCTTTGTAGTTATAGTTAACCATGTAAAAGGGACCAACAGTGGTGTTATCAGGTAGTGATGGACGGCGGTAGTCGGATGGTGGTGATGTTGTTGTTGTTGCTGTTGTTCACCAAAGAGAGGAGGGAGGGATGGAACATTTGAGAGAGAGAAGATGAGATCCGATATATCTTCTTGAAATAATGAATAAAAAGGGATTTGAAAGTTTTCAAGCTTTTGTGGTCCGTGCTTTTTAAAAAATTTGAGATATGACACGAATTTTATGACACACAAAAATGCCTGTCGTCTAGCCTTCAGATTTTACAATTTATGACAGTTTTTTATGACTTACAATTTTGCGTCTCATTATATTGTGTGCATCATAAAATGCTAGTCAAGGATAGACCTTTTTCTAGTAGTGACATGTTCAACAACTGGATGTGAAAAAGACTAAGGTTCCCATCACTCATTCAACAGGACTTAATAGTGACACTAAAGCTAGCAAGTCAAAACTGTCACACCCCCAAAATACCTGAATGGCAGCAGAATGGAATACCTAGGGGTGACTGTCATAGCACCACAGTTACAGTTATATTGAACGACCTAAAGTGTCGTTTTGAAAATACATCGTTTGATTTATTTAAAACATTCAGAGTTACAACACATAGGTCCTAGAAGCTTGAAAAGTTTGTAGAAATAAGTTTAGTACAATCAAACGATAATGTACATAAGTGCATGAAAATCCAAAATGAGACGCGTCATCCTTGCTACTCACTAAAATGACTCCATGCATGCCATGAAGGATATACCTTAGTAACCTAAAAATACATTGCTAAAACGTCAACACGAATGTTGGTGAATAATCATAGGTTTATAAGTTAACTCGAATGTACAATAGCCGCAAGTAAAAAGTATATCATGACACTACAAGAAAAGTGGCTTTTTAGGACCCCCATAAGCGTCATAAAATGGTACTTTTTAGGACCTTTCATTTAATAGGACCAAGGATGAAAGCGTGTCATGTAAGGCGGTTGTAATAGGTCCAAAGCGTCCTAACCCTTATGAAACCAATTTTATGGTCGTATTATATGTCTATGAACAACACAAATAGCGTCCTAATAAAACCATATTAGGACACTTTTACATTGTTTTAACATGTGATTACCTACTTTTAATCTTTCGAGACACATAAAAACGTCCTTAAAAGTATTGTTAGGACGCTTATGATGTAACATCATAACTATTTTAGCAACCAAGAAAAGGGTCCTAATAACTCAAATAAGATTATGATACCAATTTTATGATCGCATAATAGGTCTATAAACAACCCAAATAACGTCCTAATAAAAACATATAAGGACACTTTTACAATGTTCTAACATGTGGTAACCTACTTTTAATCTTTTGATACACATACAAGCGTCCTTGAATGTTAATTCTTAGGACGGTTATCATATACCATTATAGTTATTTTAACACCAAGAAAAGGGTCCTAATATCCCAAATACGATTATGAAACCAAATTTATGGTCGTATAATATGTCTATGAACAACCAAATAACGTCCTAATAACATATTAGGACACTTTTACAATGTTGTAAAACGTGGTTACCTAATTTTAATATTTTGATACACATACAAGCGTACTTAAAAGATAATTGTTAGAACGCTTATCATATAACATTATAGCTACTTTAGCACCAAAAAAAGGGTTCTAATATCTCAAAGATTATGAAACCAATTCTTTGGTCGTATAAAATGTCTATTAACAACCTAAATAACGTCCTAATAACAACATATTAGGACACTTTTACAATGTTAAGCGTCCTTAAAAGTTAATTGTTAGGACGGTTAATAAGTTTAATAGGACAATTTCAAAGTCCTGACAAGTCATATGATAGGACGCTATTTTCAGCATGCACACTCTATTATTATGATATCAATAAAACATCAACTAATTATTAAATGAATAAAACGAAATTGTATTTCAAATAAGCAATTGTCATAACAAAAGCACTAAACATATATAAGGTAGACACTATCCAACATAAAGTCTTGTAACATTAAACAATAAATTAAAGTAACAAGAAGCTTAGTCAGGGGTCATCATGCATCCTTTCTCAATCCTCACGGACCACCTACAAATAAACACCCATGTATAAGCATTAAGCTCCATGTTAGTAAAATTATTGGTATCACAAGATTAACAAAGACCTATTAACATTTGCTACATTTGCTGCTTATCAAGGGGTATAGTACACCATCAGTTAACCTCTTCTCTACAAACAGGATGAGTGCATAATGACTCATGACTCAGAATGTAGAAATAACCGTAACTATACATAGAGCAGAAACCAGCATGGTACTATACCTGTTTCCCTTGCAAGAGAGAAGCAGATTTTCCTATCACCAAAAGATACAAATTAGGGTCGGAGTAGCTGCCAGTTTGTCTAAAAGTACATGGACAGCTGTATTTGATGGATGGACTAACGATGGATGGACTAACGAGTTTCAGTCTAGCAGTGCACGTTCAGAGAACATTCATGTTGGCAAGCATGAGCCGTTGCTCAGGAGGTAGATGGTCTTTCAAAGCAACACAAGTATGATGCATCACTTCCAACAGAAACTTACCCATGTCTTTCTATGATTCATCAACTGACCCTTGGCTTGAAAAGTCGTTTGCGTTGGTAACCCAATCATATATACGCTTGGTCGAAGTCCACATAATCAAAACCACTGATTCAGCCACTAACCCCCAATTACTGTCATCTAACAGTAAAGAGCTAAGAGTCACAGGTAGGTCACTCAACACAGAATGCGGGTTCACAGTCAGAAAAGGCATATATTTTGAGAAGCTCCCACTTAACAAACTAATAAACTGTATGGCCTGCAAAAGAATGCAGATAAATATCAGAATGTAGACAGGCATATATACTCATAAATCTTGGATCTAAGTTAAAAAAAAAAAAAAAAAAAAAAAAAAAAAAAAAAAAAAAAAAAAAAAATCTGTTATCGAATTGCTAATAATAACGGAATTAGTACTTACTGTAGTAGGGTAACTTGTCACATAGCTAATTTCAGCTGCATCAACAAGCCACTGACTTTTAACGCTGCCTTCAGCATGCTGCAAAGCCATCACTAACTCCACAAGAACGTCCCATACACCTGTAATTTTATATAAAAGATGACTTATTGCAAGGAAGATTACTTTCTCTAGAGGCTCATAGCTAATATAGTGGGCGCTAGGAGAGAATGCAGCCACAAGCATAATCGATCATGTGGGATTCCAAAAATTATACCACACAGGCAGAGGCGCAGCTTCTAAGGGGCCGGGGGGGCGGCCGACCCCCCGAAATTTTTTTTGCAATGTAGGGGTATATAGTTTTCGTGTAGAAAAATTTCGGTTTCGCCCCCCCCAATTTAATTCGGTTTCGACCCCCCATAGTGTTAGGAAAAAAAAATTTTAGATCCCGACCCCCCCACTCGAAATTTCCAAGCTTCGCCACTGCACACAGGCACATATGCACACAATATATACACCTGTAAATACATACATCACAGCTACACACATATCATGCATACACATTCACATGAAAATATCAGCCCATGCAAATATAGATAAGATCGTAGTTATTCATGCATGCTATCTCGTTAATACGTTTCTCTCACGTTAAGAGTTTTAATATCAAAACATATATTAGCATCTTTTATATATAAGTGCTCGAATGATACGTCTCTCGCTATAATATCAGATGGCAAAAGCTTATGACCAAGATGTAAGACACAACTTGAAATATAAATGTACCTCGATCACGATAGGTACCCTCGAAGTTGCAAACATGAACACGACATATCGAATGGGTAAGGTCGAATCTAAACCCAGCTACACGTGCACTTCGAACCAATTCTTAACCTCCTGAACAGACCAACAATAACTTTAACAACATTGAAAATCAACAAAAAAAAAAACAACAAAGAGAGTAGCTAACGACAACAACAACCTGTAACAACGACAACAACAATAACTTTACGTCTCGGCTCTCCTTTCCCTCGGCCAAGTAACAACGACAACAACAACCTGTAACAGCAACAACAATAACTTAACAACATTGAAAATCAAAAAAAAAAAAAAAAAAAAAAAAAAAAAAAAAAAAAAAAAAAAAAACAACAACAAAGAGAGTAGCTAACGAGGCGGCCACAAAGACTATTGCCAAGACCTTAAGGTCTCGGCTTGTCACGAATTCAACCAAAACTCATGGCCAACGGGCCTTGTGGATTCCTTGGGTGTCTCGGATAACAACAAACAACACCAACTTGGGCCAAATCCGAATCCAAATAATCATTACCCAAATAATCTTGGACCCAAAATGATAATAACAACCTGGGTTGACTGGGAAATGAGTCAACCCGCGCGTAAAACGCGTTTTCTTACCTTGACACAACTAAATCTATTAAAGGTGCAGTTATTGGTGGCGGTGAGGGTGGTGGTACGCGGCGGTGATTAACAAAAATGGTGATGGGGAGTCGTTTTTAGGCGCGTGAAGTGTATCAAAAGAAAGATGATGTGATGGTGGTTCGATTGGTGGTGGTGGTGTAGTAGTGGAGGCGGCGGTGTGATGGTGGCGCGGCCGTGAGTTCAGTGGCGGCTAGGGTTTATTTGAGAGAGATGGGGAAGAAGATATGTAAGGGGAGTGTTTGTTTGTGTGTGATATAACCACAAGGACAAATGCAGTTTTCCCTTTTATCAAATAAAAAAAATGTAGTAATAATACTTTAAAAAGGGGCGCCTGTTTTTAACTATAGGGACCATTCATGTAATTTATCAAAGTTTCCCGACTCTCTCTTTCCGAGCTCCCATTTATAATCAAAAGTTCTCAAGATATGTTTATACGTGCGCCATCATTTTTAAAGAAGTTTTTCCGTAAAAGTTGATAACAAATACGTTTATAAAATAACATAAAATGTTTTCTTAATTATTGTTGACGAGACTCAATCGAGGCTAGAAAAATGTGTCACCACCATTTTCGGGTTTATTCAAGTTGTTTCATCGTTCGCAACCCATAATTTTAACTGATCATGACCCTTGTTTATGACGAAGCAAAACGAGCGTCATCTAGCAGGCTAAACTTTAACTGATTATTCAAGTTGTTTATGACGAACACAATTTTTTGTTTCACTTAAAAAATAGTTTTGTTTGGAAAATATTGTAAGGTTTTTAATGCAATTAGTATTAGGGTGTAGGGCCGATCAAATGACTTATACCGAGACCGGACCGAATATGGTCGGTCTGGTCTCAGTCCGGTCCGGTCTCGGTCCAAATAGGCTAAATGTCCGATTTTTAAGTCGGACCGGACCGAGACCGGAATTATAAAAAACCCTGGACCGAAACCGGACCAACCGAATGTGGTCGTTCCGGTCTCGGTCCGGTCGATTTTGTCGGTCGGTCCTGTCCATCCAGTCCTTTTGCTCACCCCTAATGGCAAGAGCTAACAATTATATATATATCTTATAAGACTACCCAAAATTGTCACGCTCCATCACTTTTCACATCAGCGCTACATTACTATTTACCTCAAATTTCACACGTAATGGTCACCACTGCTCTCATAAAATACTCATTTTATAAAACATACCTCACAAAATATCCACACACACTCAAAAATCAAATAATTAATAATAAAAAAATCTCATGAGCCCACTTATGCACAAAAAACAAGTAGCCAAAGGCCCACCGTTCACGAGGTCACACCAATACGAGGGTAGCGCATGATCCGCGTGTCTCACGGATGCTCACGAGCTACCATTGTGAGTAACCTAAAGCATTTATGTCTTGACGGCCTAATGACGGATGGGAGATACCGTAAGTATTATGTCTTGAAAATCGATGGATCATCGAGCATCGAAGATCCGTTGTTAATTACTGGCATAAGGTTATTCATTTGTTATCTCTCATTATCACTAAAGGATTACCGACGTTCTTGCCATATATAATAAGTCGTGATGCCTATAGCCAATTCCATTCACTATACTCTACGCACCACTTCCATTCGAGATAATAATAAGAAAGTTCCATATAGGCATATAGCCATTCAACGCACTCTATTTTACACAACAATTCCATTCAAGATAAGAATTAATAAAGTTGATCAGATTAGTCTATCGACCCACTATACCTTGAAGACATGGGAAATTCCATTGCATTAGTCATGCGTAGCTTTTCTTTGTATCCGTGCGTTTTATAATTATGTTTTGTTTGTTTGTTCAATTTAGTCGGTTTGTTCACTTTAGCTTGTTTATGTTCGTTTGTGCCTTGATGACTTAAGACAAATAATCTCACTTTTCCCATGTCAAGCTTTTGTTTTCGTTTGTCTCTTTACCTTAAACTCAAATAACCGAATATGAAAGCCTTATTTTTGATTTCGATAATGGTGATACTTATAACCATAAGCTTAAAATTATGAAACACTGGGCTAGACTTACTTATTAGATTTACACAAACTAGTGCTTATAATAAGTCAACGCACACATTCTTCAATCACGAATCACGTTTATATGACACAAATTAGTTTAGGATTTATTTTTTCTTTTTTTATATAAAAACAAAGATTTATGGTGTATTTGTTAAAAGTAGCAGTGAGCAGTAACTGTGTTGTGAGCTATGAGCAGTAGCCATAGCTCACCGCTTGCTAAACAAGCATTGCTAAAAATTAGTCAAAGCTCACTGCTTTTTTGTCAAACGACTATTAAAATTTAAAATATTAATTGGTCATCGCTCACTATCTCAAAAAACTCCACACCGCTCCGCACCAAACACACATGTGTTAAATATATTTATGAATTATTGAATTTTGATGAAAAACATTTTGATGATTTTTTCCAAAAGTTAATAGTACGTCCTCTCCACATTTTCACTAAATCCCGCTCTAATTTTCCCAAAAATCAAAATGTCCCTCCCTATATTTTTCACAATCACCCGCTTACAACCTGCTCCCCTCTTTCTCTCACTCTCGTTATTCTAAACCCTATATTTTTCTATCACCAAACAAACACAAACTCAAAGTCTTCCCTTACTTGATCTACTTCTACGTTTTTCTTTTTTAATTAGCTATGTGTCTTATACTATGTGTAATAGATTAGATCTGATGCTGATTTGAGTTTGTTTGTGTGATTAGAATTGTTATTAATGTATTTAATAAGATTGAAGAAGAATAAGAAAAGAAGATGTTTGAAAGAGTACCTAAGAAGAGTGATAAAAAAATACTATGAGGTTTTGGGATTCCGACAAGACGAATTAAAGAATGCTTGTCGAAAGCTGCTATTAAGAATCATCCTGACAATGGTGGAGATTATGAGAAGGTATTATATTTATTTGAGCGAATTATATAATTTTAATTCATGATAATTGAAGATCCGATATTTATTTAGTAGTATCCTTTAATAATGTTGTAAAGATGTAAAAAAAAAAAAGAAAAAAAAAAAGTTTATGCTCTTTAGTTATGGTTAGTATCTGTAGTATCAAAAGTTGATATATGATGATATGTATTATAGGGTTAGTGACTAAGTATCGATTAAGTAAAGCAGCTTATTTCCAGGTCATATGTGTTTTGAACCTTTACAAGACAAATAGTGAAATACTCCTTAGTTAGTCAATGAGAATGAAAACGAGTCTAAGAATTATGAATGAATTAGGGACGTTGGATTGGTGTGCTAAAAGTGAATAAGGAGTTAAGGACCCAAATGGGAGTTCTTTATTACAAATAGATCATCTATCTCAAATTCAAAACGAGTCTCTAATATTAGTAACAATGGTATATAATTACTTTTGGAAGCGATGAAAGCAATGGTTAGTATTTTTGTGACGTTTGTTTTGAATTCTTCATTCAATTATTTGTGTTGCTTTTATAGGAGTGATGAGACTTGTTCAGGGTGTTCTGCTGCCTCTTGCGGCTTGCAAATCACCTGGCAGCTAGGGGTTTTCGGTTGCTAGGAATTTCACTACAAGTAGTGCTTCAGGTACTTGAATGGTTGTGGTTCTTTCTGTAATCTTCACTATAAGCTAGTGCAGTATCATTATGTACCCACATATAAAATAAACTTTTTGGTGATTAAGTTGATTGAAGCGTCATGATCGTTTAGTTTTTCAAGTGTAATGAAAACTACACGAGTATGTAACTTGAAATTAACATGGGGTCAGGGTAAACTACCTGTTAAAAAACAGAGACCTATGTGAACTTATACCCCTTATGGTTCATTTGCTTCCATGTCTATTACATTATGGGATTTTTTGTCATCTCTCTTTGAGCTTCCAAAATGCAGTACATATTAAATTTTTGTTTCAAAGATGGCTAAGCCTATAGTCGAATAAAAGAGCGACTACAAGGATTAGTGGATTACCAGCCCTTGTTAAAACTCAGCTTATCTTACCAACCCTTGTTTAAACTCAGCTTATCTTACCAACCCTTGTTTGTTTACAATTATTATCCATAAAATGATTTCTGAAACGTGCTATTTTGGGTTACTAGCTAGCTTAAACGAAATACCGCAACATATCATTCATCTGTTGGTTGTACTTTGCATATGCATAACTGTATTTGGATCTTGGAAGGAGTTGAGTTCAATTTTCCATTAGTTAATAATGCATTAGTGCAAATTTAGTTTAGGTTAACATATTATTCATAACTCTTTAAAGTCCCCCATGCATGGTAGTTTTGTACACATATTCTCAGTTGTTGACCCCTACCTGGTTTTCTTATTTCTGCATAGCTATTGACCCTGATGCGAATACAAACTCTTTAGAGACCATGAAAGAATTTGAAAGAAGCTTATTTGGTGATCCTCCAAGCAACAGTCTGAGACTTTGAGTTCAAGTTCCTTCTTTCAAAAGCTGGATCAACAAAAAAGGGTTAATGAAAATCTGCAATGAATTCTATAACTATGATGTTAAGGTATGAACAATAAACTATAACTACCCTTTAGCAATTTTAGGCTCTTTGTGACTCTTTAACCTTCTCAATTATTTTTAGCATGCTTCACTATCCATCATATTGCACACATTATCTAGTTCTTTAGTGTTTAAATGTTATTTTAATTGTAGGTATCTTTTAGATATGCATGCTCGGGTTGGTCTCATGCGTAAATATATTCGATATTGCATTTTCCAAGTAAAGAACAGGTGGACATTATTAAATCATTTTACATAGTTTTTTACGTCTACATCATACACCTCTACGGGTTTATGAAGGATCTTGATCTTATAGACCCGACCGACCTGAATTGACCCAACCTGAATTGACCAAAACCCGACTAACACGTCCGGGTATTTTTTTAAGACTTGACCCGTTTAAACTTCTATTATGTATATCAAACTTTTTTTTTTTTTTTTTTTTTTTTTTTTTTCCCCACATATTTCTAACGTTGGAACATTGTATTATGCAGTGTTTATGATGAGGACGTGATCCGGCGAGCTTTATTCGTTTCCGTTAATAGTAAATCATCCTAGTGATTTATATTGAGTTCTAGTTATGATTTTATCATTTTAAAGACCATGGTTTACAAGGATGTTGGGCATTTATTTTTTACTTTATGGTATTTAAGTGACCATGTTGACTTGATTTTATAGATGATTAATAAAAATTGAGTTCAATTATTTTCGGCTTCGATTGAATTATACTTAAGATGGTTAGTTGATACTATGGTGTACTAAACCTGTTTGTAATGTAAAATGGTGCTAATCCATGTTAGGAATGATTATCCAAACCGTGCTAAATAATTAATTGACGAATGCAAAATCATGCAAAATAATTTTTATAATGATCGCAAAGGCGTGCCAAATGTTTTTTTGGCAAGGCGGATACTAATGTGCCAAATATGTTTGGCACAAAAAATAGAAACCGTGCCAAATACGTTTGTCTCAGTACATAAAACCGTCCTAGTTAATTTTGGCACGATAACATAAAAACTGTACCAAATACGCATTCGGCACGGGCAATGAATTGGTACCAAATATACATTGGGCACGAGATATAAAAGTGTGACAAATGTCAATTTGGAACGAAAGATTGTCGACCGTGCCAAATACCTCACTCATGGCACCACAAAATTAAACCGTCCCAAGAACTGTGCCAAATACTATTTAGCACGGTTTTAACCCGATCTAAATGTATTTGGCACCCTCATATTTAGGACAGAGCCAAAAGCGTGCCAAAGCCGTGCCAAATAGCATTTGGCACGGCTTTTTGAGTTTTTGGCACACTTTTCCACCCTCCTAAATACCAGTTTTTCTTGTAGTGTAAACTTTTCATATTTGTGTACTCCGTATATGTATAAGGCCAAACCATTACACCTGATGGTTGTTGAGTGCTAATAAAATTATGACAATTAGATTCATGTGTTATTAACATATTTTGACGAACGTACACAATAACGTTGTGTATTTCATAATACGATATTAATTGTTATCTGTTGCAGAAAACTCTCTTGTTTACCAAAGTGAGAGAAGTTCGATCTCACCATGACATGAGATCTTTGGTTGTTTGTTTGATCTTTTGATGGTTTTAAAGTTTATTGTAAACCACGAACGAAAGAAAACTGAGATCTTTGGTTGTTTGTTTGATCTTTTGAGTAATCTATGATGATTTTATCTTTAAACATTTGCTCTAAGAACAAATTTTGTGATAAACAAAGAGATAAAAAGAGATTGTTGTTCTTGTTCTTGTATGCGTCGAGTCTTGGTTAAGCCTTGTTGTTTGATATGGAGATGTGAATAGGGACAGTTAAGGTTATAGTATGTTGGATTTGTTTGTTGTTGACTTCACTGTTCTAAGTTTTCTTACATATTGTCCAAAATAACTAACGAGCTCAAAACAAATAAACGAGCTCTAGATAAACGAGCTCGAGCAAGGAAGCTCGAGAAGCCTATACGCATTACAAACGAGCCGAGCTCGAGCTTTATATATCATATCACGAGCCGAGCTCGAGCTCAAACCTTAAGGCTCGAATCGAGCCGAGCTCGAGCTCGAGCTTTCTAAAATATTAACGAGCCGAGCTCGAGCTTTGGCAGGCTCAGGCTCGGCTCAGGCTCGTTTCCACCCCTACCTTTAAGAATGACTCAAATAAAATTCTTTGTAGTGGATGACCTCCTTTAAGAATGACTCAAATAAGGAGTGTTCTATTATGGCGTATGATAATAAACCAATAACAAATAAGCGTACTATAAAGGTTAATGTTAAAAGACACAGGTGTCAAGGGTCCTATTAATTTTTGTTAAAATAAAACTTTTGCAACTAAGCGTTCTATAAAACTGAAACTTTATGACTCAAATTTTAAGTGTCCTATTATGGTGGATGAATTTATGAGACCCAACTGTCAAGTGTCATATAAAGTTATGTTTTAATAAAATTTAATTTGAATAAGCATTATAAAAAGCGGATGTTTTACGACTCTAAAAAGAAGTGCCATATTATGGTGTATCATAAAAAAACCATTATGAATAAGCGTTCTATAAAGGTTAACGTTATAAGACGCTATTGTCAAGGGTCCTATTAAATTTTTTTATAATAAAAAACGTTTGCGAATAAGCGTTCCATAAAACCGATGTTTTATGACTCAAATATCAAGTGTCCTATAATGGTGTATCAATCTATTGGACCCAAGTGTCAAGTGCATATTAAGTTATGTTTTAATAATACGTTTGCGAATAAGCGTTCTAAATAATTAATGTGTTATGACTTATGTATCAAGTGTCCTATTATGGTGTATTGTAATAAAACCATAATTAATATGCATATCCTTTAAGGGTCCTATTAAGTTTTGTTATAATAAAACTTTTGCGAATAAACGTTCTAAAATACTGATATTTTATGACTCAAAAATAAAATGTCCTATTATGATGTATGATACTAAAGCCATTATGCATAAGCATCCTATAAAGGTTAACATTATAATACCCACGTCTTAAGGGTCCTATTAAGTTTTGTTATAATAAAACTTTTGCAAATAATCGTTTTAAAAAAACGATGTTATAAAACCATTGTACATAAGCGTCCTATAAAGGTTAACGTTATAATACCCACGTGTCAAAGGTCCTATTAAATTTTGCTATAATAAAACTTTTTGTGAATAAGCGTTTTAACTAACTGATGTCTTATGACTCAAAACTAAAGTGTCCTATTATGGTGTATTATAATACAACCATAATGAATAAACGTCCTATAAAGGTAATTTATTAGGATCCATATTTTAAGTGTCCTATTAAGTTATATGATAATAGGACCCCAAATCATGGACCATCCTATTATATACCTTTTTAGGACATCGCCTAAGTAGCAAATATTTAAAAAGGACCCTAAACGCTCATATGTCCTATTAAACAGTTTTTTAGGACTCCATTATCATACCGTCCCACACAAAGGGTCCTAAAAAGCCACTTTTGTTGTAGTGTGACTTGATGTCAAAATTAGTTCTAAATTGTCACTTAAGCTCATGACCCCGAAGCTAGACATAATAGAAATGGCCCCATATGAGTGTTTATCAGGCACTCATAATTAATAAGACATGCAATGCATCCGTTCCCAGTTGGAGCAACCCAATCACGGATGGAGGAGTCACCCTCAATAGATCTATTCACTCATTCCCGCTTGTACTTTAATTAACGGTCCATGATAATAAAAAGGGGACTCAACTTGATAATATGGCAACTTAAGCAATGTATGGAAATTCGGATATTGGCATGTACAAAAATAATTGATGCAATGTATTCTACCTCGTGGGATTTGAAATCAAAATATGAATTGAAAACGGGGCTATGAAAACTCACCTTGAAGTGATGATACTATGAGATGAAATGATAGGGACAACAAGGAGCGAAAATCAACCGCAACCTAATATATATGATAATGATCTACTTTAGATCATGAAATGATGTAGAGAATATACATGCACATGATACCTATACCACTCATAACTTGAAAATACTAGTTATTGTCAAAGTTAAATATTTTCCCTAACTTGAGAAAAATAAGTCTAACTAGACTTATAAAAACTAGTCATAATATATCTATCGTATAGAATTGTTAGTGTTTAATTCCTCGCTTTGAAAACCTTGAAATAACGTCTAGTAGTCATATAAATAAGCTTGTGGTCATACGTACTTCATTGGTTAAGAATATAGCTCTTGAACAAAATATCTAGAAAATATAGTATTTAGTACGTAGTCTATTATTTCTATTAGTGACTACTAATATATATATATATAGTTTTGACGATTTTGAAACATGTATATCTTTGTCGTTATAAGTTCATTTTCCTCGTTCTTTATATACACGGTTTCGTCTTAGCATGTACTAATATATTTTTGATAGCTCGGCTCCTCTAGGTTACGTCTAACACCTCGGTTTGTCCATCGAAAATCGTCCAACAGCATGAATATTTTCAGAAAAATAGTTTTCGGCGTTAAACTTGCAAAAATCATAACTCCTTCGTTATAAGCTCGTTTTAATCCGTTCTTTTGCCAAAAGTTTAGTTTTTGAAAGTAGTTTCTAAATATTTGGTTAAAAATTACCCCTGAGTTCCTGAGTTTTCTGGGTTTGGCGTTTTGGGACAGTAGGTTTCTAGATAGGTTCTAAACTCACTTTTAATGTTCCAAACTAGTTTCTAATCCAACCAAATCAGTTTCAATCACCACAAATCTTGTCTATTCCTACCATACACCTTTTTAAGGTGTCATGGGTTCTTAAATAACATCATCCAAGTAGATCTACCAAGGGTTTCCATTTCTATGGTTTCAAAGATATAAATATATAAAAATGAGTGGTATAAACTAACATATGCATGTAATCTTGTATAGAAATCATATGATCATGAAAATAACTTGAAGAAATTATGAAAAAGAGTTTGACAACTTACTTTGAAAGATTAGAGAGCTTGGATGAGTAAAACCTAATAAACCTTGAGTTTTTTATTTCAAAACTCAAACAAGAATCACCAAAGGAACTAGAAAATAGCTTGATCTTGGAAAATCAATGGATTTTGCTTCTTGTTTATGTTTGGCCGTGGGTTTGGATAAGAGAGGAAGAGAGAAAAGTGTGATATTTTGCTCTTGGATTATGAGGTGTAGAGATAAGTTTCATTAGATATTTACTTGAGATTAAAATAGATTATAACGAAGTAATTTAAGGCTTGAGGTTAAAATGTATATGTGGTCAGGGGGGGGGGGGGGCATATGGCTAACTTGACAAGGAGGAAAAAGGGCAAGAAAACTAGCTTGAATTAATTAGGATTTAGGGTAGTCTAAGTGTAGTTTTTTTTAGTGTTATATTAGTTAGTTAGTTTTAATCGGGTACCAGGTTTGCTAGAAATAAATTTTAACGAAGATAACCGGGATGTAATAAAGTCATAAAAATGATAAAAATATGTTGGGTACAAATATTGAGCGTTTGGATAATTATTGTTTAGTTTCCACGAAAACTGTCGTAATTATAATAAACTTACGTTTTTAATTAAATAAATTTCCAAAATACCGGGTAAATAATTTTATAATCTCTGTGATGTTGTAATGGGTTTAAAAATATATCGGGACCATTGTGGTGATTGTTAGATATGTTAGTCATATTTATTAATCGTATGTTAACGTTTATTTAAAAATAAATATAAGTAAAACGTTAAATATATCAAAAATATTAATTTGAATATTCTACGAGTGGTATAGTATGCAAATGCTATTATGATAATATGTAGACTATTTCTAGTCCGTATGAAATGTCCCTACTGATAATGCATGAATTCGCACCTAAACCAATTCGGTTACGCCAATTTAAATACCCGTAAACTAAATTTACGATGAAATGAGCAATGCACATGAATAATGTTTTTCTTCCGGAAATGAATAGTGTTCTGTGAATAGTAAAATTTTTGAACGCTTCTCGGAATATCAAATTGACCTCAAAAACAATGAATAGTAAAATGATGAATAGTGTTTTGATGAATAGTGATTTATGAATAGTAAATTGTCGAAGTTTGGAAAATGACCTGAAATGATGATTTGTGACAGTCGCCCACCCAAAAAAGGAATTCAGTCCTGGAATTCAGCTAGTGTTGGTCTCGGTAATAGATTTGGTGAAAAGATGTGGATACTTGCGTCGCATTTGGTCTTCTCGTTCCCAAGTAAACTCGAGTCCTCTTCGAGAATTCCAGCGAACCTTCACGATCGGAATTCGACTCTGATTCAACTGTTTGACCTCTCGGTCCATGATTTCAACTGGTTCTTCTATAAAGTTAAGCTTGTCATCTAGTTGAATTTCTTCTAGTGGTATTACGGAAGACTCATCCGAAAGACATTTCTTGAGGTTTAATACATAAAACGTGTTATGTACGTTGCTGAGTTCTGATGGAAGTTCAAGCTTATAAGCTAATGGGCCAATCCTTTCCAGTATCTTAAATGGACCAATGTATCTCGGGTTCAACTTCCCGCGTTTCCTGAATCGTATCACACCCTTCCAAGGCGAGACTTTCAATATGAGTCTGCCTCCGACTTGGAATTCCAATGGTTTGCGTCGAACATCTACGTAGCTTTTCTGTCTACTTCTAGCTGTTTCGAGTCTTTCTCGAATCTGGATTATCTTTTCTGTTGTTTCTCGAACCATCTCTGGACCAGTACATTGTACATCGCCGACTTTGGCCCAACAAACTGGAGATCGACACTTACGACCATAAAGTGCCTCGAATGGTGCTGCTTTTATGCTTGAATGGTAGCTGTTGTTATAGGAAAACTCGATCAACGGCAAATGGTTAGCCCAACCATTTCCAAAGTCAATCACACATGCTCGCAGCATGTCCTCAAGTATCTGAATAGTTCTCTCGCTTTGACCGTCGGTCTAAGGATGGTAAGCAGTGCTCATGTCCAATTTGGATCCGAAAAAATCTTGTAATGACTTCCAAAAGTTTGAAGTAAAGCGAGTATCTCTGTCAGAAATAATGGAGATTGGTGCTCCATGTCTTGAGACTATTTCCTTGACATAAAGTCTGGCAAGTTGTTTCATGGAATAAGTCTCTCTAATGGGTATGAAGTGGGCTGATTTGGTAAGTCGATCAACAATTACCCAAATAGCATCGTAACCTCCTGACGTCTTGGGAAGTTTAGTGACAAAGTCCATTGTAATATGCTCCCACTTCCATTGTGGAATCTCTGGTTGTTGAAGTAATCCTGACGGTTTCTGGTACTCGGCTTTCACTTTAGCACAAGTAAGGCATTTGCTGACATACGTTGCTATTTCTGCTTTCATGTTCGGCCACCAATAAAGCTTTTTGAGATCCTGATACATCTTATCAGAACCTGGATGAATAGAGTACTTCGATTTGTGTGATTCATGCATAATCAATTCTCGTACTCCACCATAGAGTGGTATCCAACTTCGGTCCTTGAAGCATAACACTCCATCTGCTCTCTTCACAAAGCCATTTTTGTTCTCTGGCATACCATAAAGTTTCTCCTGTGGTCGATTTTCTTCCTTGAGAGTGATGAGTGTCTAAATACTCATCATTTTATACCAATCTGAGCTGCCAAAACATCTAAAAACACTGAAATATGCATCAAAATACTTAAAATATCTTAGAAGTGTGTTTTATATGTTTCAAATGCAAAATATGCAAAAACTGATGAAAAACATACAAAGTTTGCATAATTGGCAGTTTCAGTCCCTCAAGTTTCAAAAGTTGTCAAAACTAGTCCCTGGTTATTCTAAAAACATGAAAAAGTCATCAAAGGTCCTTTTGAATCACAAATAAACATATTTAGTCCTTTGGTGCAAAGTTTCACAAAATTATAAGTTTAGTCCCTCAACTTTGCAAAATTGACAAGAATGGTCCTTGGGATGTAAAAACTTTGAGAAAATCAATTTTGGTCCTTATACTAATCTTCTATTGCAGGAATGGTCCTTGGTTGGAAAGTTTGGTAAAATTACATGTTTGGTCCCTGGAGTTTACAAAGTTGGCAGATTTAGTCCCTGGGGTGTTCAAAAGTGAAAAAATGAAACTATGGTCCTTATACTATTCACCATTGGCAAGAAAAACCCTTGTGACTACTTTTGAAGATTTACAAAATCCAACCCCCAAGTTTCAAGAAATTACATTTTTGGTCCTTGTTAATTATTAATACAAATCAAATGGACCAAAAATAAAAACCAATCCAAACACTAAACCTACCCACACCCCTGATCCAACCCAATCCCAAGCCCAAAATATAAAAGCCCACACTCACCCCTGGCATTGACCCGTTTGACCAAACCACTCCATTCCCTCCTTTCTCCTTTCTCCTACACTGAGCCAAAACCAGGGTGGTATTACCCCACCTGGCCTTCCACCTCAACCCCCACTTGCTTACCCACTCCCCTCCACCTCCACAAACCTCCAAAACCCTTGAATTACTCACACGCAGCCACAGCTGGCTGTTAGATATTTTTGGCGCGAAAAAGCTATTTTGAACGGCCTGGATTACTTTGACCATATCAACGGCTACAAATTGGTGGGATAGTCTCAGAAAGCTGCAAGGACTTCAAAGGATATCTATAAATGAAGAATGAAGCAGTAAAAAATATTTATTAGTGTAGTTTTAGTTTATTGTAATCATAGGTAATGTTCTTTCTCATTTAGTTGTAATTTTTAGTTTCAATCACTTGTACTCAGTTATTTTAGTATAATTTGATCTTTCTTAAACCTTGAATTACCTTCTTGTTAATGAGATTAGTATTTGGCATTTTTAAGTAAAATCGACAAATTTACTTAATCATTGTTATAGGTTTTTGTTTATGTTCATTTCAGTCTTATTTAACTCAATCTTAAGTTTTTAAAAGTTATCAAAGCTTATTAAGTAGTATCACCCAGTATTTCATAATTACAAAAAAAAAAAAAACTAGACATAATTAAGTCATAAATAAAAATTCAGTGTTATGTTGCAAAAATCATGGAGCAGGGTGGCTTATTGATGGCCCTGGGTTAGAGGATTTATGGGAATCCAATAGGAAGTGATTCTTGTTCCTGGTTCATCAGTCTAAGGCTTGGACTTCAAGTAAGATTTTGTACTCACTTTTTCTCACATTAGGTACTTAGATTAATTTGTGTAATTGGCTGTTTATTTGTGCTTATCTGAGTTGGTTCTAGCTTATTAAACAGTGACTAGTCAAGTTTGTGGATTAAATTGGTAATTAGCTGCATAACTCATCAAAACAGCCCACATAGGGGGTGTTTGGATCATTAGTGTTCACTGAGTCTCAGACTCATTTAGGTGTTATTTGTTATTGTTAGGTGTTAGTTTAGGTCTAGATAGGTTCATAAAGTCATAAAACTGGTATCTTATTAAGACAAAAGTCAAAATCACATATACTCTTGGTTATCTGTTAACTGTATGGGCAGTTAACCCATGATTCACCCCACATTAGCTTATAAGTCATAGCTTTATGCTAGATTAGCTTTAGTTTAGCTTATTACAATTAGCTTAGTCAACTAGAAGCTCTCAAATCTCAAATTAGTCAAAGTTTAGGTTTTAAAGAAAAAGTCAAATTGTTCACATCTCAGATTTTTACAAAACTTCCAAGATTTGTTTAGAATTTAGGAGTAGGTTTTAGGAATTGAAACTTGTTCCTAGTAATAGCCTACCACCTCAACTTTGATTCCACACCCTCATTATATTTTTGTGATTTTTGTCCTGGGCCCCACTCACCCTCAAAGTTAGTTGCAGGGAAGAAAGCTCCCCCGCACACCAGCAGACTCACCCATCACCACCACTTTGGTGGTGATTTGTGACCACCACAGTGGGCCCCTGTCACAACCCACAATTTCAGGTCATTTTTCCAAACTTCGATATTCTACTATTCACAAATTACTATTCATCGATCACTATTCATCGTTTTACTATTCATCGTTTTTGAGGTCAATTTGACATTCCGAGACATATTCAGAAATTTTACTATTCACTTGACACTATTCATTTCCGAGGGAAAACCACTATTCACGTGCATTATTCATGTCATCGTAAATTTAGTTTACGGGTGTTCAAATTCGCGTAACCGTATTGGTTCAGGAGCGAATTCATGCATTATTGTCAGGGACACTTCATACGGACTAGAAATAGTCTACATATCATCATTAGGGCACTTGCATACTATTCCACTCGTAGGATATCTAAATTACTACTTTTGGTACGATTAACGATCTACGTACGTTTATTTCAATAAACGCTAATACGCGAACTATAAATGTGTCTAACGTGTCCGACACTCCCGATTTTGATCCTAATACATTTTTATACTCATTTCTATAATATAAAAACTACAATATTAATTTACCCGGTATTTTGGAAATTTAACTAATACGTATCGTACGTTTAACTTAATAACGCCGGTTTTCACCAAAATTGAACGATAATCACCCTAACTCTCCGTACTTGTACCCGACTTATTTTTACAACTTTTATAACTTTATTACGTCCCGAATAACTTCAACAAAACTTATTTTTAACAAACCCGGTACCCGATTAAACTTTAAACCTAAACCTAACCTAACTATACTTAATTACTAACACTAATCTTACTAACTAATCACCCAACATCCCTCCCCTTTTCCCTCACCAAAACCGGCCAAGCCCCCCCCCCTTTGGTCATCAAGTTTTAAATGCCTCACCAAACTTATTAAATGCTCACCAAACCAATTGTCCAAGTATATATTAAACTTTTCTTAAACCCTTTTCACTAAAATCACTTTTTACTTACAACTAGCTAGCTTTTTCTCTCATTTTCTTGGAGTGTGGTTCGATTTGGGTTAAATAAGGAGCAAGGAGAAGAAATTTTACAAGATCTTATTATAAACTAGTTAGTATAATCATCCTTGTTAGAGTTTTGAAATAAAAACTCAAGGATTAGTAAGCTTTTTATCATCTAAACTCTCTAAACCACCAAGTAAGTATACAAACTCATTTTTATGATTTTTACAAGTTATTATTATGTTCATATAATTTTCTTATAAGAGCTTTCACATGCATCATCTTGTACCACTTCATTTTTGTACATATTAACTTTGAAGCCCTAAAAATGGAAACATATGAAACTCTTGTTAGACCTAGTGGTTTGATGATATTTTAGGACCCATGACACCCTAAGAAGGTGTATGGTAGGATTAGATTAGTCTTGTGGTGTTTGAAAGTGGATTGATGGATGATGGAACTAGTTTAGAGACTTGGAAATGATTTTTGGAACTTTTGAAATACCTACTGTCCTTATTTTAAATTCGTGGGAAAATCAGTAAGTGATGACTAAATTTTGACCAAAGATTTAGAAAATACATTCAAAAACGAAACTTTAGGCGAAAGAACGGATTAAAACGAGTTTATAACGAAGGAGTTATGATTTTTGCAAACTTAACGACGAAAACTACTTTTCAGAAAACTGCTTGCTGTTGGGCAGAATACGATGGGTATTTTGAAGCATTAAACGTAACCTAAAAGAGCCGAGTTGTCTAAAATATACTAGTATACACAAAGACGAATCCGTGGACATAAAGAACAAGGAAAACGGGCTTGAAACGACCAAGTTATGACCATTCTAACATCGTCAAACTATATATATATATATATATATATGGACACAAATAAAAATAATAACGTACGCGCTAAACGGTATATTTTCTAGTAAATATTACAAAGGACTATTTTCTTATCAAACGAATACGTATGACCCGAGAGAATACTTATACGACTTAACGACATATTTCAAGGTTTTCAATACAAGGAATTCAACGCTAACACTTTTTAACGAGATAGTACGACAAGTTATATACTCCTATATAAGGACTTATTTTCCTAAGTATGGAAACCATTTTCCTACGACGATAACTAGTATTTTCAAATTACGAGTGGTATGAGTATCATGTGCATGTGCATTCATTTCATTACGGCTTGATCTAAGTTAGATCATGGTTATTCATTTAGGTTGCGGCTAGTACTCGCGCCTCATTGTCCCGACTACTTTCACCTCATTGCACCATCTTTGTACCATTACTTCGAGGTGAGTTTTCATAGCCCCGTTTTAATTCTATATTTTGATTTCAAATCCCACGGGGGAGAATACATTGCATTACTTGTTTTCGTGTACATGCCTAAGTATAAAATTCATACATTGCTTAAGTTTCCTTATTACCACGTCTTGAAAAGTCCCCTTTATTATCATGGACCGTTAATTTCTAGTACTAAGCGGGAGTGAGTGGATAGATCTATCGAGGGTGACGCCTCCATTCGTGTTTGGGTTGCTCCAAATGGAACGAATGCATTTCATGTCTTTATTATTAGAGTGCCTGGTAAACACTCATTGGGGCCAAGTATCGTCTAGCTTCGGGGTCATGAGCTTAAGAGCCAATGTATATACTTTCCGGACATCCTAATTCATGGCAATACTTATGGCATTTATACACTTGATTTTACTTATAAACCTATGATTATTCACCAACTTTATGTTGACCGTTTTTCGCAATGTATTTCTCAGGTATCTAAGGCATTTCTCATGGCATTGCATGGAGTCACTTTGTGTATCAAGGCTGACGCGTCACTTTTGGATATCATGCACTTTGAACTATCGTTTGATTGTACTAAACTTGTTTCTTCAAACCTTTTCTAACTTTGGGACCTATGTTTTATAACTTTGATATTTTGAATAAATCAAACGATGTATTTTATAAACGACACTTTAGGTCGTTCAATATTTCCTTGCTTGTGTGCTATGATCCGTTACACCCTCAGGTATTCCATTCCGCTGCCATTCAGGTATTTCGGGGGTGTGACAGATTGGTACCAGAGCTAAGGTTATAGCGAACTAGGTTGCATCATTGACCCTAGACTATAACCACACCATCATAGCATATCATCATTTCATCATAAGTGCATATTTACTTATTTCTGGTGATGCCATATTACGAGTCATTTATTTATTTCACCTTGATTATCACAGAGTTATGTCTTCGTATCCCGACACTGTCATACTTTACACCATATCAGATTCTGATGATGAGGGCTCTGTGTCCTCTACTGCTGTTTCACCACTTGTTTCTCCTACACCTGAGTTGCCACTTTTGGCGTCAGGTGATGATACCGAACCTTTCGAGGAGGAGGAGACGGCTCCTACTCCCCATGTCCATCCTACTATACCTACTGACATACCATCATCCCCTACTACTACTATCCATTCAGAGCCGAGACTTATGTTTCCTAGGGAGAAGACTGTTCAGGGTCCTAGGAAGAGGGTTCGTATTTCTACATCTACTTATAGGAGTCTCCCGAGTCCTATTGTGCCTACACCACCACCAGCCTTACCCACTACTACTACTATGCCTACCTCACTCTTGCCGCTCAGGAAGCGTGCAAGACTTACCACTCCAGATTCACCTACCACTGAGACTGATGACTTTTCACCACCACCAGAGTACCACATAGGTGAGAGTTCTAGAGCTGCTGCGGCTAGGAGCCCTACAGCCGTCACTTTAGAGGATCGGATGGGTGCTCAGCAGGAGCAAGTAGATAGGTTGGGGTATCGAGTTGATGAGATCATTACCACTAGACTTGAGACTGTTGAGGAGCAGGTTGAGGATTTGATTCAGGGCAGGGTTAGTATTGATGTGTCTTACCATGGACTCGAGGCACGACAGTTGAGGCATCAGGAGGAGATTGAGCTACTTAGGGGTGAGTTACCTGAGATTCGAGATCGAGCTCAGGCGACACAGGAGACCCAGTGGGAGCAGGTAGATGAGTTGACACTGCTTCGAGAGAGGGTAGTTGTTTTGGAGCGTAGGGATGCTTCTTCTCGGTTACGACTTGAGCATCTTGAGGAGATCGTGGTTGCGATGGATCGTGAGATTCGCCGCTTGAGGGGAGAGCCTGGACCATCTAGAGCACCGTGAGGAGCCTAGACGTAGACTGGTATTATATATTAGCTTGTATTATTTTCCTAGTCCCGGGATGTGGGACATAGTTCAAGAACTTATAATCTTTTGATTGTTGTACAAACAAATATTATCAAGTGCGACTCTACTATGTGGAAATGTTGTGCTATATATTATATCGGTCCATGTAGACCGAAATTTTCATGTATTATATTCATGTGTTGTGATTATATTTATGATGTTTCGTGGTTGCTCTTTATTATTGTATTTATCCAGGTTGTGGTTGTATATATACGTGTCGTGGTTGTATTCGTACATGTTGTGGGTGTATATCTTTGGTACGATGACTATTTCTATTATGATTTTTCTCATGGTTATTTCCATTGTGATTTATCAGAAGTATGGCACCAAGGAAGAGTAAGACTGCACCAGAAACGTCCGCTATGACTCAAGCCGCTATCCGCAAGTTGGTCAGGGATAGTATTGCAGAAGCTCTGGAGGTTGAGAGAGCTGAGGTTGCTGCAAGGGCTGCTGAGGTTGCTTCTAATACAGAAGTCGTTGAACCACCCACTGCTAGGCGTGAATGTACATGGAAGGATTTCAAGATTAGTGATCCCGTCAAATTCAAGGGTACTGAAGGAGCGATTGCTTTAATTCGCTGGTTTGAAAAGACTGAGAATGTTTTTCTCATGTGTGAATGCCCGGAAGTTAGCAAGGTGAAGTTTGCTACAGGTATGCTTCTTGATGAAGCTATGTCTTGGTGGAATTCGTATGCTCAGCCGATTGGTATGGAAAATGCTCACAAACTCACTTGGGATCAATTCAAGAAACTGATGACAAAGAAGTTTTGCCCTCGTACCGAGGTGCAAAAGATGGAAACGGAATTTTATGAGCTTGTGACTAAAGGCGATGATATTGAGACTTACATCAGGAAGTTTCAAGAGTTGGCTGTACTGTGTCCAACTATGGTTCCCGATGATGAGAAAAAGATGGAAAACTTTGTTGGTGGATTGCCTGAAAGTATTCGAGGAGATGTGATTTCTTTTGATCCTCAATCAATGGAAGAGGCTATTCGTATAACTCAGAAACTCATGGTTCAAGTAGTCAAAGGGAAAGCTGCTGTCAACAACAATAACCGTTCAAACAACACCAACTACACCAACACTCGGAACAACAACAACTATAACAACAATCAGAAACCACCGGTAACGTGTTTTGGATGTGGAGAACTTGGACACTTTAAGAATGAGTGCCCAAAGAAGAAGAATCAAGGAACAGGAAACCAAAATGGAATGGCTCGAGGAAGAGCTTATGTCATGGGAGGAGACGATATCAAAGAAGACCCGAATGTTGTTGCGGGTACGTTCCTCGTTAATAATCGTTATGCATCCATTTTATTTGATTCAGGAGCGGATAGAAGTTTTGTTTCTATTGCATTTGCACCTTTGCTTAACATAGAACCAATCCCATTAGACATTTCCTATATCGTTGAATTAGCCGATGGATCTTTAGTTAACACCAACACCATTATCCGTGGTTGCACTATAAATTTCCTAAACCATCCATTCAATATAGACCTTATGCCCGTAGAACTTGGAAGTTTCGACGTTGTGATCGGTATGGATTGGTTATCTCGGCATCGAGCGAGAATTATTTGTGATGAGAAAGTTGTTCACCTTCCTTATAACGGTGAAACTTTGGTTGTTCGCGGAGAGCGAAGTGGAACTAGACTTAGTATTATATCGGGCATTAAAACCGAGAAGTACATAAAGAAGGGTTGTTATGCATTTTTGGCTCACATCACGGAGAAGAAGTCGGATGAGAAACGACTTGAAGATGTGCCAATTGTTAAGGAATTTCAAGAAGTTTTTCCGGAAGAGTTGCCAGGACTTCCGCCTACACGCCAAGTTGAGTTTCAAATTGAATTAGTGCCAGGAGCTGCACCGATTGCACGAGCACCGTATAGACTTGCACCTTCGGAAATGCAAGAATTGTCGAATCAATTGCAAGAACTTTTGGACAAAGGATTCATTAGACCGAGTTCCTCGCCTTGGGGAGCGCCAGTTTTGTTGGTGAAGAAGAAGGACGGAACTTTCAGAATGTGCATCGACTATCGTGAGCTGAACAAGTTAACGATTAAGAACCGTTATCCACTCCCCAGAATTGACGACTTGTTCGACCAGTTACAAGGTTCTAGTTTTTATTCCAAGATTGATTTAAGATCCGGTTACCATCAACTTAAAGTTCGGGAAGAGGATATCCCGAAGACGGCATTTAGAACACGCTACGGTCATTATGAGTTTCAAGTGATGCCTTTTGGATTAACTAACGCACCTGCGGTATTTATGGATCTCATGAATAGGGTGTGCAAACCGTATCTCGATAAGTTTGTGATCGTATTCATTGACGATATCTTGATTTATTCCAAGAGTAAGGAAGATCACGAAGAGCACCTCAGAACAATCCTGGAAGTACTCAAGAAGGAGCAATTGTATGCCAAATTCTCTAAGTATGATTTTTGGATACGTAGGGTTCAATTTCTTGGTCACGTCATTGATAGCCAAGGTTTACAAGTCGACCCGGCAAAGATTGAGGCAGTTAAGGATTGGGCTACGCCCAAGTCTCCTACAGAAATTCGTCAATTTCTAGGACTTGCCGGATATTACAGAAGGTTTATTGAAGGGTTTTCAAAGATAGCAAAGCCGTTGACGAAACTGACACAAAAGAATGAGAAGTACGAGTGGGGAGAAAAACAAGAGTCCGCGTTTCAATTATTGAAACAAAAGCTTTGTAGCGCGCCGATTTTGTCACTACCTGAAGGTATTGAGAACTTTGTGGTATATTGCGATGCTTCGCATCAAGGACTTGGAGCTGTGCTAATGCAAAACGAGAAGGTGATAGCTTATGCATCTAGACAGCTTAAGATACACGAGAAGAATTACACTACTCACGACTTGGAATTGGGTGCGGTAGTTTTTGCACTCAAGATTTGGAGACACTACCTTTATGGTACTAAGTGTGTATTTTTTACCGACCACAAGAGCCTACAGCATATACTCGATCAGAAGGAACTTAATATGAGACAACGTCGTTGGCTAGAGTTGTTGAGTGATTACGATTGTGAAATCCGATATCACCCAGGGAAAGCGAATGTTGTAGCAGATGCACTTAGCCGAAAAGAACGACTCAAACCTTTGAGAGTCAGGTCATTGGGAATGACTATCATTTCGCCATTACCATCGAAAATTCTAGAGGCTCAGATTGAGGCTCTCAAGGAAGAAAACCGACCGCATGAAAAACTTTATGGTATGCCAGAAAGCGAAAATGGCTTTGTAAAGAGATCGGATGGAGTGTTATGCTTCAAGGACCGAAGTTGGATACCACTCTATGGTGGAGTGCGAGAATTGATTATGCATGAATCACACAAGTCGAAGTACTCTATTCATCCAGGTTCTGATAAGATGTATCAGGATCTCAAGAAGCTTTATTGGTGGCCGAATATGAAGGCAGAAATAGCTATGTACGTCAGCAAATGTCTTACTTGTGCTAAAGTGAAAGCCGAGTACCAGAAACCGTCAGGGTTACTTCAACAACCGGAGATTCCACAATGGAAGTGGGAACGTATTGCTATGGATTTTGTCACTAAACTTCCAAAGACGTCAGGAGGTTTCGATGCTATTTGGGTAATCATCGATCGACTTACCAAATCAGCTCATTTCATACCCATTAGAGAGACTTATTCAATGGAACAACTCGCTAGACTTTATGTCAAGGAAATAGTCTCAAGACACGGTGCACCAGTTTCCATCATTTCCGACAGAGATAGTCGTTTTACTTCGAACTTTTGGCGGTCATTACAAGATTCTTTTGGATCGAAATTAGACATGAGCACTGCTTACCATCCTCAGACCGATGGTCAGAGTGAGAGAACTATACAAACACTTGAGGACATGCTTAGAGCATGTGTGATTGACTTTGGAAATGGTTGGGCTAACCATTTGCCGTTAATCGAGTTTTCTTACAACAACAGTTACCATTCGAGCATTAAGGTTGCACCATTTGAGGCACTTTATGGTCGTAAGTGTCGATCTCCAGTTTGTTGGGCCGAAGTCGGTGAAGTACAATGTACTGGCCCGGAGATGGTACAAGAAACAACAGAAAAGATAATTCAAATTCGAGAGAGACTCGAAACTGCTAGAAGTCGACAGAAAAGCTACGCCGATGTTCGACGCAAACCATTGGAATTTCAGATCGGAGACAAAGTTATGTTGAAAGTCTCGCCTTGGAAAGGCGTAATACGCTTTGGAAAACGCGGGAAATTGAACCCGAGATACATTGGACCATTCAAGATCCTGGAAAGGATTGGTCCGGTTGCTTACAAGCTTGAACTTCCATCAGAACTTAGCAACGTACATAACACGTTTCATGTTTCGAACCTTAAGAAATGTCTTTCGGACGAGTCTGCCATTATACCATTAGAAGAAATACAACTCGATGACAAGCTTAATTTTGTGGAAGAACCAGTTGAAATCATGGATCGCGAGATCAAACAGTTGAAACAAAGTCGAATTCCGATCGTGAAGGTTCGTTGGAATTCTCGAAGAGGACCCGAGTTTACTTGGGAACGAGAAGACCAAATACGACGCAAGTATCCACAACTTTTCACCGAGCCTAGTACCGAGACCAACACTGACTGAATTCAGGGACTGAATTCCTTTTTGGATGGGCGACTGTCACAACCCACAATTTCAGGTCATTTTTCCAAACTTCGATATTCTACTATTCACAAATTACTATTCATCGATCACTATTCATCGTTTTACTATTCATCGTTTTTGAGGTCAATTTGACATTCCGAGACATATTCAGAAATTTTACTATTCACTTGACACTATTCATTTTCGAGGAAAAACCACTATTCACGTGCATTATTCATGTCATCGTAAATTTAGTTTACGGGTGTTCAAATTCGCGTAACCGTATTGGTTCAGGAGCGAATTCATGCATTATTGTCAGGGACACTTCATACGGACTAGAAATAGTCTACATATCATCATTAGGGCACTTGCATACTATTCCACTCGTAGGATATCTAAATTACTACTTTTGGTACGATTAACGATCTACGTACGTTTATTTCAATAAACGCTAATACGCGAACTATAAATGTGTCTAACGTGTCCGACACTCCCGATTTTGATCCTAATACATTTTTATACTCATTTCTATAATATAAAAACTACAATATTAATTTACCCGGTATTTTGGAAATTTAACTAATACGTATCGTACGTTTAACTTAATAACGCCGGTTTTCACCAAAATTGAACGATAATCACCCTAACTCTCCGTACTTGTACCCGACTTATTTTTACAACTTTTATAACTTTATTACGTCCCGAATAACTTCAACAAAACTTATTTTTAACAAACCCGGTACCCGATTAAACTTTAAACCTAAACCTAACCTAACTATACTTAATTACTAACACTAATCTTACTAACTAATCACCCAACATCCCTCCCCTTTTCCCTCACCAAAACCGGCCAAGCCCCCCCCCCTTTGGTCATCAAGTTTTAAATGCCTCACCAAACTTATTAAATGCTCACCAAACCAATTGTCCAAGTATATATTAAACTTTTCTTAAACCCTTTTCACTAAAATCACTTTTTACTTACAACTAGCTAGCTTTTTCTCTCATTTTCTTGGAGTGTGGTTCGATTTGGGTTAAACAAGGAGCAAGGAGAAGAAATTTTACAAGATCTTATTATAAACTAGTTAGTATAATCATCCTTGTTAGAGTTTTGAAATAAAAACTCAAGGATTAGTAAGCTTTTTATCATCTAAACTCTCTAAACCACCAAGTAAGTATACAAACTCATTTTTATGATTTTTACAAGTTATTATTATGTTCATATAATTTTCTTATAAGAGCTTTCACATGCATCATCTTGTACCACTTCATTTTTGTACATATTAACTTTGAAGCCCTAAAAATGGAAACATATGAAACTCTTGTTAGACCTAGTGGTTTGATGATATTTTAGGACCCATGACACCCTAAGAAGGTGTATGGTAGGATTAGATTAGTCTTGTGGTGTTTGAAAGTGGATTGATGGATGATGGAACTAGTTTAGAGACTTGGAAATGATTTTTGGAACTTTTGAAATACCTACTGTCCTTATTTTAAATTCGTGGGAAAATCAGTAAGTGATGACTAAATTTTGACCAAAGATTTAGAAAATACATTCAAAAACGAAACTTTAGGCGAAAGAACGGATTAAAACGAGTTTATAACGAAGGAGTTATGATTTTTGCAAACTTAACGACGAAAACTACTTTTCAGAAAACTGCTTGCTGTTGGGCAGAATACGATGGGTATTTTGAAGCATTAAACGTAACCTAAAAGAGCCGAGTTGTCTAAAATATACTAGTATACACAAAGACGAATCCGTGGACATAAAGAACAAGGAAAACGGGCTTGAAACGACCAAGTTATGACCATTCTAACATCGTCAAACTATATATATATATATATATGGACACAAATAAAAATAATAACGTACGCGCTAAACGGTATATTTTCTAGTAAATATTACAAAGGACTATTTTCTTATCAAACGAATACGTATGACCCGAGAGAATACTTATACGACTTAACGACATATTTCAAGGTTTTCAATACAAGGAATTCAACGCTAACACTTTTTAACGAGATAGTACGACAAGTTATATACTCCTATATAAGGACTTATTTTCCTAAGTATGGAAACCATTTTCCTACGACGATAACTAGTATTTTCAAATTACGAGTGGTATGAGTATCATGTGCATGTGCATTCATTTCATTACGGCTTGATCTAAGTTAGATCATGGTTATTCATTTAGGTTGCGGCTAGTACTCGCGCCTCATTGTCCCGACTACTTTCACCTCATTGCACCATCTTTGTACCATTACTTCGAGGTGAGTTTTCATAGCCCCGTTTTAATTCTATATTTTGATTTCAAATCCCACGGGGGAGAATACATTGCATTACTTGTTTTCGTGTACATGCCTAAGTATAAAATTCATACATTGCTTAAGTTTCCTTATTACCACGTCTTGAAAAGTCCCCTTTATTATCATGGACCGTTAATTTCTAGTACTAAGCGGGAGTGAGTGGATAGATCTATCGAGGGTGACGCCTCCATTCGTGTTTGGGTTGCTCCAAATGGAACGAATGCATTTCATGTCTTTATTATTAGAGTGCCTGGTAAACACTCATTGGGGCCAAGTATCGTCTAGCTTCGGGGTCATGAGCTTAAGAGCCAATGTATATACTTTCCGGACATCCTAATTCATGGCAATACTTATGGCATTTATACACTTGATTTTACTTATAAACCTATGATTATTCACCAACTTTATGTTGACCGTTTTTTGCAATGTATTTCTCAGGTATCTAAGGCATTTCTCATGGCATTGCATGGAGTCACTTTGTGTATCAAGGCTGACGCGTCACTTTTGGATATCATGCACTTTGAACTATCGTTTGATTGTACTAAACTTGTTTCTTCAAACCTTTTCTAACTTTGGGACCTATGTTTTATAACTTTGATATTTTGAATAAATCAAACGATGTATTTTATAAACGACACTTTAGGTCGTTCAATATTTCCTTGCTTGTGTGCTATGATCCGTTACACCCTCAGGTATTCCATTCCGCTGCCATTCAGGTATTTCGGGGGTGTGACAGCCCCAGACCTTAAAACTTGTTTCTTTGAACCCCCTCCTACCAGGGAACAATAGTTGACCAGTAGTTTGACCTAGCACCTAGTAGACCCCACTTAGATTTGCCATTGAAAGTTGTCCCTAATCTGTCTCAGATTCCTAAAAGCCAAGTGCTTATTTGAGCTTATTGGCTTATCCAGTGGACCTCACAAGCATTTTATGGCTTAAACAAGTTCCCTAAACTTATTTAGATCTGAATTAACCATAGTGGATCCCACACAAGCTCAGTATAGCTTATTTGCTTTGTTGGTCAACTTTGGTCAACTGCTTAAGTTAGTAGCTTATATCTAGCTTATTATTAAGTTATAAAAATATTGTTTTTATTAAAGTTAGTTGTTTTTATATATAATATAGTTTTGTAAAAGAAAAATCAAGAAAAAACAATATAAAAATAAGTGATAGTTTCTATTTAATTTAATTTAATTTTAATTTTCATTTTTAGATTTTTATTAAGTAAGTTGTGTTTTTATATTTTTAATAATTTCCTTTTAGGTTAAAGTATTTTTAATAATTTTCTCAGATTTTTATTTTGTAATATAGTATTTATTATAATTAAAATAGTTTTATTAATAATTAATCAATAATTAAGTTATAAATAGCATAATTAATTTTTATAAGATAAAACCAATATTTTATATTTTTCCTAGCATCTATAAGTCATAAAATAATTTTAGAATTTTTCTTGTGATTTATACTGTTCATTTAATAGTTTTTATAATTTAAATAGTTTAATTGGCAATTATTTAATAATTTGAATAATAATTATTAAACTAGTATAAAAATATATAAAATAAAGTTTTCATAATTTTTTAGAATTCCTGTGATGGTTAATTAGATTTATAAAAATCTTCTTAATTATGTTAGACTTTTTAGTATTTATAATAATTTAAATCATATAAATAGTTAATAGTTAATAATATTAGATAAATAGTATTAAAAATATAATTTTATTTTTAAAATAAGTTTTATAATATTTTAGACTTTTACAATGTTTAATTTTAGTTTTCTAAGACTTATTTTACATTTTATTAATTATTAGTGTATTATTAAATAATTAATAATAGTTATTAAATAATAAATTAATTAAATAATTAGTAATAATAAAATAAATATTTTATGTTTATTTAATTTGCATTTAAGCCCCTAAGGTTTGCAAATTACTACTTTAGTTAAATTTGTTTTTGTTTTGTACGTTTACGTAGAATTAAATTAAACGTACGCGTTTCTAGGTTATAAACGTTTTTAGATATCTATGTTTTACGTAATCGTTAAAATAGTTTATATAAGTTATTTTGTTTTATAAAACCCTAGTGTAATCACTCGTACACACTTTTATACCTTTCCTGTTCACATAATCACAAATTCGTTTTTAATAAAACATCGCACACCTCGTTGGGACATTACGACCCGGGGAAACACTGTATTCCACGGAAGCATTTGCCTTAAGCTGTTTGACTATTATAATTGACCATTCACAAGTGGTTGACCAATAATTATCTGACCGTTTGAGGCGAATCAAAATTTGGCGCCGCTGCCGGGGAGGTTGTGCGCTTATTCTAAACGATTTTGCGTATTAGTGAACCTGAATACACATCTTTTGTATATTTACCATCCTTGTCCATATTTTCATCAAAAACAAAAATCCAAAAATATTTTCTTTCTTATTTTTATAATATATTTATCTAAAACCACAAAAATATCCATCTTTTCCCTCTTACCCTTTTTGATTCTTTAGCTCTTTACCCTCCATCCATTTAATTCTAACTTCTATATTCTTATGGCATCTATCAACCCTGAATTCTTATTCGCTCTTGAAAAACTTCAAACCTTGTCCAAGATGTCTAGAATTCGTGTTGATCATGATAATCCATGTATTCCTATTCCCTCTCCAGTGAGGGAAATGGAACGAGAAACCGGGGTGACAAAGGACCCTGTACTTTCCTCTGACTATGGAAGTGCTAAATTCGTCCAACCTACGGTTGTCCAAGAATCTAATCTCACAATTGATCCTAACCTTTCACGGTTTACGGTTAAAAGTTTGTCAAAGCAAACGTACAGAGCTTAGGGCAGTGACTGAAAAGAACGATTTGCCTAATCTTCACATTTATCAAAAACAAAAACCTGAGACCATAACAGAAGTGGTGGAAATTCCTAGCTCTCAGAGCACACCACTTGTCCCACCTCCAGATTTTGTTCCTTGTGTCGGTTGTGGTGAGCCGCTTTTCGGTTTTTCATGTCGTTGGTGTACATGTGAACAATGTGGTAATGATATTCGAGACGGGAGTTGTTTGTTTTGTGGATCAAGTAATTCATTTGCTTATGATCCTAATCAAAGCTCATTCAACGACTCCTCAAATTTTTCCAACTACCCATCACATTCATACGAGCAAGAATCATATTATCCAAATCTCAATGATGCTTTGTATCAAAATACACCAAGCCAGACTCAACAGTTTTACTGTTGTGAGTACTGTGGAGGTCCACACTTTAGCACTGATTGTCAAACAAGGAATCCATTTCCTTGTAACAATTACGACTATTCGTTTCAAGACCCACCTCCACAGTACCAAATGATTCAAGCAACTCCTCAAAACCAGCAAGACCCTTGTCTAGAGGTTCTTGAAAAACTTAAAGACCTTAAGGAGGAGTTGGCTAATATGTCGTCTCTCAATGCACCAAGTTTTTCTTGTGTACATTGCGGGGGTCCTCATGATGATTTCAAATGTCAACCGTATTATAAACCTGAACATTGTTCTAGTTCTGATACATCCGGTTTTGACACATTCACACCCCCACAATCTCCACTCACTCAATATTCTCGTGATAAATCTATCGCGGAATTACTTGCTGAAGAACATGCAGCTAGAGACGAAAGAAGCATGGAAGAATCACTAGTCTTAGAACAAGCAGCTATAACACGTACCAAATTTCAAAACGCTGCTCTCCTCGATGAGGATGATGAAAGTGATGATACCTCATCATGTTCATCAGTTGAGATTTCTTCCATGCATATACAGGGAGAAAAGAATATAACTGAATCACCAGCAGTAGAAATAATGGAACTTGTAGACTCCATTACTGCTAGTCCTTCTTATCTCCCTCTGTATGATGTTATCACACCCGAGGTTTCCACTCACTCTCTGAGCATGGGGGACGAGCATTTTGACACAATTCCTGCAAAGGAATCTGACGAATTCATAAAGTCTAGTGTTGAGAACCTTGTTCCAATCCCAAGTGAGTCACAGGGAATTCTTGAACATATGTGTGATATCCCTCCCCCTATTGTCTTCCCAAATGATCATGTTGAGATGTTCTCTGATTCTGATGAGAACTATTCTTTATCTTGTGGAGACATAAGTTATGTGGGGGAATTACCTTCTGAGCTTGTCAACTCAGAAGAAGAGAATGAGGAAGAAATAATCCAAGACGAAGCTCTTCGTCTTACTTTACTAAATACTAATCTTCTAATTTCTAGAATCGAGGCTTTTAATGAAGAGCCTATTTCATCTCCTATCCCCGTCAAGGATAGTGAGGTTTTGATCAATGATTCTACTCCGGAATTGCAAACGTTCCATTTTGATCTTTCGGGAGAGAAGATAAGTGGTATCACCACTTCTCATTCTTATAATTCTCTTCCCGTTTATGAATCATTTACTATTGAGGAGTTCCCCAATGAACTCACTCAAATCAATCCCGAATACGAATCATTCACCTTTGAGGAGTTCTCCTGTGAAATCACTCATATCATATCTCCACCAGAGTATGATAGTTTCTATTTTGATCTAGACATACCCATAATATGACTTGATCAAACGTGCTTAAAAGAGGAGATTCATGAAACAATGAATTCTCCTATTGAATATGAGGAGTTAGTTATGATTTTCATCATGACTTTCTTTCTTTTCTTCATATATTCTGTCCCCTATCCTGTTCTTCACTCTTTCGGGAGTGAAGACATTATCTTTGATCCCGGCATTCTCATTTATAAATTATGAGCCGGGTACTTATCTCATCGGTGTGGAACTTTCACGTGCTTCAAATGTTTATCCAAATATCTTGAATGAAAGTCCGATGCAGATTGTCTCTTCCACATCATGCTTCCCCATGGACAAATGAATTCGGGGTCGAGTCAAGTTAGCGACTCGGTAATCAAAAACAGTAGCATGTATATAGGGTTTTCACCCGTGTACCACCCTAGTGTGGGGGAGATACCCCACATGTTATATATTTATATCCTAAAAAAAAAAAAAAAAAAAAAAATGTAAATATAGTGATAGCTTCTATTTAAGAAGTTTTATCTAAAAAAATATATGTATGTATATACACATAAAATAATGGCTAGTAATATTTCCTTCTTACGTTCTAAGTGTTGGTTTTACACCCGGTACTTTGAATATTGAGGACAATATTCAGTTCTAAGTTTGGGGGGAGATTCGTTATTCTAACGAATTTAAACACATATTCCATCAAGAACCTCCATTTTAGCCAAAATTTTAAAATTTTTTCTCACTTAGAACGCAATAAATGGTTATCAGTCCGCCATGTCTAACCCACATAAGGATTGGCTAATCCAGGAGCAAACGGCTCTTGGTAAAGATAACTCAAATCCGTTGATGGCTTGCAATTTGCCAAAAATTGTATGGTTCCTCAACTCCCCATATCCCATAAAGCAAATGAGTTGGCTAGCCCGCAAGATTATGGCTTGTGGTAAAGGCCGTGGAAAAACCATAATTGGTAATCAGCTCACCAAGATGTTGAATATTCCATCAAGAGTTGGCTAGTCCAGAAGCAAACGGCTTTTGGTAAAGACTAATCAAATCCGTTGACAGCTGGTGATTTGCTCAAAATCACACGGTTATCAGGTGTACCACAGTTCTTACATCTGGCTACTCCAGAAGTGATGACTTTTGGTAAAGAGTTTTTCAAATCCATTAAGTTTTTCTCAAAAGATTGCTAGGGACTAGCAATAGTTTAGTGTGGGGGATTGATGAGTGTCTAAATACTCATCATTTTATACCAATTAGAGCTGCCAAAACATCTAAAAACACTGAAATATGCATCAAAATATTTAAAATATCTTAGAAGTGTGTTTTATATGTTTCAAATGCAAAATATGCAAAAACTGATGAAAAACGTACAAAGTTTGCATAATTGGCAGTTTCAGTCCCTCAAGTTTCAAAAGTTGTCAAAACTAGTCCCTGGTTATTCTAAAAACATGAAAAAAAGTCATCAAAGGTCCTTTTGAATCACAAATAAACATATTTAGTCCTTTGGTGCAAAGTTTCACAAAATTACAAGTTTAGTCCCTCAACTTTGCAAAATTGACAAAAATGGTCCCTGGGATGTAAAAACTTTGAGAAAATCAATTTTGGTCCTTATACTAATCTTCTATTGCAGGAATGGTCCTTGGTTGGAAAGTTTGGTAAAATTACATGTTTGGTCCCTGGAGTTTACAAAGTTGGCAGATTTAGTCCCTGGGGTGTTCAAAAGTGAAAAAATGAAACTATGGTCCTTATACTATTCACCATTGGCAAGAAAAACCCTTGTGACTACTTTTGAAGATTTACAAAATCCAACCCCCAAGTTTCAAGAAATTACATTTTTGGTCCTTGTTAATTATTAATACAAATCAAATGGACCAAAAATAAAAATAAAAACCAATCCAAACACTAAACCTACCCACACCCCTGATCCAACCCAATCCCAAGCCCAAAATATAAAAGCCCACACTCACCCCTGGCATTGACCCGTTTGACCAAACCACTCCATTCCCTCCTTTCTCCTTTCTCCCACACTGAGCCAAAACCAGGGTGGTATTACCACCACCTGGCCTTCCACCTCAACCCCCACTTGCTTACCCACTCCCCTCCACCTCCACACACCTCCAAAACCCTTGAATTACTCACACGCAACCACAACTGGCTGTTAGATATTTTTGGCGCGAAAAAGCTATTTTGAACGGCCTGGATTACTTTGACCATATCAACGGCTACAAATTGGTGGGATAGTCTCAGAAAGCTGCAAGGACTTCAAAGGATATCTATAAATGAAGAATGAAGCAGTAAAAAATATTTATTAGTGTAGTTTTAGTTTATTGTAATCGTAGGTAATGTTCTTTCTCATTTAGTTGTAATTTTTAGTTTCAATCACTTGTACTAAGTTATTTTAGTATAATTTGATCTTTCTTAAACCTTGAATTACCTTCTTGTTAATCAGATTAGTATTTGGCATTTTTAAGTAAAATCGACAAATTTACTTAATCATTGTGATAGGTTGTTGTTTATGTTCATTTCAGTCTTATTTAACTCAATCTTAAGTTTTTAAAAGTTATCAAAGCTTATTAAGTAGTATCACCCAATATTTCATAATTGCAAAAAAAACTAGACATAATTAAGTCATAAATAAAAATTCAGTGTTATGGTGCAAAAATCATGGAGCAGGGTGGCTTATTGATGGCCCTGGGTTAGAGGATTTATGGGAATCCAATAGGAAGTGATTCTTGTTCCTGGTTCATCATTCTAAGGCTTGGACTTCAAGTAAGATTTTGTACTCACTTTTTCTCACATTAGGTACTTAGATTAATTTGTGTAATTGGCTGTTTATTTGTGCTTATCTGAGTTGGTTCTAGCTTATTAAACAGTGACTAGTCAAGTTTGTGGATTAAATTGGTAATTAGCTGCATAACTCATCAAAACAGCCCACATAGGGGGTGTTTGGATCATTAGTGTTCACTGAGTCTCAGACTCATTTAGGTGTTATTTGTTATTGTTAGGTGTTAGTTTAGGTCTAGATAGGTTCATAAAGTCATAAAACTGGTATCTTATTAAGACAAAAGTCAAAATCACATATACTCTTGGTTATCTGTTAACTGTATGGGCAGTTAACCCATGATTCACCCCACATTAGCTTATAAGTCATAGCTTTATGCTAGATTAGCTTTAGTTTAGCTTATTACAATTAGCTTAGTCAACTAGAAGCTCTCAAATCTCAAATTAGTCAAAGTTTAGGTTTTAAAGAAAAAGTCAAATTGTTCACATCTCAGATTTTTACAAAACTTCCAAGATTTGTTTAGAATTTAGGAGTAGGTTTTAGGAATTGAAACTTGTTCCTAGTAATAGCCTACCACCTCAACTTTGATTCCACACCATCATTATATTTTTGTGATTTTTGTCCTGGGCCCCACTCACCCTCAAAGTTAGTTGCAGGGAAGAAAGCTCCCCTGCACACCAACAGACTCACCCATCACCACCACTTTGGTGGTGATTTGTGACCACCACAGTGGGCCCCAGACCTTAAAACTTGTTTCTTTGAACCCCCTCCTACTAGGGAACAATAGTTGACCAGTAGTTTGACCTAGCACCTAGTGGACCCCACTTAGATTTGCCATTGAAAGTTGTCCCTAATCTGTCTCAGATTCCTAAAAGCCAAGTGCTTATTTGAGCTTATTGGCTTATCCAGTGGACCTCACAAGCATTTTATGGCTTAAAGAAGTTCCCTAAACTTATTTAGATCTGAATTAACCATAGTGGGTCCCACACAAGCTCAGTAGAGCTTATTTGCTTTGTTGGTCAACTTTGGTCAACTGCTTAAGTTAGAGCTTATATCTAGCTTATTATTAAGTTATAAAATTAAGTTAGTAGCTTATATCATAATCACTCAGCAATTCTAGCCAACGACGTTGTCTCATATTAAGTTCCTTCTGATCAAGTATATACTGTAAGCTCTTGTAGTCAGTAAACACTACGCACTTGGTACCATAAAGGTAGTGTCTCCAAATCTTGAGTGCAAAAACTACTGCACCCAACTCCAAGTCGTGAGTAGTGTAATTCTTCTCATGCGTCTTAAGCTGTCTAGATGCGTAAGCTATCATCTTATCATTTTGCATTAGCACAGCTCCAAGTCCTTTATGCGAGACATCGCAATATACCACAAAGTTCTCAATCCCTTCCGGTAGTGACAAAATTGGTGCACTACAAAGCTTCTGCTTCAATAACTGAAATGCAGATTCTTGCTTCTCTCCCCATTCGTACTTTTGATTCTTTTGTGTCAGCTTAGTCAGCGACTTTGCTATCTTAGAAAATCCTTCAATGAACCTTCTGTAATATCCTGCAAGTCCTAGGAATTGACGAATTTTTGTAGGAGACTTGGGCGTAGCCCAATCTTTAACTGCCTCGATCTTTGCTGGGTCGACTTGTAATCCTTGGCTATCTATGACATGGCCAAGAAATTGAACTCTTTGTATCCAAAAATCACACTTTGAAAATTTGGCATACAATTGCTCCTTCTTGAGTAGTTCTAGGATCGTTCTGAGGTGTTCTTCGTGCTCTTCCTTACTCTTGGAATAAATCAAGATATCGTCAATGAATACAATCACATACTTATCAAGATACGGTTTGCACACTCTATTCATGAGGTCCATGAATACCGCATGTGCGTTGGTTAATCCGAAAGGCATTACTTGAAACTCATAATGACCATAACGTGTTCTAAATGCCGTCTTTGGGATATCCTCTTCCCGAACTCTAAGTTGATGGTAACCGGATCTTAAATCAATCTTGGAATAAAAACAAGAACCTTGTAACTGAACGAACAAGTCATCGATCTTGGGGAGTGGATAACGATTCTTCACCGTTAACTTGTTCAACTCACGATAGTCGATGCACATTCTGAAAGATCCGTCCTTCTTCTTCACAAACAAAACCGGTGCTCCCCAAGGCGAGGAACTCGGTCTAATGAATCCTTTGTCCAAAAGTTCTTGTAATTGGTTCGACAATTCTTGCATCTCAGAAGGTGCAAGTCGATATGGTGCTCGCGCAATTGGTGCAGCTCCTGGCACTAATTCAATTTGAAACTCAACTTGGCGTGTAGGTGGAAGTCCTGGCAATTCTTTTGGAAAAAATTCTGGAAATTCCTTAACAATTGGCACATCTTCAAGTCGTTTCTCATCCGACTTCTTCTCTGTGATGTGAGCCAAGAATGCATAACAACCCTTCTTTATGTACTTCTCGGTTTTAATGCATGATATAATACTGAGTCTAGTTCCACTTCGCTCTCCACGAACAACCAAAGTTTCACCATTATAAGGAAGGTGAACAACTTTGTCATCACAAATAATTCTTGCATGATGTCGGGATAACTAATCCATACCGATAACAACGTCGAAACTTCCAAGTTCTACGGGAATGAGGTCTATATTGAATGGATGGTTTAGGAAATTGATTGTGCAACCACGGATAATGGTGTTGGTGTTAACTAAAGACCCATCGGCTAGTTCAACGATATAGGGATTGTCTAATGTGGTTGGTTCTATGTTAAGTATAGGTGCAAATGCAAGAGAAATGAAACTTCTATCCGCTCCTGAATCAAATAAAATGGATGCATAACGATTATTAACGAGGAACGTACCCGCAACAACATTTGGGTCCTCTCTGGCATCTTCTCCTCCCATAACATAAGCTCTTCCTCGAGCCATCCCACATTGGTTTCCAGTTACTTGATTCTTCCCCTTTGGACAATCTCTCTTGAAGTGTCCAATCTCTCCACAGCCACAACATGTTACTGGTGGTTTCTGATTGTCACCCAAGATTGGAAGCCTGCAATCTTTGGTGTAGTGACCAATCTTCTTGCAATTACCACATGGATCTGGGCAACGACCTGGGTTATGATGTTTCTGACACTTTTCACACTTGGGTAGATTACCCGCATATCCTTTCCCTTTAGTTGGCCCTGCAGCATAGGCCTTTGCCACTTCCTGTCTCTTAGGTGGTGGCTGAATAGCATTCCAACCTTGGTTATAGTCAAACCTCCTCTTGTTGTTGCTGTTATTGTTTGGGTTGTTGTTTCGGTTATTGGGATAGTTGCGGTTTCGATTGTTGTTATAGTTGTTATTGTTTCAAGTGTTGTTGTAGTTAGTGTTGTTTGAACGGTTATTGTTGTTGTTGATAGCAGATTTACCCTTTACCACCTAAACCATAAGTTTTTGAGTTATTCGAATAGCCTCTTCCATTGATTGTGGATCAAAAGAAATCACATCCCCTCGAATGCTTTCAGGCAGTCCATTAGTGAAGTTTTCCATCTTTTTCTCATCGTTAGGAACCATAGTTGGACATAGTGCAGCCAACTCTTGAAACCTCCTGATGTAGGTCTCGATATCATCACCTTTTGTTACCAGCTCATAGAATTCTGTTTCCAATTTCTTCACCTCAGTACGAGGGCAAAACTTTTTAATCATCAATTTCTTGAATTGATCCCAGGTGAGCTTGTAGGCATTTTCCATACCAATAGGCTGAGCATGAGAATTCCACCATGACATAGCTTCATCCAGAAGCATACCTGTAGCAAATTTTACCTTGCTGACATCAAGGAAACTGCACATGAGGAACACATTCTCAGTCTTTTCAAACCAGCGGATCAAAGCAACCGCTCCCTCAGTGCCCTTAAACTTGATGGGATCACTAATCTTGAAATCCTTCTAAGTGCATTCACGCCTATTATTGGGTGGTTCAACTGCCCCTGTATTAGAAGCAGTCTCAGCAGCCCTAGCAGCAACCTCAGCTCTCTCTACCTCTAGAGCTTCTGCTATACTATCCCTGACCAACTTTCGGATAGCGGCTTGAGTCATAGCTGGTGTTTCTGGTGCAGCCTTTCCTTTCCTTAGCGCCATACTTCTGATAAATCACAATGGACAACAACCATGAGAAAAATCATAATAGAAATAGTCATCGTACCAAAGGAATACACCCACAACATGTATATACACAACCACAACAAGTATAAATACAACCACGACATGTATGAGTACAACCACAACCTGTATAAATACAATAACAATAAAGAGCAACCACGAAACATCATAAATATACTCACAACACATGAATATAATACAAGAAAATTTCGGCCTACATGGACCGATATTATATATAGCACAACCATTCCAACATAGTAGAGTCATACTTGATACATTTGTTTGTACAACAACCAAAAGACTACAAGTTCTTGAACTATGTCCCACACCTCAGGACTAGGAAAATAGTAAAAGCTAACATAATACATGTCTATGCCTAGGCTCCTTCGGGTGCTCTAGATGCTCCAGGTGCTCCAGGTCCTCCCCTAAGGCGGCAGATCTCCCGATCCATCGCAACAACAATCTCCTCCAAGTGCTCAACTCGGAGATGGAGGGCAGCCTCCCTAGTCTCTGCAGACGTCATCCTCTCCTGAGCTAATGGCAACTGATGTGCCTGATTTCCTTGCGTCTCCTGAGTCATTTGCGCTCTGTCTCGTATCTCAGGCAACTCATCCCTAAGCTGATCAATCAGCTCCTGGTGCCCCACATGTCGTGCCTCCAGTCCATGATAAGAAACGTCAATGCTAACCCTGCCTAACAGTAATCCCTCAACCTGCTCCTCGACCTCCTCAAGTCGACTAGTGAGGGTCTCATCTACCCTATAACCCAACCTATTAATCTGCTCCTGTTGATCCCCTAACTGGGCATCCAAAGTAAGAGCTGTAGGCCCTCTCGCAGCAGCTGCTCTAGAACTCTCACCTATATGATATAGTGGTGGTGGTGGAAAGTCTCAGTAGTAGGTGATGCTGGGGTAGTAAACCTTGCACGCTTCCTGAGCGGCAAAAGTGAAGTAGGTGTAGAAGTAGTAGTGGGCATAGCTGGTGGTGTAGGTAATGTAGGAACAGTAGGAATCCTAAAAGTAGAGGTAACAGTGCGTACACTCTTCCTGGCACCTATGGTTGTCTTGCTACAAGGAAACATAAGTGTCGGTTCTGGGGAAATAGAAGTAGCAGGAGATGATATATCTGTAGGTGTACGTGTAACATCTAGTGGTGCAATGGGAGAAATATGAGGAGTAGGAGCAACCTCATCCTCCTCGAAAGGCTCAGTATCCTCACCTGATGCAAAAAGTGGCAACACAGGTACTGGAGGAATGGGTGGTAAAACAGCAGTGGAAGACATAGCGTCCTCAATGTCAGTGTCTGAGGAAAGTATAATCAAGTTCGGATCTGAAGACATGTCTCTGTGATAATCAAGGTGAAATGAAATGAAATGCATAATCCGTGTAATGAAATCACCTAAAACAATAAATATGCACTTATAATGTAATGATGAGTTGCTATGATGATGTGGTTATAGTCTAGGGTCCATGATAAATCCTAGTTCGCTATAACCTTAGCTCTGATGCCAATCTGTCACACCCCATAAATACCTGAATGGCAGCGGAATGGAATACCTGGGGGTAACTATCATAGCACCACAGTTACAGTTATATTGAACGACCTAAAGTGTCGTTTTGAAAATACATCATTTGATTTATTTAAAACATTCAAAGTTACAACACATAGGTCCCAAAAGCTTGAAAAGTTTGCAGAAATAAGTTTAGTACAATCAAACGATAATGTACATAAGTGCATGAAAATCCAAAATGAGACGCGTCATCCTTGCTACTCACTAAAATGACTCCATGCATGCCATGAAGGATATATGATGCGTAGGGATTGCACCAGGCTTTACCTCTCAAGGGATCTCGAGAAGCTTACAACCCCCACCAGGCAGTGTACCTGATCGTTGTAGTATAGTATAGTGACAAGTACCGGGGGATTGATCGTTCAGCTAGGAATAGTGTCGCTAGGATTAGAAAACCTAAATACTAGTTCTAAAGATGAAGGATGATTATTTTTGTATTTTTATATTATTTTAGAAAGCAAGTAAATATCTCGGGTTTGAAGGATTTGGCGGAATTAGTTGCTAGTCAACTAACCCAATACTAAAGATGCAATCAAAATAAAATACTAGAAATGAAAATAAACTAAATTAAACTAAGGTTGTGAGCAATAAGTGGAGAAATTATGTTTACTTAGATTTCACTACTCCCTAGATATCTTTTACACGTTAATTACTTGTTATAGTTGCGTGGATGACGGATTGTATTCCTTAATACCATTCATGGGGTGGTGCACTTAATTCCCCAATCCTATGAGTGCCTACTTCACTCCTATGTCGAGCCGGCTAAGAAGCTCCTAACATGGGATCATTAGAATTTACTCATGCATTAAATACAACCAATAAAACCTAGTGCACGTCAGTTCATGATTCCTAAGACATTCAAGCATGTTACCATTTGAAGATCTGCCAGTTTTCTTAAGCCTAACATCGAAATCATTCATCCAATACAACTATAAACAAGTAATCAACACATAATTAACATCTAGGTTTCATTAGATCTAAGCAAACACAAGATAGATCTAGCCTAGCATGGTGGAATTAAGACAAGAACAAGATATAGACAACCAACACATAGACATATTGATTGAATTAGAAGAACACTTATCTCAATTACACATGAAAGGGTTCAAGGGTTGAAAACCCTTGAAAAACCTGTAAAATTCGTAATAGGTTCGGACTTAGGGTTTCTCCAAAACTTCTCTCCTTTCATGAATGAAAATTAGAAAACTATATATAGGAAATTGAGGCTGACGGCGTCAAGACCAAATAGGTGATGCCGTCATCTCGCCGCCAAAATATTTCTCGGACTGCCTTGACCTACATCTGACGCCGTCATGTGTTATGGTCTTCCAGGCCGTCACGTGTTTTACTCTTGACGCTCTACTTGTGATGCCTACATGTTTTTACTGGGCCGTCATGCAATTTACTCTTGACGCCATCAGGATGTTGCTCTTGACGCCGTCACCTACTGTTCCCAGCAAGGAAAATTAAGACTTTGGCGTTTTCTTCACTTTTATGCTCCAAAAACGTACGAATTGCTTTCTTTTCCAGATTTCTCTCCCAAAGTACCTAAAATCACAAAAGAAACGATTTAGGGCAATATTTGATCAAATAAATTCAATTCCGGGCTTAAATGACCCCCTAAAAGTGGTTCATTTTTCGCCTCATCATATACCCTTACACTTGAGATTTGTTTGTCCTCAAGCAAATGCGCTTTTATTCTAGTCAAAATACAAGTTAGGGGTCATTTAACACTAATATATAAGTAATTACAACAAATAATCGTTCCACTAAAGACCAAAGACAAGCACGGAGGTCATACACTAGCACCTCACAAATAGTGTTTGGATACTCACATCTCTCGGGTGTAATAAATGTTGGCATGAATATTACGATATTTAATCTAAACATCCTCTTCATGTTTTGATAATGACAAAGATGTAAACTACAACATATAACGTAAAGTGCTTAAGTTACTTGTGATCACAATTCATCTTTGCATTCTTACGTCAACAAGCCTCGACATCTCAACGTCTCGAGTTTGCCTCAACAATCACTTAAGGTATGTACAAACAAATGTCTAATACATTTTATGATCAAAGGGATTTTATTTAAACATTACAAAGTTTATAAAATGATATAAACATGTTATATATTTTTTGAAAAACAATTTTGGTAATTAAAGGAAAATGTTTAATTCATAACAAATATATGAATTCAAATTTTTAACCAAAATCAGTTAGTTTTTCACCAAATAAACTTTCACCAGAAAAGACAAAGATTTCTGGCCGTTTCAGTAGGGCGGCCCCCTTAATTATGGGCGGCCCCCTTAATTATTAAGGGGACCGGCCATACAATTAAGGGGACCGGCACACTCCTCTGTCAGAAATCTTCCCCTATAAATACCACCTCAAACCTGGTATTTTTCTGGACCTTTTGCACAAAAATTTTCAGATCCAATTCTCTCTAAACATCCTTCTAAAACCCTTTGATCATAAGATTATTAATCTTTGTTTCAAGTTATCCAATCTCTCATCATTCAAAGTGCAAGAGAAGAATTCTCCCTATCATAAAGCCAAAGATGTATTAGGATCTAGTTAGTGCTTATGTGAAGTTGTGAGTTAGGTATATGTAATAAGTAGATCAAGATGATCTTACTTAGTAGTGATTCAATGAGTGAGTAAGAAGTAGTGGGAGGAAGTAGTAGTGTGGAGAAGACATGTAGTTGTGAAGATGTAGGTGTGTGATTAAGATGTGGAGTTTAGAAGAAGTTGTGATGAAGTCGTGAAGTCGTGAAGAAGTAGTGAAGCCGTGAAGTAGTTTAGAAGAAGTTGTGATGAAGTCGTGAAGTCGTGAAGAAGTTGTGAAGTCATGAAGAAGTCGTGAAGTTGTGTAGTGATCTAAGTTGTGTTGTGAGATTGGTTCTAGCTACTATTAGAACTCGACATTTAGCTTAGTGTCGTTAAATGGTGTAAGCAAAAGTTGTGTACGGTTTTCTCCGCCAAAAGGGAGCTTGTTGAGTAGTGAAGAAAACTCTCGAGTAGGTGACTCGGGGAGTGGAGTAGGAACAAGGAAGGTGTCCTTGTAGCCGAACCACTATAAATCATTGTGTCCGGTTTGCATCCTCTTTCTCTTATCTTTTTACATTTACTCTTGCACTTATCGCTTTATATCTATGCTTGTAAATATGTGTTAATTGTTGCTTATATTGATGATTGATTGTGGTGTAGTAACAAGTTAATATTGTGATAGGATATATAGTTGTATGATATGGTCTAATGGGCTTATATATATATGATTAACACTTCTCATGTTGTGTTTAACTTAATCGATAATTTGATACAAAATGCTTTAAGATTTTAAAAGGAAAACGTATTCACATAAAGATCGACCAAAGCTTCATTCATAAAAGTAAGTTTGAAAACTAATCCAAAAGTCTACATATATAATTGATCATATTGATTATATATTGTTTTCATACTAAACTCAAATTGAAGGTTTTCAAACAAACAATTGAATAAATTTGAATCAACATTTTGCAAAACCAAGTTTTTATAAAATGAAAAAGAGGGGAAAACTATTCAACCCCCCTTCTAGTTTTCCACAATAAAGTATAAATTACATTATGGAAACGGAAGATATCTTTCACTGCCTGTCATAGCAAAATAGATTACCATAGGCTTGGGAAAGGATCAAACCTCCACCACATGGCGTAAGCACCTAGGATAAACTATCAAAGAGGTCTTTTAAAGGGTTGTAACGTTAGGTGTAGGGATATGAAATACACGGTTTTGTTGGATAAAGGAAGTTTTTACTGGTGGCGAGTTAACAATCTTGGTTAATTACATGTACAATATGGCGTTGCTAGGCAAAGACTAGACTCGACTTAAGCTAATAAATGAAAAATAACAAAAACATAAAATGAACATAGAATGAAAAGGGATGGTAGTCCGTATGTTTTTTTCTCTTTTTCCTTTTTCTATTTTTTTCTTTTCTTTTTCTTGATTTTTCGACTTTTTTTTTTTTTTTTTTTTTTTTTTTTTTTTTTTTTTTTTTGCATACACTCTTACCCTACCATCCAAAATAATACATCATAGGGAATGAACATTTCCCTTACACTTGAATTTTTACATACTTTACAATAAACTAATCTAATGACTCGAATTAAGAAAATCAAAACACTTGGAGTACTTTTAAGATTAACGCACATGCGGGGGTAATATATGATGTTCTTCCCCATTACTCCATAAAATAAGTACTTTACCCATGAGTCCCAATCGTCCCAAAACAATATGTACAAGGATATGATTCGACTTAGCAACCATGTAATCAATTAGAAAGTTAACTTAGGGTTTAACAAATAACAATAATGCACTAAAAATGAGCGCATACACGGAAGGCTAAGGCGATTTAGGTGTACATTTAAGTGGGGTGTAACAAATTCTTCCTTTAAGTAAAATGCTTAAAGTTAGAAACGAAAATATAGGCTCGGAGGGGTGTACTAGGGGTTTCGTGTACTAAAAATGAGTACAACGCTAAGGGTGTGGGAAAAATTAGTAGACTTAACTAGCCAAGTAATATGACTTAAATGGTCAAGCAATTATAATACGGGTTTAACACAAGGGTGATCCTAATGCCTCTTATCATGTAGTAAATCCTACTACACGAATGTAGTCTCACTAGCGGTCTCGGGATGCATCACTAACGCAAGTTCTAGAATCTACATGCTACCGGTACACTCATAAGCACTAATAATGAATGATTTTCCTATCAAATCAAAAGGCGAACCTCACATATTTGGGTGGAAATTTTTTTCTGAAAGTACGGTTATGTGCTAGTCATACAATCTCCTATCCATGAGACGCTTGCTATGGCTAAAGTTTCACTCCTAAATGTTGTAAAAAATTTTAAATTTGGCGCTAAAATTGCACTAACAAGTATTTCTCATAGTTTTATTACACATCTATGATCCGTCAAAAATCGTCCAACAGCATGAATATTTTCAGAAAAATAGTTTTCATCGTTAAACTTGCAAAAATCATAACTCCTTCGTTATAAGCTCGTTTTAATCCGTTCTTTTGCCGAAAGTTTCGTTTTTGAAAGTAGTTTCTAAATATTTGGTTAAAAATTACCCCTGAGTTCCTGAGTTTTCTGGGTTTGGCGTTTTGGGACAGTAGGTTTCTAGATAGGTTCTAAACTCACTTTTAATGTTCCAAACTAGTTCTAATCCAACCAAATCACTTTCAATCACCACAAATCTAGTCTATTCCTACCATACACCTTCTTAAGGTGTCATGGGTTCTTAAATAACATCATCCAAGTAGATCTACCAAGGGTTTCCATTTCTAGGGTTTCAAAGATATAAATATATAAAAATGAGTGGTATAAACTGACATATGCATGTAATCTTGTATAGAAATCATATGATCATGAAAATAACTTGAAGAAATTATGAAAAAGAGTTTGACAACTTACTTTGAAAGATTAGAGAGCTTGGATGAGTAAAACCTAATAAACCTTGAGTTTTTTATTTCAAAACTCAAACAAGGATCACCAAAGGAACTAGAAAATAGCTTGATCTTGGAAAATAAAGGAATTAGAAAATAGCTTGATCCTTATGGCACCGTCGAATTATCTCAAAATGATGGTCCGAATTTCAAAGTGAATGGACATCGATTAAAGAATTACTTTTGAGAGGACATACCATCCATGGTTGTCCCGGATCTCCAAACTTTCCCTAAGGATAATTGAATTCGGGGATCGAGTCAAGCTAGCGACTCGATGAACAAAAATAATAGCACAATACGGGTTTTCACCCGTATCTCTAATTTCTTTCTACTTTCTACCATCTAAGTGTGGGGGAATGGCCAACCCCCCGCTGTTTGAAAATGTATATATGTATATAAATTCCAAAAAAAAATGTGTGTATATGTAGAAATAAAGTGAAATATGGTGTTTCCATAGTTAGATTCGAATATTGGTTTCTTCCGTTCAAAGAGTCGGCATAATAGCCGAGACTTTGAATATTGAGGACAATATTCATTTCTAAGTGTGGGTGGGAAATTCTAGCGAATTTTATCACAATATATCTTCTGGTACCCCCGTTTTTGGCCAAAATTTTCAAAAAAATTTTCACTTTATTTCAAAAAATTTGTGGTTATCAGTCCGCCATTTCTAACCGACAAAGGGATTGGCTAATCCAGGAGCAAACGGCTCTTGGTAAAGATAACTCAAATCCGTTGACGGCTTGCAATTTTCCCAAAATTGTATGGTATCTCAGCTCGCCATATCCTAAAAAGTGAATGAGTTGGCTAGCCCACATGATTATGGCTTGTGGTAAAGGCAGTGGAAAAACCATAATTTGTAATCAGCTCACCAAGATGTCGACTGTGTCCATCAAGAGTTGGCTAGTCCAGGAGCAAATGACTCTTGGTAAAGACTAATCAAAACCGTTGAAAGCTGGTGGTTTGCTAAAAATCACATGGTTATCAAGTGGACCATAGTTCTTACTTGAATCGAAACACTTGGCTACTCCAGAAGTGATGGCTTTTGGTAAAGAGATTTCAAATCCATCAAGTTTTCTAAAAAGATTGCTAGGGACTAGCAATAGTTTAGTGTGGGGGATTGATGAGTGCTCAAACACTCATCATTTTTGTCGTATTTAAATTGCAAAACATACAAAAACAATCAAAAAGTTATCAAAATACTTAAATTATCCTAGAGATTGTGTTTTATGTGTTTTAAATGCAAAATGAGCAAAACCAAATGAAAAGCGTACAAAGTTTGCAATATTGGCAGTTTCAGTCCCCCGAGTCTCAAAACTTGTCAAAAATAGTCCCTATTCATTTATTTTGAAAGAAAAAGTCAACCCAAGCTTTTGAAAGTCAAATATCACAAAATATGATACTTGGGTCATAAGTTTCCAAATTTACATGTTTGGTCCCTGAGATTTCAAAAATGGCAGAAAAGGTCCCTGGGAATTTTGAAAAATGGAAAATGAGAAATTGGTTTTTGGATTTTGGAATTGTGGCATGATTGGTCCTTGGTAGCACTTTGGGAAATCTACAGCATCAGTCCCTAAGATTTTGCAAATTACAAAATTGGTCCTTGTGATACAATTAACCAAACGGACCCTTTTTATTATATAAACCAAACCAAATCAACCCAATCCAAACACAAGCCCAATCCCAACCACCCAAGCCCATCACCAACCAGGCCCACTCCCTTTTTGATATTACATAGGGTCAAACCCCAGTCAAACCACACCATCTTCCCCAACCGTTTCCCTGGTTTCCCTCCTCACTGTCTCCCCCCCTCCTCTCACCTTTTCACCAACATAGCTGATGCGTGGGAATCGTAACAGGCTTTACCTCTCGAGGGATCTCGAGAAGCTTACAACCCCCACCAGGCAGTGTACCTGATCGTTGTAGTATAGTATAGTGACAAGTACCGGGGGATTGATCGTTCAGCTTAGGAATAGTGTCGCTAGGATTAGAAAGCCTAATTACTAGTTCTAAAGGTGGGGGATGATTATTTTTGTGTTTTTATATTTTTTAGAAAGCAAATTAAAATCTCGGGTTTTGAAAGAGTGGGCGGAATTAGTTGCTATTCAACTAACCCAATACTAAGATGCAATCAAAATAAAATACTAGAAAAGAAAATAAACTAATTTATACTAAAGTTGTGAGCAGTAATTGGAGAAAATGTGTTTACTTAGATTTCACTACTCCCTAGATATCTTTTACACGTTAATTACTTGTTATAATTGCATGGATGACGGATTGTATTCCTTAATACCATTCATGGGGTGGGACACATAACTCCCCAATTCTATGAGCTCTTATCTCCTCCTACACCATGCCCAGCACAACTATAGGGATTGTAAATAGTGGCTCATGCATTAAATACAACCAATAAAGACCTAGTGCGCGTTGGTTCATGTTTCTTACGACATTCAAGCATGTTACCAATTGGAGATCTGCCAGTTTTCTTAAGCCTAACATATAAATCATTCATCCAAGACAAGAATAAACAAGTAATCAACATATAATCAATATCTAGGTTTCATTAGATCTAAGCAAACACAAAAGAGATCTAGCCTAGCATGATAGAATTAAGACAAGAACATGATATAGACAACCAACACATAGACATATTGATTGAATTAGAAGAACATTTATCTTGATTAATCATGCAAGGTATCAAGGGGTTGGAACCCTTGAAAAACCTGTAAAGTTACACCAAAATCGTACTTAGGGTTTCTCCCAAAACTTCTCTTTTTAAATGTGAAAAATTAGAAAACTATATATAGGAAAAGGGGTCTGACGGCGTCAAGACCAAATAGGTAACGCCGTCACCTCGCCGCCAAAACAATCCTCAGACTGCCTAGATCTACATTTGACGCCGTCAAGAACATTGCATTTCCCGGCCGTCACGACTTTAACTCTTGACGCCCTACCTTCATGACGCCGTCAAAACTCTTCTGGGTCGTCATGGACTTTTATTCTTGACGCCGTCAGGAAACTCCTCTTGACGCCGTCATGCACTGTTCCCAGCATGGAAAATTAAGACTTTGGCATTTTCTTCACTTTTATGCTCCAAAAACGTCCGTATTGCTTTCTTTTCCAGATTTCACTCCCAAAGTACCTAAAATCACAAAAGGAACGATTTAGGGCAATATTTGATCAAATAAATTCGAATTCGGGCTTAAATGACCCCCTAAAAACGGATCATTTTTCGCCTCATCATATACCCATACACTTGAGATTTGCTTGTCCTCAAGCAAATGCGCTTTTATTCTACTCAAAAGACAAGTTAGGGGTCATTTAACACTAATATAAAAGTAATTACAACAAATAATCGTTCCACTAAAGACCAATAGACAAGCACGGAGGTCATACACTAGCACCTCACAAATAGTGTTTAGATACTCACATCTCTCGGGTGTAATAAAGTGTAAATTACAATATGGAAACGGAAGATATCTCTCACTACCTGTCATAGCAGAATAGATTACCATAGGCTTGGGAAAGGATCAAACTTCCACCACATGGCGTAAGCACCTAGGATAAACTATCAAAGAGGTCTTTTAAAGGGTTGTAACGTTAGGTGTAGGGATATGAAATACACGGTTTTGTTGGATAAAGGAAGTTTTACTGGTGGCGAGTTAACAATCTTGGTCAATTACATGTACAATATGGCGTTGCTAAGCCAAGACTAGACTCGACTTAAGATAATAAATGAAAAATAACAAAAACATAAAATAAACATAGAATGAAAACGGGATGGTAGTCCGTATGTTTTTTCTCTTTTTCTTTTTCTATTTTTTTTCTTTTTTTTTTATTTTTTTTATTTTTTATACACTCTTACCCTACCATCCATAATAATACATCATAGGGGATGAGAATTCCCCTTACACTTGAATATTTACATACTTTACATTTAACTAATCTAATGACTCGAATTAAGAAAATCAAAACACTTGTAGCACTTTTAAGATTAACGTACGTATGGGGGTAATAATATGATGTTCTTCCCCATTACTCCATAAAATAAGTACTTACCCATGAGTCCCAATCGTCCCAAAACAATACGTACAAGGATATGACTCGACTTAGCAACCATGTAATCAATTAGATAGTTAACTTAGGGTTTAACAAATAACAATAATGCACTAAAAATGAGCGCATACACGGAAGGCTAAGGCAATTTGGTTGTACATTTAAGTGGGGTGTAACAAATTCTTCCTTTAAGTAAGATGCTTAAAGTTAGAAACGAAAAGATAGGCTCGGAGGGGTGTACTAGGGGTTTCGTGTACTAAAAATGAGTACAACGCTAAGGGTGTGGGAAAAATTAGTTGACTTAACTAGCCAAGTAATATGACTTAAATGGTCAAGTAATTATAATACAGGTTTAACACAAGGGTGATCCTAATGCCTCTTATCATGTAGTAAATCCTACTACACGAATGTAGTCTCACTAGCGGTCTCGGGATGCATCACTAACGCAAGTTCTAGAATCTAAATGCTACCGGTACACTCATAAGCACTAATAATGAATGATTTTCCTATCAAATCTAAAGGCGAACCTCACATTTTTGGGTGGAAAATTTTTCTGAATATACGGTTATGTGCTAGTCATACAATCTCCTATCCATGAGACGCTTGCTATGGCTAAAGTTTCACTCCTAAATGTTGTAAAAAATTTTAAATTTGGCGCTAAAATTGCACTAACAAGTATTTCTCATAGTTTTTTTACAGATCTACCATCAAACAAAACAAACTCAAGCGAAAGTGCATATGTAAGGTATCATCTTTTTACCCTCCCCTTACACTTAAGATGAACATTGTCCCCAATGTTCAAGTAAAGAATGTAAAAGTTAAAAAGTAAAAAGAATGAAATCAAATACTCCCCTGATTCGCTCGGTATGGATAATAGGATGGCCAGGTTAAATCTTCCTCCAAGAAAATGAACCATCAAAGCTTCCCTTCCAGAATATAAATCATCTTCTTGTCATACATAACCTGTAAAACCTAACAAAATAGACAAAACAACCTCGCGTAAAATCGGCGGCATCCTATATAAGTTTCTAAATCCTAGAAAACAAGATAAGATATAATGCTTGTGGAATGAAGTTTGCAGATCTCCTGGAGATTATAAAACTTAATAATTCACAAAAACCATAAGACTCCGTTAGAAAAACAAAACCGGTAAAATTTCCAGATTTTAACTCCTGACGCCGTCAAGAGTAAACCCCTGACGCCGTCAGAATGGACCTGCAGAAATTCTTATGTTAAGTTTCCGGAAAATTTCTGGAAAAACTTGGTCCTACTTCCTGGAAAATCCTGCAAAACTTCATTATGACTCAATACAAGCATTTGACTCTAACAAATACGAATATACATGCTCATTTAATATTGTGGAGAATCATGATCGGTTTGTTTCTTAAAAATATATTTGGAGTTTCCCCTTACACTTATCTTTTGCAAAAATACTTCTAGGTGGAGTTAAGACTAGGCCAAAACAACAAAGTAAAGTATTTCCACATTTTAGTTTAGAAACATGATCTACCAACAATAAAAATAAAGCATGCATACGGAAGTAAATAACAATCAAACAAATAAAATCACACAAAATATGGGTTGCCTCCCAAGAAGCGCTTTTCTTTATTTACGAGTCTTGTAGCTAGACTCAAGGTCATGGGTTACTACGTGACTTCATCATTGGTTCCATTCTCTGATTGCAAATATTCTTTGTAGAAATCAATCACCTTTTTCTCAACCGCCCCCATAATCTTTTGGGCAAATTCTTCATCGACTTTATACCTTGGTCTAAGGGCCAAGCAATCTTTGTAATAAAGACTCCTTTTTTCCATACGTAATCCATGCCCTTTTTCTTATCCTTCTCATCAATATCCTCAAAAGCACCAACGTTGTCCTTATCAAAACAAGATATAAAGCGAAATTCTTTCATCCTATTAGGCATCCTATAGGTGATACTATCGGTGTTACTTGCAAATCGGATCGTACCTTCTACCTCATCATATTCCAACTTAGATTTCTCAACAAATGGTTTGCCAAACACAACATTGGATAGTCGACAATCAATAACATTAGCAAGATCCTCCACAATCATAAAGTCGGTGACAAAAGTGCAACAAAGACATGTAAACCTTTAACTCTCCCGACAAAGTTACAAACTCCACCAGGGTATTTGGGATCCCTTCTAGGTTCAAGTCTTGTTTTCACTATATCATTATAAACCGTTGAGGACATAATGTTGATTGGAGATTTAAAGTCAATGTAAGCATTGCTAATGTGCCTATATCCAATCATACATGGTATCTTAGCATTCTTAGGATCGCCTCTCTTGATCTTAGGTTCAATTATGGTGAAAGGAGATCGCGGGCTATCGATAAGATTATTATAATATGCAATCTCCTCCTTAGTGGAGTATAGATTAAAGTAGTCATTAAGCTTCGGATCTATTTCCTCCTCTTCAAGTCTCTCAACAACATTCACAAAGTAATTAGGCCCTAGGTCCTTATTTGAATACAAGGCGGTTGCTAGGTCACTAAATGCATGTTCGAGTTCAACCTTAATCAACTTATTAAGCTCTCTAAGCTCCCTAATCCCACTCTCAATTTGTTCACGTAACACAGCCACTTCTCTAGGGGAAAGGGGTGGATTTGCGTTTTCCATAATGGTCAATGGAACAGTCAATGAGTTTAATTTACTAACAAAGGCACAAAGAAATAGATAGACTAAAGAAGACCTAAAAATAAAAAAAATAAAATCTTACTAGAAAGGAATCTAGCAAGTAGTCCTAATGATGAGTGCTCAAACACTCATCATTTTTGGTCTGATCTGAACTGCAAAACATACAAAAACACTCAGTAATGCATCAAAATACTGAAAATATTTCAAAATTGTGTTTTATATGTTTTAGATGCAAAATGAGCAAAAACAGATGAAAAACGTACAAAGTTTGCAAAATTGGCAGTTTCAGTCCCTCAACTTTCATAAAATTACAAATCTAGTCCCTGGATATTCAAAATATGGAAAATTATCACCAAAGGTCATTTTGTAATCATAAAATGTCATATTTAGTCCTTTGGTGAAAAATTGGAAAGTTTTGGAAATTTACGAAATTAGTCCCTGGAATTTCAGTATTTGGCAGAAAAGGTCCCTGATGGAATATTTTTGATAGAAAAATCACTTTTGGTCCCTAGAAAGTCAAACGTGTCAAAAATAGTCCTTGGAATGAAAGATTGGTGAAAATTGCAAGTTTAGTCCCTGGAATTTGGAAAATTACAAAATTGGTCCCCGGGTGTTTTATTTTAAAAAAATATAAATTTTGGTTCTCATAATATTCAAACTTGGCAATTTTTATCCTTATGATAACTTGGGATGTTTGTGTAAATCAGCCCCTCATCTTTTGGTAATTTACACACTTGGTCCTTATGTATTACTACTAAACCAAATTGGACCATTTTAATTATTTAAACCCAACAAAACAAATCCAATCCACAAGCATTTACCCAAGCCCACCAAAAATCCGGCCCACCCAACCTAAACTAATACCCCTGGTCAACACCCAGTCAAACCCCCAAACCCGTCCACTGTTCATCTTCCCTAACCTCCCATTAACATCCCTAATTACCTGGCTTTTGCCCACCTTCCCCCTCCTCCTTTTCCACTAAACCCTCACCTACACCCATACATCCCCCCTCCTCATTAAATGCTCCAACCAAACTCACCAAACCCCTCAAACTGCCAACATCCCATTTCCCGCCAAAAAACTTTAAACGGCTAGGATCATTTTTAGCCATCCAAAGGCTCAGAACAAAAGTGGGAATGAGAGAGAAGGATTCCAGGAGCTATAAAAGTCAAGCAAAATGAAGAAACAAGTAGTAGTTAGTGTAGTATAGTTTAGAAAAATTCGACATTAGTGTAATTTAGTTCATGGTTGTAACCTTTTGTTTAAGATAGTTGTAATAGTCAATTTCAGTGTAATTTTATCCTTTATTAATTATAAATTCAAGTTTCTTTAAGCAAAAATCAGATTTGGTAATTTTAGAAGTATAATTGAAAATTTGCTTTAAGCTTGTTCATTATTGTTGTTTGTTGGTTATTTCAGATCACACAAGTCTCAAATAAACTTTCAAAAGCTTTTTATCAATCAAAATCATCCTTAGCTATAAAATCTCAATAATACCAAAAATCAATAAAAATTAGTAAAAAAAATAAAAAATTCAGTCTGTGAAGAAGAGGAAGCAATGGAAGTGGTGGATTTTGGATTTCAAAGGTTGTAGTGTCTCATGGGAGACTATAGGTTGGTTCTTGGTTCCATGGTTCACTTGTTCTAAACATGGCTCAGTTGTAAGCCTTTTTCTCACATCTTGCTCTTTACTGATTCATGTGCCTAGAATCTACTCATCTTTGGTGTTTCATGCCTGTTCAGTACATATGAATTGATGGTTGTCTTTGTGTGCTTGTTTGTTCACTAGTTCTTTTTACCATTCATAATTGTTTTTTTTAACTGTCAAATAATCATCTTGGTGATTAATTTGTTCTGCTATGATTTGTAGTGTTTTTGTATTTGAATGTTCTTATTACTTCATTATATGACATTTGAAATTAGTTTTATGGAATAGATCTTTGGAATCTTTTGAAAATCTCATTTCAAGTTGATTAAAGGGGTGTTTGGCATTGTTAGTTTTAAAGTGTTGTGATTGTTGATTGTGGTCAAATTCTGTTTAGGCAACTCACTTAGGTCCTAAGTAACTTCAAACAAGCACTCCTTTGCTCATTTACATCACAAAAGTCAAAAATACCAAAGATTCCCCCCCAACTGACCACTGTTGGACAGTTGAGTCCTCAAACCACCCATTTTAGCTTATAAGTCATACTTTTAGCTTATGTTAGCTTTAGTACAGCTTATTATAACATATTGGGTAAGTTAAGATCACCACAAGTTCATAAAAGTCAACTGAGCTAGTTTTTAGAAAAAGTCAAATTGCACCAATTCAGATTTTTCCAAAACTTCAAGCATTTAATGTGATTTTTGTGTTATAGATTAGGAAGTGTAAATTGTTTCTATTATTTGTCTATCAGCTTAACTTTCATTTCCCATCTTCATTTTATTTTTGCTAATTTTGCCCTGGGCCCCACAGCTCTCAAAAGTGACTTGCAGGGGAGACAACTGCTCTGTCTCAGCAGCACCACCACCACCACCACCACTTGGTGGTGGTTTTCTGAGCAATCCAGTGGGCCCCAGGCCATGAGACTTGTACCTTTCAACCCCCCCCCCATGGTAGGCTTCACCAATTGACCTTTGGTTTGACCTGAATGTCAGTGGACCCCACCTAAATCAGGCCTTGAAATCTGTCCCAGTTCTGAGTTCCTAACACAAATCCAAGTGCTTATTTGATAGCTTATTGCTTATCTTGTGGGTATTTTTGGCTTATTTCTGCTTAAACATATCCATTTAAGTTATTTGGACAAGATTTACCCAGAGTGGGTCCCACTTAAGTTTGTTTTAGCTTATTTTGCATATTGGTCAACAATAGTCAATTGTCACAACTTATTGGCTTATTCTGGCTTATTTTTAATTTCCAAAAAGTTTGCTTTTACAAAAAGTATTTGTTTTTAAGTATTAAATAAGTTTGTAAAAGAAAATCCAAGAAAAACCAATTTAAAATTAAGTGATAGTTTCTATTTAATGTAATTTAATTTTAATTTTCGTTTTTAAATTTTTATTAAGTACTTGTCATTTTTATATTTTTATTAAATTACTATTATATTAAAGTATTTATAATAATTTTTTCAGAATTTTATTTTGTCCTTTAGTATTTATTAGAATTAATATTAGTTTTATTAATTATTAATTAATATTAAGTTTAAAATAGCATAATTAGTTTTTATTAATCAAAACTTAGTTTTTATATTTTTTATAGCTTTTATATGTTGTAAAATAGTTTTATAAATTTTATTAGAATTTTTACTGTTCATTTAGTATTTTTCTTAATTTAAAATAGTTAATTAGATAATTAGTAATTAATTAGTAATTAATTAATAGAAAATTCACAAAAAGACAAAAATACTTATTTTTATTTTTAAAACTTATTTTTAGTTATTTTATAATTTTAGAAATTTTATTTTCACCTTTTTAGTATTTAAATAATATTGTAGTGTATTTTAGTTATTTAAATATTATTAATAAGTATTAAATAGTTTTTAATTAATATTAAATAATCCAATAGTGTAAAAAGTAATTTTAATTTTCTAAAAAGTTTCTTTTATTATTAGGATTGTAAAAATGTGATTTTCACTTTTGTAAGTATTTTATTTCATTAAAACTCGCGTTTTATTTTGTACGTTTACGTTTTATTTAAACGTAACGTACGCGTTTTTAGGTTTAAATCGTTTCTGGTTTTTCCCACTTTCTTGTCTTATTAAAATAGCTTGTTTAAGCTATTTTCTAGTATATTCCTTAGTTCTAATCACTCAAAACCTTTTTCTCATCCAAATTCACCCGATCAAATAACCGTTTGTTTACAATTCACACCTCGTCGGGACATACGACCCGGGGAAACATTATACTTCCGCGGAGCATTGACTCTAGGCTGTTTGACCATCTTGACCACATCCGTGGTTGACTTTGGTTGACGGTTTAGCATCAATCAACTTTTGGCGCCGCTGCGGCTCCAAAAACTTGATGCGTGGGAATCGCAACAGGCTTTACCTCTCGAGGGATCTCGAGAAGCTTACAACCCCCACCAGGCAGTGTACCTGATCGTTGTAGTATAGTATAGTGACAAGTACCGGGGGATTGATCGTTCAGCTTAGGATTAGTGTCACTAGGATTAGAAAGCCTAATTACTAGTTCTAAAGGTGAGGGATGATTATTTTTGTGTTTTTATATTTTTTAGAAAGCAAATTAAAATCTCGGGTTTTGAAAGAGTGGGGGAAATTAGTTGCTATTCAACTAACTCAATACTAAGATGCAATCAAAATAAAATACTAGAAAAGAAAATAAACTAATTTATACTAAAGTTGTGAGCAGTAATTGGAAAAAATGTGTTTACTTAGATTTCACTACTCCCTAGATATCTTTTACACGTTAATTACTTGTTATAATTGCATGGATGACGGATTGTATTCCTTAATACCATTCATGGGGTGGCACACATAACTCCTCAATTCTATGAGCTCTTATCTCCTCCTACACCATGCCCATCACAACTATAGGGATTGTAAACAGTGGCTCATGCATTAGATACAACCAATAAAGACCTAGTGCGCGTTGGTTCATGTTTCTTAAGACGTTCAAGCATGTTACCAATTGGAGATCTGCCAGTTTTCTTAAGCATAACGTATAAATCATTCGTCCAAGACAAGAATAAACAAGTAATCAACATATAATCAATATCTAGGTTTCATTAGATCTAAGCAAACACAAAAGAGATCTAGCCTAGCATGATAGAATTAAGACAAGAACATGATATAGACAACCAACACATAGACATATTGATTGAATTTGAAGAACACTTATCTTGATTAATCATGCAAGGTATCAAGGGGTTGGAACCCTTGAAAAACCTGTAAAGTTACACCAAAATCTTACTTAGGGTTTCTCCCAAAACTTCTCTTTTTAAATGTGAAAAATTAGAAAACTATATATAGGAAAAGGGGTCTGACGGCGTCAAGACCAAATAGGTGACGCCGTCACCTCGCCGCCAAAACAATCCTCGGACTGCCTAGATCTACATTTGACGCCGTCAAGAACATTGCATTTCCAGGCCATCACGACTTTAACTCTTGACGCCCAACCTTCATGACGCCGTCAAAACTCTTCTGGGTCGTCATGGACTTTTACTCTTGACGCCGTCAGGAAACTCCTCTTGACGCCGTCATGCACTGTTCCCAGCATGGAAAATTAAGACTTTGGCGTTTTCTTCACTTTTATGCTCCAAAAACGTCCGTATTGCTTCCTTTTCCAGATTTCACTCCCAAAGTACCTAAAATCACAAAAGGAACGATTTACGGCAATATTTGATCAAATAAATTCGAATTCGGGCTTAAATGACCCCCTAAAAACGGATCATTTTTTGCCTCATCAATAGCCCCCCACAATTAATACTCTCATCAAACAAACAAACCCTCACCACCACAATAAATGCCTCACCCGTCCCACTCAGAATTGCCATATTAGTTTTTTTAGCGGGAAAATGCAATCAAAAGCTTGGATTCATCAAAGACTAATTGAAGGGTTGGGATTTGGTCTCTGGTCAACAAGGAACCTTGTGGGTCTCTCAAATAGCAAGTGGAACTCACATGGGAGGATATAGGGCTTGTTGTTGCCTCGTAGTATATATATCAGCTTATGTAAGCCTCAAAAGGCATGTAATATTGTAGTCTTAGTTTATTTTTAATGCTTAATCATCCTTTGTAATCTGTTTTAAATCAATGCAAGTATTATTTTAAGTTTAGTTCTCAATTCCAAATTTCAAGTTTTTATTTAAAAATTTCAATTATCTGTTTAAAGTTTATCAGTGATATTCAGTTGTTTGCATACACCTATAAACTCAGAGAGAAAGTTTTTAAAAGCTTTGTAAGCTTCTGTATGAATTAGAAACTCAGAATCAAAAGAAATAAAAAATATATATATAAAAAATAATATAAAATAAAAAAAATACAAAAAGAAGGAGGAAGAAGCATGGAGCACAGTACATTATGGATGGCTGTGGGTTAGGCACTTGTGGAAGTCATTAGGTTAGTAATTGGTCCTTGTTCTTTGGCTGCTAGGCTTGGAAAGCATTTGTAAGAATTTTGCTCCAAATATGTGTTTGTGCCTAAATGCTTATACTTATTGCTTGTTATTGTTTATTTTGCTTGATTATCACTGATTAGATAGGATTCAGTCATTAGATTGTGGTTTGGTTCTCTTTAAATCAAGTTTCATCACATACTGTGTTTACAAAGGGGTGTTTGGGTTAAGTACTGATCCATGTGTTATTGTTGTTATCTGGTTGTTGTAATGCTTTCAGTAGATTGTATCTGGTTTGCTTAGGTCTAGTGGATCATAAAATACACAGGTAACTCATCAAATAGTCAAAATCCATCTTAACTTGCATAACATAGGTTCACTGTTAGGTTCTTAGGATTAGCACCCATTTAAATTAGATCAAAAGTTGTTCCTCTTGTCTAAAATTATGTTTTTCTAGCTTAATATAACAATAGAAACCAGTAGTGATCATTAGAATTTCAGATAAGTCTACTTGCACCAATTTCTCAAAAAGTCAAAATACCTATTTGTGCAGAAAACTCAAAATGGTAAGATTTATTGTGATTTGTGTGTAAGGTTTCAAGCCCTGATCTTTTCATATGATATAATATGCCAGCTGAACTTTAGAATCATACCCTTAGCTTATTTTAGCAAATTTTTCTGTGGGACTTACATTAGCTTGAATATACCTGCAGGGGAAGCATCTCCCTTGTAACACAGTCCTTTCCAATTTTCATAAGCTTGTGTAATCCTTGATATTTGGTTATAGCTTTTGGCTTTTTTGGTTTTGTGTAGCTTGTCTGTCTATCTTATTATGCTTGCATGTGTTTTTCCATTTATTGCTTTTTATGACTGCTTATTGAGTTTAACATGTCTCACCAACTCAACTTCCTACACTGAGCCATCAGTGTAGGGGAGTCTTTTCATAAGCTCATCAGAAGCTCCTTATTGAGTTTTAGCTTGTGTACTTTAGCTTTTTGTGAAGCTGAGCTACCCTACTCAAAGTTCCATTTCATCTTTAGCCTTTTCAAGCTTGTTTACTAGGGCTGCAAGCAGTCCCTAGTTTGTCCCATTTGTTTGTTTGTATTTGATACTCAGTACATACCCAGGTCTTTCATAAGCATCTCACAAGCTCCATAGTGGGTCCCACCCTAAGGGATTTGGCTTTTTGGTAAGCCCTTCAGCTAATCTTGATACCTCAGTCCTTGATTTGAGCTTTTGAGGTTATTTCATAAGCTCAATTTGCCTCTTAACTTGACTGCAAGGGTGTTTGGTTCACTGTGTGGATCAAAGTGCTTATTAGCTTATAAAGGCTTATTCAGTGCTAAACCCTTGTTCCCTTTTACTCATTTCTTGTCACACTTGTTGTTTGCATCTTACTTTTCCATTGGTTCTAGTTAAGAAGCTTATGGCTTGACAGTTTGACCGAAGTCAACTGTCAAGGCATTAACCACTTAAAGTGCTTATTCACTTGGTCTCAACCGAACCTCCTTCATAAAAGTTGCTTAAAATTAGTTAATACTCAGTTGTGAGAAAGAAAATTCCAAAAAATCCAAATTTGATAGAAGTGATAGCTTCTATTTAAGCCAATTGGCTTATCACCTCAGCTTATTTATAAGCTAATCCCATGTTTATATTTTTCCTAGGCTTCTGGTATATAAAAATAATTTTTGTAATTTTCTCAGATTTTTCTTGCATCATTTAGTATTTTTCTTAATTTAAATTAGTTTTTAATAATTATTAAATAGTTAATAATTAATATTAATTAATTAAAAAATCAAAAAAATATAAATTTAATTTTAAAATTAGTTTTTAGTTATTTTTTATTTTTCCAAATTTTATTTTTAATTTTCTAGTGTAATTTCATAATTAATTAGAATTTAGGTTAATTTAAATAATTAAAAAGTAATTAATAATTAGTTAATAATTAGTAATAATTAATTAAAAAGTCTTAAAAATATATCTTCAGTTCTAAAATTAGTTTTATAGTATTTTAGGTTTTCCTAAGTTTAAATTTTATTTTTCTAGGTTAATTTTATAATTATTTGTATTTTAGGTTAATTTAATTAATTAAAATTAAATAGGAAATTAGTATTTAATTAATAGTAATTATAAAAATAGTGTAAAAATTAATTTTAATTTTCCAAAAATTTTCTTTAATCATTAGGTTTCTAAAAACACCATTTTTATACCAGTAGCCTTTTCAGATCACCTCACTCACTTTTATTTTACATACGTTTGTTCACGTTTTTAGCAAACGTACGGTTTTTAGGTTTTAGGTAATTTCTTCCCAATCTAAATTCCAGTAATTAATCACATAGCTTTCCTAAACTATTTCTGTTCTTAATTTCCAAATAATTCTCATAACCACCCTTTTCTGTGAATAATCACCCGATCACAATCACGCTCAGATACAATTCACACCTCGTCGGGGTATAACGACCTGGTAATTTCCTATATTACCCGGAGATTGACTCTAGGCTATTTGACTTTGTTGACCATTCCTTGGTCAATATAAGTTGACGGTTTAGGGCAAATCAGTTATATTAGTTAGTTAGTTTTAATCGGGTACCAGGTTTGCTAGAAATAAATTTTAACGAAGTTAACCGAGACGTAATAAAGTCATAAAAATGATAAAAATATGTTGGCGTTTGGATAATTATTGTTTATTTTCCACGAAAACCGTCGAAATTATAATAAACTTACGTTATTAATTATATAAATTTCCAAAATACCGGGTAAATGAATTTTATAATCTCTGTGATGTTGTAATAGGCTTAAAAATATATCGGGACCATTGTGGGGATTGTTAGATATGTTAGTCATATTTATTAATCGTATGTTAACGTTTATTTAAAAATAAATATAAGTAAAACGTTAAATATATCAAAAATATTAATTTGAATATTCTACGAGTGGTATAGTATGCAAATGCAATTATGATGATATGTAGACTATTTCTAGTCTGTATGAAATGTCCCTACTGATAATGCATGAATTCGCACCTAAACCAATTCGGTTACGCGAATTTAAATATCCGTAAACTAAATTTACGATGAAATGAGCAATGCACATGAATAGTGTTTTTCTTCTGGAAATGAATAGTGTTATGTGAATAGTAAATTTTTTGAACGCTTCTCGGAATATCAAATTGACCTAAAAAATGATGAATAGTAAAATGATGAATAGTGTTTTGATGAATAGTGATTCATGAATAGTAAATTGTCGAAGTTTGGAAAATGACCTGAAATGGTGAGTTGTGACAAAAACCTAGAAGAAATATGAAGAATTATAGGACTTCTCTAGCTAAAAGTGTTCCTAAGATGAAAGTAGAAGACCACATGAAGAACTATAAGTCTGAGTTGAACAAAAGGAATCATAATTCAAATCCTAATTCACTTTACAAAACATGTAATGAATGTTTAATTTCGAGTAATCATGATAAATGTGTTGAGAAATTTCTGAAGTCGTTCAACAAACCCCCAGTTAAGAAAGTTTGGAGAGCTAAACGAACTAAGCAAATTTGGAAAGCAACAGGAAAACTGTTTGTAAATGTTGGTTATCAATGGAAGCCCACTGGAAGGAAATTCACTTTAGGAGAACAGTGCCCTTTAACTAGGATGACTAAATCTAAAGTAGTGCTTATTAAGAAATGGAAGTCAATTGGTAGAACTTTCCCTTTAGAGGCCCAATGTCCTTTAACAAGGCCCATTGCATCGACTAGTGAAATTTCCACCATTGAAACGAATACACCTAAGGTCTTAGTTGCTCCAGAATTTGTTTGCACTAACCAACTGGAACCCAACTTAAATTGGGGATCCGAAACTCCAAATTCTCTTATTTCGTCTGTTTTCAAATGCAGGTCGTACAGATCATCCTTTGACATTTGGACTCAGGCTGCTTGATGAGGCGAAAAATGATCCGTTTTTAGGGGGTCATTTAAGCCCGAATCCGAATTTATTTGATCAAATATTGCCCTGGTGATTTTAGGTACTTTGGGAGTGAAATCTGGAAAAGGAAGCAATTCGGACGTTTTTGGAGCATAAAAGTGAAGAAAACGCCAAAGTCTGAATTTTCCATGCTGGGAACAGTGCATGACGGCGTCAAGGGTAGTTCCCTGACGGCGTCAAGAGTAAAATTCCATGACGACCTAGAAGAGTTTTGACGGCGTCATGAAGGTAGGGCGTCAAGAGTTAAAGTCATGACGGCCTGGAAATGTTTTGTACTTGACGGCGTCAAATGTAGATCTAGGCAGTCCGAGGATTGTTTTGGCGGCGAGGTGACGGCGTCACCTATTTGGTCTTGACGCCGTCAGACCCCTTTTTCTATATATAGTTTTCTAGTTTTTCACATAAAAAGAGAGAAGTTTTGGGAGAAACCCTAAGTACGATTTTGGTGTAACTTTACAGGTTTTTCAAGGGTTCCAACCCCTTGATACCTTGCATGATTAATCAAGATAAGTGTTCTTCTAATTCAATCAATATGTCTATGTGTTGGTTGTCTATATCATGTTCTTGTCTTAATTCTATCATGCTAGGCTAGATCTATCTTGTGTTTGCTTAGATCTAATGAAACCTAGATATTGATTATGTGTTGATTACTTGTTTATTCTTGTCTTGGATGAATGATTTATATGTTAGGCTTAAGAAAACTGGCAGATCTCCAATTGGTAACATGCTTGAACGTCTTAAGAAACATGAACCAACGCGCACTAGGTCTTTATTGGTTGTATTTAATACATGAGCCACTGTTTACAATCCCTATAGTTGTGTTGGGCATGGTGTAGGAGGAGATAAGAGCTCATAGAATTGGGGAGTTATGTGTGCCACCTCATGAATGGTATTAAGGAATACGATCCGTCATCCATATAATTATAACAAGTAATTAATGTGTAAAAGATATCTAGGGAGTCGTGAAATCTAAGTAAACACATTTTCTCCAATTACTGCTCACAATTTTAGTATAAATTAGTCTATTTTCATTTTTAGTATTTTAATTTTGATTGCATCTTAGTATTGGGTTAGTTGATTAGCAACTAATTCCGCCCAAATCCTTCAAACCCGAGATTTTAATTTGCTTTTCATAAAATATAAAAACACAAAAATAATCATCCCTCACCTTTAGAACTAGTATTTAGGCTTTCTAATCCTAGCGACACTATTCCTAAGCTGAACGATCAATCCCCCGGTACTTGTCACTATACTATACTACAACGATCAGGTACACTGCCTGGTAGGGGTTGTAAGCTTCTCGAGATCCCTCGAGAGGTAAAGCCTGTTGCGATTCCCACGCATCAAGTTTTTGGCGCCGCAGCCCGGGGAATAGTTATTGTCGAGGTTAAAATTTCTTTTTATTAGGTCTACTTGCTAGATTCCTTTCTAGTAAGATTTTATTTTTATTTTTAGGTTCTCTTTAGTCTATCTATTTCTTTGTGTCTTTGTTCGTAAACAGTTTCGATGGATAACAATAACATTGATCGTTTGATTCCTGTTATTCGTGTTTTTCGTCGTAGGATTTTCCAAATGCCAGCCCCACTCCCTCTAGTGGAGAATGAGAACCCACCTAACCTCTCACCCAACCACCACTTTGACAATAATTCTGAGCTAGAAGAGTCTGATCATGATGATGACCGTAGGGCTAGTCCTTTTTACTATTCAGACTCCGATGAGGATCTTGATGATGGTGACGTGATTAATGAGGATAGAATGGAAGAGGAAATAAACCCTCTTAGGTATGTCGACCCTAGAACTAGAATTGAGTGCAATACTTCGTTTAACATGCAATTCCCTTGTAAGATCGGATATAAGAGCTTTAACGCCTATCTCAACTCATCTCTTTCAATGAACATAATCTCACGTAATGAATACAATAAAATCATGGTAGATGAGTTAGAATACAAAGGAGAAAACATTATTGCTAAGGCAATACCATTGCATGTGTTTGTAGGAAGCTTGGTTTATCTTGTTGAGTTCATGGTTATGGAGAATCTAGGAGAGTTTATTGATAATAAGTTGACCCAAGTTATGTTTGGAAGACCTTTCAAACGGTTGACCAACCTTGATGAAAAACTCATAGAAGGGCTAATTACATTCTCGGATGGGGATGAAGATTTTGTCTATCAAATGCCCCGCGCACACCCTAGGTTCAAAGATTTTTCCATGGAAAAGTGTAGTAGGTATCCGCCCATGGAAATATTAAGTGAGAATGATAAGAGAAAAGGACTTAAGTACACGCATGAAAAGAATAAAAGATACTATCGCGGATGCTTAGAGTTAGGAGATGAATATAAGAAAGATGAGGCGACTATTAGATGGCTCACACTTGGTTATGTGAGCATAAGCGATACACGGTAACCCATGACCTTGAGTCTAGCTACAAGACTCGTAAATAAAGAAAAGCGCTTCTTGGGAGGCAACCCATGTTTTGTGTGATTTTATTTGTTTGTTTGTTATTTGCTTCCGTATGCATGCTTTATTTTTATTGTTGGTAGATCATGTTTCTAAACTAAATAGTGGAAATACTTTACTTTGTTGTTTTGGCCCAGTCTTAACTCCACCTAAAGGTATTTTTGCAAAAGATAAGTGTAAGGGGAAACCCCAAATATGTTTTTAAGAAACAAACCGATCATGATTCTCCACAATATTAAAGGAACATGTATATTCGTATTTGTTAGAGTCAAATGCTTGTATTGAGTCATAATGAAGTTTTGCAGGATTTTCCAGGAAGTAGGACCAAGTTTTTCCAGAAATTTTCTGGAAACTTAACATAAGAATTTCTGCAGGTCAATTCTGACGGCGTCAGGAGTTTACTCTTGACGGCGTCAGGAGTAAAAAATCTGGAAATTTTACCGGTTTTGTTTTTCTAACGGAGTCTTATGGTTTTTGTGAATTATTAAGTTTTATAATCTCCAGGAGATCTGCAAACTTCATTCCACAAGCATTATATCTTATCTTGTTTTCTAGGATTTAGTAACTTATATAGGATGCCGCCGATTTTACGCGAGGTTGTCTTGTCTATTTTGTCAGGTTTTACAGGTTATGTTTGACAAGAAGATGATTTATTTTTTTTTTGGAAGGGAAGCTTTGATTGTTCATTTTCTTGGAGAAAGATTTAACCTGGCCATCCTATTATCCATACCGAGCGAATCAGGGGAGTATTTGATTTCATTCTCTTTACTATTTCACTTTTACATTCTTTACTTGAACATTGGGGACAATGTTCATCTTAAGTGTAAGGGGAGGGTAAAAAGATGATACCTTACATATGCACTTTTGCTTGAGTTTGTTTTGTTTGATGGTAGATGTGTAATAAAACTATGAGAAATACTTGTTAGTGCAATTTTAACGCCAAATTTAAATTTTTTTACAATATTTAGGAGTGAAACTTTAGCCATAGCAAGCGTCTCATGGATAGGAGATTGTATGACTAGCACATAACCATATATTCAGAAAAATTTTCCACCCAAATATGTGAGGTTCGCCGTTAGATTTGATAGGAAAAGCATTCACTATTAGTGTTTATGAGTGTACCGGTAGCATTTAGATTCTAGAACTTGCGTTAGTGATGCATCCCGAGACCGCTAGTGAGACTACATTCGTGTGGTAGGATTTCCTATATGATAAGAGGCATTAGGATCACCCTTGTGTTAAACCCGTATTATAATTACTTGACCATTTAAGTCATATTACTTGGCTAGTTAAGTCAACTAATTTTTCCCACACCCTTAGCGTTGTACTCATTTTTAGTACACGAAACCCCTAGTACACCCCTCCGAGCCTATCTTTTCGTTTCTAACTTTAAGCATTTTACTTAAAGGAAGAATTTGTTACACCCCACTTAAATGTACAACCAAATCGCCTTAGCCTTCTGTGTATGCACTCATCTTTAGTGCATTATTGTTATTTGTTAAACCCTAAGTTAACTTTCTAATTGATTACATGGTTGCTAAGTCGAGTCATATCCTTGTACATATTGTTTTGGGACGATTGGGACTCATGGGTAAAGTACTTATTTATGGAGTAATGGGGAAGAACATCATATTATTACCCCCATATGTACGTTAATCTTAAAAGTGCTCCAAGTGTTTTGATTTTCTTAATTCGAGTCATTAGATTAGTTTAATGTAAAGTATGTAAGGATTCAAGTGTAAGGGGAATGTTCAACCCCTATGATGTATTATTTTGGATGGTAGGGTAAGAGTGTATGAAAAAAAAAAAAAAAAAAAAAAAAAAAAAAAAAAAAAACGGACTACCATCCCATTTCATTCTATGTTCATTTTATGTTTTTTGTTATTTATTAGCTTAAGTCGAGTCTAGTCTTGGCTTAGCAACGCCATATTGTACGTGTAATTAACCAAGATTGTTAACTCGCCACCAGTAAAACTTCCTTTATCCAACAAAACCGTGTATTTCATATCCCTACACCTAACGTTACAACCCTTTAAAAGACCTCTTTGATAGTTTATCCTAGGTGCTTACGCCATGTGGTGGAGGTTTGATCCTTTCCCAAGCCTATGGTAATCTATTTTGCTATGACAGGTAGTGAGAGATATCTTCCGTTTCCATATTGTAATTTACACTTTATTACACCCGAGAGATGTGAGTATCTAAACACTATTTGTGAGGTGCTTGTGTATGACCTCCGTGCTTGTCTATTGGTCTTTAGTGGAACGATTATTTGTTGTAATTACTTTTATATTAGTGTTAAATGACCCCTAACTTGTATTTTGAGTAGAATAAAAGCGCATTTGCTTGAGGACAAGCAAATCACAAGTGTAAGTGTATATGATGAGGCGAAAAATGATCCGTTTTTAGGGGGTCATTTAAGCCCGAATCCGAATTTATTTGATCAAATATTGCCCTAAATCGTTCATTTTGTGATTTTAGGTACTTTGGGAGTGAAATCTGGAAAAGAAAGCAATTCGGGCGTTTTTGGAGCATAAAAGTGAAGAAAACGCCAAAGTCTTAATTTTCCATGCTAGAAACAGTGCATGACGGCGTCAAGAGTAGTTTCCTGACGGCGTCAAGAGTAAAATTCCATGACGACCCAGAAGAGTTTTGACGGCGTCATGAAGGTAGGGCGTCAAGAGTTAAAGTCATGACGGCCTGGAAATGTTTTGTACTTGACGGCGTCAAATGTAGATCTAGGCAGTCCGAGGATTGTTTTGGCGGCGAGGTGACGGCGTCACCTATTTGGTCTTGACGCCGTCAGACCCCTTTTTCTATATATAGTTTTCTAGTTTTTCACATAAAAAGAGAGAAGTTTTGGGAGAAACCCTAAGTACGATTTTGGTGTAACTTTACAGGTTTTTCAAGGGTTCCAACCCCTTGATACCTTGCATGATTAATCAAGATAAGTGTTCTTCTAATTCAATCAATATGTCTATCTGTTGGTTGTCTATATCATGTTCTTGTCTTAATTCTATCATGCTAGGCTAGATCTATCTTGTGTTTGCTTAGATCTAATGAAACCTAGATATTGATTATGTGTTGATTACTTGTTTATTCTTGTCTTGGATGAATGGTTTATATGTTAGGCTTAAGAAAACTGCCAGATCTCCAATTGGTAACATGCTTGAACGTCTTAAGAAACATGAACCAACGCGCACTAGGTCTTTATTGGTTGTATTTAATGCATGAACCACTGTTTACAATCCCTATAGTTGTGCTGGGCATGGTGTAGGAGGAGATAAGAGCTCATAGAATTGGGGAGTTATGTGTGCCACCCCATGAATGGTATTAAGGAATACGATCCGTCATCCATGCAATTATAACAAGTAATTAACGTGTAAAAGATATCTAGGGAGTAGTGAAATCTAAGTAAACACATTTTCTCTAATTACTGCTCGCAACTTTAGTATAAATTAGTCTATTTTCATTTTTAGTATTTTATTTTTGATTGCATCTTAGTATTGGGTTAGTTGATTAGCAACTAATTCCGCCCAAATCCTTCAAACCCGAGATTTTAATTTGCTTTCCATAAAATATAAAAACACAAAAATAATCATCCCTCACCTTTAGAACTAGTATTTAGGCTTTCTAATCCTAGCGACACTATTCCTAAGCTGAACGATCAATCCCCCGGTACTTGTCACTATACTATACTACAACGATCAGGTACACTGCCTGGTGGGGGTTGTAAGCTTCTCGAGATCCCTCGAGAGGTAAAGCCTGTTGCGATTCCCACGCATCACTGCTCATAACATATGAATGAGGATCGCTCACATCTCAAGAATTTCAGGAATTAGTTTATCGGGACTGTTAAAATTAGGGAACGACCATTTTGGGGCAATTGTGCATTTTGGAGACTATGTATTTGGTGACAGTGTAAGGTATTATACGTCGAAGGACTTGGTCATAACTTGTTTTCTGATTGGTCAAGACTGTGATTATGATCTAGAAGTTGCTCTCAGTAAACATACATGCTTCGTCAGAGAATTGGATGGTGTTGATCTTCTTAAAGGTTCTCATGGCACCAATTTATATACCATCTCTATTGAAGTCATGATGCGGTCCTCTCCCATTTGCTTGTTGTCTAAAGACTCAAAGACCAAATCTTGGATATGCTATCGACGTTTAAATCACTTAAACTTCAGCACCATTAACGATCTGGCCCGCCGGGACCTTGTCAAAGGTTTACCAAGACTGAAATTCGAAAAATATCATCTTTGTTCGGCTTGTCAACTGGGCAAAAGCACGAAGCATAGACACAAACCCAAAACTGTCAATACCATCTTGGAAGTTCTTTGACTCCTCCTGAACTAACCAGTCAACCGGGTGTGGTCAATAGGTCAACCCAGGAGAAAGTGCAAGATAACCGGTGAAGAATAGGGTTTCCCCGGGTCGTTATGTCCCAGCGAGGCGTGCAAAGGTATTAAAAACGGATTTGTGATCGGGTGAATTGAATGAGGTTTAAAGAGAGATCTGGAATTTGTAAACTAAATAAGCAAATAACAATTCAATATAACTCAAATTAACAAACATGTAAATCACAGTTATGCTAAAACGTAATCTAAACTTAAAACGGGCCTAAAACTAAATGATTAAAGCAAAGATAATAATAACACTAGTAATAAGTAAATAATATAAAGTTAACGATAAAATATCACAACTAAAAATACCGACTTTATTTTTTTTTAAACTAACTAATGCAACCTAATAGTGAGCAAAGGGAAAGGCAAGACTAATATTAAACTAGAAAAATATCTAACGAATTCGATCTAAAAATTAATAACCAACTTTCAAATTTACCACAACAATCCAACCATGGATTTCTAAACTACGTAAAATAAAACTACTCTTAACATGGCAAAAACACAAACAATAGCAACAACAATAAGTAAGCTAGACATAATAGCGATATAAACATACTAAAACTAAAGAGATAAAAGGGTTGGAGATAACCAAATGAGATGAAAAGTATAAAGACGGTTAGATGAGACCCATTCCATAAGCTTTAAACCATCATTCATAAGCTCAATCATTAACCCAAAATTATCTCTCCGTTATCAATAAACCCCAACCGATATTTGCTCGGAACGAGATGTAGATAATATCTTCTAATCTCATCTCAACTCTCGTAAATTAACTTGTAAAAACAATAAATAAACTTTACAACTAAAATTGATTATTATTATTATTATTATTATTATTTTTTAAATATTAAATGGCTAGATCTAATTATTGAAGTAAATATCAGAACATAAAAAAGAAGAAAAATGTAAATATTTTTAAGGTTTGGACGGTAGAAAGCTTTGAACAAAAATGCTAAATTGTAGACAAGCAATTGACATTCTCAAAACTAGATTAAATAAAGATTTATAAAATAAGAGCATGATTAATTAAGTAAAATAAAAATGAAACAAGAATACTTGAAAGAAAAGTAAACATTAAAGTGACATTCGAAATCAATTGCGGAAAAGAAACTGCTCAAACAAAGAACAAAACCAGAGCGTACAAATCGAAACGTAGCACTATTTAATACTATAAAATTTGAATAACAACTTAAGAAATGCTAAAAATAAAATGTGCAATGGATAGAAAATGTAAATGATGGCTCGTAAAGGGGATTACCCCAAGGGGGTGTCGGCTGCTTCTCTACCTCCGTAGTTTTATTTATTTATTTTTTTTCATATTTTTTTTCTTAAATTTTTAGCAAATGAAAATCAAACAAGTTAAGAACTACAACTTTAATAAAAGAAAATTTGATCTAGTAAGACTTTTAAAAGCAAAATAAAAGAGATTTAAGATAAGTAGTAAAAGCCTAAAACTTTTTAGCATAAAACATTAAACTAAAAGATTTGTACAAGAGAAGTGATTAAAGATGATAAATGTAAACATTAAGCGGCTAAAACGAGTTTAACTAAAACATTAATGTAAAAGCCTAAGTTTAACAAAACATAAATATAAATTAGTAGTGATTAAAAGCTTACCTTAAACGAAACTAATGCAAAGTTCAAAATAATCAAACTAATAACTATATAAGAATATATAAAATACAGTGACAAAGAAGGAAAATATATTGAGTGTTCTCAAATGTTGTCCAAAAAATTCATTTTATAGACCACTTACCCTATTGTCTCTAAATTCCACCCGTTAGATTTTGCTTCTTGATGCTTCCTTCTTGCACGTGGTATCATCTCTTACTAAAAACACTAGGCGTAGAGAACAAGCTAGGAAATATAAGCTACTTCAACAGTATCTTCGTGGGTCCTAAAGTTGGGGTCTTCACGTGGGATTTGGTTGACATCTTTTTATTTTCATTCTTTTGTTTTCATACTTTGTCTGCAAGTTTTATCATTTTGCCACATGAATTTCCCATATCATTTGTTGTCTTAGCATTAGAGTAGATAGCAGGTGGCACCCATTTCATCAATATAATTTCTTTGCTTCATTTATTCTTCATGATGGGCTGGTCTTTCAAATACTGAGTGGGCTTTCCATCATTTTATTAATTTGGGCTTCACTATCTTTCTTGGTGCTTCAAAATTCTTTGAGCTTAATTCTTTTAATAGCATATTCAATTTGGGTTTCGTTCGGACCTCGTTTAAGCTTTCAAAATTCCGTCTCATGCCTCGATGCTCCAAGTAAAATTATCGCTTGTCTCATAATTTCGTGCTCTTTCCAATGGAGTGCTCGAGTAACGACCATTTTTTACCTTTTTTTTTTTTTTTTTTTTTTTTTTTTTTTTTTTTTTGGTCCACTTTTCAAAATATTCGTACCTGCACAATTACAAACACAAAAATACAATATCTTTGGCAATTATGGTTAGTTTGTGGTCGTTTTCGCAGTCTAAATGGGTATAAAATGATGAGTATTTACACACTCATCAATCCCCCATACTAAACTATTGCTAGTCCCTAGCAATAACTGTTTTGAAAACTTGATGGATTTTAAACTCTTTACCAAAAGCCATCACTTCTGGAGTAGCCAGATGTAAGAACTGTGGTCCACCTGATAACCGTGTGATTTTGAGCAAACCACCAGCTGTCAACGGATTTGATTAGTCTTTACCGAAAGCCGTTTGCTTCTGGACTAGCCAACTCTTGATGGAATAGGTCAACATCTTGGTGAGCTGATTACCAATTATGGATTTTCCACTGCCTTTACCACAAGTCATAATCTTGCGGGCTAGCCAACTCATTCGCGTTTTAGGATATGGAGAGTTGAGGTACCATACAATTTTGGGCAAATTGCAAGCCATAAACGGATTTGATATATCTTTACCAAGAGCCGTTTGCTCCTGGATTAGCCAATCCCTTTCTCGGTTAGACATGGCGGACTGATAATCACAAAAATTTTGAAGCACAACTGAAAAATTTTTGAAATTTTGGCCAAAACGGGGGTACTAGATAGTAAAATGTGATAAAATTCGCTAGAATACCCCCCACACTTAGACTGAATATTGTCCTCAATATTCAAAGTCCCGGCTATTATGCCGACATTTTGAACGTAAAAGGGCAGTATTACAAGCTAAGCGTGGAAACACCATTTTGTATTTTCACTTCATAAGTAACCATAGCATGGGTGACTCCCCCACACTTAGAGTGAAAACCCTATAAGCGTGCTACTGTTTTTGTTTACCGAGTCGCTAGCTTGACTCGACCCCGAATTCATTTGTCCTTGAGGAAGCATGATGTGGAAGAAACAATCTCCATCGGACTTTCATTCAAGATGTTTGGACAAACATTTGAAGCACGTGAAAGTTCCACACCGATGAGATATAATCCCGGCTTAAGATAGTAAAAACTATAAGCGGTGATGCCGGGGTCAAAGATAATGTCTTCATTCCCGAAGGAGTGAAGAATTGGAGAAGTCACCCTGTAGGTGAAGAAGGGAAGAAAGATCTTGATGACAATCAAGATCGACTCATCATCATCAGAAAGATAATTTATGATTGGTGTATCATGAATCTCATCATTTAGGCTCGTATGATCTAGACATATGGGTGGGAGGGTTGGGATTTTGATATCAATCAAATTCTCAAGGTTGAGAATATTTCCCTCCGAAGCATAAAGATCATCTTTGTCCAGATCAAAGTAAAAGTTATCATACTCCGGTGGAGATATGATATGAGTGAATTCACCGGAGAACTCTTCAAAGGTGAATAAATCATATTCGGGGAGAGAAATTTGAGAATGAGAAGTGGTACTGCCACTAATCTTCTCTCCCATATGATCAAAGGTAAAGGCTTCAAACTCCGGAATAGGATCATCGGAGAAAATGTCACTATCCTTTATAGGGATAGGAGATGAAATAGGTTTCATATTGAAAGCCTCGATTTTAGAAATGAGGAGATCGACATTCAATAATGTTGCACGAAGTGCTTCATCCTTGATTTCAGTGTCAATCTCATCATTCTCTTCTTCTAAGCTAACTAGCTTAGAAGGTAATTCTTCCATAAAAACGATGTCTCCACAAGATAACGAGTCGTCATCAGTAGAATCGGAGAACATCTCAACATGATCAGTTAGGAAGAATAGAGGAGGAGAAATATCACACAAATGATCAAGAGTTCCCTCTGACTCTCTTGGGATTGGGACAAGGTCCTCAACACTAGACTTTATGAATTCGTCCGATTCCTTATCAGGAACAGTGTCAAGATGCTCGTTCCCCATGCTCAGAGAGTGAGTGGGAACCTCGGGTGTGATAAGAGTGGGTTGAGATGAAATCTCAACTGATGGAATCTCATCTGATGAACCTGATGAATCTTTATAAAATCCAAGGATATCAAGTGTATCCTCATCATCACTGTCATCAGGAATGAAACGGAATCGAGAGCTAAATCTGGCTGCCTTTTCTTTTGCTATTGATTCCCTAATAGATCTTTCATAAGCATCTTGGGAATTTATTTTAGCAGCTTGTTCGTCAGCTAACAATTCTTCCATTGATTTTTGTTTTGGATTATCTGGGGTATGTGTGATTCCTCTCAAATCTTTCACTAAATCCAAAAGATCAAGGAGAAGACTTTGAGGAATTGGTGGAGATGGAGGTTCGTCATAATACGATGTGTCAAAATTGTCACAAGGATATGGATTCCTTGTTTGACAATCGGAATTGAAGTGCGGACCTCCACAGTAATCACAACAGTAAAACTGATGTGGCTGTGAGTCGTATGTGCTAAAGTTATAATCGTTATCAGGAAACTGCTCATAGACAAGTGTGTTTCCTGATTGACAATCAGAACTGTAGTGTGAACCACCACAGTACTCAAAACAGTAAAACTGCTGAGACTGATGGTGTGGTAACTGATGGAATGAATCAGTCGTGTCATGGTAGGAATAGGGATTCTGGTTATAGACAGACCCGTTTCCTGACACTACCGTACCACAACCGGGGCAATTGCCACCATTATGAGGATTACCACACCATTGGCAAACCAGAAAGTGTGGATGAGACATAGAAAGAATCAAATGTGTATAGAGGGGTAGGGATGAAGAATCAAAAGGGTAGGAGGGTGAAGATGAATATTTTTGGGTTTTTAGAAATACATTTTGTACAAATGAGAAGGAAAATCTTTTTGTGTTTTTTGTGTTCATTGAAAACTGAGTTTAAAATATTTTCGTGAACGGTTTTGTTTTGATAATAGGAAAATATGAACAAAGAATGGATAAATGTACAATGGAACGAACTCCAAAATCACTAATCAGAAAAAAACCGTTTAGATACGCACACAACCTCTCCGGCAGCGGCGCCAAAAATTGACTCCTCCTGAACTAACCAGTCAACCGGGTGCGGTCAATAGGTCAACCCAGGAGAAAGTGCAAGATAACCGGTGAAGAATAGGGTTTCCCCGGGTCGTTATGTCCCAGCGAGGCGTGCAAAGGTATTAAAAACGGATTTGTGATCGGGTGAATTGAATGAGGTTTAAAGAGAGATCTGGAATTTGTAAACTAAATAAGCAAATAACAATTCAATATAACTCAAATTAACAAACACGTAAATCACAGTTATGCTAAAACGTAATCTAAACTTAAAACGGGCCTAAAACTAAATGATTAAATCAAAGATAATAATAACACTAGTAATAAGTAAATAATATAAAGTTAACGATAAAATATCACAACTAAAAATACCGACTTTATTTTTTTTTAAACTAACTAATGCAACCTAATAGTGAGCTAATGGAAAGGCAAGACTAATATTAAACTAGAAAAATATCTAACGAATTCGATCTAAAAATTAATAACCAACTTTCAAATTTACCACAACAATCCAACCATGGATTTCTAAACTACGTAAAATAAAACTACTCTTAACATGGCAAAAACACAAACAATAGCAACAACAATAAGTAAGCTAGACATAATAGCGATATAAACATACTAAAACTAAAGAGATAAAAGGGTTGGAGATAACAAAATGAGATGAAAAGTATAAAGACGGTTAGATGAGACCCATTCCATAAGCTTTAAACCATCATTCATAAGCTCAATCATTAACCCAAAATTATCTCTCCGTTATCAATAAACCCCAACCGATATTTGCTCGGAACGAGATGTAGATAATATCTTCTAATCTCATCTCAACTCTCGTAAATTAACTTGTAAAAACAATAAATAAACTTTACAACTAAAATTGATTATTATTAATATATATTTTTTTTTTAATATTAAATGGCTAGATCTAATTATTGAAGTAAATATCAGAACATAAAAAAGAAGAAAAATGTAAATATTTTTAAGGTTTGGACGGTAGAAAGCTTTGAACAAAAATGCTAAATTGTAGACAAGCATTCTCAAAACTAGATTAAATAAAGATTTATAAAATAAGAGCATGATTAATTAAGTAAAATAAAAATGAAACAAGAATACTTGAAAGAAAAGTAAACATTAAAGTGACATTCGAAATCAATTGCGGAAAGAAACTGCTCAAACAAAGAACAAAACCAGAGCGTACAAATCGAAACGTAGCACTATTTAATACTATAAAATTTGAATAACAACTTAAGAAATGCTAAAAATAAAATGTGCAATGGATAGAAAATGTAAATGATGGCTCGTAAAGGGGATTACCCCAAGGGGGTGTCGGCTGCTTCTCTACCTCCGTAGTTTTATTTATTTATTTTTTTCATTTTTTTTTTCTTAAATTTTTAGCAAATGAAAATCAAACAAGTTAAGAACTACAACTTTAATAAAAGAAAATTTGATCTAGTAAGACTTTTAAAAGCAAAATAAAAGAGATTTAAGATAAGTAGTAAAAGCCTAAAACTTTTTAGCATAAAACATTAAACTAAAAGATTTGTACAAGAGAAGTGATTAAAGATGATAAATGTAAACATTAAGCGGCTAAAACGAGTTTAACTAAAACATTAATGTAAAAGCCTAAGTTTAACAAAACATAAATATAAATTAATAGTGATTAAAAGCTTACCTTAAACGAAACTAATGCAAAGTTCAAAATAATCAAACTAATAACTATATAAGAATATATAAAATACAGTGACAAAGAAGGAAAATATATTGAGTGTTCTCAAATGTTGTCCAAAAAATTCATTTTATAGACCACTTACCCTATTGTCTCTAAATTCCACCCGTTAGATTTTGCTTCTTGATGCTTCCTTCTTGCACGTGGTATCATCTCTTACTAAAAACACTAGGCGTAGAGAACAAGCTAGGAAATATAAGCTACTTCAACAGTATCTTCGTGGGTCCTGAAGTTGGGGTCTTCACGTGGGATTTGGTTGACATCTTTTTATTTTCATTCTTTTGTTTTCATACTTTGTCTGCAAGTTTTATCATTTTGCCACATGAATTTCCCATATCATTTGTTGTCTTAGCAATAGAGTAGATAGCTGGTGGCACCCATTTCATCAATATAATTTCTTTGCTTCATTTATTCTTCATGATGGGCTGGTCTTTCAAATACTGAGTGGGCTTTCCATCATTTTATTAATTTGGGCTTCACTATCTTTCTTGGTGCTTCAAAATTCTTTGAGCTTAATTCTTTTAAGGGCATGTTTGGTAGAGGGAGTTGAGCTCAAAGAAATGGAAATGAATCCATTTCCTTTGTTTGGTACACTTGAGATAAAAAAAGTGGAGATTTGTAATTCTCTAGATATGGATCCTTTGTATTTTTATTTCCACTACTAATGGGTTGGAAATTGAATTCTCCGTGCTTTTTGAACTCAATTTTAGTCGGTCTAAAAAAAGTATTGGTAGGTATATATTAATATGTCACGTGCTTGTCACACATTTTCACACAAAACTTGAAACACTACCCTCTTGGGGATTTTGGCGATCTTCTTCCTGTTTTCCAGCGAGCCTCCTCCGACGAGCCTTCAACAGGTTAATTTTCTTCCCCACCTCCTCCTCTTCGTCAGTGACTCAGTGTTCATAGCTTAATTTTATGTCACTAAAATTTCCCCCAAATAGACAAAAAAATATATATATAAAAAAATCCAGTATTTTTTATGCACGCCAAGTGTTTGTAAAAATGCTTAAACGAAAACCACACTTCAGATATGTATTTCCAGTTTGAAAATCGTTAATATATGTGTTTGCAATTGTAAATTTGGTGATTGAGTACACATTGTTCATCATTCTTTGCTCGTATCCAGTTGTCATGTGGTTTTACCCAATGTTGATTAACCTTCTGAATATCACAAATCAGTTCCTTCGTTTAATATTCACGTATCGACTTGTTTACAATCACGTTTGCTTTTTACAAATTTCATCTCATTTTGGTTTGGTTGCCCTGACTGAATTTGATGTTTGGTAATATATTCTACCTTTTTTATTTCTATCTTATTTGTTACCAAACACAAAAAATAAATTCTTAGCTGATTTCTGGGTAAATTCTCTGTTGCTACCAAACACTGAAATTATTATTCAATTTCCTTGATAATTCATTTCCAGGAATTCCATTTCTGAGCTTCATTTCATTTCTCTGAATTTCACCCTACCAAACGTGCCCTAATAGCATATTCAATTTGGGTTTCGTTCGGACCTCGTTTAAGCTTTCAAAATTCCGTCTCATGCCTCGATGCTCCAAGTAAAATTATCACTTGTCTCATAATTTCGTGCTCTTTCCAATGGAGTGCTCGAGTAATGACCATTTTTTTTTTCTTCTTTTTTTTTGGTCCACTTTTCAAAATATTCGTACCTGCACAATTACAAACACAAAAATACAATATCTTTGGCAATTATTGTTAGTTTGTGGTCGTTTTCGCAGTCTAAATGGGTATAAAATGATGAGTATTTACACACTCATCATTCTTCATACCCTTTTCATGGATCTATGTGGACCAATGAAAATGCAAAGTATAAATGGGAAGAAATATGTTCTTGTGATAGTCGATGACTATTCTCGGTTTACATGGGTGAAGTTTTTGAGAACCAAGGACTTGACTCCAGAGGTTATCATCAAACTCATTAAACAGCTGCAAGTATGACTCAACAAAATCGTCAGAATCATCTGCACACATAACGGAAATAATTTTGTTAACAAACGACTCGTTCAATTTTATGAAAGTATTGGCATCACCCACCTGACCATGCTAATATTTTCCAAGGCACCGATGTTCCTCTGGGCGGAAGCAATTGTGTGGAAAACTAGAAGGGGGTTGAATAGTTTTACGTTCTTTTTAAATTTATTACCAAAATATTTTGTAGCTTATAAAACTTTCGATTCGATCTCAAGTGAGTTCAAGTAACAACCAATATAAGCAAGTCTAATCTAATAATGAATGTATTAAAATAGAATGAAGAAAAGATGGAGTTAGAAAGATCAAACCACAACACGCGAATTTATAGTGGTTCGGCTACAAGGACACCTTCCTTGCCCTACTCCACTCCCCGAGTACCACACTCGATAGTTTTCTTCACTATGTCAACAAACTCCTTATGGTGGAGAAACCTTACACACCTTGGCTTACACGAGTTAACGACACTAAGCTAAATGTCGAGTTCTAATCGTAGCTAGAACCAATCTCACAACTTCTTCAAGACTTCACACCTTCTTCACACCTTCACAACTTCTTCAAGACTTCACACCTTGTCAACTTCACACCTTCTTCTATGCACAACTAAATCACAACTACTACACTACTTTACAACACACCTAGTTTCTACAATCAACAAATTCTCACAACACCTTTACAAATATCTAACACTACTACAATATGAAAATAGCTAATCACAACACTACTACAATTAAATGGATGTAGAGGAGTGTTCTTCTTCTTGCACTTGAGTGGATGAACCTTTGGATCACTTGTAAACAAAGACTTATGAATTATATGATCAAAGGATTTTTGATATAGAAATGGAGGTTGAATCAGAAAGTTTTTAGTGCAAAAAGGTGAGAAAAATATGTGAAATGATCCAGTATTTAAAGGGCCAGAAAATATTGTTCTGGAGTGTGTCGGTCCCCTTAATTAGTGGGCGGTCCCCTTAATGATTAAGGGGGCCGCCTAGTAAAATTAAGGGGGCCGCCCTACTGAACGTTGGAAAAGTTTTTCTGGATAAAATTTGCCCTTTTTGGTTGGAAATTTGAAATCATATCTTTGAAGTTTAATATAACAATACCAAAAATGATTTACAAATATATATATAAAATGTTAAAATCATTTTATAAAATGTTATGTCTTAAGACAAGGTTTCCTTTGATCATGTAATGCATAAGATGCTTAGTTTATGCATACCTTAAGTGATATAAGATGTAGAGGTAAATATTTGTTACTAAATACTTGTTTACGTCTTAATCTTGACTTAATTTGATTTGAGTTTTATGATTATCAAAACATAGGTTTATTGAGAAATATTAATAACGTTTTTAAACATTATTTATATCAACAATCTCCCCTTTTTTGATGATTACAAAACTTAAACTCATTAACTCGAAGATTAGTTTTTAAACAAGTATTTTAGTGAGTTTATATTTACTTCTCCCCCTTTTCGTAGAATCAAAAAGGTTATGCCGACAATTTTCAAACGTGAAAATTTGACGGGAAGATATCTCCCCCTTGATGTGTACTCCCCCTCATTTGGGGGCACCAAGAGAACGAGCTATGGAATGCTTTGCAAATCAAAAATATTAGAAGCACAAGTATATACATGCAAATATATATAAGGTGATAAGAATATAAGTAAGCATGTTGGAAAAGAAGCATTCATATTAAGACAATAGTTGTGTCAAGACACAACAATACAAGTAGCAATAATGAAGATTACAAAAGGATAGCTATTACATAAACTAACAACTAGAAGAATATTTCATCATGCAAAGAGTACATGGGCTTCATAGAGCTTGCAAGCAAAAGGGTGGTAAAGGCTTTATTTATTAAGCATATCATATGCTTAATTTGGAGAGCATGATGGTGATGGTGGAGGAATGGGTGAGAATTATGGTGGAGGAATAATTGGAGAGGATGGTTGAGTTGGTGGTGGTGGTGGGTTGGTAAGCAAATGTTCAATATATGAAAATATATATTGAATTTCATCTCTAAGACCAAAGATTACGGTTCGGTTGTGGATGCAACAAAGACAAGTATCCCCATGGGATTCAAGTAACCTCCAAGGCACGGGTTTGACAAAGAATGGTGGTGTAATTGGTGGAGATGAGCATCAAGTGGTGTTATTGGTGAGAGTGAGATGGTAAGATGGGTGGAGATAGGTTCTTCTGTAGGATGTGGTGATGATACTTGTGGTGACAAGTGTGAATTGATGTAGTCATTGATTGATGAGGTTGAGGGTATGGAGGATGAGGAAGTTCCATGAGTGGAAGGTGTTTTGGATGGTGCATTAGGTGCACTTGGAGATGAGCATTTAGGTGGAGGTGATGGATTTTTGTTGTCTTCATTTGTTAAGTCAATGAAGAGTTGTTTTGGAGGGATGATAACAATCTTTTGTTTCTTGGAGGCTTTGGAGTTTGAGGTGCTTGGCGGAGTCATGATGATTTAGATGATGAATGATGAGATGAAGAATGGTGATTATGGAGGGAATTTATAGTATGGAAATGGTTGATTTAGGTATGTATTTAAAATGGTTGAATGAGATTCTAAAATTAGTTGGGTTAAAATGGGAAATGGCAGCTGATACTAGAGAAAGGGTTCACAAGATGCAAAAGAAAACAGTAAACCCAGTTCTAGATGGCCGGTCCCCTTAATTGTATGCCGGCCCCCTTAATAATTAAGGGGACCGCCTAGGAAATTAAGGGGGCCGCCCATCTGGTGTTTTCCCAGACGACCAGAAACCCAAAATTTGCAGAAATGGGTGATTTTTCAAGTGTGTATTTCCAGCAAGCTCTATTTGAAGTATATATTCTAGGAATGATGATATATATATATATATATATATATATATATATATATATATATATATATATATATATATATATATATATATATATATATATATAAATTATGCATGCAAACAAACATATTATATTCCACTTTTAAAAGAAACATAGCATAGCATAAAATATGATGAAGATAGTAGCATGATAATAGTTAAAGTCTAAGCATCATCCAAGAAGTAAACAAGAGATAACATAAGTATTTTCGAATAAATCGGACAAATAACAAGTCATACAAATGTCTAGTAGAGAATAATAATAATAAGTAGCAATACATCAACATCATCTACTTCTTCTTCTTCCCCATCATCTTTCTAAACATCTTTCCAACGGATTTGAATCCTCCTCGAATTTCTTCGTGCATTTGTTGTTGATGGTTGATAATGGACGTTTTACGAGTGAAGAGAATTTCATCGGTACGTTCATGAGGAAGAGGAACTTGATACTCGGTATCGTCAATATCATAAAGATTATCAACAAAGGTCGTGGGGGATGGAGTACTAACACGTGAGGTGTTTTCCTCCTCATCATCATCATCGTCACGATGAGATGTAGACCCACGAGGCCTAGAATACAAAGGAACACGAGATTTTCCTTTGTCACTATGAGAACGACAAGTACAAACAAGAGTGAGTTGGTTCAAAGTAGGAAGGATTTGCACGTAGTAATCTCTTTGAAGATGTGGGTAATGTTCCATGACATAACGATAAAGTTGTGTAAGGAACATACCGTAAGGAAGATTGGCATTTGGGGTGTTTTTGGCGGACATGATTCGATGAACAAAAAGATAAGCCAAATTGTAGTTCTCTTCAGCAACTACACAATATAACATGTGGGCAATGCTTGCCGTGACATGATCACGGTGACCACCAGTACCAAACGCATTCTCGAGAATGAGTTCTTCCCACTTTTTCATATCGTGGCTTAGCTCTTTGAGGAGGATTTGATTTGCATGAATATCAACATTCTTTGACTTGATTACTCGACTAGTCGTACGCCGTTCTAGTTCAAGCAATCGATGAATGTCTTCAGGACTAGGAATCTCATAATAGTATGGGCCATCCTGAGGACGATTTCTTTCAAGAGAGGAAAGATCCCATTCATTTGAGAATACGGCTTGGCCGTTGTATGGGATTCTAAGAATTTGTCCAAATTGAGCAAGAGTAAGAGTGATGAATTGATTTTGAATCATGAAGGAAATAAGGAGATGACCATAGGGATCGGTTTGCACCGTCACTTGGCTATAGAAGTCGAGGATAAAATGAGGAATGATTGGTTCGTTATTTGGTAGAGACATTCAAAACGAATATTGGAGAACATTCGTTCGGTTTGATCAGAGTCATAGAAAGATGGATTGAAAATTCTTCCTTCGTGAATGTTTCTATTTTCAATGGGACAATAGAAACATGAAACTGAAGGAGACATGCCGGGAGTAGAAGAAACATTTGGAATGTATTGTTTGGTTTTGGAGACATCACCAACCGTGGTCTTAGGCATTTTCACCTAAACAATATAACAACAAAAATAAAATTAATACAAAAACAACTATCATGCATATGTTTTATATATATATATATATATATATATATATATATATATATATATATATATATATATATATATATATATATATATATATGCAATATATGTGGAACGAAATTCTACTTCGACCAAAAAAAATATGCTATGAAGTAGTTTCACAATGTTCCTTGTGTTTTGATTTTAAACTCGTTTAGAATATATGATGTCAAAGAGTATGATATCATAATTCATTTCGAAGTAAGGCTAGATATATATTAGATTATATATCTTGCTCTTTCATAAGAGTTTGACTTAGCATAAACATGTTTAAAAGGTTAAAATGTGAATTTTGGTTTTCAAAATATCTTTTTCAAGATAAACCAAACGCTCCCTTAACTAGATTAAAATAACCTAAAATATTAATATATATATATATATATATATATATATATATATATATATATATATATATATATATATATATATATATATATATATATATATATATATATTGATTATATATCTTGATGACATCTATTGATTCTAATAGTTTTAACAAATTTTATGAGCTAATTTTAAGTTTCAAATAACTACATATAATTATAATTTGTTCATGAACCAAACGCCCATGTTGTCTTCATGAACCATTTTATAACGAATTGAGAAATATGTATTGATTGTTTACAACATTGAACTAATATAATGTATTAAGTTTTAACTAGTTTTTAAGAGTAATGTCAACAGTGTGCCTTTTGAAAAATGAAATTCAACAAGGGTTTATGGGCGATTAAAGATTTTGACAAATTGATGTGTTATACTAAGTTTGAGTTGCAATACATCATTCTAATCCTATGGGAAGCATTTGGTTGTTCAATTCCTAGCTTCTATTTCACTAAAATTCGAATTAAAATAAATTTTAATAAAATACCTAATTATTGATTAGACACCAAATTGAATGAAATGTATGTTGGAAAACTTACAAAAGATGTTGTTATATGTTTGGTTAGCATTTGCCCCTTGCGAAACAACCCAGGATTGGTGATTTGGTGAAGGATTTTGATGGTTTTGGTTGTTTTGGTTCGTACTCAGCAGAGGTGAGGGAGGGAATAATGAACAAATGGAGTATTTGGCAAAAGATTTAAGGTGGAAAACGGATTAGGAAGTATCAAATGGCCGGCCCCCTTAAACATTAAGGGGACCGCCCTCGATAACAAGCCGGTCCCCTTAATTATTAAGGGGGCCGCCCTTTGAATTTTTGAATTTTCACGGTATTAGTTTCTGGAACAAATATATTTATATGTATATAATTAGATTTATAATATATCAAAAATACGCAGGCATTTATTGGCACGATGATAAAATACTTAACAATTTTTAATTACCGTTTCGATAATTAAAAATGTACCTTTGACAATTTTAGATAAAATGATCAAAGTGTTAAGTTGATGAGGGGTTTGAGGTGTGTTCGGGAATATGTGAATATGTGTATATATGTATGTATATATATATATATATATATATATATATATATATATATATATATATATATATATGTATATATATATATATGTATATATATATATATATATGTATATATATATATATATGTATATATATATATATATATATATATATATATATATATATATATATATATATATATATATATATATATATATATATATATATAAGTTTAAATGTGAGTGAATGATGTGTTGATAGGTGAGGTTTGAGAGATGATAACGGAGATAGAATATAGTCGGCGAAAGGAGTATGTTTCATCCATAGTGTTCACATGCGAAGGCGTTCTTACATGATAATAGTCCACTTGACTCATATCCCTTCATCATCATGAGTCTTCTAAAAGTGGACATAATAGAATTTCGCGAGGGGGAAGGAAAGGGTTCGATAACGAACAATTTCCTGGAGTTCTAGTAAGTCAACTAATGACGTATATAGGTTATGTGCAAGTATGTATATATATATATATATATATATATATATATATATATATATATATATATATATATATATATATATATATATATATATATGATCGAACAAATAGAGAAAAATAGCAAGCTATATCTATACAAACAACGTAATCAAACAAAGCATATTTATCTAAGCATGGCAATGAGTTGTGAAAGAATGGCGTACCCGGTGGTCTTCAAAAAAAAATCTTCAAAATCATCAAGATGACATATAGACTTTGAAAAAGTCTACGTTGAGAAAAACTTCAAGATTGCCTCAAGGAATGTTCATCTAGCTATTCGGTCCCCATTGCCTCTTTGGTCCAAAGTTGTTTGGTCCAAACATGTTTAACATTTGACTAGGATGCATGAAAGGTGGTAGTATACCCCAAGGATTGTAGCTTTGTTGGTAGTTCCACATTTGATTACTATTGTTATTATAGTTTTGCCGACCTAGGATGAGGATTATTTGGTTTTCTAGGTGGGGGAGTTTTAGATCTTGTCTTAGGTTTAGAAGATCCTACTTCGTTTTTTAAAGACGGTTTATAAAAAGCTTTTACTTCTTCATTGTTGGCAAGAGGTATTTTTCTATCATTAATAACTATATACTTAGGATTAAATTTTAGAGGTTTTTGTTCATTAAGTTCATTTTCGAATTTGACATTTTTAATCTCGCTTGTTGAAGCTTCATTTGAGTTAAATCCTAAAACGGTTTTATCTCCGGATACTCTTTGAATACTTATTATTTTACTAAGTGAGTGACTACTATTTTCAAATTTATCAAGTTTGAGAATTTCTTCCCTAAGTATTTCGTTTTCACCTTTAAGCTCTTGACATGATTTACATTTTTCAAAAATTTCTTTACCTTTTTCAAGTTGATGTATTTTAATTTTTAGTTCTAGTACTTCATTTTCCAATTGATTGTTTATGTATTTTAGTGACTTGTTTTTGGCCATTACTAGTTGTCCTAATTTGCATAGTCTATTATATTCATTATCTAGGTCTTTTTCATCTAATGATAAACTTTCATCACTAAAATATTCGGTTTCGGAACGTACCTCATTTGATGTCTTCGCCATAAGACACTTCTCTTCCTTTGTCATTTCTTTCTCATCTTCATCGCTATCACTCCAAGCTCTTCCAACAAATGCTCTTTGATTTTAATCTCTTGTCATCATTGGACATTTTTCAATAGAGTCCTGATTGGCATGCCTAATTGGCATGCCTAAAAGCATGCCTAAATTGAGGTGTCATCTTCTGATTGGTGACATCAGGGGGCCCCACTTCTTTACATTTTATCTTTCCTCATATCCACTCTTCATTTTGCCACTTGTCTTCATCCTCTTGTTAGGCATACTTTTAGGCATACAAATTAGGTCTCTAAATCATTTTCTTTTTCAATAAGGTGATTTGGATCACCACACTTGAAACATTTCCTTTCATTCTTGTTGTTCTTGTCATCCTTACTCTTTTGAAAAGTTTTCTTTTCATCATGTGGTTGTCTTGCGAATCTTCCTCGCCTTTTGAAGAATTTCTTGAAATCTCTTACGGCCATGGCGTATTCTTCGTCATCACTTTCGGAAGATGAGCTATCTTCGATACTAGATTCCTTTCTAGCTTTCAAGGCGATTGACTTGCTTTGCTCTCGTTTTCCTTTGACCATTTCGGAATCCTTCTTTATAATTGCTTCGTAGACTTTTAAATTTCCAATTAATTCATCAAGTTGCAATGTTGACAAATTCTTTGATTCTTCAATAGCCGTCACTTTAGCTCGCCATTTTGGGTGAAGAGTCCTAAGAAACTTCCTAACAAAATTCTTACTAGAAAAATTCTCATCAAGTGCTTTTAAACTTGTGATGATGGTGTTAAATCTAGCAAAAGCATTATCAACTGATTCCTCTTCCGGAATCGTGAATTGCTCATATTGTTGAACAAGTAGATCTATCTTATTATCTTTGACTTGACTAGTACCTTGGTGAGTTACTAGTAAAGAGTTCCAAATTTCTTTTGCGGTTTCACACATAAAGATCCTTTCGTACTCTTTACGTGGTAGCGCATTAAAAATAACCATTTTTGCTTCATTATTTTTAGCAAGTTTTCTTTTTAAATCATCATTTTGTTTTTCAAAAGGTACGATTTCATCTTTCTTTGTTTCGGGGTTATTTTGAATAGGTAAAAAATCACCATTAGTAATAACATGCCAAAGATCTAGATCTTTTGACTTCACATAAGTTTCGAATCGATTTTTCCAGTATAAAAATCCATCACTTTCAAATAGTGGTGGTCTTTGCATAGATTGTCCTTCTAAATATTTTTCGGATTCCATAGATCGTTACAAGTTTTAAAATACAATATATTTAAAGATCTCGCTAGACGTGGCTCCTGATACCAATTGTGGAAAACTACTACAATTAAATGGATGTAGAGGAGTGTTCTTCTTCTTGCACTTGAGTGGATGAAGCTTTGGATCACTTGGAAACAAAGACTTATGAATTATATGATCAAAGGATTTTTGATATAGAAATGGAGGTTGAATCAGAAAGTTTTTAGTGCAAAAATGTGAGAAAAATATGTGGAATAACCCAGTATTTAAAGGGCCAGAAAATACTGTTCTGGAGTGTGCCGGTCACCTTAATTAGTGGGCGGTCCCCTTAATGATTAAGGGGGCCGCCTAGTAAAATTAAGGGGGCCGCCCTACTGAACGTTGAAAAAGTTTTTCTGGATAAAATTTGCCCTTTTTGGTTGGAAATTTGAAATCATATCTTTGTAGTTTAATATAACAATATCAAAAATGATTTACAAATATATATAAAATGTTAAAATCATTTTATAAAATGTTATGTCTTAAGACAAGGTTTCCTTTGATCATGTAATGCATAGGATGCTTAGTTTATGCATACCTTAAGTGATATAAGATGTAGAGGTAAATATTTGTTACTAAATACTTGTTTACGTCTTAATCTTGACTAAATTTGATTTCAGTTTTGTGATTATCAAAACATAGGTTTATTGAGAAATATTACTAACGTTTTTAAATATTATTTATATCAACAAATTGCTATAGCTTGTTACACCAAAAACCGATACTTGATACATACTCTTCACAACAAAACTCCATATATGCTGATACATGGCAAGAAACTGGATCTCTCCTTTCTATGTGTGTTTGGTGCTTTATGCTACCCCACAGATGACAGTTAAGATGTAGGAAAATTAAAAGCTAAAGCTGATATTGTATTCTTCGTTGGTTATGCTCCAAGATCGTAAGGGATACCGAATCTACAACAAACAAACCTGATAAATCTTGAAAACCATTCACGTCACATTCATTGAGCTGACTGAGCATATGGCTCCTGTACACATCAGTGAAGGACCCGCGTCTAAACTTTTGTCTCTTGAACCAATCAGTTCAGGTCTTGTACAGAATCCCACTCCGGCAAGTACCTTTTGTACCACCTACAAATGAGCATTTGAAGATCTTGTTGACCCAATGTTTGATGAATACTTTGAGACACCTACTAATGATACACCGACACCAACAGCTGCTGCTGCTCCGGTTCTGTACAACTCAAATTGTCCATTAGTGTCTACTTGAAGTGATCAAGATGCTCCATCTCTGTACATCTAGGTACTGCAGTCGACAATTCTTTTGAAGTGAATTCATGTGCTCCTCTTGAAGATGCTCTGTTCGAAAACATGTTTGCTCGTGAATATTTTTTTGAGGCATCTTCTTCAAAAGATCTTAACACGGCTACATCAGTTCCCTACCCTCTACCACATGAACATCTCTTAAAATGGACAAATGATCATCCAATTGAGAACATTATTAGGAACCCTTCTCAAAAAGTGTCCACACGAAGGCAACTTACCACCTATGCCTTCTGGTGCTTTTATAATTCCGTACTATCCAAAGTCGAACCCAAAGATTTCAAGACTGCTATCTCTATAGACTGTTGGGTTAATGTGATGCAAGAAGAAATTCACGAGTTCGATTGACCTAAAGTATGGGAATTGGTACTACCTCTAGACTGTGCAATGATTATTGATCTTAAGTGGATCTTCAAAGTGAAACTTGATGAGCATGATGTCATTCTGAAAACAAGGCAAGGCTTGTTGCTAAGGGATATCGTCTAAAGGAAGGCATTGATTTTGAGGAATCTTTCGCTCCAGTTGTTCGTATTGAAGCTATCAGAATATTTCTTGCCAATGCGACAAGTCAGAACTTGATAGTCTATCAAATGGATGTGAAAATTGCATCTCTAAATGGCGAGCTGAATGAAATTGTTTATGTCAGTCAACCTGAAGGATTTGTGGATCTTAATCGTCCTACCCATGTCTATCGTCTGAAAAGGGCTCTCTATGATCTAAAGCAGGCACCTAGGGCGTGGTTTGATACACTGTCAATGTTTCTCCTGGAAATCGAATTCTACAAAGGTGTGGTGGAACAAGTTGAGAAAGGGGTAGTGGAACTTTACTTCGTGAGGACAGAATTTCAGCTGGCATATTTCTTCACTAAGGCTCTCTCAAGTGAACGGTATCAATTCATTCTCCAGTGCCTTGGAATGAAGAGTCATACGCCAGAATCACTCACACGTCTTAAAGAAGAGAATGAGGAGTGATGGATTTACTTTACATATCCTTTGTACATAGGTTAAGCCAAAAAGAAAATAGTAAAATATAAAACCTACAAAAACCATAAAAATATGAAAAATCATTAAAATCCAAAACTATTCTTCTCACGACATATCTCTTGTGTAATAAATATTATGTACGTTTCTAGAAATTTCATTCAATTTTGACACTAAAACATACATATGCTTGAGCAAGAGTTTTTCTTTTTAATTTCAAATAATGCTTTTCTAAAACCATGTCATTGTGAGCCATGTTGATATTGAAACGGGAGACACCGATCCAGTCTCCAACTACCAAATATTGCAATTATCGAGTCTAGAGCCACAACACATATCATAAAATCTCAATAGGAACACTTGATACTTTTGCACTGGTGATTCATTATCAAGGACACCAATTGCACATTTGAGAGTCCTACGTAGATCGTAGCAATCTATCAAAACATTCGTGAGAGAAATTACTAATGTAATTATCAGTGATTGAATGGAAATTCCTGCCAGGATCAACATCAAACAGCCCTGAAAGCAGGTCACTTAGGTAATTCCTATTAGATTACGCTTAGTGGTCGTGGTGGTTACAAACGGTCTACAGCCGTGGAGTGATCTCCAGCGACTCACCCAATCGTTGATCTACTTAGGTAGATCTTGTAAATCATCTCGGGGGTTGCCGATTGGGAACGGTCTTGGTAAAGGTTAGAAGGAGTCTTCACACTATGCTGTTGACGATCTCTAATTCCAAACCTGTAAGTACCGGATGATTTATTGCTAACTGTTTACTTGCAGGAATATCTGACGATTGCTGCGGATTGCTGAAAAGATGCCGATCCATCACCCCTTGCTCACACTTTATCATCTATGTCAAAGAAATCATGAGAACTTAAAGGCCTTCATCCAAAGCTTCTGCTACTCTGATGCTGAAAACATGATCCAAGAAAACTGTGAGCACACCGGTTCAATGATCACAACTATACATGGAGACGATGATGCTAAAGATGACTTGAAGATGAAAGTTGGATGATGACCTCAATGAATTCTCAAAGATCATCCAAGACCTATGAACAGTCATCAAAAGATCACTGCTTGAAGAACAAAGATAAATAACTTTGAAGAATCAAAATCTATGAGCTAGGATATTATTCATGTAATAGAATGCTAATATTCAAAGCATATTTTCTGGGGTGACCTCCCTTAGGGGGAGATTGTTAGGAATATAAATATTCAAGTAAAAGACTCGGTCACCCCAAGTATAGATTAGCATCAAGTAGCTCGTAGATGTGTCAATATTTAGTTAGTTAGTAGATTAGTTAACATAGTATTTGTGGAGTCGGGTCGAGTCTTTACCTATTGTCAGCTCGCTCCACATCCCGTTTAAGGGGCGTACTGTTTGTAACTATAAATACCCCTCTCCCACCAAGGGAGAGGGTTGGACCATTCACTAGTTTAATCATATGACATTTACTTTATCTCTCTAAAGGCTCCCATTCTCTCTCTCTCTCTCTCTCTTAATTTCTTATACCAATTCGAACCATAACCACATTTCCATACGTGTTTATAATTATGAGTATCCTACAATGGCTTATAAAGACATATTCAAGCTAAAGACAATGTCTTCACCAAATTACAAGGCAATGTCAAGACGCAAGCTACACCAAAGGCATGCTTTGTCTTCGCTACGTTTTTGTAATTTTATTTGCTTTCGGATTTAATTTGTCATCATCAAAAGGGGGAGATTGTTGAAGCAACATTATCGAGATATCCTAATATTTTAATGATTACTAATAAACCTTTGAAACACATAAAATAACAAACGTTAGCCAAAATTCACCAACTCACATGTCTGCTCCTGACGCGCTGCCCACACATCAACGTGTAGGCGACGCGCCAGGCTTCTGTGAATGTCGGGACAAATTTTTAAAGTCAGATTTCCCCTTACCCGACAAATGTGGATCTTTCAATTCAGGTATGAATATGTTATGTGCTTAATTGAGAACACTTAAAACGAGTTTTAGGATTAGAGAGATCCAACTTTTAAAATACCTGTTTTCGGGAAAATGCCAACTCATGTTTTCTAACTCTCGCCTCTAGCCAAGGCCTTTCTAAACCTAGGGAGCTTATATATTTCACGTAAGATCAAGTGAAAGCATTCATATGCTCATAACCCGTGCTTACATTTTCTCTAATCACGTAACAGGTTTCCTCCCTTATTGGTCAAACTAAGTCAAGGGTCTCTTTGCGTAAATGCATCCTTTCCCACATGGGATATGCTTTACAACAAGTTTGTTAGTTGAGTACGTCGAGTCGTGGAAATTCACGAGTTATGAGATTATGGATTTTCGACGTTGAGTTACTTGAGATTATAAGTAACCTTTGATTTTCTCAACTTATAATCATAATTTTCTAAAATCTTTTCTTTCTTAATGACAATTTGATTACTTCTTAATCACTCCTCTAATTACCTTTATATAAGATAAAACCTCCAAACCTCTCATAATCTTATTCCCAACATCTTCTTAATATTCCCTTACACCTCTCTACTTTTGTCTCACATACTCCCACACAATATTCCCTTTTACAATATTCCCTTCCACTTTACATCTTTCCCATATATTCTCTTATATACACACACACACTTTTATATACACACATACACCTTTACATTCAAAATATACACACTTCACTCACATACCCTTCTTCACACACACAAGGCTCCCCATCATATCAGTCTTACATATTCCTTATATTCTTACACACATCATATCCATCCAACATATTCCTTACACTTCCAACAACTTTATTTTCAAAATACACATACTACTCACAACCATCTCATTCTCTACACACACTAGGCTCTCCATCACATCCCATTCTTACATATTCCCTTACACACATCTTTTCACTCTTACACAATCCAACTCATACCTTATATTCCTTACACTCTCTACATCCTAACCATCCATTTCAAACAAATACATCTCAACCATCCATTTAACTTTCTTCCCCAAGAAATGGAATATCCTTTAGCATATTCTTCTCTTATCCCAACCATGGTTCACTTTTAACCCAACCATGGTTTGTTCTCTACACACACCTCTCTAACCCGACCTTGGTTACTCCTAACTTACCCATGGTTCATTATTAACCTAACCTCACTCACTCTTCCTTATGGAGGAATATCCCATGGCATTCTCTCCTCTCTATTATGCCATGTGAGGAATACCACCCCTACCCAATTACCCTTTCTACCTTTCTAAACTTGGTAATTGGTTTTTCATAAACATTTCATAAAATATTTTACAAATTGGCTATTTGAGTTGGTAAACCTTAGATTGATTAACGTTAAGGTTTAAATGTATGAAGTACAATTGAGGGTTTAGCAAGGTTAGGTATTTATTAGGCCAAACACCCAAGTTGGGAATAATGTTACAGAGGTCCTGGAGCGCTGCCCGCGCGTTAACGCGTGGGCGATGCGCTAGTCTCGGTAAATTTTTCCTAAGTTGGGTCTTTGCCTATAAATACCCCACCTTGGCTCTTGTATTCCTCACCCATTTCCATTATTCTTTCTCTCTACATTCTTTCTCAGTAATCCTCTAATTCTATCTTGTGTTCTTAGTTTATCACACTAACATCTTTGAAAGAACACATCTCTCCAAGGGAAGAATCACAAGAACCTTACCCACTCTTGTGATTGAGTCGAGGGTTTTCTTGTCTATACCCTTTCTACTATAATCGAGTCTCTAGGTTAGGTTAGGGTTTGGTTGAATAAACAAACACTCATTCTTTCTATTTGTTTGTAAGGGAAGTTTTGTGTCTTGGTGACCAAGCCTAGATCATTGTGGATCTAGTTGGGGTTTGATACTTCCGGTAGGAAGTCTTGGTAGTGGTCTTTGTGACCCTTAGGTGAAGTCGAATCGCGGGATTCTTTTAGGTGGTTTCCTAGGGTGGAATACCGTTGGTGAGTAGCTCCTTCTTTGTGAGCATCAACATTAGGGAATATCGGTGGAGTGAAGTTTGTAACGCTTTGTAGTCCACCGAAAGGATCATACTAGTGGAATAGTATCGTGTCGTGGATTCACAACTCGACGTACGGATTGTATAAACCCTCCAAATCCCGAACTAGTATATCGTGGTGTCATTTACTAGCTTTATATAATTCGGATTGTGCTTGTGTTAGTGGTCGTTATTGTCTAGACCACTTGGTTCTTCTTCTTGGCTTACAGTATTTAAACATTTAAAAAGCCGAAGAAACCGTATTCACCTCCCCTCTCTACGGTTCTACAGTGAGCTTTATTTGTTGTTTTAGCCGACACAACCTAAAATACACTAATCAAAATGATTTGTTAAATAAATTAAACCCGAGAAAACTATGCGTGTGAATACTCAAATTTATTGAAAAAAATATTTCGGACTCAATGGCGCAAGTCCCATAAATTAAAACGAAATTTTGATACACTCAAGGGCCCACAATAGTTTTTAATAAAAGATTACCAAACTGACAAGTTCTACCCCGCCCAAAAGTTTCACCACCGCCCCTTGTGGTTTCTTTTCATCCACTTTCAACCCCTCCTCACTACATATATATACCCATTAGGGTTTCCCCTTCTACTAATAAACCCCCACTGGAAAATACTATTCTGGCGATGTCACCACCTCCGATGAGAAATTTCGGCCACCCTAAAAATCAACCTGTCGCATAGATCTTCTTCCCCTCTTTATTTTGGGAGCTCGTGGAGGCACAAGGAGCACGTCTGGTACGTTTTTGAAACCACACCGCTGCTACCGCCACTTCACCACCACACGCCGCCACCCTCTCTCACCTCTCTCTCTCTCTCTCTCTCTCTCTCTCTCTCTCTCTCTCTCTCTCTCTCTCTCTCTCTCTCTCTTGGTAAGTCCACGCGCCACCACTTCCTTTATTTCTTCACTTTTAATAAAACCCTAAACTAATAAATTTGCTAAAAATGATTTTTTTTTTTATAAAAACTTAACTAAAACAAATGTTTTATAAATAAAAACATGTGGATCTATTGTTTTGTCACTCATACCGCCGTGACTCGCTCCGAGTTGTGTGATTCGTCCGAGTCAACTCACGAGTTATGTTGACTCGAACCCGTTTCTTGTTTATTTATTGTTTTTTATTTATATTTCGGCTTATATTTATTGTTGTGTTGATTTTATTTTGAGTTTGGTATGATTTAGTTTGTGGTTGTGGTTAGCCGAAGGGTACATAGGTTCGAACAGGGTGAGCCATGACTCAAGGGACTCATGGCCTAGCGTTGATTTGGTTTAAATTATTATGTGGTCGAGTTGGTTTTAGCCGTGGGGTTGGATTGATTGTTTTGAGGCCGAGTTTGAATGTAGCCGTGATGGTTAATTGTTTTGTAGTCGAAAATATTAAGCCGTGGCGTGTTTGGATTATTGTTGATGTCGTGGCGATTACTGTTGGCCGTGATTATGTATTTGACTAGTTGGTGTGAGCCGTGACTCACGGGGAGTCGCGGCCACAAGTTTTGGTAACCAAGGCGTATAGCCGAAGTCGTATTGTTGTGAAAATAAATTTTTGGTAAAATATTATTGAGGTTGGTTAATGATAAGGAGAAATTTGTTACGCTTTTAGGGGGTCATTTAAGCCCTAAATTGTGTTTTTATGATAAAATATTACCTCAAATCGTTTCTTTTGTCAATTTAGGTACTTTGGAGAAGAATTGTGGAAAATGGAGAATTTTGGACGTTTTTGGAGCATAAAGTGAAGAAAACGACAAAGTCAAGAATCCATGCTGGAAACAGTACCTGACGACGTCAAGTGTCACAAGGTGACGCCGTCATATAAAGATGAAGAGTTGGATAATTGCTTTACACTTGACTCGCCTGAAAGAAAATTGGAAGATTACACATGATGGCGTCACGTTATAAAACTCCAAGGCCGTCACGTGTTACCATAAAGAGAGATGCTCCAAGGCAATCCGAGAATATGTACGACGGCGACTTCACGGCGTCACGACCTAAAAGGTGACCCGTCAACTTGTATATTCTATATATATTTTTGGATTTTTCATTCATTAAAAGAGGAACTTTTGTGCAACAAACCCTAGACTATTTTACAGCTTTTGTAAGGGTTTCAAACCCCTTCTTTCATCCATATTTAATTGAAGACAAGTTATCCATTAATCATTCAATATATCTATGGGTTGTTTGATTATCTTGCATGTTTTTCTTTCTATAAACATGCTAGCTTAGGTTTATTTGTGTTTGCTTAGATCTAATGAAACATAGTTATTGATTATTGATTGTTGGTTTGTCATTGATTGTTGTGGGTGATTGATTTTAGCGTTAGGCTTAAGAAAACTGGCTAATCTCCTATACAGTAACTTGCTTGAACGTCTTAAGAAACGTAATTGGATGTGCATGATTTTTAGGTTTAGATTTATAGGTTAAGTGTATTCCGAAGAAATACTCGTGAAAGTTTTTCCCCGGGTCGTGTCCCAACGAAGTGCGAATTGAATTCGTGGTTCAGTTTATGATTTGTGAAGTGAATGAGGATAAAAGAGATATGATGGGAAATTAAGCTAAAAATTACCAACTAAACTATGCTAATCAAGCAAAATTATAAAATTGATATTTTTACAAGTTATTAAGGCAAATCCACTTGAATTAATACTATAGCTAGACACAATTTCATTCACCACAAATGTGAGATCATTATAAGCCTTTAGAAGCGTATATCTGCTACACATTCCTCCAAATATATGAGTGAGCCGACGATTTTAATTAGCTCTAGAACTTGCACTTATACATCAATAACGAATGACGCAGTGAGATTGCATTTTTATGCTTTATAGACAATTTTACATGATATTGAGGCAAAGTTAGAATTAAACCAAATAGCCTTTCTATGAAAGTTATAATATAGTTGACTACACTGGTCACTAGTATCATCCAGAATTAACCTTCTAGCGCTCATTTTTAGTGATATTGCCACCTAGAACAACATGTTGAGCCTTAGCTTTTTCTTTGATCACACTAATTATATTTACTCAAAAAGAATGAAGTTTCATTGATTATTGCTGCACAATGAAAAAGAAAAGTAAGAAAGAAAAGTTATTAGAAAAGAAAAAAAAAAGAGAAGAAAGAAGTTGGAAATATGTATTCGCTATATCAAAAGTAAGGAAAACGTTCATATTAAGAAAGAATGAGATGAAGATCTAAGAATATCCTCTATGATAAGCAGCTTATTGGTAAATCATTTTAAGAACCCTGATTGAGGTAAAAGCAGTCAACTAAAGTCAACCACGGATGTGGTCAATATAGTCAAACTCCTTAGGCTTAATGCTCCGTGGAATATAGGGTTTCCCCGGGTCGTTATGTCCCGACGAGGTGTGAATTGTATTAAAACGGGTCTGTGATCGGGTGAATTTGGACAGAAAGGGGTTTGAGATTGATTAAACGAAGGAATCTCCACGGGAATAGCTTAAATAAGCTATTTGAACAAGACTATAAAAATTAGCAAAACCAGAAACGTTTTAAACCTAAAAACGTGTACATTCAATTTAAATTTACGCGAACATACAAAAATAAAAAGTGAAAACTGAATCTGAAAACCCACAGGGGGTGAAAATGACTTTTTTACAAAATTAAGGGTGAAAGAAAATTTTTAGAAAAAGAAAATGGATTTTTACATTAATTAATAAATTAATATTAATTAAATACTATTTAATTCTAATTATTAATATTTAAATAACTTAAATACAATATAATATTAATTTATTACTAGAAAAATGAAAATTAAATTTCTAAAATTATGAAATAACTAAAAACAAATTTTAAAACTAAAAATATGACATTTTGTCTTTTTGTGATTTTATTATTAATTAATTACTAATTAAATATTAATTACCTAATAAAACTAATTAGAATTATTAAAAATAATAAAAAGACTTAGAAAATTATGAAAAAATTTACAAATCTAATTAACCATCACAGGAATCCTAAAAAATTATAAAAAGTTTGTTTTATAAGTTTTTACACTATTTTACTAATTAATATATTAAATATTAATTAATTACTAATTAAACTAAATAAATTATAAAAACTAGAAAATGAACAGTAGAAATTACAAGAAAATTCCTAAAATTATTTTATAACTTATAAAAGCTAGGAAAATATAAAAACTAGGGATTACTTAATAAAAACTAATTTTGCTATTTAATACTTAATTATTAATTAATAATTAATAAAACTAATATTAAATCTAATTAATACTAAATGACAAAATAAAAATCTAAGAAAATTACTAAAATTATTTTAATATAAAAGGAATTTAAGAAAAATAAAAAAATTCCAAGTGTTTAACAAAAATCTAAAAAGGAAAATTAAATAGTTAAATAATATTAAATAGAAGTTATCACTTGAAATTAAAATTGTTTTTTTTCTGGATTTTCTTTTTGGAAAACGATTAAAATACTAAAAACATGAAACTTTTGTGAAGGGGCATTGGCTGAAGCTTAAAAATAAGCACAACAAGTGCTTATTGCTTGGACAGTTGACTTTGGTCAAACTGCCAAGCTATAAGCTTCAAATAAGCTAACAATGAACCCACAGGGATAAAATAAAATACACTAGGTTAAGGGAACTTGGAAATAAGAAAAAACAATTAATGAAGTACTATGAATAAGCAAATAAGCTGACTTAAGCAAATCCACACCATCACAGATTCACACAAGCCAAGTAGGTGACTTTTGCAAGCCTGTGGGGCCCAGTAGGGAACTAGGAAGCCCAAAGTAAAAGTTAAGATTGAAAGTTCAGCTGATGGCCTTTCTAAAAAGCCAAGGTTCAGCTGGTGGGTCCCACTAATAAGCTATAGGGGAGGGTTGAAAGATGGGTCAAAAGCTGAGTAATCAGCTTGTATCAGGAAAAGGGGCAAACAAAATGGGCATAGCAGCCCATGTAAATAAGCTAGGAATGGGAAAATAAGATAAGGGACTTAAAGGTGTGCTTATGGGCTTTCCAATAAGCCAAATCTCAAGTTGTGGGGCCCACTATGGAAGCCTGTGGGACCTCAGCAAGTTAGGGCGTTGGAGCTGGGGTGGTGGTGCAGGGGAGACACCTTCCCCTGCAGGTGTGTTTGAGTCAGTGTAGGGCCCACCAGAAAAATCCCAAAAATAAGCTAACACTTGGACTATGAAGTTTAGCTGGGAGACCTTATCCTTAAAATTTCAAAGTCTGAAACTAAACCTAAAAATCACATTAATTCCTGGAAATTTTGGAAAATATGAACTCAAGCAAATTTGACTTTTTCAGCAATTGCTCTACTTTGACTTATTTGGACTTTAAGCTTAATCTCAGGACTGAATATGATATATTAAGTTGAAATTAAGCTAATCTAACCTAACGCTTTAACTTTTAAGCTAATGTGATGGTTTATGGAGCTTATTACCCACACAGTTAACAATTAAGGAACACTTAGGGTGATTTTGACTTTCTATTGTTAAAACCTTGGTTTTATGGTTTGACTAGTTCCAATATTACCTAAGAGGACTGAGTGTGCAATGTATCTGTGGAAATGGACACTACCACAAGCAATACTAAGCAGAACCAAACACCATTTAAATCCTTGATATGAGTGAAACTAACTGAAACTAGAACTAGGGTCTAACCTATCAATCAAAAACAATCTAGTGATCTATAATTAAGTAAAAGAAACAATTGAAAACCACAAATAAGCTCAGTGGCAACAAACACAGATTATGCAAACAATATGGAAAATGCTTACAGTTGGCCAATGCAAGTAACTGAGACACACAGGGCTCAAATTCCAACCCTATTACTCACCATGAGTTCTAAACCAGGAAAATCCAAAAATACACCAGGCTTCTTTGCTTCAATCATCTTCCATACTTATTTTTCATTTATTAGCTATTTTTAGGTATTTTTGGTATTTTTCAGTATATGGAAGGAAACTGATTTAAAAAGCTAAGGGAACTTGTAAAAGCTTATTTGTGACTTATATGAGCTACAATGACCATGAAACAACAACTTTTACTGGATAAGCAATAAAATGGGATTTTTGTCTTGAAATTGCAATTCTGAAAATTTAAAACTGAAAACTTGAATCTAATACTTGAAATGGATTACAATTGCACTGAGAATAATTAATACAGTGATTTTAAACTAAAACCTACACTTGAACATGAAAATTACACTACAACGATATGATTCTACTCTAATTAACTAATTCTACACTAACTAATAATTCATCTTCATTTCTTTTTCACTTTTATAGACCCTGGGGAGTTTCATTGACTTTCCCACCATGAATCTTGTCCGTTGGATAGCTTTAGCTCAATCTTGACCCTTTAAACTGTTTTGGCGGGAAAACTTGTTTTGGCAGGATGAGTGGAGTTGATGAGGTGGGTGAGGTATTATTAATGAGGAGGGGACATGAGAGGGTAAGGTTGAGTGTTTGGTGGAAAAGTGGAGGAGGGGGTGGATAAAATTCCCTGGTAATTTGGGTGTTGATGGTGGTTAAGGTGGGAGGGAAAGTGATGTTAGGGGTGAATAGTGGTCGGTTTTGACTGGGGGTTTGACCCCGTTAATATTACAAGGGGGTAGGGGTTGGGCTGTTTGTGTGTTGGGCTAGGGAATAGGCTTGGGATGTGGGTGGATCAGGTTGTGGTTTGTTTTGGATTTGGATTTAGTTAATAATAAAAAGAGTCCATTTGGTTTATAGCAAAAATATCACGAGGACCCAAATTGTAATTTGCTGAAACTTAGGGACTGAAAATGTAACATCTTTCAAACTTGTATCAAGGTCCTTTCCTGCCACATATCAATAGTACAAGGATCACAAATAAAATTTTCATTTTAAAAACACCCAAGGACCATTTTTGTAAATTTCAAAAGTTGAGTGACTTTTTTTGTCAATAGCCCAAACTTATGATCCAAGGGCTATTTGTGATAACTTTTGACTTTCCAAGGACCAAAAATGATTTTTCTTCCAAAAATATCCCACCAGGGACCAAATCTGCCAATATCTGAAACTCTAGGGACTAAACTTGTAAATTTCCAAAACTTTTGAGATTTTTCACCAAAGGACTAAATATGACAACTTATCATTTCAAAAGGACCTTTGGTGATAATTTTCCATATTTTGAATGACCAGGGACTAGTTTTGACATTTTATGAAAGTTAGGGGACTGAAACTGCCAATTTTGCAAACTTTGTACGTTTTTCATCTGTTTTTATTCATTTTGCATCTAAGACATATAAAACACAATTCCTGGAATATTTTCAGTATTTTGATGCATTTCTGAGTGTTTTTGTATGTTTTTGCAGTTCAGAATGACCAAAAATGATGAGTGTTTGATCACTCATCAATCCCCCACACTAAAATATTGCTAGTCCCTAGCAATAAACTGTTTTGAAAACTTAATGGATTTTAATCTATTTACCAAAAGCCATTACTTCTGGAGTAGCCAAATGTATCAGTTCAAGTAAGAACTATGGTCCACTTGATAACCATGTGATTTTGAGCAAACCACCAGCTGTCAACGGATTTGATTTGTCTTTACCAAAAGCCGTTTGCTTCTGGACTAGCCAACTCTTGATGGAATAGTCAACATCTTGGTGAGTTGATTACCAATTATGGTTTTTCCACTGCCTTTACCACAAGCCATAATCTTGCGGGCTAGCCAACTCATTCACTTTTTAGGATATTGCGAGTTAAGGTACCATACAATTTTGGGCAAATTGCAAGCCGTAAACAGATTTGATGTATCTTTACCAAGAGCCGTTTGCTCCTGGATTAGCCAATCTTTTTTGTCGGTTAGACAAGGCGGACTGATAACCACAAAAAATTTTGAACTCAAATGAAAAAAAAAAATTAATTTTTGCCAAAAACGGGGGTATTAGATAGTAAAATGTGATAATGTTCGCTAGAATAGCGAAATACCCCCCACACTTAGAATGAATATTGTCCTCAATATTCAAAGTCCCGGCTATTATGCCGACTCTTTGAACGTAAAAGGGCAACATTACAATCTAAATGTGGAAACACCATTTTTTTCACTTTATTGGTAACCAAAGCAGGGGTAACTCCCCCACACTTAGGGTGAAAACCCTAAGTACATGCTACTGTTTTTGTTTACCGAGTCGCTAGCTTGACTCGACCCCGAATTCATTTGTCCTTGGGGATGCATGATGTGGAAGAAGTAATCTCCATCGGACTTTCATTCAAGATGTTTGGACAAACATTTGAAGCACGTGAAAGTTCCACACCGATGAGATAAGTATCCGGCTCAAGATAATTGTTAGGAATTAAATAAACAAAAGAATCTGAAGATTCAGCATAAAGGTTTAAAGGAAATACGACAAGTATGTTTCTGCTGATAAAGCACAAAGCGAGTTTCCACTGATGGATTCTGCTGAAGACCGTTTCCACTGAAGGTGATTCTGCTGCTGGATTCTGCTGCTACTATGACTATGCTGCTATGACTCTGCAGCTATGACTCATACAAACAGCTGTGTAGATAAGTACGACTTATTCTACTGATTCATATACAAGAAAATATCTTTGTTGTAGTCATCAAATTGAACACTCCAAGTGAGTTGTAATCCTAGATACATGTTGTATCTTAATGACTAACATGATAAGTCATTATCTAAGCTAGAACAAGTGATTAGTCATAAGCTAGTTATTTGTTGAGTCATGAAGTTTGTAAAAGATCTTTCCTTGGACTATAAAAGGAAAATCTTAGATGTGTATAAATATATCAATCTAGAATGTGCATGTGAAAAGATATACACAGACAATACAAAGAACAAACATAAGTCACATAAGATTCAAGGTCTTGTAACCCTAGTGATAGTAAAGATCACTCGTATTATTTTGAATAATATTGAATCATTTGGTGTTAACTATTCCATTTCCATATCCAAAACATAAATCTTCTAAAGTGTGGTTAAGTAGATTCCGCATACTTAATCATATTCACACAAACATTTCTTATACATAAAGAACGAAGGCTTAACCACCTTACCGTGTAATCGACCCTCAACAAGTGGTATCAGAGCGTCAGGTTGATATTTTTGTTTTAGAAGAAGAAGCTAGAAATGGATGTTGAGTCTATTCAAACAAATGTTGCTGCAAAATTACCAATGCTCAAACAGAATGAGTTTGAGATGTGGAGGTTAAGAATAGAACAATATTTTCAAGTGCAAGATTATACACTTTGGGAAATTATTGAAGATGGAGATTCTTTCAAGTCTACAACCACTACATCAACAGTTGATGGTAAGGAAGTTGCAAAGCTGCAAACCAAGCCACAAACTGCAGAAGATAGAATTAAGAAGAAGAATGACCTAAAGGCCAGAAGCATGCTGATGATGACCATTCCAAATGATCAACTTATAAACTTCAGTAAATTCAAAGATGCAAAATCATTATTTGAGGCCATTATTGCAAGGTATGGTGGGAATGAAGCCACCAAGAAGACCCAGAAAACTCTTCTTAAGCAACAGTTTGAAAATTTCACATCAACCAACCATGAATCTTTAGACCATATGTTCAACAGGCTACAGAATATTGTGAGTCAACTTGCTATTCTTGGAGTTGAAATACCTCAAGAAGATTTAAACTCAAAATTTCTGAGAAGCTTACCTGAAGAGTGGGCTATGCATGTTGTTGTCTGGAAGAACAAGTCAGACATTGACACTATGGATCTTATGGATCTGTATAGCAATTTTAAAATTGTTGAGCAAGATTTGAAGAAAACTGGAGGTTCTATCTCAAGCACTGGGAACATGGCATTTATGTCATCTCCTAGTAATTCAGTTCCAGTTACTAATGAGAAAGTTCATGATGGTGTAAGTGCTGCAAGTTCATCAAGCAGTACTTTTGGAATTTTGGATGAGAAAACATGTTGTGCTTTTTTCACAAGCAAGCATAATGGATCCATGTTAACTCATGAAGACCTCCAAGAAATCAATGATGATGATCTGGAGGAAATGGATCTAAAATGGCAAATTTCTCTTCTTAGCATGAGAGCTAAGAAATTCTATCAAAGGACGGGGAAGAAGATCACAATCAGTAGCAATGATCCTGCTGGTTATGACAAGTCAAAGATAGAATGCTACAACTGTCACAAGATGGGACACTTCTCAAGAGAGTGTAGAAGACCAAGACAACAAGATAGCAGAAATAGAGATGTTGGAAGCAAATCCAATACAAGGGAGATTTCTGAACCAAAAGCTATGGTAGCTATTGATGGGTTAGGTTTTGATTGGAGCTTCATGGATGATGAAGAAAAGGGTTCTTCACAGATGGCTCTTATGGCATTTACTGCAACTGAGGTACATGATCATAAATCTTGTTCAAATTCTTGTACTGCTCTTAAAGACTTAAAAATCTTAATTAAACAGTATGATGATCAAAAGGTTCAGCTAGCCAAAACTGATCAAGATCTTTTCAATTATAAATGTGGTTTAGAATCTATAGAGAGGCAAATCCTATACTATAAAAAGAATGAACTTACCTTTACTGATGCTAAAACTTTACTTGAAAATGACAATCAATTTAAAGATCAAATCATTGAGGCTTTAAAAGAAGCATTGGATAGGGTTAAGACTGAAAAAGAAAACATTCAATTGACTGTAGAGAAGCTTGAACATGCTTCTAAAAATGTAACCAAAATAATAGACAGTCAAGTGAATAATAAAGTTAAGTCAGGATTAGGATATAATACAACCCCACCTCCTTATAGAGGTATCCCAAAACCCCCAGGGATAGACCTAGAGCATTCAGGATTACCTGAATTTCAGCTACCTAAGTTACAATATGGAGTTCAACCAAACTCTAACATAGTAGCTGATGAGCCTAAGAAAGAAAGTAAATGTTCATGTAAAACATTACTTTTTCAGGACAAGGTGTCCTTTGTAAATAAACAGGTTATGTCTAAACCTGAAGTGGTTAAGAAAGCAAGAACAAGAGTTCCTAAGATAGTCAAACACAATACTGATAGGCCTAAAACCAATAAAAAATATGTTAGGCAACCAGTTAGATATTGTGAACAATATAGAACCACAAACAAGCCCAGAGGTAACCAAAGAAATTGGAATAACCTCAAGTCTTACCAACTAGGTGATGACTTTGCTTTTCACAATAAAGCTTGTTTCATTTGTGGTAGTTTTGACCATCTTGCAGCTTTCTGTAACCAATGGGTATCTCGGTATGAAAGTAATAGAGTGAACTACAAAAGGCAAACACCTAAATCTCATTTTCACTCTAATTCTAAAAGATCAAAACCCAAAACAGTCACAAAAACTGTTCCTGCTGAAAGGAAAATGGTTTCTGCTGAAAAACCATATATGATTGTTTACCCAAAATCAACAATTAAGGGTGCAAAAACAACTTTCAAACATGCATCTAATATTGTTCAAAGGCCCATTCAAACAAAAGCAGTGGTCCAAAAACAAGTTTGGAGACCAAAGGGTACAACTACAAACCTAGCAGTTTCTTCTGCTAAGCATACTGCTGCTAAGGGTAACAGGGCAAATGCTGTTAAGGCCTCAACATGTTGGATTCTTAAATCCAATGTTGCATCAACAGTCCTTAAGAGATTACATTTCATTGATGCAAGAGGCAGATCCAAGTCAGTGTTGGCTTGGATCCCCAAAGAAAACTAATTCTTTTATTTTGTGCAGGGACATTCACCAACAGATCATGAAGATCAAGGATATTCAGATAGTGGGTGTTCAAGGCACATGACAGGTAACATGTCTTATCTTTCCAACTTTCAATCAATTGATGGTGGATATGTTACCTTTGGAGGAGGAATTGGTGGAAAGATTACTGGTAAAGGTACTATCAAAACCAGTAAATTAGATTTTGAAGATGTGTTTTATGTGCAAGAGCTTAAGTATAATCTCTTTAGTGTCTCACAAATGTGTGACAGAAAGAATAATGTTCTTTTTATTGAGACTGAATGTCTTGTACTTTCTCCTGATTTTAAGATGCCTGATGAAAGTCAAGTACTTCTTAAAATTCCTAGGAAGGGCAATATGTACAGTGTTGATATGAATAACATTGTTTCTAAAGATGCTTTAACTTGTCTTGTTGCAAAGGCCACATTAGATGAATCTATGTTATGGCATAGGAGACTTGGTCATATTAACTTCAAAACCATAAATAAGATTGTTAAGAATGGTTTGGTAAGAGGTTTACCTCAAAAACGTTTTGAAAATTATCAAACATGCATTGCTTGTCTTAAAGGCAAACAACACAAAGTCACTTGTAAGCCCAAGATTTTTAACTCTATCAATCAATCATTGTTTATGCTTCATATGGACTTATTTGGACCTGTTTCAATAAGTAGTATAATGCATAAGAGATTTTGTCTAGTTGTTACTGATTACTATAGTAGATTTACATGGGTATTCTTTTTAGGAACTAAGGATGAGACTTCCAGCATCCTTAAGACCTTCATTACAGAGATAGAAAACCTAGTAAGCAAAAGAGTAAAAGTCATTAGATGTGATAATGGGACAGAATTTAAAAATAGAGTTATGGATGATTTCTGCAAAGAAAAAGGTATTAAAAGAGAATTTAGTGTTGCTAGAACTCCTCAACAGAATGGAGTAGCTGAAAGAAAGAATAGAACACTAATAGAAGCTGCTAGAACTATGTTAGCTGATTCAAAGTTGCCTATAACTTTTTGGGCTGAAGCAGTCAATACTGCTTGTTATGTTCAGAACAGAGTTTTAATAGTGCAGCCTCACAATGAGACATCATATGAACTTTTTAGAGGTAGAACTCCTGAAATAGGATTTCTTAGACCTTTTGGATGTCATGTGACAATTCTAAATACCTTAGACCATCTTGGAAAGTTTAATGGTAAAGCAGATGAAGGATTCTTAGTTGGATACTCTATCAATAGCAAAGCATTCAGAGTGTACAACATAAGAACTAGAAGAGTAGAAGAAAATCTGCATGTGAGATTTTTAGAAAATAAATCTAATGTAGAAGGTCAAGGACCAAAATGGCTATTTGATCTTGAATCTCTAACCCATTCAATGAATTATGTGCCTGTTGTTGCAGAAATTAATGATTTTTCAGGTTCACAAGCAACGGATGAGGCAAGGTTAGACAAGAAGACACATCAAGATTATGTGATGATGCCAATATGGTCAAATACAAGTGTGGAATCAACTTCAACAAATGGTGAATCTTCTTCTGGAAAAGCTAAAGAAGGTGTTGAAGATAAAAACAGAGAAGGAAGAACACAAGAACAACAAAACGTTCCTGCTGGTGAGCAAAACGTTCCTACCAATGAGCAAAATGTTCCTGCTGATAAGCAAATTGTTTCTGCTGATATTTCTTCAGAAGAAACAAAAGCAGACTTTTCAGAAGATGAGGTGGATTTAAGTAATATTCCATCTGATTATCAAGTTCCTTCCAATCCACAATCAAGGATTCACAAAGTTCACTCCCTAGAAAATGTGATTGGAGATGTACAATCTGGTGTGAAGACAAGACAACAATTGATGTCTTCAGATCAAAAAGGGATTCTTGATGCCCTTTATGCTTCAAAGCAGCATGAGTTTTCAAACTCCTGTTTGTTTGTATGTTTTCTCTCACAAGATGAACCAAAGAATATTCATAAAGCCCTAGAAAATTCAAGCTGGTTAGAGGCTATGCAAGAGGAGCTTCTTCAGTTTAAGATTCAAAAGGTATAGGTGCTAGTTGATTTACCTAATGGTGTAAGAGTAATTGGCACTAGATGGGTTTTTAGAAATAAAAGGGATGAAAGAGGCATAGTGATTAAGAATAAGGCTAGATTAGTAGCATAAGGGTACACACAAGAAGAAGGGATAGACTATGATGAGGTTTATGCTCCAGTAGCTCGAATTGAGGCAATTAGGCTTTTCTTAGCTTATGCTTCATTTATGAACTTCACAGTTTACCAAATGGATGTCAAGAGTGCATTTTTATATGGTTCAATTGAAGAAGAGGTGTATGTTACACAACCTCCAGGCTTCACTGATCCTGACCATCCAGACAAAGTGTACAAGGTAGTTAAAGCTCTATATGGCCTACATCAGGCACCAAGAGCTTGGTATGCAACACTAGCTTCCTATTTATTAGAGAATGGATTTCAAAGAGGAAAGATTGATCAGACACTTTTCATTAAACAGCACAAGAAAGATCTTCTGTTAGTACAGGTGTATGTGGATGACATTATCTTTGGATCTACAAGGAAGGAGATGTGTTTAAACTTTGAAAAACTTATGAAAGATAAGTTTCAGATGAGTTCTATGGGAGAACTTACATTCTTTTTGGGTCTGCAAGTTAAACAATCATCTGAAGGCATATTTATTAGTCAAGACAAATATGTTGCAGAGATTCTTAGAAAATTTCAATTTGCTGATTCAAAAATAGCAAGCACACCAATGGATCCTAAGAAACCACTTCTTAAAGATACAGATGGAGAAAATGTGGATGTACATACATACAGATCTATGATAGGTTCTTTAATGTATCTTACATCATCCAGACCTGATATCATGTTCTCTGTTTGTGCCTGTGCAAGATTTCAAGTAACTCCAAAGGTTTCTCATTTAACAACAGTCAAAAGAATTTTTAGATATCTCAAAGGTCAACCAAGGTTGGGTTTATGGTATTCTAGAGAATCACCTTTTGATTTGATAGCATTCTCAGACAGTGACTAGGCTGGTGCTAGCTTGGACAGAAAGTCAACAACCGGAGGATGTCAATTCCTTGGATGTAGACTTATCTCATGGCAGTGTAAGAAGCAAACAATTGTGGCAAATTCAACAACTGAAGCTGAATATGTAGTTGCTGCAAGTTGCTGTGGTCAAGTTCTATGGCTTCAAAACCAACTTCTTGATTATGGGTACAATTTCTTACATACCATAATTCATATTGATAATAGTAGTACAATTTGCATTATTAAAAATCCAGTGCAACATTCTAAAACAAAACACATTGAAATAAGACATCATTTTATAAGAGATTGCAATGAGAAAAGGTTAATTCAAGTAATGAAAATTGCTTCTGATCAAAACTTTGCAGATCTTCTTACCAAAGCTTTTGATGTTGGTAGATTTCAGTACTTGGTAGCAAGTATTGGAATGCTTAATCTTTAAATTTTTCAATATAATGTGTTTTTGTATATAGATTTTTGTTAATGCATCTAACTTTGTTATTTAAGACTACTATTAACAATATTTGAAGTTATTCATACAGTTAGTCCTATGCATTATTCTAATTCAAGGCAAGTACTTTGTACTTTGTTCTTTTGGTTTTAGACTAACAATTTCAGGTATGAATATTTAAGCTGAAAGGTTATTTCAAGTGAAATCTGCTGATCAAAGCTGCTGATCATTGCTGCTAAAAGCTGATCATTGCTGCTGATATAATAGGTTCATGATAGAAAAAGTTTGGGACTTCAAAACTCCTTAAAACTTCTTTCTTGAAATCTGATTATGATGTTTCACATTGAATTGATAAATTAGTTGATCAGTTAATAACTGATACAACTCACTTTTTATCATTTTATACTCTCAAGTATAATGTGACTAATCTACGGATATCTGATAGAAAGAACAACGAGCAACAGTGAATCTAACACTTGTGTTAGAGGTAACAAATGCCACGAGCTGGAAACCCTGTAAAAAAAGTCTTTTGAATAGGTTTATCTATACAAAGGCGGTTATTTATAACTGAAAACATTGGTTCTCACACAACCAGAGGTTGCTTTAAACCAAAATTTTGACTAAGTGTCTGTTACACACTTAATCCCTTCAAAATGGTTGTAAGCAGTATGATTTTTCATAATAAAATCATATACATACTGCTAAGGCAAAAGTTTCTTAAAAGGATTTTTTTTTAAAGATGACTTTAAAAACCATCATCAGATGGACCATGAGTCAAAAACGTCCATTGAATCACCTCTCATAGGAGTTAACACACCTAGAAGTGATGAGGGCAGAATCTTAAACTCTTAAGGAATTGATGGCTTCATGTACAAATTGTCTGAAAACATGGAACAATGCTAAATCAGATGATGATGTTATGATTGTGAGAAAATCTTTCAAACAAGGGGAGGATATGAATATAAGATGTTATTTGAATCTCAGGGGAGGAAACAAACATCTCAGGGGAGGAAATACAAGCCCAGTTTAAGGAAGATTAACCAAAAGAAAAGACAAGATCATACAAGATAATGACATAGAGGTTGAAAATGACAAGAACATTCTTTAATGTTGTATTCAGAAGAGATGAAGCATTTCAAAGGAGAAAGTTCTATCTAGGTCAAAAGTTGAAAAGATTCAATTTCAGTTCACTACGTTTGTTCATCACTTGCAAAGGCAAATTGATAGATGATATCTTGTTAAAATCAAAGGAAGATTGCATCATCTTTTAGTCCAAGAATGGAGCAACGATCAGAAAGCAGATGTGTTCCAGAGAAAGATAATTTCATTCACTCAGAAGAAAAGAAAGTTCAGATCAACCAGTCTGAAAATAAAGTGTTTGAAAGATCTTCACAAAGTCCTCATTTAATTCAGGAAAACATGTTTGAATGTGATTCACATGTTTAGGGGAGGATTGTTAGGAATTAAATAAACAAAAGAATCTGAAGATTCAGCATAAAGGTTTAAAGGAAATACGACAAGTATGTTTCTGCTGATAAAGCACAAAGCGAGTTTCCACTGATGGATTATGCTAAAGACCGTTTCCACTGAAGGTGATTCTGCTGCTACTATGACTATGCTGCTATGACTCTGCAGCTATGACTCATACAAACAGCTGTGTAGATAAGTACGACTTATTCTACTGATTCATATACAAGAAAATATCTTTGTTGTAGTCATCAAATTGAACACTCCAAGTGAGTTGTAATCCTAGATACATGTTGTATCTTAATGACTAACATGATAAGTCATTATCTAAGCTAGAACAAGTGATTAGTCATAAGCTAGTTATTTGTTGAGTCATGAAGTTTGTAAAAGATCTTTCCTTGGACTATAAAAGGAAAATCTTAGATGTGTATAAATATATCAATCTAGAATGTGCATGTGAAAAGATATACACAGACAATACAAAGAACAAACATAAGTCACATAAGATTCAAGGTCTTGTAACCCTAGTGATAGTAAAGATCACTCGTATTATTTTGAATAATATTGAATCATTTGGTGTTAACTATTCCATTTCCATATCCAAAACATAAATCTTCTAAAGTGTGGTTAAGTAGATTCCGCATACTTAATCATATTCACACAAACATATCTTATACACAAAGAACGAAGGCTTAACCATCTTACCGTGTAATCGACCCTCAACAATAATGGTAAATGAAAATGCCGGGATCAAAGATGGTATCTTCATTCCCAAAGGAGTGAAGAACAAGAGAAGTCACCTTATAGGTGAAGAAAAGGAAGAAAACCATGATGAAAATTATGATAAGATCTTCTTCCTCGAAAGCAGGCTCATTAGCCTGAATTTGGAGTTCAAGGGTTAAGCTCAAAAACATCCCGGGAGGGTGGGTGGGAATTTGCAAATACTCATGATTTAGAACATCTCCCCCCAGGTCCTCATACTCCGGAGGAGTGATGATATGATGAGTGAGTTCACCGGAGAACTCCTCATGAAGAGAATCATTCACATGATGTGAATCTGTGAACTCATGTTCCAGAATAGACTCATCACAATCCTCATTCCAAATATCAAAGATTGGATTATCAGAAATCAAAGCGAATTCGGATTCGAATTCAAATAGAGGATTGGTGAGAGTAGTATTGAATGCTTCGGGAATAAAGTGATTATTATTCTCTATTGGACTGTTTGGATAAGAACTGAGTGGTGGATCATGATATAGGAGATTTTCAATTTCTCCCAGATCGGCTTCGAAATCAAGGAGACCATCATCACTTCCCATTGAAGGAGGATTGATGTGAGTAAGTTCATCGGCGAACTCCTCAAGAAGAGGATCAGCATCAGACTGTGGGAGTGATGCCTCAATATACTCAATGTCTCCATGAGATGTAGAATCATCATTAAAATCTGAGAAAGTCTCAAAATGATCGTTTGAACACTCAAGAGGGTAAGGAAGATCACACATATGCTCAAGAATTCCCTGTGACTCTCTTGGGATTGGGACAAGGTTCTCAACACAAGACTTTATGAATTCGTCCGACTCCTTTTTAGGAACAGAGTCCTCGTCCCCCATGCTCAGAGAGTGAGTGGGAACCTCGGGTGTGATAGCAGTTGTTTGAGATGGAATCTCAACTGCTGGGATATCAACTGATGAACTTGATGAAGTTATATAAAATTGAAGAATATCAAGTGTATCTTCATCATCACTGTCATCAGGGATGAAACGGAACTGAGAGCTAGATTTGGCTACTTTTTCTTTTGCAATTGATTCCTTAATAGATTTTTCATAGGCATCTTGGGAATTTATTCTAGCAGCCTGCTCTTCAGCTAACAATTCTGCCATGGATTTCTCATGTGAATTTTGAATGAAAGAACATTGTGGGGATGGGGATTTGTCAAAACCAAAAGGTTGACATTGATAATCATTATGAGGACCCCCACAATATACACAAGAAAAACTGGGAGCATTTTGAAATGCTGTGCTATTCAACTCCTCCTTAAGTTCTTTTAAAATTTCAAGAGCCTTTATACAAAGGTCTTGCTGAGTTTCTTGAGGAGTTGTGTGAATCATTTGGTACTGTGGAGGTGGGTCTGAAAACGAATAGTCATAATTGTTACAAGGAAATGGATTCCTAGTTTGACAATCCGAGCTAGAGTGTGGACCTCCACAGTAATCACAACAGTAAAACAGATGTGGTTGTGGGTTGTATGTTCTAGAGTTATAATTGTTATCAGGAAACTGCTCATAGACAAGCGTGTTTCCCGATTGACAATCAGAACTGTAGTGTGAACCACCATAGTACTCACAACAGTAAAACTGTTGAGTCTCATGGTGTGGTAGCTGATGGAATGAATCAGTGGTGTCATGGTAGGAATACGGATTCTGGTTATAGACAGACCCGTTTCCTGACTCTATCATGCCACAACTAGGGCAATTGCCACCATTATGAGGACTACCACACAATTCACAAATCAGAAGGTGTGGATGAGACATAGAGAGAATCAAAAGTTCATAGAGGGTAAGGAATGAAGAATCAAATATGTGAGAGGGTAACGGTGAATATTTTTGGGTTTTTGGATAAACATTTTGTACAAATAAGAAAGAAAATGTTTTTGTGTTTTTTGTGTTCGTTGAAAATTGATTTTAAAATGTTTTCAGGAACAGTTTTGTTTTTATATGAAAACAAGAATATAATATGAACAACGGTGGTAAATATACAATGGATGTATATCCCGATTAACTAATCTGAAAACCGTTTTAGAATAACGCGCACAACCTCCCGGCAGCGGCGCCAAATTTTGATTGAGGTAAAAGCAGTCAACTAAAGTCAACCACGGATGTGGTCAATATAGTCAAACTCCTTAGGCTCAATGCTCCGTGGAATATAGGGTTTCCCCGGGTCGTTATGTCCCGACGAGGTGTGAATTGTATTAAAACGGGTCTGTGATCGGGTGAATTTGGACAGAAAGGGGTTTGAGATTGATTAAACTAAGGAATCTACACGGGAATAGCTTAAATAAGCTATTTGAACAAGACTGTAAAAAGTAGAAAAACCAGAAATGTTTTAAACCTAATAACGTGTACGTTCAATTTAAATTTACGCGAACGTACAAAAATAAAAAGTGAAAACTGAAATCTGAAAACCCACAGGGGGTGAAAATGACTTTTTTATAAACTTAAGGGTGAAAGAAAATTTTTAGAAAAAGAAAATGGATTTTTACATTAATTAATTATTTAATATTAATTAAATACTATTTAATTCTAATTATCAATATTTAAATAACTTAAATACAATATAATATTAATTTAATACAAGAAAAATGAAAATTAAATTTATAAAATTATAAAATAACTAAAAACAAATTTTAAAACTAAAAATATGACTTTTTGTCTTTTTGTGATTTTTCTATTAATTAATTACTAATTAAATATTAATTACCTAATTAAACTAATTAGAGTTATTAAAAATACTAAAAAGACTTAGGAAATTATGAAAAAATTTACAAATCTAATTAACCATCACAAGAATCCTAAAAAATTATAAAAAGTTTGTTTAATAAGTTTTTACACTATTTTACTAATTAATATATTAAATATTAGTTAATTACTAATTAAACTAAATAAATTATAAAAACTAGAAAATATACAGTAGAAATTACAAGAAAAGTCCTAAAATTATTTCATAACTTATAAAAGCTAGGAGAAATATAAAAACTAGGGTTTACTTAATAAAAACTAATTTTGCTATTTAATACTTAATTATTAATTAATAATTAATAAAATTAATATTAAATCTAATTAATACTAAATGACAAAATAAAAATCTGAGAAAATAACTAAAATTACTTTAATATAAAAGGAATTTAAGAAAAATATAAAAATACCAAGTGTTTAACAAAAATCTAAAAAGGAATTTTAAATAGTTAAATAATATTAAGTAGAAGTTATCACTTGAAATTAAAATTGTTTTTTCTGGATTTTCTTTTTGGAAAACTATTATAATACTAAAAACATGAAACTTTTGTGAAGGGTCATGAGCTGAAGCTTAAAAATAAGCACAACAAGTGCTTATTGCCTGGACAGTTGACTTTGGTCAAACTGCCAAGCTATAAGCTTCAAATAAGCTAACAATGAACCCACAGGGATAAAATAAACTACACTAGGTTGAGGGAACTTGGAAATAAGCAAAAACAATTAATGAAGTACTATGAATAAGCAAATAAGCTGACTTAAGCAAATCCACACCATCACAGATTCACACAAGCCAAGTAGGTGACTTTTGCAAGCCTGTAGGGCCCAGTAGGGAACTAGGAAGCCCAAAGTAAAAGTTAAGATTGAAAGTTCAGCTGATGGCCTTTCTAAAAAGCCAAGGTTCAGCTGGTGGGTCCCACTAATAAGCTATAGGGGAGGGTTGAAAGATGCGTCAAAAACTGAGTAATCAGCTTGTATCAGGAAAAGGGGCCAACAAAATGGGCATAGCAGCCCATGTAAATAAGCTAGGAATGGGAAAATAAGCTAAGGGACTTAAAGGTGGGCTTATGGGCTTTCCAATAAGCCAAATCTCAAGTTGTGGGGCCCACTATGGAAGCCTGTGGGACCTCAGCAAGTTGGGGTGTTGGAGCTGGGGTGGTGGTGCAGGGGAGACACCTTCCCCTGCAGGTATGTTTGAGCCAGTGTAGGGCCCACCAGAAAAATCCCAAAAATAAGCTAACACTTGGACTATGAAGTTTAGCTGGGAGACTACTTATCCTAAAAATTTCAAAGTCTGAAACTAAACCTAAAAATCACCTTAATTCCTGGAAATTTTGGAAAATATGAACTCAAGCAAATTTTACTTTTTCAGCAATTGCTCTACTTTGACTTATTTGGACTTTAAGCTTAATCTCAGTACTGAATATGATATATTAAGTTGAAATTAAGCTAATCTAACCTAAAGCTTTAACTTTTAAGCTAATGTGATGGTTTATGGAGCTTATTACCCACACAGTTAACAGTTAAGGAACACTTAGGGTGATTTTGACTTTCTATTGTTAAAACCTTGGTTTTATGGTTTGACTAGTTCCAATATTACCTAAGAGGACTGAGTGTGCAATGTATCTGTGGAAATAGACACTACCACAGGCAATACTAAGCAGAACCAAACACCCCTTTAAATCCTTGATATGAGTGAAACTAACTGAAACTAGAACTAGGGTCTAACCTATCAATCAAAAACTATCTAGTGATCTATAATTAAGTAAAAGAAACAATTGAAAACCACAAATAAGCTCAGTGGCAACAAACACAGATTATGCAAGGGCTATTTGTGATAACTTTTGACTTTCCAAGGACCAAAAATGATTTTTCTTCCAAAAATATCCCACCAAGGACCAAATCTGCCAATATCTGAAACTCCAGGGCTAAACTTGTAAATTTCCAAAACTTTTGAGATTTTTCACCAAAGGACTAAATATGACAACTAATGATTTCAAAAGGACCTTTGGTGATAATTTTTCATATTTTGAATGACCAGGGATTAGTTTTGACATTTTATGAAAGTTGGGGGACTGAAACTGCCAATTTTGCAAACTTTGTACATTTTTCATCCGTTTTTACTCATTTTGCATCTAAAACATATAAAACACAATTCCTGGAATATTTTCAATTTTTTGATGCATTTCTGAGTGTTTTTGTATGTTTTTGTAGTTAAGAATGACTAAAAATGATGAGTGTTTGAGCACTCATCAAACCCACTTAAAACAAAAGAAAATTATCCATGCCTTATTCATACCCCTAATCCCAAAGCCAACCCGGAAAGTCCTCATTCATATAATTGTCTGGTGCTTACGCCTTGTCGGAGTTGTCTTTGTGATTTGTGCAAGCCTATGGTAGCTATTTGGTCGTGTCTGTGCAATTAAGTGATATTAACCCTACTTGAGTGAATTGTGTGAACCATTTAAATTAATCCTTAATGAGGTGTCTTTAGTTATGTGTCAATGCCTTTTTAGTAAAATAATGAAGTCTAGATAATATATCTCCATGAGCAAAAACAAATTGAATTTTTCTCGCTTAATTGCTTGAGGGCAAGCAATAGTTAAGTGTGGAGGTATTTGATAACGCTCTAATTATATATATTTCTCGAGCATTATATTATATGTTTATGATTATTTAGTGTGAACTTTTGGTACTTAATAGAATAAATGAATGCATGTTCACTCTCAGACGTTCAGAAGCATGAAACATTGAAAAGAAATGATGCGTAGGGATTGCACCAGGCTTTACCTCTCAAGGGATCTCGAGAAGCTTACAACCCCCACCAGGCAGTGTACCTGATCGTTGTAGTATAGTATAGTGACAAGTACCGGAGGATTGATCGTTCAGCTAGGAATAGTGTCGCTAGGATTAGAAAACCTAAATACTAGTTCTAGAGATGAGGGATGATTCTTTTTATATTTTTTTAGAAAGCAAGTAAATATCTCGGGTTTGAAGGATTTGGGCGGAATTAGTTGCTAGTCAACTAACCCAATACTAAAGATGCAATCAAAATAAAATACTAAAAATGAAAATAAAACTAAATTAAACTAAGGTTGTGAGCAATAAGTGGAGAAATGTGTTTACTTAGATTTCACTACTCCCTAGATATCTTTTACACGTTAATTACTTGTTATAGTTGCGTGGATGACGAATTGTATTCCTTAATACCATTCATGGGGTGGCGTACTTAACTCCCCAATCCTATGAGTGCCTACTTCACTCCTATGTCGAGCCGGCTAAGAAGCTCCTAACTTGGGATCATTAGAATTTACTCATGCATTAAATACAACCAATAAAACCTAGTACACATCGGTTCATGTTTCCTAAGACGTTCAAGCATGTTACCATTTGGAGATCTGCCAGTTTTCTTAAGCCTAACATTGAAATCATTCATCCAATACAACCATAAACAAGTAATCAACACATAATCAACATCTATGTTTCATTAGATCTAAGCAAACACAAGATAAATCTAGCCTAGCATGGTGGAATCAAGACAAGCACAAGATATAGACAACCAACACATAGACATATTGATTGAATTAAAAGAATACTTATCTCAATAACACATGTAAGGTTTCAAGGGCTGAAAACCCTTGAAAAAGCTGTAAAATACGTATATGGTTCGGCCTTAGGGTTTCTCCAAACTTGTCCCTTTCAATGAATGAAAATTAGAAAACTATATATAGATAATAGAGGCTGATGGCGTCAAGAACAACCTTGTGACGCCGTCATCTCGCCGCCAAAATAATCCTCGGACTGCCTTGATCTACATCTGACGCCGTCATGTATTCCATTTTTCCAGGCCGTCACACATTTAACTCTTGACGCCCTTCATTTTTGTACTGGTCGTCATGATCTTTACTCTTGATGCCGTCAACTTCTTCCTCTTGACGCCGTCACACACTGTTCCCAGCTTGGAAAATTAAGTCATTGGCGTTTTCTTCACTTTTATGCTCCAAAAACGTCCGAATTGCTTCCTTTTCCAGATTTCATTCCCAAAGTACCTAAAATCACAAAAGGAACGATTTAGGGCAATATTTGATCAAATAAATTCTATTCCGGGCTTAAATGACCCCCTAAAAGTGGTTCATTTTTCACCTCATCATATACCCTTACACTTGAGATTTGCTTGTCCTAAAGCAAATGCGCTTTTATTCTAATCAAAATACAAGTTAGGGGTCATTTAACACTAATATAAAAGTAATTACAACAAATAATCGTTCCACTAAAGACCAAAGACAAGCACGGAGGTCATATACTAGCACCTCACAAATGGTGTTTAGATACTCACATCACTCGGGTGTAATAAAATATAAATTACAATATGGAAATGGAAAACATCTCTCACTACCTGTCATAGCAAAATAGATTACCATAGGCTTGGGAAAGGATCAAACCTCCACCACATGGCGTAAGCACCTAGGATAAACTATCAAAGAGGTCTTTTAAAGGGTTGTAACGTTAGGTGTAGGGATATGGAATACACAGTTTTGTTGGATATAGGCAGTCTTTACTGGTGGCGAGTTAACAATCTTGGTTAATTACATGTACAATATGGCGTTGCTAAGCCAAGACTAGACTCGACTTAAGCTAATAAATGAAAAATAACAAAAACATAAAATAAACATAGAATGAAACAGGATGGTAGTCCGTATGTTTTTTCTCTTTTCTTTTTCTATTTTTTTTCTTGATTTTTTCGATTTTTTATTTTTTTTTATTTTTTTATTGTATACACTCTTCCCCTACCATCCAAAATAATACATCATAGGGAATGAACATTCCCCTTACACTTGAATTTTTACATACTTTACAATAAACTAATCTATTGACTCGAATTAAGAAAATCAAAACACTTGGAGCACTTTTAAGATTAACGTACATATGGGGGGTAATAAATGATGTACTTCCCCATTACTCCATAAAATAAGTACTTTACCCATGAGTCCCAATCGTCCCAAAACAATATGTACAAGGATATGACTCGACTTAGCAACCATGTAATCAATTAGATAGTTAACTTAGGGTTTAACAAATAACAATAATGCACTAAAGATGAGTGCATACACGGAAGGCTAAGGCGATTTAGGTGTACATTTAAGTGGGGTGCAACAAATTCTTCCTTTAAGTAAAATACTTAAAGTTAGAAACGAAAAGATAGGCTTGGAGGGGTGTACTAGGGGTTTCGTGTACTAAAAATGAGTACAACGCTAAGGGTGTGGGAAAAATTAGCTGACTTAACTAGCCAAGTAATATGACTTAAATGGTCATGTAATTATGATACGGGTTTAACACAAGGGTAATCCTAATGCCTCTTATCATGTAGTAAATCTTACTACACGAATGTAGTCTCACTAGCGGTCTCGGGATGCATCACTAACGCAAGTTCTAGAATCTAAATGCTACCGGTACACTCATAAGCACTAATAGTAAATGCTTTTCCTATCAAATCTAAAGGCGAACCTCACATATTTGGGTGGAAAATTTTTCTGAATATACGGTTATGTGCTAGTCATACAATCTCCTATCCATGAGACGCTTGCTATGGCTAAAGTTTCACTCCTAAATGTTGTAAAAAAATTTAAATTTGGCGCTAAAATTACACTAACAAGTGTTTCTCATAGTTTTATTACACATCTACTATTAAACAAACAAACTCAAGCGAAAGTGTATCTGTAAGGTATCATCATTTTACCCTCCCCTTACACTTAAGATGAACATTGTCCCCAATGTTCAAGTAAAGAATGTAAAAGTGAAATAAGTAAAACAAATGAAATCAAATACTCCCTTGATTAGCTCGGTATGGATAAGGTGGCCAGGTTAGATCTTCCTCCAAGAAAATGAACAATCAAAGCTTCCCTTCCAGAATATAAATCATCTTCTTGTCATACATAACCTGTAAATCCTGAGAAAACAAACAAGACAACCTCGCATAAAATCAGCGGCAATCTACATAAGTTACTAAATCCTAGAAAACAAAATAAGATATAATGCTTGTGGAATGAAGTTTGCAGATTTTCTGGAGATTATAAAACTTAATAATTCAGCAAAAACTTTAAGACTCCGTTAGAAAAACAAAACTGGTAAAATTTCCAGATTTTTACACGTGACGCCGTCAAGAGCAAACTCATGACACCGTCAGAAGTGACCTGCAGAAATTCTTGTGTTAAGTTTCCGGAAAATTTCTAGAAAAACTTGGTCCTACTTCCTGGAAAATCCTGTAAAACTTCATTATGACTCAATACAAGCATTTGACTCTAACAAATACGAATATACATGTTCACTTAATATTGTGGAGAATCATGATCGGTTTGTTTCTTAAAAACATATTTGGGATTTCCCCTTATACTTATCTTTTGCAAAAATACCTTTAGGTGGAGTTAAGACTAGACCAAAACAACAAAGTAAAGTATTTCCACTTTTTAGTTTAGAAACATGATCTACCAACAATAAAAATAAAGCATGCATACGGAAGCAAATAACAAACAAACACAATAAAATCACACAAAGCATGGGTTGCCTCCCAAGAAGCGCTTTTCTTTATTTACGAGTCTTGTAGCTAGACTCAAGGTCATGGGTTACTACGTGACCTCATCGTTGGTTCCACTTTCTAGGTCGTCTTCTAAGCCAGTTTTGTATTCCGGACCTAGTTGCAAGCATTCTTTGTAGAAACCAAGCATCCTATTTTTCACATACTCTACTCCTCTACGTCTGTCCTCATCGTTCCTATAATAAACCGCTTGCTTGTGTTCCTTTTCTATATTAGAGAGAAGGCAGTATTGCTCAATTTTGTAGGGCATTTGGTAGGCAATCTCATCATTCTCTTCCTTGAATCTAACTATCCCTAGAGTCAGATCATAACTCATCCTAGTGGCCTCAAAAAATGGTTTTCCAAATATTATTTGGCTTAGGCAATCATCTATCACCGGACGAGTGTCTTCCACTATCATAAAATCGATCTCATAAGTGAAATTACCTATAATCACATGCAATCCCTTCACTCTTCCTACAAAATTACTTATCAAATTCCTATTGGGCATCATCCTAAAATCAAGTTGTTTCTTCATCACCCAATTGTAATAAGTCCTAGTCATGATGTTTATAGGAGATCTAGGATCGATGTAAGCTTTCCATATATGCATATGCCCGATATTGCATGGTATGTTATTGTTAGAGGGGTCTCCCATTTTGATAAGGGGTGTGCCAAGGATATATGGTCTCTCGGGACTATCGAATAAATCCTTATGGTATTCCTGTTCTTCCTTGGTGGGCAACTTATCAAAGTGCTTTTCTATGGTTTCTACTTCCTCTAACTCCTTTCCCTTATTAACCTCAACTTCCCTACTTTCATCCCTAGTTTCGGTTTCTACTCCAACTTCATCCTTGTCACTTTCTACTATCTCCTTATCTATTGGCTTAATGGTGACAACATTGACAAAGTGGACATGTTTGGATGATGAGGGGTCCTTAATTTGGATTCCATTATTGGTATCCCTAGTGTCCTTCCTAGGTGTGGTTAACGCTTGGTTGTTGAGGGCTTTGAACAAGTTGTCTATCTTGTTGGTCATCTCCGTTTGTTGTTGGTTGAATTCGGTTTCAAACCTAGCTATGCGAGCTTCTTGAGATGCCATGAACTTAGACATCAATCCTTCAAGATTGTTGGTACTACCATAGTTGTTAGAAGGATTGTTGTTGAAAGTACGGTTGGAGGGTGGACCGTTTTGTTAGTAACGATTAGGCGGATTGGAAGAATTGGCTTGATTTTGTTTCCACCTAAGGTTTGGGTGATTTTTCCAAGAGGGGTTGTAGGAATCACCGTAAGGGTTTGGCTCGGGTTTGAAAGTGTACCACTTATCTCCCGCTTCGTCGGTACGCGTGGATGCGTAGTCCGTAAAAGCTGTTCCGGGGAGTTCCACACAATCACGAGTGTCATGGGGACCACTACATAATTCGCATGAAGAAGTGATTTTGTTCGCTTGGCTTGAAGGCTTAGGAGCTTCATAAGATTTCATGAGAAACTTGACTTGGTCCTCAAGTTCCATGATCCTACGGTCGGGAGTGCTAGAGTTGTTCGAAGGCAAAGATATTGCATTGACCGTTTTGTTCAAATCACGGGGATCATTCCAACTTTCGTTGTCACAGAGAGCAAGATCTTCTATGAGTTCCCATGATTGTTCCGCACTTAGATCACGTAGCTTACCACCGGTCGATTGGTCAATGGCTCGCCTCGTGGAGAGATTGATATGGTCATAAAAGATTTGGACTTGGAGCCAAAGATCTATGCCATGATGAGGGACTTTTTGGAGTAAGTCCTTGAAACGAGTCCATGCTTCATAAAGAGATTCATTTTGACGTTGTTGGAACATCAAGATGTCATTTCTAAGCTTAGTAGTTCTCCCCGGTGGGAAAACTTGAGCAAGGAAATGAGTGGTGAGATCATCCCATGTGGTGATGGATCCCGCGGGTAAACGCTCAAGCCATTGACTAGCTTGATCCCGTAGAGAGAATTGGAATAGGCGTAATCGGGTTGTCTCTCTAGTTGCAACATCTAGGTCTATGGAGTCTATGATTTTTAGGAAGTCCTTAAGATGTTGATTTGGATCTTCGGAACGAAGTCCATGGAATGCACATCCGCTTTGCACCAACCAGATGGTGTCGGATCGCAAGGGGGTCACATTGGCTCAGGTGAGCTCAATGGTGTTTCGGTAGCCTTGGTGGCTAGGTCGGGAATACTCTCCTAAGGTTCGGGGCTTAAGAGGTTCTAGTGGTGGGTTTTGTTGTGGTGGGATGACGGGTTCAAAGATGTTCCCATCGTCCATGATGTCGGGTGGTGAAGAGTTACGAACAAAAACACAAAGAAATCAGATAGACTAAAGAAACCTAAAAATAAAAATAAAATCTTACTAGAAAGGAATCTAGCAAGTAGACCTAATAAAAAGAAATTCTAACCTAGGCAATAACTATTCCCCGAGCTGCGGCGCCAAAAACTTGATGCGTAGGGATTGCACCAGGCTTTACCTCTCAAGGGATCTCGAGAAGCTTACAACCCCCACCAGGCAGTGTACCTGATCGTTGTAGTATAGTATAGTGACAAGTACCGGGGGATTGATCGTTCAGCTAGGAATAGTGTCGCTAGGATTAGAAAACCTAAATACTAGTTCTAGAGATGAGGGATGATTCTTTTTATATTTCTTTTATATTTTTTTAGAAAGCAAGTAAATATCTCGGGTTTGAAGGATTTGGGCAGAATTAGTTGCTAGTCAACTAATCCAATACTAAACATGCAATCAAAATAAAATACTAAAAATGAAAATAAAACTAAATTAAACTAAGGTTGTGAGCAATAAGTGGAGAAATGTGTTTACTTAGATTTCAATACTCCCTAGATATCTTTTACACGTTAATTACTTGTTATAGTTGCGTGGATGACGAATTGTATTCCTTAATACCATTCATGGGGTGGCGTACTTAACTCCCCAATCCTATGAGTGCTACTTCACTCCTATGTCGAGCCGGCTAAGAAGCTCCTAACATGGGATCATTAGAATTTATTCATGCATTAAATACAACCAATAAAACCTAGTACACATCGGTTCATGTTTCCTAAGACGTTCAAGCATGTTACCATTTGGAGATCTGCCAGTTTTCTTAAGCCTAACATTGAAATCATTCATCCAATACAACCATAAACAAGTAATCAACACATAATCAACATCTATGTTTCATTAGATCTAAGCAAACACAAGATAAATCTAGCCTAGCATGGTGGAATCAAGACAAGCACAAGATATAGACAACCAACACATAGACATATTGATTGAATTAAAAGAATACTTATCTCAATAACACATGTAAGGTTTCAAGGGCTGAAAACCCTTGAAAAAGCTGTAAAATACGTATATGGTTCGGCCTTAGGGTTTCTCTAAACTTGTCCCTTTCAATGAATGAAAATTAGAAAACTATATATAGATAATAGAGGCTGACGGTGTCAAGAACAACCTTGTGACGCCGTCATCTCGCCACCAAAATAATCCTCGGACTGCCTTGATCTACATCTGACGCCGTCATGTATTCCATTTTTCCAGGTCGTCACACATTTAACTCTTGACGCTCTTCTTTGTGACGCCTTCATTTCTGTACTGGGTCATCATGATCTTTACTCTTGACGCCATCAACTTCTTCCTCTTGACGCCGTCACATACTGTTCCTAGCTTGGAAAATTAAGTCATTGGCGTTTTCTTCACTTTTATGCTCCAAAAATGTCCGAATTGCTTCCTTTTCCAGATTTCACTCCCAAAGTACCTAAAATCACAAAAGGAACGATTTAGGGCAATATTTGATCAAATAAATTCAATTCCGGGCTTAAATGACCCCCTAAAAGTGGTTCATTTTTCGCCTCATCAAGAAGAAACTATCTCATCATTCGAAGCAACGAAATAAAAAGTCCATTATATTCCTAGCAAGTGCGCCGCCGGTTTTCCAGCCAAGTGCACCACACTTGTCCTCTCGGTCAAAGGAAGTCAATAAGTTATATTAAATAAAAGTGTGCCGGTTTTGTATTTTAAGTGCGCCGTACTTCCTCTGCATTTATGAAACTTTGGCGCCAAGAAAACAGCAAAGTGCGCCGCACTTATATCAAAGTACGTCGTGCTTTGGACATCAGAAGCCTATAAATAGAGCTCATTTGCAAGCATTTGAACTCTCCACTCAATAACCAATTCTCGCGAAGCAGAGATAAGAAGTACCTACGTGATCTTGAGCCTTCGCCAGACATGAACAAGTAGAGCAAGGGGTGTTGAATGCATGTTGGTGTCGAAATCTTGGTTACTTGTGACACTTGTGTAATCCATTTGATCAATCCTATTCGTATGTCTCTTGTTTACTATTTAATTATTTCTATTGTTATGACCTCATTAGCCATGAGAGGCTAAACCTCTTGTGATTACTTGGATATGTGAAATAATAAGTGACTTATGATTATGTTTTGATCTCTATCAATTTCAAGTTTATGTTGTGAACTATTTTATCTCTAGTCTTATCCCGTTTGGATATTGAAACTGGTTGAATATAATGTGTTGGGATAGGTCAAAAGAACCAATATGTTAAAAGCAATTCTGGAACTTGTCTGCGTTCCTAGCCTTTGAAAGGAGAAATCCATTTAGGAGAATCAATACTAATATAGACTTGATTTGGAATACTATTTCGAGAGAAATCACTTGATAGATAAATATGAATCTTGAATTGAACCTACAAATTATGAAATTGCTCTTTTGACGAAAATAGCGAGGTTATAAGTTGTGCACTACTAAGTTATCAAATTGAGATCAAATCATAAGCATTGTTACTAGATTATCTAAGCTATCCAAGCAATCATATGTTTTATTATTCGAATCCTTCATATTATCATATTTGCTATTTGTTACTTATTGTCTTGTTTACTACTTATTTATACTTAACTCGAATGAACTAAGTCCCTATGGATACGACCTGGTCTTACCTAAAACTTATATTACCAACGAGGGATATACTTTACCCGTATGTTTGGTTTATTAAACTCGGTGAAACTAGTATTATAAATTTAAAGCTTTCCTTACACATCAATTATCTTGTATTCTTTTCTTTCTATTAACATGTTATTTTAGGTTTATTTGTGTTTGCTTAGATCTAATGAAATCTAGTTATTGATTATTGATTGTTGGTTTGTCATTGATTGTTGTGGGTGATTGATTTTTGCGTTAGGCTTAAGAAAACTAGCTAATCTCCTATACGGTAACTTGCTTGAATGTCTTAAGAAACGTAATTGGATGTGTACTGCAGTTTTATTGGTTGTATTAAATGCATAAGTAACTATTAATGAGGCCATGATAAGATACTAAATATTTCGTCATAGGAAGAGATAGAAGCTTATAGAGTTGGGGAAGATCGTATACGGCCCCACGAATGGCATTAAGGAATGCAACCCTTCATCCACGCAATTGTGACAAATCAGCTAATCAATAAAAGATAAATAGGGAGTATGAAATCTAAGTAAATATGCTTCTCTCCATATAGAAGTTCCTACAATCTATTTTCTTGTTATTTTATTTTATTGTTTAAGTAGTTATTTGGGTTAGTTGGTTAGCAACTAATTCCGCCCATTCTTCCAATACCCGAGATATTTAATTGCTTTCCAAAGAACATAAAAATACAAAAAGAATCATCCCTCACCTTTAAACCTAGTTATATTAGTTTCAATCCTAACGAACACTATTCTCTGAGAGAACGATCAATCCCCCAGTACTTGCCACTCACTATACTACATCGGTCAGGTACACTACCTGGTGGGGATTGCAAGCTTCTCAAGATCCCTTGAGAAGTAAAACCTTTTGCAAGGTTGCAAAACCACGCATCAGTTATTTGTTTTGTAAGACTTGTAATTTGTATTTAATTTGTACAGATTTGTAATAATTTGGTAAGTTGTAATAATTAGAAATTGTTACTAAATAAGTAGCAATGCCTTGGTAAATATGGTATAAACGGATAAATCATGTCCAAATTTTATAAAAACTATTTTTATAACTTGAACAATTATGATTTCTACTTTTCAAAATTTTAACATAATAAACCTTTTATCAACTAAACGATTCTTTTCTAAACCATAACATTTTCTCAACTATTTGGGTTACCGGGTAAAATACTGAAACAACATGTTGACGTTTTATTTCCTACTTCTCTCTTTTTTTATCTCTTATTTCTTTCTTCTCTTATTTTTATTCGTTTGTCATTTTCCTTTTCGTTTCTTGATTCTTTTATATGTGTTTTATTGTTTTTCCGCCGACTTCCATCATCTTACGTGATTTAATCTCGAAACCATATTTTCTAAAAACCACACGGGAAACAAAACCTTTTATTCAACAACACGAGTATTCCACGAACGTATTGTTATATATTACCTTTCAAGTATCATTTTTTGAGACATATTATCTAAATAACTAGGTTGTGCTGAGGCTTATCTGTAGTGCTCTACTGTCTAATCATATTTTGGTATCTTGCTCTTCTACTACTAAAATGTGATTCATAACCCCACTTTTACTTTTAAATTCTTTTATGAATACAATTGTTTAAATGTATGCTTTCTTGATTATGATGCTTATGCTAAGTACCATTATTACCACCAGCAAGTCCCTTTATCATGAACCATTAATCACTTGCGAGTGAGCGTGAATATAGTGTATAGGCCTATATGACTAACGCACCCCACTCTATTGACCGGATAGGCAACACGTGTGTGCTATATTCAAATTACCATTCCTTTTCTGGCTTTGGAGTGCCATGAAGCCTATTGATGGCTATCTACTTTCTTTTTCCTTAATAATTACCATTCGAAAAACCTTTAAACTATTTATGTCTTTTTGAGTGCTTTGCACTGTTGGGAACCTTTTGACTATGGTATTTTGCTATAATTTGAATGGTATGTATTTTAAATGACTCGCTTGAGTTCATTTCTACGGTTGTGGCTGTTTTGTTTTGAAGTAAACCCCAACTTTAATTCCGATGCAAATTAACTTTGTGATTCATCAGGAGCATTAATCGTGCGGATTCCTTTGGAAGATCCTGCGAAAGGGTTTTAAAATTCATTCATATCAAAAGTTATTTGGTCCCCTCCTACTTCCAAAGAAATCTGCTTTTCAAATATCTTAATATATGCATGAGATGTTGCTAAAAATGGTCTTCCTAAAATTATATTATTATGTTGATGCCGAGCCATATCTATGACCACAAAATCGGCAGGAAAAAGGAATTTACCAATTTTAAGTAACACGTCATCAATAATCCCTTTAGGCATTGTTCTAGTTGTATAAGCCATTTCAATCATCATTGTTATTTCTTTAAGATTGGTTAGTTTTAAATGTTCAAACAATAAAAAAGAAATGATATTAACACTATCACCTAGATCAGCTGAAGCATGCATATTAAAGTTACCAATAGTGCAGGTTAGCAGAAAGTTTCCAGGATTGAGCTCCTTTTCAGGCAGTTGGTAGGGTAAACTTCCTTCCTATTTACTGTCATCATTTTCCTACAAGTAGTTAATTCCACAAAACTCATTAGTAAGTCCAGAACTAGGCTGAACTTCGTCTTGTTCATCTTATGTAAAAACGGCCTTGCACGCTTCAATTGCAGCTTCGGCTTCCTTAGCTTCGAAATCCTTAGCAAGTTGCCCAACTTGATTTTCTAAGTTTTTGATTGCGGCATCTTGATTACACAAGTTCATGTCCGTGTCTTCCTTTACTTTATTCATCCATTCCTTGAATTTGTCATTCTTCTTGGAAAATGGTCTTACGCGGTACTTAGCTCCGTTACCCCCGCATCCTTGGAATAGTCAGCTAGACTCACCATATTTTACCTCTTCAATTCTCTTGACCTCTTCTTTCAACGGGCAGTCTTTATCTAGGTGAGCTCCTTCGCAAGTTTCACATCCTACTTGTATAGCATGCACATTTTCATTTAGCTTTTTCATATCCCTACCAAGACTTTCAAGTTTGTTAGTAATAACCGCGATACCATCCAAACTTCCGCCCATGCTTCTGCTGTTGCCTCCATCATGCCACTTTTGCAAGTGGTCTGCCATGTCTTGAATAGCATCAAGGGCTTGAACAAGAGTCATTCCAGGTAGGGGTGTAAACGAGCCGATACAGCTCGCGAGCTATTCGAGATCGACTCGTAAACTACTCGAAATCGACTCGATATAAACGAGTCGAGCTCGAGCTTGAGCTACTCGAGTATACTTTCGAGTCGAGTTCGAGCTCGAATATACTCAGCTCGTGAGGCTCGCGAGCCCTTATCGAGGTTCAATGATATTACACTTTTACCCTTTTGATATACATGTATTTACGTGATTGTCATAAAATCGAGTCGAGTCGAGCTTATTTTTCATCGAGATCGAGATTTAAATATGGCAACAATCGAGCTCGAGTCGAGTTTCGAGCTCGAGTTTGAGATGACGAGCCGAGCTCGAGCTTGAAATCCAAAGCTCGAACGAGCTCGAGTCGAGTTTCGAGCTCGAGTTTCACTAATCGAGTCGAGCTCGAGCTTGGCAGTACTCGGCTCGACTCGGCTCATTTACACCCCTAATTCCAGGGATCGGCCCATGAGAATCGAGCATTGATGAGGCCAAAAATGATCCATTTTTAGGGGGTCATTTAAGCCCGAATCCGAATTTATTTGATCAAATATTGCCCTAAATCGTTCCTTTTGTGATTTTAGGTACTTGGAGAGTGAATTCTGGAAAAGAAGCCATTTTGGACGTTTTTGGAGCATAAAAGTGAAGAAAACGGCAAAGTATCAATTTTCCATGCTGGAAACACTAGGTGACGGCGTCAAGAGTTATATCCTGACGGCGTCAGACATCAAGAATAAAATACCGTAGTTGACGACGGCGTCAAAAGTCATCCTGACGGCGTCAAAGTCCCAAGAATAAAATACTGTAGGTGGTGACGGCGTCACATAGGCCGTCATAAGTAGATCAAGGCCGTCCGAGGAAGTATTTGGCGGCGAGGTGACGGCGTCACAATGTTGTCTTGACACCGTCAGCCCAGTTTTCCTATATATAGTTTTCTAGTTTTTACATTAAGAGGAGAGAAGTTTTGGAGAAACCCTGAAGACGAATTTGGTGCAACTTTTACAGGTTTTTCAAGGGTTCCAAACCCTTGATACCTTGCATTGTAATTGAGATAAGTGTTCTTCTAATTCAATCAATATGTCTATGTGTTGGTTGTCTATATCTTGTTCTTGTCTCAATTCCATTATGCTAGGCTAGATCTCCTTTGTGTTTGCTTAGATCTAATGAAACCTAGATATTGATTATGTGTTGATTACTTGTTTATTCTTGTTTTGGATGAATGATTTATATGTTAGGCTTAAGAAAACTGGCAGATCTCCAAATGGTAACATGCTTGAACGTCTTAAGAAACATGAATCGAGGCGTACTAGGTCTTTATTGGTTGTATTTAATGCATGAGCCACTGTTTACAATCCCTATAGTTGTGCTGGGTCATGGTGTAGGAGGAGATAAGAGCTCATAGAATTGGGGAGTTATGTATGCCACCCCATGAATGGTATTAAAGAATACGATCCGTTATCCATGCATTTATAACAAGTAATTAACGTGTAAAAGATATCTAGGGAGTAATGAAGTCTAAGTAAACACATTTTCTCCAATTACTGCTCACAACCTTAGTATAATTAGTTTATTTTCATTTTTACTATTTTATTTTGATTGCATCTTAGTTTTGGGTTAGTTGAATAGCAACTAATTCCGCCCACTCCTTCAAAACCCGAGATTTTACTTGCTTTCTAAAAAACATAAAAATAAAAAAATAATCATCCCTCACCTTTAGAACTAGTAAATTAGGCTTTCTAATCCTAGCGACACTATTCCTAAGCTGAACGATCAATCCCCCGGTACTTGTCACTATACTATACTACAACGATCAGGTACACTGCCTGGTGGGGGTTGTAAGCTTCTCGAAATCCCTCGAGAGGTAAAGCCTGTTGCGATTCCCACACATCAAGCATCTGCCTTGTTGCAATGTTAAAGTAGTTGTCGCTGGAACTAAATCCAGTTCCGACCAACGAACCTTTATTTACTGAAACACCAACAAAAGTTTATTTTTTTTTAACTTGCCAAATCCGGCGAACAAGGTCCTGTCCGGCGGCAAATCTGTTTGACATGTACTAGTCTGTCAGATTCAGACTCTTGACTTGCAAATGCAGATTTTCAGGAATTTAGCCTTAAGAGCATGCCCATACGTAACCTGGGTTAAAAGTTAACGCAGTGCCACGTCAGCGCCACATCAGCTTTTCCACTTTAACTTTAACTCACAAAAATACACCCCATCCATAACTCAACCTTAACTCAACATTTTGGGCCCCACTTTTATCATTTTTTCCAATTATTTAAAAAAAATACAAATTAAAACAAATTACATTTTTATCAAACAAGTAACTAAAAATAAAAAATTTACTTACATTTTTATTTAAATAAAAAAAAAATATATGTGTAAACCCACAAGGACCAAAATGCTAATACACAAAAACCACAAGGACTTAAAATGGCACTTTCCAAATGTTTTCTCTTCTTCCTCATTGAGAACCTGCAAACATACACAAACACACACTGAACACACACTGAAACATACACATAACACACACAAAGCACACACTAAAACACACACATAACACACACACAAAACCCAACAAAAACCCATTTAAATTATATAAATCAGAAGAAAAAAAAGAAAAAAAAAAAAAGAAAAACGTTTAACGCAGCGTTAGCACGCTAACGTGGTGCGTTAACGTAGCCTTAACATCCTCCTCCACATCAATAATGCACGTTAACGTGCGTTAAAACAACCTTAACGCAGGCATATACGTTACGCTTGCTCATGCTCTAACCAAGCAACCAACTCTTCATACACTCAAGTAGCAAATATATCTACCTATTATATGAAAAGATGCCTCTTTTTTCCTGTAGCAGCCTCAAAGATCGACACATCAGCACCTAAAAAATTGACACATCAGCACAAATAGCACATCTATGATTGACACGTAGACCTTAGTAAAAATTTAGAAAGAAGAACCACTCGATCCACTCACTTCCAAGTTCCAACTCTCTCTAAACCCACTTTTTCTTCTTTGACTGACCACACCAACTACCAGCTTTTCTCATTTTTTCTTTGATTTCACTCTCTCTCTTTAGCATTCCAAATCAACTCTATTTTAAGCTTAAAATTGTGCAGCTTTTAATGGCGATTCTCCGCAGAGATGCCTGGTGAATTCTCTCATCTTTCACCCCTCTCATTTTAATATTCTAAGGGTTTATTTATTTATTTATTTTTATGTTATGTTGTTGTAGTTTGTATATTTTACAAATTTTGGTTTCCTGTCCAAGCATTTTAGTTATGCTTTCTATAACTATGAGATGTCATAACTTACATTTGCTTTCTTTGTTTTTTTTTGGGCATCTGCAAGTCAAATGACTCGAGGATATTGGTGTCGTTAAATGAGTATGAAAACTTGACTTGTAGGAGCTAAAAAGGATCTTGCTGCTGGTTTAGTTGATGAAAGAGTCATGAAGCTAAATTTTGATAGAGGATGATGGGAACTCGTGGGTATTCTTTGATAGACCAAGAGCTAAATTTTGTTAGTAATAGGTAACATTTCTATTCCAAAGGTTACTTTTCCCTTTTGTTTCATCTTTTTTCCACGTCTTCTTCTGTTATTCTCATATTTGTTTTCCACATATATGCTTTGTAGGAACTCTTATGTGCTGAGGAAAAAGGTGATGGAGCATAAACTAATAAACAGATGGTTGGGCAAAGTGGGTAAAGTTTGGTGTTGGTTAATGTATGTGAACTTTCAACATATGGATTTGTTCTTTAGATTTCATTTTTATTAACTTTGCTTTTTCTCAAATTCGAAATGCTAAGTAGTTCACGATAGTGTAGGCAAACCTGATGAAAGGAGCAAATTACAAGTACGACGACAATATATTTTTTGTTAATTACCGACTAGGCAAGTGAGTGGTATATGAAATATGTTTGGAAATTTATTAAATTTGTATGATAAACTTTCAGTATATAACTTGTTACATTTTGTTATTTGAACTAATTTATTTTTGAGATAGATTGAAACTTTTTCACATTTTGTGTCAATTCAAAATTAGTAATTGTTTTCTTACTACCTTATGATTTCTTTTTCACTTAATTAGTTTATATTTATTTTGCTACGGAGTATTTCTTTTTAAGTGACGATCAAGAGTTATTACTAAATGCATTCACATTTTTCTTCATTTAAAAAAATAGATCGAGGCAACTTGTTGAAACTCAAAAATAATTAAATTAAATTAAATTAAATTAAACAATATACTAAAACCCGTGATTTTTTCCACAAACTTTGCTACAGGACTTTCGGGCCCAACGGGTTTTTGCCAAGCCCAAACCCGGCTAAACTAATATGCCCCGACATCCATACAATACCCTAGGCCTCTCACATCGCTCTCACCCCTTCTCTGATTAACCGGAGATCCGGCAGACCCGACCAGCGACCCTACCCGATACGAAGTCAGAGCATCTATAGTGATTTATGTGAGTGAATCTACAGAAGTATCTACAGTACATCAATATTAAAATGCGGGCACAGTGTTTTGTGAGAGGAATGAAAAGCGTGGTTGTGTGATTGTCATTTGTCACCATCTACAGTAACTAGGTTTTTTTAGCAACATCCGTTTAGATAGATGAAGGATCTTCTGGATTCTTCAAAGGCACACACACAAAGTTAATTCAAGTGACCCAAATCTAGGGTTCTTCATTTTCGTAATTCAAGTTAATTTTTTTATAAAAATTTTGTAATTTTATTCCTTATGTTTGATTGCAGGTCGGAGCTATTTTGAATGGGATGCATGAATTGCAAAAAAGGATGTAGTGTCGCTGCCATGATTTTTTTTATCGAATGTAGCTATATTCTTATTTTGTTTTTGATATAACTAATAATCTGTTTAGAGTGTGTGAAAAGTGAATATAAGCGAATTGCTCAGGGCTATGTAATTTCTGATGTTGAGATGAGTGGTTTTAGGGCTGTGTATTTGGTTAGTTTCCTATCTAATCGTTGTTTTGACATAAAGCATATTTAAGGATTATCTTTATGTGCTTTAATAAGTAGTTGTAATAAGCAATCATAGACACACATTAAAATTGCACATTTGGTTATGGCGTTTAGGTAAAACAGCTAACTACCTAGCCACAATTTACATACTGTGATCACAAGAAGGTTTATATTGCAATGACGATGTTTGATTTGATAAAGGTATTTTTGTTATCCGTGTGTCTTTTTTTCTTTTTTCATTTTTTTTCTTTTCATTTTTAAATTTTAATTTATTTATTTAGTACCTTTGGTTTAAAGTGTTTAATGCCAACATAGTATATATGTTAAATTTCCATGTTAGTGTAATATGCTTTTAAATGAATTTATTCGTGCACAACGGTCACAATGCTTTAGTATCTTAGATGATATGTGTTTGGTTGATAAACGTGTAATTGTTAGTATGATGTGTTAATGCAAGGTAGATAAAATTTAGGAACTGAGACAGTCAGATAAAAATTAGGAACGGTGATTGGGGATTTCTTTTATTTGCTTACTTTATATCATAATCGAATTGGGCCCATGAAAAATCTTAGATTATGACATGTAAATGTGTGTTGTACATGTTTGACATGATCCTATCATTGAAGTTTCACAACACTGATATATATCAATGACATCTAAAACCATTTCTTCATCGTGTTCAAAATATTATTTTATGCAGGTCAAAATCATTGAGGATACTCAAGTACCTGAGCCTACGCCTTTCTGTTTGGAGTTTATAGAAGAATATGAAAGCACCGTGTTAATGAGAAAGGTAAGTTAAATTTACTGAGTTACTTGACAAATAATTTTTTGTTACTGGTAATTATCAATTCAGGTTTGTTCAAGTAAAGTTTATTTTCTGTGATCACAAGCATGTTTGATTTACCTTTGTGGGTTCTTTTGTTGTTTAGTTATAAATTAACAAGTTCTGGTAATGATATAAGGTGGAACCAATCCAAAACATTATTTCAAGCAAGTCATTCTTTTTTATTATTATACTCATTTTAGTTCTATTCAATTATCTATACAAGTTATTAATAAGTTGATTTGGCTAAGAGCGAACGCTTTCTGTAAAAATGTGTGTCTTATTAAATTCTCATCATGACTCAATGAAATTCAGTTTTCGAAAAAAAATAAGTGACCACAAATATAAGCTATTGGTATTTGGAAATCGATGATGATTATGGCTTATTATGTTCATGACTAATTATAATGACTATTGTAATTTGTTTGGTGAAACTGCAATTCTAAGTACATCATATCCTACACTCACGAAAAATATGATTTTGTAGTTGTAAGTGGTTATAATTAATTAAAGAGTTGTTGATAGCTTGCTGATCTCACGTTGATATTTGTAGGTTGCTGGTCCTATGTTGCTGGTCACATGCTGTTGGTCACATGCTGTTGGTCGCAGCGTGTTGATCGCATGTGTTGTTGGTCTCGCTGATGAGAGGTAAACGTTACCTGCGTCCTTAGTAGGTGGCTGGTCCCATGTTGCTGGCAAACAGTTTCAAAATGTGTGACATCCAATGACAGGCAGAATATGCCAACTAAGGACGCAGGTAACGTTTACTACCATTGTAAATATCACTAAATAAGATGTCACCCTTCATACTAATAAACATGCTGCATGTTTTTCAGCTTGGCTAAAAGGAAAGTCGATATATGTTATGGACAAAATTTCCAGACACCAACTTCAAATGATACCTTTAAGTGGTCAAAAAACATTGTGCATTCGGTTGGCGGTAAAAGTGACTGCTCACAGCCCAATACAGACAGAGTAGGCTTCAAAACTTGCAAACGGAAATTCATTTTAAGTGAACCAACTATCGCCATTGCTCAAAAGAAAATCAAAGGTTCAGATTCCATTGATCGTACTGAATCGTGTGTGGGTTATGCAGAGATTGAAAATGAAGGTGTAGAAGGTCGGATATATACTTACTAACACAAAGCTAGACATCAAGTAAAATAGACAATGTATTTGGCAATTAACTTACGTTGTTTTTATGTTCTGCAGCACGACCATTCCCAGAGGCATGTACAAATTTTGAAAACTGCAATAAAAAAATGGATATGACATCAGCCAGTTCCTCATTTTCTCAAGGACAAAACTGTTGACAGGGTGTTGCAGCATTCGTGCAAAATGCAGATTGCATTTGCAATTATCAACAACAAACACGCATTGTTTCTCCACAAATTCACGAACAGATTATGCAAGGTTTGTTTCATACACTCTTAGTCAAACAATTGTTGTGTACAATCATGTGAACACATAAATGTAGCATTTAACTTAGAACAATTATTGTAATTGCAGGTACATTATTGCACAAAGTGAAAATGCCTAGCCACAATGCAATACCGAACATGAACAACAGATATGTAACCGAAAAAGCAAACAACAATAGCACAGCCGAAAACAATATAGTAAACTCCTCAAATTTTCAAGGTAAACATTCGAATACAAATTTACTGAAATTGTATACTCTTCAGAATTTTCTGTCTTTCAGCTTACTAAAATTTTTAAAAATGTGCGGAACACGACACTGGAAATTCTCATTGTGGCACTAATAGAAGGCAAAACCAAAATCAAAGAAGGCGGTGCCAAACTACATATAATGGAAATCATTATACTTTAACAATTAATCCTCAAGGTAACTTTTGCTACTTCTACCTTCTTTTTTTTTTTTTTTTTTTCTTCATATAGTCATCGTAAATCAATTAAAAAAAATTGTTTATGTTATTGGTTACCAGATGTTTCAAGTCTCTACATTGACCTTGGAGATTGCGATTGGACATGTGAATATTGCGATGCTGCTTTTTGGTGCAGTCAATAAGCATTGTTTGGATACCTTATTTTGATCAGACAAGGTGGGATCCGCTTGATGTGAGGTGAGCCATGTCTGCCATTTGTACCAACACACGTGTGTTTCCTTGTCAAATAAGCTTTCATTCTTTGCACCACTTTTTAACGTTTCTTTTTCGTTGTCTTAGTTTAGCTTTGAATATCCTTTTTTCAAGTCCTTTAAGTGGATAGTTAGTGGAGGCAGTAACATGGTTCAAGATAACTAATTTGAGTTATGTGTTAAAAAAAAATAGGATTCATTACATAAATCAGTTGTTGTAAAAGAAATCATATATTCGTATACAATTGCTTTTCATATACCTGTATTTGGTAACTAAGTTACAGACATCACGCCTGGATCAAATATAGCAAATAAGTGTGTTGTGCATTTGGTTACAGATTACCTGCTTTTGATATATATAATGTGACTGCAAATCTTTGTAGTATAAGTTGTTTGCGTAGTCGAATAGTTTCAGATTTCTAACTCATGTAGTGAATCATTAATAAGAAAAATCTAATGACATTCCCATCTATGATACATAACACAGATTCAGGAAGATTGCTCAATTGGGAAACCTGATTAAGATTTGCTCTTGAAAAGATATGCACAGTTCTAAATGTGTTATGCCACAAAACCTTCGCAATAATGTAATGACTGTTAGTATCGTGTTGTGTTTATGTTGGTTATTAATTGTTGAACATCGATGCATTTACTAAAACATGGTACTTCGGAACTCTTTTTTTTTTGCTAACTTACGTATACAAACACCCCGCGGCAACGCGCGGGCTTGAAACCTCGTTTACTATATACTCCGTAGTATACATACTATTCATGATGTAATGGGGCATGGACATTTATGATTTTTCACAATAAGAAGCTTGGATGGTCAAATTAGGTGGGAGAAAAGATGGGAAGGGAATGGTCTGACAATGCATATTGACTAAGGGCCCGTTTGGTTTATTGCTAGGAATGATAATGGGTATCGGATTTGGTATGAGGTAGAATGACAATGGGTATGAAAAAGTGTATGATTACGATTGTTTATGTTTGAATGATAAAATATGGTATGAAAAAGTGTATAGATATTTGAGTTTTGTAGTGGAAAAAAGAGGGACCCATGAGAATGAATTTCATAGACACCAAATTGGTGTGTAATAAATCTATAACTATGATATACCCACTTCATTACCGGGCCCACAAAACAAATACCATTAATGACTTTCAAAGTCATAGTTTGATTCCCATACACCCTAACCAAAAGGGCCCTAAACTTTTTTACTTGTTAAAGTATGACAAGTGATTTTGAGTAGCGTTGTGTAAAAGTTGCTTTATCTATATCAACTCTTGTTATGGGAAAATATAAATTCATTAACTCAAAAAACAATTTGGTTATACTCGTCCGTTTTACGATATAAAGGCGAATGTTATTTGTATATAAAAACTCCCCCTTCTTTGTAAGGGAACTCGCAAGCACCTGAGCACCTCTTGACTCGTTAACATTATTGATTAGGTATTCAATGTATACATTAAAGGTTGAACTTGAATTGAAAGTTATGTTTTATATCAGCCGAATTTCAAAGCAAGCCAGCTGTTATCGAGAATATTTCAATGAAATGTTTTACACAATGAAGAAACTTTCCGTTTATTGTAAAATTATCATGTGATATTTTAAGTACTTAAAGTGCAATGCATAGTTCATGTGATATTTTAAGTGAAAAGGCACTCTAAAATAAGTTTGTGTGACTTTCTTTTAACTAGGCGAGTGATTATATATAGCGGCAAATAGTTATAAGCATGATATTGTGGTTATTCATTTATTTTCATCAACTAACACGATAATAAATAATAAAAAGTTGTAATATGGTAAGAACTTATGTATGAATTCTTATAAATAATTAGAAAAAGGTTGTCAAGCGTCGTCATGCATTTCTTTTTCTAAATTTTGGGCGAAAACTGCTAAGGTAACTATTTTATTAAGAATACATTGTTTTAATTTGTTTGTAAAAATTAAAGTTTTAAAGAAGTATTTTGTAGATTAAACACTCACTTTTAAGTTTTTTAAATTTTTTGTAAAAACATTTTCGTTGAGATGAGTATCATGCTACATGTAGTTAGTCTTACATAACAACCTTTTCTTAATACTAGCATGTTATCTAGCAAAGTTACATTTGGTATTAAAATTCTATATTTCTCATTTGTTATTAGTTATACATATTTCTTTTTGTGTAATTTTACACTTTATAAACAACCTGTATTTAACTTCCCAAACATTTTTATAAATCAAAAAGTAAGTTTGTAGCTAACTTTACCCATTATCAGCAATCAGATTACAACTTGTAGCTTCAAGCTTGTCGTTAACAGTTTATAGCTAATTTTGCTAAACATACTCTTAAAATCGTCAATATAACAAAGCACGGCCTAAAAAAGTACCTAGTATTTCATATAAAACATAGTGTAAGTGTCTTAACACATTTACAAACTTCTTAGGTACGTTATACTAAAAGTGGGTGTGTAACACTTATATTTAAACACCCTTTTTTACTTGTTACATAACTACCATGTCACCAAAATATTATACATAGACCAAACATTGACTTTAACATTCAAAAGATATCTAGGGCGTTAAGTTATATCAAAGGAAAGGTATGAAAGAGCCTCGTTTACCATACACGAGCATACACCGTTAGCTTCTACATAGCCCTTTCCTTTATCTTTTTGTACCCCACTAAGAACACCTACCAAACATGTCATATGGTAACGTGAGCATTATGCTTAGTGAGTAAACGATTATTATGGCTAGATAATTCATGTGCATGTAACTCAATGAACGAAAACATTATAACTTTACTATATAACATGAAAGCTCATAGGATGGAAGCATCAGGCTCCCGGTTAGTAACTCACAGAGCATCACTTAGACACTCTTGACTCTTCATGGTGCATCACTTAGGCACCGCTCTTAGCATCGCATAATGCATCACTTATGTTGCTAGACTTGCGCATCGCTTAGGCGCTCATACAACATTTCATAGGCTCTCTTTAACAACTGAAATACATAAGTTATCATTACTCACCTTTAGTCTTGGTTAATGGTATCCAAGCATATATCACTTATCACGAGCACCTATTTACATATCTTTACTACTTATAAAGAATTTATTTTTTCTTGAAATCCTAAATTTTGAAACTTAAATTAATATAGTTTGCTTAAATTACTCATAACTAATCCTTAAACTTGTCAATTTTTCAAAAAAAAAAAAACTTGGCAACTTAAATTATGTATTTTCTTGATCAATTCTAAATTTGACAACTTTTTAAAAACACACACAATATTAATTTTAAAAACACAGCTTTGCATCAATGGTCAAACTAGAATCACGATTTCACAAGTATAACTATTTACTGCTATACACCGTCGCTTTGTGCGGATATTCGTCTAGTCACATATAATCACTTAATGTACAACATCATTTACCTTAATCATTTTCATTACCACATATATAGAGGCGGTGTTTGGCTATATACTTTTTTTTATGAGTTACCACTGTTTCTGACTTGCATTGCGAGCCGACTAATATCAAGGTGGTTACTTTTTCGGATTGCCCGGAGTTAGCGCAGGTGAACCTCCGTGGCCACAAAGAGATTAATTTTCTCCGTGTTGAATTCGAACCCTTGACCTTCTTTTTGAAAAACCGATATTCTTACCGTTGGGTTACCCCTATATACTTGCCACTAAACAAAAATCATGCTTTTATCAATTCATTCATATAATCTTTTTTAAATCATTTCCTCAGACATCTTAACTACAAACATGACAATAGCTTAACTTACCCATACCACTTGTAAGGATTTTTTTTTATTTTTTATTTTTTATTAAAATTTATTTAGTTGTTGTATTTTCTTAAACTTAAATTAATATAGTTTCCCTAAATTACCCTTAAGTACTCCTTAAACCTTGCAACTTTTCAAAACTTTGCAACTTAAATTATGTATTTTCGTGATCAATTCTAAACTTGTCAATTTCAAAAACAAACACTATACTATTTTTTTGTTTTTTTTTCTTTTTTTTTAAATACCTGTTTTATATTTCAAAAAACACACACTTTGTATTAAGGGTTGAACCAAAATCATGATTTCACAATTATAATTATTTGACACTATACACCGTCGTTTTACACGAATATACGTCTGGTATATATATATATATATATATATATATATATAATATATATATATATATATATATATATATATATATATATATATATATAATTGCCTAAAATCTCTTTATCATCTCAATTCATAATTTCACACAAATTTGATTAAAATTGAAACATGAATATTTAGTTTCACCTGAATCTAAATTATAGAAAATTTTGCTGCCCCCCCCCCCCCCCCCCCCCCCTTTTTTTTTTTTTTTTTTTATGGGGCGATACCCGACACTGAATTTCAATATAATCTTGTCATTTAAATATTTGGTTTATTCGAATTAGTACGTCCATACACCTAGTAGACGAGTATATATACCTGAAAGATTTAATCATATAAGATTACATATAATTATTTCAAATGAAGATCAAACGGATTCAAATGAAAATGCCACCCCGCCACAATGAAATTATATCATAAAACCGTTTTAGATAACGAATTCATCGTAAGACTAACGTGGACTTTAAATTAAAAGTTTGGCACCAAAAGCCGCAACAAACTAAAGCTAAATTCCACTGACCTCGTCACCTTAGAATAACTCGGGTATTTTTTTTTTAAGCAATATGATTAGTTTCATAGAACATTCTTATTGATTTTGGTTAGAGGTCTTGGGGTTTTTTTTCCTAGCATCTCGTTAGTGTTTTCCTATTGGCCTTGTTGGTAGTTGCTTTTGTTTGTTGAGCTCCTCCCAGTCTGTGGGAGTGGGTTTGTCACATTTGTTATTGTGTGTTTCTTTTAATCTATTGCGTCTTTAAAAAAAAAATGTAGTTTTAAGAATAAAAAATACATTCCCTAGGGCTGTAAATGAACCGGACGAACACGAACGGAGCCTTGTTCATGTTCGTTTATTTAATTTTAACCGGACAAATAAACGGACACGGACGCTTAAACGGACGAATTTTCTTGTTCATGTTCGTTTATTAAGAAAATGAGTTGTTCGTGTTCGTTTATGTTTGTTCATTAAGAACTAAACGAACCTAAACGATCGAACATAAATGAAAATAGACAAACAAACATAGACTTTATTGAATTCTTCACAATATATTATTTTATAAGTGTTGTTTTGTTTAAACAAATCAATTTTTAAAATTATAAAATTAAAATATATGATATATGAACATAAATAGATAAATAAACATAAACGAACGTTAACGAACGCATAATCGAACGTTCACGAACATAAATGAACGGACGAGACTTTTGTTCATGTTCGTTCATTTACCTAAACGAACGTAAAATATTGTTCATGTTCGTTCATTTAATAAACGAACGAACATAAACAAACTTTTTACCGAACGGTTCATAAAATATTCACTGAACGTTCAGTTCATTTACAGCCCTAACATTCCCTATTTCCTTATCCGTAAATCCCTATAATAAACACAAGTCTCCCAAAAAGGTGATTTATTGCTCCATATTGTTCATTAAGCCAAATAAACAAGTACAAAGATTGACAAAATGAATATGGGTATCAAAAGACCTACACATTTCCAAACTCAAGTGCGACCAATACACAATATGAAATGATATACCGTTTATTTACACTTCTATATGCCTAAAATGCTCTAAGCAAACTCCTTAATCAAATTACTTAGATCACATTTTCCATTACAGGATTCCACAACACTTGCCATCTCTTGGAAAGCATTGACACTACATGGAACTACCATTCCATTCTTTTGGGTGAACCCAAACTCCTCGGACGACTTCTCTAGCATTATTTTGAACAAAGGATGAGACAGGTATCCCGTTAGGACAACAAACCTACGCCTCTCAGCCCCAACGTAAAGGGCAAAATACCCATTTGGTGTAGTTGGGCTTTTGCTAGAGGGTGAACAACAAGTGTATGATAAACTTTGTTCTTCTCCATCATCGTTGAGTAACCGTGCGGATTGTGACGGCTCATCCCCACACCGTATCTTGGCCATAATAGCTAGGTTCTTGAATGAACCAATCTTCTTCCCCAACATATTGTTCTTAAGGGAAAAAACGATGTTTTGTATAATGGCATTGGATTATAGAGTTGGTTTTGGCGGTTCTTCTATCATATATATGGCATAAATGTGAGCTAGGGAGTGTCTAAACGAAAGTCAGCTTGTAGACCTTTTCACTAGAAATAAAATAAAAATGAACGCGGGCCTTTAATATTCCGTTGGAATAATGAATTTAGAGTCTTATTTTGACTTATTTAGAAGCAATATATCGAGTTGGGTCAAAAATAATATACTTTGGTTATGTGGTACTAGTAGGGTGTTCAAAAAATTAGAGAAACCAACAAACGAGCCGATTCACTCAATTCAAAACCGCAAAAACCGATAGCCGAAGACATTGAAACCGAAAAAACCTGATTATCACGGTTCGGTTTTGAATTTTACTTTCAGTTATTTGCGGTTACCCGAACCGAACCGTTGATATACATTTAGGTTTCAACAAATCATTTATAAAACTGTACAAGTATAAATTATATTATTGCACTACTTTTATCGTATAACGCATTTTTACTTACCTATTATTGTGATCATTTAATGACGTTCATGGATCGCATATGATGAAAGTGATCGTAACCTATAAACGTCAAATAAATAGTAGTAGTTATTTTGTTACATATGATAATTCGGATGTTTTTATTGCGACGAAACAACTTTATTATAACTCTAATCTCTTCAACGTTATTTAATTTTACGACAATGACATCTTACGTTCTATGTTATTGTTGGTCCGGTTTGATTCAATTAATTTTTTAAAGTGGTTAACCATGACACGAACCGCGGGTGACCGCTCATTTCGGATACTCGAATGTCCGGTTATCTGCCTAGCATGGTTCGGTTTCGGATAATAAAATGAACTACCTCTCCTGCGATGGATAGTTAAAATCTCCAATCGAACCGAGCCGAACCGACCGTGAACACCCTAATGATCATAATAGTTTGATATTCGAAAATGTATTACTGTGACGATTTTTCTACTTTAACATATACAAAAATCTTTTTTCCGTTATAATTAAGTATGCAGTACATACTCATTAAATCTAAGTTTGCTATCAGACCTTTATTATACATATATCTTAACGATGACAAGTTATTTTGACTTAGGAACATCAAGATGGCTTACAATACAATCAAAATCAAGAAATCCAAACTATTGACGGGTTATCAAAAAAGAATAGTTGCCGCATGGGATTAGTCGGCTGGCAATGTCGAGTCGAAACCCAATATTTACCCCACCCCACCCTCAAAAAAAAAAAAAAAAACTACTGTAGTGAGGTTTTGATATCTATATGTTTAATATTGATGACCGCCACGTTAACTCATGGAATGCTTCAACTTTGTTTGCATTCTATAGATCTAATATACGCATTAGTGGCTAGGGACGGAGTCAGGGGTTCTCGCGGGTGCCCGTGCATCTCATAAAATTTTTTTGATATAGTGTTAATTTTTTAAAAAACATTAATTTTTTCTAAATTCATCTTAAATGCACCCGGTCAATCGAAATGTGTTTCTAGTATTATTGTTCAAATTTTTTTGTACACCTGATCATATTTAGTCATGGTTTCGTCCGTGTTAGTGGCATATATATGTTATAGTATGAAACTGTTATTAATATAGAATGATTGAGCTGAAATGCAAGGCCTATTAAATTACTTAAAATAGTGACTAGGCTATTTACAGACACTACAAAATTTGTGACATTTACTCACTAAAACTTTTGCCTACTAAAATTTATAAAAGTAACAAAATAAAACTTTTACCCACTAAATAACAAATACCAAAATAAAAAGCCCTTTCCAAATCAAATTTGTCAAAATAACATTTGCCTACTAAACCTTACTCAGTATAAAAGTAAGTAAATCCAAAAAGTTAATAAAAAAAAGGCGGAGTAAAGAAAAAGTGGAGTAAATAAAAAAGCGGAGTATACACCCATCTCACAATTTCAAATCCGAAATGGATAAACCCTAACTCCACCATCACCACCAGCTCCACCGTCGTCATCAGCTCCACCGTCGTCATCAGCTCCGGCACCGTCATCACCAGATCCACCTTACTCACCGTCATCACCAGCTCACCGTACTCACTGTCGTCATCACCAGCTCCACCGTACTCATCTCGTTAGGTATAATACTTATTCTTTTGAGTTTTCGTGTTAGTTACAATTTTATCATATTATCGATATGTTGTTATGTGCTTATTAGGTTTAGATGTTAATTTGTGCTTATTTGAATATCTGATCAGGAAGGGTTTCTCCTTTTGTTTGATTTTGTGATGTTATATTTTTAGGTGCAGTTAAAGTGTTTGATAAAATGCTTGAATGAAGTTTATTAGTTTAATTGGTTGCAACTTTCCAGTTTTTTATCGCAAACTATTCACATGCTGCAAAAACACAGCAATTGTATAATTTTCCTGTTTCATTCAATATTATGATAATAGGAATGTGATTTGTCGATAAATTAGTTGACGAAAAGTTCATTAGCATACATAGTTTATATAGGTCTAATTAACAAGGGAAAAAACGAGACTCAGACATGAATTTATTGTGGTTTCGACTCTTGAAAGTGGTCATTTGGTTTAGAATTATTGATGGCAATTTAGTTGAATTAGTAATTTAGCACTTCGACATATGATTTAGAATAATTTTGTGTTTACCCTTGTTGTCAACAAATTACTTTGCATAAGATGCACCAGCAGAATTTGGAGCTCGCTCAATCACATAGTTAGAGGCCAGCGGTTGGTTTGCTTAATAAATATTTCGTGCTATAGTTTTTAGTCCGAAAAATGGCGACAGTTTAATTATTTTTGCAAGATCACAATTCTGGCAAGGACAGGGTAAGTTATTCATGATTATATTCATCCGAGATTTTCATTTCGCGTCCATCTGTTATTTTGACACCATTTTTTATTTTGTTTTTGTTTAGCTAAAAGAAATTCGACATCGACTTGGGTGCAAAAATAGTCTGCTTACAGCCAAACAATTAGAGTTAGAGGTTAGGTTGTTGCTATTTATCTCTATAATTGCAGACATACTAAAGATTTGTTATCCCATGTTTACATACATTTTACTTGTAATCTCAGGGAAAAAGGAAAACTAAAACCATGTGGAACAAGTGTTAATAAGGTTAGCAGCGGATGAATGTATAATCCTACACAACTTTTGTTAAAGCGCGAAAGACCAGTAATGTCATACCAACGGAAGACAGAAATTCGAAAGTAGGTCTAAATTATGCTTAATAATGAAACTGTCTGTTTTAAAATTATGCTTAATGTCTAAATTATGCCTAATAGAATATGTCGTCGTCGTTAACTTTCAGGGGAAAACCAAAATGCCTAATAGAATTATGCCTAATTGAATCTGATTACAACTTTCAGTTAGAAATCAAAAAAACCCTAAAAAAAACTCTCCCACTAGGGGCGATTTCCGAAACCCTCACATCCCTTATTTTTTCAAATCCTTTTCATCTAATTCGTCCATTCATCATGATCTTCCTTCTATGATTTGATTCCTATCAGATTTATCGATGGTTTTTAATGATTGTTGGTCGTTTTTATGGATTCGGTTTGAGTTTTTCTAGGGTTTTGGAAATCGTCCCTTTTTCTGGCCGCCAATATTCATATGTTTTTTCAGTTACAATTCATTACATGTTCGCCTCTCTACCTCTAATCATTAGTTGGTATGCAATCGATTGTGTATGGATTTGTATTTAATCGAATAGTGGTGGTTTTGTTTTTCTTTCTTGGCGATTAAACCCTAATAATTTTAATCGGTGCTCATCAAATTCTTTCTGTTGAGTCGTTCTATTTAGGGTGTTAACCGCCTTTGGGGTTTCGTTTAGTCGATCTTTGATCCTATGAATGCTTGTAAGTCGGTTCTGGCTTCATATTTATATTGATCGATTGCTAACCTGGATGCTTTATCAAAACCCTTTTAGGGTTTATCGTCTTTGTGGTTATGCTGTTTGATTTTGGGTTCGATCTTATTAATCTTCATGGTATTATCTGTTACTGTATGATCATGTTTGGATTGACATATTTGTATGGTACTTGTGTTTGGTCAATCCATTCCACGGTGGACTTCATTGAAAGTCGATTCCCTACTTTTAGGGTTTCGGTTTTATTCGCTGTTGCATGTAACCTTTGAGGTGTCTGATCTTTGCAAGTCGATTTTGGATCGTGGTACATGATGTGGTTTCTAGAAGTGGAGGGTTCATCCTGGTTCGTGGGTTTGGGAGAGTGGAAGGCAAGTATATCTTGTGTAGTGTCCTTTGGGACTGAGGTGAGGGATTTCACCCTCATCCTATGTACTTCAACGGTTCGTGCTGCTGGGTGGATGTGGGATGTTCGCATCTCATGTTTTGTCTTGTTTTTATGCCTAGTTTGATTCTTTGTAATTAGCTAGGTTTGGTTTGTGTTTATGGCCTGTCATAAACACTTGTTTATCAAGCGTCTGTGCTTGAGGTTAATGTGGTACTTCAGCCACATTCCATTGTACTTAAACGTTTTTTGGTTAATATTTACCGGGTCATTGACCTTTTACCCAAAAAAAAAATGCTGGTACAGTGTTCCTGGTAGTGAAGCCGGTGCTTGTGAGAAGGTATCATGTCATTTCGTGTTAAACTTATAACTATATACATTTGGAAATGGTATGAAATAAGTACTTATCTTTCACATATTATGTCGATACTTTATGTGTTTGAGTTTTCTATTTTCACAAGGATACAAGTGTGTTTTACTGTCATCATTCTCTACTCGAATCTGATTTATTTTTTGTTATGAACTATTCTGATTTAGTTGAAGGTTAAAATTAATAGATGATTATAAGTTGATTGTGATTCGGTTATTTTCGTAGAAAGTATACACAATGATTAGTATATTTTTAGTTATTGTTGAAGGTTGTTATTATTAGTAGCGAAAATGACAGTGTTACATTAGAGTATGTTTATTTTTGTGTAAAATAACATGGAGTAGACGATTTTACATTTTGTAGTTAATAAAGTTGATTTGAAGTATAGTTGCTTGTTAAATGTTACTATCAATCTATTAGTTGATTTAGATTAAAAAACAGTAGATGATTTTCGGTCATGTAATCAATGCGTATCTTGTGTTAAGATTGGTAATTTATGGCTAATTTCTGCTAAATTGTTAGTTCAAAAGGGTTTATGATTGTGTAGTGTGTAGTAAAATGGGATCGGTCTTATTGTGATATTTATTGTGACTTAAATAGAGATCCATACAGAGATCCTAAAGTACATGAATATGTTAATGCTATGAGAACTTAAGGTATCTACATAGCATCTATTTGTAATTCCTTTTTTTTTTTTTTTTTTTTTTTTTTTTTTTTTTTAATGAAAATCGCCTACTTGTTAAGCATACGCTTGCTTGCTTGCTTGTTGTGGTCGTAGTTGGTGTTAATCTCTCTGTAATGCTGGTCAGATGAGTTTAAATATTTGTTGCTGATCTAGTTGTCTAGTATTTTTGCAAATTTTTATATTAGCTTTTGCATAACTTTTGAGTGCCTTCTATTTGCCCATTAAATGAACTTTAATTATATGATTAAGCAGTAAAATGAGCTTTAATTAGTGATCATGAACAACCTGATAATAAACTGAGGGGACTAGCAGAAAGCTTAACTAATGTTTATCAGATATGGTAACTTGCCTTTACATCTATATATGGCTAAAAAACACCAGAACTTTCTCAAAAGGCCTGGAATTAGATCCTGACAAGATAATAGCTGCTATAGCCCCAGTCCCGATGAATATGAATAATCCAATAAAACTCTGAACATCAAGACTTTGTGGAAGAGGTTGATTAGGTTGCGAATTATCCGGAGGATGAAATCCAAGATATTTTTCCTTCATTTTCATCATAGTGTCTGACTCAGTCACGTTAATCACTGCCTTTGAGAAAATCGGAAATAAACTAGATCCAGGAGGGAATGCCTGCGTTTTGAGCATATGAAGTAAGGAATAATAATTCTAATATGAGGAGAAAAAGATCATATTACTAGTATATTAAATTTTGTAATGGGTTGGGTAATACTGCAAGAGAAACAAAAAGCGCTTATATAATTAACGTATTACCCTAAGGCTTCTGTTCTGTTTATTTTGTCTGTATCATTTTGCTTTTGGTTCATGTTGATATTAGTTTCATTAAGTCTAAGTTAAGTGTTATGTCAAAAGGCTTCAGAATTTGGTTAAAACATATACACATTTCATCTTCACCTGTATTAGTTGAGTGTTGGGAAATTATTTAGAAATACTAAACAGTTACTCCCTAAGAAAATTAGATGAAAACTAGGGAGATATATATCAGCATATATATGACGAGCATAGACAATATTAGACATACCATATGACCAGAATATTACTAGTAAGACTACCACAGGAATTTCTTCACCTGGTTCTCTTTTCTGCTTAAACGGGTGTTTGTTTTAGTTTTCTTTTGGGCTTATGAGCTTATTTTTACGATAACAAATATCAAATCTTATGTTTCGATTCAGGTTTTGAACCAGACATCTTACATTTTTGTTTGCCGTCTTAGGCTCTTCCTCCTCATCAGAACTCTCCTCTTCTGATGATCCTTCCTCATCAGAGCTGCTCTCTTTCTTTGCAGCAGTCTTCTTTACAGCCTGTGGCTTAGCTGGCTCGTCATCAGAGCTTTCTTCTTCGGAGATTTCATCCTCGCTGCTCTCTTCAACTTTAGCAGCAGCAGGTTTTGTCTCAGTTGGCTACAACAAAGGTAGTATGTTATTAAACTTGGTCACAATCATATATCAGCGTCTAAATAAAATGACATTACTATATTAGTATTACGCAGTCACTATGAGTCAGAGTTATGCTCCTGGTTCAGCACTTTATATCTTTAGCTTCGTGTGAAGTTGTTGATCATCATTCTAGTATAATTAATGAAGTAGTCCTTGTTTAAGAGATTTGTTGTCCAAATCTCGCATTTGACCCATTACCATTGCAGCAGCTACCTGTCCCAACACCCCTCATGTTTGTATTTTTCATTTGCTCCTCCCTGATCCTTATTGCCTGAATTTTCGTTTATAGCTTATTTTCCAGCTTATCTCCATGCTTCTATTTTTGATTTATTTTTAGGAATTTTTTTTTGTCTGCTTATTAGGCCTCTAAATATAGCTTGTCAGTCATTTTCACCCCTTTGCAGCCCTCAGGTTCACTTAGCTTAATAGTGCTTATTAGGGTCTTTCATAACTGCTTATTTGTCCCTTTAGTGCTATCTTAGGTCCCCCTCAGTTTCCTAGCTTAATCCTCCCTTTAGGCTTACAATAGCTTATTGGTAGCTTTTACTTTTAAATTTTTCCTTTTGTAAACCTTTTAGTCCAACTGTTGGTATTTTACACTAATTTTCCATACACTAATACACCAATTTTTATTTTATAAATGCAGGTTACAGAGACATAGATGGTCTTTTCCAGTTCAAGTTACAGAGTCCAATTTTCCAATTTCTCTTGTAAATGCCAGGCTTTGGGCGGAGTTCTTTTCCAGTTACCATCATTTGAGATTTGAGATTGTTTTAGTGATTGGGATTGTTTGAGATTGATGTGTTTGAACATAACTTGAGAAATGCAGTTTTTATATTTTCCAATTTATTTGTTTGAGATTGATCTGCACATTTGAGAATTTCTGCCAGAAAGCATATGTATCTGTAATTGCAAAGTCAGCTTTTGCTGACTGAAATTTGCAACAAATTTGTGTCAATTTAGTGATTATGTAGAAAGGTGGTGTACCCTTTAGTGACTAAAAAACTTTAGACACTAAATCTTTTAGACATTTGCTCACTAAAATTTTAGTAAGAAAACACTTTTAGTGATCCCTTTAGTACTTACTCTTTTTCTTTTTAGTGAGAGTTGAATATATAGCTTTTAGTGATTGTTTTGTATCTTTTGCTCACACTTGATTTAGTGAGCAAATGCCTAAAATTTTGTAGTGAGAATAGTAAACCCTTCATTAAAATTCTTAGTGATGAGAACAGAGAACAACATGTTAACAAGTTAATCATGATATATATATATATATATATATATATATATATATATATATATATATATATATATATATATATATATATAATAAATTTGTATGAGCAAAAAGACAGTGGAAAGCCAAAAGTCACTGTACGAGTTTACGTAACAGGCTTTAGGTTCAAATTTCTACCGGAATCCGGAAAATACCTCATAATTCATAATGAGTGGATTAGTGTATATGTAGTATATATGTAATATGTCCGTAGGTATCTTGTTTCAGAGTAAAAATAATATACGAGTATGCATTCTTAATTTGGCAAATCAGCACCCCCGACAGTGCTTTCGTACTCAAAAGTACTTGTTACAATACGAGAATCAGAATCCCAAAGTCAGTGAACATAAACGAAGTAACCTAGCTTGAATTGAGGAGCATTGATTTGCATTCAATTTTAGGTCCCTTTTGTGATCCGGGAGTTGAATCTATTGAGCATCTGATGATAATATGCAATCTGAAATTATGTTTTTCAATGATGGGGTTTTTGCCTCCCTCATTATCATGGTGGGTGTGCATTGTCAAACATTATTAATTTCACTCGGAACTTAAGTCAAAGGAAGGAAGCTATGTTCAAGTGTCTTCGATTAAGATGTTTTGAAGTTGCCTTGTTCTTATCAGCTTGGCCAATATGGAATAGTCGAAATCGCAAGGTGTTCTGCACGGATGAATCTCGATCCAACATCTAGGTTTTCAAAGAGATTCAATAACTATCCTACCATTAGATTAGCGGCCGATGCAAAAAATAATCTATTAACTCAATCAGTTAAACTCTTTGCATCTAGCTTCTTTCTAATATTTCCTCTTTTGTTAATATAATCTGTCGTTAAATAAAGTATACTTTTAAATGTGATGTTACACAACTGAATGGGGTGGCATGATCAGTATGGATGAAAACATATTTTTTGGTCTTATAGATACTTTGGAAAAATGGATAATTTTGAGAAAATTAGTCAAACTTAATTTAATTTAATTATTTTAGAAGGTCTCCGTAACGTGCGAGAGTGAAAGCTAGCGAACCAGAAAAGCAATCTTTAGACCTTTAGCACAAATTGTGGAAATTTCTTGCTTTCGTGCCTCCTTTATGTACTTTAAGCCTTATGGTTGAGTCATCTAACTTCAAAATTGAAAATTTTAAATTTGTTAATTATTCTTTTTACACACCTAGTTTTCTTTTCGACCACATATAATAGAACTTCATAGCGTGAGAGAAAACTAAGCTCCAACGTGGTTGTTTTGTGTTCCAACTAAATACTGAGATGATGAAGCGTACAGTAGCGCCTAGATCGTCTCTAAATTTACAACGACGACACTATGCAATACACAAATAACTACAAATATGAAACCCTATAAAAGCTAGATTATCTTTCGGGTAAATTGCAACAAATGTACATGTGGTTATGACATCATTACTGTTTATTTTTTTTGCAAATTAATTATGTCATTACTGTTTACTTTTTGTAACAAGTTATGTCTCTTGCACTAACAATTATATGTTTTTCCGTTAGTCAACGTCAAACACTATTTATTTTTATTTTTTTATTTTTTTTTCATAAAACAATAGCACATGACCTCACACATTTTCCACTATATATATCTTTTAAACCACACCCTCTCCTTCATTACACCACCATGTTAAAAAACCGTCTGCTCTCGAGTTTGGCAATAAGGGTTAGAGAATGGCAATTACTCATTCTTAAAATTGACATCGTCAAAGAGTCAGAAAAAAACACAATCAGTTCCTAGTTCATGTAGCTATATTTGCTGCTGCATGACGTTTTACACAGGTAACATATTAGTTTACAGATCGAAAAGCTAACACAATACTTAAAATTAATTAAGTTGGCCTCTCCTATCAATATAGAATTGAAGGAATCAAAAGTAAGCATGTAGAGCCAAAGTCAAACAGCAAAACTGCAAAAGAAACACAGAACGAGTCAAATTTCTACAAAACTTTTGCATGGTGCTTGACTCAGTCTACCATTCGGGTCATCCAACAAATACTTAGCAACTTTTTCCACAAAATGTGCATGGTTACTTGACTTATAGTGGCAGATTGGTAGTAGTTAAAACTTAAAATTAAGTAGCACTATATATAGCCCTAAGAAGAGGATGACGACAAGCCACCAGCTCGCCGACATACATCTTGTATGGCCTCTTCTCTAGTCTCATATATACATGGGCTGATTTGGGTCATGTTTGCTCTCTAACTATTTAAATATAATTGCTGGATTTAAAGTTCTTGATGGCCTTGTCTAACGGGTCAAACAGGTTTAATAAATCAGAGGGTTGAAAGCTGCCCCAAGGGTGTTGTTGATGTACAAAACCTCTTCATTCTTTATTCAATAAATTAGGTTATCATTCAAGTGATATGATATTCATGAACTAGTTTGATACACTTGATTTTGTGTAAATAACTAAACAATCTGGACAACATAGTGTTTGAGTCGGCCCAACTTGACTAGTACAAACTTAACGATTTTTTTTTACCTGAATTATTGTTGTGATTATTTTCTATTAATGTTTTCAGAAGCTAATGTTGCATTGTGGTAATTTTTTTGTGTGCAGGTTTAATGAAGAAGCTGGATTTGAGAAGAAAATGCTTCCACAATATGATGATCCTATTGTGACGTGGGTGGTGGTGGTGGTTGTGTAATGGTAGAGGGTGGCGGTAGTGTAAATTCAAAAGAAAATAAAAGTGGAAAAGAAGAATAGGGTAAATTAGTCATTTTATAGGGCATTTAACCTCGACTAATGAAAATAATATTCACCCGTCCCAAAATAATTATTCAGTTTGAATTTTTAAAGTCAAAATGGTTTAACTTTGACCATAAATATTTTTTTTGGTTATATAATACTTGGTGAAAAATTATAGTACCATTGAAAAGTACACTTAAAACCCAATTCATTTATATATTTTGCATAAAATATTATATAACACACAAAAATATTTTAGCTTAAAGTTGAAGAAGAAAGACTAAAAAAATCAATAGTAAACAATAAATTTGAGACAGAGGAAGTAATGATTATTAGTACAAGGGATATAACTTGTTACAAAAAGTAAACTGTAATGACATAATTTGCAAAAAATTAATAGTAATAGCATAGAGCGAAAAATCATGACACCCAAGGACATTTTTTGCAATTTACCCTTATCTTTTAAGAAGATGATTTATATATGTGTAGTTTACTTTGCTGGCAATCAACAGTTCTTCCAAAAAACAAATTGCTATATTTATACGCTGGTATAGGCTCTGATTACGATGAGTTATAGCTTTAAAAGCTATGAAACTATATATTACATGGGATGTGTTGACCGAACCCCCTCTATGGGCCTAGGTTGTACTTTTTGTCTAAAAATGTACAAGCATTAAAGCAGATAGTATAAGCGGCGACAGCACTGTCTTCCACAAACCCTCCCTACAGGTGGTCCGGCTATCCTCACCCATATTACACAGGTTAATTTGTATAAAAAGTATCTTTACAGGTAATTTATTGAGGAAAAGGACATGGGTATTGCATAGTGAGCAACAGAACCTAACCGGTTATCATCCATCACAAAGTCAACTTATTAAACCCCCATACTTTGTGCCGAAATTGCGGACTAATTCAAGGAGATCATCCGTACATGTACAATTGTACTCCAAAAGGTTCAACCCAATTAAGTTTCGAGTTTAATTCCTTTTGTTCCAAGTCTACATGCACATGCATTTGCTTTTATCATGTCGATCCGTTTTGGTATAACGACATTTGTTTGAAGTTGTTGGAAGGTTGGAAAGAATAATACCAACTTATAAATCAAAGTAGAGTTTTAATTTAGTTATTATAATATTACACGAAAATATTTCCTGATTTAAAATTAACGTAAATGGAAAACAGTGGCAATCCTATAGACCAAAAATTTTTCATGAGAGGATCTCCGGTGCTCAAGCTATTAAAATCGTTTTATTAGTCTACAAAGTTTTTGCAAAAGTATTGTATGCATTGCAGTACAAGGTTTTACAAAAGCTTTTTAAAAAAGACTTAGCTAACTACAAACTTTTGCAAAAGACTACTTCTTGAAAAACCTTTTTATCAACATGGTTTAGTTTTGTGAATAGTTTTTTGATGTATAAGAGTTAATAAATGAATGAGTTGACAAAAGTAAAAATCTCATAAAGAAATATGCATTGCATATGGTCTGAGTAGCACAACGTAATGTGTGCCTTGCTTCTCATTACACGACCTTACTCGCTTTGCTTCAGGCCTTTCTTTTATTTACTTTGATTGTCGACTGGCCAGTATGCCTTTAAATTTGGATAAATAGAAGTATGTGCACGATTGGAAAGTCTTTCTCTAGATTGGGAGTTAATTTGTCGCGCACAGATGCAACACACAAACACAAAGTCTTTATCTCTTAGATTGTTGCCGCATACTTATCTCCAGAAAAGCTAAAATGTATGTTTCCCTAGCAGCAATCAAATGGAGATGGAGGTGTTTATGAATTATGTCTTTTCCGCCTGAGGAACGTTGCAACTTTGCTGCATGACTTCCGCAAACCTTGCACCGAGAATTAGCAAGAAATTATGAAAACAATTAATACAAAGAATCATTAATTTGGTCATTAAAAGGGTTGAAAAGCCACTACTCAAACCAATTAGAAGAAAGCTTTTCTGAACTTATTTGAAATCTAAAAAAAGTAAGATTGCTTAACATTGTTGAGGATGAGATATTTCTTGGTGATTAACGTGAGTATATAGAAGAAGACCGAGTAATCTTCACAATTTTTTTATACATAAGATAACTTTGATGGCACATGTAACTTTCAACCGAGATTTCTTTTTTAACTAACTAAACTCCAAATCATACCGATTACATGAACCTCACGAAGTTGACTTGGAGTCACAGGATTTTGTATTACTACATAACAGTTTTTCCTCAAATACTTTGACTAAGTTTTAGCTAACAAGCACTATAACGTCACATAATTCTACAAGCTATCATAAAAAATCATTTGCTTGATGATAAAAAACTAAGGTTGTGATATTTGGATACAAATACGATTGATGTCATTGTATTATGTTAATTTCAATTTCATCTAGGTTAAAAAAATGTTATCTGCAAAGAAAATTTGGAATTGCAAGACTTGAGTTACCGTCAACGCACGGAGGAGCGTATGGCAATGCATTCCAAATCGTCAACTCATGATAGTTTACTTGTTTACTTTTGTAGCATTAGGCTGGCCAGTTTGAAAATAACAAGAACCAACAAACTCAAAGTACTTGTCAACTCCCCGTTGGGGTTAAAATCTAGCGATCTCATCTTAAAGAGATATATTGATCAAAGCATGATATTACGACATTACTTTAAAAGTCAAAAGAATGCTTTCAATCTCGCGAAAAAAATGATAAAAATGTTTATGAGTTGGCGTAAGGGTTAGGATTCATAGCACGTTGATAGATTATATAATGTTGTAAAGTCCTACAACAAACCTGAAAATAGAAGCGGAATCTCGACTATATAAAGTACACGACACACAAACAAGACTTATGTAACATGACGGAAAGTAAATGGTACACACGTATGTTCCCAACGTTTGTTTATTGTGAAACTAGAAAAGAATGCACGGTACAATGGACCCTCCCCCCTCACCTCTTTCTTGTAGAGATTAGGGGGAAGAAAACCAACTCAAACGAGTTGAAGTAGGCTGCTACAATGGAGAAAAGAAAACTCACGAATGTCGGTTCATGCAATAGACAATGCATAACCGACTATAACACCTATATATATGGTGATAAATTGTTTTCCAAGTGGAAGACTGGATTGAAAGAAGATATGAATACTCGGTCAGATGTGTATGTGCTCAGCAACGGTTGCAGGAAAAGCAGTGACGACAACGACGACTACTACTGCGAGTATACACCAGGTATGTTCATACATCTATTTCTCTATATAGATGGTATGGTTTTTTCTTGCGGATGCAAGGCTGAGATCTGTGATACCAATGGATTGCTGGATAAAGCAAAAGGAAATATATTTGGTATTGAGATCATTAGGGATCAGAGTGGTAATACTCTGAGGGGGTCACAGTCCAAGGTTCACAACGAGAAGTTGGTACAGACTTTGTTGAAGGGACACTCCATACTGTCGTTTGAGGGTAGTCTATCAGGGGAATGTGATGTGGAAAAGAATAGTAAATGGTCATATACATATGCGGTTGGAAGCCGGGAGTATCAGATGGTCTGCACGAAACCTGACATAGCATCTTTAGATGTAGGTATGTTGGATAGATTTGATCGTGGATTACAGATAGACGTACAGGTTGTGTGGATTTTGACTACGCTATGGGTAGATCAATCACAAGGTACGGGTTTATGATACAAGGATGTGCAGGAAGCTTGGAAGCTATGATGCTGCACATGGAGGCTTTGTCAACAATTAAAGTGGTGTATATGACACTTACGGAGGCTGCAAAGGAGGCTATTTGGCTAAAGGTACTCTTGATAGAGTCAGGAGCTAAACTAATGTTAGTGGCGGTTGTTGCTACTGGTACTTGACGAAGGCGGTCCCTGGTCCGAGGTTCTAGCACATATTGAAATTGTTGTGTATCGGAGAAGACTAACTATCACCATTAAGGTGGAAATTGTTAGATATTAGTGATGATAGTTAGATAGTGTAGGGGTTAAAGTGAAAGTTTAGATGAGGGACGGGTCAAGTTTCGTTTTGGACAACGTCAGGTATGTTCCGGAGATAAGGCGAAACTTGATATCGCTGGGTACTCTTAAAAACGAGGGTTTTACCATGAAGATACAGTCAGGCAAGATCAAGGTTATAAAGGGTTCACTCGTGGTTTTATCAGGAACAAGGAAGACTAATTGCGTATATACCCTGGACGGTCAGGTAGTGACCGGGAAGACATTCAAGGGTAGAAAGCAGTTAGGAGAATCTCATACCGGAAGGAAGATCAAGAAAGGTAATGTTCTTGATTCTTGTAATCAGAAGTCTACACAACAATCTATGAAGAGTGGGATCGCCAAACATTTGGGTGTTGCAGGGATACAGCAACATAATGGGTAGGTTAAGAAGACAAATGTGACACTCTTGGTCTGTCCAAGGTTTTTTTAGGCAGAGGATACAACCATGTCTACATATCTAATGAATAGGTCACCATCATCAGCGATTAGATTCAAGACGCCTATAGATATGTTAGGGTTTTTCGGTTGGCTTGCTAGTAATAAGCAAGGGATGCTTGAACCGGTTAAGTTCAAGTGCATATTCCTGGGATACCGTGGAGGTATGGTGGGTTATTGTAACACCCCCAAAATACCGCAGCGGAAGACTGTGTCACTGGGATGCTACTTCAGGGCACAAAGTACAAGGTATAGAAAACGAACTCTAAATGAGACGTTTTTTAAAAAGTTACCATTCGAATAGATAAAAGTCATAGTTTACAAACCAAAAGATCCCAAAATAGAATAGTACATAAGTTTTAAAAGTGTTTCGAATGGTAAACGACAAAAGCGAAAGTCTTCAAAATGCATGCCCTAAGACTCTCCGCTCCACATACCTGCTATCGCCCTTCTAACCTGAGATAAACATGCTTAAAAGTGTCAACACAAAGGTTGGTGAGTTCATAGAGTTGTTTAACAAATAAAGTTTATAGAAAAATGGTCCCACAGCAAAGGCATCGTAAATCCACTCAGTTACAAGTCCCGCCATAAGGGCCTTGTAACCTGTGTGTTTACAACCCACTGCTACAATATATAGTATGAGTAACACATGTATAAGTTCATCACAACAGTTAAGCAATTAGTCGTGAGTCTACACTTCATCTCCGAAGACCTCATGTTTGTATGTATATATTTCCATGGTTGTGCCCAGCAACTTAATCTGGGGCCATTGGAAATATGTATGTCTCCATGGTTGTGCCCAGCAACTTAATCTGGGGCCATTGGAAGTATGTATATCTCCATGGTTGTGCCCAGCAACTTAATCTGGGGCCATTGGAAGTCTCAGTTTCTCAAGAATACACCATCACAGTTTAGTATAACACAGTTAAGTATAACACAATCATGTATAAGTGTTATCAAGTATAAAAGTAATCGAGTATAAATGTTTTAAATATTTGTACAAGTATAAACAAGTAGTTGAGCATGTATCTCCCCCAAAGAGTTAAAACAAGTATAAAGAGTAAAAGTGGGGCTATGACTCACCTGGAGTGAAGATACAACTATGCGTAATGATAAGGACAACAGGGAGCGAACACTATCCGCAACCTAAAATGAATGATAGTGATCTAATTTAGATCAAGTCGTAATGAAATGTATGCACATGCACATGATACCAATACCACTCGTAATTTGGAAATACTAGTTATCGTCATAGTAAAATAGTTTCCATACTTAGGAAAATATGTCCATATATAGGAGTATATAACTTGTCGTGTTATCTCGTAAGAAAATGTTAGCGTTAAGTTCCTTGTATTGAAAACCTTGAAATACGTCGTTAAGTCGTATAAGTATTCACTTGGGTCATACGTATTCATTTGATAAGAAAATAGTCCTTAGTAAGATTTTCTAGAAATTATACCGTTTAGTGCGTAAGTTATTATTTTCATTTGTGTCCATATATATATATATAGTTTGACGATGTTAGAATGGTTATAACTTGGTCGTTTTAAGCTCGTTTTCCTTGTTCTTTATGTCCACGGATTCGTCTTTGTATATACTAGTATATTTTAGACAACTCGGCTCTTTTAGGTTACGTTTAATGCCTCAAAATACCCGTCGTATTCTGCCCAACAGCAAGCAGTTTTCTGGAAAAGTAGTTTTCGTCGTTAAGTTTGCAAAAATCATAACTCCTTCGTTATAAACTTGTTTTAATCCGTTCTTTCGCCTAAAGTTTCGTTTTTGAATGTATTTTCTAAATCTTTGGTCAAAACTTAGTCACCATCTACTGATTTTCCCACGAATTTAAAATAAGGACAGTAGGTATTTCAAAAGTTCCAAAAATCATTTCCAAGTCTCTAAACTAGTTCCACCATCCATCAATCCACTTTCAAACACCACAAGACTAATCTAATCCTACCATACACCTTCTTAGGGTGTCATGGGTCCTAAAATATCATCAAACCACTAGGTCTAACAAGAGTTTCATATGTTTCCATTTCTAGGGCTTCAAAGTTAATATATACAAAATGAAGTGGTACAAGTTGATACATGTGTAAGATCTTATAAGAAAATTATATGAACATAATAATAACTTGTAAAAATCATAAAAATGAGTTTGTATACTTACTTGGTGGTTTAGAGAGTTTAGATGATAAAAAGCTTACTAATCCTTGAGTTTTTATTTCAAAACTCTAACAAGGATGATTATACTAACTAGTTTATGAAATGATCTTGTAAAATTTTCCTTCCTTGCTCCTTGTTTAACCCAAATCGAACCAAGCTCAAAGAAAATGAGAGAAAAAGTCTTGCTAGTTTGTAAGAAAAGTGATTTTGTGATAACAAATGAGAAAAAAGTTTAATATATACAAGGGAACAAAAGTTTGGTGTACAATAAATAGGTTTGGTGAGGTAATTAAAGTTTGATGACCAAGGGGGGGGGGGGGGGGGGGGGGGGTTTGGCCGGTTTTGGTGAGGGAAAAGGGGAGGGTGTTGGGTAGTTAGTTGGTAAAAATTAGTGTTAGTAATTAAGTATAGTTAGGTTAGGTTTAGGTTTAAGGTTTAATCGGGTACCGGGTTTGTTAAAAATAAGTTTTGTTGAAGTTATTCGGGACGTAATAAAGTTATAAAAGTTGTAAAAATAAGTCGGGTACAAGTACGGAGAGTTAGGGTGATTATCGTTCAATTTTGGTGAAAACCGGCGTTATTAAGTTAAACGTACGATACGTAATAGTTAAATTTCCAAAATACCGGGTAAATTAATATTATAGTTTTTATATTATAAAAATAAATATAAAAACGTATTAGGGTCATAGTCGGGAGTGTCGGACACGTTAGACACATTTATAGTTCGCGTATTAGCGTTTATTTGAAATAAACGTACGTAAATCGTTAATCGTACCAAAAGTATTAATTTAGTTATCCTACGAGTGGCATAGTATGCAAGTGCCCTAATGATGATGTGCAGTCTGTTTCTAGTCCGTATGAAATGTCCCTGATAAAAATGCATGAATTCGCTCCTGAACCAATACGGTTACGCGAATTTGACCACTCGTAAACTAAATTTACGACGACATGAGTAATGCACGTGAATAGTGGTTTTCTCTCGGAAATGAATAGTGTCAAGTGAATAGTAAAATTCCTGAATGTGTCTCGGAATGTCAAATTGACCTCAAAAATGGTGAATAGTGATCGATGAATAGTAAATGATGAATAGTAACTTGTGAATAGTAAATTGTCGAGGTTTGGAAAAATGACCTAAAATTACGGGTTGTGACAGTCTCTACCCCTTAAGGGAACTTCGTCCCGAAGTTCAGCTCATTCCTTCCCAAACTTGTTAGAGTTGCTTACACCAATCAAATCATCTACTATCAATATAACTAGGTTAATGATGCTAGGTCTCAGATTAGTCGGGGTTGTGTATAAGTTCTATACCAAGACTTAAGTGCTACGAAAATAATATAGTTGTTCAAGAGAATGTACCCGTTATGCTATCGTGGACATGTTGGGTGATAGGGTTTCCTAGGAAGTAAGCTCTGCCACGCGCGGGTGGAATCTCAACGGCCTCATCTTGTGGTCCTTCAATTGCTGCTGCTAATTTTGGACGATTGCCTCCTTGGTTAAGATTCCTTTTCAACTTAGGACAGGTGTTCCGAAAGTGATCCGGGCTGTTACACTCATAGCATGTCTTTTGATTGTTCGTCATATTGCCCACATTCACTGGTTCTCTACATTGGTTTGCATAATGACCAGACTGTCTGCAATTAGCACACATACGGCAGGGCACAGCCTTTTGGTGATGAAAATTACATTTCGTACACTTAGGTTGCGAGCCTAAATACTCTCTCTGACCAGAACTAGTCGCCGCAAAGGTCCTTGCCCTTTTGTTGTCAGCTATTGCACCCATGTGCTTGTTTGACTCGCTTGTTCCCTTCCTTTTATCACTGTTCTTCAAGCTTCCATTTCTGACCATCTCATCTGTTAGAGTCCCTGCTCTCAATATTGCACTCTGAATTGTAGAAGGCTCAGTTGCTTTCACAGTCCCACGAATTTCTGGGACAAGACCATATATGTACCTCTCGATCCTCTTGGACTCAGGTGTAACCAGGTGTGGAACTAGTCTGGCTAATTCATGGAATCGATCTGTATAGGCTGCATGTCCAGCCCCTATCATAGAGTGATGATAAAGTTCATCCTCCAGCTTCTGCATTTCATTGTCCGGGCAGTATTCCTCCTTTAGTAATGCCTTAAAATCATCCCATGTCATACCTACAGCTGCCTCTCTACCCCTAGCTTGAACCTGCGTATTCCACCATGTCAATGCCTTTCCTGATAGCAAGCATACGGAGTACTTCACCATTTGATGTGGTGCACAGTCACTAATGTCGATCACCGACTCCATCTTTTCAACCCATCGAGTATACCCTAACGCGCCTCCTATACCATCGAATTCAATTGGCTTACATGAGATAAATTCCTTATACGTACATCCAGTCCTAATGTTGTTGTTGCCATTACCATTCTGGCCTATACCATTGGTGTTGTTAATTCCGCTTTCGTGATTCGCCAAGTTATTCATATGATCTCCAACTTGAGTGACAATAGTGGGGAGAAAGTTTTCAAGTTGTCGAGCGATGATGGCTTCAAAATCAGTATTTCCACTGTTGTTGTTATCATTGTTTTCAACGCCGTGACCACCTACTCTACCTCCACGTCTACCAGTTCTTCCACCATCGTTACCTGGGTTACTAGTGTCATGAGCAGCTCCCCTACCTCCTCTACCTCCACGTCCACCAGTCCTTCCACCCCTTGGTGTTGCGCCTCCTCGACCAGAGCTACGAGTCACTCTCTTTGGTGCCATGATTTCCTGAGAGGAAGGACATTTAGTGAACGTCAGAGTTGAGGGAAAACCGTTGATTAACCAAAGTCTATACTTAACATCCTCATATATAATACCGTGCCACCAATTTGCTCCTAAGTTATGCCAACACCGATCTACATATGCATAGTCATATGTCCACGTGTGTCGTGAAGCACTTATAATTATGTTGGCCACCACAATTATAAATGTTTCCTTTCACAGGTGTACATATCACCAGGCACACATATCTCAGTGGTAGACGTTGCTTAAATGGGAATCTAGGGAATGTCACGCTCAGTACGAAGGAACAAAGGATTCTCCCTTAAGTGCTAAAGTCACTGGGTAGTCTAGTTTCTAACGGTTTCTAAAGAGTATCTTCAAGAGAACTCCCATCCTCGGGCAAATCATCAAATCTCTACAGCTAAGTAATAACCTTCATTTAACTTAGTCTCATGTCTCATCAAACAAGAACTGTCACAAGATTAAGTTAAATGATCAGTTATTACCGAGCTCCATGTTTCTGATAACTTGCTTAGATTTTGGGACTTCCCCATCGGTACCACAAAATACCTAATAGCGTAGGTCTAAGAAAATTATCAGCAAGCGTACGTGTATGAAAAAAAATGCAAGGCGATAGGGAGGAGAGTCTAAATGTATGTAGTTATAGTCTAGACTCTAAAAACAACCTAGTTCTCTATAACCAAGGCTCTGATACCAATCTGTAACACCCCCAAAATACCGCAGCGGAAGACTGTGTCACTGGGATGCTACTTCAGGGCACAAAGTACAAGGTATAGAAAACGAACTCTAAATGAGACGTTTTTTAAAAAGTTACCATTCGAATAGATAAAAGTCATAGTTTACAAACCAAAAGATCCCAAAATAGAATAGTACATAAGTTTTAAAAGTGTTTCGAATGGTAAACGACAAAAGCGAAAGTCTTCAAAATGCATGCCCTAAGACTCTCCGCTCCACATACCTGCTATCGCCCTTCTAACCTGAGATAAACATGCTTAAAAGTGTCAACACAAAGGTTGGTGAGTTCATAGAGTTGTTTAACAAATAAAGTTTATAGAAAAATGGTCCCACAGCAAAGGCATCGTAAATCCACTCAGTTACAAGTCCCGCCATAAGGGCCTTGTAACCTGTGTGTTTACAACCCACTGCTACAATATATAGTATGAGTAACACATGTATAAGTTCATCACAACAGTTAAGCAATTAGTCGTGAGTCTACACTTCATCTCCGAAGACCTCATGTTTGTATGTATATATTTCCATGGTTGTGCCCAGCAACTTAATCTGGGGCCATTGGAAATATGTATGTCTCCATGGTTGTGCCCAGCAACTTAATCTGGGGCCATTGGAAGTATGTATATCTCCATGGTTGTGCCCAGCAACTTAATCTGGGGCCATTGGAAGTCTCAGTTTCTCAAGAATACACCATCACAGTTTAGTATAACACAGTTAAGTATAACACAATCATGTATAAGTGTTATCAAGTATAAAAGTAATCGAGTATAAATGTTTTAAATATTTGTACAAGTATAAACAAGTAGTTGAGCATGTATCTCCCCCAAAGAGTTAAAACAAGTATAAAGAGTAAAAGTGGGGCTATGACTCACCTGGAGTGAAGATACAACTATGCGTAATGATAAGGACAACAGGGAGCGAACACTATCCGCAACCTAAAATGAATGATAGTGATCTAATTTAGATCAAGTCGTAATGAAATGTATGCACATGCACATGATACCAATACCACTCGTAATTTGGAAATACTAGTTATCGTCATAGTAAAATAGTTTCCATACTTAGGAAAATATGTCCATATATAGGAGTATATAACTTGTCGTGTTATCTCGTAAGAAAATGTTAGCGTTAAGTTCCTTGTATTGAAAACCTTGAAATACGTCGTTAAGTCGTATAAGTATTCACTTGGGTCATACGTATTCATTTGATAAGAAAATAGTCCTTAGTAAGATTTTCTAGAAATTATACCGTTTAGTGCGTAAGTTATTATTTTCATTTGTGTCCATATATATATATATAGTTTGACGATGTTAGAATGGTTATAACTTGGTCGTTTTAAGCTCGTTTTCCTTGTTCTTTATGTCCACGGATTCGTCTTTGTATATACTAGTATATTTTAGACAACTCGGCTCTTTTAGGTTACGTTTAATGCCTCAAAATACCCGTCGTATTCTGCCCAACAGCAAGCAGTTTTCTGGAAAAGTAGTTTTCGTCGTTAAGTTTGCAAAAATCATAACTCCTTCGTTATAAACTTGTTTTAATCCGTTCTTTCGCCTAAAGTTTCGTTTTTGAATGTATTTTCTAAATCTTTGGTCAAAACTTAGTCACCATCTACTGATTTTCCCACGAATTTAAAATAAGGACAGTAGGTATTTCAAAAGTTCCAAAAATCATTTCCAAGTCTCTAAACTAGTTCCACCATCCATCAATCCACTTTCAAACACCACAAGACTAATCTAATCCTACCATACACCTTCTTAGGGTATCATGGGTCCTAAAATATCATCAAACCACTAGGTCTAACAAGAGTTTCATATGTTTCCATTTCTAGGGCTTCAAAGTTAATATATACAAAATGAAGTGGTACAAGTTGATACATGTGTAAGATCTTATAAGAAAATTATATGAACATAATAATAACTTGTAAAAATCATAAAAATGAGTTTGTATACTTACTTGGTGGTTTAGAGAGTTTAGATGATAAAAAGCTTACTAATCCTTGAGTTTTTATTTCAAAACTCTAACAAGGATGATTATACTAACTAGTTTATGAAATGATCTTGTAAAATTTTCCTTCCTTGCTCCTTGTTTAACCCAAATCGAACCAAGCTCAAAGAAAATGAGAGAAAAAGTCTTGCTAGTTTGTAAGAAAAGTGATTTTGTGATAACAAATGAGAAAAAAGTTTAATATATACAAGGGAACAAAAGTTTGGTGTACAATAAATAGGTTTGGTGAGGTAATTAAAGTTTGATGACCAAGGGGGGGGGGGGGGGGGGGTTTGGCCGGTTTTGGTGAGGGAAAAGGGGAGGGTGTTGGGTAGTTAGTTGGTAAAAATTAGTGTTAGTAATTAAGTATAGTTAGGTTAGGTTTAGGTTTAAGGTTTAATCGGGTACCGGGTTTGTTAAAAATAAGTTTTGTTGAAGTTATTCGGGACGTAATAAAGTTATAAAAGTTGTAAAAATAAGTCGGGTACAAGTACGGAGAGTTAGGGTGATTATCGTTCAATTTTGGTGAAAACCGGCGTTATTAAGTTAAACGTACGATACGTAATAGTTAAATTTCCAAAATACCGGGTAAATTAATATTATAGTTTTTATATTATAAAAATAAATATAAAAACGTATTAGGGTCATAGTCGGGAGTGTCGGACACGTTAGACACATTTATAGTTCGCGTATTAGCGTTTATTTGAAATAAACGTACGTAAATCGTTAATCGTACCAAAAGTATTAATTTAGTTATCCTACGAGTGGCATAGTATGCAAGTGCCCTAATGATGATGTGCAGTCTGTTTCTAGTCCGTATGAAATGTCCCTGATAAAAATGCATGAATTCGCTCCTGAACCAATACGGTTACGCGAATTTGACCACTCGTAAACTAAATTTACGACGACATGAGTAATGCACGTGAATAGTGGTTTTCTCTCAGAAATGAATAGTGTCAAGTGAATAGTAAAATTCCTGAATGTGTCTCGGAATGTCAAATTGACCTCAAAAATGGTGAATAGTGATCGATGAATAGTAAATGATGAATAGTAACTTGTGAATAGTAAATTGTCGAGGTTTGGAAAAATGACCTAAAATTACGGGTTGTGACAGTTATAAGCTTTGGAGGTTAGATGACGTTACTTCAAAGGGAGTGCTTTACAGGAATATGGGTTTCAATGAGAGTTGGGAATACAAGAAACTTTCATTGGTTCTGGTGTAGGTACAGATTCAGTGCATGTGTTGTAGGGAGTTGAGTTTAAGGTGGAACCGCTTGGGGATCATACATTTGAGGTGGAACCTCAGGCGAATGTTGGTCAGGTAGCTGGTTCACAGGAAGTACAAACTCAGAATTTGATAGACTATCATTCAGCACGTGATAGGGAGCAACACTTAGCACGGGAACTATACATGTATAGAGAAAACAGTAATGAGGCTGCTTTTGCAGTTGCTGCAGTGGAGAAGATATACACACACGAGTCATTGACTTTCAATGATACAGTTGCTTGTGAGGTGATTTCCAAGTGAAAGGATGGATTGAAAGAAGATATGGATGCTCGGTTAGATGTGTATGTGCTCAGCAACGGTTGCATGAAAAGCAGTGACAACAACGACGACTATTACTGTGAGTATACACCAGGTATGTTCATATATCTATTTCTCTATATAGATGGTATGGTTTTTTCTTGCGGATGCAAGGCTGAGATCTGGGATACCAAGGGATTGCTGGATAAAGCAAAAGGAAATATACTTAGTATGGAGATCATCAGGGATCAGAGTGGTAATACTCTGAGGGGGTCACAGTCCAGGGTTCACAACGAGAAGTTGGTACAGACTTTGGGGGAGGGGTCGTTGTACGTTCATTCTTTCAAGACTAATCGTTTGGTTAGGGTTATATTACTGTGTGTTTACTTTCTGTCGCATAAGTTCCTAAAGTGTGTCAAGTTCTTGAATTGATATTTTCTGCAAACTAGATATCAGGTTGTTGGTGATCGCTAATAACTAACATATAAAATTATTCGTTTTTAATGTCTTGTGTTAGGGTCGTTTATATATATTAGGTGTCTCATCAAAACAGAAGATCACATCTTTATCTCTTGCTGTATCCTAGCTAAAAAGGTTTGGAAGGACGTTCTTCTTTGGTGGAACATTGCCGAATATAATGTAACTTGCCTCGAGGGTGCAATCAGCCTAGCATGCAAAGTCAAGATTAAGGCTTATGTGGAGTATAGAAACCAACTCACTTTTTCTCTGTAGGCCGACGACCGAGCTGCTATTCAACGACGTAAAGCTATACTCCTTTAATTGAATTTGATATAGGCATAAGAAATTCTCCCCAAATTGGATTGAGTTGTTTGACAATCCTTGTAGCACTCTTCCAAACACGTTGTAACTTTTATTTCCTATCTTCTTGCTAGGTTGTCTATATAATTTAGCGTTCGAATTAAAAATATATTTACTAGTTAATGATTTGTGTAATACATGGGTTTAATAATTTATGTTATTTGAATGGTTTATAAAACAGATGTTATCCGATAAAATTTCCGTTATCACGATAACAATATCTTAATGTTGATTTATTCATGTCTCGTGAATATTAGCCACTCCGAGTTAGTTTTGCAGACTTTATTTTTTATTTTTCTTTGAAAAAAAAAAACCAAATTGCCAATTACTAAGTAATTAAATCTTATCAGTGTTTGTTTTTTAGGAAAATATTTGTTTTACCATAAACGCAATCAATCAGCGAAATGTCCGGTCTGTCTGTCGATGCTTTGGGTGTTTGGGGTCAGAAACCCACGGATTGAAATTGCATACATCACTATCAGATACAACTATGCTATTAGCAGTTTGTCATGTTTATAAAAGAGGAGCAATGTCGATATCTATTTAATAATTTGGATATTAAGGATTTAATTAGCAAGAAAAACTGCGTTAAAAGACACGAGTTTACTTTGGAGTCTTGTGCGGTGCCATTTTGATACCAATCCTGTCTTGCAAGACATTAACAGATACTAACAGTTGTAATTAGTTTCAGAGCTTAAAACTCACCTGTAATGTTAATTGTTAAGTGATTTCTTTGTGCTAGGTTATAGTCATAACTTATTTCGACAGCAATGACTTTGAATGTATAAAGCAATGGACTCGAACGTAACAATAGAATGATACCTCGATATTAAGATTTTGGACGACTAAGATGAAATTTTTCTCTAAATATATTGGCTGCCAGAAACTATTATGCCCAAGAATATAAAGTGACATCATTTGGACAAACTATTTTGTATCAAAATTAAGACCAACACCTTTGAAAACAAAAGTGCGACCAATACACAATGCTAGACCACTTATTTACTCTTCTAGGTACATAAATGACTCTAAACAAGCTCCTCGACCAGATTACTCAAATCACATTTTCCATTACAAGATTCTATAACACTTAACATCTCTTGGAAAGCATTGACACTACATGGAACCACTAATCCATTCTTTTGGCCAAACCCGAATTCCTCTGACGACTTCTCTAGCAACATTTTGAACAAAGGGTGAGACAAGTACCCCATAGGGACGACGAACCTACGTCTCTCCTCCCCTATATAAAGCGTGAAAGAACCGGTTGGGGTTTTGCTAGATGGCGAAGAACAAGAATGCGATAAACTTTTTTCCTCTTCTTCACCATCCGAGAGTAACCTTTCGGATTGTGAAGACTCATTGCGACTTCGTATCTTAGCCATCCTGGCTAGGTTCTTGAATGAGCCTATCTTCATGCCCAACATTTTGTGCTTGATAGAAAGAAAGATAGTTTGTGTAATGGCATTGGATGGTGGAGTTAGTTGTGTGCATTTCCATCATATATATATTGTATGGATTATGGAGGGAATGTCGAATGAAAGTCAACTTTTAGACCTTTTCTTTGGAAAAAAAATGAATGTGGGCCGGCTTTAATATTTGTGTTACTTAATTGAATTTATAGTCTTATTTTGACTTATAATTTTGGAGTAACGTCTACGTGGGATCACGAAAATGAATTTGGCTATATGGCAAATTCTACACATTTTTTTTGACTGATTTTATATATACTCATTAGATAGAAAGTAATTCCCAATACTCATTAGATCTTTTGGTTAATCACTCGATCAACAAGTGTAAGAAAGTTATATGCATACAAAAAATAAAAACAGTGTAAAATGGTTACAGTGAGAAATATGTTATCAATTTCAAAATTTTAATTAAGAGTATCTAAAATTTGTTATATTTATTCTAGGGGTGGAAACGAGCCGAGCCGAGCCCGAGCCTAGCAGAGCTCGAGCTCGGCTCGTTTATATTTTAGAGAGCTCGAGCTCGAGCTCGGCTCGATTCGAGCTTTAAGATTTGAGCTCGAGCTCGGCTCGTGGTATGATATAAAAAGCTCGAGCTCGGCTCGGGCTCGGCTCGTTTGTGATGCGTTGGCTTTTTAAGCTACTTATTTGAGCTCGTTTATATAGAGCTCGTTAGTTATTTTGGATCCTAACCCATCTCCATCAATTACACAGCCAACATCATCTCATCCATCACAATCGAGGAGACTCAAAACTAAATAATAAAAAAACAAGATCTCAGGTTATATTCCGTTCAAGACAAAATGAAAAATAAAAACAAACTTGTTTCCATTCGTCTTTCTTTTGGTTTAAACAAAAATGAAAAACAAAACCTACCCGAGACCCTTGTAAGGATCGTGAAGCCGATATAACACATTCTTTAGGTTGTTGTCTTTCGAGTTCACATAAAAGAAAAGAAGAAAAAGTTGTACTAATTTTCCTATGGTGTTCGGTCATCACAAATTCACAAGCACAAAGAAAGATTATTTAAGTTATTATGATTGGTGAAACATAGATAAGAGAAGGAGTGTAACTTTGTATGGATGTGATAGTATAAAAGTGAAAGAGACGAATTTTTTTGGAAAGATACAGGTGAATCTGATTTATGGGTTTTTCTAACTTGTGCCCTGGGGGCACAAGTTAAGCACACCAAAAGGACAGTGGGTCCCACGAAAAAGTACAAGAAAGTACTGAGGGACCCAAGAATTTTGTTGTACTTTCTTGTCCTTTCTTGTACTTTCTTGTACTTTTTTTGTGGGACCCACTGTCCTTTTGGTGTGCTTAACTTGTGCCCCCAGGGCACAAGTTAGAAAAACCCTTTTTGCAAAGAAGAGATAAGAAAGTTTGTGTGGCTGCATGTTTTAGGTGAGAGTAAATTAATCACATAGGAAAAATATATGGTATCATTCAAGATAAAAATTAGAAGGAAGATGTGATCAAGTGGATGTAAATGAGCCACGTAGGTGTAGGAATAAATGTAAGTTTGGCATGGAGTGTTTATACGGTATTATTTTATTAAAGCTCGTTTAGGCTCGCGAGCCTATTCGAGCTTTATATATAAAGCTCGGGCTCGGGCTCGATTATTAAATGAGCTTAAATATAGGCTCGAGCTCGGGCTCGAGCTCGTTTAGGCTCGGCTCATTCGAGCTTTTTACCGATCCGATCTCGAGCTTTTCACGAGCGGCTCGGCTCGTTTCCACCCCTAATTCTGGCTCCTCTCTCTCTCTCACTAAACTTTTTCTCCTACCTCTCACTACAAAAACAAATCCGACCGAATCAAATCAACTTTTCCGGCGGCCGGTTTTGGCCGGTCGTCCGGACCTTTCTTTTGTATTTTCCTTTTCTACAATAAAGCCTTAATCGCAGATCTGCCATCTCCCATTTTTGTTGCTGCTGTTGTCGCTGCTACCACCGCGGTTTTCTGCTCAGATCCGTTACCAGCTGGTCTCTTCTGCTTAGAGCTGTTGTGGTCCGTCATCGACGGCTTGCTGCTGCACTGGGATTTGACTTTAGATCTGTTAGGTTTTGGTGTAGCTCCTGTTAGGATGTTTAGTTTTTCTTCTTTGTATGTTTTATGTACTTAGTGTACTTTTGTCAAGCTACACCTTTAAATGGTTGTGTCTACCAAAAGCTCACTTTGGTAATTCCCCCCACCTCAGAATGGTGTTGCTTCAGTGTTTCACAGCTATTATGGTGTATGTCTTGTTTTGGCTTAACTTGTTATGTTTGATGTAACTTGTTATGTTAAATTTCCTCCATTTGTGAGGTATGATAATGAAATATTTGTTAAAAAAAAAAAAATTGTTATTCCTTTCTCACGATTCTTTGTTATAAATTAAGATATTGAATCGAAAGTTGGTATGGAAATGGCTACAATAGAACTAATAGTTGGTATGGATTATGGAAATGGCTACAAACTGATGGTGGGTGGCATGATTTGTGTAGACGAAAGTAAGTGTACTTAATAGATTCGATAAGTATATTAATCGTAGATTAAAATAAATTAAATTAGTCAAGTTCAGATACAGTTAATTATTTTGGATGGTCTCCGTGACGTGCGAGCGTGAAAGATAGATAATCAGGAAAGAAATCTTCAACACGAATTGTGGAAAATTCGTACTTCCTTTTTGTACTTCAAGTCTTTTGGTTGAGTAATTTTGTACAAAAAAATAAAATAAACTCTTTTGTTTATAACTAGTTTCTTGTCAACAAAAATAGTTGAACTATAAACTTTTAACACATTCGAAAAATTAACGAATAATATACAAGCAAAACATTGTGACAAAAACGCGGGTGTACAAATGGTTATTTCATTATGTAATTTTCGAAATAAAAACTTGAAATCATTGATTGTAATAAGTTAGCTCAATAAGGCTTATTGATCGTATTAGTTTAGACTCGTTATTTTTTGTTTTTGTATTATTGTTTTCTTACATGAACTATTGTAATCTGTTAGTTGCAGTTTATTAATACGATTGTCATTTCACTAATGATTTCTCTAAAATTCATCTAAGTTGTTATCCATCATCATCATCATCATGATGTTTTGTCAATGTTCTACTATCATTAACTAGACAAAAGAAAAAATCCCATCGAAAAAAAATAAATTGAATAAATGAAGAAGAAATCAAGAATGTATTACGTGGAGCAGAAATTGCGGACTAATTCAGGGAGATCATCCGTACAACTGTACTCCAAATATTCCAACCACATTAATTTTCCATATTCTATTTTTTTCATTTTTTTCCATGTCAATACACGCCCTTTTGCTTTTATTGTGTGGGTCACTTAATAATTCAACAATATTTTTTAAAGTTGTTCGAATTGAATTTGGAAAATACTAAACGACTCTTTTTTTTCTTTCAAATTAATCGTTTGTAAGTTTTCTTAAGTTTTTTTACATTAGAGCAATGACTTGATAAAAAGAATTTTCTTTTTATAAGAGAAGTCTTAGAAAATGGGAGCACGTTGTGGTTGCTGTATATGCATGTCAATAGATCGACTTGGCACATGTCAATAATAAATACATCTGATTCTTTGTTAGGGATTAAGTACAATTTAATTTTGATATTTGAGCTAACGGAAGACCGAGGAAACTTTGGATTTTTATATGATAACTTGACTTTAAGATTAACAATACATGTAAAATTCATTGATGTTTCCTTTCTATCCTAGTCCTAAATCTTACCAATTATATAAACCTCACGATAAGTTGACTTGGGATATTCGAATTCTGTAGAGCATAATCGTTTTCCCACAATACTTTGTCAAAGTTTTAGCTAGCAATGTATTTGTAGACCACTATATGTTGATGTATATTCTAGAACTAACATAAATATCATTTATTTCCAAGGGTAAATGATACATATTACCAACGTACTTTTAAATTTGTGCTGACTTGAAACACGTTTATTCAGGGACTTCAACAACGAAAATTTTGTTCCAAGATAACAAATATGATTGAAATTATGTTCCAAGATAACCAATATGAATGAAATTTTGTTCCAAGATAACCAAGATTGAAATTCTGTTTCAAAATAACCAATATGATTTGAATATTTTATTAAAGGACTTCAACACTACATGGTTATATTGGTTATCTTGGAACATAATTTGAAAGTACGTTATTAAAGTCATTGAATAAAATAGTACGTATTTCAAGTCGGTACAAATTTGAAAGTACGTTGATAATATGTAGCATTTACCCTATTTCCTAACGACTGCATTAAGATGTTATATCTTATTTATCATCGTGTCTAAAAATTTGTTACACCAACTAAGGTTGTGATATTAATGCGTTAAATCTCGTTTTATATTTGTGATCTAATTTTTTTTAACAAGAATAGCCAATATTTTTGGGTAGCAAACCTGTTCGTGTGCAGTATAGACTTGATAAAAACAGGTCGTTCGCAGGACCGGTGGATATCTGTAAATAAAATGTCGCTAAGTAAATAACAAGGAAACAATAAAGTCGGGGCGTTTTAGATCAGAGAGATCGTAATCTTAAATAGTAAAGAAACTAAACAAGATGATAACAACAAATAAAGTCATATGAGTATCATTATTACATGTTTATTGCACTTATTTATTGTGTTTTAATGATACTTGGTATTGATTTGTTTAACATTTGCATTTTAATTTATTATTAATCTGTAGCAATGAAATGAAAAAACACGAAAATTGGCAATATTTAAGCTAAAACGAAATTAGCTCTCAGAAGTCATATTTGACATAACAAGGTCATCCTTGTTACGTCATAGCAACTGATGTCACATATCATTAAATCATATGTTCAACTGTTACGGAGTAACAACCCCGATTTGGTTACACCGGAGAGAGAAGCTAATGCACGCGGAATATTACTAAAAGAAGACTGATACGACTTAAAAAGCTATACCTTATTACGTTGTAGTACCGACGGGCCTGGAGTCTATAAACATAAACCTAAAACCCGAATTTAGGTTACATAATCATAACCCTGATCAATTTCTAGAACTCCCAAGCGCAATTCCACCTCCATTGAAGCATAGATCATCAAGATAACAAGACTTTATCATCATAAACAATTGTTTTATTAGGTTTGATTATCTTTTTCAATATGAATACTTTTTAATTATTGAATTTATTATCTTTTGTTACTATGATTGTTGTTGGATAGTTTAAATGCTTGTTGTCAAATCCTTACGTCTTTGTGTCTATTATGATTAATCTATTGATAGTAATTAATAGTAGGCTATACAACTGAAAGTTAAAAGTTTAATTTACAAACATATGACAAAATATCAATTTGTGGCTAGAGTTATTAGCCTAGCTAGGTTAAAAGTGACAGACTATAAGGTTTAAGGTTAGCGAAGGTAAATGGATATTTACGAAGTAGTTAAGTGTTGTTAGTTAAATAACGTCACAAACAAGTCATATAGGTTCGTTGGTGGACTGAATGAATGGCATATAACTAGATATCATCCACTAGCATTGAGGTAAAAGGTTATATGGCATATGTATACATTTTAGTGGCAATTACTAGATCTATACTACATCCGAGTCACTGATTAAAGAACTAGTTAGACATTGCACGAACCGATCATGTTGTTATTTTAATAGGGGATTAATTTGGTGAACACTGCTTTAATCTTATTCATTTCCATTGTATCTTAATTACTTGTGGTATGTGTGAATACACATAACTTTATTTGCCTTAAAACGGACCTAATATACCAAAAACTGCTTATAAAAGCAAATATATGTGTGTTTTTGTGTCTGTGATTGTGCATGTACGGATATGTGAAAGATGGACAAAAACAATAGCAAAAGGACAAAACACGCACGGGAATTGGAAAAGAGTTCAAAAGCCGAGGCCGGGGAAGGATTTCTCGATATTGAATCACAATTTGAGCTCAAAATGTCATGATCAACCTTGAAGAATCATCAAATGTCAAATTCAGTCCTTGGGTTAATTTTGCCAACTTGTCAAAAATCACCCCTCAACCTAAAACCAATTTAAATCTAATCCTATCCTAAACGGACTCTTATTTATCAATAAACCTCAAAAAACGGAATCCAATCCAAACCCAAAAACAACCCAATCCTTATCCCTCCAAATCCAGTCCACCAATATAAACACAAGCCCAATCCAATAACCCCTACCTGGATCCACTCCAATACCCAGGTCAACCCCCCAATTACCCAGTCAAATAATAATAAACAAACCAAACGCGCCCTTTTTAAAATAACCCCAGTTACTATTTATCTCCTCCAATCCACTTACCCTACAATCAAAACCTTTTTACCCGTACTTTAATGCTTCTAGAAGACACCTGACAACGTGTCAGAGGGTATGACGCCTTGGGATTGCCAACATGGCAGATTGGGAGCATTCCATTGGCCAAAACACATCAACTAAGTATCCAAGGGTTGTGCTTGAAGAAGATTGATGGGAAATGATCAAAGGCTGATATTGAAGAATCCATGACCTTCTATTGGAAACCCTAACTCCCCCTCAGCTCCTATATATACCCTTCTCCTATCCTCACATTTGGTGTTAGAATTTAGGGTTGTTATTATGTCATTTTGCTTTCTAGTCTAGTTAAGCTCTTAATATTAGTTTGTAATCCTTTAATTCTCTGTATTCAAGCTCTTTTATTAATAAAATTTCAATTTCTTTATAACTTTTGTGCAAATTCACTCTTATGTTTTTACTTAATATCTACTTATGTTTGAATGTCTCTTATAATTTGATGCGTATTTTCATCATGTTTTAAATTTATAAACTTAGAAATACACGGTAAACACATACTAACGGGCAGAGAACCAGATCGCATGTAGCAAATCCTAGGTAAATCCGAGTGTCGTCTCTAAGAGCTGTTGTAAAAGAAATAAAAGTATGTTATGTGATAACAATAGGTAAAAGTTGATAGAAATGATGAATTAGATAGTTAACATAGGTATAAATCACATATTCGAATCAAGAGAAAGAAAGTGAGAAGATAAACTAATAATCCAAGCTATTCAAGTAGGTGTTCAAGTCCATAAACAACGCACAGTGGCATAAATATCACTAGAAATCGTAGGGTAAAGTCATCCTAGTCTATCTTCCCTAATATCGTCCCCGGAACCACAGGCACTACCCCATGCTAGTAAGCGGATATTGGATACTCGGTTGATTCATTAAGAGCCAAATCTAATAGATCACATTCGGTAGAGATCCAGCCTCTCGGATCTTAGATCTCTCTAACTTCTTAAGCACCTCCACTTGTAAGGTGGTCATATGGTCAATTCTCACACAAGGCAATATAATCAGTTGTCATCCCAACCATTTCCTCGCAATCTATCAGGCTAGTGTCCTATGGTCAATTCTACTAGCCTACTAAATGGACTGAGGTATCAAGTCAATCACATCTAGCGTAATAGATACAAACAAGCCTATAATGCTACCGAAACTAGTATACATGAATGGACAAAGAAGACATCTCTACTAAGTAATGAAAGAAAACAAATAACTGAATGATACTTGAATTAACAATAAGAATTCATCAAATGAATATGGAAAAGCATAAGAGAATCCAAACTCGAGTACAAAATGATTAATGTAGACGAGAGCTTCTATCTTCTAACTCCTACCTCCATTATCTTCTTATGTGGTTGCTCTCCCCAAACCCTAGAAAGGTTTGGGAAAGGGGAGATGATCTTAGTGCAAATTCTTCTGGTATTTATAGGCGAGAAATCTGCTACGGCGTAACGCTATATGATGAAACCACGATTATACATGTTTTATTATCAAAAATGCCCACATTTATGCTAATATATTTAAGAATATTATGGTTTTTATTGCAAATATTACGTCAATTGTTATTTTATTTGTTAAGGTACCGTTGGAGAATTATTGAAGCAAAAAGTGGAGCATTATAATGATTATTTGAAGATTAGAAGATATGAAGATTGTTGGAAGATTTATTTGGAGTTATACTTAAAGACTTATGAAGTTTAACTGGAAGCCCAAAGATAAAGTCCAAGATTTATCAAGGATAAAAGCCACAAAAAAATACAAATGCATTGTCTAGAAGACCACGGGCCCAATGAACTTCATCATATGAATAAGGGTGAGCATGGTCCAAAAACCGGACCGGACCGGCCAAGACCGGACCGGACCGAAGACCGAGAACCAGTAAAACCATAGACCGAGACCGGACCGAATGTGGTCGGTCCGGTCTCGGTCCGGTCTCGGTCCGGTTCGGTCCGGTCCGGTCTTCGGTCGGTCCGGTCCAATTAGGCATATTTTGGCACTTTTTTCGGTTTTTTGGTCGGTCCGGACCGGACCGGACCGACCGGACCGAGGACCGAAATAGACAAAAAGCCTAGACCGAGGACCGGACCGAATGTGGTCGGTCCGGTCCGGTCCGGTCGGTTTTGTCGGTCGGTCCGGTCCATCCGGTCCGTTTGCTCACCCTTACATATGAATTATCCAACGTCAAAATACCAACTACAAAGATCAGCCATCTATTGCCACCTGTCGCTTCTTGGTTGGCCAATAAAGTAGCCGTTATTCGACTGCCAACAGTCCAAGTCAATGCAACAGTTCATTATTACTCCCTCCGTCCCAAAATTATTGTCCAGTTTGAATTGTTAATGTCAAATTAGTTCAACTTTTACCATAAATATATTTTTTTATTATATAATACTTGATGAAAAAATTATACCATTAAAAAGTACACTTAAAACTCAATCCATTTATATATTTTGCATAAAATATTATATAACACCAACAAAAATATTTAAGGTCAAAGTTGAAAAAGAAATACTAAAAAAGTCAATAGTGGACAATAAAAATGAGAAGGAGGGAGTAGATGAAAGTATTATAAAAGAAAGGAACATAGCATTGATGAGGATCTCTCTTTCATTTTTCTTTTCATACGCAACTTTTTTTTTTTTACATTAACTTTCATCTTAAATGTCATTTACTTTTAATCAAATATGTAGTTTATCAATTTATTTTTGTATTAAGTCACTTTTAAGTGTGTTTTAAGTTTTGAGACTTTTATCTAATTAATTTTTTAGCTTAATTACCTTTATCATTTGCTTGCTTTTCTTTAGCTTACTTTATATCAAATAGAGTTTAAGTCTTTTCATAAAGTTTATCATTTGTAATCTCTAAAATTTATAAAGTTTGAATTTTTTAGTTCTAAAACCCATATTTATCATTTCTTTTTATTAAAGTTTTAATCTTTTTGCTTTCTTAGTTTAGTTTTTGCTTTAAAAATCAAGTTTTATAATTTTTATGCTTTCTAAATTAAAAAGTTGCAATCTTTATCCCATATTTCACCTCAATTTCACATAAAGTTTCAAGCTTTGAATGATTAGTAGAAGATTATGGGTACTAAGGTGTATTTGGGTTGATTATAGCGCTTGAATGAGGTTTTCTAGTTTAGTAATCTTAGTGTCGTCATTATGCCGAATCAAATACCGGTGCTTTCTCTTCCTTTTCTTTACTTTCTTTATATTAGTTAATTACCATGTTTCATTTAGTTAGTTTTGTCATGTTTAGTTTTATGTCATTTTGCACTATTTAGGATGTTAGAGTAGTTTTATTTATATACTTGTTTGGTGATGGGTTGAATTTATGTGGTAAGTAATTAGTGATTTGGAGAAGATAATTATGACTTGATTTAGGACTTTTGATTCAAAGATAATCCCAAAAGTGTTGTTTAAAAAATATATAAAATTTGTTTTAACTAAGATTGAAAAGTAGAGCCACGTAAGATTTATAAATTTGTTATCTTTTAAAGTCAAAAAGCTTTTTAGTAATAAACTAACGTAAACAAGTTTTATAAAAATATACTTTTGACGAGCGATATGGATTATCGTTGTTTGGATACTGAGTTTATTGGGTAGACGGAACCGGTGACCAATAAACTTGCTCTAGAATATAATTTAATCCAATGGTCAAATTTATATCTAAAATTATTAGTTATCCTATCCAAATCACCACCTAGTTTCCACTAAAACTCAACCATATCCAAACAAGTATATTCGCTTTCATTTTTACTTTCCGTTATCATTTTATCTTATTCGTAGTTTACCCTTAGCTTTCCTTAGTTTTATTTTGCCTTAGTTCCCTTTAGTTTTCCTTTTAGTTGTTACTTTGTCTTAGGATTCTCTTTAGTTTTCTTTTGTCTGTAATTAAATCCCAAAAATTGTGATATCTAAGCATCAAACGAAAAACTAAAACGCGGATCTCAAATTCACCATTCCTTTAGAACGACATCCGGGAGACCTATATTTGTCATTATACTTAGGTGTTTTGATTTGTATCCGTATTTTCCCCTCCCCTTTACAAATAATTTTTGGTGGGCCCCACAATGACCTTATCACTATAACTAGTTACGCCGTAGCTAGTGTTATCTTCAATTGGTCTTATCCGTGGCGTTCGTTACGGCGTAGTTAGAGAAAGTAGTTACGCCGTAATCATGCTACGTCGTAGATGACCTGAGGTGCTACGCCGTAATCTTCATTAACTCCATAAGGTTGCCACGGAGTCTTCATTATGCCATAACATTGCTGCTATTACGGCGTAGTCTTCAATTTATGGATACTTCAATGTCATAATTTAGCTATGGCGTAACATCATTACTTAGTTACGCCATAGTCTTCTTGCAATAAGTGCTTTTGTCCGTATTGAGTCCAACTTCATCCATAGTCGTTTCATACCCTATTAACAGTCATGAAACGAAATATGAAGTAATGAGACAACACTACAGATAATAATAAGCTAAAATGGTCAATAAAGAGGGAAAATTGATACTTGGAATATCATATTATTTGACGTCATCAAATATCCCCATACTTGAACTCTACTTGTCCTCAAGTAGACCTTATTAGAAGTATTCTCAAAAAGATATCCCCCATTATTACTCGGGAAATATGAATGTAAAAATATCTTATGCTAGAATTTTTCAAAGCCGAACACCTCTCGAAAAGGGGAACAAACACTCATTCTCTCTATATTCTAAGTGTCAATTTCTGGGGGGATCACTCATTGCTCAATCATAGTATGTATTCTATCATAGGCTTGGCAGTTACACAAAACTCTACCACTAAAGCTAAGGTTGAAACAACTATCGAAGGCAACATTGGGTGAACTCATATATGTTTAAGGGTGTAGTGTCATTACTAACATACTACGACGAAAGTGGCAAAGAACATTAATACATGACCGGAACTCCGGGCAAGACACCAATGCCTGCTCAATTCCTTCACTTAAGCATGATTCATTACTAAAGGATAGGAATAGACATGGGATTTCACAAAATGGGTGTAAAATGAAAATCAAGCAAATAGTCTAAGCCTACAATTAAGTTATCACCATTTACCGTTCACCCAAGTTCTAAACTTTGAAACGCAAGAACTGGATCATAGCAAGTACATGTGCCATTAGAGGACGTCATTATGGGCACATAACTTGGTCATCATGTTGGTGTAGAGATGATCACCAACTCATATCTTCAAATGTGACCAAAGTGGCCTCTTCGATACTACATCTTGATGAGCTCAATATCAAGGTGCTTTACAAGGGTGCACCATATATACAACTATTTACAAACAGAAATTCTGACATTTTTTTTAATCATATTTACAAAAAATATGTACATCCCCCTACTTGAGATGAACAATATATGAGTATTTGGGGGGCCTTTAAATGATCTTCAATAATTTGTCCTCGACGTAGGCGTGATTCCCGAATTCTTCCATTTAGACCTCGAACTTGGGCAAACAATGACTTCTCAACTATAAACTAAGACTACACGGTAGGCTAAGGTATATTGGTGTAACGAAACAATATTTATAAGGGTAAGAAATGAAAGGAAAGGCTCAAAAAGGGTGTACTAGGGGTATCTTGCACTAAAGATGAGTGCAACAAAAGGGTTTACACGGGGGTCGAGAAGTCGAGGTGACTAATCGATAAACACACACATATAAAGCTATTTGGGTGATAATCCTAAAATATTGCCTTCTAAAATTGTTCCTTCCAAATGTGTCTAACTGATGCGTGGAATTGCACCCTCGCAAAAGGTTTACCTCTCAAGGGATCTTGAGAACCTTGCAATCCCCACCAGGCAGTGTACCTGACCGTTGTAGTATAGTATAGTGACAAGTACCGGGGGATTGATCGTTCAACTCAAAGAATAGTGTTCGCTAGGTTTAAAACTCACTAAAACTAGGTCTAGAGATGATGGACGATTCTTTTTGTATTTTTATATTTTTATATTTTAAATGAAAGCAAGTAAAATCTCGGTTTTGGAGGGAGTGGGGGGAATTAGTTGCTAATCAACTAACCCAAATAACTAAAGATGCAATCAAAATAAAATAAAATAAATTTAAACTAATTATGGCGAAAACAATAATGAGAGAAAATGTGTTTACTTAGATTTCACTACTCCCTAGCTATCTTTTACCGGTTGATTAATTTGTTACAATTGCATGGATGACGGGTTATATTCCTTAATACCATTCGTAGGGCCGTGTACGATCTTACCTAACTCTATAAGCTTCTACCTCTTCCTATGTTGAGCCGACTACTAGCTCCTAACATGGCCTCACTAGTAGTTACCTACGCATTAAATACAACCAATATATCGTAGTACACCTCCAATCATGTATCTTAAGACGTTCAAGCAAGTTACCAATTGGAAGTCTGCCAATTTTCTTAAGCCTAACATCAAATTAATTCATCCACAACAATTATAAACAAACAACCAACCCATAATCAATATCTAAGTTTCATTACATCTAAGCAAACACAAAGAAAACCTAGCCTAGCATGTTAAAGAGAAGACAAGCGTAAGATATAATCAAACAACACATAGACATATTGAATGATTTGATGAAAGACTTATCTTCAATTAAGCATGGATGAAACAAGGGTTTGAAACCCTCAAAATATCAGTAAAATTCGTCTAGGGTTTACTGCCTTCAAAGTTGCACACAATGAATGAAAACTAGAAAACTATATATAGATTTTTTATCCTGACGGGGTCAAGAGTTAGGTTTGACGCCATCAACTCACCGCCAAAATAATACTCGTATTGCCTAGATCCACTTCTGACACTGTCACTCTTTACATACTCTGGGCCGTCTCTCTTTGTGTTAAATGTGACGGCCTTGGCAACCCTAAAGGGTGACGCCGTCACGAACTCTTTAGAAAACTCTCTGGCGCGTCATGTGTAATTGATTTATCCACCTCTTTGTCAAGTTTTGACGCTGTCACTAGCATCCTGTGACGCCGTCATGTACAATTTCCAGCATAATTTTGAGACTTTGTCGTTTTCTTCACTTTTTCGCTCCAAAAACGTCAAAAATGCTTCATTTTATAAATTTCCTTCCAAAAGTACCTAAAATGACAAAAGGAACAATTTAGGGCAATATTTGATCAAATAATCTCGACTTTGGCCTTAAATGACCCCCCAAAAGCGGTACACTTTTCGCTTCATCAAATACCCTTACACTTGAGATTTGCTTGTCCTCAAACAAATGCGCTTTTATTCTAATCAAAATACAAGCTAGGGGTCATTTAAAATGAATATAAAAGTAATTACAACAAATAATCGTTCCACTTCAACCAAAACAAGTACGGAAATTATACATTAGCACCTAACAAATAGTTTTTAGATACTCACATCTCTCGGGTGTAATAAAGTATATATCACAATATGGAAATGGAAAAAATCTCTCACTACCTGTCATAGCAGATAGATTACCATAGGCTTGGGAAAGGATCAAACTTCCACCACTTGCCGTAAGCACCTAGGATAAACTTTAAAAGAGGTCTTTTTAAAGGGTTGTAACGTGAGGTGTAGGGATATGATAAACACGGTTTTGTTGGATAAAGGAAATATTTATTGGTGGCGAGTTAATCATCTTGGTCAATTACATGTACAATGTGGCGTTGCTAAGCCAAGACTCGACTCGACTCAAGCTAATCACAAGCTAACAAAAACATAAAACAAACATAAAATGAAACGGGATGGTAGTTCGTATGTTTTTTCTTTTTTTTTCTTGCTTTTTTCGATTTTTATTTTATTTATTATTATTATTTTTGTTTTGCATACACTCTTGCCCTACCATCCAAAATAATACATCATAGGGTATTTGCATTCCCCTAACACTTGAACTTTTACATACTTTACAATCAACTATTCTAATGACTTGAATCAAGATAATCAAAACACTTGGAGTACTTTTTAAGATTAACGCACATATGGGGGTAATATATGATGTTCTTTCCCATTACTCCATAACACTAGTACTTTACCCATGAGTCCAATCGTCCCAAAACAGTATGTACAAGATATGACTCGACTTAGCAACCATGTAATCAATTAGATAATTAACTAAGGGCTTAAACAAATAACAATAATGCACTAAAGATGAGTGCATACACGGAAGGCTAAAGCGATTTGGTTGTATATTTGGGTGGATTGTAAACAAATTCTTCCTTTAAGCAACATGCTTAAAGTTAGAAACGAAAAGATATACTCGGAGGGGTGTACTATGGGTATCGTGTACTTAAATTGAGTACAACGCAAAGGTGTGAGAAAATTAATTGACTTTACTAGTCAAGTAATTATGACCTTATTGGTCAAGTAATTATGATACGGGTTTAACACAAGGGTGATCCTAATGCCTCTTATCATGTAGTAAATCCTAACTACACGAATGTAGCCTCACTAGTGGTCTCGGGATGTATCACTAACGCAAGTTCTAGAATCTAAGTACTACCGGTACACTCATAAGCTCTAAGGCTTCTCCTAACAAGTCTAGGGGCGAACCTCACTTAGTAGAAGGCCGGTACGAGTCTTTGATGCCTCAACTAACGGATACTAACTAGTGCACTTCTTGGATTGCTGGCGCGTTACTTGCATAACGGATGGTCAGCAAGTCATACACTAGCGCTGGCGCGTTAGCCAATTAATCTAATAATCGGATGGTCACTACCTTTTTTGATAAAATTTTTGAGTGGTACGGTTTTTTTTTTTTTTTTTTTTTTTTTTTTTTTTTTTTTTTTTTGTGTTAGTCATACAATCTCCTATCCATGAGACGCTCATTAAAGCTGAAGCTTCACTCCTAAATGTTGTAAAAAAAATTAAATTTGGCGCTAAAATTGCCCTAACAAGTATTTCTCTTAGTTTTATTACACACCTACTATTGAACAAACAAACTCAAGCGTAATTGTATTCTCTAAGGTATCATCATTTACCCTCCCCTTACACTTAGGCTGAACATTATCCCCAATGTTCAATAAAAAGGATGTAAAAGTATTGAAGGTAAAAGAATGAAAACAAATAATTCCCTGATTCGTTCGGTGTGGATAAATGGATAACATGGTTAAATCCTCCTCCAAGAAAATGAACGTTGAAAGCTTCCCTCTAGAAATATAAATCATCTTCTTGTCCAATATAACATGTTAAACCTGAGAAAACAATCATGGCAAACCTCACGTAAAATTGGCGGCAATATATATATATATATATATATATATATATATATATATATATATATATATATATATATATATATATATATATATATATATAATGCTTGTAGAATGAATGTTTGCAGATTTCCTGGAGTTTATAAAACTAAAGAATTAACAAAAAATTTAAGACTCCGTTAGAAAACCAAATGTGTAAAATTTTTCAGAATTTTTACACCTGACGCCGTCAGGTTATGACCCTGACGCCATCATAGTGTTCTGACAGAAATCTCATGTAAAGTTTCTGGAAAATTTCTGGAAAAACTTACGCCTTAATTCCTGGAATTCCTGCAAAACATCATTATGACTCGATATAAGCATTTGACTCAAACAAATACTAATATACATGTTCATTTAATATTGTTGTGGTTCATGTTCAATTTCCGTTCTTAAAAAACAAATTTAGGTTTCCTTTACACTTATCTTTTGCGAAATACCTTTTTATGAAGTTAAGACAAACAACAAGGTAAAGCATTTTCACAATTTTATTATGAATCATGATGATGCGTGGGGATCGCACCCTCGCAACAGGTTTTACCTCTCAAGGGATCTTGAGAAGCTTACAACCCCCACCAGGCAGTGTACCTCGCAACAGGTTTTACCTCTCAAGGGATCTTGAGAAGCTTACAACCCCCACCAGGCAGTGTACCTGATCGTTGTAGTATAGTATAGTGACAAGTACCGGGGGATTGATCGTTCAACTCAGGAATAGTGTCGCTAGGATTAGAAAGCCTACTAAACTAGGTCTAGAGGTGAGGGATGATTCTTTTTGTATTTTTATGTTTTTATGAAAGCAAGTAAAATCTCGGGTTTTGAAGGAGTGGGCGGAATTAGTTGCTAGCCAACTAACCCAATTAACTACAAATGCAATCAAAATAAAATAACAAAAATGAAAATGAAACTATTATACTAATGTGGTGGAAACAATAATGAGGAGAGTTGTGTTTACTTAGATTTCATTACTCCCTAGATATCTTTTACAAGTTGATTAGCTTGTTACAATTGCATGGATGACGGGTCATATTCCTTAATACTAGTCGTAGGGCCGTGTACAATATTCCCTAACTCTATAGGATCCTACTTCACTCCTATGTCGAGCCGTTAGAAGCTCCTAACATGGGATCATTAGAATTCTCCTATGCATTAAATACAACCAAAAATCGTAGTACACCTCCGATCATGTTTCTTAAGACGTTCAAGCAAGTTACCAATGGAAGTCTGCCAGTTTTCTTAAGCCTAGCATCGAATACAATCATCCGTAACAATTATAAACAAACAATCAACCCATAATCAGCATCTAGGTTTCACTACATCTAAGCAAACACAAAAGAAATCTAGCCTAGCATGTTAAATAAAAGACAAGCGTAAGATATAATCAAATAACACATAGACATATTGAATGATTTGAAGGATTACTTATCTTTAATTGAACATGAAAGATTCAAGGCGTTGAAACCCTTGAAAAGCTGATAAAATTCGGACTAGGGTTTATTCCCTCAAAGTTGCACACTAATGAATGAAATTTGGAAAAATATATATAGATTACACATCGTGACGGCGTCATGTGTTAGCCTGTGACGCCGTCAACTCGCCGCCATAATAAAATCGTATTGCCTAGATCTATTTGTGATGCCGTCATGTATAATTGTGCTCTGGGCCGTCACTAATGTTTGGACCTTGACGGCCTTGGGTGACGCCGTCAGGTCCTATGCTTAAAAACTCTCTGAATTGTCATGTGTATTTTCCACTTCCACCTCTTTTGTAACTCTTTGTCGTTTTCTTCACTTTTATGCTCCAAAAACGTTCAAAATGCTTCCTTTTCCAGATTTCTCTCCAAAAGTACCTAAAATGACAAAAGGAACGATTTAGGGCAATATTTGATCAAATAATCTCGAATTCGGGCTTAAATGACCCCTTAAAAGCGGTACACTTTCGCCCCATCACATGATCCACAAACAATAAAAATAAAGCATGCATGCATACTGAAGCAAATAAAATCAAACAAACAAACAATCAAACAAAACAAATAAAACAAATATAACATGGGTTGCCTCCCAAGAAGCGCTTTTCTTTATTTACGAGTCTTGTAGCTAGACTCAAGGTCATGGGCTATGTTTTCCTTTCCCACTTTTCAATCGATTCTCTTAACCTTTGAATTACTTTTATGTCAACTTTACACTTAGGTCCAAGGGTTAAACAATTCTTATAGTAAAGGCTCCTCTTCTCCCAAACAAAATTCATTCCTTTTATTCTTATCTTCTTCGTTAATGTCATCGATTGCACTAATGTTATCTATATCAAGTTGAGGCACATAACGAAATTCCTTCATTTTATTAGGCATTCTATAGGTGATCCAATCGATTCCATTATAAAATTGGACCGTTCCCTCTATTTGATCATGTTTTAACTTTGACTCCTCAATAAATGACTTACCTAATACCACATGGGATAAGCGACAATCTATAATATTTTCCAAGCCTTCAACAACCATAAAGTCCACGATATAAGTAAAGTTCCCAACAAAGACATGTAGACCTTTAACTCTCCCGACAAAATTACAAACTCCACCGGGGTATTTGGGATCTTTCCTAGGTCCGAGTCTTGTTTTTACTAGCCCATTATAGAAACTTGAAGACATAATGTTGACTGGGGATTCAAAATTGATGTAGTCTTGATCAATGCATTTATACCCAATCACGCATGGTATCTTCACATTCTTAGGGTCACCTCTTGATATGTGGGAATCGCACCAGGCTTTACCTCTCAAGGGATCTTGAGAAGCTTACAACCCCCACCAGGCAGTGTACCTGATCGTTGTAGTATAGTATAGTGACAAGTACCGGGGGATTGATCGTTCGGCTAGGAATAGTGTCGCTAGGATTAGAAAACCTAAATACTAGTTCTAAAGGTGAGGGATGATTATTTTTGTATTTTTATATTTTTTAGAAAGCAAGTAAAAATCTCGGGTTTTAAGGATTTAGGGCGGAATTAGTTGCTAGTCAACTAACCCAATACTAAAGATGCAATCAAAATAAAATACTAGAAATGAAAGTAAATTAAATTATACTAAGGTTGTGAGCAATAAGTGGAGAAAATGTGTTTACTTAGATTTCACTACTCCCTAGATATCTTTTACACGTTAATTACTTGTTATAGTTGCGTGGATGACGGATTGTATTCCTTAATACCATTCATGGGGTGGCGCACTTAATTCCCCAATCCTATGAGCTCTTATCTCCTCCTATGCCATGCCCAGCACAACCATAGGGATTGTAAACAGTGGCTCATGCGTTAAATACAACCAATAAAACCTAGTGCACATCAGTTCATGTTTCCTAAGACGTTCAAGCATGTTACCATTTGGAAGTCTGCCAGTTTTCTTAAGCCTAACATCGAATTCATTCATCCAATACAACTATAAACAGGTAATCAACACATAATTAACATGTAGGTTTCATTAGATCCAAGCAAACACAAGATAGATCTAGCCTAACATGATGGAATTAAGACAAGAACAAGATATAGACAACCAACACATAGACATATTGATTGAATTAAAAGAATACTTATCTCAATTACACATGAAAGGTATCAAGGGCTTAGAACCCTTGAAAAACCTGTAAAATTCGTACCAAGTTCGTACTTAGGGTTTCTCCAAAACTTCTCTTCTTTTAATGTGAAAATTAGAAAACTATATATAGGAAATAGGGTCTGACGGCGTCAAGACAAATTTTGTGACGCCGTCATCTCGCCGCCAAAATAATTCTCGGACTGCCTTGATCCAGATCTGACGCCTCAAGTGTTATGTGTTTCCAGGCCGTCATGCATTTTCCTCTTGACGCCCTACTTCGTGACGCCTTCAAATCTATACTGGATCGTCATGGAAATTACTCTTGACGCCGTCACCTACTGTTCCCAGCAAGGAAAATTAAGACTTTGGCGTTTTCTTCACTTTTATGCTCCAAAAACGTCCGAATTGCTTCCTTTTCCAGATTTCTCTCCCAAAGTACCTAAAATCACAAAAGGAACGATTTAGGGCAATATTTGATCAAATAAATTCAATTCCGGGCTTAAATGACCCCCTAAAAGTGGTTCATTTTTCGCCTCATCACCTCTTTTAATCTTAGGGTCAATCTTAACAAAGGGAGGCCTAGGGTTATCAATTAGATTGTTATAATAAGCGATTTCCTCCTGAGTGGGATATAAATTGAAATAATCATCATCTAAACCCTCCTCTTCTTCTTCCTTAACATCTTCTACAATTGCCAAGTTATTAGGTTCATGTTCCTTATCTATGTCCATGGCTATTGCTAAGTCATTAAGCGCATAGTCAAGCTCAATATCAACCAATCTATTGAGTTCTCTAAGTTCCATAATCTCATTCTCAATCTGTTCACGCAACAAAGCAACCTCGCTAGGTGAAAGGGGTAGATTCACGTTTTCCATAGTGGCCAACGGAATAATTAATGAGGATTATACGAACAAACACACAAAGAAAAAATAGACTAAAGAAAACCTATAAAAATAAAATAAAAATCTTACTAGAAAGGAATCTAGCAAGTAGACCTAATAAAGAGAAATTTTAATCTAGAGAATAACTATTCCCCGGGCTGCGGCGCCAAAAACTTGATGCGTGGAATTGCAACCGCGCAAAAGGTTTTACCTCTCAAGGGATCTTGAGAAGCTTGCAATCCCCACCAGGCAGTGTACCTGACAGTTGTAGTATAGTATAGTGACAAGTACCAGGGGATTGATCGTTCAACTCAAATAATAATGTTCACCAGGGTTAAAACTCACTAAAACTAGGTCTAGAGATGAGGGATGATTCTTTTTGTATTTTTATATTTTAAATGAAAGCAAGTAAAATCTCGATTTTGGAGGGAGTGGGCAGAATTAGTTGCTAATCAACTAACCCAAATAACTAAAGATGTAATCAAAATAAAATAAAATAAACTTAAACTAATTATGGCGAAAACAATAATGAGAGAAAATGTGTTTACTTAGATTTCACTACTCCCTAGCTATCTTTTACCAGTTGATTAGTTTGTTACAATTGCATGGATGACGGGTTATATTCCTTAATACCATTCGTAGGGCCGTGTACGATCTTCCCTAACTCTATAAGCTTCTACCTCTTCCTATGTTGAGCCGACTACTAGCTCCTAACATGGCCTCACTAGTAGTTACCTACGCATTAAATACAACCAATATATCGTAGTACACCTCCAATCATGTATCTTAAGACGTTCAAGCAAGTTACCAATTGGAAGTCTGCCAATTTTCTTAAGCCTAACATCAAATTAATTCATCCACAACAATTATAAACAAACAACCAACCCATAATCAATATCTAAGTTTCATTACATCTAAGCAAACACAAAGAAAACCTAGCCTAGCATATTAAAGAGAAGACAAGCGTAAGATATAATCAAACAACACATAAACATATTGAATGATTTGATGAAAGACATATCTTTAATTAAGCATGGATGAAACAAGGGTTTGAAACCCTCAAAATATCAGTAAAATTCGTCTAGGGTTTACTCCCTTCAAAGTTGCACACAATGAATGAAAACTAGAAAACTATATATAGATTTTTCATCCTGACGGCGTCAAGAGTTTGGTCTGACGCCGTCAACTCGCCGCAAAAATAATACTCGTACTGCCTAGATCCACTTTTGATGCCATCACTATTTACATACTCTGGGCCGTCTCTCTTTGTGTTAAACGTGACGGCCTTGGCGACCCTAAAGGGTGACGCCATCATGAACTCTTTAGAAAACTCTCTGGTGCGTCACGTGTAATTGATTTATCCACCTCTTTGTCAAGTCTTGACGCCATCACTAGCATCCTGTGACGCCGTCATGTACAATTTCCAGCATGATTTTGAGACTTTGTCGTTTTTTTCACTTTTTCGCTCTAAAAACGTCCAAAATGCTTCCTTTTGTAAATTTCCTTCCAAAAGTACCTAAAATGACAAAAGGAATTTAGGGCAATATTTAATCAAATAATCTCGACTTTGGCCTTAAAGGACCCCCCAAAAGCGGTACACTTTTCGCTTCATCACTAACACATTACTCGTCTATCGTCTCGGAATGATGTAAAATCCAAGTTCTAAAGTCTACAAACTACCTATCTTGGTGGATTTGGGGTAAATCATTCGAAACGGATTGGCTAAATCTCACCATATGAATTCAATGGTTAAATGTGCTCGGTTAAGGTCAATTCTAGTTTGGTTAAGAAAAACGTGCCAAAAGTTAAAAAATGGCAAAAAATTTCAAAATAAACTAGAAAATAGAGGACAAAATAAAGTTGAAGATAATTCTACTCCCGTCCCCCCACTTGAAATGTACAAAGTCCCTTTTGTACTAAGAATTAATTAAATGTGAAGAGAAGGTAGAATTAGAGCGAGAACTTCCCTGAAATTTGCATAAATGAAAGAAGTATCATGAGAAATCTTTGTGCCTTTGACTATCCTCCATGAGCAAACTTCACATCCCTAAAATCATGACACTACCACAAGCATAAATCTATAAAAACAAAAAATAAAAACAAGAAAAATCCTAACCCACTTTTGTAGGAATCACAGTTGCATTTAGCATATGCAACAAGTCTTTTAAACCACTTGGTGTCCCAAGTGGATGAGTGTAGTCTCGTGAGGGTTTATATGGAACACACCCACAAAGTTCATTTAGTTACTAATACAAGTTTAGTATGTTCGAAAATATTTTTAGGAATTTTCCTCAGAAAGGTGTTACGGTGTAACTGAGGAATAAAGTTACGCCGTAATTGATTAAAACCTGGAGCCTTCAGATGATAAGGAGGAATATTACGGTGTAATCAGCTAACCAAGCTACGCCGTAACTAGCGATCCGAGAGCATCAGTTTCTACAGTAAATAGAATTTCTCATTCCTCCATGCTCCAATTCCTGTAAAAATATAAAACAAACATACAAACCAACAAAAAAAATTGACAATACGGGTTGTCTCTCGTAAGAGAACTTTTGTTTATTAACGAGTCTTTAAGTTAGACTCACACCCATGATTCACTGCTTGGTGTTTAAGCCACTATGCTTGAACCATCATTCCCACAAGTGGAAGAACTTCCCAAAAATGCTTGGTCTATCTTAGGATTAAGCAAGGGTTTTCCATATGAGAAAATTGCACTTCTGCCCATTCATTGCGGCATTGAACTTCTATTTGCTTGTTAAGTTGAACATCCCCAAACTTAACTTTAACCCAATATTTAAATGATATTCCATGATAGTCGACTCGAGCTCTTTTGTGTGCATTAAAACATGCTCATTCACGGCATTAACCTCAGGAGACTTCCTCCATCACATTCTTTTTGAAAGGGGTCACATGTAGGCCAAGCTTGGGTGGTTCCACCATGTCTCGTCATAGCAGGTTTACAGAAGTGGACTGTCCAATCCACCTTTTCCTTAGCGTAAGATCTTGAAAGGTGATAAGTTAACCAAGCATCTTTAACTCTCATGGAGTTTTTGAAACACCACCACACTCGTGCTTCAGTAGTTAATTTGTCCACTTTGTTTATTCCTCCGCCATTACATTTGTTGATTAGAGTATTGCACGTTGGAATAATGAGTTTTGCCTTGTTTTTAATTACTCCCAATGGCATGCAACAATGAAGTATCCCAGTTACTCTTAATGGGCCTACATCACTAGCCAAATATTCCTTAGTTGGCTCGTTGTAATCGCTATCCTCCTCAGAAGAGTTATTGCCATAACAAGAGCTATCTTCTCTTTCATATATTAAATAGAAGGGTTTCTTGTAGAAAATTTCATCAGAAACTTCAAATGTTCAAGAGGAGAATCATCCTCCCCCATATACTGACCAGAACTAACCATGTCATTATCTGAAAAGACAAGTGAAAGGTCATCAACAAATTTCAACCAGCTACGGCGTAGTTCCATAACTAAGCTACGCCGTAGCTAACATACGTGCCACACAACGACCCTAGAATGCAGAAAATTAAAAGATTCATATGATGAATATAGATAAAGAGTAATCAAGTTTAAAAGCATATCAAGAAGTATTAAGATCCCCCAAGCCCAAATGTGAGAAATCTACAAATAAGAGAATCAAGAATCATTAACCTGCCATAGGATACAGGGAAACCAAGAAGGGTTGATTTGATGATTGTTAGAAATAGAAGTGACGATCATTATTGTATCAACGAGTCTTGTAATAATGTTGTAATAGTCTTGTAGTTTAGTTAAGGGTAAACGGGCTTGGTTTAATCTAATATTGTATAAGTTTAGGTCTAGCTCATTACAAAAGCCCAAGCCCAGCCCATCTCTTTATCTTAGCTATATAAACCTCCAAATGCTCCCATTTTGGAGGTGGTGCTTCTATGTGTAAGTCTATGTGTTTCTCTCTCTAAATATAATACATCTTTCCTTTCTTTCACTAGAAGTATCCATCTCTATTCTCCATCTCTCTCTCTCTACTTATCTCTTCTATTTTCTCTATATAACTTGTGTAAGATATTATATCAAGGGTCCTAACAAGTGGTATCATTCGCCGGAAGAAGGTGTAGTAGGTGGTTTTTTGTTAAAAATCGATTCAAAACCTTGTTGTTCATCTCGTTTTTTTAAAAAATTTTTGTACTTTCGTGTTTGTTTCTTGGCTTTTATCACATCTTTGCTTACAAACTTGTGCTATAAACCATAACAAACAAAAGAGTCTCAAACTTTCTTTCTTAAAATCACGATTTGAATATTGTACTATATTTCAAAATTTCTAAATTTTTTTGAAAAGTGGTTCAAGTTTGCAACTTTCTTTAAGATTTCATCATTTTAAGGATTGTTGTACAAGAATCTTGGATTAAAAAGGTGTTTTTGGATTGCTTTCTATCAAAAACATAAACAGCCATAATTTCGAAATCACACCATATACTAAGTTTCGAAAACACTCTTGGTCACACTTTCGAGATTACTAGCCGCGGTCCCCTTTCGTGTTCACAGTTGGATAATCGGTATTCTCTCTCTTGTACAAGAAAGAAAATACTTCGACTTTTGGCTAAATTTTGATATTGTATAATTTCGAAATTTTTTGTGTGAGATTGGGTTTTCGAAAAAATTGATATTTTTCGAGAACACATCAACATTTTTCGAAAAAGTTTTTCGAGAACACATATTTTTGAAAAAGTTTCGAGAACACAAATTTCGCAATCACTGTTTTCGAAAACTGTTTTCTGATTTTTTTCGAAAACTTGGAGTATTTGGATTAGTGCTTTGTTTTCGTGAATTGGCTCTATCTATACCTTCTAAAAGATCCATTTATCTACACAAGTTATCCTATCTTTCTTAAAAAAAATAAAAGTTAAATAAATAAATAAATTTGGCCCAAAATTCAAATTTAATTTTTACAGCAGACTAAACATTCAATTTTTACGCGAAATTCAAATTTTGGTATAACGGTGAAAATTTTGACCCAAAATTCAAATTTTTAGGCCAAAGTTCAAATTTTTTTCGGTAAAATTTGGCGTCAAAATTTTTCAAACTCAAATTTTTTCTGTAACCTTAGAATTGCATTTCTAGGTGTTTTCAAAATTCTGGGAGAGAAAAATTTTCAAATTAAATTTTGGAGGGAAACGTCGATCTCTCTCGGAAAACTCGAAAAGCGTTTTAATTAAGCTTCACGTTCATGAAACATCTCAAAACTTTCTTTCCATCAATGGACGTGGAACCTATCAATGGAAACTACCTCTTTATGGCAAATCATCAGGCAACAACATCAAGCAGTGATTCTGATCTTCCTCCTACTTATGATTCACATCCATTCCATGAGGTACCAAATTATGGTAATAATGCTAATCTGTTTGCTCATGAGAAGCCACATTGTGTGCCACCTGAACCTAATTTCGATACATATGTGGGGGAGCAAGTTAATACCAATGTTAACTATGCAACTCCATACATGGATCCTAATGGAGTTCAATTTGCACAAAATGGTGCTAATTGATTGATGCTAAACCGTCAACCAAAGTCAACCACGGATGTGGTCAAGATGGTCAAACAGCCTAGAGTCAATGCTCCGCGGAAGTATAAGGTTTCCCCGGGTCGTATGTCCCGACGAGGTGTGAATTGTAAACAAACGGTTATTTGATCGGGTGAATTTGGATGAGAAAAAGGTTTTGAGTGATTAGAACTAAGGAATATACTAGAAAATAGCTTAAACAAGCTATTTTAATAAGACAAGAAAGTGGGAAAAACCAGAAACGATTTAAACCTAAAAACGCGTACGTTACGTTTAAATAAAACGTAAACGTATAAAATAAAACGCGAGTTTTAATGAAATAAAATACTTACAAAAGTGAAAATCACATTTTTACAATCCTAATAATAAAATAAACTTTTTAGAAAATTAAAATTACTTTTTACACTATTGGATTATTTAATATTAATTAAAAACTATTTAATACTTATTAATAATATTTAAATAACTAAAATACACTACAATATTATTTAAATACTAAAAAGGTGAAAATAAATTTTATAAAATTATAAAATAACTAAAAATAAGTTTTAAAAATAAAAATAAGTATTTTTGTCTTTTTGTGAATTTTCTATTAATTAATTACTAATTAATTACTAATTATCTAATTAACTATTTTAAATTAAGAAAAATACTAAATGAACAGTAAAAATTCTAACAAAATTTATAAAACTATTTTACAACATATAAAAGCTATAAAAAATATAAAAACTAAGTTTTGATTAATAAAAACTAATTATGCTATTTTAAACTTAATATTAATTAATAATTAATAAAACTAATATTAATTCTAATAAATACTAAAGGACAAAATAAAATTCTGAAAAAAATTATTATAAATACTTTAATATAAGAGTAATTTAATAAAAATATAAAAATGACAAGTACTTAATAAAAATTTAAAAATGAAAATTAAAATTAAATTACATTAAATAGAAACCATCACTTAATTTTAAATTGGTTTTTCTTGGATTTTCTTTTACAAACTTATTTAATACTTAAAAACAAATAATTTTTGTAAAAGCAAACTTTTTGGAAATTAAAAATAAGCCAGAATAAGCCAATAAGTTGTGACAATTGACTATTGTTGACCAATATGCAAAATAAGCTAAAACAAACTTAAGTGGGACCCACTCTGGGTAAATCTTGTCCAAATAACTTAAATGGATATGTTTAAGCAGAAATAAGCCAAAAATACCCACAAGATAAGCAATAAGCTATCAAATAAGCACTTGAATTTGTGCTAGGAACTCAGAACTGGGACAGATTTCAAGGCCTGATTTAGGTGGGGTCCACTGACATTCAGGTCAAACCAAAGGTCAATTGGTGAAGCCTACCATGGGGGGGGGGGGGGGTTGAAAGGTACAAGTCTCATGGCCTGGGGCCCACTGGATTGCTCAGAAAACCACCACCAAGTGGTGGTGGTGGTGGTGGAGGTGCTGAGACAGAGCAGTTGTCTCCCCTGCAAGTCACTTTTGAGAGCTGTGGGGCCCAGGGCAAAATTAGCAAAAATAAAATGAAGATGGGAAATGCAAGTTAAGCTGATAGACAAATAATAGAAACAATTTACACTTCCTAATCTATAACACAAAAATCACATTAAATGCTTGAAGTTTTGGAAAAATCTGAATTGGTGCAATTTGACTTTTTCTAAAAACTAGCTCAGTTGACTTTTATGAACTTGTGGTGATCTTAACTTACCCAATATGTTATAATAAGCTGTATTAAAGCTAACATAAGCTAAAAGTATGACTTATAAGCTAAAATGGGTGGTTTGAGGACTCAACTGTCCAATAGTGGTCAGTTGGGGGGGAATCTTTGGTATTTTTGACTTTTGTGATGTAAATGAGCAAAGGAGTGCTTGTTTGAAGTTACTTAGGACCTAAGTGAGTTGCCTAAACAGAATTTGACCACAATCAACAATCACAACACTTTAAAACTAACAATGCCAAACACCCCCTTAATCAACTTGAAATGAGATTTTCAAAAGATTCCAAAGATCTATTCCATAAAACTAATTTCAAATGTCATATAATGAAGTAATAAGAACATTCAAATACAAAAACACTACAAATCATAGCAGAACAAATTAATCACCAAGATGATTATTTGACAGTTAAAAAAAACAATTATGAATGGTAAAAAGAACTAGTGAACAAACAAGCACACAAAGACAACCATCAATTCATATGTACTGAACAGGCATGAAACACCAAAGATGAGTAGATTCTAGGCACATGAATCAGTAAAGAGCAAGATGTGAGAAAAAGGCTTACAACTGAGCCATGTTTAGAACAAGTGAACCATGGAACCAAGAACCAACCTATAGTCTCCCATGAGACACTACAACCTTTGAAATCCAAAATCCACCACTTCCATTGCTTCCTCTTCTTCACAGACTGAATTTTTTATTATTTTTATTTTTTTTACTAATTTTTATTGATTTTTGGTATTATTGAGATTTTATAGCTAAGGATGATTTTGATTGATAAAAAGCTTTTGAAAGTTTATTTGAGACTTGTGTGATCTGAAATAACCAACAAACAACAATAATGAACAAGCTTAAAGCAAATTTTCAATTATACTTCTAAAATTACCAAATCTGATTTTTGCTTAAAGAAACTTGAATTTATAATTAATAAAGGATAAAATTACACTGAAATTGACTATTACAACTATCTTAAACAAAAGGTTACAACCATGAACTAAATTACACTAATGTCGAATTTTTCTAAACTATACTACACTAACTACTACTTGTTTCTTCATTTTGCTTGACTTTTATAGCTCCTGGAATCCTTCTCTCTCATTCCCACTTTTGTTCTGAGCCTTTGGATGGCTAAAAATGATCCCAGCCGTTTAAAGTTTTTTGGCGGGAAATGGGATGTTGGCAGTTTGAGGGGTTTGGTGAGTTTGGTTGGAGCATTTAATGAGGAGGGGGGATGTATGGGTGTAGGTGAGGGTTTAGTGGAAAAGGAGGAGGGGGAAGGTGGGCAAAAGCCAGGTAATTAGGGATGTTAATGGGAGGTTAGGGAAGATGAACAGTGGACGGGTTTGGGGGTTTGACTGGGTGTTGACCGGGGGTTATTAGTTTAGGTTGGGTGGGCCGGATTTTTGGTGGGCTTGGGTAAATGCTTGTGGATTGGATTTGTTTTGTTGGGTTTAAATAATTAAAATGGTCCAATTTGGTTTAGTAGTAATACATAAGGACCAAGTGTGTAAATTACCAAAAGATGAGGGTCTGATTTACACAAACATCCCAAGTTATCATAAGGATAAAAATTACCAAGTTTGAATATTATGAGAACCAAAATTTATATTTTTTTAAAATAAAACACCCGGGGACCAATTTTGTAATTTTCCAAATTCCGGGGACTAAACTTGCAATTTTCACCAATCTTTCATTCCAAGGACTATTTTTGACACGTTTGACTTTCTAGGGACCAAAAGTGATTTTTCTATCAAAAATATTCCATCAGGGACCTTTTCTGCCAAATACTAAAACTCCAGGGACTAATTTCGTAAATTTCCAAAACTTTCCAATTTTTCACCAAAGGACTAAATATGACATTTTATGATTACAAAATGACCTTTGGTGATAATTTTCCATATTTTGAATATCCAGGGACTAGATTTGTAATTTTATGAAAGTTGAGGGACTGAAACTGCTAATTTTGCAAACTTTGTACGTTTTTCATCTGTTTTTGCTCATTTTGCATCTAAAACATATAAAACACAATTTTGAAATATTTTCAGTATTTTGATGCATTACTGAGTGTTTTTGTATGTTTTGCAGTTCAGATCAGACCAAAAATGATGAGTGTTTGAGCACTCATCAATCCCCCACACTAAACTATTGCTAGTCCCTAGCAATACTGTTTTGAAAACTTGATGGATTTGAAAAACTCTTTACCAAAAGCCATCACTTCTGGAGTAGCCAGGTGTAAGAATTGTGGCACACCTGATAACCGTGTGATTTTGAGCAAACCACCAGCTTTCAACGGATTTGTTAAGTCTTTAACAGGAGCCATTTGCTCCTGGACTAGCCAGCATCTTGATGGACCTAGTCAACATCTTGGTGAGCTGATTACCAATTATGGGTTTTCCACGGCCTTTACCACAAGCCATAATCTTGCGGGCTAGCCAACTCATTTGTTTTCGGGGAGTTGAGGAACCATACAATTTTGGGCAAATTGCCAGCCGTCAACGGATTTGAGATGTCTTTACTAAGAGCCGTTTGCTCCTGGACTAGCCAATCCCTTTTGTCGCTTAGACAAGGCGGACTGATTACCAAAAATTTTGAAGCACCAGTGAAAATTTTTTGAAAATTTTTTGAAATTTTGGCTAAAAACGGGGGTATTATATAGTAAAATGTGATAAAATTCGCTAGAATAGCGAATACCCCCCACACTAAGCATGAATATTGTCCTCAATGTTCAAAATCCCGGCTATTATGCCGACATTTTCAACGTAAAAGGGCAACATTACAAGCTAAGCGTGGAAAACACCATTTTGTTTTTTCACGTCATAAGTAATCATAGTATGGGGGACTCCCCCACACTTAGGGTGAAAACCCTATATGCATGCTACTGTTTTTGTTTACCGAGTCGCTAGCTTGACTCGACCCCTAATTTATTTGTCATTGGGGAATGTGGAAGAAGTGATCTCCATCGGACTTTCATTCAAAATGTTTGGACAAACATATGAAGCACGTGAAAGTTCCACACCGATGAGATAAGTAACCGGCTCAAGATAATGATACATGAAAATGCCGGGATCAAATATAGTGTCCTCACTCCCGAAGGAGTGAAGAAGAGAAGAAGTCACCGTATAGGTGAAGAAAAGGAAGAAAATCATGATAAAAAGCATGATTTGATCTTCTTCCTCAAGAGGAGGCTCAATAACCTGAGTTTGGATTTCAAAGGGTAAGCTCGTAAACAACCCGGGAGGGTGGGTGGGAATTTGCAAATTCTCATGATTGAGAGCATCTCCCCCCGGGATATCAAACTGATGAGCGAGTTCACCGGAGAACTCCTCATGAAGAGAATCATTCACAAGATGTGAATCTGTGGACTCATGTTCCATTGTGGACTCATCACAATCCTCGTCAAAGATTGGATTATTAGAAATCATAGTGAATTCAGAATCGAATTCAAATAGAGGATTGGTGAGAGTCGTATCGAATGTTTCGGGAACAAAGTGAATATTATTCTCTGTTGGACTGCTGGGATAAGAAGTGAGTGACGGATCATGATGTAGGAGACTTTCAATTTCTCCCAGATCGGCTTGGAAGTCAAGGAGACCATCATCACTTTCCAATGAAAGTGGATCGATGTGAGCAAGTTCATCAGCGAACTCCTCAAGAAGATGATCAGCATCAGTTTGTGGAACTGATGCCTCAACATACTCGATGTCTCCATAAGATATACAATCATCGCTAAAATCTGAGAAAGTCTCAAATTGATCTTTAGGACACTCAAAAGGGGAAGGAATATCACACATATCATCCAAAGTTCCCTGTGACTCTCCTGGGATTGGGACAAGGTTCTCAACACTAGACTTTATGAATTCGTCCGATTCTCTTTCAGGAACAGTGTCAAGATGCTCGTCCCCCATGATCAAAGAGTGAGTGGGAACCTCGGGTGTGATAGCAGTTGTTTGAGATGGAATCTCAACTGCAGGGATATCAGCTGATGAACTTGATGAGGTTTTATAAAATTCAAGGATATCAAGTGTATCCTCATCATCACTGTCATCAGGGATAAAACGGAACAAAGAGCTAGACTTGGCTGCTTTTTCTCTTGCAATGGATTCCCGAATAGATTTTTCATATTCATCTTGGGAATTTATTCTAGCAGCCTGCTCTTCAGCAAGCAATTCTTCCATGGATTTTTTATGAGTATGTCTTTGGGCAAAGTCGTCAACTAAACCCTTAAGCTCATCAACGATTTTCATCAGATTTTGCATTTCTGGAAGAAGTGCTTGATTCATATCGTACTGTGGAGGTTGGTCGTAAAAAGGTGTGTCAAAATTGTCACAAGGGTATGGATTCCCCGTTTGACAATCTGAACTGAAGTGTGGACCTCTACAGAAATCACAACAGTAAAACTGTTGAGGCTGTAGGTTGTACGTGCTAGAGTCATAACCGTTATCAGGAAACTGCTCATAGACAAGCGTGTTTCCCGATTGACAATCAGAACTGTAATGTGAACCACCACAGTACTCACAACAGTAAAACTGCTGAGTATCATGGTGTGGTAACTGATGGAATAAATCAGTCGTGCCATGGTAGGAATAGGGATCTTGGTTATAGACAGACCCGTTTCCCGACTCTACCATGCCACAACTGGGGCAATCGCCACCATTATAAGGATTACCACACCAATGGCAAACCAGAAAGTGTGGATGAGACATAGAAAGAATCAAATGTGTATAGAGGGTGAGGAAATGAAAATCAAAAGGGTAGGAGGGTGAAGGTGAATGTTTTTTGGTTTTTGGATAAACATTTTATACAAATGAGAAGGAAAATCTTTTTGTGTTTTGTTTTTATGAAAATATGAACAAGGATGGATAAATGTACAATGGAACGAATTCCAAAGACACTAATCAGAAAAACCGTTTAGATAAACGCGCACAACCTCCCCGGCAGCGGCGCCAAAAGTTGATTGATGCTAAACCGTCAACCAAAGTCAACCACGGATGTGGTCAAGATGGTCAAACAGCCTAGAGTCAATGCTCCGCGGAAGTATAAGGTTTCCCCGGGTCGTATGTCCCGACGAGGTGTGAATTGTAAACAAACGGTTATTTGATCGAGTGAATTTGGATGAGAAAAAGGTTTTGAGTGATTAGAACTAAGGAATATACTAGAAAATAGCTTAAACAAGCTATTTTAATAAGACAAGAAAGTGGAAAAAACCAGAAACGATTTAAACCTAAAAACGCGTACGTTACGTTTAAATAAAACGTAAACGTACAAAATAAAACGCGAGTTTTAATGAAATAAAATACTTACAAAAGTGAAAATCACATTTTTACAATCCTAATAATAAAAGAAACTTTTTAGAAAATTAAAATTACTTTTTACACTATTGGATTATTTAATATTAATTAAAAACTATTTAATACTTATTAATAATATTTAAATAACTAAAATACACTACAATATTATTTAAATACTAAAAAGGTGAAAATAAAATTTCTAAAATTATAAAATAACTAAAAATAAGTTTTAAAAATAAAAATAAGTATTTTTGTCTTTTTGTGAATTTTCTATTAATTAATTACTAATTAATTACTAATTATCTAATTAACTATTTTAAATTAAGAAAAATACTAAATGAACAGTAAAAATTCTAATAAAATTTATAAAACTATTTTACAACATATAAAAGCTATAAAAAATATAAAAACTAAGTTTTGATTAATAAAAACTAATTATGCTATTTTAAACTTAATATTAATTAATAATTAATAAAACTAATATTAATTCTAATAAATACTAAAGGACAAAATAAAATTCTGAAAAAATTATTATAAATACTTTAATATAAGAGTAATTTAATAAAAATATAAAAATGACAAGTACTTAATAAAAATTTAAAAATGAAAATTAAAATTAAATTACATTAAATAAAAATCACTTAATTTTAAATTGGTTTTTCTTGGATTTTCTTTTACAAACTTATTTAATACTTAAAAACAAATACTTTTTGTAAAAGCAAACTTTTTGGAAATTAAAAATAAGCCAGAATAAGCCAATAAGTTGTGACAATTGACTATTGTTGACCAATATGCAAAATAAGCTAAAACAAACTTAAGTGGGACCCACTCTGGGTAAATCTTGTCCAAATAACTTAAATGGATATGTTTAAGCAGAAATAAGCCAAAAATACCCACAAGATAAGCAATAAGCTATCAAATAAGCACTTGGATTTTTGCTAGGAACTCAGAACTGGGACAGATTTCAAGGCCTGATTTAGGTGGGGTCCACTGACATTCAGGTCAAACCAAAGGTCAATTGGTGAAGCCTACCATGGGGGGGGGGGGGGGGGGTTGAAAGGTACAAGTCTCATGTCCTGGGGCCCACTGGATTGCTCAGAAAACCACCACCAAGTGGTGGTGGTGGTGGTGGTGGTGGTGCTGAGACAGAGCAGTTGTCTCCCCTGCAAGTCACTTTTGAGAGCTGTGGGGCCCAGGGCAAAATTAGCAAAAATAAAATGAAGATGGGAAATGCAAGTTAAGCTGATAGACAAATAATAGAAACAATTTACACTTCCTAATCTATAACACAAAAATCACATTAAATGCTTGAAGTTTTGGAAAAATCTGAATTGGTGCAATTTGACTTTTTCTAAAAACTAGCTCAGTTGACTTTTATGAACTTGTGGTGATCTTAACTTACCCAATATGTTATAATAAGCTGTATTAAAGCTAACATAAGCTAAAAGTATGACTTATAAGCTAAAATGGGTGGTTTGAGGACTCAACTGTCCAACAGTGGTCAGTTGGGGGGGAATCTTTGGTATTTTTGACTTTTGTGATGTAAATGAGCAAAGGAGTGCTTGTTTGAAGTTACTTAGGACCTAAGTGAGTTGCCTAAACAGAATTTGACCACAATCAACAATCACAACACTTTAAAACTAACAATGCCAAACACCCCCTTAATCAACTTGAAATGAGATTTTCAAAAGATTCCAAAGATCTATTCCATAAAACTAATTTCAAATGTCATATAATGAAGTAATAAGAACATTCAAATACAAAAACACTACAAATCATAGCAGAACAAATTAATCACCAAGATGATTATTTGACAGTTAAAAAAAACAATTATGAATGGTAAAAAGAACTAGTGAACAAACAAGCACACAAAGACAACCATCAATTCATATGTACTGAACAGGCATGAAACACCAAAGATGAGTAGATTCTAGGCACATGAATCAGTAAAGAGCAAGATGTGAGAAAAAGGCTTACAACTGAGCCATGTTTAGAACAAGTGAACCATGGAACCAAGAACCAACCTATAGTCTCCCATGAGACACTACAACCTTTGAAATCCAAAATCCACCACTTCCATTGCTTCCTCTTCTTCACAGACTGAATTTTTTATTATTTTTATTTTTTTACTAATTTTTATTGATTTTTGGTATTATTGAGATTTTATAGCTAAGGATGATTTTGATTGATAAAAAGCTTTTGAAAGTTTATTTGAGACTTGTGTGATCTGAAATAACCAACAAACAACAATAATGAACAAGCTTAAAGCAAATTTTCAATTATACTTCTAAAATTACCAAATCTGATTTTTGCTTAAAGAAACTTGAATTTATAATTAATAAAGGATAAAATTACACTGAAATTGACTATTACAACTATCTTAAACAAAAGGTTACAACCATGAACTAAATTACACTAATGTCGAATTTTTCTAAACTATACTACACTAACTACTACTTGTTTCTTCATTTTGCTTGACTTTTATAGCTCCTGGAATCCTTCTCTCTCATTCCCACTTTTGTTCTGAGCCTTTGGATGGCTAAAAATGATCCCAGCCGTTTAAAGTTTTTTGGCGGGAAATGGGATGTTGGCAGTTTGAGGGGTTTGGTGAGTTTGGTTGGAGCATTTAATGAGGAGGGGGGATGTATGGGTGTAGGTGAGGGTTTAGTGGAAAAGGAGGAGGGGGAAGGTGGGCAAAAGCCAGGTAATTAGGGATGTTAATGGGAGGTTAGGGAAGATGAACAGTGGACGGGTTTGGGGGTTTGACTGGGTGTTGACTGGGGGTTATTAGTTTAGGTTGGGTGGGCCGGATTTTTGGTGGGCTTGGGTAAATGCTTGTGGATTGGATTTGTTTTGTTGGGTTTAAATAATTAAAATGGTCCAGTTTGGTTTAGTAGTAATACATAAGGACCAAGTGTGTAAATTACCAAAAGATGAGGGGCTGATTTACACAAACATCCCAAGTTATCATAAGGATAAAAATTGCCAAGTTTGAATATTATGAGAACCAAAATTTATATTTTTTTAAAATAAAACACCCGGGGACCAATTTTGTAATTTTCCAAATTCCGGGGACTAAACTTGCAATTTTCACCAATCTTTCATTCCAAGGACTATTTTTGACACGTTTGACTTTCTAGGGACCAAAAGTGATTTTTCTATCAAAAATATTCCATCAGGGACCTTTTCTGCCAAATACTGAAACTCCAGGGACTAATTTCGTAAATTTCCAAAACTTTCCAATTTTTCATCAAAGGACTAAATATGACATTTTATGATTACAAAATGACCTTTGGTGATAATTTTCCATATTTTGAATATCCAGGGACTAAATTTGTAATTTTATGAAAGTTGAGGGACTGAAACTGCCAATTTTGCAAACTTTGTACGTTTTTCATCTGTTTTTGCTCATTTTGCATCTAAAACATATAAAACACAATTTTGAAATATTTTCAGTATTTTGATGCATTACTGAGTGTTTTTGTATGTTTTGCAGTTCAGATCAGACAAAAAATGATGAGTGTTTGAGCACTCATCACTAATGATGAGGAAACCCGTACTTTATTTGAATCATTATTAAATAATTGTGGTATTGAAATCGAGAAAGTGAAAAAGGTCAATCGCGACGTTAAGGCCGCGAATGAGAAATTGACCACTGAGCTTGAGAGATACAAGGAAAATGCAAAAAGTTTTCAAATTCACAAAGAACGCGAGTCAGAATTTGAAATTGGTTATAAGAAGTTACTTGTTAAAGATAGGGAATGAAAAAACAAGTTTGCTAATCTCGAAATAAGTTCAACAAAAACCATTAACTCTTTAAAAGAAGAAATTTCTGAATTAACAAACCAACTTTCAAAACAAAAAACATCTTATACCAATCTTGAAAAAGAACGGGATGAGTTGAAAAAGGACTTTGCAATAAAAGAAGATAAACTTTTGGAAGAAATCGTAGAGTCAGAACACAAGATTGCACATCTAGAAGAATTACTGGTTAAGTCGGGTCAGTCAAGTCAAACAATGAAAATGATTTCAAACCAAACTAATCCGATTTACCATACGAAACACAAAATGGCTCTTGGTAACAACAATCCTTGTAATCTCAAGAAAGCTCTGGAAGAACAGAATGTTTTGTATAATGGTAGTGTTTTTTACACTAAACATGATCCTCCCGTCGTACGGGATTCTGTGCAAACGATTGAACATGTCGAAGAGAGAATTATTAAAATGAAACAAAAGGATTTGAAACCCATTGATTACAACAAATTGAACAAACTTTCGGGTATTACTTTTGTTCCACAAAAAGAACCATCTGTGTTTTCCATAAAACGACCATTCTCGAAAATGTTTTCTAAGAAAGTAGTTGCTTCCAAATTGCTTTCAAACATGGAACATATGTCTTCAAACAACACTTTTAAAACAAGTGCTGCCAGAGGATATCTTGATGATCTTAACAAGAGTTGGGCAACTTAAAACGACTTTAGAATCTAAAACGAGACTTAATGAGATTAACTGGAATTCTATGGTTCATTTACAGCTTAAAAAGATTCTTGAAAATGAATTTGCTCCTCAAATTAATAACATTCATGCTCGTGTAATTCACATTGAACAAGCATTTTTGAAAGAAACAGCTGACTTCGTCACGGATCACAAATCCCTGATAAAGAAGGCTAATGAACCTTTTGAGCAAATCAATGTTTTGGAAAACCTAAATGATTCTCTCTTCAAAGCTATTATGACCACTGACATTATGTCCATCATTTTACAAACATATTCTGTTCAAGACGATGAACGACTAAGAGCTGAGACCTCCGCAATTGTTTCAAAATATGAAAATGCTCTTATAAAGCTTGAAAAAGAAAATGCGTCATATTTTAAACAACTTGATCGGAAATCAGAGGAATGCAAGTATGACAAATTGTCGTATGAGCATGCCTACAAGGACATGTAAAAGGAAAATGATCATTTGAGAGCTCAGCTTGAAAGTATAAAAGGGAAGGGTGTGGATACTACGTTTGTAAAACCATCGACTTCGGAGAAACCAAACACTGTTCGAAAACCAAAAATGTCAATTTCACGGTTTGCTCCAAAAGTCGATGAGAAAAAGGATTTGTCAAAACCAGTCACTCCACAACCCTTGATCAAGCAAAAAGAAATGGAAAAGATTGTTGAAAAACGAAAATTGGTTGTTGAAAGAAACACAAATGTGAGTGCACCTGGCTCTTCTAGGAATAGTACAACTAATGTGACTACAAAATCTGTAAAGGAATCTGTTGGTTCTAATGACATGGTCCTTAATCACCATCTAGAAGAAGCTAAGAAAGAGGCACAACGTCGTAAAAACGGAATTTTAGGCGCAAAACCTAGTGTGATGAATTCTACAAGATTCCAAAGCACTGCTAGTAGTAGTAAACCATTACCTAGGAACTATCTTCAAACTACTAGGGATTGGCTTGCATCTAAGAGTAGTGGCACAAAAGAGAATGCTAGGAACGTAGAATGCAACACAAAGAATTCCAAAGTCTCATCGAACAACAAACAATTTCCAAACGACTGTAGTGACAAAATTAAAATTGCTGTGTTAAACAAGAATGTTGAATTTGTCTGTCCTACATGTCAAAAATGTGTTTTTTCAGCTAATCACGATGCATGTATTGCACAATTTCTCAAGAAAAGGAAGTCAAGTGTCAGGACACAATCCACTAAGACACCTAATCAAAACAAACCCGTTGATAAGCAGCAATATGGTAAGAAACCTAATAGGTGGATATCTAAAGGATGTAGTTTTTCCAAAACTGAGACTTCCGCTGCATCTGATAAGAAAACTACGTCTAGATCTTACCTTAGGTGGATTCCTACGGGAAAAGTTTTTAAAACAGTTGGTCTTAGATGGATTCCCACAGGAAAGATTTTTGATAGTTGCACCAAGACAAATAATAGTGATAATCATCAGGTTAAGGAAGTAGAAACCATTACAACCGTTGATAGTCAACACCCGCAGAGTGATGATTCATGTACTTCTAACACTGTTATTTTTGAAACCTCTTCGTCTTCGGTTGCAGGTGCTTCAACTATCTCAGAACCCAGTTCATCAGAGGGTTCAAATTCTGTAAATTCTATAAAATTATTCTTTCAATCTTCTATTTTTGATTTTCCTTTTCTTTTATAAAAACAAAAACAAAATACAAAAATAGAAAATTTTCAAAAATACAAAAACAATATAAAATCAAAAAATCCAAAAATATTCTTCTCACGACATGTCTCTTGTATAATCAATATTCTGTACGTTTCTAGAAATGTCATTCAACAATGATACGGACATGTACAGATGCTTGAGCGGGAGTTCTTTAAAATGTTTTTCTAAAACATGTCGTTTCTCAAAATTTTCATCAGAATGGCTTTCGTGTACTTCACTACGAAACCCGAACTTAATCGAATGGCTTCTGGACATATCAGTTCAGGACCCGTGCTTCAAAGAAAGGAAAGTGCTTAATCAAAACAAAGATTTCAAATATTTTTCGAGCACTTATCCTAAAACGAGAACCAAACACTTATCTGGCTTGAGTTTTCTTTAGAAAAACCTTCAAAATCTTTAAGCTCAAGACCGTGATGGTGGATCTAATGATAAATTAGATTTTCAAAAATTCTCATACATTTTGAGCACCAACTTTTCAAGATTTTTCAAAAATATTTTCAAAATCTATCAAAATCAGTGCTCATCATCAAAATGACTTGTGTACACCTTACAGTGCACAACTCAATTTTTCAAAGAAAGGAAAGTGCTACGCAAAAATGATTTTCATCAACAAAGTGCACTTATCCTAAAAATGGACACTTTTGTACGCCTCAGTGCGACATTCCTATTCAAACAAAGAGAAGTCTTTGTTTTTCAAAAAAACCTTGATGCAAAATTCAACAAATCTGAAACTTCTTTCTCTTTCAGAATTTTGCTTCGAGAAGACTCCTTCCCTCTAAACATTATAAAGTTTAACATTCTCAAAAACATATGCGAGTTTTGAGGGGGAGTATTTCACAAAAACAAAAATGTTCCAATTTCATGCAAAAACAAATCTGTCTTTCTCTCCAAAAGCTTTTTCTTAATCAGTTGATATCAAAAATATCACGCTATACTATTTTTGAGGGGGAGAAGACATGATTAAAATGTGATCAAAAATGTTTAAAGATTGTGGCAGAATCTCAAAAGAGCTCGACTCAGATATTACCAATGAATTGACGAAGCTTAAATGTCATTAATCGAAAAGACTTGTCCTGGACGGGTGACAATTTTAACCTAGTCTAACTAGTGATGTAAGCGTGTCTCGAACAGGACTTGTTTGAGTAGAGTGTACCGTATCGAGAGACTTTCTTTGGACTTGACCAGGACGGGTAATAATTTCAAGCTAGTCTAACTAGTGATGTAAGCGTGTCTCGAATCGGTCATGTTCGCTGAAAGTGGATCAATTCAAAAGTTCAAACTCCTCTCGCATGTGCAAATTTCTTAAATATTCATGAGCACATGTGAAGGGGGAGTCCTTCAAAAGAAATGCAAAACTCTCTAAGTGACAACAATGTGTTTTATTATTATAAACACTTTGAGATATTTTCAACAAATGGTTTCATGGCAATGATAGGATAGTCATGGAGTTATAAGGTGACTAAGGTTAGGGAAAACCGTCCTATGATCCGCTAGAGCCGGAGGGATCTACCCAAGGACAATTCCAATAGATTAGAATTAGAAGTCCTTAGGTATGATTGAAAAAAGGAGAAAATGAGAAAGGAGAAAGAAGGGGTTGAAGAATTAAAAAGAAAAGTTATGAAAAAGGGTGAAAAGAAATAGCCCTCCAAATGTTCAACCTTAGGGCAGACACCGGGTACAATTCGTATGCTACTGGTTGTTACTAAGGTGACACCGGTATTGAAGACAAAGACGTCATGGACCCAGTGACGCACTGCACTAAACCTTCTTAACCACTCAAGTTCTCTTAAAAGAGCTTGTTTCATTCTCACGGGGAACCGGCATAATCTATCGACCTGTCTCTTAAAGGTGGTTGATATTGAAGCATGACACCTCTCCCTAATCTTCGCATAGGAAACCAAATGTGCACTTATCGAGTCTAGAGCCCCGAGATTCATCAAAAGATCTCATAGGAACACATGATATTTCTACACTGGTTGTTCATCATTAAGGACACCAGATGTAAACTTAAGATTCCTACGTAGATCTTAGCAATCTGCCAGAACATTTATGAGAGGATTCACTTTTGTGATTCTCAATGATTGAATGGAAATTCCTGCCAGGGTCAACATCAAGCAGCCCTGACAGCAGGTCACTTCGGTAATTCTTTATGGGTTACGCTTAGTGTTCGCGGTGGTTTCAAACGGTCTACAGTCGTAGAGTGATCCCCAGCGACTCACCCAGTCATTGAGCTACTTAGTAGGTCTTGTAAGCTCTCTCGAGAGTATCTGACATGGGAACGGCCTTGGTAAGGGTTAGAAGGAGTCTTCACACTATGCTGTTGACGATCTCTAATTCTTATCTGTAAGTACCGGATATTTTGTTGCCAACTGTTTATATGCAGGGACACTTCATCTCCATGGCGACAGATTCCACATGCTCATACATGCATCTCGAAGTCAAAGGAAAGTTCTCACAAAGATCAAAGCAAAGAAAGGTTAAAAGAAAGATTCTACGCAATATGAAAGAATCTACAGAAGTAAAGTGACAAAGATCTATGTGAAAGAACGGGAACTACAAATGCATGTATCACAAAGATTAAAGACGTATGAGCATGTTGGAATGGCAAACAACCACCACAGACGCAGAGGTGATGAAAGGCAGATAACTCCACAACACAAATGAATAAAGAACGATGAAAAGTCAATTATTCAAAGATCACAAAGCATGATTGGAACAAAGGAACTAGCCAAAACTATTACACAACAAGACTCAAAGTTCAAAGAGTACAAGCTTCAAAGAACAAAGATCGAGGTCACATAAGAGAGATCTCACTGATCACCCTTAGGGGGAGATTGTTAGCATTGGAAGTGTTGATCATCAATGGAATCAAAGAGAGATCTCAATGATCGCCCCTTAGGGGGAGATTGTTAGAAATAGAAGCGACGATCATTATTGTATCAACGAGTCTTGTAATAATGTTGTAATAGTCTTGTAGTAAACACTTAAGCTTGAATGCGGAATGTAAAAGCTTAACTTAAGAAGAATAATTCTCTATCAACACTTCAATATTATTAATACAAGCACTCGACAATGCTAGGATTTTACAACCTTGAAGTGTAAATGAACAAACTAAACAATACGTACATACTCTAACCCTAGGATCCTCCTTTTATAGGCCAAGGAGTCCTACTAGGTTTACAATAACTTTCTAATCAAGATAAGAATATTCTAGACTTATAAGATATACATTCAATCTATTCTTTAATTATCTACTACGAATACATCCTTATCTCATCAGCAGCAGTTTCCTTTAGCAGCATTTTCCTTAGCAGCACTTTGTCATCAGCAGCAGAATCATTTACTCTAGCAGCAGTTTCATCATAGCAGCAGTTTCACTCAGCAGCAGAACTCAAAACCCAACAATCCTCCCCTAAACTTAATATTTATTTCTAAATCATTAAGTTTATTCAAAGCTCATCTAAACACCAGGAGGATGCTTCCAAACACTCAAGTCTTGAGATGTCTGTTGATCAAGTATCTTCTTATACTTTGACAGCAAATTGAATGCCTGATCATCAGTATCATAGTCTTTCTACAAGTTGAGTAATCCAGCACCATTAACCATCTGATTAACAGTATTCCAGTATCTTACCACTGGGTAATCCTTTTCAGCTAGCATATACAAAGTAATTGGTCCAATTTCCAGCATATGAACTCCATAATCTTGAAAGAGTCTCCATCTTCTTACTTTGTATTGTACTATCTCTGTCCACTCAGAATCATCCATTGAAGGTTCATACATAAGTTTTAGAGCTCTCCACAGAACATTATCTGTCAAAGTTATGATATGATCAAGTTGATCTTTCTCATACTTTTTACCATCAAACTTCTCAGCTCCAAACTTTGCTTTGTACAACTTCCACAAATCATCCACATCCTCTCTATCAAAATAGTTTAACATCTGTTGAAATCTAAGAAATCTATGAGTCTTACCATCAGATCTCTGGACATCATGAAATGATCCAATGTTAGTATCATATCCTGTAGTTACTTTGATAATAGGATATTTGACTCCTAATGGTTTGGCATCAACTACTTCAGGATCTTCCATCTTGCCAACCATAGTGTAAACCTTCAATTGTTCTTTTAAATGCTCAGGAGGAATATGATCACAATCATTCTTGAACTCATTTCCTTCTGGCTTAGAACTGCTTTCTTCCCCTGTTTTCCTCTTCTTCTTTGCAAATGATTTTTGAACTACACCTTTTCTTTTAACACTTTGCACAGAAGAAGTAGTCTTAACTGCATCATCAAGCTGCTTAACAACATCTGCTTCTTGAACATGCTCTGCTTCAACTACTTTTTCAGGTACCAACTTCTTATTCCTCTGAGCAATATGTTCCAAATCTTCAGCACAACCCATAGGATAAAAGGTATCTCTTTGTCTTTTAGCCTCTTGATACAAGTCATAAACCTCTTGATCAGACTTAGGTTTTAACCGCACCAATTTCCATCCTTTCATATTCTTCAGATATCTTTCATACTCTTTTCTTTGTTGTAATGGAGTTGGACCTCTAAGTACCTTTTTCTTCTTTCTAGCAGTAGCATCTTCTTTCTTTTTCTTAGCTGTGAACTTACTTAACCAAGATCTCACATCAAAAGTCTGATCTTCATTATCCTCAATCTTGATCATTTTCTTAAGTTCAATATCAGCCTCTATTCTTATCTTCTCATCCAACCATTCATCATACCTCCTTAAATCTTCTGTCTCCTTTTCAATCTTTTCCTTTTCTTTCTGAGCCAGCAGTAGATCTTCTTGATCAATCATCTCTTGTTCTTTCAAAGCAGCATCTGAGTCATGTTCAATTTGTAGTTCTTTAGGCCATAGATTAAAAGGTAGTACAGAGTAGTCAAACCCCTTATACACCCATTGAGGTTCTGCAACTTGCTTGCCCTTTCCTTTGTCAGTAGATGAAGATACCATCTTCTTTGGTTGAGCAGCAGGTTCTCTAATTATAACTCCTTTTAGAGGTAAACTTGGTATGGATGATGTGGTTGTTATTGTAGGTTGTTGTGGTAGTGATGGTGTTGGTAGTGGTGTAAGTTTTGAAGATGATTCATATGGAACTTCTGAAGTCTTCTTACTTAACAAAACTATTGCTTCAGCAGCAGCATTATCACTAGACCCAGCAGCAGAGTCTTGTGCATCAGCAGAAGTCACTTTTCCACTAGCAGCAGGATCCTTAGCAGCAGAATCATGAGCAACATTTTCAAGCTCTTTCACCATTGAATCCCCCAAAGTCTTTAAAGCTTCACCCATTACCCCTGTTGCCTTCACTAATTGCTTAGGCTCCAAAGTCTTGAGATTTTCCACCACCTTTTCTTGAGTAGCAATCACTTTTTCCATTACCACCTCATTCCCTGATTGATCAGCAACCACAAAATTCTCAGCCTCTTCAGGACTTTCCACATCCATGTCTCCAATCACTGGAATCTCCCCTGAAGCCAATTCTTCGTTCACAACCTGAGCACTTTCAACCCTCTTCAAATTTGCCTCCCCTGAACCCATTGCATCTTCATTCCTCCCCTGTTTGGAAGCATCATCCTCTTCCAAATATGTAGTGAGTTTAGGTGAACTAATAACTTGAGAAGTGCCCACCTTCCTTAGCCTTTTCAATGAGGTTGAAGTTTTTGATTTCTTCAATTTCTTAATTTGTTTCTTCAATGTTGTAATTATCTTTCCTTGACTTGCAACCACTGTAGACAGATTAAGAACCTTATCTTCCAAAGTAGTACACTTCAACCCCAAATTGGTACAAGTAACCGTCAATTCTTGAATGAGTTGCATAGTAATCTCATCACTTCGACCTGTGTTACCTGGTCCGAGAGGTGAATCATGGACATTGTCATCATGTACAAGATTTTCCGTCAATTCATTGGTCACTGGCCTGTCCTCATCACTTCGACCTATGTAACCTGGTCCGAGAGGTGAATCTTGGGACATAAACTCAGTATCAAACCTAGTTTGATCATCTGAGCCCCCTATATTTTCCATTTGGCTAGGGTTACCATCTTGAGAAGTAGATTCAGAATAATCCTTTTCTCTAGATGTTGCCTTGGATTGGGTCTTATTTATGTTATCACTATCCTGCTCTGCTGCTAAGCTAGAAGCAGTAGTGACAGCCCTCACCAACATGTCCCCTCCATCAACTAGGACAGCCTCATCTGGTACAGCCATACTAACACTATCCTGAGGTAGATCAGTGTTCTTTTTGGTTTTCCTACGGGTATAGTGTATTTTGGGTTGGGTAGCAGATGCAGAAAAATTGAGTGTGTGATGGGAATCAGTGGGATTTCCTGATCCTTCACCCTGAATATTTTGCACAAGTTGCACCATATAAGGTGTAAGATTTGTATGTGTGCCTGAAAAACCTTTTCCATGCTTAACCAAGAAAGTGAAAGTTTTTGAAATCAATCTTGGAGCTTCATAATAACCAGCATGGGATCTAAACTCAGTAAGTTGGTCAACAATAAAGAGCTGTAGAAATCTTGGATAGAGAAAATAAGAACCAGACTCATTAACACTTTTAGCAATCCCCTCCAAAATCATATTTGAAAAATTAAATGGTTGACCTGTGCTTAAGCATACCATTGCAGAAGTAATAGTAGTACTAAACTCATGCCACCCAGAAGTTTTAGGACTCAAACAATGAAGGAGAAGGTGTACCAAAAACTTGTATTGAGGACAGAGCAGAGCTGTAAAACCCGGAAAATTTGAACATCTAAAATGCCCAAAATGCCCTCTAATTTTAAACTTTTGAAGAGACGTTAAATAATCTAAAACGTTTCAGTCCGATTCTACCTACGTATTTAATTCGTTAATATTTGAACAAATAAACGTTATACGAATATAAAACTTTATGTTATAAAATACATACACATTATTAATGTTGATCCTAAGTTATGTGTTATTAATAAATACAAAATATAAAACTTATCATAATCTATGTATTCTACACAACACGACTAATGTGCCAAACCCTTCTACACATTTTCTCTTTTTCTCTTTCTCTTTGGTCCGAAAATCCTAACTCTTTATATGTCTACATTTTATTTGGGATAAGTTCATATCTTTTGTGATTAATAGCATCCTTTTAATTGATGAGATACATTCCTATCTTTTGCCATTATAACATACACGTCATACCTTAGTTACTCTCCTAATAACCCGACACCTTCCTTTTTGTGTTTCGCTCCACACGCTTGGCAAGGGATTTGACCAAATAATGAGTGTATCAAATTTGAAGATACAATATTTCCTTACTCCCCATAACTCCCAAACGCTCTCCTTTCTTAAAAAGATCCGAATATACATCCTTCACAACTTTATCACATATATGATGATATCTCACAATTCACAAAACATGTTTACACCCTAATCCCTTTCACATTCGTATGATATAACCTGGACGTGTGAATGCACGAGTTTTGGGTTACCAAACGACCATCATTCAAAGCTACATATACAAAGTTCAATCTTGGTTATGGTCTTGTGTGGATTGACCTGTTTGAAGGTTGTCGTTTCACTTTTGGTTCATTGCAGATGATGGTCCGTAATTTGGGTTAGAGTAGTGGTTGTGTACGATTCTTGGATTCGACATTACTCCTTCGATTCTTGTGTTCGTCTTGCACTCGTATATTTGTTTTTGTCTCGATCTAGCGCACGACAAGAGGTTCGGTGAAGCGAGAGCGATCTATTTCTCTCTTGATTGTCTTGTGACCTTGCTTGTGCTGGACTAAGGTACAGATATTCCGTACTCTTTCAGTAAGAGTGCACACCTTCTCTCTCTTGACTTTGTCTTTGACTTGATTAACATGTTATGACTTCCGTTTGGTCTTGGTTATGATCCTTCGTACTTGGCCCTATGATTGATGGGTTCCATCGGTATTTGTGATCCTATTGTTATTCGTTTGGACTCTTATGGTATGGTGTTGACATGACCTGTTTGATAACCTTTCGTGACCTCAACCTTTGAACCCTTGGGGGACTTTGAATGTTCTTTGGGATATTATAATGCGAGGTAAAATCTCTTTTCTTAAAGTTATGACATGGAAACATTTAAAGGAGAAATTATTTTATAACGACACTTTTAATATGATTTAAGACTAATCTTATATGGGATTTTATAAATTCATGAAGACCACTTTTAAAGAATATCTTGTGAAAACCGTTATTAAAGAATCACCTTTATAAATGTCATCTTTTGGAAGATCTTTTCTAAATGAACTTTTGTTATAAACCTTTTAAATGGGATTGTACTACGAACCTTTTTAAACAAGTGATGGGAACCTGCTAAATTGATCTTTTGTTTTAAACTCCCATTATGACCCTTTTGATCATGAACTATGGGACTTTGGAACTTGGAATAATGAACCCTGTGGATTGGAACATTGTCTTTGACCTCTCCATTTTGACCCGTTGATATCACTTCTTTGATTGATCCTTTGACATTGATCCTTGATATTAATCCTTGATATTGAACTTTGATATTGAACCTGTGACATTGAACCTTTGATTATGACTTGGCACTTATACATGATATTGAACCTTGACTACATGAACCTTCAGTATTTACCCAGGTATTACTTGTTGTGGAGTAGCCACAACCATAGCATTGATGCACCAATGTTATGTACTCTAGTGTGGTTGGAGAGATGTACCACACCGTCCCTGATTATTGTTATCGACTACTGCTATGATTGTTATTGGCCTGCAGGGGCGTATGGATGCATCCTAGATTTGATTGATTGATTGATTGATTGCGACTATTGTATTGACTACATTGATATTTGCTACATTGATTAGTGATTGGGTGTGCGTGCATTGCAACCCCTCACATATTGGGAGCTAGCTACTCCATATTGGGCTACTATTGTATTGTATTGTATTGATTGATTGATTGGGCCTGGGGAAAATACTGAATTCCACATACATTACATCTTACATCTTACACTTAACCTTTGACAAACCTTTGACTATCCATTGACCCCATATGTAAACTATCTTCGTATTCCTTTGTTTATCATATCTCTTTTGTATTGTATTGTTATTCGATTGATATCTGTTCACTGAGCTTTGTAAGCTCAGCCGCATTTCTTTTCCTGCGGCAGGTTTAGTAGGAAGCTGAGTTATGGACGAAGGTTTTGCTTTTGGGCTTAGAAGACTTCACCCTGTTAGATACTTGCTGGACTTAGAGATGATTAGAAGCATCTATTTTGGGCTTAGATTATTGTTGCCCTTTTGTACCATGTATTTTGATTAGTTTTCTTTTGTTATCTTGTAAGTTTTGAATTAGTATTGTATCTCCGTTTCACTTGTGTTCTGAATTGACTCCATAATGTTGCACTTTAGCCCTTCTCGGGTTGGGGTGTTACAATTATGGTATCAGAGACAGGTTTGGATCGGCGGATACTACATCCGTAGAGCTTAGGCTATGACCTGTGAGTTTTTGACCATTAAGCATCCACTGTAAGATCATAGGAAATCGCTTTAAGAACTTGCCTTTGGAATAACCTTCATGAACTTAAGTTTTGACCAGTAAGGAATGGGTAGACTTTAAGATTCTGCTTATGTATCTTTGCTTCCTCACTACTCTGATTCGTGCCTTATGTTTAGCTATGCCTTATGGAATCATCCTTTTTGGAATTTGAAATCTTTGCACCACCTAAGTCTACTACCAGTAATTTCGAAGGCATTGAAGATTGCATGTGAATGCATAACGCTATATTGATTTTATCTTTGATCGCTGATCTACTTGTTAATCCTTTTGATATCTCTTTGGACATTCTGAGAATCTCCATGATGATGATGTAATTGTTGCACACTATGATTGTCTCTAGCTTTTGGTAATCATCTGTAAGCTTTCCGACGTTATTTGATTTTGTTTTATCTATCCTTGTTTCCATGTGGAGTCTTGTGGTATTTAACCACGGGTATAAGAATGTTTCTTTCCCTTTGGAACGATAAAATCTGCTATGTTAATCTACCTTTCTTTGGAAAGTCAACTTCGATTCGATTATGATATATGGTTGGTTACTTAAAACATTCAAGATGCTGACAACCGTTCTGCTATGTCTCACCTTTTGTGTTTTGAACTATTTTGAACTCCCCACCATGATTTTCGATCATTAAAATTTTGCTACCATTATTGTTCTGGAGACTCGTACGTTCTTTTCGCGATTATGAAGTTTCCCTTGCACATATTTTGGTACACCGAAGAAACAAATCTTATCTCAAGAATCATTTTGACACCCTGAGTTCCGGTTATGATTCCTACTGAACGACCAAGTTTCCCACCAGAGGATGGAGCTGGATAGAACCTGAAGTGGACAACAGCGATGACTACCCTGAAAAGTTGAAGACATTCCTCACCAGACGGAAGAGTTGACGAGCAGAGCACAAGAACCAGTCAAGATGGCGAACCTGGAGTTGATGAAGACATGCAGTCTCACTTCCCATATTCATCTTGGTTGTACTAAGATGAATTAAGAGCGGAAGCAGACTGGATGAGGAAGGGATTTAAAGATCGTGTCAGGAATTCACATTACTCCATCGTATTCCAAGAAGAACTGCAGAAGGCTTGATCAATCAGACTCAACTTCACAATTTTGTTTCACTTCCAGATTGATGGACAAAAGAAGACAAATTACTTAGACTTGAAGAGATTTGATGTTTTGAAGGGATGATTTTTAGAACAAACCATTTTGTTGTTTGGATGAGTTGATTCTATGAAGGATGAAGTTAATGATGACTAATGTTCACTCTCGTTAATTTCTTGAGTTTCGTTATCTGGTAATGTGATTCTTGGATGATTTAGGTTCTCCAATATCATCTCCGTTCCGTGTTCATTCTGCGTATGCTTGATAATGGTCTTGTTTTGGAAATTTTGGTGAATTTTGGGAAAATTGATGCTTTTGAGACAATGTACCTTAATTGCTGATATGATTAGATTTCCGTTACTCTTGCGAATAGTTTTGTTTTCCTTTAGTTATTCATTGAGACTCCCACAGTTATGTTATTGAATGTTCCTCTTGGTTGTTATGCTTGATTTCGGTTGACCTCTTGGATGATAGAAGTAATAGGTGAACTAAGATTGGCTTGTTTGTTTACGACTCGTGATAAAGTATGACCATCATGAGGGCATATTTATATGATGCCAGTATTATGACGCCTGGCAAACGTGATAATACTTACATCATATAACGTGCACTTATTGTGGCCATAGGATATCTTGGGAAGTATCTAAGAAGTTTATAATTTGATCTCCATTGAATTTTCTGCGATTGGTGAGACCTTGGGTTCATTCTACCTATGCTCGTCAGATAAATGGATAAATTTTGAACTCTCGATTTTGCATTTGTTGACCTCGATACATCTGTCACCAATCTCAAGCTCTTGTAGAGAACTCTACTGCTTGATACAGTTAATTTGATTTGAAATTTTGTTTGTATACCATATGAGCTTTCCAAAAGATACAATTATCATCCTCTACATATGGTGTCATACCCTTGGGATCAGATTCAACCAAATATGTCACTTCTAGAAAGAAAAAAAAATGGAAGCCATTCTTAATAGACAGGAGAGAGTCATGAGAAATAAAGTATTCATTCTGATAAAGTTCTTTGGAAAAACCATCTTACTCCCCATAACTCCCAAACGCTTTCCTTTCTTAAAAAGATTCGAATATACATCATTCGATATACATCCTTCACAACTTTATCACATATATGATGATATCTCACAATTCACAAAACATGTTTACACCCTAATCCCTCTCACATTCGTATGATATAACCTGGACGTGTGAATGCATGAGTTTTGGGTTACCAAACGTCCATCATTCAAAGCTACATATACAAAGTTCAATCTTGGTTATGGTCTCGTGTGGTTCGACCTGTTTGAAGGCTGTCGTTTCAGTTTTGGTTCATTGGAGATGATGGTCCATAATTTGGGTTAGAGTAGTGGTTTTGTGCGATGGAGTCTTGGATTCGACATTACTCCTTCGATTCTTACGTTCGTCTTGCACTCGTATATTTGTTTTTGTCTCGATCTAGCGCACGACAAGAGGTTCGGTGAAGCGGGAGCGATCTATTTCTCTCTTGATTGTCTTGTGACCTTGCTTGTGCTGGACTAAGGTACAGATATTCCGTACTCTTTCAGTAAGAGTGCACACCTTCTCTCTCTTGACTTTGTCTTTGACTTGATTAACATGTTATGACTTCCGTTTGGTCTTGGTTATGATCCTTCGTACTTGGCCCTATGATTGATGGGTTCCATCGGTATTTGTGATCCTATTGTTATTCGTTTGGACTCTTATGGTATGGTGTTGACATGACCCGTTTGATAACCTTTCGTGACCTCAACCTTTGAACCCTTGGGGGACTTTGAATGTTCTTTGGGATATTATAACGAGAGGTAAAATCTCTTTTCTTAAAGTTATGACATGGAAACATTTAAAGGAGAAATTATTTTATAACGACACTTTTAATATGATTTAAGACTAATCTTATATGGGATTTTATAAATTCATGAAGACCACTTTTAAAGAATATCTTGTGAAAACCGTTATTAAAGAATCACCTTTATAAATGTCATCTTTTGGAAGATCTTTTCTAAATGAACTTTTGTTATAAACCTTTTAAATGGGATTGTACTACGAACCTTTTTAAACAAGTGATGGGAACCTGCTAAATTGATCTTTTGTTTTAAACTCCCATTATGACCCTTTTGATCATGAACTATGGGACTTTGGAACTTGGAATAATGAACCCTGTGGATTGGAACATTGTCTTTGACCTCTCCATTTTGACCCGTTGATATCACTTCTTTGATTGATCCTTTGATATAGATCCTTTGACATTGATCCTTGATATTAATCCTTGATATTGAACTTTGATATTGAACCTGTGACATTGAACCTTTGATTATGACTTGGCACTTATACTTGATATTGAACCTTGACTACATGACCCTTCAGTATTTACCCAGGTATTACTTGTTGTGGAGTAGCCACAACCATAGCATTGATGCACCAATGTTATGTACTCTAGTGTGGTTGGAGAGATGTACCACACCGTCCCTGATTATTGTTATCGACTACTGCTATGATTGTTATTGGCCTGCAGGGGCGTATGGATGCATCCTAGATTTGATTGATTGATTGCGACTATTATATTGACTACATTGATATTTGCTACATTGATTGGTGACTGGGTGTGCATGCATTGCAACCCCTCACATATTGGGAGCTAGCTACTCCATATTGGGCTACTATTGTATTGTATTGTATTGATTGATTGATTGGGCCTGGGGAAAATACTGAATTCCACATACATTACATCTTACATCTTACACTTAACCTTTGACAACCTTTGACTATCCATTGACCCCATATGTAAACTATCTTCGTATTCCTTTGTTTATCATATCTCTTTTGTATTGTATTGTTATTCGATTGATATCTGTTCACTGAGCTTTGTAAGCTCAGCCGCATTTCTTTTCCTACGGCAGGTTTAGTAGGAAGCTGAGTTATGGACGAAGGTTTTGCTTTTGGGCTTAGAAGACTTCACCCTGTTAGATACTTACTGGACTTAGAGATGATTAGAAGCATCTATTTTGGGCTTAGATTATTGTTGCCCTTTTGTACCTTGTATTTTGATTAGTTTTCTTTTGTTATCTTGTAAGTTTTGAATTTGTATTGTATCTCCGTTTCACTTGTATTCTGAATTGACTCCATAATGTTGCACTTTAGCCCTTCTCGGGTTGGGGTGTTACAATTATGGTATCAGAGACAGGTTTGGATCGGCGGATACTACATCCGTAGAGCTTAGGCTATGACCTGTGAGTTTTGGACCATTAAGCATCCACTGTAAGATCATAGGAAATCGCTTTAAGAACTTGCCTTTGGAATTACCTTCATGAACTTAAGTTTTGACCAGTAAGGAATGGGTAGACTTTAAGATTCTGCTTATGTATCTTTGCTTCCTCACTACTCTGATTCGTGCCTTATGTTTAGCTATGCCTTATGGAATCATCCTTTTTGAAATTTTAAATTGTTATGCTTGCCCTCATACCCCAAAGTTTTTAAACCAGCAAAAATAGCAGAATTAGCAAGGCAAGAAGTCTCTGTTTCATCATTTAAGAGAAGAGATTCCCTTATAGATGATTCAGTGATACGAACCTTTTGCCTATCTACCAACGCACTGACATATTTTTCCCCATTCATAGATTTGACTTTAGCAGTAAGCCAAAACTGTTTGATGTAGGAAACATATATAGTAGGATTCACAGTGAGTGCATACCTAAGAGAAGTAGCATTCAAAAATTTAACCATATCTGTGAGCTCTGCAGGAACCAACTTTTCATCCAAAACAGCCACACTATTGTGTTGATCAGCCCAGGTACGTGTAATATCCATGAATTAGGGTTTAGGGAAATTGGGGATAATTGATTTTGACAATGATGGAGTGTTAGGGTTTGTGATAACTTCAATTTGGAGCGTGTAGAAACCAATTATGAAGATTAATTAGGTTTTTAAACGGATTTGTATAAGTTACACATACCCCCTCTCACTTAGAACCGTAGCAGCATAACCCAGTCATCCATAACTAGCAACAGAATAAAACAACTAGCAGCAGAGTGAAAATAAGCCAGCAGCAGAGTTGACTATTCAAACTTGGTCAAAAAGTCAATAACCCATAACAATTAATGCGCTTGATACTCCAAAATCCCTATAAAACCGGACGTAATCTTTTCCCTAAATCATCACAATCAAACCCTAATTACAATTTGAAACCCCAATCACACAATCAAATCTTCAAATCACCCATATAAATTCCTCCAATCACAATGAAATCTTCACCCAAAATCATTAACATCTCATCCGATTCTTCTTCGGAAGATGAATCCCCTTTTGAAACATATGTCCCGCCATTCCGTCCTCCTCACAATGGTTGTAGAACCAAGGAGCAAGCAAGAAAGAGGAAGCATGACCTTCCAGTCTTCAAAGATCTCCTACATTTGAATCAAACCCCAAGTACTTCTAGTAAAGAGGTGATGTCTCCCAAGTCTCCATCGTCTTCAGAATCATCAGAAGACCCTGCTTGGATCCCAATCAGACCACCATCTCCCAAGGAGCTGGTTTCCCCCTTCATCTACACATCATCAGATGAGGATGAACCAGACAACAATCCACCATCCACTCCAGAAAGACCATCATCATCAAGGCCAAGATCCAAGACATCTATCAAGGCAAGAAAATCAAACCCTCCACTTCCTAAGGAGAGGAAGATTGTACTTGGACTTCCATGCCCTAGAAAATGATGTATTAGTTCTTTTTATGTTAGGTTGTGATGTAGCAGTCTGTTGTTATTTCAGAATATGATGTGGATGTTCTTCTTTTGTTGAATGTACTCTTTTGGAATTAATGAATGAAATCTTGTGAATTTCTTATTAATCAATCTTGCAAATCATCAATTTTCAACTTATCCTGCAAAATGTTAGTCCAAACACCACAAAGTATACAAAAAATATACTAGCAGTAGAGTAAAATAGCAGCAGAGTACATTACAACTTAATCACTTGCTTCAGCAAAAACAGATGAACAATCAGCACAAGACCTTTACACTTTGTACAAAAATACTAAGAGATAAGTTTTTCAAAGATTAATCATACCAATGTTTGCAATTAAGAATTGAAATCTTCCTACATCAAAATGTTTAGTGAGAAGATCAGCAATATTGTTATCAGTATGAATTTTGACAATTTGAATTAACTTATTTTCATAGCAATCCCTTATGAAATGTTGTCTTATCTCTATATGTTTTGTTTTTGAATGAAAAACAGCATTTTTAATTATGCAAAGTGTGCTGTTGTTATCAATATGAATTTTGGTGTTCATGAAATTGTACCCATAATCCAATAGCTGATTTTGCATCCATAGCACTTGACCACAGCAACTTGAAGTAGCCACATACTCAGCTTCAGTTGTAGAATTTTCAACCACTGTTTGTTTCTTGCATTGCCATGACACCAATATGTTTCCAAGAAATTGACAACCTCCTGTTATAGACTTTCTATCCAAGCAAGCACCAGCATAGTCACTGTCTGAATATGCCACCAAATCAAAAGGTGAATCCTTAGGATACCATAGGCCCAGTTTAGGTTGATGCCTTAGATACCTAAAAATTCTTTTCACTGCATTGAGATGTGATTCTTTGGGACAAACTTGGAATCTTGCACAGGCACATACAGCAAACATGATATCAGGCCTTGATGCTGTAAGATACATCAATGAGCCAATCATAGACCTGTACAAGTGAACATCTACTTCTTTTCCATTCTCATCCTTTAACAAAGGTTTGTTGGTATCCATGGTTGTCTTAGCAGGCTTAGCATCTTCAAATCCAAACTTCTTCAAGATGTCATTAACATACTTATCCTGACTGATAAATATGCCATCTTTCTTTTGAACCACCTGTAGTCCCAAGAAGAAGTTGAGTTCTCCCATTGAACTCATTGCAAACTTTTCCTTCATAAGCTTCTCAAAATCAACACACATTGCTCTGTTTGTAGAACCAAAGATGATATCATCAACATAAATTTGTACCAGCAAAATATCATCTTTTTGTCTTTTGAGAAACAAAGTCTGGTCAATCTTTCCTCTACGGAATCCAGAGTCCAACAAATATGTTGACAAGGTATCATACCAAGCTTTGGGAGCTTGATGTAGTCCATACATTGCTCTATTCACCTTGTAAACTTTGTCAGGATAGTCAGGGTCCTCAAAACCTGGTGGTTGAGACACATAAACTTCTTCTGTAATGGTCCCATAAAGGAAAGCACTTTTGACATCCATTTGATACACCACAAAATCTTTGAATGAAGCATAAGCCAAGAATAGTCTAATGGCTTCTATCCTTGCCACTGGTGCAAATACCTCATCATAGTCAAGTCCCTCTTGTTGTGTGTATCCTTGAGCTACTAATCTAGCTTTATTTCTAATAACTATCCCTCTTTCATCTCTTTTACATCTGAAAACCCATTTAGTACCAATAACTCTTTTTCCATTTGACAAATCAACCAAAGTCCATACTTCTTGTAGCTTAAATTGCAGAAGCTCATCTTGCATTGCTTCCACCCAACTAGCTTCTTGTAGGGCTTTGTAAGTGTTCTTGGGTTCAATTTGAGATAGAAAGCAGGCAAACAAACAATTTTGTAGATCTTTAGGACTGTTTCTTTGATGTAGAGATCTAGCAAAGAAACTTTGATGTTGAAGATCTTTGAGCTCTTTAGTCATTTTCCTTGTTTGTACAGATGATTGAGGATCACTTAGAATTTGTTCTTTAGGATGATCCTTGTGAATTCTTGTAGTAGTAGTAGTGGGACTAACAGGAATATTGAGTTCCAAATTAGTATAATCTACTTCAGCTCCAAATAATTTACCATCAAGAGCTTCATCATCTGTGTCATCATAGATATTTTCTAGAGGAGGCATATTAGGATCTTCAGGATAATCTGTATCATCAAAAGGTTTATCCTAAGCATTCATAGAAGGAAACTGTGATGTAGATGCAGAGTGAGTAGGCTTGGCAGCAGAATAGATAGAAGTAGTAGTTGCTTGTTTTGGTCTAGCAGTAGAGTCTTCTGAATCAGCAGTAGAGTCTTCTGAGCTAATTGGAGAGTCAACAACAACTTCTTTTGGAGCTTCATTGGGTATCTTTTCTGCAGTAATAGGAGTTACAACATCTGCTTAAGCTTCCTTAGGTTTCTCTGGAGGAACATCATCTTCTTGTGTACCTTGATTTTGTTGTAAAGGTATGAAAGTAGGACCAACCTTCAGTTTCTCAATCAAAACAATATCTTCTTGTGGTTTGTCAGTGTCAATACTGGCAATAACAGGTACATAATTCATTGTCTTGGTTAGAATGTCAACATCAAACATCCATTCAGGTCCTTTTCCTGCAGCATTAGATGTGTTCTCACTAAACTTGATATGCAAATTCTCCTCTACATGTTTGGTTCTCTTGTTATATACTCTGAAAGCTTTACTGTGTACAGAGTAACCAACCAAATTCCCTTCATCAGCTTTCTCTTCAAACTTGCCTAACTGATCTTTAGTGTTCAAAATAGTAACAGGACATCCAAATGGCTTAAGAAAATCAATCATTGGTTTCTTTCCATGAAAGAGCTCATATGGAGTTTTGTTGTGAGGCTTCACTACCTTACTTCTGTTCTGCATAAAACATGCAGTGTTTACAGCTTCAGCCCAAAAAGGTATAGGTAGTTTAGAATCAGCTAACATTGTTCTTGCAGCCTCAATAAGTGTCCTATTTCTTCTCTCTGCAACACCATTCTGCTGTGGAGTTCTTGCAACACTATACTGTCTTAAAATGCCTTTTCCCACACAGAATTGGTTCATCACACTATTCTTGAACTCAGTACCATTGTCACATCTTATAATCTTCACTTTGTGGTTGTGCAGCTTTTCAACTCTTGTAATAAATTCTTTAAGTACAACTGGGGTTTCATCTTTAGTGGTTAAGAAAAACACCCAGGCGAACCTGCTGTAATCATCTGTGACAACTAGGCAATATGACTTCTTATTCAAACTTTTTACAAAAACAGGCCCAAATAAATCCATGTGCAGCAAATGCAAGGGCTCTGTATTTGTATTCACAGTCTTTGACTTGAATGAGACTCTGTGTTGTTTTCCCTTCTGACAAGCAATACAAGTCTCACAGTTTTCAAACAACTTTGTGGGCATTCCTCTCACCAGATTTCCTTTCACCAACTTATTCATTGTCTTGTAGTTCAAATGCCCAAGTCTTCTATGCCATAATTTGGACTCATCAACAGTAGCTTTTGCAATTAGACAAGTTAAAGCTCTTTTGGGAACAATGTTCTTAATATGGTCACTGTATATATTTTCATTTCTAGGGATCTTCAATAGCACAAATTTATCATTTGGCAACTGAAAATCAGAAGAAAGAATCATACATTCAGTGTCTGTAAAAAGAACAAAATTCCTTTTGTCACACATTTGTGAAACACTAAAGAGGTTAAACTTAAGCCCTTTCACAAGAAACACCTTCTCAAAGTCCAAATTTCCTGTCTTTAGAGTGCCTCTACCAATAATCTTTCCACCTTTTGGATCATTCCCAAAAGCAACATAGCCACCATCAAAAGCCTCAAAATCATCAAGCTGAGACTCATCCCCTGTCATATGTCCAGAGCATCCACTATCAACTATAACCATATCTTTAAGCTCATCCAATAGATTACCCTGCACATAAAAATAGAGAAATTAGTTTCTCTTGGGGACCCAAGCCATTACTGACTTGGATCTGCCTTGTGCATCAACATAGTTAAATTTCTTTAAATCACTTGATGCACTGCTGGTTTTGGAAACATTGTTTGTAACATTTGATTTTGGTTTCCAAACCCAACAAGCTGAGGCCTTAACAGCATAAAAATGATTTCCAACAACTGTATTTGACAAAACTTTTGGCCCAGAAGTAGAAAGTTTTGTACTAGCAGCAGATTGCTTACTAGCAGTAGAGTGCTTACTAGCAGTAGAGCCAGCAACAGAACCAGTTGTGGTTTTAAAAGCACCATTTGATTTAACAGCATAAATTGATCTAGTTGTACCAGATCTTAGCAACACAGCCCTAGGAATCATGTTTCTATTTGGATGAGGGTGAGTATTCTGATTAACATATTTGTGATTCACCCTAGAGAATTGATTCCAAACAGGTTTCTTGTGGTCAGGACAGCTATTAATCAAATGTTCAAAGCTACCACACTTATAACAAGCTTTTTTCCTTAATTGAAACTCACTACCTAATTTGTTTGAAACTAGGTTATTAAAGTTTCTCTGATTACCCCTAGGCTTATTATTAAAACCATTCATTCTTTCTCTAGAAACCTCTTTATACTCAACCATTCTTCTAGAGATACCTTGACCTAGCACAGGTTTCACAAACTTCACTTGTTCAATTGTAGGCTCAACTTTTTCAATTTTAGCAGGAATTTCTTCCTGTACTACATTATGTTCTAGTTCAACCTGTTCTTGTTCCTCATCACTATTTGAGTACCAATCTTCAATAATTGGAGCATCAGGAAATTTTCTACCTTCTACCTTAGGTGTTTCTAAGACACATGTACTAGACTCACCTAATGGTTTTTCTATATTCAGCTCACTAATGAAGGACAATTCTTTTCCTGGTGGAGCATAGGCACTCTTAACAGGAGGAGCAACCTCATTGTAACCTATTCCACTTCCTTTCCTCATTATTGTACTCTCAATAGATTTATTAACCAAATCAGAAGCATATTGCTGTTTGTTTACTCTTACTATATGTTTTTCTTTTTCAGCAAGAGCTTCATCTCTATCTTTTTCTTCTTCTTCTAATTTATTTTTAAGAAACTCAATTTCACTATTTTTCTTAAAAATTTCAACATCTTGTTGGTTAATTCTATCTACATATTCCATCTCACACTCTTTTAAGTACTCAAGTCTTCTTTCAACATTTTGAATACCTACTTTATAACCTAAGTTATCAAGTTTTAGGTTTTCAACTTCTTTATTTAGACTCTCATTCCTAGACTTAAGTTCTTCTATAGTATCAGAACAAGACTTAAAAGAACACTCAGAGAAATCAGAATCATTAGATACCTCAGAGTCAGATCCAGAAGATGATGATGAATAAGCCATAAGTGCAAAGTTATGCACTTCAGGCTTAACTTGAGCCACCAAGGAATAATTTGGTTCTTCATCAGCCAAATCACTCCAATCATACTCTCCCAATCCATCACATGACACTAATGCAGTAGTAGTATTCTTTGTCTCTTCAGTCTTCTTTGATGCTTCACCATTCTTCTTTGGAGCTCTACATTCTCTGGCAAAGTGACCTTTTCTGTTACAGTTGTAACAATCTATCTTTGACTTGTCAAAGCCAACATTTTCTTTAGGTCTGTACTTGATCTCTTTTCCAGTTTTCTTCCAGAATTTTCTAGCTCTCAAGGTCAACATGGCCATCTGCCATTTAAGATCCATCTCTTCAAGATCATCTTCATCAAGGTGATCCAGATCTTGATTAAGTACCTGTGACCTTATACTTGATGTTAGATCAGCCAAGAATGCACATAAAGCCATATCACTGGTGGAGTTATTATCATGAGAACTAGCAGCAGATCCATCAGCAGTAGATACTCCATAAGCAGCAGAGTGAGATTCTTTAGACCCCTTTGACTTTGAAGATACAAAGGCAAGATTTTGTGAACCAGAAGCAGAAGAAGTAGATAATTCTGGTTCAAACACTCTTAAATTGTTATAGAGGCTTTCCAACTTCATGGTTTCAAAGTCAGGCTTATTCCTCCAAACAACAGTGTGCATACTCCATTCGGGTGCAAGACTTCTGAGAAACTTAAAATTCACATCTTCTTATGGAACCACATAGCCAACAAGCTTTAGATGACTGACAAGTTGATTGAGCCTGTTGTAGGTGCCAAGAATCTTCTCTCCACTTTCAGCAGTAAAGTTCTCAAACTGATGCTTCAACATATTCTTCCTTGACTTCTTGGTAGCATCATTACCTCCAAACCTGAATTCAATAGCATCCATTAATTCTTTAGCAGTCTCACAACTCTCAAAGTCCAACTGAAACTCATTAGGTATTCCCATCAAGAGAATACTGTGAGCTTTGATCTCCATTTTCCTAACAGAGTTCTCTTCAGCAGACTTGATTGGTATTTCTTTACCATCAGGGCCTTTCTTTGGTAAAGAGTCACCATTCATGATAACATTCCACATGTTATAATCAATCATGCGAATGTATTGTCGAATTCTCATCTTCCATAGCTCATATTCACCAGGGTTGAGCATTGGAACCTTTGAAGCAGTCACCATATGTGTGTCATCACCCATCTTCAGCAGTTGATTAGGAATAGCAAACTTGCAAAGAACAGTTTCTTCTTGATTACAACTTCTAGATCACAAGCTTTGATACCACTTGTTGATCCCAGTTGAGTAAACGATCTTATACAGAAGTTGACTTAAAGTAAACACTTAAGCTTGAATGCGGAATGTAAAAGCTTAACTTAAGAAGAATAATCCTCTATCAACACTTCAATATTATTAATACGAGCACTCGACAATGCTAGGGTTTTACAACCTTGAAGTGTAAACGAACAAACTAAACAATACGTACATACTCTAACCCTAGGATCCTCCTTTTATAGGCCAAGGAGTCCTACTAGGTTTACAATAACTTTCTAATCAAGATAAGAATATTCTAGACTTATAAGATATACATTCAATCTATTCTTTAATTATCTACTACGAATACATCCTTATCTCATCAGCAGCAGTTTCCTTTAGCAGCATTTTCCTTAGCAGCACTTTGTCATCAGCAGCAGAATCATTTACTCTAGCAGCAGTTTCATCATAGCAGCAGTTTCACTCAGCAGCAGAACTCAAAACCCAACAGTAACTCTTGTTCATAAAAGTAAGTGTATATATATATATATATATATATATATATATATATATATATATATATATATATATATATATATATATATATATATATATATATATATATATATATATATATATATATGTATGTATGTATGTATGTATTAGGTAATATAGAAAAAGAAAAGAGAAAAAACATACGGACTACCATCCCGTTTCATTTTATGTTTATTTTATGTTTTTGTTATTTTTCATTTATTAGCTTAAGTCGAGTCTAGTCTTGGCTTAGCAACGCCATATTGTACATGTAATTAATCAAGATTATTAACTCGCCACCAGTAAAGACTGCCTATATCCAGCAAAACCGTGTGTTCCATATCCCTACACCTAACGTTACAACCCTTTTAAAAAGACCTCTTTGATAGTTTATCCTAGGTGCTTACGCCATGTGGTGGAGGTTTGATCCTTTCCCAAGCCTATGGTAATCTATTTTGCTATGACAGGTAGTGAGAGATGTTTTCTATTTCCATATTGTGATATTACTTTATTACACCCAAGAGATATGAGTATCTAAGCACTATTTGTGAAGTGCTAGTGTGTGACCTCCGTGCTTGTCTTTGGTCTTTAGTGGAACGATTATTTGTTGTAATTACTTTTATATTAGTGTTAAATGACCCCTAACTTGTATTTTGATTAGAATAAAAGCGTATTTGCTTGAGGACAAGCAAATCTCAAGTGTAAGGGTATATGATGAGGCGAAAAATGAACCGTTTTTAGGGGGTCATTTAAGCCCGGAATTGAATTTATTTGATCAAGTATTGCCCTAAATCGTTCCTTTTGTGATTTTAGGTACTTTGGAAGTGAATTATGGAAAAGGAAGCATTTTGGACGTTTTTGGAGCATAAAAGTGAAGAAAACGGCAAAGACTTAATTTTCCATGCTGGGAACAGTACCTGACAGCGTCAAGAAGGAAAATGTGACGGCGTCAGGAGTAAAATGCATGACGACCCAGAGAAAACGTGACGGCGTCAGAAGTAGGGCGTCAAGAGTTATTTTGGTGACGGCCTGGAGCAGAATTACACATGACGGCGTCAGAACCAGATCTAGGCAGTCCGAGAACTTTATTGGCGGCGAGATGACGGCGTCAGAAATTTACTCTTCACGCCGCCACCTCACAAAATCTATATATGCTTTTCTATTTTTCATTCATTAAGAGAGGAACTTGTGTAGAGAATACTAGGGTCGAACCTAATAAACCCTAGGTCGTTTGTAACAGTATTTTCAAGGATTTTCACCCCTTGAAACCTTTCATGTTCAATTAAGATAAGTCCTCTTTCAATTTATTCAATATGTCTATGTGTTGTTTGAATATATCTTATGCTTGTCTTGGTTATAACATGCTAGGCTAGATCTTTCATGTGTTTGCTTAGATGTAATGAAACCTAGATGTTGATTATAGGTTGATTGCTTGTTTATAGTTGTAATGGATGAATGATTTCAATGTTAGGCTTAAGAAAACTGGCAGATCTCCATTGTGTAACTTGCTTGAACGTCTTAAGAAACATGAACCGATGTGTACTAGGTTTTTATGATTGTATTTAATGCATGAGCGAATTCTAGTGATCCCATGTTAGGAGCTTCTTAGCCGGCTCGACATAGGAGTGAAGTAGGAGTTTATAGAATTGGGGAAGTAAGTACGCCACCCCATGAATGATATTAAGGAATACAATCCGTCATCCACGCAACTGTAACAAGTAATTAACCTGTAAAAGATATCTAGGGAGTAGTGAAATCTAAGTAAACACAATTCTCCCATATATTGCTCACACCACTAGTTAAATTAGTTTATTTTCATTTTTATTATTTTATTTTGATTGCATCTTAGTAATTGGGTTAGTTGACTAGCAACTGATTCCGCCCACTCTTCCAAAAATCCGAGATTTTACTTGCTTTTACAAAAATATAAAAAATACAAAAAGAATCATCCCTCACCTCTAGACCTAGTTTTTAGGCTTTCTAATCCTAGCGACACTATTCCTAAGTTGAACGATCAATCCCCCGGTACTTGTCACTATACTATACTACAACGATCAGGTACACTGTCTGGTGGGGGTTGTAAGCTTCTCGAGATCCCTCGAGAGGTAAAGCCTGGTGCAATTCCCACGCATCATGGACAGAAAAGAAGGTGCCCTGGGACCAGTATATGGGTTTCAGTGGAGACACTTTGGTGCAAGTTTGAAAATTTACATAAATAAGTTCATTTTTCAGATTAAAAACTCAGTAAAATACTTATAAACATTCTTATTTGCAGCTACACTAACATGCATGATGACTACACTGGTCAAGGATTTGATCAATTGCTAGACGTTATTGACAAGATAAAGAATAATCCAGATGATCGTCGTATACTTCTTTCAGCATGGAACCCTTCGGATCTCAAGCGGATGGCACTTTACAAGGGTGATTAAAAACAATCTTTTTGATTTTTGCAAGGGTGATTAAAAACACAACATATCATCCCATGCAATTTTAAGTACAACATACAATCTTTCTGATTTTTAACTCGCATATTATGATTTTCTCTGGGAAATGTGAGAATCTACAATCATGATTGATCAAAAGGTTAAGGATCATCTTGGACAAACTATCGTGTTTCAGTTTAAAAGTGCTGTTTATAACCAAATGAGACATCGGCTTCCTATGCTACCCAATCCTATGATGCCAATGCCCTAGAATCCACATATGGCTAAGAACCCAACATTATAACCTTCAAATGAGACTGCTTTCTCCTTTACCTAGACCTATTCCTGGTACTACATCTAATTATGAATTTTTTAATCTGACGTGTTCATAAAATTGGTGATTACTTTCCACTCTATAAGAGTTTTATGATCATCTTGGCTAGGTAATTATTAGTTTTGATTTATGATAGGTTAGATTCTGATATTTGTTTTCTATGGACATTTACAAGTTTTGGTCATTAAATGATATAACAACACATGATTTTTGGATTACGAGGGTGGTTGTCCTAACTTATATGAAGGGTTTATGAGGTTATATATTATACAGGTTCATAAACTCAAGTAGATATATTAAGCTAATAAACCCATGAAATAAGCTAAGACACACACCCCCTACGACTCTACGAACATCTGAACTTTTTTCATTTCTATGAACATTTGCATATGTGTTAGGCAGAGTCATTGGCTATTAAATCATGCTTTCCATGTTTGGTGTTTGAATGTTCCCTTGTCCATATGTATGATGCAGGACACATTTGCTTTATATTTCTATTCTATGGTAGGTTGTATTTGACCATATATTTATCTGAATTTACAGTTGTCAGCAGATCAAGACCCGCAAACGGAATATTGCAGCCCCCTCTAGACCCTGGAACATATGCGGCTGTAGTGGTCCAGGTTTACTTGGATAATGCTGGTGATCTGGTACTAATTTAACTCAATGTACATAATTATATATTCTTCAATTATCTTGACAACCTCTTTTTGTAGCTCTAATTTATATACCATTCCAACATTCTCTTAAGCAAACCTTTGTCCAACGGCAGGAATTGATTGCTTAGTGCATTGAATCAGCAGACCTTAACTTCAACATATATGGTGATACCTTTTGTTGAGGTAGTAATGGGAGTTGATCATTATGTAGTCTTTCATCAGTCATTTGAGAAGTTTGTCGTTATTGAGGTTATTGTTTCTTATTTTTCAATGTTATTTGCTTTACTCTTCCAGGTTGTCTTCACTGGAGGGCGTACTCAACTTAGAACAACTAAGCCTGATGAGGGGAGCGACATAACTTATCTATATTAGACTGTGAGGCACAAGAAATAGAATCTAGAAATGAAACCACATTTGCTAATGCCGAGGAGCTGAATGAAACGGCTAGAGAGTTCAAAGAAGAAGCAAAGGGAAAATCCATTTATTCTGAGGTAATGAATCCTATAATTAATTGATGTTAACCATTCCAAATTTATTAGTGCATTCTCCACTATAGGTGGAAAAATTCTTGAACAATAAGTTGGATTGCGTTAAAATGGCTCCTCTTTCATGCACATTAGAATTGGCTGGGTGACTCGCCAACACTTTGTTCATACTTACAAAAATGGGTAATTAAGTTTCAGTTAAAGTTGCAAAAAAACAATCAATAATCTGAACCTTTGAATAGAACTTAGCAGGTTATATGAATTACTAAGACTTTTGAAAACTTACAACCCGTTTGACCATCCCCTTTAAGATAAATTTTTTCTCTTTCACCAATAAGACCCTTTATAGATAAAACACAGCCCAATCATCTCATTTGTACGTAATGGCTCAAAACAGCCATCTATACAATACCCGACAAGGGATTTAAGCAAATAAAAGAATACAATATTAACATGACATAATAAAATAATCAATGGTTAGAGATAACTTGTGTATGTAACTAAATATGTTTAGACATGGAAGACGCTTTATACACCAAGCTAGAATTAAAGTTCACATAATAATATATACTTTGAGAAATTGGTAGTATAGAGAAGACACCATTAATGTAACTTACGTTAAAAATTAGACTAGAAACGATGAAGTGAAGCTGCCACAAAGATTGTTATTTAGAAGACATGTCACATCTGTATTAGAACTGTAATTCACTACTGATAGGCTCTAATTAAGGCCCTTTTACACTACAGGAAATCGAGCTTATGTTGTTGGACTTATAGCAAATGTGCTCATGGACCAGTCCTACAAGAGTAGACACTTGCAGGAGGGGCTATTATGCGAACTGATAAGGGGATATGCATGATAGAAGAATTCGAGAAAATGAATAATCAAGGCAAGTAATTAAATATCTGTCCTACATTTTTGCAGTTTCATTGGTATTTAAGAATGAATAGTTGTATGATATAAAAATATACATTTTTCTAGGGTAAGTACTGATAAAAAAAACTGTGACTGCTATTCAGGTTGATTTTTCAAATTGTTAGTGCTGAAAGTTGCTTAAGTTGGATCAGTTGAGCTTTAATGTTAAAGAAAAGGTAACAATTTAGATGGGCTCACATATAATAAGTCTCAAATATGGATATTGTAATCATTAGGATGAGTAATGTTTTAATTAAATACAAAAAGGAATTATTCTCAATATTTGAGCATAAATTACGTTGAACTTTACAGATAAGGATATAAGAACCATAAATAGTTCTAATAGGAATACCTATTCCAAATCCACAGTATACTGTTAATGGCATTATATATATGTCATATATTCTTACTTTTTGGTTGATCCTAAACTCTAAAGGAACTATACGAGTGAGTATTAGCCAATCCTTTCAAGAAAATTTGATGACCTGATGTTTCAGTGATTGGAAATTGAAAGTTGTAAAGTACCATCCATATGAGGTTATAGAAAGATTAAAAAATCTCAAACTCTTACGTAGTGAATTTGTTACCTAACAACATGGCAACGTTTTCAATAGCACATTATCATTTTAATTAAGTTAAGTTGTGACCCCGGGAGGTATGTGGACCTTTTAATTCTTAGTTATACATGTAGTTAACTACTTATCATAAAACATGTACTTCGCATAGAATTATACCTAATATACCTTTGAAGTGATTGTAACTTTGTAATCATCACCATTTTATCGGTTAATAACTTTTTCAAGTATATATGAGTGAAAACTATATTTACATGAGGCTAGTACATAGTCCAACACTTCTATGGTATTTGTGTTTATTTTTTCACTTATACTTGATGATTGTTAAATTAAATATGACTACATATGCATTTTTGATGAATGGGTTGATCGCAAACATTTTTTTTATCATATATAGTATCATGAAGTTTTCACAATCAAGTGAGATATCTTTAGTTGGACCCCTGATGGCTATGTCATAAGTCCTCAAGTGTTGGAGTTCATAATCATGAATACTACACGTGCATTTACTATATTTAATATTACTATATAACTACTCATATATTTATGCATGAAATAACAATTACATATTCATTATTCATTATTCATTTTCAGAACACAGGATCATGAAGAATATATTGAACATAAATCAGAAACACCTAAAGGTGATATTCTTTTACCCTTCATAAATAATGAAACATGCTGCAATTTCATTTTACTTTTTATTTTTAATATATATATTTTTTTCGTTTCTAATACAGTTGTTAAAGATGAAAATCAAAAGAAAGTTACACAAGAAGATTTGTGGGAACCAAATGAGTCTTACTATGAAGCTGAGATGTTATTGTTTGGTGTTGAACAAAAAGAGGCTAAAGCACAAAAAGATGCTGAAGAAAAATAACATGCTAAAAAAAACAAAGTATGAACTTGCTAAATACCATGGAAAACAGATTGCTTCGATATCAACTATGGATTATTTTAGTGACCATTCCAACATTGAAGAGAGTGATGTTGAGACCAACGATATTGAGAACTTTGACTATGACAATCTACATCTAGGATGGTCTTCGGAGTCATCTCCAAACTATTATTTTAAGTATCTTAAGAATGGTTTTGTTTGAGTTTTACATGTTATTAATGCTTCCTATATTAATAACTTAATGTCTTAATAATGTTTTAATTCTATTTACTGTTTTTATCAGTATGCATATCTATGATTACATTTCTATAATGCAATTAAACAATTTTCAAACGATATGTTTATCATTAAAATAATAAATATGTAACTTTAAACTTAAAGGTAACCCTCATAACTATTGAGCACATGATATGTGAGGCACATTGCTAAACCTTTTAACACTCATAACTATGAATCATAAATTTATGATCCACAAAAGTATTGACCTAATAAGTAGAAATATTATTAAACTTACATGACGTTAGCCCGTCCATCGGACGGGTCATGCGACTAGTATATATATATATATATATATATATATATATATATATATATATATATATATATATATATATATATATATATATATATATATATATAAGTAAATGCACTAAATTTTGAAATTGTAATATGATAGAACAAATTACGTACATGGGTTGTCACTGGTCAGGCATATTTGCCTCATAAAATAGGTCAAATAAACATACCTCAAATTCATTCAACTAAACTGCTCCTTGGCAGCGGCGCTAAAAACCTGATGTGTATTTTCATCCTGTTTTAAATTTATAAACTTAGAAATACAAGGATAAACACATACTAACGGGCAGAGAATCCGATCGCATGTAGCAAAGCCTAGGTAAATCCGAGTGTCGTCCCTAAGAGATGTTGTGAAAGAAATCAAAGTATGTTATGTGATAACAATAGGTAAAAGTTGATAGAAATGATGAATTAAATAGTTAACATAAGTATAAATGACAGATTCGAATCAAGAGAAAGAAAGTGAGAAGATAAACTAATAATCCAGGCTATTCAAGTAAGTGTTCAAGTCCATAAACAACGCACAGTAGCATAAATATCACTAGAAATCGTAGGTTAAAGTCATCCTAATCTATCTTCCCTAATATCGTCCTCGGAACCACAGGCACTACCCCATGCTAGTAAGCGAAGATTGGATACTCGGTTGAGTCATTATGTGCCAAATCTAATAGATCACATTCGGTAGAGATCAGGCCTCTCGGATCTTAGATTTCTCTAACTTCTTACGCACCTTCAATTGTAAGGTGGTTCTATGGTCAATTCTCACACAAGGCAATATAATCAGTCGTCATCCCAACCATTTCCTCGCAATCTATCAGGCTAGTGTCCTATGGTCAATTCTACTCGCCTACTAAATGGACTGAGGTATCAAGTCAATCACATCTAGCGTAATATATACAAACAAGCTTATAATGCTACCGAAACTAGTATACATGAATGAACAAAGAAGATATCTCTAGGAAGCAATGAAAGAAAACAAATAACTGAATGATACTTTAATTAATAATAAGAATTCATCAAATGAATATGGAAAAGCATAAGATAATCCAAACTCGAGTACAAAATAATTAATGTAGACGAGAGCTTCTATCTTCTGACTGCTAACTCCATTATCTTCTTCTGTGCTTGCTCTCCCCAAACCCTAGAAAGGTTTGGGAAAGGGGAGATGATCTTCAAAGTGCAAATTCGTCTGGTATTTATAGGCGAGAAATCTGCTACGGCGTAATGCTATAACTAGTTATATTGGTTGCTTATCTGCTTAGTATTTGCTTTAACTTGTTTATTTTAGTATTTAATTACTTCTGTTTGTTCAATATTAGCTTACATCTTATTAGTCTCTTGTTTTCATAAAATAAATCTAAAAAATACAAAAATATTAGATAATCTGTTATAGCTTATTTTAAGTACTATTTTAAGTTAAATGTTGTTTAAAAGAGCTTAAAACAGTTGTTTAGACATTTGGTTTTGAAATTATAGCTTGCTTTGTTCTAAAGTTTCTTAAATCTCAAAACAGTTAGTCATAAGGGAGTGTTTGGGTCAAGAGATTATTACATGGTTTGGTCATTTTTCTAGTTCATAAGCTAACTTGTTTAAGTTCTATTTGAGTCTAATAAGCAGTTAGAAGTCAAAATTCAGCATTTTCTTTTGAGTCTTATTGAGTTTTAACAATTTCCAAATTTCTAGACACTTTGACTTATTTTATAATTTGATTTCAAAGTGAATTGGTGTTTTTAGTGTCAAAGTTGAGTCAAACAGAGTCATTTAGGAGTGTTTTACAAATCTGAGTCAATCCTTTAGTTTACAAGTGCATTTGGGTCATTTTGTTTAAGTCATGTGTCAAAGTCCATAAAAAACTAAAACAGTTTCTGAGTAGTCACTTGTTTAGGCTTAGTTCATAATCTAAAACTTGTTCAAATCTCATAAAAAATAGTTTTATTTGTTCCTTGGTGGTAGTCCTAGCTTTTTGCAAACTCTCAGTCATTTCCATAATCATTTGAGTGTTGAATTTTGAGTCCAAAAAGGCCTAGTTGGGCTATTTTAACATCTGCACAATAATAGTAATCTAAGACAGCTTATAGTTGGTTTATTATTTGCTTATCTTTTAGTCCTTTTTAGCTAATTCTTGGTTTGCGCATAGCTAATAGTATAAGCTTTATAGGTGTTAGCTTATTGTTGTTGTTGGAGCTTATTTAGAGGCTCAATTTTAGTATGCAAGTCAACTCCTCAGGCTGTTTTAGGGCCTGCTCTTCCATAAGTGTTTCAAGCAGCCTTATTATAAGCTAGTCAATAAGCTCATATAAGCTCATAATTGCTGAGTCTTGGTTTAGTTGTTGTTTGGCTGCTTATCTTCATGTCTTATTACTTTCAGCTTCTGATGCTAGTTTAAGAGTAGCTTTTAGGTGGCTTGAACTAGGCTTCTAGGACTGTTTGGCTATTAGTTGAGATCAGCAAGCCTATTTGATTGTTTTTGCTTATTTGCTTATTTAGATTTGCTTATTAGGACCAGGACCGGTTCATTAGGTAACTTAAGTTCCCCATAGCTTATTTAAAATTTTCTTTTTAGCTTATAGCTTAATTCTTTGGCTATTTTATTCTCAAAATTTTCTATTTGAAGCATAGTCTAAACTGATTTAATTTTTAGCTTATTTCCTGGCTTATTTTGAGTTTTCTAAAAAATTGTTTTCACAAAAATCTTAGGTTTTCATCTTATTGACAAGTTGCAAAAAGAAAATTTTTAAAAATAAAATAAAAAGCAAAAAGTGCAAAACCAGGGATTCGAACCCTAGTCTACACACAACCCACACCTCACACGCATAACATAACAACCATTGCGCCCTAGGGACTTCTCAGTTCTATCTTCCCAAGTTTTTTATTTAACCACTTTTAGCTTTCTATAGCTTATAACCTGTTTAGCTTATTTCAAAAAGCTCTTTCACAGTTTTTATTTTTCCTAGAATTATTCTTAATTTTTCATAATCGATTACTATTTTTCTTCATTTAATTTCTTTAAATTAGTTTTTAATTCATAATAATTAAAATAAAAATCAAAAAAAATATTTTTCTTTTTTTCTAAAATTTTATTTTATTAATTAGGACTTAAGAAAAATATATTTGCGTTTCTAGGATTAGTATTTCTTAAATTTCATGTTTAGGCTCGTTGATTTAACGTTACGTGCGCGTTTTTAGTTTTCATTTACGTTTCTAGCTTACGTGTGCTTATAATATTTGTTTTAATTGCTTATTTACTTGTTTTTAGCTTATATTTCATCATTTGTAGTTTAAATTCCAAAAATATCTTTTCATCATTATTCATGACACAAATCACAAATCGAAATCACAAGTTCCATTCATTCCTTAGTTGGGAAAAACGATTCGGGATTACATATTTCCTTTGTATTCCTTGGAGAATATTTATACTATAATTGACTTGAATCAACTTTTTATTTACTTAATTGATTTGTTTAAATTTTTTCTCAAAACAACGTTCATTTGGAACTAAAGCAAAACCGCTCATATTACTGTTTTTGTTATTTACTTATACAAACGATTTTCTTCGCTCTTGCAAACGACCGGTCTTAGCAAGTCTATACTATATGCGATCGGGCACATTATCTGTGAGTGTTGGCATTCTTGTAAAACCTAATATACAAATTTAAGACTAGAAATCACACATCACAAGATAAGTAAATAGATGACTTAAATGTAACATAGATTTAGCATTGGCTGTTAAAACCTATACATGATATGCCTTATAACTATCTACTCGACGGGTCGTGGATATTATCTAGTTATCAAACACTCATTAAGATTACCAACTAACTATTATAACTTGTTTTGCTAATTATCTAACAACACTTAACTCATCATAAATGTCCATTTACCTTCGTTAACTTAAACCTAATTGTATACTGATTTTAACCTAGCTATGATAATTCTAATACCTCTAGCCACGAATGAGTATTGGTCATACGTTCGTGAATCTAGTAATAAAACTTCAGTTTTGTGAATTAATAATTCATTAGTATCAATACATTAATCCTAGTACACGCATAGATGCAAGGATCAATTAACAAGCACAATAATTATCCAACAAAGAACTAAATAAACTCAATAAATAATGTCATTAATTAAATGGAATCATAACTTGGCAAAAACTTATGGTGTTTAGCCAACAACATGAATCATAACAACAAAAGAAGTAATAATCAATTAGCTAATAGAATTCATTATGAAAACGTTAAACAAAACGGATTGATTCAATTGTTTATGATGAATGGATCTTGAACTTGGATGATTGCAGCTCCAAAATTGGGTAGAATGGCCTCTGGAACTTCTCTGAATCGAATGATAAAGAAAAGTGTAACCTAAATTTATTTTTAGGTCTGTATTTGTAGGAAACTTTGGCCCATCAGTGTTGCGACATAACAAGATTAATCTGTTACGCCTTAACAACTTGATAAGTAAAATCCCATGTGCTTATAAACTTCTCTGCGACGTAACCAATTGATGTTGTAATGATGTAATAGCTGCTACTTGACTTAGTTGACTTCTGAAATCTTGTAGTTACTTCATAGCAAGTATGCCTTGTTACGCCTTAACAAACTTCTGACACTAATCTTCAATTTAAGCTTAATTCAGGTTTGTTTTCGTGTCTTTTCGTTTCGTTGATCCTTTATATACTAAAATGAAAATAGAAAGCAAATCCGTACAAAATATCAAGTAACTGTAATAAACATGAGTAATAAACATGGGATAAATGATACATAACATAAGTAACTAATTGATGCAATCATAAATAATGTCTAAACTCGGGGTGTGTCAATTAAAATTTAATAATAAGAAAAACTATGACATTGTACGCGACAAGTAATATAGATGTTGGGATATTCGACAACAAACCCGAATATCTAAACACGGAACCTAGAGCTTTTGACATCGATCACCAAGTTGCAACACCAAACCCCGCGTTGGACGAACAAACAAAGAGAAGTAGAAACTACAAAGATATCGACAAGATTATAAACAATATACCCTCGAACCCCATTTATTAATCAAAATAAAGATTACATTAAGAAAGAACAACGTAAAGAACTAGTATCCCCCTCACCGACTAGTAAAGAAACCAGGTAGTAGTCAGTTCAGGGAGTCCTCAACTAACTTTGTCAGGATTCCTATGGACCAACATCAAACCAAGTCTAAAGTATAAGCCCTGACGTTTCATTCTAAAATCTTTCTTTTTTCGTAATTAGATCCTTTAAAGTGCTCGTAAGAGGTAGATGATCCCCTTCCAATAGTCGAAGGTTCCAGTGACTCCACGTTCTTTTGACTCAGTTCATTTAATAGCAAGATTCCCGGGACAGCTTTCTGTAACACGGGTAAATTGAAATGGGAAATTTACAGATTTCGGCTGTTATATTGATGATTGAAGGAGTAACCTACCAAGCTTAAATGTTATCTTTGAGATTATATTTTCACATATTTCGGATTGGGTTTGCACATCTAACAATCCCCCCCCCCCTCAAACCCAAACCAACATTGGCCTCCCCTTCAACTATAGCCATGATCTCACCTTTTCATACCACCTACATATACCTTCAGAACACACCGCCATTTACCAGTTTCCTTTTGGTACAAGATTTACCGAGATCAGTAATATTTAATACTGTTAAATCGGAGTCTAACCGAAGGAACGCCATCCACATCATCACTTGGCCCAACAGTAGCTTTGGTACGACTTGCTGGACGATTATGAAAACAACTCGAAGGACCAACATGGAATGCTAGATCGCAAGTTGTTTGTCGATCACAAGTAACAACCTTCAATTCAGCCCGTTGAAATAAACGAAAAAAATAAGAAATGATACACAATTTTATGATTATATGCATACCTTTATGACCCTTGAGCACCTCTTTATTAGAACCAATAAAGCTTACAATTCAAGAAACAAGAATGTGCTGAACTCGCATCCCCCACCTCTATTTATACAGATAATGGGGTAGAAACCATGATAAACATCAACTAAGAATTCCCTCAACCGTCCTATACATCAACAACCGCCATATGGCCTTTTACTTGCCTTGCATGACACGCTAAATAAATCCTAACTCTTGTCTAAACCTAATCTATATTACAATGTACTCATAAACCCATAATATATGCCAAAATTTAGTCCTAACGTCTTATAATAGACACATACATGAAATTTTAAAAAAAGAAGCACCGTCTATATCTATTCCCTTCAGAAGTATTTAGGGTGCATTTGCTTCATAATTCGTAAATGAGATTGTAATTAGATTTGAATTTGGGAAAAGTTTGAAAGAAAAGAATGAAAGAGAAAATTAATTAATATTTAAATTATACATATGTTTAATAAGTTTTATGTATTTGTTTAAAATAAAAAAAGTAGAAAATTAGAAAAAGAATAAATAATATGTGGTTGAAAATTTTCCATCTAATAAAAAGAATTTTTTGATTGGATGGATTCATAAAAACACACAAAGATAGAGTGGATTGAGATCTATCATTTTTCATTCATTAATTCTCAATTGTAAGCCCACAATAACAAACAAAAAAAATAATCATTTTTTCTTTTGGTGAACCCACACCAATCCCATCAACCAAACATCACCTTAATTTGAAAAATGTAACTAGCAAGAAAAGATTGAACTGCGTTGAAAAATAAGAGTTTACTTTTGGAGTCTCGCGTTGAAAGATATGAGTTTACTTTCATAACGCGTTAACAAATAATATGTAGAAGTTTCTCAGCTTAAAACTTGGTTGTAAATGTTACGTGATGTATTGTGTTCGTCTGTGTACATAGATTAGGACAACATTTGATTTAAATGTATTAAGCAATGGACTCCAACTAAACTTTAGGTGATTTCGTCTTGGAGAAACAAGTTCTATAACGTCCATTTGGAATCGAGATTAGCGACGAAACAACTTCCCTCTTATTCTTGCCTCCTCTGGATTTCGAGTTGGTGGCGTAAAAGATATTCGCATTGTGTAGGCAAGACTTGACTTTTAGACCATTCACTATCAATGTCAATATATGACTGTATGAGTGATTTAGGTGCAATGTCTTGAGAGTCTCTGACACTTTTTGTTTTATCTTTTTTTGCTTATCTTCGTTACGGGTATCTTAACATATACTCCCTCCGTTCCAAATTAATAGTTCAGGTTTAATTTTTGGGATATTCCAATTTAATTGTCCACTACTAAAAATAGATAGGAAAGTTTGATCAGGCTTACCATATACCCTTGTTGAAGTTAATATTACAAACTTTAAAGAATATATTAATTAATTAGTTAATGGTGAAAGTGTCATTTTGTAAAAAGTTAAAGAAAGAAAGCAGTAATAGTTATATTTTTCTTAAATTGTGTGTTTTTATCGGAGGCAATTATTTTGAGACGGATGGAGTATTAGCTTAAACTCTATAAAATATTAAGACAAAGAAGAAATTTTCATCAAAATGTTTAACAAAACTTTGGCTACCAAACACTATGGTTCCATTTTTTCTAGAACTATCATAAAAAAAGGAGGCTTCGCAAGTCCAAATAGGTGGCAAAACAGTTTAGGAATTTGTATATATATTATTAAGTATAGACGATAAAAGTTTTAGTATATTGTGTGTGTTGATTAATTGGGATTTGGGAGATTGGTGTAGCACTACTCTTTTCAATATGCTCACCAGGCCAGAATGTATATTAGCCCAAAATGAGCCCGAATACTCAAACCCATCGGCCATAAACGTAGATTTATCAGATGTATTTAATTGAAAAAAAGTTAACACATTTAAAAACGATATATAATGCTGATTTTTAGCGCCATAAAACATCCAAACTTTCCAAAATCATCATCGTGTCATCGACTCTATTAGCAAATTATCGAAAATGTGCCTTTTTTCTTTTTTGGTTTTTTAAAAGGCAACGTATTTTCACTACAATCTCGTGAATTATATACAATACAAACTCGTCTCTGACCGGACTAGAACTCACAACCTGTTGATTGAGTAGCATCTCACACTATCTCATGGTACCATCGGGCTCAAACCTTTTGTGGTATCGAAACGCGTTTTGTAATGGTTGAAAATGTTGCTAGAAGATGCTGCTGGTTTGATACTTTGTCAGGGATTGTTTTGTAACTAGGTGACTAGATTAGCAGCTAATATGGGTGGTATTAAGAAGATTAATGCAGCTGTTTGTTCACTAGCAAAGCCTATTAGCTTACTGTATTACCAGAATAAAATAACCTATTAGCTTATTGAAGTATTCAAGTATTCTGTTGCAAAGCTACTACACGCGTTGTACACTTGTATGAGCCCCAATTGCTACACTTCCACACATGTAGTTATGCAGCTTGTGAAAAATGTTTAAATGCCATAGAATAATATGTTTGTGGGAGTGTGCTAATTAATAGCTCACTTTTCGATCATGTAATGCAGTCAAGCTGAGTGCCAATTAAATAGTGGTTGGAAAGATGTCAATGTGTCGTTCATGGGTATTTCCCGCTTGTAACTTTTGTTAGCATATGGCAATTGGTGATGCATGCAATTACACTAAAGCAATCAAATTAGTCTTATAATTCACCAACAAAATTGTAACAAAAAGCACCAGAGATTTGCATGCATAGTTGTTTCAAACACAAGCTTGTAACTTTATTATGATACTACTTTCAGTAGTAAAAACTTCATACATATTACAACATTGCAACATTTTTTATCACTTAGTAAAGATGCTGAAACAGTACTCATGAATAACATCGTAGACCATATACCTAACTTTACTCAAGAAACGAAAATATCCAAACCTCCACGATTTGCTGACTATTAAAGGAGCCACAATGACCCAAAAGCCAACAATAAATCCAAGCACCATGCTAATAACCAAGCCCCAGTCTGCTCCATGTGATCCATCGTCTTTTTCATGGTCTTTCGTACCAGGTCCTTCAACTTCCATACAACGGTCAGCGAGTGGAGCTCCACAAAGTTGGTTGCCAAAGAAGCTGGACTCGTCGAAGCTCTGAAGTTGTGTACTTGATGGAACTCTTCCTGCCAAATTGTTGTAGGACACGTTGAAGCTATTCAAGAAATTCAAGTGTGACAAACTCAATGGAAGTTCTCCAGAAAGCTTGTTCATCGAAAAATCACATGTTTCAAGAGATTTCATGTCTCCAATTTTCTCTGGGATCGTCCCTGTCAAATGGTTTCTTGATAAGTTCAACGTCTTTAACTTCGTGAGGGCTGTAAGCTCACTTGGGATGTGCCCAGATAAATTGTTATTTGAAAGGTCCAACAACAACACCAGTGGAAGAATAGTGCTATAGGTGTCCTCTCGTCCCTTCAATACCAATGAATCACTAGTTTCCAAAATGTCCGGTGCATCATACTCAAAAGAGTCATCCGACGCATTTTGTTTCCCAGAAAAGACACTGAAGTTGTTGAAGCATCTTGGGATATTTCCTACCAGATTGTTGTCAGCAAGTTCCAATATTTGGATATATGAAAGATAACAGATCTCGGTAGGAAGATTTCCATCAAACTTGTTGGATCTAAGGTTGACAAGCTTCAAAAAAGAGAGTCCGCTCCCAAGCCATGTTGGGATGCTTCCAACAAGTTCATTTCCACCAAGTTGAACGATGTTCAAGTTCTTTAAGCTCATTAAAGAATCAGGTAATCTCCCCGAGAGCTTGTTTCCACGCATGTTCAAACATCGTAGGTCGTTTAAAGAACTCAAAGTTCTTGGAATACCGCCAGACAAATTGTTATTCTCCAAGTTTAAGTATATTAATTCCGTCCACTTCTCCCAACATTCAGGAATGACACCGGACAAAAGATTATTTCCTAAATTAAGAAATTGCATACCTGTCTCTTCATTGGGACACAACATGTGGTGTAATGATCCCTCAAAGGAATTATTTGATAGATCTAAAAGCCTTATCCCACTATCAGAGAGATGAGGCAATTTTCCTGAAAAATCATTGGAACTCAAGTCGAGTGAGTACAATGTTTCAGGGATACTCGACAATGTTCCTTGGATATGATTATGTGACATATCCACATCGAGTAGGTTGGGTAATGATCTCCAAAATGAATCAGGAGGCATGGATGAAGTAATTCCAGTGTTGCTTATGTCCCAATCACCTGAATCATTTTGTGATTGCAGCCACAACGGAAATTGAGGACCTAAACGCCAAGAGTTCAAATTCAGACTTTGTAACTGGAAAGGGGGGATCCAGTTCGCAAGTCGTAGTCTTAGTGTCAAACTATTGCCTCCTCCATCAAGATATTTCAAACTAAAGAGTTTGGCAAAGTGATTTTCTGTCACAACACCAGTCATGGAATTGGAAGAAAACCTTAAATCTTCCAAGTTTGAAAGTTCACCAAGGCTATTAGGAAGGCTGCCATCCAATTGGTTATATGAAAGATCCAGCTCTTTCAATGATGACAATCGTCCAATAGAGTCAGGAAGGCTGCCCTCCAATTGGTTATATGAAAGACGTATCTGTCTTAACGATGACAATCGTCCAATAGAGTCAGGAAGGCTGCCATTCAGTTTGTTAACTTGAAGAAATAACACTTCCAGCAATGATAATTGTCCAATCGAGAATGGAATATGACCAGAAATTAGATTATTAGTAAGATCTAATGTCCTTAGAAAAGATAACATTCCTATGGATTCTGGAATTATACCAGCAACATTGTTATCATCAAGCTGCAGGTGCTGCAAATGTACTAGTTTCCCTAGTTGACTCGGGAGTTGACCAGAAAGTCCCGAGGTTCTCAAGACAAATGACTCCAAGGCAGGTGTTTTGCAATCTAGAAAACTTTCGAGAAAGTATGCTAAATCGATACCATTAAAATCAAAATTATCTGACATATCAATCTCTTTTAAATTACAAAAGTCACACAATGATTTAGGTAGTGTCTTGGTGAGTTTATTTTCTGATATGTCAAGGTTAAGAAGAGAGGTCAAGTTGTGAAGGGAGTCAAGAACTGAACTCGAAACACCACAAGAACGAATATCTAACGAAATCAGATTACTATTAGACAACTCTTCAAATACTAATGAAGAATTCATGAAATCATTTCGCAGAGACGTGAAGCACCTGAAGGGAAGGCAAGTTACGGAAGCTACTAGGAATTGGGCCATGAAAATCACATGCAGTTAGATCTAATGAAACCAGACTAGTTATACTGAAGATCCAAAGTGGCAAGGAAATATTGAAATAGTTGTATGAAAGATCGAGCAAGGAAAGGGATGTGATGTTAAGACTAGAAACATGGTGATGCATGTCCACGAGTTGACAACTAGACAGATGGAGTTCGACTAAAGAAGGGAGGGTGTTGATTACCTCTAACCAATCGTGTTTGCTAAGATCTGCACCAATCAAATCCAGGTGATGCAATTGATGGAGACTTGACAACCACTTCATATTGATCATCACGCTTGTTCTGTCCCAAAACTGTCCAAGTGAAAGGACGTTCAATTGTGAAAGATTCCCCAATTGAGGAGGGATAGTCCCTGAAAATTCTGAATACGAGAGATTAAGATGCTTTAAGTTTTCAAGGGAACCAATGAACTTAGGAACTTCCATCCCTCCAAAATCGTTGCAGCTTAAGTCGAGATGTCTAAGCTGCTCCAAACTCAACAGTGATGAGCTTAAATTTCCTTTCAACCTTTGCTTTAAGTTGGCTTCCTCAACATCTATAGTTTGACGACAACCACCATCAAGTGCGCGAAGATGAATCTCATGCACATGACCGGTAATGTTATCACAAACAATCCCGTCCCATTTGCAGCAGTCGCTCTCTTCACCTACCCAAGAAGCAAGTCGATCTGCTTCATCAATGAGACCCTCTTTGAAATCGAGAAGTGCTTGCCTCTCCCCCTCCATGCATAATACATGATCAATGTTTTGACTACAAAAGCATAAACTAAACAAGGCCACAACAGCAAGTAAGCACAAGTAACAACGAGAGTAATGCGAAAACAAAGAACAAGCACTCATATTAGTCAAATTACAGCGAGATGTATGAGTCATTTTAAACTCTAAAAATCTAGTAAACGTATGGAAAATTTATACCATCTAAGTCAACTTTCACAACAAATTAGAAAGCCAATATATGTGGACACAAATAAGATGAGAGGAGTCAGAGGACATCATATATTTATTGCCAACTAACAACTGATTTTTGATATTGATATACCGTGTCTAATAATTCTATCTATTGAATGTTCAAAAAAAAATAATAATAATAAAAAAAAATAATAATAATAATAATTCTATCTATTAAAAAAGGGTTTGTATTGGCTACTTCAATAAAAAAAACTATTAAATGATGATGATGTCATAAGTATTTGAAAATTTATTTAATTAAGTACATATGTATGTATGGTTATTTTGAATCTGCTGCTTTAATATATCTGCTCGCCAATTATTGGTTATTTTGTGAGGTGTTTGAAAGTAGATACTGCTGCTTACCTCTTCTAAAATCACATCTACCAAATTTTAAATTCAGATTTCAGAGTGTTCCCCTTCTCCATTTTCTTCTAATCTAAATCCCTAAACAAATTGAAGAAATTGAACAAACTAAATATAATGAGCGGCTTCTTCTCCAGATTTAATAGCTTTTCTTCTACAGTTTGTACCTTTCTTCATCTTCTTACAAATGACTTCTTCTTCTGGTTTATAAATTATAAATTTATAATGGGGTTATCATAAATACACAGTTGAAGTGCTTGATCCAGTCAATCAGCATAGCACAGTGATTGGAGATTCATATTGTATGTTTGTAGAGTATTACGGAACAGTATTTTGATCTAAATATCTTATGATAGTCTATATATCAGCATGTTTGATAAGAAAGATGTCAATGTGTCGTTCATGGGTATTTCCCGCTTGTAACTTTTGTTAGCACGTGCCAATTGGTGATGCATGTAATTACACTAAAGCAATCAAATTAGTCTTATAATTAACCAACCAAGTTGTGACAAAAAGCACAAGAGATTTGCATGCATAGTTGTTTCAAACATAAGCTTGTAACTTTATTATGATACTACTTTCAATAGTAAAAACTTCATACATATATATTACAACATTGCAACATTTTTCATCACTTAGTAAAGATGACGAAACAGTACTTATGAATAACATCGTAGACCATATACCTAACTTTACTCAAGAAACGAAAATATCCAAACCTCCACGATTTGCTGACTATTAAAGGAGCCACAATGATCCAAAAACCAACAATAAATCCAAGCACCATGCTAATAACCAAGCCCCAGTCTGCTCCATGTGATCCATCGTCTTTTTCATCGTCTTCAACTTCCATACAACGGTCAGCGAGTGGAGCTCCACAAAGTTGGTTGCCAAAGAAGCTGGACTCGTCGAAGCTCTGAAGTTGTGTACTTGATGGAACTCTTCCTGTCAAATTGTTGTAGGACATGTTGAAGCTACTCAAGAAATTCAAGTTTGACAAACTCAATGGAAGTTCTCCAGAAAGCTTATTCATCGAAAAATCACACGTTTCAAGAGATTTCATGTCTCCAATTTTCTCTGGGATCGTCCCTGACAAACGGTTTCTTGATAAGTTCAACGACTTTAACTTCGTGAGGGCTGTAAGCTTACTTGGGATGTTCCCGGATAAATTGTTATTCGAAAGGTCCAACAACAATACCAGTGGAAGAATAGTGCTATAGGTGTCCTCCCGTCCCTTCATCACCAATGAATCACTAGTTGTAACTGTGTCCAAACCGAACACTATCCCGTGCAGCCTGTATTTAAATGTGACATCCAACGCATTTTGTGTCCCAGAAAAGACACTGAAGTTGTTGAAGCATCTTGGGATATTTCCTACCAGATTGTTGTCAGCGAGATCCAATATTTGGATATCTTCTAGATAACAGATCTCAGTAGGAACATTTCCGTCAAACTTGTTGGATCAAAGGTTGACAAGTGTCAAAAAAGAGAGTTTGCTCCCAAGCCATGTTGGTATGCTTCTGATGAGGCGAAAAATGAACCACTTTTAGGGGGTTATTTAAGCCCGGATTGAATTTATTTGATCAAATATTGCCCTAAATCGTTCCTTTTGTGATTTTAGGTACTTTGAGAGAGAAATCTGGAAAAGGAAGCAATTCGGACGTTTTTGGAGCATAAAAGTGAAGAAAACGCCAAAGTCTTAATTTTCCTTACTGGGAACAGTAGGTGACGGCGTCAAGAAGGAATTTCTGACGGCGTCAAGAGTAATTTCCGTGACGACCCAGTACAGAATTGACGGTGTCACGAAGTAGGGCGTCAAGAGTAAAATTCATGACAACCTGGAAATGCATAACACATGACGGCGTCAAAAGTAGATCAAGACAGTCCGAGAAGTACTTTGGCGGCGAGATGACGGCGTCACAAAATTTGTCTTGACGCCGTCAGACCCTATTTCCTATATATAGTTTTCTAATTTTCACATTAAAAAAGAGAGAAGTTTTGGAGAAACCCTAAGTACGAACTTGGTACGAATTTTACTGTTTTTTTAAGGGTTCTAAGCCCTTGATACCTTTCATGTGTAATTGAGATAAGTATTCTTTTAATTCAATCAATATGTCTATGTGTTGGTTGTCTATATCTTGTTCTTGTCTTAATTCCATCATGCTAGGCTAGATCTATCTTGTGTTTGCTTGGATCTAATGAAACCTAGATGTTAATTATGTGTTGATTACTTGTTAGGCTTAAGAAAACTGACAGATCTCCAAATGGTAACATGCTTGAACGTCTTAGGAAACATGAACTGACGTGCACTAGGTTTTATTGGTTGTATTTAATGCATGAGTAAATTCTAATGATCCCATGTTAGGAGCTTCTTAGCCGGCTTGACATAAGAGTGAAGTAGGCACTCATAGGATTGGGGAATTAAGTGCGCCACCCCATGAATGGTATTAAGGAATACAATCCGTCATCCACGCAACTATAACAAGTAATTAACGTGTAAAAGATATCTAGGGAGTAGTGAAATCTAAGTAAACACATTTTCTCCACTTATTGCTCACAACCTTAGTTAATTTAGTTTATTTTCATTTTTAGTATTTTATTTTGATTGCATCTTTAGTATTGGGTTAGTTGACTAGCAACTAATTCCGCCCAAATCTTTCAAACCCGAGATTTTTACTTGCTTTTCTAAAAAATATAAAAATACAAAAAGAATCATCCTTCACCTTTACAACTAGTATTTAGGTTTTCTAATCCTAGCGACACTATTCCTAGCTGAACGATCAATCCCTCGGTACTTGTCACTATATTATACTACAGCGATCAGGTACACTGCCTGGTGGGGGTTGTAAGCTTCTGAAGATCCCTTGAGAGGTAAAGCTTGGTGCGATTCCCACGTATCAAGTTTTTGGCGCCGCAGCCCGGGGAATAGTTATTGTCTAGGTTAAAATATCTTTTTATTAGGTCTACTTGCTAGATTCCTTTCTAGTAAGATTTTATTTTTATTTTTAGGTTTTCTTTAGTCTATCTTATTTCTTTGTGTCTTTGTTCGTAACTCTTCACCACCCGACATCATGGACGATGGGAACATCTTTGAACCCGTCATCCTACCAAAACAAAACCCACCATTAGAACCCCTTAGGCCCCGAACCTTAGGAGAGTATTCCCGACCTAACCACCAAGGCTACCGAAACACCATTGAGCTCACCGGAGCCAATGTGACCCCCTTGCGATCCGACACCATCCGGTTGGTGCAAAGTGGATGTGCATTCCATGGACTTCGTTCCGAAAATCCAAACCAACATCTTAAGGACTTCCTCAAAATCGTAGATTCCATAGACCTAGGTGTTGAAACTAGAGAGACAACCCGATTACGCCTATTCCAATTCTCTCTACGGGATCAAGCTAGTTAATGGCTTGAGCGTTTACCCGCGGGATCCATCACCACATGGGATGATCTCACCACTCGTTTCCTTGCTCAATTTTTCCCACCGGGGAGAACTACTAAGCTTAGAAATGACATCTTGATGTTCCAACAACGTCAAAATGAATCTCTTTATGAAGCATGGACTCGTTTCAAGGACTTACTCCAAAAAGTCCCTCATCATGGCATAGATCTTTGGCTCCAAGTCCAAATTTTTTATGACCATATCGATATCTCCACGAGGCGAGCCATTGACCAATCGGCCGGTGGTAAGCTACGTGATCTAAGTGCGGAACAATCATGGGAACTCATAGAAGATCTTGCTCTCTATGACAACGAAAGTTGGAATGATCCCCGTGATTTGAACAAAACGGTCAAGGCAATATCTTTGCCTTCGAACAATTCTAGCACTCCCGACCGTAGGATCATGGAACTTGAGGACCAAGTCAAGTTTCTCATGAAATCTTATGAAGCTCCTAAACCTTCAAGCCAAGTGAATAAAATCACTTCCTCATGCGAATTATGTAGTGGTCCCCACGACACTCGTGATTGTGTGGAACTCCCCGGAACAGCTTTTGCGGACTATGCATCCACGCGTACCGATGAAGCGGGAGATAAGTGGTACACTTTCAAGCCCGAGCCAAACACTTACGGTGATTCATACAACCCCTCTTGGAAAAATCACCCAAACCTTAGGTGGAAACAAAATCAACCCAATTCTTCCAATCCGCTTAATCGTTACCAACCAAACGGTCCATCATCCAACCGTACTTTCAACAACAATCCTTCTAACAACTATGGTAGTACCAACAATCTTGAAGGATTGATGTCAAAGTTTATGGCATCTCAAGAAGCTCGCATAAATAGGTTTGAAACCGAATTCAACCAACAACAAACGGAGATGACCAACAAGATTGACAACTTGTTGAAAGCCCTCAACAACCAAGCGTTAACTACGCCTAGGAAGGACACTAGGGATACCAATAATGGAATCCAAATTAAGGACCCCTCATCATCCAAACATGTCCACTTTGTCAATGTTGTCACCATTAAGCCAATAGATAAGGAGATAGAAGAGAGTGACAAGGATGAAGTTAGAGTAGAAGCCGAGACTAAGGATGAGAGTAGGGAAGTTGAGGTTAATAGGGGAGAGGAATTAGAGAAGGTAGAGCCTATAGAAAAGTACTTTGATAAGTTGCCCACCAAGGAAGAACGAGAATACCATAAGGATTTATTCGATAGTCCCGAGAGACCATATATCCTTGGCACCCCCCTTATCAAAATGGGAGACCCCTCTAACATTAATATACCATGCAATATCGGGCACATGCATATATGGAAAGCTTACATCGACCCTAGATCCCCCATGAACATCATGACTAGGACTTATTACAATTGGGTGATGAAGAAGCAACTTAATTTTAGGATGATGCCTAATAAGAATCTGATAAGTAATTTTGCAGGAAGAGTGAAGGGATTGCATGTGATTATAGGGAATCTCACCTATGAGATCGATTTTTTGATAGTTGAAGACACTCGTCCGGTGATAGATGCTTGCCAAAGCCAAATAATATTTGGAAAACCATTTGTTGAGGCCACTAGGATGAGTTATGATCCGACTTTAGGAATAGTTAGATTCAAGGAAGAGAATGATGAGGTTGCCTATCAAATGCCCTACAAGATTGAGCAATACCGCCTTCTCTCTAATTTCGAAAAAAAACACAAGCAAGCAGCTTATTATAGGAATGAGGAGGATAGACGTAGAGTAGTAGAGTATGTAAAGAATAGGATGCTTGGTTTCTACAAAGAATGCTTGCAACTAGGTCCGAAATACAAAACTGGTTTGGAAGACGACCTAGAGAGTGGAACCAACGATGAGGTCACGTACTAACCCATGACCTTGAGTCTAGCTACAAGACTCGTAAATAAAGAAAAGCGCTTCTTGGGAGGCAACCCATGTTTTGTGTGATTTTATTTTGTTTGTTTGTTATTTGCTTCCGTATGCATGCTTTATTTTTATTGTTGGTAGATCATGTTTCTAAACTAAATAGTGGAAATACTTTACTTTGTTGTTTTGGCCTAGTCTTAACTCCACCTAAAAGTATTTTTGCAAAAGATAAGTGTAAGGGGAAACCCCAAATGTGTTTTTAAGAAACAAACCGATCATGATTCTCCACAATATTAAATGAACATGTGTATTCATATTTGTTGGAGTCAAATGCTTGTATTGAGTCATAATGAAGTTTTGCAGGATTTTCCAGGAAGTAGGACCAAGTTTTTCCAGAAATTTTCCGGAAACTTAACATAAGAATTTCTGCAGGTCACTTCTGACGGCGTCACGAGTTAACTCTTGACGGCGTCACGTGTAAAAATCTGGAAATTTTACCAGTTTTCTTTTTCTAACGGAGTCTTATGGTTTTTGTGAATTATTAAGTTTTATAATCTCCCGGAAATCTGCAAACTTCATTCCACAAGCATTATATCTTATTTTGTTTTCTAGGATTTAGTAACTTATATAGGATGCCGCCGATTTTACGCGAGGTTGTTTTGTTTGTTTTCTCAGATTTACAGGTTATGTATGACAAGAAGATGATTTATATTCTGGAAGGGAAGCTTTGATTGTTCATTTTTTTGGAGGAAGATTTAACCTGGCCACCTAATTATCCATACCGAGCGAATCAGGAGAGTATTTGATTTCATTCTTTTTACTTTTTAACTTTTACATTCTTTACTTGAACATTGGGGACAATATTCATCTTAAGTGTAAGGGGAGGGTAAAATGATGATACCTTACATGTACAATTTCGCTTGAGTTTGTTTTGTTTGATGGTAGATGTGTAATAAAACTATGAGAAATACTTGTTAGTGTAATTTTAACACCAAATTTAAATTTTTTTACAACATTTAGGAGTGAAACTTTAGCCATATCAAGCATCTCATGGATAGGAGATTGTATGACTAGCACATAACCGTATATTCAGAAAAATTTTCCACCCAAATATGTGAGGTTCGCCTTTAAATTTGATAGGAAAAGCATTTATTATTAGTGCTTATGAGTGTACCGGTAGCATTTAGATTCTAGAACTTGCGTTAGTGATGCATCCCGAGACCGCTAGTGAGACTACATTCGTATGGTAGGATTTACTACATGATAAGAGGCATTAGGATCACCCTTGTGTTAAACCCGTATCATAATTACTTGACCATTTAAGTCATATTACTTGGCTAGTTAAGTCAACTAATTTTTCTCACACCCTTAGCGTTGTACTCATTTTTAGTACACGAAACCCCTAGTACACCCCTCCGAGCCTATCTTTTCGTTTCTAACTTTAAGCATTTTACTTAAAGAAAGAATTTGTTACACCCCACTTAAATGTACACCCAAATCGCCTTAGCCTTCCGTGTATGCACTCATTTTTAGTGCATTATTGTTATTTGTTAAACCCGAAGTTAACTATCTAATTGATTACATGGTTGCTAAGTCGAGTCATATCCTTGTACATATTGTTTTGGGACGATTGAGACTCATGGGTAAAGTACTTATTTATGGAGTAATGGGGAAGAACATCATATATTACCCTCGTATGTGCGTTAATCTTAAAAGTACTCAAAGTGTTTTGATTTTCCTAATTCGAGTCAATAGAATAGTTCATTGTAAAGTATGTAAAAATTCAAGTGTAAGGGGAACGTTTATTCCCTATGATGTATTATTATGGATGGTAGGGTAAGAGTGTATGCAAAAAAAAAAAAAATATATATATATATATATATATATATATATATATATATATATATATATATATATATATATATATATATATATATATATATATATATATAGAAAAATCAAGAAAAAAAAATAGAAAAAGAAAAAGAGAAAAAACATATGGACTACCATCCCTTTTTATTCTATGTTCATTTTATGTTTTTGTTACTTTTCATTTATTAGCTTAAGTCGAGTCTAGTCTTGGCTTAGCAACGCCACATTGTATTTGTAATTAACCAAGATTGTTAACTCGCCACCAGTAAAACTTCATTTATCCAACAAAACCGTGTATTTCATATCCATACACCTAACGTTACAACCCTTTAAAAAGACCTCTTTGATAGTTTATCCTAGGTGCTTACGCCAGGTGGTGGAGGTTTGATCCTTTCCCAAGCCTATGGTAATCTATTTTGCTATGACAAGTAGTGAGAGATATCTTCCGTTTCCATATTGTAATTTATACTTTATTACACCCGAGAGATGTGAGTATCTAAACACCATTTGTGAGGTGCTTGTGTATGACCTCCGTGCTTGTCTATTGGTCTTTAGTGGAACGATTATTTGTTGTAATTACTTTTATATTAGTGTTAAATGATCCCTAACTTGTATTTGAGTAGAATAAAAGCGCATTTGCTTGAGGACAAGCAAATCTCAAGTGTAAAGGTATATGATGAGGCAAAAAATGAACCACTTTTAGGGGGTCATTTAAGCCCGGAATTGAATTTATTTGATCAAATATTGCCCTAAATCGTTCCTTTTGTGATTTTAGGTACTTTGAGAGAGAAATCTGGAAAAGGAAGCAATTCGGACGTTTTTGGAGCATAAAAGTGAAGAAAACGCCAAAGTCTTAATTTTCCTTGCTGGGAACAGTAGGTAACGGCGTCAAGAAGGAATTTCTGACGGCGTCAAGAGTAATTTCCGTGACGACCCAGTACAGAATTGACGGCGTCACGAAGTAGGGCGCAAGAGTAAAATTCATGACGGCCTGGAAATGCATAACACATGACGGCGTCAAAAGTAGATCAAGGCAGTCCGAGAAGTATTTTGGCGGCGAGATGACGGCGTCACAAAATTTGTCTTGACGCCGTCAGACCCTATTTCCTATATATAGTTTTCTAATTTTCACATTAAAAAAGAGAGAAGTTTTGGAGAAACCCTAAGTACGAACTTGGTACGAATTTTACAGTTTTTTTAAGGGTTCTAAGCCCTTGATACCTTTCATGTGTAATTGAGATAAGTATTCTTTTAATTCAATCAATATGTCTATGTGTTGGTTGTCTATATCTTGTTCTTGTCTTAATTCCATCATGCTAGGCTAGATCTATCTTGTGTTTGCTTGGATCTAATGAAACCTAGATGTTAATTATGTGTTGATTACTTGTTTATAGTTGTATTGGATGAATGAATTCGATGTTAGACTTAAGAAAACTGGCAGATCTCCAAATGGTAACATGCTTGAACGTCTTAGGAAACATGAACTGACGTGCACTAGGTTTTATTGGTTGTATTTAATGCATGAGTAAATTCTAATGATCCCATGTTAGGAGCTTCTTAGCCGGCTCGACATAGGAGTGAAGTAGGCACTCATAGGATTGGGGAATTAAGTGCGCCACCCCATGAATGGTATTAAGGAATACAATCCGTCATCCACGCAACTATAACAAGTAATTAACGTGTAAAAGATATCTAGGGAGTAGTGAAATCTAAGTAAACATATTTTCTCCACTTATTGCTCACAACCTTAGTTAATTTAGTTTATTTTCATTTTTAGTATTTTATTTTGATTGCATCTTTAGTATTGGGTTAGTTGACTAGCAACTAATTCCGCCCAAATCTTTCAAACCTGAGATTTTTACTTGCTTTTCTAAAAAATATAAGAATAGAAAAAGAATCATCCTTCACCTTTAGAACTAGTATTTAGGTTTTCTAATCCTAGCGACACTATTCCTAGCTGAACGATCAATCCCCCGGTACTTGTCACTATACTATACTACAACGATCAGGTACACTTCCTGGTGGGGGTTGTAAGCTTCTCAAGATCCCTTGAGAGGTAAAGCCTGGTGCGATTCCCACGTATCAGCTTCCAACAAGTTCATTTCCACCTAGTTGAAGGATGTTCAACTGTGTTAAGTTCGTTAAAGAATCAGGTAATCTCCCCGAGAGCTTGTTTCCATGCATCTTCAAAGATCTTAGGTTGTATAAAGAACTCAAAGTTCTTGGAATACTGCCCGACAAATTGTTATTCTCCAAGTTTAAGAATAACAACTCTGTCCACTTCTCCCAACATTCAGGAATGACACCCGACAAAACATTGTTTCCTAAATTAAGAACTTTCATATTATATCCAAAATCAGAAACTTTCACAAAATCCTTTTTATAGGGACACAACATGTGGTGTAATGATCCCTCAAAGGAATTATTCGATAGATCTAAAAGATATGGACCCCAACTATCAGTAGAGAGATGAGGCAATTTTCCCGAAAAATCATTGGAACTCAAGTCGAGTGAAGACAATGATTTAGGGATACTCGACAAAGTTCCTTGGATATGATTATGTGACATATCCACATAGAGTTTGGGTAATGATCTCCAAAATGAATCAAGAGGCATGGATGATTTAATGCCAGTGTTGTTTATGTCCCATAAATATGAAACTTTTTGTGATTACAGCCACAACGGAAATTGAGGACAACAATGGTCATAGAATTGGAAGAAAAACTTAAATATTCCAACTTTGAAAGTTCAACAAGGCTATTAGGGAGGCTGCCCTCCAATTGGTTATATGAAAGATCCAACTCTTTCAACGATGACAATCGTCCAATAGAGTCAGGAAGGCTGCCATCCAATTGGTTATATGAAACATCCAACTGTTTCAACGATGACAATCGTCCAATAGAGTCAGGAAGGCTGCCATTCAGGTTGTTATCATGAAGAAATAACACTTCCAGCAATGATAATTGTCCAATCGTGAATGGAATAAGACCAGAAATTAGATTATAACTAAGATCTAATGTCCTTAGAAAAGATAACGTTCATATGAAATCTGGAATTACACCATCAATATTGTTACCACCAAGCTGCAAGTTCTGCAAATGTACTAGTTTCCCTAGTTGACTCAGGAGTTGACCAGAAAGTCCCAAGGAGCTCAAGGCTAATGAATCCAAGGCAGGTGTCTTGCACTCAAGAAAACTTTCAAGAAGGTATGTTAAACTTATACTCTGAAAATCGTAATTCCTTGACAAATCAATCTCTTTTAAATTACAAAAGTTGCATAGTGATTTAGGTGGTGTCTTTGTGAGTTGATTATCTGATATGTCAAGGTTTAGAAGAGAAGTCAAGTTGTGAAGGGAATCAAGCACTGAACTCGAAACACCACAATAACTAATATCTAACGAAATCAGATTACTATCAGACAACTCTTCAAGTACTGATGAAGAATTCATGAAATCGTTCCCAGGGACGTGAAGCAAATGAAGGGAAGTCAAGTTACGGAAGCTACTAGGAATAGGGCCATGAAAATCACACGCAGTTAGATCTAATGAAACAAGACTAGTTATACTGAAGATTGTTAGCCTTTTAATGTTGTTAGATCAAATGATTTACTGTCAAGTTTAAGACTTTTAGTTTATATGTAATTCGTATGTATATTTAGTGTTTGGGTCAGTATGTAAAGTCTGCATAATGGGTCGAATTTGGTTAAACCAACCCAGCCCATATGATGACAGTTAGGGCAGTAATAGTTAAACGGTTCCATCACAACGTTTGGATGAACTAGTGTGTCTTTTGGAGGCATCGCTTCATGTAGTATAAATAGATTAGGATTCTCTGTAAAACATAAACCCACGTTTCATTATATATCAGTATTATTCAAGGGTTCAAACCCACTCTCTTGTTCATATATTATTCTTGATGATGGTTCATACATGATGCTTGTTTGATTATTATTGATCCTGGAAACCTGAAGATCAGACCTGTGCAAGAAGATTATCAAAGATCCAAAGTGGCAAGGAACTATTGAAATAGTTGTTTGAAAGATCGAGCAAGGAAAGGGATGTGATGTTAAGACTAGAAACATGGTGATATATGTCCACGAGTTGACATTTAGACAGATGGAGTTCGACTATAGAAGGGAGGGTGTTGATTACCTCTAACCAATCGAATTTGCTAAGATCCAAACCACTCAAATCCAGGTGATGCAATTGATGGAGACTTGACAACTGTGACCCGATATAATCTTCACATTGCATATTAGTATTATTATTAGTTAGTTAAAAGTTAGAAGGACTATTTATGTTAAGTAGAAAGTTAATAACTAACTTCTAGTTATTTCGGTTGGGACAAACACCAAACCGAATGGACACAATGGTTAGGATAGTTCGAATGGTCACAACCATTCTTTGAAAAGACACAATGGTTCAACACAATGGTTGGAACCTTATATATATGTAATTACATGTAACATTACAATGGTTAATGAAATTTTAGTTTTTACTTATTCATATTATATTTGCAATTCATAATCGATCCAGAAAAGTGGGACAACAATTGGCATCAAGAGCAAGGATTCAATACACCAAAACAAAAACAAAATTCTGCAAAACATCACATATATTCTGAAAACCGAAGCCAAGAAAAACGCAGGAAAAGGAGAAGGACAATTCGTTTTTCTTCTTGAGCGAGAGACAAATTTGTTTTCTTTCTATTCTTCCAAAGAAAACTTAAGAAAGTTGAATAAGAAACGCGTAGAAAAGATAGTGCACGATCTAGTTTACGTAAGGAATTGCAAACGCCAACATCAAGCGTATTGGTGTCGAGGAAGAAAAGAGGAGACTTTGTGTAGAAAAGAGACAACTAGTTGGAGATTAACACAAAGCAAAAATCGTTGTTGTGAAAGAAAAACGTATACGTAGGAATTGAAGATCTTGGAGATAAGTGTGTGGAGATTTTGTTGTGTCGAATTTAACACAACAACAACAACAACGTACGTAGCAACAAAAAAACCAGAAATTTTTTTTTTGTTTTCGCTGCAAAGAAGAAAAGGAACAAGCAAAGATATTGATTTGTTTCAAGAATTACCAAGGCGTGGTAATATAGAACGTGTAAAGTGGTGTTTGTTTTATCGTTGATCTAATCGAACTTCTGGAATCTTTTGGTTCGACATCACCAATTCGACACAAAGAAGAGACACAACCTTGGTTGTTATTTCTGGTCCGAAGCAGAAGCCAAGAAAGAAAGCAAATTCAGTCCGAATTATTTTTTGTTGGAGATCAAAGTCGAATTGAACCAAAGACAACGAAGCAAAAAAAACAAGGGAACACACAAGGAAATTCAAATCCGTGAATTATCACAACGAGGTCAAAACAAAATTCAAACCTTTGAATTTCGTTACAATTTTCATATTATAGATACTCGTATTATTACTAGGATTTCCAAAAACTATTATTGTTCCCGTAGTATTAAGCATACCACAAAAGGTTAGGAATTCTCATTGGATTAGAAAGTGAAGATCATTAACACTTTCAATATGGGCGATGACGCAAACGCAACAACTACATTAAAACCCTTAACACCTATTGCACAATACCAATGCCCTAAGTTGAAAAACACAAATTATACGGTATGGGCTATACAAATCAAAGTTATATTAGAAGCACATGGTTTATGGGATACAATAGAACCTAAGGCAGGCGTAGAAATAGATGAAAAGAAGGATAAGTCAACTATTGCCCTTCTATATCAAGCGTTATCAGAAGATGTAATTTTACAAGTAGCAAGTTGTAAAAAGGCAAAAGAATTATGGGATTCACTAAAAAGGAGACACGTAGGAGAAGAGAAAGTGCAACAAGCAAAGTTGCAATCCTTAATGATAGGATTTAATGCCCTTCAGATGAAGGATGATGAAACCGTGGATGCATTTTCAGATAAGTTAAACGGTTATGTTACTAAGGCAAAAGAACTAGGCAAAACATTGGATGAATCACTAGTAGTTAGAAAACTATTAGACTCCACACCAGATAGATTCATTCAGATAGTAGCATCCATAGAACAGACTAGTGATCTAGATGATATTACCCTAGATGAGATCACTGGAAAACTCAAGGCATTTGAGGAAAGAATAAAACTCCGTAAGGGAAATCAAGTTGAAAGCCAGGATAATTTACTATTCACATAGGGTGAACACTCAGATAGAGGAAAGAAATTTATTAAACGCGGAGGTAAACAAAATTATTCAAAGAAAAACTGGCGGAAAAACAGATATAGAAATAACTCACATGAAGGAAACTCAAACTATAAGGGAAACCCAAATAAGAATACGAATAGAAAGGATTTGAGTACTGTTAGATGTTACAAGTGCAATAAGCTTGGACATTTCATGAACACATGTAGATCAAACACAACAGCTCAGGAACATTCAAACCTTATCTTAGAAGATGAAGAACCATCACTATTAATGACCGTACATGAAACCAAATATGAAGAAGTACTGTTGAATGAAGGCCAAATTCAACCAGGAAAATATGTTTCAAAGGATGAAAGCGTATGGTATTTAGATAACGGTGCGAGTAACCATATGACAGGAACCAAAACTCATTTTAGGGACATAGATGAAAAGATAACAGGACGAGTACGTTTTGGAGATGGGTCATATGTAGAAATAAAGGGAAAAGGCTCTATATTATTAGGTTGTATAAACCAAGAACAAAAGGTAGTAACGGATGTATATTATATACCGAACCTTAAGAGCAACATACTAAGTCTAGGACAACTTACAGAAATAGGTTGTAGAGTTATAATGGATGGGAATAAATTGACTTTGTATGACAAGAGCAGAAGGTTGTTGATGAAAGTAGAAAGATCTAAGAACAGACTTTACAGTATTAAACTACGAATAGACTCACCTATATGTCTATTAGCAAATATAGATAACCCAGCATGGTTATGGCATGCTAGATTAGGTCATCTAAACTTTGACGATATCAACAAGATGACTAGAAAGGGTCTAGTAAATGGATTACCTAGAATAAATCATGTAGGACAGATTTGCGATGCATGTTTATTGGGAAAGCATAGTAGAACACCATTTCCAAACCAAGCTAAATTCAAATCAGAGAACCCGTTGGATTTAATATATGGAGACCTTTGCGGTCCTATAAGTCCAGCAACACACTCAGGCAAGAAACTTATATTCTTGTTAGTAGACGATTGTACACGATTTATGTGGGCTTACTTTCTTACTTCAAAAGACCAAGCCTTTAGTACATTCAAGGAATTTAAGCATAAAGTAGAAATGGAATTGAGATTGAAAATAAGGATGTTTAGAACAGATAGAGGTGGTGAATTTACATCAAATGAATTCACACAATACTGTAAGGATAATGGGATAGCTAGACAATTGACAGCACCATACTCACCACAACAGAATGGAGTAGTGGAGAGAAGAAATAGGACAGTGTTATCAACTACTAGAAGTATGATGAAAGCCATGAAGTTACCTTTAACTTTTTGGGCGGAAGCAGTGAAACACGCTATTTACATACTAAATAGGGTACCTACAAGAGCCCTAGTAGATAAAACTCCATATGAGGCACTCTACAGTAGGAAACCAAACCTAGAAAACCTAAGGATATTTGGATGCACAGCTTATGCTAAGATAACAACACCTCACTTAAAGAAGCTGGATGATAGAAGCATACCAATGATCTATTTAGGAGTAGAGGAAGGATCAAAAGCATGTAGGTTATATGATCCAATAGCCAAGAAGAAATATGTTAGTAGAGACGTTAAATTTATGGAAACTAAACCGTGGAATTGGGACAAGAATGGAGAGGATACAAGTACACAAGACACTTTTTGGACTAGTTTTGTAGTAGAGGAAGTTGACAATGCAAACCAAATACCCGTCAACATAGGTAATGATGATATTCCAATACCGGATCCTTTACCAGATCCAACATCAGAAACAGATTCATTATCAGAACCAAACTCCCCTTCTCAACCAAACTCACCATTCACACCACCAACATTTAGTTACGAACCTAACTCAGAAAGTGAAATAGAAACTACTATTAGTTCACTTAGAAGCTCGTTAGGAAGCTCTGGAAGAATTGATCATACACCAGTTAGAGGATTAAAGGATTTGAAAGCAATCTACGAAACAGCTAGTGTCGTTGAAGCACCTAGTTTACTCTTCATAGAAGAAGAACCTCGTAACTACAAGGAAGCATCAAAAGATCATAAATGGATTGAGGCCATGAAGATTGAATTGGATTCAATAAACAAGAACAACACATGGATTCTTACTACATTGCCAGAAAATCAAAAGGCAATTGGACTCAAATGGGTATTTAAAACCAAAAGAGATGCACATGGAAATATTATCAAATACAAAGCACGGTTAGTAGCAAAAGGATACGTTCAAGAACAAGGAATAGACTTCGATGAAGTATTTGCCCCAGTTGCTAGGATAGAAACAGTTCGTTTGATATTGGCCTTAGCAGCATATCATGGTTGGCAAGTTCATCACTTAGACGTAAAATCAGCATTTCTACATGGAGATTTAAAAGAAGAAGTCTACGTTACACAACCAGAAGGATTCGTACAACCAGGAGAATCAGGAAAAGTGTACAAGCTTATTAAAGCTTTATATGGATTAAGACAAGCACCGAGAGCTTGGAATGTGAAGCTTGATCAAACCTTAAAATCATTAGATTTCAAGAAGTGTAACCTCGAACAAGCAGTATATACAAGGAGAACCAAGAACTCAACAATTATCGTTGGAGTTTATGTAGATGATTTAATAATTACAGGCACTCCAAAGAAAGAAGTACAATTATTTAAATCCCAGATGGAAGAGAAATTTGAAATGAGCGACTTAGGATTGTTAGCTTATTACCTTGGGATAGAAGTTACACAGACAGGAGGAGAAATTACAATCAAGCAAACAGGTTATATTAACAAGATCTTGAAGGAAACAAACATGGAAGATAGTAATGATACGAAGATACCAATGGATCCCGGTACTAAGTTGGTCAAGGCGGAAGATGGAGAATCAGTTGACGCAACTTATTACAGAAGCTTAATTGGAAGTCTCAGGTACTTACTACATACAAGACCAGATCTTAGTTATTCAGTCGGACTACTCAGCAGATGGATGCAAGAACCAAAAGACCATCACCTGAAAGCAGTAAAGCAAGTAATCCGATACATCAAAGGAACAAGAGAGCACGGAATAATTTACAAGAAAGAAGGCGGCTGCAAGATTACAGGATATAGTGATAGTAGCTATGGAATCAACACTGATCAAGGAAAAGGAACTACAGGCGTAGTATTTTATTTTGGAGAGTCACCCATTACATGGAGCACTCAGAAACAACCGACAGTGGCACTATCATCATGTGAATCAGAATTTATGGCGGCTACAGCAGCAGCATGTCAAGCACTATGGTTGAAAAGATTACTCAGTGAATTAACTGGAAATGAAGAACAAAAGATAACGTTGAAGATCGATAACGTTTCAGCAATAGCATTAGTAAAGAACCCAGTATTTCATGGAAGAAGTAAACACATCGACATTCGATATCATTTCATTCGAGAATGCGTAGAGATTGGACACATCAACATAGAACATGTCAGAGGAGAACTACAAAGAGCAGATATACTAACAAAGGCTCTACCAAGATTGAAGTTCATGACAATGCGACAAATGCTCGGAGTTCAAGATTTAACAAGAAGCAACGATGAAGATTAAGGAGGAGAATGTGACCCGATATAATCTTCACATTGCATATTAGTATTATTATTAGTTAGTTAAAAGTTAGAAGGACTATTTATGTTAAGTAGAAAGTTAATAACTAACTTCTAGTTATTTCGGTTGGGACAAACACCAAACCGAATGGACACAATGGTTAGGATAGTTCGAATGGTCACAACCATTCTTTGAAAAGACACAATGGTTCAACACAATGGTTGGAACCTTATATATATGTAATTACATGTAACATTACAATGGTTAATGAAATTTTAGTTTTTACTTATTCATATTATATTTGCAATTCATAATCGATCCAGAAAAGTGGGACAACAACAACCACTGCATATTCATCACCCATGTTCCTTCCCAAAACTGTCCAAGTGAAAGGACATTCAATTGTGAAAGATTCCCCAATTGAGGAGGGATAGTCCCTGAAAATTCTGAATACGAGAGATTAAGATACTTTATGTTTTCAAGGGAACCGATGAACTTAGGAACTTCCCACCCAAAATAATTGCAGCTTAAGTCGAGATGCCTAAGCTGCTCCAAACAGCTCAACAGTGATGAACTTAAATTCCCTTTCAACCTTTGCTTTGAGTTGGCTTGCTCAAATACTTCTATACCTAAACAATCACCATCAAGTGCGCGAAGATGAATCTCATGAACATGACCATTAACGTTATCACAAACAATCCCAGCCCATCTGCAACAGTCGTTCTCTTCACCTACCCAAGAAGCAAGTCGATCTGCTTCATCAATGAGACCCTGCTTGAACTCGATAAGTGCTTGCCTCTCCCCCTCCATGCATAATACATCATCAAAGTTTGGACTACACAAGCATAAACGAAACAAGGCCACAACAGCAAGTAAGCACAAGTAACAACGAGTGTAATGCGAAAACGAAGAACAAGTACTCATATTGGTCAGATTAGAAAGAGAATAAGCTAAAAACTTGCTCGTGTTTTTGGTTTACAGCGAGATGCATGAGTCATTTTAAACTCGACTCTATACGTGTCACAGATAGCTTTCGTAATTCCGTATAGAGTTTAAACTCTAAAATTCTAGTAAACGCATGGAAAATACATACCATGGTCCCTAACTTAACTTCCATAGAAAGTTAGAAAGCCAATATATGTTGACACAAATAAGATGCGAGCACATCAGATATTATTGCCAACTTAAAATTGATTTTTGATATACCGTGTCAAATAATTCTATTACAGTTGAAAATGACGCAAGTCAAGTAAACTAAAAAAGAGGTCATATGATATGAATCATATCTAGCTGAACATATGCAGAATTGTATCCTTCGAAACTTATAGTTTCATTTCCAAAAAAACTTAAATGTACAATTATAATATTGCAATTAATTTTTAAAATGAGTCACCCACAGTTACTCATTAGCAACTCCTGGTTGCAACAATGCCTTGGCTAGTTGCATATCTGCCGTGAGAAGCACCAACAATGCCATCGCAAACAGACCACGCTACACCACCTTCAGTTTCAACAAAGCACGTGGTAGTCACGGGAAGCAATGAAACTGGATGAAACTAAATGTTGTTTCGCGCCATTTCTTGGCATTTTGGAGGAGTATGTATTGTTGTGGTTGATAACTTGCATCGATTGTTTTGTAATTGATTGTAATATTCATGTTATACTTTTACGGTTTTATATGTTGAACAAATGAGTTTTAAAAGTTTATAGTTGTATTCATATATAGTTTTATGTAGTAGAACTATCATACTTTTACAAATTCGTAAAGAAAGCATAATCTTGTTTTTGTACGGTTTTTGGGCTTGTCATCTTCGTTTCCCAAATAATTGAAGCACAATTTAACAAATTAAAATGTTACGGACAGTGTTTTGAAACCCGGGTCGACCCGGCCGGGTTAACCGGTTCGACCGGTTCCGGCCAAAAAAACGGGTAAAAAAAACCTGGGTTTCTAAAACCGGGTTAACCGGTTAGACCCGCCGGGTTTTGAGTGACCCGGGTTAACCCGGTTCTCGAAACCCGGCCGGGTTTTGTTTTTTCAAAAAATTTTAATAAAAACCCGGGTTAACCCGGTGATCGAACCCGTTGACCCGGGGGTCGAACTGGTTGACCCGACGGTCGAACCAGTTGACCCGGTCTAAAAAATAAAAAAATAATAAATTAAAAACCGGGTTGACCCGGCGGTCGAACCGGTTGACCCGATGCCCGGTGACTTGACCGGGTCGATTTCAAACCCGGTTTTCAAAACAATGGTTATGGATGAAGATTTCACCTAATCTGCATTTCATTTATATATCAAGAAGGGATTTTCTAACTTGTGTCATGGTGATAAGTCCAACTCGCGTGTTTGGCATCCCCTAATGAATGATTAGCAAACATAAATTGTATCAAAACAATGGAAGTAGATTAACACATATATTCAAATCAAAAGTTATTTCATATGGAACTCGAAATCTAATCTTTTACTATAAATTCAAACACCATAAATAAGAATCATGCACAAGGTGGTAACGTCACAAAAATCACAAATTTTGGTTAGACCAGACCAATTAGTGTGCTCTGGGTAACTACATATGCATGGTTGTTGTTCTCCTAATATCTTACAACATGTTTCCAATGGCATTCCACCCTCTCGTAAATTCTCTTCACATTCATCAAGCAACACTTTCTTGTCATCGTCGTCGCAATTTATAGCCTGTCACTCCACCGTAAGAAGCACCATCATTTCCACGATAACAACAACGATAGATATCGTCTTCATTTTGAATAAACTGGTAGAGGATAGGAATATAGGATAGATGGATAATAGTATTGTTGGTTTAGGTGTAAACAGGTTTTCAGATTAGGGTTAAGATAATCAATAAAGGTACCGGATATTCACTTAAAATCGTGGTATCACTTTCCAATAGAAACTATTCGACCTTATGCCTGGGTTACACGAATATCTCTATGGGATAAGACCAAGTGATTTTCTTGTTTTAGGCACAAACCAAGAACCAGATGTGTATTCAAGTGTTTAGGGTTTTATGATTTCGTATCTCCATTCAGATGTGTTATGACCTCTATTTATAATAGAGAATACTCAAAACCCTAGCCCATGGAATTATATATAATTAACGACCCATTAATTATATCATAATACTTTCCATAATAGTAGGAATCAGTGGTTATCTGGTTATCAACGAGCAGCAGATTGAACTGATGCTAGCAGCAGATTCACACTAGCAGCAGAATCTGCTATCAGCAAAATCATGCTATCAACAGAAACAGATTTATGCTATCAGCAGAAACAGATTCATGCTATCAGCAGAAACAGATTCAAGCTGTCAGTAGAATCAATACATAACCACTATTGAGTCAGGGGATTCAGTGACCAAATGGGTGTACACTCCGTACCTCTAAACCCATTACCAGGTGTGAATTAATCCTTCAAGTGCACTAAATTTTCTAACAATCCTCCCCAAATTTAGTTCACTTCCTTTGCATGAAAAATTAAACACAAAACAAAACAAGTGCATAAATGAAAATATCCTGAGGATTGAATTTCCACATTAGTACATATACTTTCAAATATTCGAGAATCAGGGTGTTCTAAGAATTGAACCCTTCAACCCATTTGAATACCTGATGATAAATACACACAAGTTTTCAAACACTAAAATACTCCTGACACTATACAAGCCATGTGTCAATATCCAATTCATAAATGTTGTAAAAGCTAAAAGTCCAAAGCTTCCTGAAGCGGCAAAACTTCAACATTCACATAGGTGGTTCATCTTTAATTCATGCTCCTGCTTAGCACTTTTTCAAAGAAAATTAACCATTAAGAAGTTATGACTTCATCCTCCTTTCCAGCAGATAACAAGCACAACCTTGGGATGTTTGTGATACATGTGCTTCAGTCCACCAAATGATCAGCTTTCCACATTGAACTCAGCTTCAAAGTTTCCTTAGAAGGGAGTTGGGTATCCTTGCATTCAGTGACTAAGTTGGACTTAAACCCATCCCTTTAGCAAACTTCAAAACCAAGTCTCTAGCCAAACCCTTCGTCAAGTGATCAGCTAAGTTTTGTTGAGATTTAACAAACTCTATAGATATCACCCCATTCATGATAAGCTCACGAATCATGCTATGCCTAACACCTAAGTGTCTAGACTTCCCATTGTACATCTGGCTATAAGCCTTTGCCAATGTAGCAGCACTATCACATTGAATAGAAATAGGTGCTATAGGTTTAGACCACAATGGAATCTCAAGAAGCAAGTTTTTCAACCATTCAGCTTCTTTGCCAGCAGCAGCTAAAGCCACAAATTCTGATTCCATGGTTGAACTGGTAATGCAAGTTTGTTTCTTGGATGCCCAAGAAATTGCACTTCCACCAAATAGGAATACCCGGCCACTAGTAGACGAATTGTCTTCAGTGTTACTGATCCAACTTGCATCAGTGTATCCTTCTAATACTGAAGGATAACCAGTATATGAGAGACTATAATCCATAGTTCTCTTCAAATACTTAAAGACCCTCTGAATTGCTTGCCAATGATGAGCACTAGGATTACTAGTATACCTGCTCAGTTTACCCACAGCAAAAGCAATGTCATGTCTTGTACAAGTCATGGCATACATCAAGCAGCCAATCACCCTAGAATACTCAAGTTGAGATACAGCTTTGCCAGTATTAGGCATTAGCTTCTCACTTGTATCCATAGGAGTACTCACTGGAGTACAATCAAAGTAATTAAATTTCCTTAACACCTTCTCAATGTAATGAGACTGAGAGATAGAAATTTTGTTACTTTCATGTTTAATCCTAATACCAAGGATAACATCAGCCTCCCCCATATCCTTCATGGAGAACTTTGATGACAAAAATTCTTTTGTAAGGTCAACTTGATTTTGGTCAGTGCCCAAAGATCAACATGTCATCAACATATAGACAAATGATGACTCCTTTACCAGATTCATCAAATTTGCTATATACACATTTGTCAGCTTGATTAAGTAAATAACCACTAGACAAAACCACTTCATCAAACTTTTGATGCCATTGCTTAGGTGCATGTTTTAGTCCATAAAGAGAATTAATCAGTTTACACACCTTGTTTTCATTGCCAGGCATGATGAAGCCCGGAGGTTGGTTCATGTAAACCTCCTCATCTAAATCACCATTCAAGAAAGCTGTCTTCACATCCATCTGATAAATAATCAGATTGTGAATTGATGCCAAAGCAATTAGCAATCTTATGGTACTGATACGTGCCACTGGAGCATAAGTATCAAAGTAGTCTATTCCTGACTTTTGTTTAAAGCCTTGAATAACTAATCTTGCCTTGAACTTTTCAACAGTTCCATCTACCTTCATTTTCTTTTTGAAAATCCATTTGCTACCTAAAGGTTTGCAACCAGTGTGAACCAAGATAATCTCGATGTTACTTTAAAAGGAAACATGAAGGACCAAACGTGTTTATCAGAAACTTAATAACCGTTTGTTAGTTAAGTTAGTTAATTAGTTAGTTATTTCCAGAAATGGTCGAATAGTCACAATGGTTGGCTTATACCTGTTCGAACCATCACATTGTATAGATGCATCGGTTCATTAACACCGAATAGACATGACTTTAGATGAAAGGTTGCAATGGTTCATTCATACCATTTGGAAACCTATAAGTACTTATGAATTTGTAACATTACAATGGTTAGACAAAATATAAGTTATCTTTTGTTATTGTTAGTTTGCAAATCAGTATTTGTTTCACCAACACATCGATCCACATATATCACGATTGGGACAACATTTGGCATCAAGAGCCTTGTTGGATATCTCGTTACAACCAGAAAACAAACCCAGAAATCCAGAATCTAGTGTATCGAGTTACAGAAACCAGAATCCAAACCCAGAAACCCACGACCAGAAAATAACGCAAACCTTTGATCCTTGTTACATTAGAAAGGTTGCATAGATAACTTAGGGACATAAGAAAAACCGTATACATTTTTCTTTGTGTCGAAATTTGCAAACGAAAAAGGTTACCATTCAGAAAACTTTGGTACTTTGGTTTGTTGTGATTTGTACGCCACAGCAAAACCAGAAACTTGGAAGATCTTCTTGTTAAGTTAACAACAAGAAACGTACTTGTGTGTTCTCTACTACAACACAACAAGAGAAGATTAGACGTCTAGAAAGATCGTGTACAAAGTTGGTACGCAAGAAAAAGAAGCGCGCAGCAGAAGCAGAAAAAGAAAAACAAATTGGCATTGCTTGGATTTAGAGAAAGATACCGGTACATACAAACATATATACGAAGAGTAGGCACGTTGGCAATACAAGAAGCAACAACAAGTTTGAAGAAAACTGAAGCGAATTGATCACTCACTTCACAAAAGGAAATACCGACTAGGTATTAGGCGTTGTTGATAAACGGTGTGGACAAGAAATAAAGAACGAGAAGGAGTATTGTGAGAGCAACGGTTGCAAAGAAGCAAGCAATAGCAGGAACGACAAACAAAGAAATTTGTTTAGACGTTGATTTGTGATTTTGGTACTACGAGTACTAAAAGAAGAAGGAAAGCAAAACATTTGCTACGGTATTATTTTTTACCGAAAGGAGACTTGGATTAAGAGAAACAACGACAACAAATTCTGAAGGCTGATCGTGGCCAGAAATTCAATTCGAGTAGAAATTTTTGGAGTAAGCCTATACATAACAAGGGTACGAGGCAAAGTAGTAGGAGCCAAGTCAAGAAGAAAAGGAACAACGTGGAAATTTGGTTAATAAAACTCGACAACCAGATTTTGAAAGGAGACGAGGAAAGATTAGTATGTGGTTGATATATCTCTTTGTATCGACACACAAGTGGGAACGCAAAGCATACGAGGTTACGTTATCATTATTGGATTTCATTTATACATTTATAGTATAGATAGTCATTATTAGGAAATCCCGAGAACTATATTTGATCCCCGTATTACTAGGATTCCCGGATAACTATTTCTATTCCCCGTAGTAGTAAGGTTATACCATACTAGTTAAATTTCCCATATAAGTCAAAAGTGAAGATCATAAACACATCTAGAATGTCGGGTGGAGATGACGCCAACATCAATAGCACTATAGTAAAACCCATTACACCGCTTACACAATATCAATGTCCTAAACTCAAAACTACAAACTACACTGTTTGGGCTATTCAAATTAAGGTCATATTAGAAGCACATGGTTTATGGGAGACTATAGAACCCAAAGAAAACACCCAAGCCGATGATAAGAAGGATAAGGCAACTATTGCCCTCCTATATCAAGCATTAACCGAGGATGTGATCTTACAAGTAGCAAGTTGTAAAACTGCTAGAGAATTGTTGGAATCATTGAAAAGGAGACACGTTGGAGAAGAAAGAGTGCAACAAGCACGATTACATTCCCTAATGATAGGATTTAATGCCCTTCAAATGAAGGATGAGGAGACGGTGGATGCATTTACAGATAAACTAAATGGTTATGCCACGAAGGCAAAAGAATTAGGAAAAACCTTGGATGAATCACTTTTAGTACGAAAACTATTAGACTCCACACCAGATAGGTTCATTCAGATAGTAGCATCCATAGAACAGACAAGTGATCTAGATGATATCACCCTAGATGAGATCACTAGAAAATTAAAGGCATTCGAGGAAAGGATAAAACTCCGAAAGGGAGGACAAGCAGAAAGCCAGGATAACCTATTATTCGCACAAGGCGATCACTCTAGACATAAGAAACGATTTAACAAGCATAAGGGTAGATCAAACTACTCAAAAGGAAACTGGCAGAATAAAGGAAATAGAGACAACTCGAATGGAGAAAACCCAACTCACAATGATAAGTATAATAGAAATAGAGGTGAGTGGAAGAAGAAGATTAAATGTTTCAATTGCGGGAAACATGGACACTTCCAGAAAGAACGTAGAAAACCACCAACAACTCAAGAACAATCAAACCTTATCTATGAAGATGATGAACCATCACTGTTAATGACTACACATGAAGAAGTATTGTTAAATGAAGGACAAATACAACCCGGAAAGTATGCTACAACAGATGATAGCATATGGTATTTAGATAATGGTGCAAGCAACCATGTGACGGGAACGAAGAGTCATTTTAAAGATTTAGACGAAAGTATCACTGGACGCGTTCGTTTTGGAGATGGATCATATATAGAGATAAAGGGTAGAGGTTCAATAATATTAGGATGTAGAAACAAGGAGCAGAAGGTGATAACATATGTTTACTACATACCAAACCTCAAGAGCAACATACTTAGTCTAGGACAACTTACTGAAATAGGTTGTAAGATCATAATGGACGAAAACAAGCTGACTTTGTATGATAAGAAGAAGAAGTTGTTGATGAAGGTAGAAAGGTAGAAAAATAGACTTTACATTATTATATTACAGATAGAAGCACCTATATGCCTCTTAGCAAATGTGAATAATCAAGCATGGTTATGGCACGCTAGATTAGGTCATCTGAACTTTGACGATATTAGCAAGATGACAAGAAAGGGTCTAGTAGAAGGAATACCAAGAATAAACCATACTGGACAAGTATGTGATGCATGTTTATTAGGAAAACATAGCAGAACACCATTTCCCAATCAAGCTAAATTCAGATCCAAGAACCCACTAGACTTAGTTTATGGAGATCTCTGTGGTCCCATAAGTCCAACAACACAATCCGGAAAGAAACTCATCTTCTTACTAGTAGATGATTGTACACGTTACATGTGGACTTATTTTCTAACAACTAAGGATCAAGCCTTCAACATATTTAAGGAATTTAGACAAAAGATTGAGATGGAGTTGAGATTGAAGTTAAGAATGCTAAGAACAGATAGAGGTGGTGAATTTACATCACATGAATTCACCAAGTACTGTAAAGAAAATGGAATAGCAAGACAGTTAACAGCACCATACTCACCGCAACAGAATGGAGTAGTTGAAAGAAAGAATAGAACGGTGTTATCAACTACCAGAAGTATGATGAAAGCGATGAAGTTACCCTTAACTTTTTGGGCGGAAGCAGTAAAACATGCCATTTATATTCTAAATAGGGTACCTACACGAGCACTAGAAGATAAAACACCATATGAAGCACTCTACAAGAAAAAACCGAACCTAGAAAACCTTAGAATATTCGGATGCACAGCTTATGCTAAGATAACCATACCTCTCTTGAAGAAGTTAGATGATAGAAGCATACCGATGGTTTATTTAGGAGTAGAGGAAGGATCAAAAGCTTGTAGGCTATATGATCCAGTAAGAAAGAAGAAACATGTTAGTAGGGACGTAAAGTTTATGGAAACGAAACCGTGGAATTGGGATAAGAATGGAGATGATACAGATACACAAGACACGTTTTGGACTAGTTTTGTGGTAGACGAAGTTGATAATGGAAATCCTACACCGATCAACATAGAAAACATTGATAACACGTATCATGAAGAAGATCAAATACTGGATCCAATACCAGATCCAATACCTGATCCAGCATCACCAACTACACCACCAACATACACTTACGAACCCAACTCAGACAGTGAAAGACAAACTACTATTAGTTCATTTGGAAGCTCATTAGGAAGCTAAAAAGATATGATCACAGACCAGTACGAGGGTTAAAAGACATCAGTGAAATCTATCAACATGCACAACAAGTAGAAACTTCAAGTTTATTTTTCATTGAAGAAGAACCCCGTAACTACAAGGAAGCATCAACAGACGAGAAATGGATTGAGGCCATGAAAATTGAATTAGATTCAATCAACAAGAATCACACATGGACTCTCACAGATTTGCCAGAAAATCAGAAGGCAATCGGACTCAAATGGGTTTTTAAAACCAAGAGAGATGCACACGGAAAGATCATTAGATATAAAGCAAGATTAGTAGCAAAAGGTTATGTACGAGAACAAGGAATAGACTTTGATGAAGTATTCGCACCAGTTGCTAGGATAGAGACAGTTCGATTAATATTGGCACAAGCAGCATATTATGGATGGCAAGTACACCACTTAGATGTGAAATAAGCATTTTTACATGGAGAATTAAAGGAAGAAGTCTATGTTACACAACCTGAAGGTTTTATTCAGCAAGGAAACCAAGGAAAAGTATACAAGCTAACAAAAGCTTTGTATGGCTTAAGACAAGCACCAAGAGCTTGGAATGTAAAGCTTGATCAAACCTTGAAGTCATTAGATTTTAAGAAATGTAATCTCGAACAAGCAGTCTACACAAAAAGAAGCAAGAATTCAACACTTATCGTTGGAGTATATGTAGATGATTTAATAATCACGGGCGCTCCAAAGAAAGAGATAGACTTGTTCAAATCCCAGATGGAAGATAAATTTGAAATGAGCGACTTAGGATTGCTAGCATATTACCTTGGGATAGAAGTTACACAAACAGGAGGAGAGATTACAATCAAGCAAACCGGATACATTAACAAGATCCTAAAAGAAACAAGTATGGCGGATAGCAATGATACGAAGATACCATTGGATCCCGGCACTAAGTTGGTCAAGGCGGAAGATGGAGAACCAGTTGACGCAACTTATTACCGAAGTTTAATTGGAAGTCTAAGATACTTATTACATACAAGACCGGATCTTAGTTACTCAGTCGGACTACTCAGCAGATTTATGCAAGACCCGAAGGATCATCACCTGAAGGCAGTGAAACAAGTAATCCGATATATGAAAGGAACAAAAGAACATGGAATCATATACAAGAAGGAAGGCGGCTGCAAGATAACAGGTTATAGTGACAGTAGTTATGGAATCAATACCGATCAAGGAAAAGGAACTACTGGAGTCGTATTTTACTTTGGAGAGTCACCTATTACCTGGTGTACTCAGAAGCAACCGACAGTGGCGCTATCATCATGTGAATCAAAATTCATGGCGGCTACTGCAGCAGCATGTCAAGCCTTATGGTTAAAACGTTTACTTAGTGAACTAACTGGAATTGAAGAAAAGAGGATATGCTTAGAGTTGACAACGTATCAGCTATAGCACTCGTAAAGAACCCAGTATTTCATGGAAGGAGTAAACATATAGACATTCGCTATCATTTCATTCGGGAATGCGTAGAGAATGGTCATATAAATGTGGAACACGTTAGAGGAGAACTACAAAGAGCAAACATCTTAACGAAAGCTTTACCAAGACTCAAGTTTACAACTATGAGACAAATGCTCGGAGTTCAAGACCTTGGACAAAGCAACGATCAAGATTAAGGAGGAGAATGTGAACCAAGATAATCTCGATGTTACTTTGAAAGGAAACATGAAGGACCAACCGTGTTTATCAGAAACTTAATAACCGTTTATTAGTTAAGTTAGTTAATTAGTTAGTTATTTCCAGAAATGGTCGAATAGTCACAATGGTTGGCTTATACGTGTTCGAACCATCACATTGTATAGATGCATCGGTTCATTAACACCAAATAGACATGACTTTAGATGAAAGGTTGCAATGGTTCATTCATACCATTTGGAAACCTATAAGTACTTATGAATTTGTAACATTACAATGGTTAGACAAAATATAAGTTATCTTTTGTTATTGTTAGTTTGCAAATCAGTATTTGTTTCACCAACACATCGATCCACATATATCACGATTGGGACAACAACCAGGTGGTAGATCAGTCAACACATAAGTGTTATTGCCCATGATAGAGTCCATCTCATCATTAATTGCTTCTTTCCAGAAAGCAACATCCTGGGACTTCATTGCTTCTTCAAATGTTTTGGGATCATCCTCCACAAAGAAGCAATAGGAGTATTGGTCAGAGACCTCACTCCTTGTACCTTCAATTAAGTATAATTGAAACTCAGGTCCAAATGACTTTGGAGTCCTCACCCTATTGCTCCTTCTGAGCTCAGGTTCAGGTTGTTGTTCCACAACCTCAGCAGGAACTTCATCAGGAAGAACCTCACCAGCAGGAACCTCATCAGCAGGAACCTCATTAGATACTTCTGAAACACCATTGTCATTGGTTCCATTTGGAATCCTTTGACTTGGTCTAGGGATAGATGAGAATTTGTTCTCATCAAAGAGTGCATCCCTTGATTCAATTATTGAGTTACTTGAAACAGACTCATTAGGTTCTATAACATAAAACCTATATGCCTTGGAATGCTCAGCATATCCAACAAAGATGCATTCAATGCCTCTTTCACCCAAAGTTTTCTGCTTTGGATCAGGGAGTCTTACAACAGCCCTACAACCCCATATCCTAAGATAATTAAGGTTAGGTTTCTTTTTAGTCCAAAGTTCATAAGGGGGTAACTTTGTTCCTTTTGTTGGGAACCCTATTTAATAAATAGCAAGCTGTTAACATAGCTTCACCCCAGAACCCTTGACTCAGCCCTGAATAGGACAACATGGAATTAACCATCTCCTTCAGCACCCTGTTTTTCCTTTCAGAAATACCATTTTGCTGAGGAGTATGAGGGGCAGTCGTTTCATGGATAATACCAACAGACTGAAAATACAGAGTATCCATATACTCACCTCCCCTATCAGTCCTTAATCTTTTGATCAAAGAACTTTGTTGCAATTCAACTTCAGTTTTAAATACTTTAAATTTATCTAATGCTTCATCTTTAGAATGTAATAAATAAACATGACAAAACCTAGAAGCATCATCAATAAAAGTCACAAAGTATTTCTTATTCCCCAAAGAGGGAGTAGCATGTAAATCACAAAGGTCACTGTGAATTAACTCCAAAACTTTCGTTTCACGTTTTACTCCTTGAAAAGGTTTCTTAGTTATCTTGTTCAACATACAAGTTTTACACTTTTCAGTGTTTATATCAAAAGCTAGTATTAACCCATCCTTGGACATATCTTGCATTCTTTGAAAATGTACATGGCCAAGTCCTGCATGCCATAGGTTTGAATCATAAAATTTAGATGTAGATATAAAAGCAGAATCAATATTATCATGAACAATATTAAGTCTGAACATTTGATTACACAAATAACCAAAACCAATAAACACACCATTTTTAGACAAAACAAACTTATCAGATTCAATAACTTGTTTATAACCACAATTATTCAAAACACTACTAGAAACCAAATTCTTTCTAATATCAGGAACATGTAAAACATTAAATAAAGAAACAATCTTTCCAGAACTAAACTTCAAATCAACACATCCTTTTCCATGCACCAGGGCAGTTGACTCGTTTCCCATATGAAGAATAGAACCATCATTCATTGACTCATAGGTCTTGAACCAGCTTCTATCTTTACACACATGAATTGTTGCTCCAGAGTCAACCCACCACGCAACATCATCATCCTGCACAAAGTAAATGTCAGATATATATGTAACATAATAAATCTTAAAAGACTTATTAAACACATTCTGACCTTTCAGAGAATTGGTGTTACCATTCCCTCCACCTGTGCCTGATCCATTGGATTTGTTTCCAACTTTACCACCCTTGCAATCTTTCCTGAAGTGTCCAGGTTTCCCACACTTCCAACAAGTCACCTTAGGTTTCTTGTTAATATCAGATTTGGTGTTATTTTGATGCTTACGCTTGCCCTTGTTGTCATTGTACTTGGTGGAGTTGTTATGCTCCACCATATTGACAACTGATGGACCAGTAGCAGTGCTACTCTTTGGCTTGTCAATGTCTTGAGCTTTGAGTGAATCCTCAATGCGCAAGTGACTGCCCAACTCAACAAGAGTTAACTCCTCCTTCTTAAGCTTAAGCATATGCTTGAAATCTTTCCAAGAGGGAGGCAGTTTATCGATGATACAAGAGACTGAAATAGCCTCATCCATGTTCATCTTGTGTTGTGTGAATCGACCAAGTATACTAAGAAGTTCATTGTATTGTTCCATGACAGGTCTAGAATCAACCATTTTGTAATTGTTAAAATTACTTACAAGGAACTTCTTACTTGATGCATCTTCAGCCATATACTTGGCTTCCAAGGAATCCCATAGTTCTTGAGAAGTTTCAACATTCTGATAAATATCAAATAGAGAATCAGACATACCATTGAGAATTAAACCTCTGCAAACATAATCATCATTCTCCCATTTGCTTCTTGCCCTCATCTGATCCATAGTAGCATCATCTCCAAAATCTTCTGAAATCTCAGTTGTGAGAACATAAACCACATTCATACTTGACAACAAGAAGTGCATCTTCTTTTGCCATCTTCTGAAATCAACACCTTCAAACTTTTCCAACTTGGAAAAGTTAGCAGCCATTTGTCTCATAGCAGCAGCCATTGATTATCACTAATAGTTTTTATTGATTGTTGGTTTAGGTGTAAACAGGTTTCCAGATTAGGGTTAAGATAATCAATAAAGGTACCGGATATTCACTTGAAATCGTGGTATCACTTTCTAATAGAAACTATTCGACCCTATGCCTAGGTTACACGAATATCTCTATGGGATAAGACCAAGTGATTTTCTTGTTTTAGGCACAAACCAAGAACCAGATGTGTATTTAAGTGTTTAGGGTTTTGTGATTTCGTATCTCCATGCAGATGTGTTATGACCTCTATTTATAATAGAGAATACTCAAAACCCTAGCCCATGGAATTATATATAATTAACGGCTCATTAATTATATCATAATACTTTCCATAATAGTAGGAATCAGTGGTTATCTGGTTATCAACAAGCAGCAGATTGAACTGATGCTAGCAGCAGATTCACACTAGCAGCAGAATCTGCTATCAGCAGAATCATGCTATCAACAAAAACAGATTCATGCTATCAGCAGAAACAGATTCAAGCTGTCAGTAGAATCAATACATAACCACTATTGAGTCAGGGGATTCAGTGACCAAATGGTGTACACTCCGTACCTCCAAACCCATTACCAAGTGTGAATTAATCCCTCAAGTGCACTAAATTTTCTAACAAGTATGATGCAAATACAGTGGATTTAGTAGATTATTTGTAGATGTTTTTTTGGGTAGAAAGCATTGATTACAACTTATTTGTAGTTATAAATTCTCCAAATTAAATCGTTACAATATTTCAGTTCTATCCAAAATAATAAGTACCTCCATTTTAATTAAAGATAATTTATTATTATGACCAAATTATTTACATGTCGGATGTTATTAAAGTGCTTATAAGTGCTTGGGTATCTATGAAATTCCCATCCACCAATTTTTTTAAAACGCAACCAAATTTCAAAATAAAAGCATCCACTGTATAAATAAGATGATTAAACATTATAGACCCTATAAAAAATACAATGACTAAATTACAAACTAAATAAACAAAACAAGAATACTAAGACAAACCCAAACACAATACCCTATAACTTTCGTAGACCAAGTTGACCAACACACTCTCAAACAGGCCAGGCCCACGAGCTCTAAATCCAGAAACTTAAATGACCAACTTGATGAAATTTGAAAATTGCAGACCAAGTACTTATAGGCAGAGTTTAAAAACCAATTAACAAAGTTATAAAGTTGGACATTTTATGGTTCGTGGTAGCAAACTCAAATATTTTCAATAATAAAATTAAGCTTGTCGAGTTACTTAGTCAAGTTCGAACCTAGCCAAATGTCCTCAAGCTAAGATTGAGCTTGGAGCGACTAGCAAGGACTCGTCGGTACGTCGTCATTCAACATAACCTGTAAAAACCAAGACTCTAAATCAAAGGTGAATATGAGACTCGTACACTAAGTGGCGGTGGAAATTTGACTCTTCTATAAAGCACACAAAAATTAGAAAAAGAGCAGGTGTAGCAAGGTCGCCGCAAATGGTTAGTAATATTTTTTATGTTTTTAATCAGGTTGGTAAACGTAACCCTATTAGCTTGTAAACTTTAGGACACTGTGGGAAAGGGAGATGGCACAACCGTACGGAATTACTAACGATTTCATCTAGTTTATATGAAGAAAAATAAACGTCTTTCTAAATTGCATATTATTGATACCAATTTACCTACGGACTACAAAATTAATAAAGAGTCACATTTAATCATTTTATTAGAAAAATAAAAAATAAAGAAAATGAAAAATCAAATGGACGTTTAGGGTTGTAGCACCTTGTCCATGCGACCCTTGCGACACAAGGGTCTAATGACTATTTTTTATTTTTTTCAAAAAATAAACTTTTCTTAAATGGAATGATTAAACATGCATGACTCATGACTGTTTTGGTAATTTTCCGATAAAAGTTAGCTATCAAGAATACCAACGAGACAAACTCGTGTGTTTACTAACCTTTAACGAAATCAAGCATGAGTTAAAAATCAAAATGATAGAAATAATATCAACACGTAATATTGCATTAAAACAACATTTGAGACTACAAATCTTTCATAAATTCAATCAAAATAAAATTCATCATTTAACAAGCTGGCATAGGAAGATCACAAAAACCATAAATCTTGGGGACACCAGGCCAGTTACTTTGGTCATCGTAACCACATATGCATGGTTGTTGGTCTCTTAAGGTCTCACAACATGTAGCCGATGGCATTCCTCCCTCTCGTAAATTCTCTCCACATTCAGCAAGCAACACCTTCTCGTGGCAGTTTGCAGCCTTAGTCACTTGCACTTCCGCCGTAAGAAGCACAAGCATTGCCACCATAACATAAATAATAGACAGCACCTTCATTTTGAAAGAATTGGAAGATGAAGGAAGATATGAGAGTGTGACTTGTCGATAGTTGAATAATGGTTGTGAGAGATTCTCACAGATTATTTATAGATGGTTTTTGTTATCAAACATTAGTTTTTTACAATATATTTTGTGTTTATAAGTCTTCCTAATTAAATTGTAAGAGTTTGTTGACTCTCTCCACCACGAGATTTTGACCAAGTAATGTGGTCTTTAAAAAACTTAATTGCCATTGTACACTATGTCAAAAGTCGTCCAATTTGTATGCCAATTCAAGAAAGTATATGTTTTGTGTTACTTTGGTTGGCTTTTTCTTCATCATTATTAATTTTAATATTAGTGTCTAGTATTTTATTAGTATGGTTTTATGTTGCTTAACATAGTTTTCTTGATAATATGAAATTAAAATATACATGGATCAATCTTCTCTAATTTTATCTTTTAAGGTGATAAGCTTTAAGATAAATTTATCAATCATAAATTATTACATATCGCCCAACTATGATGTGAATCATGACCAGACAGAAAACCAGGATATTTATTTAATTAAATATAACTAAAATATAAGCAATAATGTATTACATATACTGTACATATGATAATCTTTAAGATTTCGAGACTTGTACATCGTTTTTGTGCAATCACTTTCTAGGTCCACAAACACTGACTGTATGATATTTTAGACGTTCATAATGTCGATCAGTCTAAGTCGACAAAGATTTTGTTCATATCCTTGGTCGACAAAACAAATGGATACATTATAGTTGAATAAAATTCCATTAATAGTGTTATACATAAAGAAAAAAACAATATTATTTTAAAAAAAAAAACAATGTGGTGACATTTTTGAGGACGTGAAGAATATATCTCAAATTTGTTAAAAGAACACATATAGATATACCGTTCATATAAATACCACAACTTTTCCTTACAATAAGCACATGGTTGTTTTTGATAATGACACACATGTGATGTTAAATATAGAGACCAACTTTTTGCATGTATACAAAGGAGTTAAGTTTGTGCCCCATCGCTACGCGTGGACTCTTCCGAAAAAAAAAAAAAGTAACAGCATAATTATTACTACCTATTTTTTTACTTTTTGTAACAATAACAATTTTACTCTTAAACGGTAATATGAAAAACTCGATCAAACTCCTCTATCTATTCCATTTTATATTTTGCATATTTTATTTAGTTAACGGGTAAAAGTTTATGTATACTACATATAAATAGAAAACACGTTTGCTTAAAACTTAAAAATAAATGATGTTGTTATACTAACTTATCCCTACTTATAAAACTCAATGCAATCAATTATTAATTTAAATACTTAATTTTATTTAAACCATTGACTTTCTTCTTCCTTATTTATTACATATCAATTTACAATTTTATACATAAAAAATTACACATACAAACTAAATATATAAAAGATTTTACATGGTGTGCGGCTACATTTTGATTAATGAAGAATAAGTGTAGCATGTACAACAAATTATATTGACGTTACTTTTCAAAACATAGTAGGTTGCTTCTTTTTTTGAAATGTAACCCATATACCAAGTCAAACACTACACGGTTGACGGTTCCTTGTACCAGGATGAATGTCCCTAGGAACCTCAAGCTTCCAACTGTTATAGACCTGGATGGAATGCCGACACGATGTGAATTGCTCCAGGTAAGCCGATGCAATCCTTCTCCCTAACGTACCCTAGCACATTGTCTATTGTGTGGCACTGGTGTTGTGAGGTCATCCACCCGAGTTTGTACCCTGAGACCCTCTGAGCTACCTTGAACTTTGTTTTCTTGAATTGGTCTGACTTGAGAAGTTGATCTGAGAACTTGGTGTTCGTCATGAGACCGTGTGGGCCCTTCTTAGAAGAGTGTCGTGTGCAAGGTGACATGGTCATTTGTTGCATACACTTCCCCTGATGATCTTCTTGTAAGATTTCTAGTTGACTAGTGAACCTCATTTTCTGGTATCCTTTGTATGAGTTTGTATGAGTAAGGTCATCCACCTAGGTGACTAGGTGGTTCAACCAGTTGAATCGTTTCGGTCGAAACACAGGTCAATTTAATCCAGGTCATCCCAACGGGTTGGGTCGAAAAAATGAGTCAAATTAAATTAGATCAACCCGCCGGGTTTGAATTGTCTCGGGTCAATGCGGTTTTTAATGTGTATTAATAGTTCCTTTTAAAACATATGTTTTCAACATTTTTTTTTTTAGTTTCAACATTTCATTTTAAATTTTTTCACGTTTCACTTTCTTAACTTTTCAAAATCATTAATTTCGTCTATGAATTTGGTGGCATGAATATTCGTACAATTTTCGTGGCTAAAGAATTTTCAAGATTAATACAAATATCTATTGGTTCTAATCAAATCTTTAATTTATTTATTTATTTATTTTTATTTTTATTTTTTTTAATGCTAAACTAAAACTAAATATACTTTTAAAGTCACTAACTTGGTCAAATTACTTTGAATGATGAAATAGCATGACCATAGTATTTAACAATTTTGTTCAAAATTATATTCGTTAATTTTATTGTTAATATTATCATGGTATCTTTAACCATTTATTTGAGGAAAACAAAGACATTTATGGAGATGACATGAAAGCAAAAAAGAAAAAATAAATAAATCACCGGCATCATATTAGACCACACATATAACGCACATACTCAAAACAAAACACACGCATAACATCAACGCAACTGGTTTTTTGCCGCTATGCGTCGGCTATATATCATTTTTAACGTACGAAACAAAACCTTTTAATTGTTCTAAAACATCTTACATTCAAAGGATAATTGTGTTATTGAAATACCTCAAAGCAATTGAAATAGACGAACATATATTCTAATAGATCAAAGAAACCATCTCCTTACATACATATCTGTCATAGATTTTCAAACACATAAAGTAATTTAGGGACATTGTGGCATGGTAACATGACAATTGCCACAACACTTGTAGAGGCCAGGCCAATCATGGTAGTTCGGGAAACCACATATGCATGGTTGTTGTTCCGCTAATACCTTGCAACATTCTCCCGTTGGAAATCCACCACCTCGTAAATACTCTTCGCATACATCCAACAACGCTTTCTCGTCACACGTAGCCTGATCAGTCACTTGCACGTTCACCATAAGAAGCCCCATCATTGCCACCATAAAAGCAACACTAGACACCACCTTCATTTTGAATAACTGGAGAGGAAGGAAGATATGAGGGTAGTGGATTATAATGAATATAATGTGTGGGATGCAAATACCTTGTATTTTGACGTTATTTATATACTACTCCGTATATGTCTTTCTTGTTATCAAACATTAATTTGCAACATTTATTTGTATTGTAACTTTTTTTTCTAAAATAGTAAGATATTTCTAATTTCATTATAACAAAGGTATTTTATTAAAGATAATTAATAATTTTGACCCTTTTAATAAAACCTTAAAAATAAGTTAATTTGCATTATTTGTACCTTATTCGTCAACAAGTCAAGTAATACTAAGATTAAGGCCAAAATAAATTCGTGTCAGTCAAAAGTGTTTAAAAATTTTAAACATATAAAGACCTTTAGTTCTTAAATGTAATACTAATAGCACCATGGAAATTATCATTAAATGCTCGTAAAGGAATAAGAGGTGATTCTATAATTAGTAAGGACCAAGCGACCACAACGACGCGAGAATTTACGATATTGTGATTACATGTTTCGTGCAAAGTTTATTTTTGCTACATATTGCTGGCAAATTATGTCATAAAATTGAAACTTTCATGAATTCTCATCTTGGCTAGAAGATTATTCAACAATGACATCATTGTTAATTGACTCACTTATTTTCTATTTTTGGAAAACGACCACAAATAGCAAAATGATAAAAGATGAATATATTATAGTAGTGTTGATTGTGATGCATAAATGAAAGTCATCAATTCAAATTTTCAAAATAAGTTTGTTGATGGCTATAAAAACAAGTCAAAATAGATTTATGGAAACGTTATAATATAAAAGGAAATACAAAAGATTTCATTAATAGAAAGAGTATTTTAAGCACAAGGGGTATGTTAGTCTTTTTTCAGTTTTCATTTTGAGAGTTTTTAAATAAATACATTTTCTTTTTATACGTAGTATATAAGTGTAGCTGTGTAGATACAATTTATATCAGTCAAGGGAAACAACAAATGAACGATATGTATCTCATAATTTTGTAGAAGATGTAAAAATAATTTATGATAAATAGGGTTGTTCAACAAGTTTTACGATAATTCATAACGAGCATAAGACAAAATTACTACAATGTTTCACTATTCAAATTATTTTAATATCATATAAAATACTAGAAATAATACTAATAATAATATTAAAAATAAATAAATTAAATAAATTAAAAATTAAAATAAATTAATAATAATAATAATAATAATAATAATAATAATAATAATAAAGATTTTATTTGAAGCTGATTATTTTACATTAAGTAATAAAATTAGGTTTACAGTAAGACCTCTGTAAATTAATACTCGATAAAATTAATAATTTGTCCGGTCTCAACTTCGGACTAGTACAAATTTGAATCTAAATCAATAAAATAATAAGATAATAATTTTTTTGAAACACTAGTGTATATTTATTAGACCCAACTAAACTATAAATTAATAATTACTAATAAAAAATTCCATATACATACGTCATAATTTATTTTTCATCTATAATTAATATACATTGTAATTTATTTTTCATCTCTAACTAGTATACATTTTAACTAGTACATATCGTAACAACTAGTATACGCTGTAATTTAGTTTTTCATTTCTAAGTAGTATACATTGGAACATGTTTTTCTAATATATTTTTCATTTCTAACTAGTATACATTGTAACTAGTACATATTGGACTTGCAAATTTATAAGTCATACGTAAAACCTCTTTAAATTAATAAATTATTAATTTATCGATATAATAATATCTCGCTAAATTAATAAAATATCATGGTCCCAACACTATTAATTTATAGAGGTTTTACTATACTGTTTAATTGTTTTATAAAATTTTGAGCTTGATGTCAAATTGTATTCGTTAATCAGAATATAAAACTAAATTTTTATAAATAAGCTTTTTCTTTAAAGTGTTTACAATTTAAAAACGTGTTTTACCTTTCATGATTTTTAGATTTTATAATTCAGATCTGTGTTTTTATAATTGAGGTTCTTCTAATTGGTCTATCCAATTTTCTCAAATATTTTCTTTAAGAAATTACTTCAGTAATGTGTTTTCATTTATTATATAGAACTAGCAGGCCACCTACCATCAAAATTTTTGGCGAACAATATTTATTGATCACATGTTTTTCGTGATAATGACTTTATACATGGCGAATATTTTGAGAAAAACTTTATCGCACCTTACTTCAAATTAAAATATCAAGTACCTATGGAACGATGCAATAACAATACGAAAACGATAGTTAGTAGTATTACAAGGTTGTGATGATTAGTAGTGAAAGTTACTTGCTAATCAGTAAATGTTGTGTAATGTACGTTCGTCAACATATTATATAACGTGTATACATCGGAAGTATAATTAGAATTTGCAATATATGATTAATAATATATATGAGATTGCTTATATAAATTACGGTTTTCAAAAATTACACACTTTCATACTTTATAAATTACATGAAAATTTCGTACATATTGAATATTAATTTATATTTCTTAAAACTTAAAAATACATTTAATAGAGGAAAATGCTTTCTTCCATTATATATAGTATAGATCGTGTTTTGCTAAGATGAATGGGCGCATTTTGAAAAAGCAAGTTTTAATGCATTATATTATAAATTGTGTTTAACTTCATCAATTCTAAAACTTATTTAATGTGTAATGCATCTTTTGGTACAAAAAATTAAGGTTTATAATTGCATGTAACATGCTCGTGGGTAGGGCTGAGCATGGATGACCAAAAAACAGTTTTGGGCTGAAAAAATCGGCCAAACCGGCAAAAACCAAGCCGACCCGATAGCCTTTCGGTTAGGTCTCAGTTTCATGTTTTCTTATTTTCGGTTTCATGTCGGTTCGGTTTGACCCAAAACAGACAAAAACACACCTAAACCGAACCGATCATATTCAGTTCGGTTCGTGATACGTGAAAATTGCGACCTCGCAACAGGTTTTACCTCTCAAGGGATCTTGAGAAGCTTACAACCCCCACCAGGCAGTGTACCTGATCGTTATACTATAGTATAGTGACAAGTACCGGGAGATTGATCGTTCAACTCAGTAATAGTGTCGCTAGGATTAGAAAGCCTACTTGTGGACGTATGGTCCGGACTGGGCCAGGAATGGGTCAGGCCCGGGTAGCCAGCGGCCCACTTTACGCACTTTGTGGATGTATGGTCCGGACTGGGCCAGGAATGGGTCAGGCCCAGGTAGCCAGCGGCCCACTCTACGCGTTAACCCTAATCCGTATCCTATAAATACATGGCTGGGGTTCTATTCATGATCAGAACATAACAGGTTATCCTAAACCTAATAGCTATTATATGCTCCGCGCATCACATACTAACTTGACCGTCGGAGGTGGATCCCGGGGCTACGGCCTCGGGTCCACTCCTAACGGGTTCTCTTTGTTGTACAGGTCTACTCAGGGCTTATGAAGACGACTAACGGCCCAAGGAGAGTCGTTGAATAAGTCCGCGCCAGATTATGCATCAACAAGTTGGCGCCATCCCTGGGACGTGGCTACGACAAGTGTCGTGCTCTCACCGGACTAGAACGCGACCATCGTCGCATCGATATACAACCATCGTTGCATCTATGCGGTAACTTTAATGATATATGAATAAAGGAATTATTGTTCGGTGCATATGTATCCATCTTCACCTCATACTGAAAATCCTTTGCTTCAATTCAATTTGCAATATGCTGCTCACGTGTCTATTAAACGAGCTGGGAAGCCCGCGCGTTGCGGCGGGGTGTTTTGCTAAAAAAGGAGTTTACGTTGCGTTTAGTAAGTGTTGCAAATTGGAAATGGTGGCAACAATACTCGCGCGTTGTGGCGGTATTTTTGCATGGTATATGTGTTTTCTCATGTTTGCCATAACATTCATAAAATCATAGCTAGGTCGGATTGTGGTTTATGTAAATGTAAGTGTAGTTTAAGTTTGCAAGAAAAAAAATAACATCTACGGGGATCTAATAATTTTTGACCATGTATAATCCGATGATATTGGCTGGATGGTTGGACCACTTTTCCAATGTCTGTACTATATCATGTTAAATTAGGGGTGTTGATCGGTTCGGTTTTCGGTTATTCGGTTAATTCGGTTCGGTTAATTCGGTTAAAAATTTTTTTTAGGGTCAAACCGTGAACCAAACCAAACCGAATTCAAATTCGGTTTTTGGTTCGGTTTGGTTAAATTCTAGTTCGGTTTGGTTCGGTTCGGTTTTCGGTTTAACCAAATTACACACTTTATTTAAAAAAAAGAAAAATATACAAATATATTTTGCTAAAAAAGTTATTTCAAACATAAAAAGTATTTTTTAATATTAAGATAGATTTTTTTTGTTATTTATATATATATAAATATAAATATAAATATATATATATAACGTTTTATTGATCTTTTTATATATATAAATATATAAAAAATATATAAATTTATATGAATTCGGTTTTCGGTTCGGTTTTCGGTTTTGATTACCAAAACCATATCCAAACCGAGAACCGAATTAAAAGTTCGGTTTGGTTCGGTTTTGGCAAATTCGGTTCGGTTATAAGTTTGATTCGGTTATTTTCGGTTTGGTTCGGTTTTGGTTTTCGGTTTATTCGGATATTTCGATTTTTCTGCTCACCCCTATGTTAAATGCTGGTTTGACCGCTTGCACTTTGAATATCATGTTACTCAACTTCATTTTGCGATTGGACATTAAAAGATCAAATTCTAACGGAAACTAATTTTAAGTCTGCACATCATCTTAAAACAAATTGTAAATGAACTTAAGAAACAGATTGCAAATACAAATACATAATATGTCATTCAAAAGCTCAAAAAAACCATATACAATGAGCCCAAATTTTATACAAAATGCTTAAGACATAACATGACATGTAACATGGCTGTTCTACTACATTATTAAAATAATACTACCAATTGTACCATTGTTGAGATTCTAATTAGACATACAAATGATAACAAAAGATGAGTGAAGCAATGACGCGATCCTAATAGCCATTAGATGTTAGCAGGTCTTTGTGGTTGTAGATGGAATCCTTTGTCAATTGTGACCGTCGACCTCATACCCAAAACCCACTTGTTTTAGCCCCAATTTTAACACCCAAATGTGCTGATTTCAGCCCCCGTTTTAGCAGCTGAACTTGCCCATTTCAGATCACAAATGCGCCCATTTCAGCATCCAAATGATCTACTTTAGCGCCCTTTTCAGCACCCAAATCCAACCCCCAAACCACCCATTTTAGCTTCCAAACCCACTCATTTCAGCCCCCCCAAAGTTTCTCATTTCATCCCCCAAAACCCACCCATTTCAGCCCCTAAACCCTCACGTTTCAGCCCTCATTTGAACACCCAAATGCACTGATTTCAGCCCCGCACCTGTTCATTCAGAGGTAAGATCTTTGTGGTCGCAAATAAGACACTTACATTTGTATTAATGGCTTGCAGGCGCTGAGTTCACCACAGAGAACTGTTACAAACATATATGACACACTTCAATTATATATAATTTAAGTAAGCCTATAAACGCAAAAAAATAAGCTAATCCAAACACCACCAAAACATCAGTTATATAAAATGTGAACATTTACGGTTTTTATAAAGTAAGAGTGTATTTTTTTTTCAAATAGTGGTAGTGTTGAATGTTCACAATATAAGTCTGTAAGCAAAGCGTTTGGCATTGTGCGCCAATGCATTGCTATTAGCATTTGACCAGGCTGTTTAGCACCGCTGTTAGCAGGGTGGCTTGAACTGCTATTATCAGGCCATTTGACACTACAGTCGAAGGGTGTTTGGCACTAATAGGTTTTAGTCGATATACAGTAGGAAATAAAAAATTTGGTGGTTTACGAACTTTATGCCTAAGTGGCGGTTAAAACCACATATTTGACATAGTTATTTCTTGAAAGATCACAGTTATTCTGTTGTTCAATTTTATTACAGTAATAAGAAACTAAGGTAGCAAAATATTTGCATTAAGAAACTAAGCCAGCAAAATATTTGCATTACTTACCAAGGCTTGAGGCTTCTTTGTTTGCATTGCCGACTAAAAAAATTTACTATTCACCTGCAAATAGGTACAAAGATGAGCACACATGCACAATTTAAAAAGTAAAAATCTTCAAGATCTTTTATGAATTTCTCAAAAAAAATCATAATACCGCCTACATAATTTTATTGGTTTCTTTAAGTACACATACACTCGCAAATCTTATACCTGAGAATGATATTATGGCAGTCACTACCATTCCCATACGTGTTCTAGAAGGCGCTCACTATCCAGGATATTACCACTGCTGGTTTTATGATTTTTTTTATCACCTTAGAGATGAAATTCCATTTAACAATGGGAGGCCAAACATGAACAACAACAGCTGAATCATCCATTGAATTGCAGGGTGAGTTACCCATTTCAGCCTGCAATTTCAAACAAATAGTACAAATAATCAAAAAAAGATGTCAACTACTCCAAATAACATAAACCACATAAGCTGAAATTGAAAACATGAACACATCGACATTCAAACTTCAATCTGATATGTTTTTATATATATCTGCAACGGCGATCTTAATGTATGCAATGGTGATCTTAGTGTATGCCTTTTTTTGACATATATGGTGCAGCCATGTGAAAGTATCTTAGAACAACGCAAGTTATTTGTCTCTTTGAAAAGGCATACATTAAGATCGCCATTGCAGATACAGTTATTAACAGCATTTGAAGATTTATTGTGTCTCTGTGTGTTTGCACAAATAGATAATAAAGAGGCTCAAAAAGATTTACTGTGTCTCAAAACTAATCAATTTTAGCACCCAAAAATAGTTGGCGAACAAATATTTACTGTGTCTCTTTGAGACATAATTTTTAATTTGAAATGTAAATATTTGCATAATCACTTAAAATACCTTATTGTAAGTTGGGCAAAAGAAGCACCGTTTTTCGCGTCAATGGTTGCTCAAGTACTGCAAAATCATCAAGTCTACACATAATAATAATAATTAAAAATAAATAAATTAATTAATTAAAAAAAAAGAAAAAAAAAAGAAAAGAAATGAAAAAACTGCAATCTTTGGACCATCTGGGTATGTTTGGGATTTGTTACCAAAACTGCTTATTTGCCCATTGCTTGTTAGGGTGAAGTAGTGTCTCTCATTTATCACATCTCCCTGAAGGTTGAAAGACAAATGAAATGAATGCATTAGACAACTGATTATGTAAAGTTTAAGTTCAGATAAATAGAGCTTTTTACAGGGTGTGTTTCAATTTCTGTTGAAAGACACTTTCTTACCTTCTTCCTTTTTGAAATGGCGAGTCGTTCTTGTATGATTCCATAGTCTAAATGCCATCAGCAAATCCTTTTGGATCACCTGCAAATGAAACATATTTTCACCTTTTTACTACCTAAAAGGTGTTTGGAACAACAAAAAAGCTTATAAACAATAAATAATCAGAATCACATCATGTGCATAACTATCAGTGAGTAGGTATCAATGGCGTGAATTCCAAATGTTGTAAATAACTTACTTGCTGATACATTCTTGCCAGAAATCAACAATAATGTAGTTGTCTCTTGTTGTACTTTTTATTCCAAAGTTTGTGTCAGTCGCGCTGGTCATATCTCCATATGCTGAGAAACGGATCCGGCTACCATACATACTCTCAAGCATCTTATATTGTTCCATAACAACCTGGACATTCCGTAAATGAAAAACATTAATCCAAAGTAAATTATAATAATATAAATATTTTAATAGTCTAGTTTTATATGCAAAGTTCATCTCTGCTTTCGTTACCTAAAGGTTTTCGTTACCTGAAATGCCATCATCGGTTTTGATTATCTAAAGCTTTTTTGAAAGGCATATAATGGACCATCGGGTAATACAGTAATACATCTAATCATATACATATAGGAAAGCACGGTGATATACGCATAATTTATCAGCAATCGAGATTAAAAAACCCTAAAGTGGACCTGGTCTCTACGATAAAATGGTTGAAACTCAATTTTTTTACTAAATCTCGTGCAATCATCTGAGAGTGTGTTAGAAGTTTTCATGAAAACTTTTTGGTTGCAGACGTTTGTATTCTTTTGGTGTCGTTCTTTTTTCAGCTTTTGTGTTTCTTTGTGTATGTGGCCGTGCATCAGATGAAAATGGAACTTTTCTACCCATTCTAAAATTGTCGGCAACAATCCTAGCCCGTTTGACACAAAAAAAAATAAAAAAATAAAAAACAAAGCATCGCAATCTCATAAATAAGAAAATTTAATTCAGAATGTTTTCAAACAAATTATATACTTAATATACATATAAGTAGAGTAAATAATCAATGTGGCTACAGTTCATGAAGTAGTAAATAAGCACATAAGTAGGCCTCAATACCTCGTTATTTTACTTCTGAATAAGCAAATACGCAAAAGCAATTTGGAATACACCCATCTCCACAAATTAATACCCCGTTATTATACAATAATCAAGAAACCAATGGCAAACACCTTTAAAGATTCGTAAACCATAACAACCACCGAACAAAACTTTAATACAACAAAACCCTTAAACATTATCAGATTATAAAGCATAAATTCAACGTAAAGTACTTACCAATTGCAACCCATTCCGCAGCCGCGACCACAAATTTACTAAAAACCACCTGTAAATTCCATGACATAGAAAGCTAAAGAAAAACCTAAAATTTTCAGAAAAAATAGAAACTTGTAAATTAATGGATAAAATTAAGGTAAATAACTGAATCACAATTACAAATCGGTGGTCTTGAAGAAGGGAAAGGTGGTCATACCGTGATTCATTTGCAAAAGAAATCAACAAAACCCCCAAATTTACACAACCCTAATTTAAAATATATAAATACTGAAATAATTTAATTAAAACATACCTTTTTCATTTAGGATAACCTTTGTGTTTCTCTTTTCTTGAAACCCTGAATACCAATTTCGTTATTGATTAACTGATGATGATGATGATGATGATGATGATGATGATTGATTATCTGGTGTGTGTGTTTGTGTTTGCGTTATGTGTTTTGTGGAAAACTATGAATACCTACTTAAAGTAAACACCAAATAACCACAAATGAGTAATAAGGATAAAGGGTTACAATACATACCTTGATGATGAAGATGTAGATGAAGATGAAGCGACCGTATGTGTGTGTTTGTGGGTTTTGAAAGATTGTGGAAAATTCCAGAACAACAAATTAAAATGAGATAACGGGAGATTTTAAGTTTGTGTGTGGTACTGTTCATAACCACAGTAAAGTACGATCATCCGGAGCATGTGTTACTGTTTGAAACACTGTTTAGTACAACTTTGTGAAGCCTCCAAATACCCATGTTTAGTATATAGTATAATAATACGTACATATACGTAACTTTTCATATGATTAAATTGGTATCTATTGCCAATATCTATTGCCACGTATCTATTGCAATCTGATGCTCACGTAGTGCTTGCCAATATTTTCTAAATATTAAAAATATATTATCTCCTAATATTTTGTGCATATCTTTTAAATCGACAAGATTTGATATCTTTTAAATATTCAAAAGGTTTTACATAAATCTTTTACCTTGATAAACATGCTTTTATCTATCGCTACGAGCGCATTAAATCCGCACGATCGGACTTATTTTATCTTTTAGCCGCGAAACAGCGCAGTCACGATAAATCTACCCGCATTCGACCATGCGTTCGGAAATCTTCGCAGATTGGCGCCATGCGCGCACTGTCATGTACAGGCACCACGATGCTAGTCAATCGCCATGAGCGCACTGCACTGTTACATACAGGCACTGGACGAAAGCCGTAGTCAACTGCGATCATCCAAAAACGTTAGAGTCTATGCGGTCACGATAAATCTATCTGCGTCTGTGCGTGCAACAGAAACTATTAGTCGCGGTCATGGTACATCCATCCGCGCCATTGTTTTTATTATAATACAAAATAAAAAGATCAATTAATCGCCATGCGCGCACTATTTTTATTTATTAGCTACGTGCTACTTCTTTTATGTAGTTTATAAAACCTTACGATAGGTGTAATTCGCACTACTACTTCTTTTATATATTACTTATACATGCTATGTGCTATATTTTTGCTACGCGCTAATCTTTTACTTCAATAAGTTTTATATGTTGCGATGCGCGACATATACTTCTAATATTTGCATTGAGTATTTTTCAGGATTTGATTACTTAAGTTTAATGCTCCTACACGAGTAGCACCATCAAACTTGGGGGGCTACCAGGGTATATAATACCACTGTTGGCGCACGCGTCACGCAGGTATATTTGGAAGCAGATCGTACGTAAGAGGTATTGCAAACCCGGTACAAAGACGAATTTAAATATTCGCACCATCTTGCCGCAGGGGAGACGTCCTCTATCGGTTGTAAAGACGCGCAAACAACGCGCACCTCTGCGCACTGCGCACACTTTTGTTGTGCACTGCGCACATCTTTGTTGCGGACAACACACATTCTTGTCGCGGACAACGCGCACTTCTGCCACAGAAGCACGCCTTCTGTCGCACCATGTTGCATCGCTACTGGTATAAAAGGTACGTCCTTACCCAGGATACAGCATAGGAATCCACCTTCGCCACAGACACCTTCACCATTGTGAGACAATCACAATCGCAATCCCAGTGCGCATTGTCGCATATGGACTGCGCAGTATGATCCATCCCTTACGCGCATATAAACCCAGTGCGCACCGTCGCATTTGGTTGATTGAGCCTACGCAGCCATAAACAGAACTTAAGTTTAGCATAACATAGCCATGCGCTATGTCATACTAAACTCGGGGGCTTGTGGACGTATGGTCCGGACTGGGCCAGGAATGGGTCAGGCCCGGGTAGCCAGCGGCCCACTTTACGCACTTTGTGGATGTATGGTCCGGACTGGGCCAGGAATGGGTCAGGCCCGGGTAGCCAGCGGCCCACTCTACGCGTTAACCCTAATCCGTATCCTATAAATACATGGCTGGGGTTCTATTCATGATCAGAACATAACAGGTTATCCTAAACCTAATAGCTATTATATGCTCCGCGCATCACATACTAACTTGACCGTCGGAGGTGGATCCCGGGGCTACGGCCTCGGGTCCACTCCTAACGGGTTCTCTTTGTTGTACAGGTCTACTCAGGGCTTATGAAGACGACTAACCGCCCAAGGAGAGTCGTTGAATAAGTCCGCGCCAGATTATGCATCAACACTACTAAACTAGGTCTAGAGGTGAGGGATGATTCTTTTTGTATTTTTATATTTTATGAAAAGCAAGTAAAATCTCAGGTTTTGAAGGAGTGGGCAGAATTAGTTGCTAGCCAACTAACCCAATAAACTAAGATAATAAAATAAAAGAAATGAAAATTAAACTAACGTACTAATGTGGTGGAAACAATAATGAGAAAAGTTATATTTACTTAGATTTCATTACTCCCTAGATATCTTTTACTGGTTGATTAGCTTGTTACAATTGCATGGATGACGAGTTATATTCCTTAATACTAGTCGTAGGGCCGTGTACAATATTCCCTAACTCTATAAGATCCTACTTCACTCCTATATCAAGCCGATTAGAAGCTCCTAACATGGGATCATTAGAATTCACTTATGCATTAAATACAACCAAAAATCGTAGTACACCTCCGATCATGCTTCTTAAGACGTTCAAGCAAATTACCAATGGAAGTCTGCCAGTTTTCTTAAGCCTAACATCGAATACAATCATCCGTAACAATTATAGATAAACAATCAACCAATAATCAACATCTAAGTTTCACTACATCTAAGCAAACACAATAAAAGCCTAGCCTAACATGTTAAAAGAAAGATAAACATAAGATAGAATCAAGCAATACATAGACATATTGAATGATTATTTGAGAACTTATCTTTATTAAAATATGGAAGAAAAAAGGGTTTGAAACCCCTTCAAGATGCAGGAAATTCGACCTAGGGTTTGTGCACAACTTGTTCCACACTTTACAATGAAAAATTAGAAAAATATATATAGACATAGCATCCTGACGGCGTCATGTGTTAGCCTCTGACGCCGTCAACTCACCGCCAAGTTGAAATTCGTATTGCCTAGATCCACTTCTGACGCCGTCATGTAGAAATAAGCTCTGGGCTGTCACTAGTATTTGGACCCTAACGGCCTTGGTGACGCCGTCAGGACATTAACAAAGAAAATGTTCTGGGCCGTCACGCTATAAGTTCCACATCCACCTCTTTTGTCACTCTTGACGCCGTCACGTGTTGAGGCTTGACGTCGTCACGTACTGTTCTCAGCAAGGAATTTGAGACTTTGCCGTTTTCTTCATTTTTATGCTCCAAAAACGTCCAAAATGCTTTCTTTTCCAGATTTCTCCTCAAAAGTACCTAAAATGACAAAAGGAAATATTTAGGGCAATAATTGATCAAATAATCACGAATTCGGGCTTAAATGACCCCTTAAAAGCGGTACACTTTTCACCTCATCAAATACCCTTACACTTGAGATTTGCTTGTCCTCAAGCAACTGCGCTTTTATTATAATCAAAATACAAGTTAGGGGTTATTTAACACTAATATAAAAGTAACTACAACAAATAATCGTTTCACTAAAAACCAAAACCAAGCACGAAGGTTATACACTAGCACATATGGGGGTAATATATGATGTTCTTCCCCATTACTCCATAACACTAGTACTTTACCCATGAGTCTCAATCGTCTCAAAAAAATATGTACAAGATATGACTCGCCTTAGCAACCATGTAATCAATTAGATAATTAACTACGGGTTTAAACATGTGACAATAATGCACTAAAGATGAGTGCATACAAGGAAGGCTAAGGCGATTTGGTTGCACATTTGGGTGGGTTGTAACAAATTCTTCCTTTAAGTAAAATGCTTAAAGTTAGAAATGAAAAGATAGGCTCGGAGGGGTATACTAGGGGTATCGTGTACTAAAAATGAGTACAACGCTAAGGTGTGGGATAAATTAATTGACTTCACTAGTCAAGTAATATGACTTAAATGATCAAGTAATTATGATATGGGTTTAAACACAAGGATGATCCTAATGCCTCTTATCATGTAGTAAATCCTACTACACGAATGTAGTCTCACTAGCGGTCTCGGGATGTATCACTAACGCAAGTTCTAGAATCTAAATATTACCAGAACACTCATAAGCACTAATAATAAATGCTTTTCCTATCAATTCTAAAGGCAAACCTCACATATTTGGGTGAAAAATTTTTCTAAATGATACGGTTTTGTGCTAGTCATGCAACCCCTATCCATGAGACGCTTGTTAAGGCTAAAGTTTCACTCCTAAATGTTGTAAAAAATTATAAATTGCGCTAACAAATATTTCTCTTAGTTTTATTACACACCTACCACCAAACAAACAAACTCAATTGCAATAGTATCCTATAAGGTATCATCATTTACCCTTCCCTTACACTTAGGATGAACATTGTCCCCAATGTCCAACTAAAGAATGTAAAAGTAAAATAGGTTAAAGAATGAAAACAAATACTCCCCTGATTCGTTCGGTGTGGATAGTGTGTCAACACGGTTAGATCTTCCTCCAAGAAAATGAGCGTTAAAAGCTTCCCTCCAGAAATATAAACCATCTTCTTGTCATATATAGCATGTTAAACCTGAGAAAACAATCAGGACAACCCTCGCGTAAGATCGGCGGCAATCTATATATACTAACAAATCCTAAAAAACAATTTAAGATATAATGCTTGTAGAATGAATGTTTGCAGATTTCCTGGAGTTTATAAAACTAAAGAATTAACAAAAAACTATAAGACTCCGGTATAAACAAAACTCGCAAAATTTTTCAAAATTTTGGTAACTGACGCCGTCAGGTTGTAACTCCTGACGCCGTCAGAATGTTCCTGGAAAAATCTTATGTTAAGTTTCCAGAAAATTTCTGGAAAAACTCATGCCTTATTTCCTGGAAAATCCTGCAAAACATCATTATGACTCGATACAAGCATTTGACTCTAACAATTACTAATATACATGCTCATTTAATATTGTGGCGAATCATGATCATTTTCGTTCTTATAAACAAGTTTGGGTTTCCCTTACACTTAGCTTTTGCAAAATACCTTTATATGAAGTTAAGACGGAGTTAAACAACAAAATAAAGCATTTTCACATTTTAGTTTGCAACATGATTTACCAACAATAAAAATAAAACATGCATACGGAAACAAATAAAATCAAATAAATAAAAACACACAAAACATGGGTTGCCTCCCAAGAAGCGTTTTTCTTTATTAACGAGTCTTGTAGCTAGACTCAAGGTCATGGGCTATCGTGTGTCGCTTATGCTCGCATACCTAGTGTGAGCCATCTAATAGTCGCCTCATCTTTCTTATAGTTATCATTTAGCTCTAAACATCCGCGATAATACCTTTTATTCTTTTCATGAGGATATTTAAGCCCTTTCCTTTTATCATTCACACTTAGCATTTCAAGGGGTGGATACCTATTACATTTCTCCATTGAAAAATCCTTGAACCTAAGGTGTGCACGGGGCATTTGGTAAACAAAAGCTTCATCCCCATCCGAGAATGTAATTAACCATTCCATAAGTTTTTCATCAAGGTTGGTTAACCTTTTGAAGAGTTTCCCAAACATAACTTGGGAAGCTTACAACCCCCACCAGGCAGTGTACTGGATCGTTGTAGTATAGTATAGTGACAAGTACCGGGGGATTGATCGTTCAACTCAGGAATAGTGTCGCTAGGATTAGAAAGCCTACTAAACTAGGTCTAGAGGTGAGGGATGATTCTTTTTGTATTTTTATATTTTATGGAAAGCAAGTAAAATCTCGGGTTTTGAAGGAGTGGGCGGAATTAGTTACTAGCCAACTAACCCAATAAACTAAGATAATAAAATAAAAGAAATGAAAATTAAACTAATGTACTAATGTGGTGGAAACAATAATGAGAAAAGTTGTATTTACTTAGATTTCATTACTCCCTAGATATCTTTTACCGGTTGATTAGCTTGTTACAATTGCATGGATGATGGGTTATATTCCTTAATACTAGTGTGGAAGGATTACGTGCAAACACTTAGGATGTTAGTCTTAATAATGTGTTTGGATATTTATGAATGAATGTGATTTAGTACGCGGAATTTACTAGAACACACTAAAGGAACAAAGGTGGTGAATAAGTAAACGTGAATAATTTAGTGTGATGAACACAACATGAATAACACAAAATGATTCAATATTATTTATGAAATAATACGGGTGATCTAAACTATCACCAGGATTACAAAGGTAACCTTGAATCTTTTTAATACGTAAAAGGATTTTAATGATGGAAGTTATGCATGCAGTGAATGATATCTAAGAAGGTGACTAAGGGTTCCTTTTATAGTATAAGGAGCCCTTATTACAAGTTGTCAAATTGCTTAATATAATATACTTAGAGACTTATCTTATCCTGATATTACACATTTCAAGGTAAAACACTCCATATTATCTACTGAGACTTCTGTACTACTTCTACTAAACGTGTAACTTTGTACAAAGACTAATAATACAACTAAATATCTCTAAATAAAATATAACAACTTGTCGTTTAAACTGGCAGGACCTTCATCAACTAGCAGTACCTTCTCACCCAGAAGGTACTGTTAGTATATCTTCAACTTCAACAAAACAAAAGAGGTAGGCTTAACTCATCATTTGGCAGACTCTTCTGGCTGACTCTTTGACTTGAGCATTGGTGAGTGCTTATTCACTCACTATTATAAGACCAAAACCGGACTCAAAAGACCAAAAACTAATCGAATTATGCGTTTTTGTGTTTGTGATATGCAGGTACGGATATTTTACAAAGTGACGAAAAATCATGAGAAAACAACGAAACCGAGCACGAGATGTGGAATGAGCATAAAAAGCCGGAGTCGGGAAGAGTTTTGATTACATTTGAGCTCAAATTATCAATAATGGTCCTTGAAGTTTATGAAGTGTGACAAATGAAGTCCTTGGATTTATTTTGAAGGAATGACAGAAGTAATCCCAGAATTTTCAAAAGTTACTAAAGTGGTCCCTATAGTTAACATTTAAACTTTTCCTAATCCTAAAAACACAAAATCTGCCCAAACCTTTTCTACCCAATCCAGCCCACCACTTTTATTTAAACTCAAGTCCAAAATTCCATTTTTACTAGGCCCAATTCCCTTCATTATCCATACCCGGTACCCATTTTCCAAACCCGGCCAAAACGAACAAATAAATAAATAAAAAAAACCAACGCGCCTTATTTCACCCCCAAATCAACCCACACCCAGAATTTACTGTTCACACAAGAACCCTGGAACAATTACCCTCTAATTACCCACTTCCACCACATTTTAACCCCAATTAAGGGTAATAAGGTCATATCCCCACACTCCTGACACTCCCTGACATGAAGGAATGACAAGTGGCAGCTGTGGATTGGTCAAGACGCGTCACCAAACGAATAGAGAGCTATGATTGGTCCAAGATTGTCACAAGGGATCTAATATTGGATATTCACAGAAGATGCTTTTTCTAGATGCTTCGAATTCAACCCTGAGCTCAGCTATAAAAGCCCCTTCACTCACCACATTTGAAGTTGTTAGCTAGGAGTAGGAGTAGGAGTAATATAGAGGTAGATTAGTAATAAAATTAGCTGTAGTTCTGTGTAATTCAAGCTTTAAAATTCTGTATTCAATTTAAATTTTCAATAAAATTCGAGTTTTCATTCAATTTTCTTATCCTTTAAATTTCAAAGTAATTTACTGTTTTTAATCTGTTTTAAGTTTTCATTTACACAATCTCATAAGCTGCATTCAAGTTTAAACAATAGCTTATGATGAGTGTTTGTTAGTTTATCACTGCTTGAAATTGTGCATGAATCTCTGGTCAATGAAAGTCAAACATTCAATGCTGATGAAGATTTCTGGGTTGGAGATGGTAAAATGATGAATCTGGGTAAATTTGGGTAGATCAGAAGTTGCTTGGGGTAATTTTGAGCTTATCTTAGAGATAGGCTTGGAATGGTGATGATCCCCTATTTCAGTTAGGGTCCTGAGTTTGTAAGCTAACTCTTTAATTCTCACTATTGATATGTACTTTCTGCTTATATAAGCTTGTATCTTAGTTGTTTACTTGTTTGATGTCACATTTCTGTTTAGACTTGCCATTTGAATGCGTTATTTGATCTATGATATTCATGAGTTAGTAGTATGTTTTCATTTCACAGTTTACTGTTTCGATTATGGTAAATCTGTATTCCCTAGTTTTTGCAATTCATTGTTGGATTTTGTTGTTGATTTAGCTTTAATATTAGTTTAGAATAGTTGTTTGATCATTGAATTGGATGTTTATGGTTTAAATTTGCACTAGTTAAGTGACACAGATTCTTTATAGTGGTGTTTGGATCTGTTTTGTTCAGGTTTCATTGATGATTATTTTGTATGCATAACCAGTTCACTATAGATTAGTATAAGATAGTAGCAGCTCTGCATAGGTAGTTTAGGTAGCTTTAGTCATTTGGTCACTCGTCGGCTGCATAAAACTTATAAATCAGTTAATTCGGCTTAAATTCTAGATCACATTTAAAGCTTAATAATGATTAGAAATAGCTAAGAATTACTATTCTATGGAACTTGATTGTTTGTGCATCTGAAAGAAAAAGGAATTATCATGTTGGATTCAATTTGCTAGTTGGATTTTCTGCTTAAAGTGGGCCATTCAACTCAGTTACTTTGACCCCTGCACCTTTCAGTTTACTTCATTTAGTACCTTTTATCAGCTTGAAATAAGCTCAATTTAGCTTAAGTATTCCTGCAATTGTGCATACTCAGTCTTTGGTTGTAGGTTAATTTGATTTTCTAGATTAAAGGTAATATCTTTTAGACTAGTAGCTTGTACATCAGCTTGTTTTAGTTCTTTTAGGCCTGCATCAGACTTGTTTGCTTTGTTTAACTTGATCAATTGAGCTTGTTTTTTTATTCTAGTGTGTAATTGCTTTATGATTGTTCTTCTAAGTTGTATTTTAGTATATTAATTGTTGCGCATCATCATATTACTTCTAGAACTGTTTGTTCATGAACTGCTTATTCAGCGTGAGCTTATTCTTAGCTTATTACTATAGTTGAGAATCTGTGGTAAATCTGAGCTTACTTTGATCATTTCCTGTCATAACTGACTTCCCTGAATCATTTCTAGGTTGTGTTTTCAGTTTCATTAGTTTTTATCACAAGTGCTTATAAATAAGCACTTGTGATAAGCAGTTTTCCACTAAATAAGCACTTGAACTTTCCAATTTCATTTCAAATTTTTATTCTGAGTTTGTTTTAATATTTTAGAATTTCTGTAAAATTTTCATAATTTTCTGAGTTAATTTACTATTTTTCTTAATTTCTTTTAGTTTATAATCACTTTTAAATCAATTTTAAATAACAAAAATCAATAAAAATTCAAAAAAAAGGTTCTGAAAAATACAAAAATATTTTTATAATTTCTTTTATAATATTTTAGAATTTTTAGAATTTAATTTTCATTCTTCCAATTTGTTTTTCTATTTTTCTCTATTTTTAATTCACTTTTAATTCAATAAATAAGAAATTAATTCTAGAAAATAAATAAAAAGTCTAAAAAATATTTTTCTCTTTCTTAAAATTCTTTTTATTAGTTTTAAATTTTTAGAAAATATTTTCAAGTTTGTAGGATAATTTTTGGTCATACGTTACGTTTTAAATTTTGCGGTTGCGTTTCCGTTTTCGCGTTTTTAACATCGGTGCATATTTAGCTTGTACATTCTGGTTATTTCACTATTACTTTTTATTATTTGAATTCCAAAATCATATTTTTCATTTTACCACTTTTCACGACTCGATTTCGTGATTCGATTATTCACGACTCCATTCTACCTTCGCTGGGAAAACGACCCGGGAAATACTTACGCGAGTATTTCTTCAGTAAAATAATTTTATACTACAAAAAGACTTTATCAAGCATTTTATTCCCAACAATCCTCCCCTAAACTTGTTATTCCTTATTAAAATAACCAAGTTTCTTGAGAATAAAATTCATACCTTGAGGATCTGAGGGAACTCTTCCAAAAACCTTATCATCTATTCCTCCTTAGGCTTTCATACTGATCAAATATGCTTTCCTTCAATCTTTTGACTGCATCAATTTCTTCTTCACATAATAGCTTATTGGAGATCAAGACTGATAATACTTCATAGCTTAAAGGATACCCCTTCTCACCCAGCATAAAAAGTTATATTCCACTCTGAGTGGAAAGATGATGAACATGGCTCATGCTGAAGTATTCCCATGTAACAGATAAATCATAGTAAGGAAATTTCCAATGTGTATCAGTAGGATTTGGATCATATAATCTGCTGAACTCCACCCATAGCTCTTGCTCCTTTGCATCAGGTTTATACTTTGTTTTCAGCTTCTCTTGAACTAAGTCCCACAATTCATCTAGATCCATTCTGCTACATGCTCTAAGCAGATTTTCAAAGTTCTTGAATATTTCAACCTTATTGCCAACCCTTGTTATCCTCCATGCTTTACCAAATTTGTCATAGTAGATTTTCCAATCTATGATTGGATGCCTTGCATGTAAAGGTTCAGCAAAGACAACTTATGGAACATGGACAACCATTTCTCTTGACTGAACAGGAGGCAAGTCTGCTTTCTCTTTCTAGGCTTCTTGATCCTTCTGATCATCTCTTCTTCTTTTGGAAGGCCTTTCTTGTGAATCCATGAGGAAACTGGTTTTGTTTCTTCTGTAAGCCTCTAAGTATAGAAGCTTCAATTCATCAAATGATTTATTTTTGAGTTGATGATCCTTCATGTTCACTTCTCTTTTCAGATATAGCTTGAAGAATTTCTTATGATCTGTCTCAGAATGAGGCATTTTAAACCCTTTCTTCTTATTCTTCTGGATCTGCTGATAGACATCATCCAATGCCTCTTGATTGTATTTCTTAGTGATGAAATCATTAAGCTTGATTGTCATTTCATCCGAGCTAAGAGACTCATCACATACAAGAGTATAAGCTTCACCCCTTACAATTGGATCAATGGAAATGATATATTGCAGCTGAGCATCAAATTTTTCTTGTAATATTCTTGATTCTTCTTCAGCCCCCATAACCTCTTCTTCATGAAGTTGTTTGGATAACATATCATCTACAGCAAACTGTACTTGTTCTTTCTTCTTCAACTTTTTAGGCTTTGTTTCATCTTCAACCATAATTTTCTTGCCCTTGTCTCTTGGTGTTGATTCTAGACTTGGAGCAGCAGATTGTTCATCAGAAACAAGAAACCTCCCCTGAGGCTGTGATCCCCTTTTTCTTTTGTAAAACATTTGATCAGAACCTTTTAAATTCATAGCCAATAGTCTCTGAATCCCAGCAGGCTCTTGCTCTGCTTCAGCAGTCTCTTTTGTACTAACAGGCTCTTTTTCTGCACTAGCAGGCTCTTCATCAACCATTTGAGTTCCTTCATGAATTTGAAACTGAATCTCTTCTTCACTCTTAGAACTACCCATCCTCCCCTTTTTGGAAGAGAGACCCAAACCTTCTGCATCTGAACTTGAAGAACTAGAAACAACCAACTGAGAAGATCTTTTACCCTTCAACAACTTCACCTTTAACTCCAATTTCTCAACTCTCTTAACTAGCTTGGTGTTAATCTCTGTAAAGTGTTTGTTTTGACTTTCAAGAGTAGTTTGCAAGACCTGCACTTGCTCCTTTAGTTCCTTTACATTCAGAGCATCTGTTGAAACAAAGACCTTGATAGATCTTCTTGAGCACTCTAGAATCGTTAGTTATGTTAATGTAATCACTAACACACTAATAGACAATCTCTGTAACTTGTATTTTAAAGCGGAAACAAACACAAGTTTTAATACTAAGAACTCTTGATCCTCTATGGATCTTTTAATAACAATGAAAAGTATTTTCTAAAAACATAACTCAATACATAATCGTGTGTTCCTTTTATACACAAGGAACCCTAAACCGTTTCCCAAGAAACGTATATACTAAAACTTCTAAAAGATATGCATTATCACTTCCAAAATAAACTCATGCATATCCTAACTATATTACATAAAATACGGAAATACTATATCCGCAGAAACAACTAATGCTGAAACTAGACTTCAGCAGATACACTGCTTCAGCAGGAACCAGCTCTTCAGCAGTAACCATCAGCAGAATTCTTACTTAGCAGAATTCCCAACAATCCTCCCCTAATCTTGAATTTGACATGGTTAAGTTCAAGATTCTTGATAGATCTTTGAAGTTACATACCAAGAGAATTGAAATAACACATCACCAGCAAAGAATCATCATCAGCAGGATCTCTATGATCAGCAAATACTTGAAAGCTCCATTCTTTGCAGCAACAAATGACTAAATGTACATCAAAACAAATTAGTTTCATACTATTCTCATCACATCCAGGTGTGTTAACTCCTGTGAGAGGTGAATCATTGAAAATAATGGATTTGATGTCTCTTTACCAATAGCCATTACTACTGGAGTAGCCAAATGTTTTAAGGTACACTGATAACCACATGATTTTTAGCAAATCATCAGCTATAAACGGATTTGAGATGTCTTTACCTGGAGCCGTTTGCTCAGGACTAGCCAATTATTTTGATGAAAAATCATCTTGGTTAACTGATTACCAAATATGGTTTTCCACTGCCTTTACCACAAGCCATATACATGTGGGCTAGCTAATTATTTGGAATCCATAAAGGAAAAATCCATGGTCAATTGACAACCATTTTCAACTCTCAGCAATAAAGCATGGGTGAGTTGATTACCCTATGGTTTTGAGCAAACCATTACAGCTATCAACAGATTTGATGTGTCTTTACCAAAGCTGTACCCTTTGGACTAGCTAACTTTTTGATGGAACAGTCAACATCAGGTAAGTTGATGACCAAAGAATAGTGTGAGGAACACCACACCTGCATACCAAAAACTCAATACTATACAACAAAAATGTTAGGTTTTTTTTTATAATAATAATAAAAAGTAAGAAAAACAAATATACATCATTATACCATCAAACAGAAGTTGCTCTGGAAGTCTTAATTCTTTGTTTGAAGACTTTCTCCAAAGATTCAGCAAACAATCTTGCATTCCCAACTGGATCAGGAGGAATCTCCAACTTTTGTTGAAGCATTTTCTCCATCAGAGACACATTCAGAGGATATCTTTTGCCAAGATCCATAATAAGCCTTAGACCAGTAGTAGTTTCCAACACATGAACATATGGCATAGGATAAAATTTCCAACTCTGAACTTTCCATCTCTGATTGTTTTTCCATATGTCATAACTAACACTAGTGGGAGTAGAAGAATCAAACAACACTCTTAGATCACCCAATAAATACAATCCAGACACTGTAGGAGTATGATTTGCATTATATTTGTGAACCAAATCATTTAGAGTGACCAAATCCTGATGATCAACAAGATGTAGAATTTCTTGAAGAAATGTAAAGGATATAGAAGTTTTATCCAATCTATAAATGGTATTAAACTGGCCATTTTCAGTTAACTCCCAGTGAACCAAAACATCTCTAGTTGCCTCAGGCCAATCATCAGGGGATCCTTCTCTGATAAATGAAGCATCAGAAGCATTCACATCTATTAGGCTTTGTGTGGAATGTGAAGTTCTGACTCTAGCCATTCTCTTTGCTCTTCTTCCAGGAACATAAATAGCAGCATGAGGTAGAGAAGATGCATCAGGAACTTCAGCTTCAGTAGATACACCTTCTGCAGCATCAGTTTCCACTAATGGATTATCCAATTGTTCATCAGTAGAATCCTGAGAAGATTCAAGTGCAGCAGATGCATATTGTTCATCCATAGCCTGCCTCATCTGTTTGGCTCTAGCAGCTTGAAGTTCAACCTCTCTTACCTTCATCTCATGAAATCTTGCAAGTTCAGCTTTTTGTTCCTCTTCTAACCTCTTAGCAGTCTCTTCACCCAACCTTTCCTCCTCCATTTGTTTCCTGGTTCTCTTTCTAGATGGAGGATCTTCTGCTATCATTTGAGCTTTACCTTTATCCACATAAGATGAAGCAGCAACATGTGGTACATCAGCAGAAGTATCAGGTAAAGATACCTTATCAGCAACAACAGGAATATCCACATTAACAGATGAACCAGCATCAGCAAGAGGGATAGAAATATGCTTAGAAGCACCCATTCCATCTTTGTCACATCTAGACTTGATTCTATTATACATCTGAATCAATTTGTCATCTGGAAGTGCCCACACTTGTTTCCTAGTCCAAGCATTGTTATATAGAGCACTGCTTTGACTTTTCACATATGTTCTCATGTAATCCCTCTGCTGTGCTTGAGTCATGGGTTTGTCTCTTTTAGCTTTGGCTTTTTGTTCATATGCTACTTTCTTCCTCAACTTCATCACTTTCACAACTTCAGAAGCCAAGTCCTTTCTCTGCACCCTATTACCAAGAATGTCTGCAGCTAAATCAGAATTAGCAATCACTTGTTTTCTAATATGCTGTCAATCTGACTCATCAAACTCTTGAACAGCAGCATCCAATTCTTTCTGTCTTTCAATAGGCAAAGTAGAAATATATCTTTGAGTGGCAGACTGGTATGCTGAATCAAACTTGGCTTGCTGTGCCTCAGCCATATTAGAACTCTTCTTATAATCTTCCCATTCTTTGAAGAGTGTTTCTTGTGCATCTCTTTCTTCAGCTGTAACAATCTCATCCTCAGCCACTTCAGTTCCTTCAGTAAAATCATCATGAGGAACATCCAAATCTTCCATATGATCATCATTTAATTCTTGAACATCTGAATTAAGTATGTTATCAATAGATCCTTGAGGCTTGAGGGTTTCAGTGATGTCATCAGGAGAAACTTGCTTATTCCCTGATAAATTATGAACAGGGGAATTCAAATACTCTTTCCCTGCTACAAAGAATGTATCTCCTGAAGCATGAGCTTGATCTGTAGATTTTTCAGCAGCAATAACACTTGGTGATTGTTTCTCCTGAAGAAGATCAGTAGCTTCAGCCATAAGCACATCATCACCACTAGACACTTTGGAAGATTCAGCACCTTTCTTTGCCAAATATTGTCTTCTACTTCTTCTTCTGCTGAATTGAATTGGTGGCTTAGATGGAAGTACTTCAACAGCTTTAAGAGGAGCAACATGAGACTGTCTAGCAACTTCAGCTAGAATTTCAAGAGAATCCAAATTTGCCTCCTGAGGCACTTCAGTAGTGTCCAGTCCATCCTTACTTTGCTTTTGTTGATTCAACTGTGCCTCCAAATCCTGAACCTTACTTTTCAGCCTTTCAATTTCATTACCAAGAGTAGACTTGGTATCAGCAAGCTCCTTTTGAAGATCATCAGTCCTTTTCATGTACCTGTAAAGTGAATCATATACAGAAGTAAGAGTAATAGAGTCCTCTACTCTACCAGCTGATTGCTCAGTGGTAAGTGGAGCTTCATTGAACCCAGCAGGAGAAACAGACTCATGTACAACAATAGGAAAGCCTTCATCAAATGGCTCTCTTATAGGGCTGGGTGTAGGTAGTCTAGTGAACTCAGGCTCAAGAGGCTGAAATGTATCTTCAAACTCATGAGTTTGATCAACTGGAGCAACCTGAGATGGTGAAATGGTAGGACTAGGTGACATATGTGCAGGGGAAGGTGGTGGTAGGTCAGTAGAATTAGGTAATGGTTCAGCAGTTGTAGCTGGCCCTTCCTCAATTACCACTGAAGGATTACCATTAGCAGCAATACCAGAAGATGATGGATTACCATCATCAGCAGCATTTTGAGTAGGCACATTACCAGCATCATCATCCTCAACTACATTATCATTGCCATGTGGCAACATAGCAACTAACAAAGGACGATGTTCCCCATTATAATTTGTTTTCATTGAGGCAAACAACTTAGAACCAAGACTTTTAATAGGTACATGGGTCCTATCTTCAGTGGTTATGTCTAAAATAATTTGTAAGAACCTACGGTACATTAAAAACTTATGCTGTTGTTTATCAATATTTTCTAGCATATTTTCAAAAATAAATTTTGAAAAATTATAAGTTAGACCCTTAGAAAGACAAACAATACCACAACCCAATTGTAGAGAGAATTGGTCCCATCCACCACACTTGTTGCTTATGCATTGGAACAGCAAATGCACCAAATACCTCCACTTAGGACAAAATTGATTCTTCTGCCACTTAGTTGTATCAGTACTTTGATATCCAGCTTCCCTTAGCCCAGCAAGAATCTCTGCAGTGTTGGAGTGAAATACACCATTCTCATCATCCAACTGAAGCTTTGTCCTGATCAAACTTTCTGTCACCACATACTCTACACCTTCAATTACAGCTACAATCTCTGTGTTCGATCTCTTTGCAGCAGATGCCCAAAATTGCTTCACCATTGATTCATAAATCAGATTGGGACAATGTGTCAAAGCATAATTAATCTTTGATCTCTGTAGAAACTCCACCATTAAATCAAATTCATCATGTCCCTTAGCTTTTTCAGAATAGCATACTTGTTATGATATCCTTTCAATTCAAGTTGCACCATTTGAATGAACTTGCGGGGACGGTTATGAATTACTTAAAGAATTATGGGTTTAAATGGAGTAATAAGCGAATAATTTTGTTTAGGAAGAGATATGCGAAGTAGGTTATATTTGGAAGTTCCCCAATCGTGGTCAAAATTATCGGAACTAATTATTGACCAAGTCTGACGTGTAATTTAAAAACTTCCAAATTCAAAATTACCCTTCAGCAGAAATAAAAGTCAAATCTGTTGAGGAATGGTCAACATCAGCAGAAACCAAGCAAATGTAAAAATATCTTCGGTGAATATCTTGATTTTTACTATGCCACCCAACTCGCATTAATTATCATAACGCCTAAACTTGGCTTATTTAATCACCCCCAAATAACACTTCTCAGTCATCAATTTACCCCAAATCATTTCATAACCCTAATTTCTCAATTAACCTCAATTCAGCACCAAAATCATGTCATCAAAACCAGAGACTTTAGATCAAACTTTCTCTTCTCCCTCTTCTTAATCACCAGAAGAAGATTTACCACCATATCCTTGGGAGCTTTCTGATTCAGACTTTGAAAGAGAAATGGAGAGTCGATGGGATGTACATGAAAGACGATGGAATGCACATAAAAGGGGTGAACCTAGCCATGTTCCCATCCCTGTTGAGAGAGAACTTGTCTCTCCCTTCATATGTACCTCTGATAAAGACTCTTTAGAGGAGGAAAATGAAGATCCAGTATTTCTTCCTCCTTCCACACCAGAGAGATCCCAACCAAGGTCAAGTAAGAGAGATTCATCTCTTCCAACATCACGAAATGTGGTGTTGGATCTTCCTGCTCCAAGACATGGTCTTTCTTATCAAGAACACAACGGACAGAGCAAAGAGGCAGAGGTTGTACGTAAGGGAAAAGGGAAAATGGTGTAGGTGAAGATGGGATGTTTCCAGGGACCAAATTACTCGGTTCTTGAGCTTCTTCATCGTCGTTTTCATCAATCCATTCTTCCTTATCTTCTTTTTCCATTTTCATCTTCAGCTTCATCATTGTACTTGTCATAGCCTCAAGTATTTTATAATAGATGATAGAAGCTAGACTAAATTAGACTTGTATAGGATTGCATCTTGGGATTTCATTTGAAGTTGTTTGTAAGCTGTAATATGTTCTCAGAATGAATGAAAACTCATTTGCTAATTTTGATCTCATTATCTTGTAAATCAGTAGAAATCAATCTTAGCCTCTTTTAGACTTCAGGAGAAACACATCATAGCAACCATATTAACAACTTGCAATGGCATTCTGCAAAACAGACACAAACTAACAAAAAGACCAAACAAACTTATAATACATTAGTTGGTTAGTGTTTAGAACTCAAAAAGTATACAAATTATACAAATTCAACAAAGTTTACACTCACAATCCTCCTCTGAGGCATATGCCTCCCCTGAGGCTTATGCCTCCCCTTAAACTTTGCATTTAAGGGTTAAGCATACCAATATGGACCACCAAATATTGAAACCTTGGTCCATCAAATGCTTCGGTTAACAAATCTGCCACATTCTCATCTGTGTGAATTTTTACCACTTTAATTAAATGTTTCTCATAAGCATCCCTGATAAAGTGGTGCTTGATTTCAATATGTTTGATTCTATTATGAAAAATTGGATTTTTAACAATGCAAATTGTACTTTGATTGTCAATGAAAATAGTAGTATTCATAAAATTATACCCATAATCCAGCAATTGATTCTGAATCCATAGAACATATCCACAACAATTGGCAGCTGCAACATACTCTGCTTCAGTAGTAGAGGTAGCAACAATGGTTTGTTTCTTGCATTGCCAAGAAATCAGTCTCCTTCCAAGGAATTGGCAACCTCCAGTTGTGGATCTTCTATCCATATTGGCACCAGCATAGTCACTATCACTATAAGCTGCTAGCTGAAATGGAGATTCTTTAGGATACCAAAGACCTAATTTGGGTTGGCCTTTTAGGAACTTAAAAATCTTTTTGACAGCATTCAAGTGAGAGGTAAGTGGAGTGACTTGATGCCTTGAACATGCACTCACAGCAAATGTAATATCAGGTCTAGAGGTAGTCAAATACATCAAAGAACCAATCATTGACCTGTATAAATAAACATTCACAGGGAGATCAGGATCAAGATTTTTCTTTGGTTTGGGAGCCTCATAGGGAGTAGTGGCAGCTCTGACATTCTCCATATCAAACTTAGTCAACATATCCTTTACATACTTCTCCTGATGAATAAAAATACCATCAGGTTTCTGCTGAACCTGTAAACCCAAAAAGAAAGTGAGTTCCCCCATGGCACTCATTTGAAATTCTCCCTTCATCAATTCCTCAAACTCTCTACACCATGCTTCTTTGGTGGAACCAAAGATAATATCATCCACATAGACCTGCACAAGAATAATATCCCTGGAATCCTTCTTTAGGAATAGAGTCTTGTCAATGGCACCTCTTCTGTAGCCATGCTTCAGCAGAAATGTGGAAAGTCTAGCATACCAAGCCCTGGGAGCCTGATGAAGTCCATATAGAGCTTTGACAACTTTGTACACATACTCAGGATGATCAGGGTCTTCAAATCCCTTGGGTTGAGTCACATAAACCTCCTCTTCAATCTCACCATATAAGAAAGCACCTTTAACATCCATCTGATAAACCATAAAGCCCATATATGAGGCATAGGCCAAAAATATCCGAATTGCTTCAACTCTTGCCATTGGTGCAAAGACTTCATCATAGTCAACGCCTTCCTCTTGCCTAAACCCTTGAGCCACTAATCTAGCTTTGTTTTTCACCACAATCCCCCTTGCATCTCTTTTATTCTTCAAAATCCATTTTGTCCCAATGGCATATTTACCATCAGGGAGAGGAACCAATATCCAAACCTGCTGATTCTTGAATTGCAGCATCTCTTCTTGCATTGCTTCAAGCCAACTTGAATCAGCCAGTGCTTGAGGAACACTAGTTGGCTCTATCTGAGAAAGAAAGCATGCAAACAGACAATGTTTGAAGTCTGTGTGATTGTCCCTCTTTTGATTGTAGACATAAGAGATGAAAGCAACTTCACCATATTTAGTGTTTTTCACAGTACTTCTAGTTCTAACAGGTGCTTTAGGATCTCCAATAATCTCTGATAGGGGATGAGCATTATGAATCCTCTTTGTTGCTGTAGGGTTAACATCAATTATGGCATCAAGGTTGTTGACTGTAGGCCCAAACTCAGTATCATAAGAAGCTGAGTGAAACAGGCCAGGCTTGGGCTGATGATTACCAAGATCAGAAGGACTTGGAAATCTTGTAAAGGGCTTCTCCAAGTCTGTAGAAGCTTCAGTAGAAATGGGAGAGTTTGCATCATGAGTATCAGCAGCTTTGAACTTATCAGTGGGAATAGGTGTGCCTTCAGTAGAATTGTCAGCAACATCCTTATTTCCACTGACTGCTTGTGCTGATTGGTGTAGGATGGCTTCAGTCTCTTGTGTAACCTTTTCATTGAGTCTCTGAGCTTCCTTTGTAGCAGCATGTTCTTGCTTCTTAAGTCTTGCAAGATCCTCTGCATAATGTGACTCATCATCTTGTTCAGCAGCAGAATGATTACCTACAAAATGGTTAGGTGGAAAAGATGGTACGACAATGGTATGTTCATCTGGCTCAGAGTCACATTCTGAGTCATCATCCATGGAACCTGCAGGGTTAGAAATTAGATCTTTGGTACCTGCATTAGGATTAGAAGCATGTCTAGTATAACCCAAATAATCAGTCAAATAATCTAGGTCAAAATACCAAGAATGGCCTTGTCCCTGAGTATTAGGCTGATCTTCAAGAAATCTTAGGTTAAGGGTCTCCTCAATCCGTTTGGCATTCAGATTATAAACCCTATAGGCCTTGTTATGAGCTGAATAACCCACAATGTATCCCTCATCAGCTTTCCCATCAAACTTACCCAGTATATCAGCAGTACACTTTGCAACCAAAAGGCTTAAGGTAATGAATGTCTGGAACTTTCCCAGTGAGAAGTTCATAACGTGTCTTGACATGATGTCTAGTGATGGATACCCTGTTTAAGACATAGCAAGCAGTACTTACTGCTTCAGTCCAAAACATAGTGGGTAGTTTAGAGTCTGCAAGCATGGATCTTGCTGCCTCAATTAAGGTTCTATTTTTCCTTTCAGCAACCCCATTTTGTTATGGGGTTCTTGGAGTACTATAGTCCCTTCTAATCCCCTTAGACTTACAGAATTCTATGAAAACAACATTTTTGAATTCTGTCCCATTGTCACACCTAATGCCTTTAACCTTTTTATTAAGCTGGTTTTCAATTAAAGTGATGAATTCTTTCAAAATAGGAGTTGTTTCATCTTTTGTTTTTAGAAAGAATACCCAGCAAAACCTGCTATAATCATCTGTGATAACCACACAGAAGTACTTATGATCAATACTTCTGATGGGAGTAGGACCAAAGAGATCCATGTGCATCAACTGAAGGGGTTCTGAGATGGTGCTCACATCTTTTATGGCTTTGTAAGAGGCTTTGTGTTGCTTTACCTTGTTGCAAGCAATTCAATTGTGTTCATTGGTGAAGAGTTTAGAAGGAAGGCCCTGAACAAGACCAAGTTTAGACAACTTATTGATAGTCTTGTAATTAACATGAACCATTCTCCTGTGCCACTTGGTAGATTCATCCTGGGAAGCTTTGGCCACAAACATGTTAGATCACCTTCTGGCTTAACATCATTCAAATTTAATGTGTACAAGTTGAAGGTTCTAGGAACTCTCAGCAAAACAGTTGTGTCTTCTGAAAGTTTGAAGTCCTTGGAGAGCACAAGACATTCATCCTCAGAAAAGAAAACCTTATTCTTAGTGTCACAAATTTGTGATACAGAGAATAGATTAAAATGCTCCAGTTCCTTCACATAATAAACATTCTCAAAATCTAACAGAGGTGTCTTAATAGTTCCTTTCCCAGTAATTTTGCCATCTCCACCACCAAAAGTTACAGTTCCTCCTCCTTCTATAGGCACAAAGTCATGCATCTTGTCCTTGTTCCCTGACATACTTCTTGAACAACCACTGTCAACTATACCTACTTCAGTACTTTTCAAAGGATGATCCTACAACAACAACAAAAATATACAAAAGTTAGTACACATTGGAGACTCAAGTCATTGCTGACTTGAGCCTGCCTTGTGGATCATTAGAGATAGGCCATGTAGATGTTTTAGATCCAACATTGTTCTTGGGCCTGTAATGCAAATTTGGTCCCTTCTTTGTCCAAGAGCAACCTGCTGAGGACTTCACAGCAGTATCCCAATACCCTCCACCATAATACATTGAGTCAAAGTGACTAGACCAATAACCATTAGAAAATAAAGAACTAGTGGGTCGAACATAAGGTCTAGTACTGGTTCTTCTCCATGAAGAATGTGGTTTAGCAGAATTGGATTTCTGCTGATGTGGAATAAAAGAGGGTATTTCATTAACATTCTTCCACGTTTGCCTAGGTTTTCTTTGACTAAAACATACACCCATTCTTTGCTCATGAAAAGTACAATCCTTAATCAAATGAGATTTACTTCCACACACAAAACATTTCTTCTTTTTAGAAGATTTATTCAAACTGAAGGAAGTTCCATAACATGAAAAAGCATTCAAACCACAATGATTAATAGAATTGTTTTTAACAGAACTAGAAATATTGTTTTGCAAAGAATTAAAAAACAAGTCTTCAGAAGAAACTGTCTTGGTATCAGCAGGAACTCTAGAAGGCTTGTGGGGAGTCTTGGGTGATGTCTTGGGTGTGGTCTTGAAAGTGGTCTTGGGAGTGGTCTTGGGCAGGTCTGACTTCTCACTTGAATCACAACTGGCAAATGAAGTAGACCCTTCATCAGAAGACTTGTCACTGTCACAACAAGAGACAAAGTCAGTAGATTTAATAATAGGGTCTGGCAAGTCACTTGACTTTTTGCCATAGAGATGGTGTGATCCATCAAAGTCAACAGGTATGGACAGGTCTATAGGCATATGTTCCCCTCTTATAGGTCCAGGGACAACATTCATTCCCCCTTCCTTAACAAATTTAACTGGTGTTTGATATGCTAAGGCTGGTTCAGGGTCAAAAACACTAGACATATCAGGATAAGTTAACTCTTCAGGATCTATATATTTCTCATATCCTAATGCTTTCCTAGACCTAACAGATTGGCGACCATCAATTAATTTATTCAAATTAGATGCTCCTTCCTGCCATTTCATACGACCAGCTATCTCTTTATCTAACTTAACTTGTAGCTCATGTTTTTCCTTTTCTATATCAGATTTCTCTTTTTCAGTACGTCTTAAATCTATCTTAGCACATTCTAAATCACTTTCTAGAACTCTTATCTTTTCATCATATTTAACTTGATTCTTTTGAAACCAGACTTTTTGTTTTTCTAAAGTTTTTAAAGCCTTTTTATAGGCCTCAACTTCTATATAACACTCATTGTACTTAGGTTTCAAATCGTCATATTCTTGTTTAAGTTCATTGTATCTTACACTACATCCAAACACACAGTTGTGTACCCGAGAGATTCCCATCAGGGAGACTTGTTCTTTCTTGTCCTCTGAAGGTGAGTATGCCAGCAAATTCACTTGTGTAGAAGTAGAAGCTTCCTCTTCAGCAGGTTCATGTTCAGCCCAATCAATCTGGTGATCCAGAGTCACCAAAGCTTTTGAAGGTGCAGCCATAGAAGTCCCTGATTCCAATGGATATGAACCGTATCTAACTTCATCACCAGGCTTTCTTTCCTTGCATTCTCTTGAAAAGTGGCCCACTTGTCCACAAGTGTAGCATTTAACCTTCCTTCTGTCAAACCTTGCTGCCTCTCTTCCATTAAAACCAAACTTTCTCCCTGACTTAGTCTCAAACCTCTTAATGTTCATAGAAATCATTGCTAGCTGCCATTTCAAGTGCATCTCTTCCATCTCCAATGTATCCACCTGTTCAAAATCCTCATAAGCAAGAAACTGCTGATGTTCATATTCAGCCACAAATGAATGAACAATATCATCCATTATACTACTGGATTTTGATTTAGGAGCTGATTTTGTCTGAGTTTGTGAAGATGCTCCTGAGGTGTAAGAACTTGAGGCTTGATGCACAGGTTTTGTGGTGGTGCTGACAAAGGCTGAGTGAGTGGATGGACGAATGGGACTTCTAACATCAGGCTCAAGAGATTTAAGCTTGTTGTAGAGGTCATCAAAGGAGATCAAGTCCAATCCACCCTTTGTTTTGAGAGCAATGCTGACTTGCAACCAAGATGGTGGCAAAGATCTCAGAAACTTAGCATTGCAGTCTTCATTATCTGGTCTAGCCTTCAACTGATTAAGTTGACTTAGGATCCGGTGGAACCTGTCATAGCCTTTGTGGATTCCTTCTTCCTCAGATATCTGAAACTCTTGAAACTGCTGCTTCAGCATTGACTTCTTCAACCTTCTTGATTCATCATTCCCACCAAATCTAGCCTTTATTGCCATCCAAATATCCTTGGCATCCTCCATGAAGTGGAAGTCACCCATATGATCATCTGGTATAGCTTGGAGCAGAATTGTTCTTACTTTATTCTCCCTTTGCACGGCTAGAACCTCTTCAACAGTTTTGGGACCTACAATTGTAACTACCCCATCAGCATCTTTAACATGCTTCTTCAGGCTGTTCCCCTTTCGGACAACCTCCCAAAGATTCTAGTCTATGTTTGTGATCCAGTTTTGCATCTTCATGGACCACAAATCATAGTCTTCAGCATTCTTCAAGTATGGGAATTTAGCATTACTGTTGGAGAGGTTGAGTTGTTGGAGAGAAGTGGTGTTTAGGTTCTGGGTTGTATCAACTTCATCGTCTGATCCAGGCATTTTCTTTGATTGGTTTGGATTTTGATGGTGTAAGATTTGTTTTTCTCAATATCACAGAGACTCTCTCGAGGCTCTGATACCACTTGTTGAAACAAAGACCTTGATAGATCTTCTTGAGCACTCTAGAATCGTTAGTTATGTTAATGTAATCACTAACACACTAATAGACAATCTCTATAACTTGTATTTTAAAGCGAAAACAAACACAAGTTTTAATACCAAGAACTCTTGATCCTCTATGGATCTTTTAATAACAATGAAAAGTGTTTTCTAAAAACGTAACTCAATACATAATCGTGTGTTCCTTTTATACACAAGGAACCCTAAACCGTTTCCCAAGAAACATATATACTAAAACTTCTAAAAGATATGCATTATCACTTCCAAAATAAACTCATGCATATCCTAACTATATTACATAAAATACGGAAATACTATATTCGCAGAAACAACTAATGCTGAAACTAGACTTCAGCAGATACACTGCTTCAGCAGGAACCAGCTCTTCAGCAGTAACCATCAGCAGAATTCTTACTTAGCAGAATTCCCAACAGCATCTAAACTTTGATGTGGAGGAGAGTGGGGTGGTGAGTTATGATGTGATGATGATGGTGATGTTGCAGATGGTATTTGTGATGGTTGGTGAGATGGTGATGGTGGTGTGACTGATGGTACTGGTGGTGTGACTGATGGTACTGGTGATAGGTTTGGTGATGAATGATCAGATAATGTGGATGGTTCTTCAGTATGTTGTGGTAACATCTCCTCAAAAAGTGGTACTTTTTCTCCTTGAAAACCAATTTTCATATTTGAAAACACCTTGTGGATAAGTTTTGGAGTTTTAAAAGGTTTGTTTGGGGGAAGTAACAAATGTTTGGATTTGTTGATGAGGAACTGAATAAACCTTGGGTGCATCAAAAACTTTGTTTCACTATCCACATTTTTAACCAATCCTTCAAAAATGTATTTTGAAAAGTTGAATTTCTTGTTTGTTGCGAAGCAAAGGAGAGCTGCAGCCATGTTACCACTAAATTGCTCCCATGAGGTTTTCTTTTGGCTTAAACAATGAAGGATGATATGGATCAAAAATCTCCATTGAGGGGTAAAATGCTTTTTAATAAATGTAAGCTTTGTAGAAGTCACATTATACCACATTTTTGTCAAATTTTCAAAGATTTTAGTATCAGGCAATTGACTAATACCATCTGAATCATCCAAATGAAGAAGTCTTCTAATGGATGATTCGGTAAAAGTCAGGGTTCTGCCATCCACTTTGACCTTTAACTCTTGAATCCTATTCCTAAGAGTTTTAACTCTAGCCGTTTGCCAAAATTGTAAAATTTGAGATTCATAAATAGTGGGATTCACGAGTAAAGCAAACCTGATATAAGAATTGTTTAGAAAATCCACTGCTTGATGAAAAGATTCATTTTCCTCAGACTTTTCCAAAAATGCTAATTGGTTGTGACGTTTGACAAAACTTAGATGAGCCATGGTGAAAGTTTTAAGGAAAAACTTGATTAAGATGGTGGGATTTTATTGTTGTACTGGTAGAAGATGAAAGGTGAGTGTGAATTGTGATAAGGATTGATTAAAGATATTATGAGAAAATTACTTTTAACCAACTATTGAAGATATAGATAAGTAATTGAAGAGGCGGTCAAAAAGATCTTTTATTATAATAACCATACCCTTAAATCGAGGAAAACATGAGGAATTCACATAAATACCCTTCAAACAACGGCTATAATTTTTAAGCTAACAGACTCAACGGCTATGTAGCAGTACCATTTTACTCTACCAGTACTAAAATTTGAACTACCAGTGCCTTGTATTTAGAAATATAACTTGGCAGTCTCTTTGAAATTTTAGTAAAAATCCCTTATAGTTTTTAGCAAACTATCAGCTATCAACAGATTTTATAAGTCTTTACCAATAGCCGTTTGCTTTCGGACTAGCCAGCTCTTTAAGTTTGCAAAACTTGGTGAACTGATTACCATTTCCACATTCATGATTTTTGTTATCAATCTTGAGAAACCTGAAATTTGTTAGTTGTAGACCAAAAGAACGTAGTGCATAGCACTTGTTTTATAGCATTGTCAACATTTTAAGCATCAAGATGAACAAAAACAGAGCAAACTTTATACTAGCAGTACCAATTATGAGCTGACAGTACCTTATGACTAACTAGCAGTACCATGTTTAAAGGCCATAACTTGTTTATTTTATGTACAAAAACACATATTTTTCAAAGGTTTATCATACCAATACCTGCTACCAGGTATTTAAATCTACCTAAATCAAAAGCTTTGGTGAGAAGGTCTGCAAAATTCTTGTCAGAATCAATTTTGACAACTTGTATTAACCTTTTCTTATTGCAATCTCTTATGAAATGGTGCCTGATTTCAATGTGTTTTGTTTTTGAATGTTGAACTGGATTTTTAATGATACAAATAGTACTGCTATTGTCAATGTAAATAATGGTGTTAAGAAAATTGTACCCATAGTCAAGCAATTGATTCTGAATCCAAAGTACTTGGCCACAACAACTTGCACTTGCAACATATTCTGCTTCAGTTGTAGAATTGGCCACCATTGTTTGCTTCTTGCATTGCCATGATATGAGTCTGCAGCCAAGAAATTGACATCCACCAGTTGTGGATTTTCTGTCTAGTGTTGCACCAGCATAGTCACTATCTGAATAAGCTACCAATTCAAAATATGATTCCCTTGGATACCATAGACCCAACCTAGGTTGACCCTTGAGGTATCTAAAGATCCTTTTGACTGCTGTGAGATGAGAAACTTTTGGATTTACTTGAAACCTTGCACATACACACACTGGGAACATGATATCTGGTCTTGATGATGTAAGGTACATCAAGGATCCAATCATTGATCTGTAATTGTGCACATCAACATCTTCACCCTCAGCATCTTTGAGTAACCCCTTTTCTGGATCCATTGGTGTACTTGCAACCTTTGAATCTTCAAACCCAAACTTCCTCAGGATCTCTGCTACATACTTATCTTGGCTGATAAATATGCCTTCATTTGATTGTTTCACTTGGAGACCCATAAAGAAAGTAAGTTCCCCCATGGAACTCATTTCAAACTTAGTATGCATAAGTTTTTCAAACTCCACACACAACTCCTGGTTTGTGGATCCAAAGATAATGTCATCAACATAAATCTGCACCAGCAAGATGTCTTTCTTGGTTCTTTTGATGAACAAAGTTGGATCAATCTTGCCTCTTTGAAATCCATTTTCCAATAAATAGAAAGCCAATGTTTCATACCATGACCTAGGAGCTTGGTGTAGACCATAAAGAGCCTTGGTAACCTTGTACACCTTGTCTGGATATTCTTCATCAATAAAGCCTGGAGTTTGAGAAACATACACCTCTTCTTCAATAGTACCATATAAAAAGGCACTTTTGACATCCATTTGGTAAACAGTGAAGCCTATGAAAGAAGCATAGGCCAAGAATAGCCTAATTGCTTCAATTCTTGCAACGGGAGCAAAAACTTCTTCATAGTCCACTCCTTCTTCTTGAGCATACCCTTGGGCCACCAATCTTGCTTTGTTTTTTATCACTATTCCCCTTTCATCTTTCTTATTTCTGAATACCCATTTGGTTCCAATTGCCCAGTAACCTTTGGGTAAATCAACCAGTATCCAAACCTTCTGAAGTTTGAATTGAAGTAGCTCTTCTTGCATTGCTTCAACCCAACTTGAATCATCTAAGGCCTTTGTAATGTTTTTGGGTTCAACCTGTGAGAGAAAGCATGAAAACAGGCATATATTGGCAACTTCATAGTTCTTTTCTTCATAGACAGCTAAGACAAACCCTTCTTGGTCTGAAGATAAGACTTGAGTTCTTGTTTTAACACCAGTGCGAATCACATTGTCAATGGAGTGATCTTTGAGAATTCTTGTGTTGTGTGTGGTAGGAACATCATATGAAATTGGAAGATTGCCAATCCCTACATCTTTTGGTAAGGAATCATCTGATAGAACATTTAATGGTTCAGCAGGACCAACTTGTGAACTGGCAGTTTCATCTGCTGAACTGGCAGTACCATATGGTGAATTGGCAGTACCATTTTCATTTGCAGAATTTCCTTGATTCCCTTGACCTTGAGTTCCATTATCATCTTCAACACCTTCATTTGTTGTATTAGAAGGCTCTCCATGACTTGAAGATGAATCCAATCCTTTCCAAATTGGCATTAAGATGTAATCTTGATCATCATTTGTTTCAACATTGTCTTCAAAACCTGCATTATCATTAGCATTTGTACCTGTGACAAGCACATAATTCATAGATTCTGAAAGCTTATCAATGTCAAAACACCAATCTGGTCCAATGCCTGCAACATTAGGTAGTTTCTCTTGAAACTCTATGTGCATATTTTCTTCCACTAGCCTAGTGCAACTATTATACACCCTGTAGGCCTTACTTTGCAAAGAATACCCTATCATGTATCCTTCATCAGCTTTTCCTTCAAACTTTCCTAGATGATCTTTGGTATTGAGAATAGTGACATGACATCCAAAAGGTCTCATAAAACTTAGAGATGGTGTTCTACCAAACAAAAGTTCATAAGGAGTCTTTCTATGAGGTTCAATCACAAGAACCCTGTTTTGCACATAACAAGCAATACCTACAGCTTCAGCCCAAAATGAAATAGGCAACTTAGAGTCTACTAACATTGTTCTAGCAGCCTCTATAAGAGTTCTATTTTTCCTTTCTGCTACTCCATTTTGCTGTGGGGTTCTAGCTACACTATATTCTTTTTTTATTCCTTTTTCTTTGCAAAATTCATCCATAACTCTATTTTTGAATTTTGTCCCATTGTGACATCTAATTACTTTCACTTTCTTATCAGTTTGGTTTTCTATCCCTGTAATATAGGACTTAAGGATCTCACTAGTTTCATCCTTAGTTATCAAAAAGAAAACCCAAGAAAATCTGCTGTAATCATCAGTAACTACAAGACAATATTTTTTACCATTCAAGCTATTCACAGATGTAGGACCAAAGAGGTCCATATGAAGCATGTATAAAGCTTGAGAAATTGAGTTATGGGTCATGGGCTTACAAGAAGCTCTATGTTGTTTGCCTTTTAGACAATCAACACAGGTTTGGTCATTTTGAAAAATCTTTTCGGGTAAACCTCTAACCAAATCATATTTTGCAATTGTATTGATTGTTTTAAAGTTTACATGACCAAGCATTCTATGCCAAAGCATAGATTCATCCAATGAGGCTTTTGCTACTAGACAGGTTAAACTCTCTTTAGGAACAATGTTCTTTTAAATCAACAATGTACATATTGTTCTTTCTTGGGATTTTAAGAAGAATCTGACTTTCATCAGGAATTTTAAAATCAGGAGAAAGAACAATGCATTCAGTGTCAGTAAAAAGAACATTGTTCTTTGTGTCACACATTTGTGAGATACTTAGGAGATTAAACTGAAGTTCTTTCACAAAGTACACATTTTCAAAATCTAATTTACTGGTTTTAATTGTACCTTTACCAGTAATCTTTCCTTTGATTCCTCCCCCAAAGGTAACATATCCTCCATAAAATGATTTGAAGTCTGTGAGGTAAGACATGTTGCCTGTCATGTGCCTTGAACATCCACTATCTACATATCCTTGATCAACAATATCATTTGAATGTTCCTGCACATATATACACATATTAGTTTCCTTGGGGTACCCAAGCCATGACTGACTTGGGTTTGCCTCGTGCATCAATGTAATCAAACCTCTTTAGGACTGTTGATGCACCATTTGATTGGAGTGGTCTCCAAATCCAACATGCTGAGGACTTAACAGCATTTTCATTCTTAACACATTTTGTGGTTTTTGGTCTGACAGTACCAAATTTAGCAGTACCATTTGGTCTAGCAAGACCTTTTGGTTTTGGTCTCCAATTTTGTGTTTTAACCACATAATTCCTTTCAATGTGACTTTTCACAACTCTTGGTGTATGTTTGAAAATATTACTTGTACCCTTAGTAGTGAATTTTGGGTAAACAGGCTCATTTGTTCTAACTTTATGATTGACTTTTTGTGTGTTAGATTTCACAAAACCTTTTATGGGGTTTGTTTTATTTGTTTTAGACCTTGATATACTCCCAGAAACCCAATTGTTACAATAAGCATGAGTATGATTAAAACTACCACAGTAATAGCATGCCTTATTGTACATAACAAAATTATCACCAAGTTGGTGTGACTTAAGATTGTTCCAATTTCTCTGACTACCTCTAGGTTTGCTATTACATTTAGCACAACATTCAATTGTTTTCAGAACAACTTTAGTCTTTGTCATACTATCTACACTTTTAGGACTGGTTGGTCCTACTTTGTTTTCTTTCTTTGAAGCAGTCCCTTTTTCATTCTCATCAGATGTCCAATCTTTTATAGATGTATCATCTGAGCTCTTCTCAGTGAGCACCTTTTCTTTAGAGAGTGAAGTATCACTTGCACTCTCAAAAGGTTCACTATTTTCTACAGGTTTTACATTTTCTAGTGGTTTATGAGTGAGTTCATGTAAACCTGATTCAGCAAGATCTAAACCTGGGGGACAGGGAATTCCTCTGTAAGGAGGTGGACAAGTGTTGTATCCAATCCCAGATTTGATTTTCTTGTTCATTTGGTTTTCAACTATACTTCTGGTACAGGCAGAAGCATTTTCTAATGTTGTAACAGTTAGTTGAATATTATCTTTTGCTTGTTTCACTTTATCAAACTCAGTTCTTAACAGGCTTATTTCAGCATCTTTTAAAAATATGTCTCTATTAAGAATAGCTTTTGTGTCAGAAAAGGTGAGTTCATTTTCTCTAAAGTGAATTATCTGCTTCTCAAGTTTGGCCATACCACACTTATGATTAACTAGGTCTTGATGAGTTTTTCTTTCTTCTACTTTCAGTTCATCATAAAGTTTTCTTAAAATTTCCAATTCTTTAAAAGCTTCACAATTAGTAGAACATTTATTAATTTGTACCTCAGGATTGGTGAAAGCCATTAAAGCCATTTCATTTGAAGCTGACTCTTCTTCACCCATAAAGCTCCAATCAAAACCCAGCCCATCAATAGCTACCATAGCTTTTGTTTCAGTGATGTCCACTTCCTTGCTCTTGTTCTCATTGTTTCCCCTGTTCTTGTTCTCAAAACCTCTTCCCTTATCACCATGCTTCTTTGGTCTTCTACAGTCTCTTGAGTAGTGGCCCTTCATGTGGCAGTTGTAGCACTCCACTTTAGACTTGTCATACCCAGCAGGTTCATTACCATTGATGACAATCTTCTTTCCAGTCACTACAACAAAAGTGGCTTTTTAGGACCCTTTGTGTGGGACGGTGTGATAATAGAGTCCTAAAAAACAGTTTAATAGGACATATGAGCGTTTGGGGTCCTTTTTAAATATTTGCTACTTAGGCGGTGTCCTAAAAAGTTATATAATAGGATGGTTGATTATTTGGGGTCTTATTATCATATAACTTAATAGGACACTTAAAATATGGATCCTAATAAATTACTTTATAAGACATTTAGTTGTTGGCGTCCCATTATGTGATAGTGTAATATGACACTTGATCACTAGATGTCCTATTATAACAGAACCTAATAAGACCCTTGACACTTTGGTCTTATAACTTTAACCTTTATAGGACGTTTATTCATTATGGTTTTATTATAATACACCATAATAGGACACTTGAGTTTTGAGTCATAAGACATCAGTTAGTTAAAACGCTTATTCACAAAAGTTTTATTATAACAAAATTTAATAGGACCTTTGACACGTGGGTATTATAACGTTAACCTTTATAGGACGCTTATTCACAATGGTTTTATTATCGTACACCATAATAGGACATTCACAAAAGTTTAATTATAACAAAACTTAATAGGACCCTTAAGACGTGGTTATTATAATGTTAACCTTTATAGGACGCTTATGCATAATGGCTTTATTATCATACACCATAATAGGACTTTTTATTTTTGAGTCATAAAATATCCGTATTTTAGAACGTTTATTCGCAAAAGTTTTATTATAACAAAACTTAATATGACCCTTAAAAGACGCATATTCATTGTGGTTTTATTACAATACACCATAATAGGACACTTGATACATAAGTCATAAAATATTGATTATTTAGAACGCTTATTCGCAAACATATTATTAAAACATAACTTAATATGACACTTGACACTTGGGTCCCATAGATTGATACACCATTATAGGACACTTGATATTTGAGTCATAAAACATCAGTTTTATGGAACGCTTATTCGCAAACGTTTTTTATTATAACAAAAGTTAATAGGACCCTTGACAATAGGGTCTTATAACGTTAACATTTATAGAACGCTTATTCATAATGGTTTTTTTATGATACATCATAATATGACACTTCTTTTTAGAGTCGTAAAACACCCGCTTTTTATAATGCTTATTCAAATTAAGTTTTATTAAAACATAACTTGATATGACACTTGACACTTGGGTCTCATAAATTCATCCACCATAATAGGACACTTGAAATTTGAGTCTTAAAGTATCAGTTTTATAGAACGCTTATTTGTAAAAGTTTTATTTTAACAAAACTTAATAGGACCCTTGACACCTGTTTCTTTTAACATTAACCTTTATAGTACGCTTATTTGTTATGGTTTTATTATCATACGCCATAATAGAACACTTCTTATTTGAGTCATAAAACATCAGTTTTTTAGAACGCTTATTTACAAAAGTTTTATTTAAACATTAGTTAATATGACACTTGATACTTGGCTCTCAAAACTTGATACACCATAATAGGAAAAGCACTAATGAATAAGAATTTTTCAAAACTACAACTATTGATGGAACATTTTCGTGTGAATTATGTTTTAGCACCCTGAGTTTTCCCAGATATGATTCCTGTTGAACCATCAAGTTTTCTAGCAAAAGACGGACTTGGATAGAACCTGAAGACGACAAACAACGGTGACTACCCTGAAGAGTTGAAGACATTCCTCGCTAGACGAAAGAGTTGACGTGCAGAACACGAGAACCTGGTCAAGTAAGTTTTGAGCATAGTTTATAACTTGTTTATAAAATATGTTTAGTAGGTTTGAAATATGTCGAGAACGAGTAGACCTAGCGAGTCATAAACAAGGGGCGAGAAAACCTGACGAGAACAAGTAGGTTGATTTAATTCGTATTACAATACACCATTTGATTTATACTTGTGTTATTTTAATTATTAAAAGATTTGTATATAAAACAAAAGTTTTATACATATTTCGCTTTGTTCAATTTCAACTGATTTGTATATAAAACAAAAGTTTTATACATATTTCGCTTTGTTCAATTTCAACTCAAATGCATCCTTCTTGTGGTTTGTTGGGTTCGATACACACCCCTAGGCAAACACATTAGAATAAATAGTTGTAGCCCATATCAGTCTTAGTTCACAAGAAAAAGATTTCAGTTTCAGTTTCAAAAAGAGATGGTTTAATATTTCGACCCGTTGGTGTCATCTGTAAAAACAGAAGAGAAAGAAAAAAATATCTGATATACTAACTACTTTCACGAAAACACAAATATTGGAGGGTAACAGATGAATTGCACATAATGTTAGACCCGTTTCCCGGGTGTTGGGACCCCACCCTAGATGAAATGGATAAAGGCCTTATGAGATTGCTAGTCAATAAATGTAAGGTTTTAGTCAAACCCGATAGTCAATTAATAGTCAAAGTATGACTAATGTAGTTATGTAAATATGATGTGCAACTTAAGGGACCTAGGTTGCCAAGTATTAAACATGTTATAAAGTTAGTAGTGGCTAAAATAAGAAGAAAGAGATTTGAGGGGCCATTCTTGCCATGGACCCAAACTTGTGACTAGCTTGTATATACTAGAGTCTTCCACACTTTTCATCATTAGTGTAGAGGGTGTTTGTGGTCCGGTTTTAGAAGGAGAAAGAGAGGGAAAGTTGGGTGATGACCTAAGATGAAGAAGATGATCAAGTCTTGATGTTTATAGTCTCCCTTAGTTATGATCATAACAAGTAAGTCTTTATGTTCATGTTGTTATTGAAGCTTTGGATTAAGAGGAAAGTGGGAAATCATCATATGATCAAGATATGATCATATGATGATGTAGAAAGGTAGATGATTATGTTTTGATGGGTTTTGTTAACCCTTGTTATGTATTTGATTATTATGTTGTTAGGTTGTGATTATTTATGAAGGTTGATGATGATGGATCATTGTGTTGTTGATGTTCTTGATGTGCTTAGCTTGGAGCTAAGGTAAGTAAAATGATGATAGCATAAGTTATATGGATTTCTATCATTATGTGTTATGTATGTTTAAGATGAGAAGATGAGCTTGGGTTATGCTTATGTGATGCCATGTTTATGGCTTATGTGTTGATGAAGCTATGGATATGTTGATGTTATGTGCTAGTTGAGATATTTGAGTAGTGAGCCATGATGTAAGTGTTTTATGTATATGATGCATTATGTGGATTGAAGTATGATGTATGTTATGATCGTTTTACTTACTAAGCCTTTGTGCTTATGGTTTAGTTGCCTAACCCTTTTGTAGGTTGGAATGCTTGTATGGATGGCTTGGATATAGTGATTAAGGAATTGGTTATGCAAGATTAAGGTAGTATGCGTTAGGAGCTTAGGTAGAATACCGAGCTCTATGTTGATATTGTACCCCCGTGAGTCATTAGTGTTTTGTAAAGTATGATCAAGTGTCATGTGTATGAATTGGTGGTCAATTGGTAAGTTATAACATGGTTCATGTATTTTATGGTCAAGTTAAAGGGGCGTTTGGATTATGTGTAAGTATACCCATTTTGGGTGGTTAACGGGTCAAGTGTATATGGATCATGTTTTATATGTCAAAGTAATGTTAATGGTTAAGTTTGGTAAGAAATTGAGGTGATATAAGTGGTCTTGTTGTGTAATGGGTCAAAATGGGTTTTGTTCATAACCCGTCAACTTTTAAAGTACTATTTCGGGTTGATTGAGTATGTAAACGATTTTGTACTTTTTGTTAATGGCTTTGAGTGAGTTTGATGTGGATATAAGGTAGCAGGGGTCGATTATTGTGAAAAAGGGCCAAATTTCGGATTGGATATCCCAAATTTCGGTTTATACCGAAATTTGGTACCAAATTCTCAAAGTTCGGTTTGAAAGTTCGGTTTGATTCGGACAGATTTTGGTAAACTTTGAAAAATCATATCTTTTAATCCGTAAGTCGTTACGGGTCGCGCCACCCTTCGTTTTGAAGGTAATTGAGTCTACTTTCATTTAAAAATAGTCTCAAGTCCTGAATGTGTATAGATGTTTGTCAGTTTTTCAAAGAGTGACAGCATGTCCATAAAAGTCAAGCGTTTCCGCGTATAAAGTTTTAGTTTTTGACCAAAGCGGGCACGGGGTGTTACAAATTGGTATCAGAGCTTCGGTTTAAGTGAATTAGGTTTCCACTATAGGTTGCCTAGTCTTAAACCACTCGTAGAAGTGTTAGACATAAGTGTTAGTCGCGCGGAAATTGATTGCTAAGTGCTAGACGGATTATGTTTTATGTTAGTCGATCCTATTGATGATAGGTGAGGTATGTTTATGATAGTCTTGTTTTGTATGAGATACAAGTCCATGAGGACTTGAGATGTTTAAGTGGTTTGTTAGCCGTGCACCTCGGTTGGTGCTGGTGTTTGTATTATAATTATGTGATGTATGATAGAGTTATGGTTATGGTATGCGAGTAGCAAGGCTAAGTGGTATTAGAGATGGGTTAGTAAGTGAACTAAGGTTCATGATGCCTTAGTTATAAGGTAGGCTATTGCTTGCGGCTAATTAGAATGTTGATGCTTAGACATAGATTGATTATGCGATGTGATATATGAGCCATAGACTTCATGTTTTGATGATGTTTTTAAATGTTTTAACACTTGTCGGATAAGTGTTAAGTGTTATGATAGGATTGCTTATGTAATGTTAAGTCTATGGTAGTTTATTATATGTCTAATTTTTATGCGGTTTGCTTGAGAGCACGATGGCATAGAATTGTATGAATTGAGATAGACGCATTGGAATGCGTGTTATGTGTTGACCTAGTTGTGGTCGGTAAAGTTAAAAAGAATTCATTGATATGTGAAATAAATTAAGAAGCATGGTAAGTGCTTGGAAAACTTAGATGCTTAAAAAGATTGAGATAAGTAAGAAGTGAATAGCGAAGTATGTTTGTAGTTTGATGTCTTGAGAGACATGCTTGATATAATAACGATTAGATGCTTGAAGACATGAATTCTTACATGAGTAACTAAAATGAGAAAGTTAAGTGTATGGTTAAGATGTGACGAGAACATGTTACATATCAAACATGATAAGTTTAATGCATTAGTAAGTTAAATGTTAAAGCGTTATAAGTTAAAGTAATGAATGAGAAATAGATTGCGCTAAAAGTCATAAGTGATGTGAAATGCGATAGAAAGAATTGTAAGACATGAATCGAATCATGTTAAAATATTGAAATATGTATGATGATTAGATGCACAATTTATGTGCATGAAAGAGTTGAATGAGCCATAAATATGTGATGATGGCATATAGTGAAAGTGTGAGTCAACTTGGGGTTGACGGATTAATGATAGATTGCATTGTGGAATGCAAGTATAATAAATTGGCAAGTGTTATATAAAAACTTGTCTAGATGGAAGTAAACATGGTAACGAATGTTGAGATTGCGTAAGGCAATGAGAATTGAGAAAATGATAGTGGGTGCCTAATTATAAAAGTACATGAAAGATAAAATGAGTAAAGATGATAAGATAGATATAGCTTGGATCTAATGCTCTAGTTATAGTATCCTTCGGGATAGCCCAGCTTGCCTTTATGGCATGGATGTTATGGTATCCTTCGGGATAGCCCAGCTTGCCTTATGGCATGGATGTTATGGTATCCTTCGGGATAGCCCAGCTTGCTTTTATGGTATGGATGTTATGGTATCCTTCGGGATAGCCCAGCTTGCCTTATGGCATGGATGTTATGGTATCCTTCGGGATAGCTCAGCTTGCCTTATGGCACGGATGTTATGGTATCCTTCGGGATAGCTCAGCTTGCCTTTATGGCATGGATTGTTAGCTTGCCTTAGGGCATGGTTGTAGCTTGCCTTCATGGCATGTGTTTGGCATCCTTTGAGATGGCCTAGCTTGCCTTTATGGCATGGTGATAGCTTGCCTTTATGGCATAGATGAAAGTTAGTGAGATTGGATCCAAGGCTATTAAAGATGGGAAATAAAACAAGTACGAAGGTTATGTTGGAAGCATATAAGTAGGACGGTTTATGGTTTCTTGATTTAAATGGATTGGGACGCCTTTTCATTTAAATGAAGAATTGTAAATCGCCGAACCATGAGTTTATAATTCCTTATTTACATAGATTGGGACGCCTTTTTATATAAATAAAGAGTTATAAATGAGTGGACTTATGTGTAGCCGATATGACATGAGTACGGATAATGATACTAGAAAGTGAAAACTATAACAAGTTAGACGTTATAAGGAAGAGATTGATATGACTATAAATTATAGTGGCATTAAGGTTATGTGCGAACCTTAAAATAGACACCTAAAATGAGTTTGTGTTTAAGTTGATAAGGTAATGGGTAAGCATTCCCAAATTTTAATAAGAAAGATTGCTTAAGTGATGCGTGTGGTAGATTTCTGAAGGTGCCGTTTGTATGATACTTTGTTTTTTCGAATTAAGTTGCCGGTTTTTAGTATAGATGCGCATTTGGTATTATGTGGAAAGTGAGATTGGCCGAAATATGATGTTATGTTATGATTAGTGCATTGATGATAGCGTGTTTATAGTGATGAAGCTTGACTTATCTAGAGTCAAAGTAGTAGATGTTCCCGGATGACAAGTAGTCATTGCGGGAAATCTTAGAAAAATTTGCGATGAGAAATGTGTTTTAAGTGAATTGTGAGTTATGTTTATGTATAGTAAGCTTAGAAATTGCACGATCATGTAGATCGTTGCAAGGAATTGGCTTAGAAAGCATGAGAATGAGAACATGTATATGTGGTGTTTTAGTTTAGGATAGTTTTAAACGAGAGATTTCGGGGACGAAATCTAAATAAGAGGGATAGAATTGTTAGACCCGTTTCCCGGGTATTGGGACCCCACCCTAGATGAAATGGATAAAGGCCTTATGAGATTGCTAGTCAATAAATGTAAGGTTTTAGTCAAACCCGATAGTCAATTAATAGTCAAAGTATGACTAATGTAGTTATGTAAATATGATGTGCAACTTAAGGGACCTAGGTTGCCAAGTATTAAACATGTTATAAAGTTAGTAGTGGCTAAAATAAGAAGAAAGAGATTTGAGGGGCCATTCTTGCCATGGACCCAAACTTGTGACTAGCTTGTATATACTAGAGTCTTCCACACTTTTCATCATTAGTGTAGAGGGTGTTTGTGGTCCGGTTTTAGAAGGAGAAAGAGAGGGAAAGTTGGGTGATGACCTAAGATGAAGAAGATGATCAAGTCTTGATGTTTATAGTCTCCCTTAGTTATGATCATAACAAGTAAGTCTTTATGTTCATGTTGTTATTGAAGCTTTGGATTAAGAGGAAAGTGGGAAATCATCATATGATCAAGATATGATCATATGATGATGTAGAAAGGTAGATGATTATGTTTTGATGGGTTTTGTTAACCCTTGTTATGTATTTGATTATTATGTTGTTAGGTTGTGATTATTTATGAAGGTTGATGATGATGGATCATTGTGTTGTTGATGTTCTTGATGTGCTTAGCTTGGAGCTAAGGTAAGTAAAATGATGATAGCATAAGTTATATGGATTTCTATCATTATGTGTTATGTATGTTTAAGATGAGAAGATGAGCTTGGGTTATGTTTATGTGATGCCATGTTTATGGCTTATGTGTTGATGAAGCTATGGATATGTTGATGTTATGTGCTAGTTGAGATATTTGAGTAGTGAGCCATGATGTAAGTGTTTTATGTATATGATGCATTATGTGGATTGAAGTATGATGTATGTTATGATCGTTTTACTTACTAAGCCTTTGTGCTTATGGTTTAGTTGCCTAACCCTTTTGTAGGTTGGAATGCTTGTATGGATGGCTTGGATATAGTGATTAAGGAATTGGATATGCAAGATTAAGGTAGTATGCGTTAGGAGCTTAGGTAGAATACCGAGCTCTATGTTGATATTGTACCCCCGTGAGTCATTAGTGTTTTGTAAAGTATGATCAAGTGTCATGTGTATGAATTGGTGGTCAATTGGTAAGTTATAACATGGTTCATGCATTTTATGGTCAAGTTAAAGGGGCGTTTGGATTATGTGTAAGTATACCCATTTTGGGTGGTTAACGGGTCAAGTGTATATGGATCATGTTTTATATGTCAAAGTAATGTTAATGGTTAAGTTTGGTAAGAAATTGAGGTGATATAAGTGGTCTTGTTGTGTAATGGGTCAAAATGGGTTTTGTTCATAACCCGTCAACTTTTAAAGTACTATTTCGGGTTGATTGAGTATGTAAACGATTTTGTACGTTTTGTTAATGGCTTTGAGTGAGTTTAGTGTGGATATAAGGTAGCAGGGGTCGATTACTGTGAAAAAGGGCCAAATTTCGGATTGGATATCCCAAATTTCGGTTTATACCGAAATTTGGTACCAAATTCTCAAAGTTCGGTTTGAAAGTTCGGTTTGATTCGGACAGATTTTGGTAAACTTTGAAAAATCATATCTTTTAATCTGTAAGTCGTTACGGGTCGCGCCACCCTTCGTTTTGAAGGTAATTGAGTCTACTTTCATTTAAAAATAGTCTCAAGTCCTGAATGTGTATAGATTTTTGTCAGTTTTTCAAAGAGTGACAGCATGTCCATAAAAGTCAAGCGTTTCCGCGTATAAAGTTTTAGTTTTTGATCAAAGCGGGCACGGGGTGTTACACATAATCTATCATAAAATCAGACTAACCTAAAGTAATATAAGAAAATTTGGTAGTTTGTCGAGAAGATTTTAAATCTCCATAATACTTTCAGAAGTATTAGTTATATGTTATTTCAAACCCCCATAACATGAACGTACGCCACCGATTTAGAGGTGGCAAGATACATACGTGCTGGGATTGGATTCATTATACTGACATCCGTTCTTGCTTCTTTTAAGAACAACTAAGCTTTTAATGTCCAATAGAGAATGAGGCTAGACAATATTTATAGGACGCAATCCCAAACCTGCAAATTTAGACGGGTACAAACAAACTTTTAGAAATATACATAGTAACTTATAATGCTTAAATTGTTAGTGGTGCATATTAGTAGAGTGAAAATCCTTGCTACCACAATTTAAAAAATAAATAAATAAATAAAAATAAATAAATAAAAAATCCTACCCTGAAATTGTTACACCAACCTCGTGACAAAGGAAGGGATTTACCCGGTTTGATTCCGTGTGATTAAAACCTTATGAATTAGTCGGCCAAAAGGTCGAAAACCATAGTTATCCCAAAAGAATACGACAATGATACTAAAGTAAATCTTTATATTTCAAACAGAAAGTCTTTCGTACTCATTCCAATTGACAATTTTGAAGAATAAAACATTCCTACTCATTTCAAATGGCAAATCGTTGCAAACTGCATTAATATTTCAGATGAATTGAAAATTAGAGGATTAAACATGCCTTTTGACCAAATGCGTTTCGGCCATATGTGGTTTTGATCTTTAAGATGTTTGTTTTACAAACAATAAAATTTAAATATAGTAATAATAGTAATTACACAGATACATTTAGAAAACAAAGGAAGAGATTGTTTTTTCCTAAACAAACATTACTTCACTCAAGTTGTAGAATATGGACATACATAAATTAAAGCAATGGGTCTTTTACAGCCCCGAGTTTAATCAGATGTCGTGATATGCTATTAGCAAAATATAACCTGCTTTTGATACTATTTTGTTTAGACAAAATGTTTCAGGTTACCACTTTCAGCCACCACATCACCCAATTTAACTTGTTACCCAACCCAATCAACCTTTCCATTTTGCCACCTCTAAATAAAACTTCAGTAGCGTAAAAAGCATATCAGTATACATGAAAAGCATATTAGTATATCACGACCGTCGACCACCAAAAGTAAGACTCTTCTTTGAATCCTTTTTATATTTACCACCCTATTTCTAAATGATCAAATTATGCAACATTTAAGCACCTGCACATTTCATATAAGATTTCTTAATAGCAGTACGTAAGTGATTTTTTTATTATTTGTATAATTTTGGTTCTTGATAAATTACGAAGTTTGAAGTTTTGATTTATGAAGTGGGAAATTAGATTTGTCTGTAACATATACAGTTACTAATGTTCCCGCACATACAAAATCAGTCGTCAGATATGTGTATCCATCATACACGACTGTAGGCTTATGTAAAACTACATTGTGATTATAAGATTGTGCAAAATAAAGTCTAGAACATCAGTTATATAACTTTCGAGCTTTTACCTCCAATGATATGGAATCGAGAGCAGGGACGGAGCCACATTCAACCTTGGGTTGGCCAAGGCCCACCCTCAAGTTCCAGGGGTTGTTATTCATTCTTCTATATTAGTAATTAGAATTGGTCCATTAATTGATAATTGGCCCACCCAAAAATTCATAAATGGTTAAAGCTTATAACCTTACATTAACTGAAACTTAAAATTGCTAATTTATAGACTTCTTACATCATAAGTTTTGTTTTTCACATGTCAATATGGCATTATCATTTGGTAGGTGCTTCAAATTGATTTGAACATATATGTTGTTACATTTAGTCCAATTTTTAGATCAAAATTATATTATACCAAAGATTCTAGTTTTATTGTTCATATCATGTTGTGTAGTATTCATGCATTTAAAATAGAAGACTAGAATTACGTTATTTTATCATGGTCGACATTATATTAGTTAATTGCTAAATCGAAATTTGGCCCACCCATACATTAAATCCTGGCTTCGTCACTGATCGAGAGCATGAAGATCAGGACACCCATAAGCTAAACTCATAATTCCCGTGTCACCAACTCCTTCGCACCAACCATAATTTATGATTTTAAGTTGACTATAGCCTGCAAACAACCTCAAAAGTTAAGGATTTTGAGATACACGTATCAACATACGAATGAGAGAAATGTAATTTTTTTATGCCCTTTACCCAATCTTTTACATAATACTCCTATATATACTAATCATAACGTTCGATTTATGACAATATGGGCTAAATGCCTAAAAGATATCATGAATTTTCATACCAGTCTATTCAAATGTACTAATAAAGTATGGGTCCATCATAATATGACTAAGGCTAAGGCAGTATTTCTTGCATCACAATCCTTTGTTCTTGCTTAATCATGGCTAGGAAACCACATTAGTTCTTACATTAGCTTAGCTAATAGGAATTGGCAGCTTATTTGCATCTAATATTTGCCTTTTTTTATCAGAATGGGGATGGTGATTTGGGACAAAAAATCAAGACACGATTATATATGAAATTTGTTAACACAACATTAATCACAATCAATAACTAACTGAAGAACATACCATCAATCCATAGCTTTAAGAACTTAAGGTTTTATTTTTTGGATGATTTTTTATAGGATACGATGATTCCAATGATGTGGCTGTTCAATTAAGTTCTTGAGTTGAGATCCATGAAGAACCATACATGCCATAGAAGCTATCAACCAATCATAGACACCCATTTATATTTTCCACATTTTTTTTCAAAACAACATATCTTGCAAACGGTAAATCTTCAAGCTACAAAACAAATACCATCGCGACGAGAATTAAATGATCTTTCTATAGATATGCATTGTTATATACTTTCGACGAACTTTTTTTTCGCCCAGAAAGAATCATATATGATTCGTAAAAATCATATATGATTCGTAAAAATCATATATGATTCTTTAAATCATATATGATTCATATATGATTTTTCTGGGCGAAAAAAAAGTTCGTCAAAATGGTATTTTTTTTGTAGCTTGACGATTTACGGTTTGCGAAATATTTAAGTTTTAAAAAAAGGGTGAAAGTTTATTTTTTTATTTTGATAAAAAGAATGAGTGGCTAAAATTGCTTGATGGATTCTATGGTAAAAATTGGATCTATAAAGAACTTTTGGCTTAAGTTCTTTGGTCGTGTAAAGGTTAAGGTTTCCAGCTTGGGTTGTCGATCTTGATGATTCTAGGTTTTTTTTTTTTTTTTTTTTTTTTTTTCTTTTTTTCTTTTAGTGTAACGGTTATGGTTATGATCCTTGTACCCGTTTCTGTTTTTGAGTAGTTACATTTGTACCTCTATAAATTAAACAATTACTATCAAGCCCATGTGTTTTTTTTCTTATTTTTATAATCAACTTTATATACCGAAATTTTGCAAAGTTTGACCAACTGGGTTTCAATTTTGACTTTTTATTAACCAATCATTTACTTGATTTCGTCTACGTGGCAAAATTGAGTTTTTCTATTGGTCCAATTTTATTTTCAATAAGAATGGTTTTACAAAAACACTTCGAAATGATGTAATTATTTTATTATATAAAAGATTAACCGATTTATTATTATTAGTATTTTTTTTTTAAGTTTTAATTTTAAAGTGAGGTGTAAAATAAGGTAAAAGTGAGTGTGGACTAAAAAGTGAGCGTTTATAAGATGAAACATGTAATGTGAAACGCCTTCGGTTTTTGGTAACGTTTTTATAAGTGTTGGGTATAATAACATTAGTAATAATTATTTGTTTTAATCGTTATTATTGCCATGTCGGTATGCGTGCAGACTTGATTCTTGAGATTACTATCGTTTTTGGGTTTTGGGTAACAGTAAATGTCAGAAAATATGAAATTTAAGGTTTTTGATGAAAATAAACAGTAATAGTATTTAAAATTATTGTCTGAAAATTTGCGGGTTGTTATAGATGACGATTGTTTGACTTTGTTACGTCTTTTCGAGCTTCATTTGTCTTGCCGGCATCGTTTGTTATTGATCTTGAATAGGACCAACCTAGGAGTTAGTTAGACTGTTAGGTGGATTTGTAGATTGTTTAACTGATTGAGACAAAGTATGACCATCATGAGGGCATATTTATATGATGCTAGTATTATGCCGTCTAGCCAGCGTGATAATACTTACATCATATAACGTGCACTTGTTGTGTTCATAGGATGTCTTAAGAAGTGCCTTAGTGGAGCCTTAGATCTCTGTTTTGTGGCGACTATCTACGAATAGTGAGACTTTAGGTTCTTTCGACCTATACGTTTGATCTGCCTTATCGCCGTACGGTTTGATGTGTTTGGATCTTCGAGGATATGCTTGTTGACCTTTGTATCTTGATAATGATCTTAGGGTTCGTTGTAGAGCTTTCTACCATCCGATGTTATCGATTAAATTGTCTTCTATTTGCTTGAATGCCATTGTTCATTTTGAGGGGTACACATGTGTTTTGCTACTTATACGATTCGCTTCTATGATACCATTACTTTCTAGATTGTTTGATTAAGGACCGGAATTGTGTGGAACCAAATTTGGACCGTTTGATGCTTGTATGTTTCGGAGGAGGTTTCCTATCGTCTAACTCTACCTCCTCAGCTGTCACATGTTCATAACACCTCCCGTGTATCTTTCTGAGGAGATCACCCTTATCATCCTTGCATGTGACACCCTACTCGCTTGATTTGAAGCCACTTGTTATATTTCTTTTGTGTGAAATGGAAAACATCTTAGATCGACAAAATAGGGTCATGAGAGACCAAATTTTCATGCTTGTTATGAATTGTTATGTCTCTGCTTCATTATCATTTCAATTTTCGCGGACGAAAATTTTCTTCTTAAGAGAAAGAGTTGTAAAACCCAGAAATTTTGAACATTTGAAATACCCAAAATACCCTCTAATTTTAAACTTCTGAAGAGACGTTAAATAATCTAAAACATTTCATTCTGATTTTTAACCTACGTATTTAATTCGTTAATATACGAACTATTATTTTTGCACCATTTTGAAATTTCCTTAAGTATGAAATATTAACCTATGAAATGTTAAACTATATCTCATGAATAATAATACATAATATGAATTATAACCTAAACTAAATAAATGATATTATAAAATAATTCCTATCCTAGTTATGAAACCGATTCTAAGCTCTCCTATTCTTTGGGTCGTGTATTACCTATATAAGGATGGAGCATATCTTGTGTCTACCTTCAATCACGATTCAGTTATAAACAATACTCCCTCAAATCTCGCCTATATCACATACCTTCCAAAGATATAGTTGCCACCCCTTATGTTCCAAATGATATAGTTGGTGGTACAGAGATTGGACGAGGATGGTGTGAGGTAAACGTTCAAGTACCAACAAAAAGAGATGAAATGTTGGTGAGACCATATGGGTTATTTGCCGCAATTGAAGTGTAAAACCCACATTTTTTATATCATGATTAAATTACCAAAATACCCTCCAATTTGAAAACTTGAAGATTTAAGTACGTTTACCAAACAAGCCCGAAATAAAAAACGGTTATCGTACGATCACAAACATGATCATGTAACTTCAAGTAAATGATAATTGAGCTACTACAACATCCTATGAACTCAAGAATGTGAAATTTGGATTAAGAAACAAATATTGCACGTTACGTGACCGAACGGGGTCCAAAAAACCTTAAAATTTTTACACTACTTACAAAATAAATACCAAAATATAACCTAAAGTATTTTTAATGAAAAAAATAAATTTTTTGGTCCTATCTACACTTGAAAAACCGGCCTAATTGGGGGGGGGGGGGGTCCCTAAAATATTGCAATTATCATTAATTTGATTTATATCCTTCCAAAATAATCTAGAAACCTAAAAATAAGTCATCCCTTTCCCTGGTTCTTCATACTAACGCCACAACCATCATTCCTCACCCTTAATCCAATAAAAATATTGAACAAGAAATATTGGTGATTAATTCTACGTGTTCGTGAGACGATTTGGTGTACATTGGGGTTCATTTGGAGGCTCTTGAAGGCTTGCTTATTGTTTTCTCATCCTATTCAACCCATAAGAAATCCCTTGAGGGGTTTGGTATTTTTCTTGCATCCTTGATTAATTCATTGTTTTCCTTTCATCATGAATATCATTATACGCAAGAATCAAAAAGATATGAATTGATATACAATATATACATAAATAGACCCATATTAATTTTGATGAGGAAATTGATAAAAATAGGATTTTGAATGCATATGGATCGAATATAATTTGGTAACATGAGTTCATGATTGTTTTTGATATTTGAGGATGATAAAATGTTTATAATGATGAGATGATGTGAATTAGATAATTAGTTGGTTGATTTTTGGATTAAAAGGGGTAAAGGAAGTTGGTTTTTATGTATTGAAATTCTGGACAGATTTGATAGCTGAGAATGTGTGCATCATAAAACGAAATTGGTAAATGTTTAATTCATAATTTTTGCTTGTAAACTCAGTTTAGGGTCCTAATTAAATGTTCCAATTGATTGGGAGGTGATTGAGGTTGATTTGGGCGTATTTTTGAATTTTGTGTGATGATATGTCAAATCTGTGTTTGCAGAAATTTAATTCAGTAGTCGTTTTTGATTTTTTATTTTCAAACCGTAAGGAGTTAGGAGCTCTCCTTTTATGGGGGTAATACTTGGTTTATGTGTGACTTCCTGGAATGTTTGTGTATTTTTCTAAGGTGTGTAAACTGGTATTTTAAGTGCAAACTTTCTGCATGTTTGTGCAGTTAATTTTCTAGGTAGGTATGGGGAAAACGATTTTTCATATGGAGTTACACTTAAAAGTAAAATCTAGGAAAATTCATGTAGACTCTCAAGACATATTTACTTCTGTGAGAAATTTGGTGATTTTTATTTTGGGCTTCTGATATGTTTTTAAAATTTGTTTAGTGGGCTAAATTCTATTAGAAAACCGGTCATTTTATATGCATATGTCTAATGTGTTAACTTGATGATTTGGTGGCCTATTGCATGTCCCTCTTGGAGTGTGCTCTTAAATGTTGTAGTTGACTTATGCTAATGTGTTATAATGTAAATGTATGCTATTGTGACCTTGATATTATACTTAACCTTTGACATTATACTTGACGATCCTTGAAACTTGTTAATCCTTGCTATTACACTTGACGATACTTGATACTTAACCTTGGTGACTTTTCATACTTAACCTTGATAGTCCTTTGATATACCTTGTGACACCATATGTAATTTCAATTCGTACTCTCTTGTCTTATTACTTGATGTGCGTGTTATCTTCATATCCGTTCACTGAGCTTTTTATGCTCAGCCGCGTTTTCTTTTCCATGCGGCAGGTACTTAAGCTAGGATGCGGGGTTTAGCTTTGGGAATGAGAGAGTGTGGACCAACCTTAGAGTTCCTTTAAATAATGAACTTTGTTTTATTATTGTATTTTTCCTTATTTTGGAATTCATTTGTAACGTATGTACTCATTGTATTGTTAAAGTATTAAGCTTGTGTTTTGCTCTGTTGGACACTATTTATTGTGATATCTTTACCCTTGACGGATTGGGGTGTTACATGAAGACTGTGTTGGTGCAACCATAGCATGGCCTTGTCCCTTTATCTCGGTATGTTTTTGTTAATCTTGTGATACCAATAATTTTACTAACATGGAGCTTAATGCTTATACATGGGTGTTTATTTGTAGGTGGTCCGTGAGGATTGAGAAAGGATGCATGATGACCCCGGACTAAGCTTCTTGTTGCTTTAATTTATTGTTTAATGTTACAAGACTTTATGTTGAATAGTGTCTACCTTATTTATGTTTAGTGCTTTTGTTATGACAATTGCTTATTTGAAATACAATTTCGTTTTATTCATTTAATAATTAGTTGATGTTTTATTCACATCGTAATAATAGAGTGTGCATGCTGAAAATAGCGTCCTATCATATGACTTGTCAGGACTTTGAAATTGTCCTATTAAACTTATTAACTGTCCTAACAATTAACTTTTAAAGACGCTTAACATTGTAAAAGTGTCCTAATATGTTGTTATTAGGACGTTATTTAGGTTGTTAATAGACATTTTATACGATCAAAAAATTGGTTTCATAATCTTCTTTGAGATATTAGAACCCTTTTCTTGGTGCTAAAATAGCTATAATGTTATATGATAAGCGTCCTAACAATTATCTTTTAAGTACGCTTGTATGTGTATCAAAAGATTAAAATTAGTTAACCACGTGTTACAACATTGTAAAAGTGTCCTAGTATATTGTTATTAGGACGTTATTTGGTTGTTCATAGACATATTATGCGACCATAATTTTGGTTTCATAATCGTATTTGGGATATTAGGACCCTTTTCTTGGTGTTAAAGTAACTATAATGGTATATGATAACCGTCCTAAGAATTAACATTCAAGGACGTTTGTATGCGTATCAAAAGATTAAAAGTAGGTTACCACATGTTAGAACATTGTAAAAGTGTCCTAATATGTTTTTATTAGGACGTTATTTGGGTTGTTTATAGACCTATTATGCGACCATAAAATTGGTATCATAATCTTATTTGAGTTATTAGGACCCTTTTCTTGGTTGCTAAAATAGCTATGATGTTACATCATAAGCATCCTAACAATACTTTTAAGGACGTTTTTATGTGTCTCAAAAGATTAAAAGTAGGTAATCACATGTCAAAACAATGTAAAAGTGTCCTAATATGGTTTTATTAGGACGCTATTTGGGTTGTTCATAGACATATAATACGACCATAAAATTGGTTTCATAAGGGTATTTGAGATATTAGGACACTTTGGACCTATTACAACCGCTTTACATGAAACGCTTTCATCCTTGGTCCTATTAAATGAAAAGTCCTAAAAAGTACCATTTTATGACGCTTATGGGTGTTCTAAAAAGCACTTTTCTTGTAGTGAGTTCTCATCAAATATTTCTTAGCCCTCATGCTAAGAAGTGAAAGCTGCCACTTTATGTCCATTTCTTCAAGATCATCATCACTGATCTCTTGAAGATCTTCAAAAGTCAATATAGAACCATTGTGTTGTGATGTTAGGAAAGCACAACCAATTGTTTCATCTAAAATGGTTTTGGTACTGCTAAAAGTATTGGCAGTACCAAAATTTGTGTTGGCAGTATCTTCTTCTCTACCGTCTTTTTCTTCATCAACTTTCTTGGAAGTACCATGAGATGACACAAAGGCCATATTTCCTGAGCTTGAACTAGTAGACTTCTTTAGTTCATGCTCTACTATTTTGAAGTTGCTGTAAAGATTGTTAAGACTCATGGAATCAATATCTGGTTTGTTTTTCCAGACAATGACATGCATGGCCCATTCAGAGGGTAGACTTCTAAGGAATTTGGAGTTTAAGTCTTCTTGAGATATTATCACTTCATGAATGGCTAATTGACTGGAAAGCTTTTGTAGTCTATTGAACATGCTGTCCAAAGACTCATTTGTTGTGGCTGAAAAGTTTTCAAACTGTTATTTTAGAAGTGTTTTCTGAGTTTTCTTGGTGGCATCATTACCACCAAATCTAGCCACAATAGCTTGAAAGAGGGTTTTAGCACATTTGTACTTGTTAAAGATTAAGAGCTGGTCATTTGGAATAGACATGAGAAGCATACTCCTGGCTTTAAGATCATTTCTCTTTTGGATTCTTTCTTCTGTGGTTGTTGGGTTTACTTGCACGGTTGTGACAAATGCATCGTTTACTGTGGAGGTGGTGGTTATTGGTTTGAATGAGTTTCCTTCTTCAATAATCTCCCAAAGTGCATAGTCTTGCACTTGGAAGTATTGCTCAACCCTCAGTCTCCACATCTCAAACTCATTCTGTTTGAGTAATGGAAGTTTTGCAGCCACATTGGTTTGAATGTGCTCAACATCCATTTTTGCTTTGTTCTCTTATGTCGTAAATATCAGCCTTGCTCTGATACCACTTGTGGAAGGATTACGTGCAAACACTTAGGATGTTAGTCTTAATAATGTGTTTGGATATTTATGAATGAATGTGATTTAGTACGCGGAATTTACTAGAACACACTAAAGGAACAAAGGTGGTGAATAAGTAAACGTGAGTAATTTAGAGTGATGAACATAACATGAATAACACAAAACGATTCAATATTATTTATGAAATAATACGGGTGATCTAAACTATCACCAGGATTACAAAGGTAACCTTGAATCTTTTTAATACGTAAAAGGATTTTAATGATGGAAGTTATGCATGCAGTGATTGATATCTAAGAAGGTGACTAAGGGTTCCTTTTATAGTATAAAGAGCCCTTATTACAAGTTGTCAAGTTGCTTAATATAATATACTTAGAGACTTATCTTATCCTAATATTACGCATTTCAAGGTAAAACACTCCATATTATCTACTGAGACTTCTGTACTACTTCTACTAAACGTGTAACTTTGTACAAAGACTAATAATACAACTAAATATCTCTAAATAAAATATAACAACTTGTCGTTTAAACTGGCAGGACCTTCATCTACTAGCAGTACCTTCTCACCCAGAAGGTACTGTTAGTATATCTTCAATTTCAACAAAACAAAAGAGGTAGGCTTAACTCATCATTTGGCAGGCTCTTCTGGCAGACTCTTTGACTTGAGCATTTTATTCCCAACAACTAGTCGTAGAGCCGTGTACAATATTCCCTAACTCTATAAGATCCTACTCCACTCCTATATCGAGCCGATTAGAAGCTCCTAACATGGGATCATTAGAATTCACTTATGCATTAAATACAACCAAAAATCGTAGTACACCTCCGATCATGTTTCTTAAGACGTTCAAGCAAGTTACCAATGGAAGTCTGCCAATTTTATTAAGCGTAACATCGAATACAATCATCCGTAACAATTATAGACAAACAATCAACGAATAATCAACATCTAGGTTTCACTACATCTAAGCAAACATAATAAAAGCCTAGCCTAACATGTTAAAAGAAAGATAAACATAAGACAAAATAAAACAATACATAGATATATTGAATGATTATTGGAGAACTTATCTTTATTAAAACATGGAAGAAAGAAGGGTTTGAAACCCCTTCAATATGCAGGAAATTCGACCTAGGGTTTGTGCACAACTTGTTCCACACTTTACAATGAAAATTTGGAAAAATATATATAGACATAGCATCCTGACGGCGTCATGTGTTAGCCTCTGACGCCGTCAACTCGCCGCCAAGTTGAAATTCGTATTGCCTAGATCCACTTCTGACGCCGTCATGTAGAAATAAGCTCTGGGCCGTCACTAGTATTTGGACCCTGACTGCCTTGGTGACGACGTCAGGCCATTAACAAAGAAAATGTTCTGGGCCGTCACGTTATAAGTTCCACATCCACCTCTTTTGTCACTCTTGACGCCGTCACGTGTTGAGGCTTGACGTCGTCAGGTACTGTTCCCAGCAAGGAATTTGAGACTTTGCCGTTTTTTCACTTTTATGCTCCAAAAACGTCCAAAATGCTTCATTTTCCAGATTTCTCCTCAAAAGTACCTAAAATGACAAAAGGAATGATTTAGGGCAATAATTGATCAAATAATCACGAATTCGGGCTTAAATGACCCCTTAAAAGCGGTACACTTTTCGCCTCATCAGTTCATTTCGGTTCATGTATTTCACGTAATCGGTTATCGGGTCAGTTCGGTTTTGGAAGTTTGCTCAGCCCTACTCATGGGCATATGTTGCAATACCTTATAAAATATTACTTTTTTATCTCTTCTAGAAAGTAAAAAAAAATATATATATATATATATAAAAAAAAAAAAAAAAAAAAAAAAAAAAAAAAAAAGTAAACAAGGAGTAAATTGCACAATTCGTCTATGTGATTCTGTCAAATCAAGGTGTAGTCTTTACTTTTTCAAAAAATGCAGATACCGTGTCTTTAGGGAAATTTAAGTTGCAAAATCTTTTGCTAAACTAAAATGACTAAAATACCTTTGTAACACCCCCAAATTTAAGTTTGTCGCAGCGGAAAAGTAATTTAGGTGTTACGGGGAGGATCGAAGTTTTAATCTCATAAAACGGTTTAAAAGAAGCGTTTTGAAAGTTATATGTCATTCAAATAATATTTTTGATAAAAGATGAACCATTTGATTTAAAATCTTATGAAAAGAAATAAAGACTTGAAAGAATGACATATTTGATTTTTACACCATTTTAATTTATCAGAGTAATAAATGCCCACTCCGTGTCATGTCCTGCTCCGTTAAATTGCCTGAGATACACATGCTTAAAAGTGTCAACACAAAGGTTGGTGAGTTTATAGAGTTTTATGAAAAACCATTTATTTTGATAGATTTCAGGAATATTTGGTAATGATAAATACAAACAGTAATGGAACAAGTATTGAGTAATATTGATTATAATCACAGATAAATCATATAAATATTCAATCACATTCAAATAAGAATTCAATAATCCTAACATGAGCTGGAAACTCGTGATACTAATTCAATCAGATATACAATTCAAGTATGGTCAAATTCCTATACAACTGTATCTAAATATATGTTGAAAACATACATTTCCTTTACAGATATTGCCCCAAGCCTCATGACACACAAGTTTAACCAAAAGAGGTGTTTTATCAAATTAATGATAAATTTTGCCCTCTAATAATAGGTGATTTGCCAATTCCTATTTGTCTACGAATATAGTGTATCACGACTAATACGACTAACCATTTGCAAATGGCATTCCGTCAAGTATTAGTGGGACAGGAGGTCAATCCTTAACAGGTTTCGAATCTGTTCACTATATTCGCGCCCACTTAACAATGATTAATGGCTCATGATTGAGGGACTTTATGGCGATAAGGTAACTTAGGCAATATCAAGGTAATAATGGGATCATTCAGAATAACATCATGTAATTAAGTATCATACCACAGTAATCAATTTGGGAATATTATCGTTTGAGTATCAGTAATTCAGTTTAAGTATTTCGCCAGTAACACATGTATATCACATACCACAATAATCGAATTGGAAACATTATCATATGAGTATCAGTATTTCAGTCAAGTAATTCATCAGTAAAATATATATATCACATACCACAATAATTAAATTGGAAGCATTATCATATGAGTATCAGTATTTCAATTAAGTATTTTGTCAAGTATTGTATATATATCACATCTTAAATCACGAATCATATTAAATAAATATCAATTATGAAATTGATTTGAATCATGTATTTTATTCATATACTTATCAAATTATCAAAGTATATGTAAGCATGTATCTCCCCCAGTGAGTTTAAAACAATTATTGGAAATGGGGCTATGACTCACCTGGATTGATACGGAAATGATGAAAAGTAAAGTAGGATGAGATTTATGGGAACGATTATGGAAACGTCTTTGATACGGAACCTGATAAATAAATTTATCTGAGAATTTGACCAAATACTATTTGGTAAATATGAACGAATAACGAATAATATTTATTCGTTATGACGAATAGATGATGTGCAGTGTAATTATTATGCCATGCATGATATGATAAAATACTTTATTTAAAATATCTATCGAAGTTTTACCTTTTTAATCGTAAGTAAAAATATTAACTTTTGAAATATCGTTATATATATTATTAACGTTACGTTAACTATTATATATATATATATATATATATATATATATATATATATATATATATATATATATATATATATATATATATATATATATATATATATATATATATATAAACGAAAGTTTAAATGCAATACGGAATAAATTTACGAAAATATAAAATAAATAAAAATGTCAAATAGATTATGTTTAGTCCTTGTCCTTTTTCCATTTCTACTCTTTTTATACTAACGGCGTTAGCATTACACCGTTAGTCCTTTTCGTATCAAATTTTCAATTATAGTCCACTACTTGTCCAAAATAACATTCTAAGCTTGGAATATTAAATAATATCAAGTTTTATCCTATAGCTTTTTTTTTTACATTTTCAGTCCCTATTTTTCAGTCCTTGACAGTTTTAGTCCTCCTAAGTGTCGTCGCGTTACATTTTTAGTCCAAAATTACAAAAATGATTATAAAAATTTTATAAAAATTTCCGTAGCTTATTAAGTCAATAACAAGCTTATTTCAACTGCTTATTTGATAAAAGCTTATTTTTCTAGCTTATGGGCCTTAACGAGCCAAATACAAAAGCCCGTTAAGATTTTTGGAGGCGAGGGCATGGAAAATGTTTTGGGCCTGACCTTGGGCTACTTTTATGATTCTAAAAAGATTTCATATGGGCCCAGTGGGCTTAGGGATCGTTATTTCTTATTAGGCCTTGAATAAGCCCACACGAAAGTAATTAGTTTTATTAACTAAATAAGTTTTTGAAAAACCTTGTGTTTGTCGATTCAAAATGAACTAATTTGGGTGTCGAAACGTAATTATTTTTACATGTTATATAAATGAAATTGGTAGTTTTCTAGGTGGTCTATTAGGTCGAGTAAAAATATTGGGTGCTCATTAAGTAATATTTCAATTTATACGTGTGTTTCTTGGGTCACATGAAACGTTTATATAATTGTGAAAAACTTAGAATATATTCTAAGTGTTTTTATAAAATTTTATACGATGTAAACATGGTTCAAAAATGGGTTTGTTTGATGCATGTAACATGAAACTAACGTGAGATACGTGTGCTACGTGACTCCTAGGCCTTCCAAGATAGAGGCTAGTCATGTTTAGTGTTGTTACAAATATATACGTACGTAAAAATATATATAAAGCTTATATAAGATCGAATAAAAATGAACATGATGCATGGACTAATTTTTAACACGTGAAATGAATTGAAAGTAGTTTGAAACGACTTACTACACCTCTAGGGTGGTGAAGAAACGAGTAGGAACGGAGGAAACACAAGATATACTCAAATTCGACTACTACCCAAAATATTATACGTTTAACTCAACCCGAAAATCCTTTTCTTGCGTTCAAACGATATGATAACCACTTCTGGCCTTCAAGATAGTATTATTAGGAATAAAAGAAGCTTTGAAAGTGAGTGTTGAATGATGGAAGGGATGCATGCATATAACGTATATATGGTGTCAATATATCACACGTATATGTGAAAACATTTCAAGGAAACCATATGAACAATGCATGTCAGGAAAACCTAGGCTCTAGGGTGAATTTATATTATTATAATAAGGTATGAGAGTGCATGAATTTAGGAATGTGTCTTGGTGAATCATGTACATATGTCGACATCCATTTCATTATATACACGATTTGTGAAATTGTGTGTAACTTGGATATAACTGATCATCATTAATATTTAAACATGAAAACATGTTAGAAATATTATTAGGAATACGTAGGAACAAACGGGAATCAAAACGGTTAAGTTTTGAATTAAATTATGAATCGATTGACATGAATATTCGTCAAACACTTTGCCACTTAAAAACGTATCAAACGTTGTCCAATGAACTTGGGATTTGACACACTAATAGTTGGCTAGGTGGTAAACGAGATGGTGTAAAAATATATATGTGTCGTGTGTAAAAATTTGGAATACGCGAGGCGTTTTGGAGCTAGTTTGGTCGATATATATATATAAAATTTGAAATGAAAATGGGTTAAATATTTTGGGCCGGTTGGGCTTGGGAAATCAAGGGCCCGCTTGGTTTTGTAAATTAATTTGTTAATTAGGATTAGTGAAATGTTAATATTTTGTTAATTGTGTCGAGAACTTGTTTCGTCATTTGGTGAATTATGGGATGACGTGATTTCGTAAATATAGTATAATAAGAAAAATTTTAAATTTCCCCGTAAAAATGGTGATAAAAATAATAACAGAGATTAATATATAACTTAACGTTTTTAATTATATAGATTTTTGCGAGGTTTTACAACCTTTGTCTTATTTTCCCATGACCAAAGGATATTCTGTTACAACCACTGATATAAAGAACAGCGGTTATGACTAAGAGACTTACTGAGTATTCACATATCATGGGATAACAACTCGGATATGTTGTATACTTCTTAATGAAAACAGTCAAGCTTCGTGAAAGTCGAAGTCCAAACTGAATAAATACTTTATAACCTGATGCAGAGTCAGCTAGCAAAGTGCAAGAAGATACAAAAAATCAGAGTCTTGGAGGACTGACAAATGTCTCTAGGTCTCTGAAAGACTTATCATCTTAAGCCATCCAGAAGAACCGGTTACACTGATAAGATACACTTAGAGTATACTTCAAGATACTTGCTAATGTATATCGAAGGATCTGGCTGAAGTTCTCAGACACGCTTAGGGGGGAACAATTTGAGATAATGCAAGAAAACCCTTGGGAAGATAAGGACTCATCAAGAGCAAGGGAAGCAACTTACATGTACAAAAGTTGTCAGAAGAATAAAGCATCTCTAGCCACACAAGTGCACGTGTACCTTACTTCTAGTTTAGATATCACTATTCTCTTATAACTACTAACAGTCATGGGTGGTTTTGGGCCGGCGCACCATTAGCAACCGAGCCGGGCCCAACCCACTAAGGGGCCTAAAATTTTTTATACCCATTATATGTATTAGGCCCAACCCTTTTCGTACTTGATTATGGTCTATAGATATTATAATATAGGGGCACATTTTTTTCGTGCCGGGCCTAATTTTTTTTTTTTTACGTTCTCAGCATCGCCCCTGCTAACAGTGTATCTCACTAGTATATAAAGGGAGGTTAGTAAGCAATTGATTCACCACTGGAAACTTCCTCCTCTTCTAAGTGGAATATTCCTCTTCATAACTTGAAGAGTAACATTTGTCATTACCAAAGATAGTATTCCGCAACTATCCTTCATAAAGCCTTTTACCTTAACAACTAAGTGAGACAAAGCAATCGTAATGTACAAATGGGTACTATTAGTTGACTCAAGTAAAAATTGTGTAAACATATCTTTATTTTTAATGAACATCGGTTATTTTTATTTGCTCAAACTCTTGTTCTTGCAACTTATTATTTTACACAAAAATGTCAGAGCAACATACTTTAGTTTAACTTTAGCCAAGTACTGACTATCCAACCCAATGTTCACTACAAGAAAAGTCATTGGACTTTCAAAAAGGCAAACACGCCATGCATGCAATTTCACCAAACCACATGGACTTTTTTTGCAATTTACTCGTAAACAAACCACATTCAGCCTGATTTGCATCCGGCCCATATCATTTTACGGGTTGGCGGGAACTTTTACCGCCATTTGTCTATTTAGGGTTCCAAAAGCAAAATAAACCCCATTTCAAATACCCTCAATCTACCATTAATTCTCATCTCATCTCTGCAAAAACATTATTCTAGTTCATCAACTTATCAGGTATTATTTTTTAACCCCATTTTTCATATACATGTATTTGTGTATAAAGTTATTTGATTAATATGATAGTGTTTGTGTTTTGATATGTTGATGATATTTTTGAATACCCTTTTGGACGTATTGTTTATTGATGATTTTAGTTATATGATTTAGTGATATATCTTTTTAGAATTTGATGTTGTGGTTTACTTAATAATTATGCACACCAAACGTTTGATGAAATTACTTTGTGGGTTTTTGCCTTCAGCTTGATATCTATATGGGATTTTATTAATGAATAAAATGACCATTTTTAATGGGTAAATGGATGAGGTTTTCCATGTTTAGGTTACTTGGGAGGGTGAGTCTTTGACTCAGATACATGCGGCCTAACATGACGTTTTCCCCAAGGAGGGGGATTTATTTTGTTGATGTTTTACCAAATTTCGTTTTGCTGAAGAAAGGTAATTTTCAAGTGTTTATATGTCGTCAAAATTGTTCATATTGAGACGCAATTTGAAAGTACGTTATTTGTATTGGTATCTAAGAAAGTAAGGTAATCCCCTTGTGGCCACGGTGGTTCACATGCGCCGACTCTTGGCTATCCAAAAGGGTAGTCGCCCTGGGGTTAGTCGGCCAACAATGTCGAGTCGGAAACCAAGGTAACCCAAAAGAAAAGTAAGGGTAAAATTGCCAACATACCAATGTTTTGCTGTATGGATGTTTATTTGTTTTTTTTTTTAAGATTATTGACTCGTAGATAGATTGGTTACAATAGAAGTCATCTATTAAAACAGTTTTTTGTTGGCTGAGTTTTTGCTTCAGTGAATTAATAGGATATTTTGAATTTTTAATGATTATGTAGGAGATGGATACATCAAACCCAGCTGTTATCGTGAATGGTGCTTTTATGACAAGTTATGTGGGCAGAAGAGTGAGGACAGTGATCCAGGTAGTGAGGGCTGATGCTAGTGGTGTGACTGGGAGATCGACCGATGAAAAACAAATTGTTGTAAAGGGACATGTTCCGTCACCTCTTACCACTTTTGTTGAAGTCATTGGTGTTGCTGATAGTCCTCAATCTATAATTGCTGAGATTGTGACTAACTTTGGTGATTCGTTTGGTATGGCTTTTCCTCACAGATCAAAAGTTCTTTTTGTTTAATGTTAATTTCATTTGAAGCATGACCTAGTAGTTTGTATATGTTCATTTTTTTTAATTGATTTTTGCTAGTTGATTGCTATTAGTTGGTGCTAAGTTATATAATCTAATTAGTCCCTACATTAGGCCAAAAACAGATTACAGATACATGCTTTCAAACTATAGCTTATTTATTTTACAGAAGAGATTATTCTTATGCACACTATCACAAAATTTGCTAATTCAATTATAAGCTATACATATGTTATTTCTCTGATATGGACTAGTGGGCTTAATTTTGTATGAAAAAAGGTTATTTGTTTTTTCAGAGTGACTTCCTTAGACTAGCTGATCTGTTATTTCGACCATAATAGGATTCTTGAAACAAAAAGTTATAAAAACTTATCCAACTCTGAGAATGCACACTCTGTAGCTGGATATAATGTCGGCTTATAAAAACTTATCCAACTGAGAGAATTGATTCATATGTCTACAATGTAGTTTACTTTATTTGTATGCTCTTTTCACGTTGAAATATATTTTGTAATAAATGGGTATTTTATATGTTTGTATATTGATATTCCAGATACAAATAATTTCAATCAGCTGTGCCAACATGCTAATGGAGACTACAGGCACTTGTTTATTTGAGGAGGCATTGTTATAAATGAAGCAGCAGAAATCAACAATGCAGACTTTGGTGGATGAAGTTACCTGTTTCGTTCTTTTGATCTTTTTATCTCTTTGTTTCTTAGGCCAGTTTGCTTAAATTTGGTGTCGATGGTCTTGTCGTAGAAATTCTTAAGCTTTGACATTATCAAACTATTATGCACTCTGTCGTGTTAATATACGAGTCTTTGTTTCGTGAAATTCTCAAGGTGTTTGTTGCTCAAATGTTGCATCCTAAAGCTGCAGACAATCACTGTGCAGTTTTCTAGTAACCATAGCATGTATGGTTTAGAACCAAATTGCAACCACCAAGTTTTCTATATTGAAACTAACATGTTAACAGAACGAGGACTGTAATGTTATATACTGTTTCAGTTCTGGTTCCAATTAGTTTGGTCGTTTGCGATACCATAGACTGCATTTGTTAATTCTACATGTTATACTGCTTAGGGCTGTGATTGAATCCATCCAGATTGATAGCATGTTTGAGCCTGCCTCGTCTGGAGTCGGCTATATTTGAACAAATTATTGGCTGTAGATTTTGTAAAAACTATGAGTAGTCTTTAGTTTGGTTCTTAGTGAGGTATACTTTTAAAAGCCATTTTTTGCTTCTGTAAGTCAGAACCAGAATTGGACTGAACTTACTGAGAAAGCATGACACAGTGCTTAAATCTCCTTTTTATATTAAAAAAATCGAAGATTCATATAGATTGATTGGCTTAATTCTGAACAGATCGATATTAGTGGCTTGTTCAGACTGGTATGATTGTTGATTTAGTTATATTTAGTCTGGTTTCAATGTTGATGAACACTCGCCACTGATAGTCTTCACCTGGGATGTTTGATTTTAACATGTTTTCTGCATGTTTTTTCACTGAGTCTGGTTTCAATGTTGAGGTTTGAGGACACTTACCATAAACACGCCCTAGCAGTAAATTTCCGATGTTTTACGAACTAAAATATTTGGTTTTGAGAACATAAACAAGAAAGAAGCACCCCAATCAAGTACCCCTGATTTGGTTTTATCGGTCTAAATGATTTGAACTATTTTTTCAAATATCGTTTTACACACAACTGACACAAGTACACAACACATAATTTGACTCACAAACAAAAGGTACATGCATTGTATCGCACATGCTACAACTAATCAAATGTATCACACATGGTATAACTATTAACAAGAGACGTCTTATGTGTATGAAACAAACTAGGCAGTGGGCGAATCACCTCTCTTTTCTTAATACGCTAAGCATTGTACAAATTTGAATACTAAATGAGTAAACATGCAATTAAAAACTACTACAATTAACAAAGATCCTGACAATACCAATTCGCCACCATGGCCAAATGCATCAAGTTTTGGGTTAAAGCTATGGTACATATAACATGAGTGTCAAAAGATAATTTATCTATCCTTCTACATAATGATCTATATACCATATAGCTAAGTAATCTGCACTTGAGCACTTCAAACTGCTACCTGCTGCTTAGCATTGTCGCTGGCAACCATTTTGGAAGCTAAAAAACCTGTTTCGTCCGGCACTACTCTGCTTCAGGTTTAACATGATTTCCTAATATAAATGAGGCTCAGGTTACTTCCATCCTACTTATTCAGTTTTACATATGCCAAAGGAGCACTTCGTGTAGATTTATTTCACGGTTGCTCAAACAACACTGCATAGAACAAGCACGTTTTAGCCACAAAAAAAAGAATACAAAATAGACTTGACAACAACCAGAAAGAAACAACAATCTATAAAATAACAAGCCACACTTGATTCTTTGATTTGCTCAATACCTTTAGTGCTTTGCTAGTTGATTCAGATGCACAAATCGCGCATTTGTATCATATGTCCAAGTTTGTGTTTTTAGTTTAGAACAACCGAGACATTTAGTTTGTGCAACGTTCTTTCTGATAACTGAACTGGGTATGTGCCATTTTTAGGAAGTTTATCTACGGTTTCTAAGCTAGAAACACCAACTTTTACGTCTAACAAAAGGAAGGGGAAGGGCAGGGAACTGCAAATGGTTCCCAGACTAACTTTGTAATATCTAATGCACTAATTACATAGAAATCATGACAGCATAGGAAGAGAAACAAAGAATAATTACCTGCTTAACTAGCCTTCCCAGTTGAAGTTTGAAAGATCTTCAGGTGGTTCGACCCAAATGCTCTCAAACGGATCTTGCTCTCCCCAATCATGGCACTGTTTTCGTGGGTAGTATCGTTGGCGGTCAAGAGAGTATGAAATGCATCGTTTTCCATAAAAACGAACTTTAGAGAAATACACACTATTCCTCATCATTCCAAGAAGGTCAGTTCTTGCATGGGATGACAAGAAACTCGCAAATAGTGTCACATCCTCAAGATCTTCCATTTCTACCCATTCTTTATTCACCTGATCTAGCTTATAAATAATCGGATTTTCACTATAACAAGTGTATATAACAAAAATATCCCCATTATGCTCTGCCATAAACTTTCCCTTCCACCAATTTTTCACAAAGAAATTATCAGGACACCGTGGTGGCGGCACAATACGAATGCTCCATGTGTGCTCGACTGGATTATAAACTCCAAGCCATCCGGTTAAACTCAAACAATAGAAGAGCCCATTGCAGAAAACAAGCTTATTCCAAATACTGCTAACAAATGGCAACCGATTATGGTAATTCACAGTGGTCCACTCGGTTGCTCCTGGGTGACAAGTACTCACAGCAACAACCGTAGGACTCACATGCTTAACTGTGAAAAGGATACAGTCGGGAGACTTGGGGGAGGAGGAAAAGGCAACTATCTGATAAGTCATTTCAAATCTAGGTAACTTAATCATTTCCCGTGTAAAGGGATTAAAGAATAGAACACGCATTGTTCTTGGTTTATATAACAGCAACCAACCATCTTTATTGTAACAAATCCTACATCCATGTAACTCTGGCAATTCAAGTGAATAAGTCTTGCGTTCTGATGGATCATAAAACTCAAATAGGTGACCAAGCTTTGGGAAGTACATAAGCCATGGTGGCTTGTTCACTTTTCTAACTGACAAAGCTACAGAGAGCCATCTTTTACAGACTTTAGAAGTCCGAATGTTATCCCTCAATGTTAATTGAGAAATTATTATTTCCAAAAGCTCTACCGGTAGATCAGACCATGACTCACGATACTCCTGCTCGTTATTTTCTTTCAGTGACACATTCCTATTATCCGTAAACGTATCTGACAACCTACAAACAAATTCATATTAATTACGGAAGAATATTAACATTGGTATAAAATTTCAATGTGTCATTCCAAAGTAATTATGCCCACTTGAAGTCACAAACTCACAATAATCATTTTTGCAGTGTTTTCTAAATCTATCAAGTAATCACATAACATGAACTTTTAGGTCCAACATATAGTATACGAGAGTGTTTAGGATTGCTTACTTTTCTGCTTATGCTTATGAATAAGCACTTATCAGATGTTTAAAAGAAGTGCTCGGGAAATAGTGTTCGGATATGCTTATTTTGTCAAAACTTTTAAATATAATCCGTTTATATTAGGTTTTATGTATATGATGCTAAAAAAAAAAAGAAAAAAAAGCATTTACTTTAATACTTAGAAATAAGCAGGTTACTACTTGCTTAACAGAGTCTACTCATCAGATTTCTAATCAAAGTCTGCTTTATCAAAAGAGTCCGAGTCTGCTTATCAGATTCACTAGCAGACTCTGAGCCTGCTTATTAGAAGCAGAGTCCGAGTCTGCTTATCAGAAGCAGAGCAGAGTCTGATCTGCTAATTTTACCACAAAATAAGCCGATAAGCAATTTAGATAACACAAAACTGCCACAACTTATCATTTAAAAAAAAAAAAAAAAAAAAAAAAAAAAAAAATTATTTTATGCTATAATTGTAATTTTACAACCCACATTTACAATCCATCCACAAAACCAAAATCACAATCACAAATTCATTCATTCCACAATTAAACATTCATCACAATCAAACCCTAAAATTTCATCTAAAAACCCTAAACCCCAAATTTAATCACAATTAACCAATCAATAACACAATTCAATCACATAATCACATCAAATTCAAACCTAATTGAATCCAAATTCATCCAAACTAATCATTTCATCACCTCAATTACACAACTAACCACAGATCTCACATCTACAAACCCTAAACCCCAAATTCCCCAAATTTCCCAAATCGAGCTCAAATTGACGCAATTGACTTACAATCTAAGCTTCCTACGCTTTTTTCCCGCCATAATAGGTTCAGAATAAGCTTAAATTAGTGTTTCACACTCACTGTGTGAAGAACTGTGTGTGTGTTTTTTTGGTTTGGTTCAGTGATTAGAGAGAGAAATGGGGGTTGTGTTGTGTACTGTAAGATGTTATAATGTTGATGATGTGACACGTGCGTGTTAAGAGGTGGGATCTGGTGTGGTGAGGGTGTAGGGGGCTAGTGATGGACTGTGATGGGATGTTTGGATTAGGATTTTGTAGTGACGTGGAGTGGTGTGATTGGTTGTGGGAGTGAGGGTATTCGGTGGGGGTGTGTTCGGGAAGTGCGTCACTGACTCAGTTGTGAGTGAGTGATTTTTTCTATTTTCGTGTAGTACAGTACTATTTTGGTAAAAATGGTTGGATATGCAGTCAATTTTAGAAATATTTACCAAACTGATTGTTTACAGTTGTTGGTAACAATATTTTCTTTCTTATAAATTATTTTTTATAAGATAAATAGAAAAACTGGCTGTTTAAGCATATTTTTATCTAACAACTTTCATAAAAAAGTGAAATTCTCACTTTTTAAATTTGGGTTTTTCTAACATATGCTCTCAGGACATATGTTCAGCACATCAAAATATACATGAGACCCATTTAAAAGTACCAAAAAGTACTCAGGTATCCACAAATTAGATGTGTTTTTTGTACTTTTCAATGAGTCCCATGTATACTTTGATGTACTTAACATATGCCCTGGGGGCATATATTAGAAAAACTCTTTAAATTTTAATTAAAAAAAAACAAAAACTTCAATGTACTTTTTAAAATTTTTTTTCCATACAAAAAGACTGTTTAATTTAAGGGTCAGTAAAATCGCCCGAGTCCCGACAACCGACTCGATCTTGACATAAATCGATAGTCCCGAAATTGAATAATAGCTTTTGAGGTTGGGAATCGGGATGGATTTTTAGAATTTTCGGGATTCGGGACAGGCCAAAAACTGACAAAATACAAGCAAAAACCGACTACTTTCGGGACGGGCCAAAAAACCGTCTACTTTTGGGATCAGGATTAGTCGGGACGGGTCAGGATCCGGCCCGATGCGCAACCCTAGTTTGATTATCTCATATTCTAACCCTAATCTTACCTCGTACCATCATCCACCTTTCATCCTCGTTGTTACTGGCTGAGCTATGAAGAGATTGGAAGGGGTTGCGGCCCTCTTACAACTTTGTCTCATAGTGTATTTTTATATAATAAAAGAAATATGTATTACAAGTTGGTCCTTTTACATATGAAGAATAACATGTTTGACCCTTTCACAAAAAGTCACTAAGCTCCGCCTTTGCTCGCCGTCGCCAACTACGGTCGCAACTTGAAGTGATCTTTTCAAAAAGGAAAAACATAACTCAATTTAAACGGGTTTTAGAATTCTCAACTTTTCTCTAGAAAAAAACAAAACCCCATTCCTTTCTCAAGGAATCTAGAAACAGGAAATAAAAGAAACAAAAATATTTCTACAACTAAATTTATAAGTAGGCGAGTATATCACCTCTCAATTGATTCTGGACGACGTGGTGCTAGTCATTTGTTGCATTGTTGGTTGTCTAACTTTGTGTTTTGAAGTAGCTTAATAGATTACTGGAATTGCAAATTGTGAATATTAAGAGTAGTCTTGATTGATCTATTCGAAAAAACCTAACACTTACTGTAATAGTTTTGTGTACTCGAAGCAAAAATTTTGACCAACAACTAAACATACAATGATTTACTAAATTCGTTATACACTTATACCCAATAAATCACATGAACGATTTAAGTAATTAACTCTAGTTTATATTTAACATCAAATATCTATTCCGTTATGCACTTGATGTCAATAGTTTATAGTTAACATCAAATATCAATATAACTTGTATAATATCCTTCTACTTTAGAATCATGTGTGATCTACGTGTGGCAGGTTTGGTAACATAATAATCGATTTGTTGCAACGCGTGGAAATATCTCTTTACAAAACAACTAGAATTTATAAGAAATATTTGCTTCATTTAATGTTGATAACGTTGTTGAACAATCTTTTAGCCAAGACGAGGTTAATCTAAGGTTTTATTTATTTATTTATTTATTTTGCATTAAATTATCGTGTGTTACAAGTTTCATTATCAAATTTTGGTTATTTTACATTTTATGCATAAGTTTCACACGAAATTAACTACAATATCGCAAAGATAATTATTTATTTATCGCTGTAAAATTCATTCATTCATTATGCACATAAAACCGTATAGTTGTAATGAATATGTTTTTGTTAAACTACTTATTCTTTTTATCTATAGAGGATCATTTTAAAATAGAAACAAATAAGATTACATAGTAAAACACCAACTATATGAGCTTGCAAATTGAAATGGAGCTTCGACAAAGTAAGCATCCAAGTGTGAAAACCAAATTACAAAATCTTGAGGAAAACGGTCAACCTGCAATTAAACCTTAAATCACTTGATTAAATTTACATCGTTTTATATTTAAGGAAACAAATTAACTTTCTTTTCCATTCACACGTTTACACTTCAAACCAACAACTATATAAACTTCAAAACAAGTAGTATAAAATATGCATACTCCAACTCCAAACCATTAATTCAAACACAAGAACTAGCAAATAAACATATGGATTCAAACACAATAACTACCCGCAGCCAAGAAATCGACACGAGCAATGACTTTGATTCTTTTTATTTTGAGCTGGAAAAACGAATATTGGCATTGATAGCCGATGACGAGAATGAAGATGATTTTGTTGGAAGTACAAACTCCAAACTATCGACTTCTATCTGGATGAATAGACAAAGTTCAATCTCGGAGCAACAACACGAAAGCTACTTTTGTTGGAAACATGGTAACGAGAATCCTACAAGCTTAGTACCCGTTTGGCTTTTGAATTTATGGACAAATAGGAGCAAAGGGACTGGAGTTTTCATTCCTGCTCTTACTATCGGTGCTAGAAATAGAACCAATCGAAGTAAGTTTTACTTTCTATCACTTTTAATTTCTGCAATATATATTTGTGCCCAAGTCTTCTTTTTAAGTACTTGGTTTAACTATTCTAAAACTTTTTTTTTTTTTTTTTGGCAGGTAAAAGTTATATGAGGGCTAGTATCAGAGGAACAAGATATGATCGAGTGATTGATTAACTCAAAAGAAGACACGATGGAATCGATTAGCTATAGTTGATAAAACTTTTGATCCCGATTTTGTTTTAGGGTCGATGCTATATAAAACATAAAAGTAATAAAATGTTTAAGCACCCATTGTTAAGATTGGTTGTACACGTACGAAATAATATCAATGTTACATCAGAAGTCGTAAGTTTATTAGATGATATATTGTCTTAACCAAGCTTTTAGTATAACGGGCCAATTTTTAAGCCTTTAAATGACACCAAAAGATGTAGAGATTGTATTGGGCCTCCACTGATAAAGGTGGTGTCTTCTAGGAAATTCTGACATGTAAAATTAAGCGATGGTACAGGCGGCATGAAAAATTCTTTTTGATTTGCACTTTTGTCATGATCTATTGACCGAATATGGTTAATCTTCAACGAACCTGCATCGTCTTTGTCCTTTTTAGCAAAGTTTCGTATCAAAAGGAGGTGAATTGTGCACATCGATTTTGATTTGCACACATCTAACATAAAAAATAAACAAACAAAATGTACATACATGTTAGGCGAGTAATGAGAGTCAATCCTTCTCATTTTATTTGTCATGTCAGTTTTCTCTCACCAACGATTGGTTGTCACAGTAAGACGACCTATACTACAAAAAAATACCTCACAAAAATACTTTTTCATTTAATTAAAACACAAAGACACACACAAAAGTTGGGCGATCTAGATAGCTTGGACGACCCACATCCAAAAAAAGGAGGGATTGATCGAGTGGTGATTTTGTGCCACACTAAGAATTGATCGAGTGTTTGATGGAATGATCGATTGAATATGTATTAGTGTGTGCAGCCTTACAGCTATGCAAAACATGAATAATGTGTATCAACAAAAAGTAAATGTATGCGAGTCAACTCTCATAGCTTTAGGTTTTAGGATCTTAGACTCTATATCATGTGACACGTTATATATTAATTGGTAATAATAATGTGATATTACATATTGTTTTGTATTAACACATAGGTTGAGAATAAATTATACCAATCATAATCTAATACAAACGCTAATCCAAAAGTATTAGTAATAAACCATCAAACAGCCCTCCTAGTTGGAGCTAGAGGAGAACAAATGCTCAAACTGTCTCGAAACTCAACAAACAAAGCAGAATGAAGACTCTTGGTAGAAGAACTTGTAGATTCATCAATGATATGCATTAGGACATCAAAACTTTCACAGTGATTCTTGAAAAAGTAACACTATACGGCATAATTAGGTTTGTCCACATCAAGTTTAAGAGAAACAAGGAATGGTCATGCTTTAGTCAACTATTAGTGGAGACTGGTCGAGCTTTAATCGATTTTAGGTGTATAGAACAAAAAAACATGGGGAACTTTAAAGAAACAAAACAAACATAAAACAACCGAACTTAATTTTGTTTCCAACCAATACCAAATTTAAATGAATCTTCAATCAAAACAAGCGACTTCTTTAAACCAAACATGATCAAACGATTTTTATTTTATTTTTTCTTTTTGGCTAAAAGAACCTATGTTGCATTCAACTTTCATTAGAGTCGGTAAAAAAAAACGTGAAAACAATCAAGCTTTAGTCAACTGAAGTTACCAACAAAGAAAAAAAACGGACAAAAGGATCTAGTTTGGACCACAATGCTGAAGTTACAAACAAAGAAAAAAAGTTGGACAAAAGGATTTAGTATGGACCACAAATGTTTAATCGTTAATATAAATCGATATGGATAGGTTTAGATTTAATAAACAAAAACACACTTTTTTTTCCTTGTAGCAAACAGTAAAAAATTTAATAGTAAAGAAACTAAAAAAAGAAAGCAGAAAATAAGAGAAACAAATTTTCACTTTTATGAAACGATATCACGATTCACGAACAACGAGAGCTCAACAAAGCTATTATTGATAATATTCATAATGTGAGATTACATATGTTCTATATTTATACCCTAACACATGGTCTAATACAAATACTAATCCAAAACTATTACTAATAAATCCTCTTACACCAACTGCATCCTCGACAAATTTCTAACTCTAAACAACCTTTAGACCCTTGTCACCTGATACAAATCGAAACATACAACTCCCGTTAATCCATATGACATACAATCCTCGTATAGCTCGTATTCGTCTGAAAAAATTTCATGATTCGTTACCTTACTGAAACTGAAGTGTAACATCCTTATAACTCCAATCTTACTATAGAAAGAATTAAGCATGCTCATTAATGGCTTGGATAACCCCCTGAAGTAATATTCTGGGCCTGTTTGACAGGAGCTTTTTAAGGAGCTGTTAGCTTTTTGTTACAAAATAATCTCTTCTAAAATAAGTAGCTCCGTTTGGATACATTAACTTCAAGCTTTTATTTCAAACAAATAGCTCATAAATGAAAAGCTGATTCATGAAGCTGTTAAAACTTTAAATTACTGATATACCCTCCAAACATTTGTTTAGAATTATAAATATATCCTTTTATGTCATTTTACATTTTAAAATTATATTTAACAGCTAACTTACCAAACACTTTTATTGAAAAAAAGATACAGCTTGTAGCTCATGTTAACAGTTTTGCAGTTTACAGCTTACAGCTTACAGTTAACAGCTTATAGCATACAACTTACAGCTAGTTTTGCCAAACATACCCTCCAACATGTACTCAGAACACAAGAAAAGAGCTTTTAAATGGGAGAAAACCTAAAGTGTAACATCACTTTGAAACTTTAATCTTAAAAACAAATTAAAAGTACATTTACATTTAAATTAAAGTGGTTTGTAAGGAAAAAAATTTAATCTTATAATTGAATATGGGTCAAGATTAAGAAAAAATAATAATCAAAGTGGTTTGTAAGCTAAAAAATAATATAAACTTACGGTAGTTTAAAATAAAAAGATTTAAATATTCGTTAGAAACGTAAAAAAGATTCAAAATACTAAAAGTGTTTAAAAAGTTTAAGAAAATTTCACAAGATAGAGGATTAATGTGGATAAAAAGCTGTAAAGAAAGTTTTATGAAAGTATACAATTTTTATAAAAAGAAAGGAAAAAAGAAAAATACATCTATACATTAAAAATTCATAAATCAACAATTTGTGCATCAAAAATTTGTTTTACATCCAACTTCTTTTACTATTTGCATTAAAATTACATTCTCCATAACATATAGAGAACTAAAAATTTTATGCATTAAAAAGAAATTTGTGCATTAAGATTTCGTTTTTTTTCCGAGAAAAATGTATAAAATATCAAAATTAAAAAAAAAAAAAAAAAAAAAAAAAAAAAACAAACAAAAAAAACAAACTTCATTCATAACTTTTTGATGTACCAACGTCCTCTATCTTAGAGAAACGTTTCAGAAACTTTTTGAAAAGTTTTTATTTTTTTCAAGTCATTTTACAGGTATTCTTCTTTTTTAGTTAATCTGGGGAACCAAGATTATAAACTAATAAGGTCTAAGTCAATTACTTGGTCGCTCAAATATAGTAAATTTATTTTATCGTGTATCGTTTTCCTAATTGTTAGCGCGTCGTATTAACTTACTAGGTCAATCCCATTATAAGTCATCACATTTCACTATCAATATCATATTATACTATTTCAAATGAAAATTAAAGATTGATTATATTAGAGTATAAGTTTTAACGATAGTCCTTGCATCATTACTCATGCAACTCACCAAACTGAATCTTTAATACTGATTTATATAATTCTTCTTTTAGGCTAGACACAGAAGAGAGGGTTAATCCTCCTCCTTTTCTCTGTCACGTCAGCTTTCTCTATCCAGCGACTTACAAACGATTCAGTACCCTAGTAAGGGCGACCAAGTTCAATTTTTTTTTCTTTATACATTTTTAACACAAACTAAAATTTCATTTATAATTAAAACATTACATATTAATTCAAATAAAATAAAAACATTACAATAGAATTCAAATAACATTAAAAACACTACGATAAAACGACTAAACTAGTTTGGATTATGATGCTGCCAAATGTCTTCCACCAAATCGGCTTTGAGGCTAAGATGAGTTGTTCTATTGCATATCTCTCTAGTAATTTCCAGTGATTCCTCATGAGTTCTTAAGGGATCATAAGAACGGTGCTTCTTCGCTGGAAAGAATTCGGGAGATATCGCCCGCCCTTCGTCTTGAATTATCATATTATGTAATATGATGCATGTATACATAATATGTCCAAGACGCTCTTTGTCAACCCCTTTAGCCGGATGTTTAATCATTAGCCACTTTCTCTTTAGTACACCAAAAGGACGTTCCACATCTTTTCTTGCTGCTTCATGCATCCTCTTATACAATTGACGCTCGTCATCATGCGTCCCTGGATGTTTAATGGACTTCACAATAACAGAGTATTCCGGATATATCCTATCAGCAAGATAATATCCCCGTTTATAAGGCATGTTGTTAGCAAAGAATTCCACATCCGGTGCTCTCCCCGTTTTGAGATCATTGAATAGAGGGGATGTACGTAAAACATTTACGCCATTATTCATCCCAGAGACAGCAAAGAACGCATCCCAAATCCATAAATCTTGAGAGGCGATCGCTTCCAATAAAATGAAAGGAGTTTTCCCTTGATCACTCCTACAAAATTGAGCTTTTAAAGCATGTGGGCAATTCTCCCACGGCCAATTTGTACAATCAATGCTTCCTATCAGCCCCGGAAACCCATGAACTCGATGGTGATGCTCATAGAGTCTGTCAACGTCAGTAACCGTCGGCTTTCGCAAATACTCTGGACCATATAACTCCATGATGACCTCACAAAATCTATAGAGAAACTCACGAACTGTTGACGCACCCATTTGCACATATTCGTCAAGCATATCAGGATTGACTCCGTATGCCAATTGACGAAGTAACTTTTATCAATGGAGAAATACCAAGTACGTCCGCACAACTAGGAGTTTGTTGGAAATAAGGTGAATGATCGGTTACCTCTCTTACAATTCGTGTGAATAGTCTTCGGCTCATTCGGAAACGATTATAGAATTGTTCATCGCCGTATGTTGGGTTAGCGCAGATTGCAGAAGTAAGCAGTCACTAAACGGTCATGAGCACCCACACGATCCCTAGTAACATGGTTTCGTGTTTCTTTAGGTTGTGACGCTTGATAAGCGTCCCAACAATCTTCCGCAAACAGCAAAAACTCGGTACTAACTTCATTTTCATCATCCGAATCGGCAAAAAATATCTCGAAAATATATGGAATTTTTGAAATGAGATTGTGTGAATTGAAGTGTGTTTATGTAGTTTATATATATATATATATATATATATATATATATATATATATATATATATATATATATATATATATATATATATATATATATATATATATATTTATATATATTTAATTTTTTTTAGCTCTAACGGTATTAACATTTATGGGGTAACCTTTTGGATCAAAAAGCAACAAAATATGGACATGAAACTCGGTCGAGGTTGAGACCGATTGTCTCTCTTTTCTTGCTTCATTTCGGTCGCGACCGAAGAGCCACAAAAGGCCCGACCGACTGGGAGATACACCACCGACTGGGTCATGTGCTCTTCTGTGCTAGCCTTAGTTTTATGAAGTTAGACGTTCTATCTGGGATTAATATATGAAAGATATTATGAGTCTATGACCACGTACTATAACCATGCATAATTTTATACATAACATAATAAGTGATATACAAATTTGACCTTTTTTTATTCATGCCGGTATCTACTTCATCTCCGTCCATAATTTGGATATATAAACTGTTTGAAATATACCGTGAAAGGTTTATAATCTGGATATCAATGTAAATCGTGTAATTAGTTTCATATTAAAGTATTTCGACCTTATATGTCTCAGATTCACAAAATCCTTAATCGGATAAGAGAGATTGGCAATTAAAATTTAAAGCTCGAGAAATCAATCAGAAACGTTAGAATATTGGATTTTGTTATGTCCTACAAATGAGATCACGATTGTGATTATAATCACCAACCGAAACAATTATTTTTGCTTGTTTACCAACCATCGCGTTGGTCGACAAAAAGATGCGCTTGTTGTGTTTTAACGAGAACAAGGGGCTCTCACTCGCGTCTTTGTCGGGCAATGAGTGTGTACTCGGCACTTTCAAACTCGTCTTGAGCTAAACTTTTATAAGACCGTTGACTTCAAGTAACACACAATCACTTAAAATACACTAGAAATTACCAACATTAACCATGTTGGTTTCAAATCTATAATAGAGCTCGCGACTCGTTCTGTTGGTTTCAAATCTATAATTATGCTAATAATAGGTCACTGTTGCCAATTATCAGTATTTTGCATATAACATGCCTTTACTGGTACTTTATTCATTTATTGGCTTGTTGCTATTTCATAATTGGATATGTTGTTGGAAAATTTAGTGCACTTGTGGATTAGTTCACACCTGGTAATGGGCTTGGAGGTACGGAGTGTACACCCATCAGGTCCCTGAACACCCTGACTCATATAGTGGTTGTGCAGGATACTGCTGATAGCTGGTTCCTGTTGATGGTTCCTACTGAGTACTAGTTCCTGCTAATGGTTCCTGCTACTAGTGTCACGATCCTGCTGATGAGCAGAGTTTCTGCTTATAGAGTGCTATATGTAACTGATTTGACATATTCAAATGACAGTTACATCTGCACTCATGACCACGTTTAATTGGTCATGTAACCACTAATACCTATTATTATGGAGGCAAATTAAGTGGGATTAATGGGCCGTTAATTACTCTTAATTCCATTGACTAGGGTTGAGTAATCTCGCCTATATATAGGAAGATCAAATCATACATGAGAGACATACAGAAAACACATAACACTTAAACGCAAAGGGTTATTGAGTTGTGCCTAAATCATTAACAAACATTTGGTCTTATCCCAAGTAGATATTCGTGATACCCAGGCATTAGGATCGAATAGTTTACTTTGGAAATTGATAACACGATTCTAAGTGATATCCGGTAACCTTCATTGGTACGTACTTAGGCTATTGATTATCTTAACCCTGTTCTGGGCTCATAACCACCAACAATCAAAGTAAACTATTTGTGATAATCTATGGCTGCTGCTATGAGGCATAAGGCTGCTAACTTTTCCAAATTGGAAAAGTTTGAAGGTGTTGATTTCAGAAGATGGCAAAAGAAGATGCATTTCTTGCTGTCAAGCATGAATGTGGTGTATGTTCTTAGCAATGCTATTCCTGAAGATAATGGGGATGATGCTACTGTGGAACAAATAAGGAAAAGAAGCAAATGGGAGAATGATGACTATGTATGGAAAGGTTTAATTCTCAATGGTATGTCTGATTCTCTCTTTGACATTTATCAGAATGTTGAATCTTCTAAAGAACCGTGGGATTCCTTGGATGCCAAATATATGGCTGAGGATGCTTCAAGTAAGAAGTTTCTTGTAAGTAATTTCACAAATTACAAAATGACTGATTCAAGACCAGTCATGGAACAATACAATGAACTTCTTGGAATACTTGGAAGGTTTACACAACACAAAATGAACATGGATGAGGCTATTTCAGTCTCTTGTATCATTGACAAACTCCCTCCTTCTTGGAAAGATTTCAAGCATACCTTGAAACATAAGAAGGAAGAACTGACATTGGTTCAGTTGGGTAGTCATCTGCGTATTGAGGAATCCCTCAGGGTGCAGGATAATGACAAGCCAAAAAGTAGCAATGCTACTGGTGCATCTATTGTCAATATGGTGGAACATAACAATTCCACTAAAAAGGATTGCAAAGTAAACATCAGGATAGCATAAGGGCTGATCCTAACAAGAAGGTAACACCTACTTGTTGGAAATGTGGCAAATCGGGTCACATTAAAAAGGATTGCAAAGGTGTTAAGGTTGGTGGTAAAACCAATGGTTCAGGCACTAGTGGCTCAGGGAGTGGTGGTTCTGCCAACTCACTGAAAGGTCAGAATATGTTTAATGAATCTCTTCAGGTTTATTATGTTACATATGTATCTGAATCTAACTATGTGCAGGATGATGATGTTGTGTGGTGGGTTGACTCTGGAGCAACTGTTCATGTGTGCAAAGATAGAAGATGGTTCAAGACTTACGAGTCACTGAATGATGGTTCTATTCTTCACATGGGAAATGAGTCAACAACCTTGGTGCATGGTCGTGGTTGTGTAGATCTTAATTTTAGTTCTGGAAAGATTGTAACTTTGTTTAATGTTATTCATGTTCCTGATATAAGAAAGAACTTGGTTTCAAGTAGTGTTTTGAATAATCATGGATATATATAAACAAGTTATTGAATCTGATAAATTTATTTTGTCTAAACATGGTGTGTTTATTGGTTTTGGCTATTTGTGTAATCAAATGTTCAGGCTTAATGTTGTCACTGACATTGTTAATTCAGCCTTTATGCCAACCTCTAAACTGAATGACTCTACCCTGTGGCATGCTAGACTTGGCCATGTACATTTTAAAAGGATACAAGATATGTCTAAAGATGAGTTAATCCCAGCATTTGACATGGACACTGAAAAGTGTAAAACTTGCATGTTGACCAAAATAACTAAGAAACCCTTTCAAGGTGTAAAACATGAGACTGAGCTCTTGGAGCTTATACACAGTGACCTTTGTGATTTGCATGCCACTCCCTCTTTGGGGAACAAGAAGTACTTTGTGACATTTATTGATGATACTTCTAGGTTTTCTTATGTCTATCTATTACATACCAAGGATGAAGCATTAGATAAATTCAAAGTATTTAAAACTGAAGTTGAGTTGCAACTTGGGTCACTGATCAAAAGATTCAGGACTGATAGGGGAGGTGAGTACATGGATACTTTGTATTTTCAGTCTGTTGGTATAATCCATGAAACGACTGCTCCCTATACTCCTCAACAAAATGGTATATCTGAAAGAAAAAACAGGGTACTGAAGGAGATGGTTAATTCCATGTTGTCCTATTCAGGACTGAGTCAAGGGTTCTGGGGTGAAGCCATGTTAACAGGTTGCTATTTATTAAATAGGGTTTCAAATAAAAGGAACAAGGTTACTGATGCGTGGGAATTGCACCAGGCTTTACCTCTCGAGGAATCTCGAGAAGCTTACAACCCCCACCAGGCAGTGTACCTGATCGTTGTAGTATAGTATAGTGACAAGTACCAGGGGATTGATCGTTCAACTCAAGAATAGTGTCGCTAGGATTAGAAAGCCTAAAAACTAGGTCTAGAGGTGAAGGATGATTCTTTTTGTATTTTTATATTTTATGAAAAGCAAGTAAAATCTCGAGTTTTGGAAGAGTGGGCGGAATTGGTTGCTAATCAACTAACCCAATAACTAAGATGCAATCAAAATAAGATAACAAAAATGTAAATAAAGCTAATTACTAATGTGGTGTGAACAATAAATGGGAGAATTGTGTTTACTTAGATTTCATTACTCCCTAGATATCTTTTATAGGTTAATTGTTTGTTACAGTTGCGTGGATGACGGGTTATATTCCTTAATACCAATCGTGGGGTGGCGTACGTACTTCCCCAACTCTATAAGCTCCTACTTCACTCCTATGTCAAGCCTGTAAGAAGCTCCTAACATGGGATCACTAGAATTCGCCCATGCATTAAATACAACCATAAAAACCTAGTACGCATTGGTTCATGTTTCTTAAGACGTTCAAGCAAGTTACACTATGGAAGTCTGCCAGTTTTCTTAAGCCTAACATCGAAATCATTCATCCATTACAACTATAAACAAGCAATCAACCTATAATCAACATCTAGGTTTCATTACACCTAAGCAAACACACAAGAGATCTAGCCTAGCATGTTAAAATCAAGACAAGCGTAAGATATATTCAAACAACACATAGACATATTGAATGAATTGAAATGATACTTATCTTAATTGAACATGAAAGGTTTCAAGGGGTGAAAACCCTTGAAAATACTGTAAAAGTCGAGCTAGGGTTTATTCAAGTCGTCCCTAAAATTCTCCTCCCTAATGAATGAAAATTACAAAGACTATATATAGATTTCCTAAGGTGACGGCGTCAAGAAGAAAATTCTGACACCGTCAACCCGCCGCCCATAATAAAATAGGATTGCTTAGATCCAGATCTGACGCCGTCAAGAGCATTTCTCCTCTGGGCCGTCACGTGTTAAGGGGTCGTGACGGCCTTGGTGACGCCGTCACGCCCTAATGCAAAAGTGTTCTGGACCGTCATGGACTCCATACTCTTCACCTCTTGTTTTTCCTTTTGACGCCGTCATTAAGATACTTGTGACGCCGTCAGGTACTGTTCCCAGCAAGGAAAATTAAGACTTTGCCGTTTTCTTCACTTTTATGCTCCAAAAACGTCCGAAATGCTTCCTTTTTCAGAATTCACTCCAAAAGTACCTAAAATCACAAAAGGAACGATTTAGGGCAATATTTGATCAAATAAATTCAATTCCGGGCTTAAATGACCCCCTAAAAACGGATCATTTTTCGCCTCATCAGTTACCCCTTATGAACTCTGGACTAAGAAGAAACCCAACCTGAATTATCTCAGGGTTTGGGGTTGTAGGGCAGTTGTAAGACTCCCTGATCCAAAGATAAAAACTCTGGGTGAAAGATGCATTGAATGCATCTTTGTTGGATATGCTGAGCATTCCAAGGCATACAAGGAATGAGGTCAGGACTCTAAAGTCATTTGGACCTGAGTTTCAATTATACTTAATTGAAGGTACAAGGAATGAGGTCTCTGACCAATACTCCTATTGCTTCATTGTTGAGGATGATCCCAAAACATTTGAAGAAGCAATGAAGTCCCAGGATGTTGCTTTCTGGAAAGAGGCAATAAAGGATGAGATTGACTCTATCATGGGCAACAACACTTGGGTGTTGGTTGATCTACCACCAGGATGCAAACCTCTTGGTTGCAAATGGATTTTCAAAAGGAAAATGAAGGTAGATGGAACTATTGAGAAGTTCAAGGCTAGACTAGTCATTCAGGGCTTTAAACAAAAGTCAGGGATAGACTACTTTGATACTCATGCCCCTGTGGCACGTATCAGTACCATCAGGCTGCTGATTGCTTTGGCATTAATTCACAATCTGATTATTCATCAGATGGATGTGAAGACAGCCTTCTTGAATGGTGAATTGGATGAGGAGGTTTATATGAACCAACCTCAGGGCTTCATCTTGCCTGGCAATAAAAACAAGGTGTGCAAACTGATTAAGTCTTTTTATGGATTGAAACAGGCACCTAAGCAATGGCATCAAAAGTTTGATGAAGTGGTTTTGTCTAATGGTTATGTTCTTAACCAGGCTGACAAATGTGTTTATAGCAAATTTGATGAATCTGGTAAAGGAGTCATCATTTGCCTATATGTTGATGACATGTTGATCTTTGGCACTGACCATAATCAAGTTGACCTGACAAAGGAATTTTTGTCATCAAGGTTCTCCATGAAGGACATGGGGGAGGCGGATGTTATCCTTGGTATAAGAATTAAACATGAAAGCAATGGTATATCAATTTCTCAGTCTCATTACATTGAGAAGGTTGGTATGTGTTAATTCACATACCTTTTCATAGCCAAAAGTGGACCCAAATAGACTAATTTTGCTAACAATATACCAAAGAATGTGTATTTTTATGTTTGTGAACGTGCAGGTACGGATATATCATAAAGAGGCAAAAATCAAGCAAAAACCGACAAAAACGAGCACGAGATTGGAAAAAGGTAAAAAGCCAAAGCCGAGGAAGAAATTTATCCAAGAAAAGCCTAAAATGACAAAAGTAATCATTAGAGATTCAGAGAATAACAAAAGAGACTCTTAGTTGAAATATGAAGACCTTTACAATAATGGCCCTCCAAGTTTCAGCAAGTTGTCAACTTTGGTCATTTGAAGAACTTTGGAAGAAAAGTCAACTCAATTCCTCCAAGTTACAAGATCGTTACGTGTAGTATTTAATTGCATTTGTAGCGTTTTAATATGTTTTAAGTAGTTTTCTCATATTTTGTAAAAGTCTAGGGGCTAATTATGCAACAAACTATAAGATTAGAGAAGTCCTAGCCCCTAGCCTATAAATACCCCTTAAACACCAACTTTGAAAGGTTGGTTGTTGAGGGTTGGTCCTCGTAGTAGTAGGAGTAGTATAGTTTTATTTTATTGAAGTATGTGTTTTATTTTACTTTCTCTCTCTAAAAAGCTTTATCTTTCTAAAAATCTTTAATTTTTAGTTGTTTAAATCTTGTTTTTATTGGTGGGAATTAAAGTTTATGGTTAAACTAGTTAGTCTAGTGTTAAATTTGGTGAAAAACATTAGTTTTTAGGCTTTATTTTGGATCAAAATAGTGTTTTGTTACGATTTTATCGAGTTAGCTTTTTTAAAACTTTTTATCGAGTTTGATTGATTTAAAAAAAGAGTTATCGAGTTAAAAAAAAAATATTACCGAAAATAGAAATAGTATCGAGTTACAAATTTCGAGTTACAACATTTTCATTCTAGGGACTTGTTTGCAATTTTTTTTATCGAGTTTTGATATTTTCATTTTTTACCGAGTTTGAGTTTTAAAAAATAATATCGAGTTATCTTTTTTTTTTTTAAAACTTACCGAGTTTGATTTTTGCAAAAACAATTCTTACCGAGTTTGATTTCTAAAAAAAAAAATTTGTCGAGTTAGGTTTTAGGGACTAAGTTGCAAATAAAAGAAAATTTTCGAGTTAGTGTTTCTAATTTGTTTTCGAGTTTGAGTTTTTTTAATTTTTTTTATCGAGTTTCAGATTTTACCAAGTTTTTTTTTTTGGCGAGTTAGCCAAGATTATCGAGTTAGATAATCTATACCTCATCGTTTATCGAGTGAGGTTCTCTTATGCTTTATGCTAAGGCGAAACTCTGCCGAATTTTAGTTTGGCTTATCTAGTTTGTTTCTTTTATCGAGTCTTTTTCTTTTATCAAGTAACTTTATCTTATTAATATGAGTTTCGAGTAGTTAATTTGTGTTTGCTTGGTGGCACGAGTTTGTGAGTTAAGTGTGGATTACTTAAAAGAGATTGTGATTAATAATCGTTATGATTATTTAGACTTGTAGTTTTATTATTTGAAGGGCAAAAGTCGGAGAATAATCAAATTACACATCTAGTAATTATTATCTTTTTAAAGGATTATTTTCAAAATAAACCAACGTTGTGAGAAAATAATCTTGTCTAAGAAAAATAATTCGTCGTCAATCCTTGACCCACACTTAATGAACTTATTCACGTCGCTTAGCAAACATATTGTTTTTAAAATCTTTTTCCGTCTTAGTAGTTTCTTTCTTGCTTTAAATCTCTTACTCTTTTATTGTTTTTAATTGCTATTTCAATTCCTTTAGATTAAAAACTTTAAAAATTCTCAATTATATTTTCCCATTCACTTCACAATAACGCGACTCAGGCCGACTCAATCGCCGTCTTACCTTCGTTGGGACATAACGACCCGGAGAACATACTTTCACGAGTGTTTCTTCGGAAAAACAAACATACACTATAAAATCGAACAAATCAAAGGTACTGAAGAAATTTAATTGCTTTGATTGTACTCCAGTGAGTACTCCCATGGATACCACTGAGAAGCTTATGCTTAATACTGGCAAAGCTGTATCTCAACTTGAGTATTCCAGGGTGATTGGCTGCCTGATGTATGACATGACTTGTACAAGGCCTGACATTGCTTTTGCTGTGGGTAAACTGAGCAGGTATACTAGTAATCCTAGTGCTCAGCACTGGCAAGCAATTCAGAGGGTACTAAAATATTTGAAGAGAACTATGGACTATAGTCTCTCATATACTGTCTATCTTTCAGTGTTGGAAGGATACATTGATGCAATTTGGATCAGTAACACTGAAGACAATTCGTCTACCAGTGGCTGGGTATTCCTACTTGGTGGAGGTGCAATTTCTTGGGCATCCAAGAAGCAAACTTGCATCACCAGTTCAACAATGGAATCAGAATTTGTGGCCTTAGCAGCTGCTGGTAAAGAAGCTGAATGGTTAAAAAACTTGCTTCTTGAGATTCCATTATGGCCTAAACCTATAACACCTATTTTTATCTGGTGTGATAGTGCTGCTACATTGGTAAAGGCTTATAGCCAGATGTACAATGGGAAGTCTAGACACTTAGGTGTCAGACATAGCATGATTCGTGAACTTATCATGAATGGTGTGATCTCTATAGAGTTTGTTAGATCTCAACAGAATTTAGCTGATCACTTGACGAAGGGTCTTGCTAGAGACTTGGTTGTAAAGTCTGCTAAAGGGATGGGTTTAAAGTCCAACTTAGTCACTGAATGCTAAGACACCCAACTCCCTCCTGAGGAAACTTGGGAGCTGAGTTCAATGTGGAAAGCTGAACATTCAGTGTACTGAAGCACATGTTTTACAAACATCCCAAGGTTTGTGCTTGGAACCTGCTGAAAAGGAGGATGAAGTCACTACTTCTTAATGGTTAATTTTCTTTGAAAAAGTGCTTGGCAGGAGCATGAATAAAGAGGAACCACCTATGTGAATGTTGAAGTTTTGCCGCTTCAAGAAGCTATGGACTTTTAGCTTTTACAACATTTATGAATTGGATATGGACACATGGCTTGTATAGTGTCAGGAGCGTTTAAGTGTTTGAAAACTTGTGTGTATTTTATCTTCAGGTATTCAAATGGATTGAAGGGTTTAATTCTTAGAACACCCTGATTCTCGAATATTTGAACGTGTAATGTACTAAGATGGAAATTCAATCCTCAGGATATTTTCATTTATGCACTTGTTTTGTATTATGGTTATTTTCATGCAAAGGTAGTGAACTAAATTTGGGGAGGATTGTTGGAAAATTTAGTGCACTTGTGGGATTAGTTCACACCTGGTAATGGGCTTGGAGGTACGGAGTGTACACCCATCAGGTCCCTGAACACCCTGACTCATATAGTGGTTGTGCAGGATACTGCTGATAGCTGGTTCCTGCTGATGGTTCCTACTGAGTACTGGTTCCTGCTGATGGTTCCTGCTACCAGTGTCACGATCCTGCTGATGAGCAGAGTTTCTGCTGATAGAGTGCTATATGTAACTGATTTGACCTATTCAAATGACAGTTACATCTGCACTCATGATCACGTTTAATTGGTCATGTAACCACTAATATTATGGAGGCAAACTAAGTGGGATTAATGGGCCGTTAATCACTCTTAATTCCATTGACTAGGGTTGAGTAATCTTGCCTATATATAGGAAGATCAAATCATGCATGAGAGACATACAGAAAACACATAACACTTAAACGCAAAGGGTTATTGATTTGTGCCTAAATCATTAACAAACATTTGGTCTTATCCCAAGTAGATATTCGTGATACCCAGACATTAGGGTCGAATAGTTTAATTTGAAAAGTGATAACACGATTCCAAGTGATATCCGGTAACCTTCATTGGTACGTAGTTAGGCTATTGATTATCTTAACCATTTTCTGGGCTTATAACCACAACATATGTAAACAATGTTTGTGCAATGACTAATTAATGCATTTTCGGACACCTACACAACTTCACCATCGCAGCGATAGTGACTGTGCAAGATGTTGATCGTACTGTTGACCAACAACTAGATAGTACCAAAAGTCTCGTTGATTGGAAATTTATGGTGGTCGTATATACAGCTTGAATTTTATTTGAGAATGACTTCATCACTTCAATAACGTAAATTGCGGGAAATAACACAGAAAACCATAGTAAACATCGACAACAACATTTTTGAAAAAAGTTGACAAACATCAATGCCCCATTTAGCAAGGCAGTGACTAGCTATTTCTAACAACAATTACAATACCATAATTTTCATTATCTACTGCTTTACAGAGACTGTAACGTTGTATTTGTTTTAATTTCATCACAGTTATTCATCAATTTCGCGAAATGTATAATAACAACTTATTAGCCATAGAAATGTATAATAACAACTTATTAGAACTCGAATGACATGTGACTACATATTATTAGTGTTTATTAATCATCTAACAACTGCATTATGAAGATTATTCGATATGTCCACCGTTTCAATTAAATAATGAATTTAGGATCATCTTGATTATCGTCCATAAACTATCATATCTTTTTTTATTAAGACAACCGACAATCTCATGGTGTTTAAAAAAAAATGGCTCATACAACCGAACAATTTGTCTGACGACACGTGATCTAAAAATAAGAGATCGAGTTAATTTGCATTTTTATAATAACAGCCCTAAAGGTTGTCGTGAAGCAAATAATTTTCATTACAGTATCTTTTTTAAATTATTCTGATTGAATGATAATCTTGAAATAAGTAGAGAAAATCTCATAAATATTATATACAATTAATATTGATTGTGATTGGATGAATTATATTATAAGAAATTGTAGTAAAATAAAACATTTTAACGACAACCTTTGATGTTATTGTTAGCAATTAGTTATTTTTGAAAACTAAATATCGTTACAAGATGTTAAAAGAAACCTTTTTTGTGCCGGGGCATAATAAACGAGCTAGTTTACTTGAATGAAGTATTGGCACATCTCTAGTTTATAATACTTTGTTAAGTACTCTAAAATAATTGGTATGTTTTCGGACATCAGTTAAGATGAATAAACTTGAGTTTGTTTAACTACAATCTACACATAGTTGTGGTAATTTATAACTTTAATTAATCTGCAGTAAACACATAATTTATTTTGATAAAATCCTTTTCCGAGTTTAGTAAATATATCACAACTACTCTCTTACCAAAATGGTAGAATTTATTTTCCTAAAATTCAAAGCAATAGTAGTTGAATAAACAAAATTTGAACAGGATTTGTATTTTGTTTTGTTGGACGTTGGCCAACCAAAACATTCTTCAGTGGTCCAAACTCTATTTTTCTTCGATAGTAATTTCACATACTGGTTTCTTAATACTGTTAAAAAAAAAATTAAATTATAAATTAATAAAACAGCTATTATGTATGTTCATTGCTGAAAAAAGTAAACTATTATAAAAAAATAAAAATATAAATGTTATAGATCCTACAAAGTTGCAATAAGTTTGAAGGAGGTTGATCCCCTACAAGAGCACCCGCTAATACTTACTAACTAGTTTTGCAACCCGCGCGTTGCTGCGAAATATTTTTATTATCGTTAGCTACTTAACGTAAAGTTAGTTACCTAGAACTGACTCTGCAATTGATGTATAACATGAAGGACCATTTATGTAAATTATGTGAGGACTAAATTTGCAATGAACCGCTGAGATGAAGGACAAATTGCATACAATTTTTTTTAATGTTAAATATAACGATCGTTAGTTAACAGCCGTTAAATAACAAATGACCGTTAGTACTGTACAAATAGGACTGACTTTACAATTGATGTATAACATGAATGACCATTTATATAAATTATGCGAGGACTAAATTCGCAATGAACCGCTGAGATGAAGGACAAAGTGTGTACAATATTTTTTTAAATGTTTAAGATAACGGTCGTTAATTAACAGCCGTTAAATAACTAACGACCGTTAGTACTGTTAAAAAAAAAAGTACTGTAGCGTCCACTGTAGCAAGCACTGTAGCTGCTACAGTAACCTCTTATCCTTTAGTATATATATAATTGCTCAGTGTTGTGAAAATTTGGCTCGTGATCAAATGTGGTCATCGTTGCAGGTGGTCATGACTCATGAGGCCGAGAGCAGTAACTATTACAAGGTAAATGTGATTAAAAATAGTAATGTATATGTTGATATGGCGTTGACGTAACGTTAATGATCCCAAAGACTAATATGGATGCTCTAAATACACCGAAAAATCTTAAGTTAATTACTAAGCACTTTTTATTTTTATTTATTTATTTATTTATTATTATTATTTTAATTTTTAAGGGAACAACATTATTAATCATAACGAGGACTTTTACCCCCGCTTCGCTGATGAACACTCTCTAAATTTAACTCAGAGATCGTTTCTAAAATTGGTAGGTAACTCCAAGGACTATTTATGTAATTTTTCGTCAGGCAAACAGTCTAGATTTGACCGTAGAATTGTGTCTATAATCGCAAGTGTTCATTACGCAAATAGTTTCTAGATTTAACCTAGAGATTGTTTTTGAAATCGCAAGTAGGGGTGTCAAAAAGCTGACCGACCCGAACCCGACCAGGACACAAACCCGATTAAGCCTATTCGGGCCGGGTTACTCGGGTCAGTAATTTATTCCGGTTATTCAGGTCAATCCGAGTAACCCAAATACTAAATAGGGTGGGTATTAACTACGATGGTTAACTCGGGTTCGGGTCGTCCCGAATAAGGGTTTCTTAGTTTAATTTTAATAAATTATTTCTTTAAACTAGTACAAATAGGCAATTTTGTTATCATTTTACTCATAATTAAAGGTTCGGTTCGGTTCGGTTCGTGTATGTTATTTTTAGCCTTGACCCGACTTTGATGCGACCTGAAATGAATTGACCCGAACCTGACCAACCCGACTCGCTTAACACCCCTATTCACAAGTTATGGGAGACTTTTATTTTATTTTTTTATGGCAATTAAAACCCCAGTTCCTCATTCCAAATTTGTTACGTACTATTAGGGGTGACAATCGAGTCGTATTTGGGTTGACCTATTCGGGTTCGCGAGTTGACGTGTTATTATAATCTCTACCCAAACATGACCAATTTATTAATCGTGTCAAGAAACTCAACCCTAACCCAGACCTGCATAACATGTGTAACCCATTTAACCTGTTTAAGTAAATAGGTTAAGCGGTGAATATGGTTAGTGGTTTGTGAATTTAACTAGTTTAAATGCAAAATGATACAAGGATCTAAAAAATGATAAAATAACATAGAAATAACTACGCGACAATTTCAATGATATCTAAATATAATCGTAATGCACTCATATATTAAGTACATAACAAAATACATGAATCCAAATCCAACATAAAATCCAAGTTACATACTTTGATTTTAGTGGCTTATATACTTTAATTTTAGTGGCTTATATACTTAAACGGGTTCATGGATTGACCTATTTAATACTTACTTAACACAAACACGCCCCGTTTATTAAACGGGTTAGACGGGTTGACATATTTTTTTACCCAAAGCTGTTTATCCTCAACTCAAACCTGTTTAACTTCGTGTCGTGTTCATGTTGTTTATCGTGTCATGTCTAAAATTGCCAACCCTGCGTATTACATTACTACTAAAACTGTTTAAAGGAGGGTAACTATATTTAAAGTTCTTCCCCCCAAATGAAACTTCAACATTTCAAAATTCATGACTTTTACACCATTTTTTAGATTCTTTCTTTAGTTTTTCAAATGATACCTTTGCGCATCTCTAATTTTCTAAACTTTAAATAAAAAAGAGTTGTAATTTCCATATATGTCCTTATGTTTTGGCCAAATCATAAATGAAACCTTCACAATTTTGAAATTGCAGGCACACTTTTTTTGACGTAAAACATTTAGGAGCATTTAGAAGCGATAAACGGTGAGCGTTATGATTTTTAATACTCGTTTAACAAGCAACAAGTAGTGTTTATTTTATTTTTTATTTATTTATTTATTTTTTTAATTTTGGAATGCTCCTTATTCAAAAGTTGTTTTTTTTTAATGCTCCTTATTCAATTTTTTTATTTTTATTTTATTTATTTATTATTATTATTTTTTTAAATTATGATTACAATTACATTTACATTACCAAATATCTTTATAGAAAAATAGTGCTACTGCTTACTACTCACTTTTGTAGTGTTATTTTTAGCGATAAACTTCTTTTTCATTTTTTGTAGGGTGGGGGTTGGGGGAGGGGGGTTGCCAGCAATTGAAAGAAAGTTTCGAACAGACAAAATGATGATGTTTGACACCTCGATTGTCCTGAAGCGCTCTCATGCGAATTAAATCAACTTAGTCAATGTTTTGTCCGATTTTACTGAAAGCAAAAATAGCCTCCAATTGTCCGGCACCTTCACTCGCATATGTACATTCCGTCGTTAATTGCTCCTACCTTTACTTTCAAGGAGAAGTGGTTGAAAGCAATCGAGAAGATGAGATATGCTACAACCACAAAAGGTATAAAAAATTACATTCACAAAAATTGAAGTGTTATATTTTGATCGAGTTAATTATAATAATAATAATAATAATAATAATAACTCCGTATTACAAAAGATACCAATCAAAACGTAACACCTCGTTTTGTAAATATTTTTTTTTAAACTTTTCTGTTTTAGGTCTTTTCCAAAACACACCATAAAAAAATCATGAAAAATGATTTGTAGGTTTAAGTAATAAACCTAACAATAGACCTACAAATTTGATTGGTGTAATTCAAAATTGATTGGTGAATATAAGGAGAGAGAAAGAGTGATTTTAATACTTGTCAAAATGTGAATGGAGTAGGCCTATTTATAGGTCTATTTAGTAGGCCTATTTATCACTAGGGGTGAGCAGAAACCGCACCGCAAACCGCAAAAGAACCCGCAAAAACCGCACCACATAAACCGCACCAACACAAAAACCGGTGGATCGGTTTTAAGAAAAAAGAAAAACCGCATTTCCGGTGCGGTTTCGGTTTTACCCATAAAACCCGAACCGCTATACCCGCACCAACCCGCAATTGTTATATATAATAATTTTAATTATAATATTTCAAATAATGCCATCAAAATTTGACAAGACATAGCTCTGTGACTGCAATTTTAGAGTAGGATGTACTAATATTCACCTATTGCCTAAATCAAAAGTCAAACACTCAAAAATTTCTCGTATGGAGATAAAGCAACATCTAGATATACTAGTTTTTTTTTTTTCTTGAAGATCAGATCTATCAAATTGGGTCTAAAAGCTTTAACTCAAAATTATCAAAATCCTTTCATAAATTCAACTCCACCAAGTTAAATCTCAATTCTTCCAAGTTATCTCCGGGTAAGTTATTCATTTTCTAATTATGTTCTATGTTCTTTATATACTAAATAATCATGCGTGTTATTATTTATGTGTGTTAATAAATAAACAATTAGTGTTATAAGAATTTAAATCATGTTAAAATATTTTATAATGAATCATTAACTGTATGTATTGAAATAGAAAAAGATTTATGTTTATAAGATAACATCTTCGTTTGTGTTTATAATACGTTAGGAAATAGTTGGTAGTAGTTTGATTAATATATGTGGTATTGATAATACTAATTACCAGCTGGTGTCATATTCGATTTGTGTTATACTTTATAAGATAACATCTTCACTTCTTCAGTGAACATATCGACAAACAAAAATAAGCAAATCTGCAACCTAAGAAAAAATGACTAAGAGTGTGTTGAAGTTGTTTATTGTAAGAGACACAAGATACTTAAATAATAATTACTTATTAATGTGTTTCAATCTAATTCCTTTTATGAAAAGGTTTCAAATCAGTTATGTTGGGGGTAAAAGTGCTTATTTGGTTTTTTTTGGATTGTAATTTACTTGAAAATTACCAAGTCATTTTAAATAAACATTCGTTATTCTTCAGTTGATAGTTATTATGGTTTCGTGTGTAGATGGAAGCAGGCAACGAGGATGAACTCGGGGCCAATGTTGATGAACCTGTGATCAATGTTGATGAACCTGTGATCAATGGCGACGAACCAGTGATTGATGTTGATGAAGGCAATGAGCAGAATACGGAAGGTAATAGATTGAAATCATTTGTATGGAAACATTTTACCTATAAAAAGGATGCCCTTAAACATCAATGCCCTTATTGCAAAAAATGGTTAGCTTCTGGAATGAGAAAGCATGGTACTAGTACCATGGGTAATCATTTAAAATTTTCATGCACGACGTCGCCTGTGCGTGTAAAATTGACAGATAAGAAGAAACAATCTAAACTTAGTTTTAAGCCATCAACTTTGGGGCAATCGGGGAGTACTTTGGTATCTCACTCTTTTAGTCAAGAAAAATGTAGGAAATCCATTGCTAGAATGTGTATAAAAGACAACCAACCATTTAGTATTGTTGATGATGAGGGGTTTAAAGAATTGGTATGGGACTTGAATTCTGAATTCGAAATGCCATCTAGGTGGACTGTAGCTAGAGATTGTTTATGTTTGTTCCAAGATGAGAAAGTTAAGCTCAAATATCTTTTGCAAAATCAAACAGTGTGTCTTACTACAGACACATGGACATCAGTTCAAAATTATAATTATATGTGTCTTACGGTCCATTGGATTGATGAAAACTGGAACTTGAAGAAGAAAATTCTAAACTTTTGTCAAATATCAAATCATAAGGGTGTGACAATAGGAAAGTTGGTTTATCGTTGTTTACAAGATTGGGGTATTGTTCGGGTTTTCACAATAACGTTGAAGTTTCAGTCGGCGTTTGAAAGGTAGAACGTTAATATAACATTTTACTTCAACATTGTTAATATAACATGTTACATCACTATTGTATGACAGTACCTACTTGTTTCTTGCAGGCTTCAAGTTATAGATCCCAATTATCGATCTTACTTTCGTAATGAAGTTGAGGATGATGGTGAGGATAGTACTAGAAGCAGAAAGCGAAAAAAGAATGATAGAGTTCTAGGGGCTCCGGAAGAGGATGACTGGGAGTATCCAAGGTATTACTTATATTACTCTAATCTCCTTTCATGGTCTGATGGTTACATATAAATAGGTCAATAATGTAGTATTCCGTTGTTTCAAATAAATAGGTCAATAATGGAGTATTTGAGGATCTTTTTTAGTGTCACAAAGAAGATTTCAGGTTCTAAGTATGTTACAGCCAATTTGTTTTTTGGTGAGCTTGTTACAATGCATGCAACAATATCACAAATGTGTGAGCATCCTGATGAAAAAAAGAAAAAGATGGCCTTGTCGATGAAAGAAAAGTACGACAAATATTGGGACAATATAGATAATATGAACTTTTTGTTGCATGTTGCATTGGTTTTAGATCCGCGAAACAAGTTGTATTATCTTAAATATTGTTTGGGATTGATTTATGGTGAACCTGAAGAAAGCGAGGAGGAAATGTTTGAAAGTGATGAAGATGAGGTTTCTAAAAGAGGGCAAGTTGTGAAACGTGTGAAATCTACTTTAAACGAGCTGTATAAACATTACAAGATGAAATCAGACAAAGAAAAAAATCAAAACACACCTGTTGCCTCATCTTCTGCTCCTACTTGTGTTGCTAGCCGCTTGAAAGTAGACATTGAGAGTGGTTTTGGAAAGTATATGGAAAAATGAGAAGGGGTCAAGAATACTGAAGTTGATATCTATTTACGTGATGGGACTGAAAGAAGGGATCCGAAATTTGATGTCTTAGGTTGGTGGAAACAAAATTCAGAGAAATTTCCGGTACTTTCTCAAGTAGCTAGGCATGTGTTAGCAATGCCAATCTCTACAGTTGCTTCGGAGTCTGCATTTAGTACCGGTGGTAGGGTTATTGATAAGTTTAGAAGCTCTCTTACCCCAAAATCCGCGGAAGCTTTAATTTGCACTCAAGATTGGTTACGGTCCACACCGGCGGATGTGGAAGATATGCAAGTTAACGGCCAACAACTTGAAGACCTCGTGGAGAATTTGGCTAAAATTGAACTTGGTAAGAGTTTATATATTTAACTGTATAGTATTTTACTTTTTTTTTATTACTAATAACCTAATATGTTGTATGTTACCTGTTTGTAGAAATGTTTTCTACTGGAAAAAAACCATGCAACGAGTCTTCAATGGATGAAGATTTGAACTAATGAACTAATGCAAGGATCAAGAAGACACAAGCAACAAATGAAATGTTATGTTTTCAAACTTTTGGTTGTATTGATTACGTAACAAACTAAGAATGCATGTAATTTTGTGATACATCTCTACATATAATTCATAAACTTACAATTGTGTGCTTTTAGTCTTCGAGCCTTTAATCAACTATGCAACTTAATGACTTATTATCTCAATTATTTTAGCTTCTTATTTCTTATAGCAGAATGAATGTTTGTATTACTAGTTTTAAATGAGATGGTATTGCTATTATAATGTGTTTACATTAAGCCCAAACTTACTATTGGGTTCAAGCCCAAAATTATAAGATGGCCAATGTGGTGCGGTTAAAAACCGCAAAAACCAACTTTCAAAACCGCAAACCCGCAAAACCCGAAACCGCAAAAACCGCATGGTTTCGGTTTCTAATATTATAGAAACCGCATGTTCGGTTTGTGGTTCGGTTTTAGTCAAAAACCGCACCAACCCGCACCATGCTCACCCCTATTTATCACTACTCAAAAGCATGACAGACTTGACATTAAATAACTACATTCAATACAAAGGCCACACAATAGGATTTGACAAATTAAGGGAGTCTTGAATTGATCCACAAGACTCATGCATGAACCATTCTTTCTTCACCTCCCACCAATACATAAATTACACTAAACAAATACCTTATATATTTCTTCTTCCTTCAAACACATCTATCTCATGATACTTGACAAAAATGGCTCCACTTAACTCAGCAACACCAATCCCTCCCATCACTTGCGAATCACGCGACTTCGATATCCCACCCGAATCATTCTGGCTCTCAAAAGACGCCGAATTCGACTGGTTCGATCGTAACGCTTTCTTAGAACGTAACGAATCCATCAAACCTAACTCCAACCCAATCACCTTGGTTCAAAACACAAAAAACACTAATTCTGTACATGTTTCGGCTTTCTTGAAGTCGAAACCAGTCGATACAAAAACAAAAACCAGAAACTGTAAAATAGCGAATATTTTGTTGTTTCCGAAAAGATCGGATTCGATAGGAAATGAACCGGAGAAAGTCTTGAATGAGCCGTGGTCTCCGAAGGTCTCGTGTTTAGGTACAGTTAGATCAAAACGGGGTATTGGAAAGATGAATAAACCCGGAGGAAGTGAGAGAACCGGTCGAACCGGGTTTATGTGGAGGATGACGTCGTTTTTTCGATGTGGTTGTTACGGTGGGAGAAAAACTCATGGATCGCCGGAGAGTTGACTTTTAAGAGGGTCAACGGGAAGGATATTTGATGCTTGTATGGCACGGTAAAAAGGAGAATGGGCTAGCTGTAAAAGTGTTAAGCCACTGGTTTTTTGCGGTATTTTTTTATTTTTTTTACCGTGGTTTGATACTTGTTCTATTGTTTTTTGTTGTATATAAAAGTAAAAATAAAAAAATCTCATTTTATTTTATATATGCCTTTTGTTAGTGTTGGTTATGGCATGCGCTTACTGCTTAGAGGTGTTTCTTGTATATAATTTTACGTTGATCGGATTGTAATCGTCTCAAGTTGATATCAATATAGCCGGTAATGTTTTTTCGCAAACAGAGTAGTGAAACCTATAGAGGACTTAGTTTTCCTTTTGATTGTAAGGAACATTATTAGTAATGTTAATATCAACTTGAGAAAATCCTAATCCTTTATGATATATTTTTGGTCATGGTAGAATCATTTTCGTTAAGTGGATGTATATTTAAAAAAAAAAAAAAAAAAAAAAAAAAAAAAAAAAAAAAAAAAACTTAAAGCGATCTATTCACCAGGTTCTCGAGTGGTTTATCCCATAGCCAACATAGAGAAGGTAAATGTATGTAAGATCGAGTCGACAAGAAGCATGTGATCTAGATATGAGCTTCTCACTTCTGACTTGCGCTTTCGAGCTGCAGCCTGCATGTCTTTGACCGCTAAATTGCCAATTGCATGTGAATATGTGATGGCTTAAAAATTAATGAGGTTTTTCTTAGTTCCATTATAAGCTATCCAGTGCGGAACAGTGTTACATACGTTTATACTAAATATTGGAAAAAATCATCATATGAGTGTGTGTGTGTAGTACTATGCACACTGTTACATGTGCCGCATATTTATCTTAACGTGCAAAGTTGCAAACTTTCATAATTTAAACCAAAGATTCTTTCAGGGATGCAAATTTCTACATGTGGATTTCAAACCAATATTAATATTTTATATTCCTTAATAATAAAAGAAAATGAGTTTAAACAATCTTTGATTAATTAAGTTATTGATGATCACGCCATCTACCATCACTAGACAATAGTGATTTTAACATCGAGGCATCGGATTGTTGGAGTGAGTGGTTGAACACGAGGCCCATTATATTATATATTTAGTGGTTTAAACATAAAGTTCATTAGGTAAAACTAAGATTTTAAAATCTAGCTTCTTACTAACTCTTTTGATTGACTATGTCATGTATTACATAACAATCACATCAATTCATAAAAATCAGTTTGTTAGGAGGCTTATGTACTGATGTATACGGTACTTTGACTTGGACACAGTCCATTAAGTTGAAGATGCTAACTTAATACGAGCCAATCAGCCAAATATGTTTGTAACAATAATACATATTATGATGATCACGATACCGTCACACGGGTGATGTTGCCTTTCCCTAGTTTGGATATATTAGATTTGATCTCATTATACCCTTATGCTTGTAGCACAATTTATGGTGTTTGTTAGGTCGATATGTGTCGAAAAATCTTGTTTCTATCAACTTTTGTTAAAAGAGCGATTACAAAATTCGTTTCTTTGTTTTTTGCCCCCCCTCCCCCCCCCCCCCCCCCCCCCCCCCCGGACAATAAATATTTTGCACAAAATGTACGTAGCATTTGTAGTTGCTAGCATTTAGTGCTTAGATGCATAAATAGCTTCTAATATATTGTGGGGCATAACTACTTGTTAAAAAACAAAGTTTGGTGTCCCCTTGAGGGACAGAAGTACCAATAATATTGCCGGCAATAATTTATATATCCTGCTTTGGATCTGACTATGTTTACAGATATGAATTTACATAGATCTTCGATTAAAGTTTAACTGTTTTTTACATGATGGCGGTATTTCAACATAAGGATACGAACAAGGGTTATGCCATGGTCTATTGGTCATAAATGTGTGCCAACCTTGTTACTAGACAATAGACATGCTATTTGGCCAACCCTATGTCTAGAGGGACATTATTCTTTATCATAGCATAAGCTAAATAATAAAAAGGAAAAAAAAAAAAAAAAAAAGAAGCCTAAATAATGCCTTGTTCCTCTTGAAGAACAAAATAACACATAGATGTCTAAATTGCTTTATTATCGGAACATTTTGGGAGCATGGGGAATGCCTCTCCCTTATACCGCGGAGCTGAGTCTGGCACCGGAACACAACTCCCGGATCCTCTTTCTCGATTTTCTTCCTCCCTGGTTGGTGATTATTTCCCGAGTGAACGGGCTCTACTTTTGTGGGCTCTACTTTTGTGTGTATGTTAATAAGAAAAGAGCAAACATGATAGGGGAGAATAACAGATGACCAAATTTTTGTTATATTTCCACGGATTCATTTCACTCCAAATAACCTAATATTAAGCTCATCAAAATGAATCATAGGCATTTGAGTAATATTGAGATTCTAGCATGCTAAAACCATCCTCAAACAAACACCTCTTAGAAAACGTATGTAGAAAAACCATCCAAATATTGGACTGTAGAGTATATACTAACTCGGATTGGGATTGGGCCATAGGCTATAAACTTCAGCCCATTAGCCTATGCTTAGACCATAACAATAGTAACTCGGTGGATTTGTGATTATGTACTTATATGGTCCAGAATTCAAATACACATTTGGGGTAGTCCGGAATAGGGGTGAGCAGTTAATATCTGAATAAATCGAAAATTGAAATCGAACCGAACCGAAAATAATCGAACCAAACTAAACTGAACCGAATTTACAAAAACCGAACTTTTAATTCGGTTCTCGGTTTGGATATGGTTTTGATAATCAAAACCGAAAACCGAATTCATATAAATTTATATTTTTTTATATATATTTATATATATTAAAAGATCAATAAAATGCTATATTTATATTTATTTTTATATTTATATTTATATAAATAACAATAAAATTTTATCCTAATATTAAAAAATACTATTTATGTTTGAAATAACTTTTTTAGCTAAATTTATTTGTGTGTATATATATATATATATATATATATATATATATATATATATATATATATATATATATATATATATATATATATATATTAAATAAAGTGTGTAATTCGGTTAAACCGAAAATCGAACCGAACTGGAATTCAACAAAACCGAACCGAAAACCAAATTTGAATTCGGTTTGGTTTGGTTTGACCCTAAAAAAACTTTTAACCGAATTAACCAAACCAAATTAACCGAATAACCCGAAAACCGAACTGAAGAACACCCTTAGTCTGGAAATGGCCGGGAGTCATATTTGAGTCAAAAACTCGCACCTGTAACATGAACAAACAAGACATGCATTTTACCGTTGTCTTTATAAGGGAGGGCTGACCCAAAATTATAGTTTTGAGGTGCATATTATTAAAGCTAAACAATGCTTGTAAGAGAGTTAGGTGCGGTGGCAACCTAATAAGTATTATTGGGATATCACCTCAGCACACACGCAATGACATCACTATAACTAAAACACCCTATTCAGTTATAAATGTTATAGGCGCAAATGAGTCTCATAACACATCATAAAAATCTCACTCGCTAAAAAATACAACGCCCGTCAAGGGACAAACGGTGAGCGAATGTTTTTTGGACAATTTACATTAAAAAATGGCGACACCATTGGAAAAAAATCCCTTTGTCGTGTTGTTCACTGGACCGTGTGCTAAACATTCAATTTTTGGACAATTTACATTTCGAAAAAAAAAAAAAGAAAAAAAAAAAAAAAAAAAACCTACTGATTTTTGACATAATTTTAGAATAAGATTAATTGGCCGTTTGGTTTGTTGCTAAGAATCACAATAGGTATCGGATTTAGTATTGGGTAGGATGACAATGGATATGAAAAAATGTATGATTACGATTGTTTATGTTTAGATGACAAAATATGGTATGAAAAATTGTATAAATATTTGAATTTTGTAGTGGAAAAGAGAGGAGCCCACGAAATGGATTTAATAAATATCATATTGGTTGATAATGAGTCTATAACTATGATATACCCATTTATTATTGGGCCCACTAAACAAATACCTTTAGGGTGCGTTTGGTATGATGACATGAATGACAATAGGTATGATTTTGATAGTTGTGCGTTTTTGTTTAAAGTAAAATCAATTGATGGTGGAGTTGTATGGTCGTAGATTTTTTCTTATCATGTCATTGATTCTTGTATAATTTTTCTAGGAAGGAGGAGGAGAGGGGAAAAAAAAAAGGAAAACGATATACATTGTAAATTAATTAGTGATAAAGCTTGATACGTGCTTAATGTGGAAGGTAGTCTTAAGTCTTAACTCCTTGTGATCCGGTACATATTTTTGACTGCTACTGAATTCTTGGATCTCCCAAACAAGTATCACGAGTGTTCACTCAAGAATCCGGATAGATCGTAAAAAGCTTTTGACAGTTAAAAAATACTAAAATATTTGGTCACGAATTATTTTCAGAATCTTTTTATGGCCTTTTTAACTAATCGTTAAATTATACGGAGTAACTTCTTTTTATTTATCAAGTATGTATGAGTGTTCAACTTTGTTGTTTCTTTAACAATAAATTATAACTTCTTTTTTAACTAATCGTTGAACTCAAAGAACTGGAAGCTGAGATGTCTAACACTGTCGAATGGCAACAAAGACCAGCACAAGAGAGGCAGGAGAGAACTAGACTTTTCCATTCTCAATAAAATGTTCGTCTTTTCCATATACTTATTAAAATTCTGATTTTTGTTTTTAAAGAATACACATTAAGAAGGAAGTTATGGCTGTTTTTTAAATAGATTTTCAGGATTGACATGAAGTTGGCCATGGAAGATGTGAGCATGTTGGCTTTTAGCACAGAACAAATTACTGCTCCTTTCCTGCTACCTGAAATGGTATCTTTTTTTCTCCTAGTGCCTCCCAAGACCCAAGTCCCACTCTCCCACCCTCACCTCATAAAATAATATATATATATATATATATATATATATATATATATATATATATATATATATATATATATATATATATATATTATTTATTTTATTTTTTTTGGAGGTTGAAAGTGTTGCCAGCATGTTGAAGTACTTGCTATTACAACTTAAAGGACCTCAGAAGAAATCTTTAAGCTTGAAGGATCCTGAAAAATACGAGTTTCGCCCAAAACAGTTGCTAAAGCAGGTTTGTATGTTTGCAACATCTCATATTGAGCATTATTACGTTTTACGTTTGTGAGAATTTGTGGTTTTATGCATATAAGATGGTATAGAGCAATATGGAAGTCAGGGTATGTAGTGCATAATCTGAATAAGATTCATGTGTGGATCTTCTTTGGCATGCCATTACTGCAATATGTTTGTAATTCTTATTATTTCCTGTCTTGAATATTTTCAACGTATATGTTCACCTGGCAAGAGGCTATCATGAGAATATTTTCCCATCTGCCTTCACAAAGGATGGGCGGTCCTATAATTGTTGATACAAAAGTTGGCCGTTCCTGATTATGGGCTCTTGCTCTCGTATCAAATCGCTCCTTAATGCTTGAAACCTGCGCACTAAGAGAATAAACAACACCATTAGGCTTATCGTGGGATTGTCTCCCACGATTAGACTCCGGCGTGAGAGTAAGTAATCGATTTAGGGTTCTCGTAAAGAGTTTTAGGGTTTGTGAATCGTACCTTGAATGAGAATTATGTCATTCCTTATATAGGCGCAGAATCCTTGTAGGGTTCGTGCTCCTTACGTTTCGCACACGTGGTGCTTATCCGGGTCAAGGATATCTATTCCATAGATAGAAGATCCTTATCTATACCGTATATAGTTTAGTTCGGTTTGGGTCTACGTGAGCCCAATCCCATTATCAATGCGGCCCAAGTTATAATAGCCCACGCATGGTGGCTTTAGGCCTTAGTAATGTTTAATATTTGGGCTTGTGGCCCATATATAGACTATACGTCATCATGTCCCCCCAGTCTAGTGTGCGCGGCTCGTAGCTGCGGACGCTAGACTAGTCACAACAGCGGTAAGCGTGGCGGGAGAACTTTGCAATATTGCCGCCCAATATTGAGTACAATGTACCTAGTCATAGATATTTCCAAGAGATGCCTCGAAAATCGGGGGTTGTGTCCACGTGTCCCTTGGAAAACGGAAAAAGTGCATGTACCGTTTCGGTTTCTAACCACACGTTTTGTGAGTGGGATCCACGTGGGCGTCATCTAGGGTTTTTGGACTCCTTATATAAGAGTCACTGCCCCCTTTTTACCTAAAACACACAGTAAAAATACATACTCACCCTTGCACCCTTCTTCGAATCGTTTTTGTGCAAAGAAAGTAACTGTTTTATTAGGTAAATTTGTGTGTGTATCTTAGTAAATTTATGAAAATGGTTGCCCAATTAGAAGATTTTCGCTCTGCGATGAGTGAGGATGATGTGCGGCAGTTTTCGTCTGACTATTTCATTTCTCTGGATGTGCATCCAGAGGCTCTAGATGTTGATGCGTGTATAGCCGATTTCCCCGAAGGGAAAATAGGACTATACACGCGTTTTTTCGAGTACGCGAATTACCGCGTACCTATATCTATTTTCCTGAGCGATTTGCTCAATCATTATCGTCTTCACATCTCACAGCTGCACTGTATAGGTGCAGCTAAGGTGTCGAATTTTGAAGTAAACTGCCGTTTACTTGCGATAGAGCCGACCATTGCCTTGTTCCGCGCCTTCTACCACACAACGTGGTCGCATGGCTGGGTGTCCTTTGCGAAGCGCGCGGGGGCGCTTCAGTGCTATACTGAGAAGGTAGACTCCCTGAGGCATTGGAGGGAGTACTTTTTCTAGGTTGATGACGTAGTGTTTCCATCACCCTTTGAGTTTTATACGCAAGACACGTTGCCAAGGGATAGGCGCCCCGCACCCGGTTCCTATAGTTTGACCGATGCGCAGACCCTTGATGCCAACCGCATTCCCATCAACCCTTGTCCAGAGGAGTTTTTGGTGCATGTGGGGTTGAATCGCAATTACTTCGGTGGTGTTGACGAGGTGCCAACCTTCATTGATGAGGAAGGCCGGGGTGGGTGTTCGTCCCTTCTGCTTCTAATCATGTAAGTTATTTCTATATGCGCATGTTTAGTAACTAATCCTTTCTTTTGCTGTTTGTTTCTGTGTGCACAGAGATGGATTTGTTTGCTGTGGTAAAGCTGGAGAAGCCAAAGCAGGTGACTGTGGGAGTGCGCCCTCTGAGGGAGAACGAGCAGCCACTTCTGGAAGCGACCCAGGGTCATCTGACTGTGCTGGGGGATGTTGGTCGCGAAGATTCGCCACCTCTCCAGGTAACGCCTGTTCAGAGCGTGGCGCCCGCTGTGGAGACAGCGCACGTGGAGGAGGTACACTCCGAATCTTCGGATAGTGTGGAGATCCTGAAACCTGATGAGGTGCTGAAGGAGGAGGTAGCGCAGAACCTAAAGCGCAAAGGAGAGGCCGGTAGCAGTGGTACTTCTAAGAGACGACGCTACCTTATTGGAGATGCAGAGTCATCTGCGGAGGAAGAGACATCCGCTCCTGGCGCGGATAAGAAGGCTGTTGAGGCCTCGCCATTTATGTAAGTATTTTGTCGCATATTATGTATATTACTTATCGTAATATTTTTCTAACAGTGTGCTTTTTTTTATTGTAGCGATGATGCCACGAAGGATGATGGAGCCTTCGTGGAGACAGTGGCCCCTCCACAGAATGAAAACAGGGAGGAGGGGGCAAAGGTTGATGAGGGCGTATCTGCGCAACAACTAATGGATGAGTTAGCTGCTACTGCTGCGCGTCAAACTGAGCTGGTGGCTCAGTTGAAGACGAGGTATGTCGGGGAGAGTAGCACTCTCACCCAAAAAGATGAGGAGATAACTATGCTCCGTGCGCAGCTGGCTGAAGCGCAGGCGGAAGTGGGGTCCTTCAGGGTGTACAATGAGAAGGTCACCAATGAGAAGTTGACCGCGATGGCTGAGCTGGAGCAGGCGCGCGGACAACTTCATCAGTTCAAGGCCAACCTTACTTGGGCAGTAAGGTATCTGGAGGAGAAGAAGGAGGAGCACTTCGCGAACATTGCTAATTTCAAGGAACGCATGGAGGAGATTGTACAGGTGCAGGAGAATAAGCTGCGTGGCCTGAGCATAGAGTATGATGAGGAGTTATACCCTCATCTGATGTCGACCATTGCTGAGCGCGGGTACTTCCTTTTCAGCTTTTGATGCTTTATTATATTTTGTTGCTATGTTTTTCTTTAACACAAGTTGTCCTTGTTGATGTAGGTGGTTGATCAGTCATGGACTGCGCCTGGCCGCTATGGGCACTTTGGAGTCCCAAGAGGTGTTGGGTACCTTTGGGAAGGTGGTGCAGTGTGCGGTGGAGCGTGGGAGGTCACAGGCTATGGAGGATCTCCATGAGGCTAAGTTATTGAGCAAGGCCTTAACTGAGGTACCTGGCTATAACGCGGGTGCGTATGACGAGCTGGTGCAGGCTATAGAGGGGATGAAAATTCTCGAGCTGCCTCACATTGTACGCTTGGAGCGCGACCAAGACAACCCCATAAAGGTAATTATGGCGAGGTTGACCTTGGAGCGCCATATTTTGGAGTATGCAGAGGCGCAACCGGACTACTTCCTCAAGCCCGATGAGTCGCAGCAGCAGGTTCCAGTGTTTGTGCAGCCTCGCCATATGCTGAACCCTTTTGCCCTTGAGAGGGAAATTCCTCTGAAGGAGGTACTGGAGCACCACGCGCAGAGAGCTGCCCAAAAGAAAGGTATTAAGGGCAAGGCAGTATTATGCGGTGTGGGCGCTGCACATATTCCCAGGTCTGATGGGGTTCCTGTGAGTGTGCCAAGCGTATCTCCCAAGGATGCATTGTTCTTGAGAAAGCTTCAAGAGGCGGGGAGTTCTGCTGCACCGGAAGATAGCCCTGAGCATCGCCATAGCGTGTAGGGTGTTTTTTGTATATGTATTGTGTAAAATGACAAAGTGTATCTTTTGCTTGTAATTTTGTGTAAAAATGTTGAATAAGATACTCTTTTATGCATAAATTAAGTGCGTGACTTAAAAATATATTTGCATTAATGTTTGCTAAGTTTTATTATTTGACCAAGTGTCTTGGCTCGTTATTTGCTAAGCTTTGTACGGTGTACTTAATATTTGCGCACCCTTCGTGGGATGCGCACAGAAAACTTACCTCAACATCTCAAAAGTAAGGTGCTTAGCAAGGATGCGTGATGGGTTTGCAACCCTCTTACTCAACGAGTGAATTAGTAGGTTTACTCATCCTTTATGCCTTCGTGGGTCTTAATTAGTGCATGCACGCCATGTAGGCAAAAATATAAGATAATAATATTGACATATATAAGTATGTACGCAATAAAGTGAAATATGTAATGGAGTTAGCTAAAAACCATAACATTTTATTGATACTTGCAAGTTTTGAAAAAGTAAAAATACAATTCCTAAGAAAGAAAGGAAAAAACAAACGCTTATTGGGCACATCCTAAAGTGCAAAGGTGTCCGTGTATTGGCCGTAGCCTCGCCTAAAAATAACATCTTTTAAGATTGCAGATGTTCCAAGTGCGCGCTAGGTTGTGACCTTCCATATCGCGCAGCCTGTATGCGCCGTTGCCGAGCGCATCAGTGACCTCGTAGGGTCCTTCCCATTTAGGTCCGAGCTTGCCTGTGTCTTCTGCGTGGCTCGCATCATTGGCACGGTATACAAAGTCTCCTGGCCTGAAGGAAATGTGTTTGACCTTTGCATCATAATACTTCTTCATTTTTGCCTTAGCCTTTGCTTCGCGTATAGCTGCGCGTTCACGTCGTTCTTCCAGTAAGTCCAAGTCTATGCGCCGCTCCTCGTCATTTGTTGTGACGTTGACCTCTGCTGTTCGTATAGTTGGCATTCCTATCTCAGCTGGTATGACGGCCTCTGTTCCGTAGACAAGGGAGAATGGCGTGTCGCCAGTACTGGTTTTGATTGTGGTGCGATGCGCCCATAAGACATGTGAGAGCTCATCCACCCACCTTCCTTTGTGTCTGTCAAGGCGCGCTTTTATTCCTTCACCTAGACTGCGATTTACGCGCTCAACTAAACCATTGGTTTGTGGGTGTTTTACTGAAGCGAAGTGTTGCGTGATGTTCAATTGCGCGCACCAATCTTTGAATGGGTTGTCGCAGAACTGTTTCCCATTGTCTAATATAATCTCTCCAGGTAGTCCGAAGCGACAGACAATGTTGTCCCAGACAAAGCGTTTGACTTGGTATCCCGTGATGCTCACCACCACCTTTGCTTCAATCCACTTTATGAAGTAATCTATGGCTACGATGAGAAACTTTAGCCCTCCTGCTGCGACTGGGAAAGGTCCTGCGATGTCAATGCCCCACTTGTAAAATGGCCATGGTGAGGTAATGGGTGTTAGCTCTTGTTGTGGTCGGCGCGGAATTGGCCTGTGTACTTGACAATTGTTGCATTTTTTTATCAGATCGCGTGCATAGTTGGCCAATAATACCCCGACCGTAGAGCGCTTGCTACCACAGATCGCGGCCCTGAGTGCATGCTACATGATCCAGCGTGGATTTCTCGGAGTACATAGTCTGCTTGAAGATGTCCAACACATCTGAGCCATGGTTGCAAGAAAGAGCGTCGATAGAGTATGTTGTCTCGTAGCTCAAATCGCTGCGTTGTGCACCGCACTCTTCGAGCGTCCTTATGGTCTTGTGGCAAGACTCCTTTGTTAATGAATTCAATGATAGGTGTCATCCATGTAGGACCTTGTTTTTCTATCACTGTGGATACTTCCATCTCCAAGATTGACTTGTTTTGTAGGGTTTATACCAATACCTGTTTTGACAGGTGCGCAAAGCTTGTGGATGAGATCTTACTAAGCGCATCAGCCTTCCTGTTGTCCCCTCTAGGCACTTGTTTTTTTGAGAACCTGTCGAAGTTTTTAATTAAGGACTTGGTCTTATCCATGTATTGGATCATGTGCTCATCCTTGGCTTCATATTCACCTAGCACATGGTTGGCGACTAGCCGAGAATCTACGTTTGCCTCCAGGTTTCGTACACCCATTTGGATTGCGATGCGCAGTCCAGCTAGTAGGGCTTCGTATTCTGCCTCATTGTTTGTGGCTGTGAATTCGAAGCGCAGCGCATAGGTGAATTCGATACCTTCTGGATTTGTGAGAATGAGGCCTGCGCCTGATCCATCTACACATGAAGACCCATATGTGAACAGAATCCAGGGTTCCTGCAGATCTGTTTTGGTTGTAGAGGTTGGACTATCGCTATCTGGCTTCTCAACGATGAAATCAGCTAATATCTGTCCTTTGATTGCAGTGCGCGGTCTATATGAGATGTTATATTCACTTAACAGTACACTCCACTTTTGTAGCCGCCCTGATGCGTCAGGTTTAAAGATAACTTGTTTGATTGGCTGATCTGCAATTACAGCTATTGGGTGCGCTTGAAAGTATCTGCGCAGTCTTTTGGCTGCGAATACTAGAGCTAAGACCAGCTTTTCTATAGCGCTGTAGTTAGTCTCTGTCTTCTTCAGTGCTTTGCTTACAAAGTATATGGGTGTCTGGACGGAGTTCCTATCTGTCAATAGTACTGCGCTAACTGATCCATGAGTTGCCGATAAGTACATGATTAGCTCTTCCCCTGGTCGCGGTGCAACAAGTTTGGGAACAGATGCCAGATGGTGTTTTAGTTGTTGGAAAGCTTCTTCTGCTTCTTCGGTCCAACGGAAGTCTCCCTTCTTAGTACACTTTGTAAGTGTTTTAAAGAGAGGGAGTGATTTGTCTGCTGACTTAGATAAGAAACGGTTTAGCCCTGCTAACTTTCCGTTTAATGACTGGACTTCTTTGAATGTGCGCGGTGAGGGAAGATCAATAACAGCTTTTGTTTTTTCTGGGCAAGACTTGATTCCATCAGGTTCTATTAAGTACCCGAGAAACATGCCTTCAGTTGCGCCAAATGTGCACTTCTTGGGATTTAACTTCATGTTTATTTGTCCCAATGTTTTGAACGTTTCTTCGATGTCGCGCACCAATTCATCCTCTGTGTGGCTTTTGATGACAAGGTCGTCAACGTAGACCTCCAAGTTTCGACCTACTTGTTTCTCAAAAGCTGTGTCCACCAATCGTTGGTATGTTGCGCCTGCATTTTTCAAGCCAAAAGGCATTTTTGTGTAGCACTAAACTCCTTGACTGGTGTGGAAAGCTGTTTTTTCTTCATCCTCGACTGCCATCTGTATTTGATGGTACCCTTTGTATGCGTCTAGAAAGCATTTAAAAGGATATCCGCACAGGGATTCTACCTTCCAGTCTATCTCTGGCAGTGGGTAGCAGTCCTGTGGACATGCTTTGTTAAGGTCGGTGAAGTCCACGCACATTCTCCAACTGCCATCGCTCTTCTTTACCATTACTGGGTTAGAGAGCCAATCGTGATAATACACTTCGCGCATGATGCCTGCGTCTACGAGTTTGTGTACTTCTTCCAGAATAGCTTTTGCACGATCTGGGGCCTGGCCGCGCTTCTTCTGTCGTATTGGGAGATATCCTTGTCGGATTTATAGCTTATGCTCTGTAATAGAGCGTGACACTCCTGTCATGTGTTTTGGTTCCCATGCGAAGATGTCTAGGTTCTTTTGCAAGAGTGCGCACACGGTTGCTTTACCTTTGTCAGATAAAGATCCTCCAATCGAAACTTGTTGGTCCGGGTAATCGGGGTGAATAGCGACCTTTAGGTTTGGTGTTTTTTCTGTGCGTTGTTCTGGAATATTCTCCACCTCAGTGGTTACTGCGTTGCATTCTTTTGGTAATACTGTTGTGTTGTAGAGGGTAACGACTCCTCCTTCCATTGGGAATTTGAGCATCCCATGTGCTGTGGATGGCACAACGCGCATGGATGATATCCCAGGTCTCCCAATGATGCCATTGTATGGTGAGGGAGACTTGATTACCATGAAATTTATCCATGTTGCTGTTGAAGTGTTGTTCGTCTCCTACAACCACTAGCAAGCGCAATTGCCCCATAGGCCAAATCTTTTCTCCTGTGAATCCAGTCAACGACGTTGTTGCTGGTATCAATTGACTTTGGATTTCAGGTCGTGGTCTTTTGAAACAATGATCATATAGGATATCTTCGGATGTTCCTCCATCAATGTACATGCGGTGGATATCATGTCCCCCCGTATGTATTTCAATAGTTAGGGGTTCTACCACTGCGTTGTCCGCAGCTAGAGTAGGGAAGGATATCTCTTTTTCTGGAGAGAATTTTTGAATGACTTTTTGTTTTATCTTGCGTTGTCATGACTGTATCATGTATATGATGTCAGCTTTTTCTTTGGGAGGTTCTTTCTTGCCCCCGTTCCTTTGTTTGTCCTTTCCCTCTTTGATGTTTTTTACAAGGTGGTCCATTCTGCCTTCCCTTACTAACTTTTCAATTAGTTGTCGTAGCTGGACGCACTCGTTAGTTGTATGGCCTTTTTGACCATGGCATTCGCAGTATCCATTCCCTACGCGTTTTTCCTCTGCGGTACGCATTGGTGGAGGTTTTGGGAAATTTGCACCTTCTGTTACAAATATTTCCCTCGGCGTTTTTGTGAGAGGGGTATATTTGTCATTGTCTCTTCCACTGCGGTAATTCCTGCTGCGGTTGTTATTCTGATAATTGGACTGTCTCCTAGGCTGTTCTTGTTGCCTATAATTTGAGTAACCCTTTTTGTTGTCCGCAGCGGCTGCTTCTCCTTGTATGAAGGATCTTGTGCGCTTTGTTAGCTCATCGAAAGTTTAGGGAACTTTGACATTTAGCTTTCGGATAAGTTCTGGATTGTTAATCCCATTCATGAACCCTGAAATTTTTAGAATTTCGGGACACGTTTTGACCTGTATGCACTCATCCTTGAAGCGTTCCATAAAAGCACTGGTTGATTCCCCTTGGCGCTGTTTTACTCTGGCTAGTTCAACAGGGTTTTTAGTGCACTTCTTTCTTTGGGTAAAGTTGAGACGGAATGCTTTCCGTAACTCTTCAAACCCCCCGATGCTCCGTCGTGGGAGTTTGCTAAACCATGTGCGCGCATTCCCTACCAATGTAGAATTAAACATATGGCACCACACAGGTTGCGGCCAGTTTTCGATAGTAGCTTCTAATTTGAAAACCTTTAGATGATCATCCGGATCACCTGTTCCATCATATGTTTTCACGTTAGTGGGCATGCGCCTCCTTTTGTGGTCTGAGTAATCGCTGATGCGTCGTGTAAACGCATCAATTTTCTGGCGTCGCCATGGAAGAGATATGTCTTCATTCTCTTCTTCGCGGCGTCTTCCTCTTGATTTCTAATGTCCTGTCTCCCTATCCTCGTTGTCCGAGGAATCACTGGAAGAAGAGTAGTTTCTTTTTCGGCGCTTGCGCCGGCTTCCTTCAGAAGAAGAGCTTGAGGGGCTTTCACTTGGGGACATTCTTTTCCCCAATCTGTCGTGAATTCTCTTGCTTCCAGATTTGGAGGACCCTTGGCTTGGTGAATGCTGAGGTCCTAATCGGTCTTGTATCCCTCGACTGCCAAGTCTGGAGTGAACATTAGTGCGCCTCTCGCTGCCTTCGTATTCCTCTGAGTATTGTGAATCAGATGTCGTACCCAACCTATCGTGGATAGTGGTACATTTTCCGTTATCTGCGCGTCTTCCTCGTGGGTGGCGCGGTGGTGATGGTTCGCGTTCCGGACCAAAATTAAGCCGAGCTTGTAGGCTCGTACTTGACCTTCTCCTTACTTCTTCTTGCATGAGGGCAGTTAGAGTGTCATAATTTTGGGATACAAAATTTCCCAACGTTAGGTTGGGTGTGTCCTCAGTTGCTGCAAGAATGTCTGCCTCAGTGTTGGGCACCCTATCTCGGTTAGGCGCGCCCGGTGGTACAGTGTTGTTCACCGTAGGTACAGTTTGGTGAGGAGTAGTGAAGAGGGTGCGCTGGAGTTCCTCAACGCTTGGGACCACTGTGGTGGCCTGGGTAGTCCTTATAGGCAATTCTACCGCTGGAAGAGGTTGGGTTGTTCCCGCCTCTTGGTGACCAGGTGCGCTGGTTGTCCCAGCAGTCTGCCTAGGGGTCGAATCTTGTTGATTCTTCCTCTGGGGGTCACGTGTCTTTTCCGGCTGCGGAGTCCGCTGGCTTGAGTTCTTATTTTTCGTCATTCTAGTTCCTTAGTTTTTAGTAGGGGTCCCACGGATGGCGCCACTTGTTGATACAAAAGTTGGGCGTTCCTGATTATGGGCTCTTGCTCTCGTATCAATTCGCTTCTTAATGCTTGAAACCTGCGCACTAAGAGAATAAACAACACCGTTAGGCTTATCGTGAGATTGTCTCCCACGATTAGACTCCGGCGTGAGAGTAAGTAATCGATTTAGGGTTTTCGTAAAGAGTTTTAGGGTTTGTGAATCGTACCTTTAATGAGAATTATGTCATTCCTTATATAGGCGCAGAATCCTTGTAGGGTTCGTGCTCCTTACGTTTCGCACACGTGGTGCTTATCCGGGTCAAGGATATCTATTCCATAGATAGAAGATCCTTATCTATACCGTATATAGTTTAGTTCGGCTTGGGTCTACGTGAGCCCAATCCCATTATCAATGCGGCCCAAGTTATAATAGCCCACGCATGGTGGCTTTAGGCCTTAGAAATGTTTAATATTTGGGCTTGTGGCCCATATATAGACTATACGTCATCAATAATGACCGGGTACAGTTTAATATTTTTATATCTCATATTGTGGACCAATGGGTCAACAAGGTTTTTCATATTTGTTGCTTAAAGATCCTGATATGGTATGCAATATGGATCCTATGCAGTTATTCACAGAAGCTGCAAATGTTCTTAGAAGAATTGGTGAAGATCCAAGAATGATACAGGCGTTTGATGATCTTGGTAATAAGAAAGATGCTGCATCTGAAGCCATTGATGCTGAAGCAATTTTTGCTGACATTCCAGATGAATTCCTTGATCCAATTCACGTAACTTACTTGTTTAACAATACTCTAAGCTCGATTTTATCACACAAAACAACTAGTTTTAGACTATTAGGGGTGTGCAAAACTCATATTGGAATGGAAAACCAAAGAACTAGATAGGGAGCGGAGTGGAAAACCAAAGAACCGATCTTACTTAGAATAATGTTATAACATTTTATTGGATTCTGGATGCGATGTGCAAAGATCGGTATAAACACACTTGTAATAGTTAAAACCTCTGGATCCGAATATGCATATGCAAGAACTTTGTATCCTTACAATATTCTATCATGAGACCACTTTGATATCTTTTGCAAAGACGAGTGCGGTGGAAGGAAAACAGGTGAAACACACTCAAAAATATGGAACATATAATTAGAAACACGATCCACAGGGAATGTGGCACATTTTTTTTATCCTAAACTGTTACAAGTTCAAACATTATCAATGGGTCATCACATCATCATACATCTCTATTTTTCTTCCGTTCAATGGTTGAGCAGGTCTTGCATTTCTCTTGCATCCGAAAATCAGTGGTGCTTTTAACTCTTTTACTTGTTCTCGCGAAATTGACCTCACCTATAATTTAATTTTCAATTAACCCGAACATTAGAGCTGTTAGAAAATGTTATAAAACAAGGGAAATTAAGTTGTATTGGTGATATTCAAGACGTTTTGGCTCTCATACCTTGCCAAGAATGTTCCAAATAACTCCTTCGGTGCATGGAGGTGTGGAAAAAGATCCAACATATCGGTAATACTTGCGTGAGTGTTTCCTAATTTCCTTTGTGGTGATGGTTCCGATAGTAACTTGAGCTTGTTTGTTAGATGAGCTATGAACCGCATTCAACTGCTCCAATTTGGATTGTATCTGTTTTGTTCAACAGTTTTTTGATCAATTGCTCGTATTTGTTATCATCTTTCTTGCGACATAGCATCTGGTTACTTCAAACTATTTTTTAAAACATCATACATGCACTTCACTAAATATAACGACAATAATCTTTTTTGTTTAACATAGTAAGCAGTTTTTTCATATAAATTAGGTATCACACATGTTATGTAAAAGTTTCTCATAAAGACGAGTGAGCACTAACCCTGGATAGAAGAGGGTCAGGATGACCATAGCGGTAAAGAACCCCTATAACAGATATTTCACCATCAGCAGCCTTGTGAACCAAATGGAGCTCAGCAGCTAGCCTATAGGAATAATAACCTTGTGTTTCATTTACAGGCTGACTTTAAATGTCAAAAAATATATTTAAGAAGAAAATAAAGACATACCGTTTGCCATCTAGTTGATGCTCAGAAGGCGAATGCCAATGCATTTGTACTAGACTATAGTTTTTACCATTCAATCTAAACGCTCCTGCATTTCCATCATAATTCATCTGCACCAATATTCTCCTTTTATTGACCATGATAATAGTCAAAACTAGAGATTATAAAAGTTAATTTTTTACGAAAGGGTACAAACCGCGACATTGAAGAGATTGTCAACAAGAGTAGCATTAACAACAACATTATATTCGATGTCTAATGGCTCCAAATGTCGACCAGTAACACATTTTGACTTGACAATGTTGACCGGTGACTGATGCTTTCCTTTGGAGCATGCCGAGAATGTTGAGTTTAGACTCCCCCATTTGTTTGGTCCAGTTTGGCCTACGTAAGTGAATTGTGGTCCTCCCCCGTTCACTGTCATTCCAACATTAAATGCAAAAAAACATTCTCAAAACGCATGTTTGTAACAATCATCAAAACAAACTAGCAAATTTTAAGGACCTTTTTTAATAGTATTCTTGACATTTAGTTCAAACTTAATGGTTTCTATATGCATAATTGCAAAAAGTATTTATAAGGTTTCGTTGCTAACTTGCTAGAATATCCATACGTTCGATATCAGACAAAACGAGTGGGTTTACCCGCGCGTTGCTGCGGGAATGTTTTGTTTAATCTAAACTCGAAATTAAACGGTTGTATAAAAAAAATTTGTTATTAAGGACTAAATATGCAAAAGGTTGATAACCGTAAGTACTATTTTCGTAAAGTGTTTCTGAAAATAGTATTTTTTTTACGGCCTGAGATTGTTGGTATGTTGCAAAGTTAGTATTTAAGGAAACGGCCGGACTAACTTTGCAATAGATTAATAACCTCATGGTCTAAAACGAAAATTTAATTAGAGGGTGGTGCATATCTTTTATATTAAAAAAAAAAAAAAAAAAAAAAAAAGTTGATACTAAAAAAAAAAATAATAATAAAAAATTGGGCACTGTTTTGCACTGTAGCAAACGAAAAAAAAAAAAAGTGGGCACTGTTCTGCACTGTTCTACACTGACAGTGCAAAACACTCACATACCCCAAATCCCTTTTAGAATATATATATAATAGCACAAGCTTACAACTAGAATACTGCCATTTATAAAACACAGTAAATATCGAGCGTCTGCAGTGAAAAGCTTTAGAGGTGGTGGTGTAGATGTGATAGAAGGTAGGTTTGTAGTGACGTTTGTGTGAATTTTACGATTAAGTTAGGTTGAAGGTATAAATGTGTCATATAGAAGCATATATATAGATTTAGAACTTAGGTTTATATCTTGTTCCATACATTTCCTAAGAGCATTGTCATGATTTTAGGCATCCTACAGCACGACAGAACAACATTTGCGAATGAAAACAAATCAGATGTAACTAACAATACTACTTTGTGTACGTATCGATAGTAATAGGAATACGTACAAACATATATAGAGATGTAAGGATCATACCGAAACTAGCACATGTTGCGAGGAAGAAGATTGTTGATATGGAGAAGAAGGAAACAACTTGAGTAGCCATGGATGAATATAATGGAGATAGATTCGTGCCTTGAATAGTGTTATAAAACATTCATATTATGATCACTTGCATATGGCATAGTTGATTGTTGTCTATATATAGATAGTACAAGAAAGCTTTTGGAGGATTGCTAGATGCATCTAAAGCATGTGGTGACTATGACCATTTCAAAAAATTCTTAATCACAGGACATGTATTATGTACCATTTAAAAATATTTGTTATGACATACTATTGTTTTGTGTAGGAATACTACATCTTATGCGAAATTGTATGCAAGTATATTTTCCGAAACAAAGTGTTAATGTTTAAACGATACATCCTTCTAATTTTATCTTGTTTTCTAATACCAGGTATATTTCAATCTCGTTTTGTTACACATGTATCAGTTAAAATGTTTTTAGTAATATTATTAGAAGGCTATTTACTCGTATCATTAGTTCATTACTCTATTTTTTATGTATTAATGATGTTTAGGTGATATCCAAATAAATCTTAGCCATTCAACGTGGGTCTTTGAGTTTATTAAAGCCTAACCAACAATATTTGTAGTTTTGAACCTGTGAAGGCCCTACCCACAATGTCTATTCAGAATTCCAAAAAACGCCGTGCAGAATTTGACTAATCATATTCATTTAAAAGGCTACAGGTTCAGGGAAGTAACCACTTGGGAGCCGGGTGTGGCCCGTGGTCACAAAATGTATTTTTTTTTCGAAAACTGTAATTTTTTTGGTACGTGTAACACCCGAAAATACCTTTGTGTTACTTTTGTTTAGCTTAAAATTATTTATAGTGTAATTTTTATTGCTTATGATAAAGAGTATTAGATGCATGACCCTCCCACAAAAATTTTGTACAATGTCGAATGTGATAGTATGTGATTATTTATCTTTTGCATTGAATTAAAAGATCTTCAATTGCCCTTTCATTCTCTTTGACTTTTGGGTTATGACGAAAGTAACCTTAAAAATTATCTTTAAGATTAAAAAACTATGCACAAGATAATGGTGAATCAAAATGGTTGAAAGTGGTTATTATGTGTGAATGTTTGTTGTTTAGTACAAATGAATAATGTATATATGTTTAATAATGTAACACAACTTTTAAAATTATAAACATAGATTTTGGGACTATATTTATCAAGAAAAGTTTAAACATTTTTCTGCTATATTGACATGGCAATTTAGACGCAAACAGGTCTAAATGAGTTTGTATGAAAAAGTGATAACTTATACGTTGATGTTAGTCTAACAAACTTGTTGGACCCAGCGTACTTCAAAGTTGTTGAAGAACTACATGTTGGGTCAAACGAGTTTATTAGACTAACATCAACGTACAAGTTATTACTTTTGTATATAAATTCATCTAAACCCGTTTGAGTCTAGATCGCAAATACAAAATGGACGGATGCTCTACCCACATAGAATAATGCAACATAAAGCACTATGTATGCTTGTAGAAAATGAGGTAACAAGCAAAACACATGACTATTATGATTTAATACTTCAATATATATAACTTTAGTCTAGCTGCTACACTTATGTTATCCTGTTGTCAATACACAGAACAATTCATGGTTGATTTGACCGAGCCCAAACTAAGATCTTTTTTCGTCCTAAACAAGACAAACCCATCTTTTGGCTTCAATCTCTTAATAGAAATAAGTCACCCCATCTAGTGAAACAACTATGAAATTAAATTCCACGTACAAAAGTTACTCCCTCCGTCCCCCCATAATGAATGTTCACGTTGCTATTTTGGGATGTCCTAAAATAAGTGTCCAGTTTACATTTCAACCAATGAGATAAAGTTTTAGTAGGAAGTATATTTAAATTTCCTAAAACTTTGTGTGTATTAGAATTTGACTCTACTTATTATGAGGCGGAGAGGATCATGGACGGGCATATTATTATTTACCATCAATCATTTCTTAAACTGAACTGACTCTTCATACTACGCTAAAATTCTAAACAATTACTCAGATGACATAATACAACCACTGCAACCGCCTATCCCACAAAATTAATATAATAACCGAAGTCCACCACCTCCACCATATAAACATCCCCACATACACACTATAGCTAGTGACTTTGATCACAATCATTCATAAAGGTGTGGTATCTACATAATTTAACTTATTTCGTAGTCCTTTTGTGGTCTTCTGATTATGTTGGAATAAAGTTATGGTAGTGGTAGGCCAATATTATCAAGGGTTGGCAATGTTTATGGTATCTAATTCCATGTTTGACTTCATATGGATACCAAACAACCAAATTAGTAAATAAGACTAAACACACTTTAACTTCATGTCTTGGTCTCATCTTAAGAAAAATGTTATAATTTGGAGTTTTGTGCTGGGCTCTATGCCTATAATGATATGTTTGGGTGTGCAAATCAAATAATCCGAAAGTTGACAAATAAGTTTGGTAGGCTACAAATTTTATCACTAATTGGTTTTAGAGTTGCGCTTATATTTTGCATTTGGTGCAAAAGATTTAAAAAAAAAATGTGAAATGAGTTTTTGAAATTGGGGGACAAATTTTTTGTTGGTTCCAAAGGTGACGGACCCGATTGAGCTTAAGGACTTCCGTCCTATTAGCTTAATTGGTTGTTATTACAAAATTGTATCCAAAATTTTAGCCGATAGGGTTAAGAAGGTTATCGGGAATGTGGTAGGCGAGGTTCAAAACGCGTTCATCCAAGGTAGATTTATTTTGGATGGCATACTCATTGCTAACGAAACTGTGGATTTCATGAAAAGGAAAAATAAGAAGGGTTTGATATTTAAGGTAGATTTTGAAAAGGCTTATGACAGTATAAATTGGAGGTTTTTGATTGACATTATGAGAAGGATGAGATTTGGTAACAAGTGGTGTATGTGGGTCGAGGCGTGTTTAAGATCATCATTGATGTCCATCTTGGTTAACGGGTCTCCAACGAAAGAGTTTGGACTAGAGAGAGGGGTGAGACAAGGAGACCCATTATCTCCATTTCTATTTATATTAGCAGCGGAGGGGTTGAATGCGATTGTTGGTGAAGCGGTTGCTAAGAGGATTTACAAGGGGGTTTTGGTGGGTGAAGATATGGTATGTGTATCACATCTTCAATATGCCGATGACACAATATTCTTTGGAGAATGGGATAAGGAAAACGCACAAAATTTAATGTGTATACTAAAGTGCTTTGAGGAAGTATCGGGTTTAAAAATTAATCTTAACAAAAGTAGATTATATGGTGTGGGAGTTTCATCGAGTGAGGTGGAGGGTATGGCACAATATATGGGATGTAGTGTTGGTGATTTCCCATTTATGTATTTGGGGCTTCCTATTGGAGCATCTATGAGACGGGTTCACACTTGGAGACCTGTGGTGGAGAAATTCAAGAATAGATTGTCCGAATGGAGAGCTAAAACGATGTCCTTTGGTGGTAGATTGACGTTGATTAAATCGGTCCTTGGTAGTTTACCGTTGTACTATTTCTCGATGTTCCGTGTGCCTTCGTGTGTTATTAAACAACTTGAGAGTATTAGGAGAGATTTTTTTTGGGGAGGGGTGGGTGAGAGTAAAAAAATGGCATGGGTTAAATGGGATACCATTCTTTCTTCTTATGGGGTGGGAGGGTTAAATATTGGGTCTCTAAGGGCAAAAAATTGGGCTTTATTGGGTAAATGGTGGTGGAGATTTTGGGGGGTGGGGGACACGTGTTGGGTAAAGATAATCAAAAGTATTTATGGTGGTGATGGGGGGTTGGGGAATGTAGATGTACGTAGAGATGGGGCGGGCGGGGGTGTGTGGAATGATATAATACGGGTGGGGCTTGATATGAATAAAGTGGGTGTAGGATTTACTTCGTCTATTGTGAAAAAGGTGGGTTGTGGGGATAATACATATTTTTGGTTAGATAGATGGGTAGGTGAATGGAGATTGTGTGATAGATTTTCTAGATTATATCACTTAGATAGGAAAAAGGATGCAAAGGTGGCGGAGAGGGGCGTTTGGATCGATGGGGTGTGGTCATGGGTGTGGGACTGGAAAAGGGAACCAAGGGGAAGGGGTTGTAGCGAATTGGAGGAATTGATAGGAATCTTAAATTCTATAACCTTGTCTCATGATTGTAGGGATCAATGGAGGTGGACACTCAACAAGGAAGAAAAGTTCGCCGTTAAAGATTTGTCAAGACTAGTGGATGAGAAGTGGCTTCAAGTGAATGGGTCGGGTCAAGAAACAATGTGGAATAAACTTGCTCCAAATAAGGTGAACATATTTGTGTGGCGAGCTTTGAAAGGTAGGCTCCCGGTTCGTAGCGAATTAGACAAAAGAGGCTTTGACTTACATACAGTTCTATGCCCGTGTTGTGATGATAACGTGGAAACAATTAACCATTCCTTGTTATTATGCAACATGGCATGGAGTATATGGATGAAAATCTTTGATTGGTGGAAGGGTGGGAACGTGGATGTATTTACAGTTGGAGAGCTCTTTTCACATAATGGATTTGCTTCACAATCAAACGAGAACAAAAAGTGGTGGCAAGTAGTGATATGGGTGACCGGGTATTTCATATGGAAAGAACGTAATAATCGGGTTTTCAACAATAAGGTGACAAACGTAAACAAAATAGTACAAGATATCCAGTTGAAAAGCTTTCATTGGATTTCACGTCGGGCTAAAAGTGGGTCTTGGTGTTGGCAAGAATGGTTAAGAGATCCGAACAAGAGTCGAGTCAGCTTAATGTCAGCTTAACTTCAGATCGTGTTTCAAGCTTACAGGACCTGTGTTCAAGATTCTTTGGTCATCTGGTGTGATTTATGATACTAATATTGTGTATGATGTTTGGCTATGTGTTTGGTTACCCATCTGGTGGTAATGCTGCAGTGAGTACCAGGCTCAAGTGTTTGCAACTTTGCATTTGTCTACAATAGTGTGGCTGCAATATCTGTTTTAAAAGGAAAAAAAATGGTGATTTGCTGCAAGTGTGTCTTGTCTGTATTGTTTGGTTAGGACAGTGTAGGATATGCCCTGTTAGGCTGTTGGTGTGCTTGTTGTTTTTTGGGGTCCCTCCTTATCTTAATTGGCTTGATTAATTAAGGGGGATGCCTTGGTTTGTATTTTTGTTTGTTGCGTGGTTATAAAAATGTTGCCTTTCTAAAAAAAAAAAAAAAAAAAAAAAAAATATATATATTTTGCATTTGGTGAGATGATGGGCCAAAAGGCTACGATTGGGCCAGTGGTGATGTGAACGGTGTTTCCTGGGTTAGACCCCGGTTCGACATTATTAGTGTATCCTGGTAAACCTTGTACCGATAAAAAGCTGGTAAAAAAGGCAGTGTGTTTGATGGTAAAAGTCAAAGGTATAAAAAAGGTAGGATCGTGGCTATAGTTGAAGGGCAGACCCATGGTGGTTTGTGTTTGTAAGGGAAATTATTGGGTGTGCAAAGTGCAACCCCAATCCCACATTGGTAAAATTATAATATCAAAATTAACACATTAGCTTGATGGAATACTATTTCTATCACTAGTTATTAATAGAACTCTAGTTGAGCTTATATGTTGGACTTGCCGAGATGCTCGGTCATAAGAATCTAACATAATACTCGTATTAAAGTATAAACCATTTGATTATCATTTTTGGTGGTACTCCGTATTAAGCTATTTGTTCCATCCCTTTATTCACATATTCTACATAAAGTGGTGGTCCAAAATTATTGGATACATTGAAGATGGAGTGCAACATAGATAGAAAATGAAATCCATTAATTAATGGTCTCTACATTCTTCGAATTCGTGGCTATATGATACATAGCTTGTAGCATAGCTAAACATGAAATAGTGGAACATGAGTACTCCGTACATGACAAGCAAATGCGCCTACAAGTATCTACTGAAGCATATACTATATACTTAGGATTCGCCCATCATGCTCAAATGCGCTTAGATATTATTCTGTTTATTTCTGCTGCAAACCTATATGGCCAAATAGCAATAGAATTTAACAATCAAAAGTGTGAAAATCAAACATCCGTGTATACTCTTATAAATGCAGACGGGTGTTAGAAGATTTTACCTACATGTCTATTATTTCTTAAAGTAATACATTAATATAAAGTATAAACAGTGTCAGTATCCAACAATCCAGTGAATGGGATTGGCCAAATTGGTGCATGTTATGTGGACAGGCCTTTTGATAAATAAGACCCTACTAAAGCACTAAAAGTCACTAACCAATTTGGTCAACTTTGACATACAAACTTTGGTGTCAACAATGTGAGGACAATTCGTTCAAAAAAAAAAAAAAAAAAAACAATGTGAGGACAAGATAGAGAAAACATGCTGCTTCATATGTAGTGGGCCAATTTCTATGTAAAAGGGTGTTGTACTTGTATTAATTTCATGTGCTGAGTTGGTATTATTATGGATTTAAGATTTTAAGGCTCGTAACTGTGCTTTTTCAACAAATAACAATCAAATGGAAAATCATCTCATTGAGGTCCAAATATGGGCCCAATTCTCAGTTAAACTTATTAGTCTCTAAATGGATTTGAAATGAGGCCTGATAGTTTTAGGCCTGTCATAGCCCGGTATACAATAAAGGCTGCAAAATTATCACCTGAGTTATATTTGGCGCCATGTATTTTGGAACATTTTGAAGAAACTAGTGTTTAGTGTTTGGATTATAAAACATGTTTGGCAAATCGAGTATAGCGTTTTGGGTTTTGTTTCAATGCTATCAAACGCTAGTTGTATACGATCGTTTTTTTATTAGAGAAATGCAACATTGTAGAAATTGCCTTTAAAGGTTTACAAATGAGTCCCCCAGTGAAGTACGGTTTGATTCTTGGTAGGTTTAAGAAAAATTTCAACTTGACCTTGCATAAAGGATATCCAGTTCTGAATGTAAATTAAACGAAACATAAACTACACAAGTTATAACTTAGCCCTACAAGTCGAGTGATGCGATAGCATCAGCAAGATGTGTGATAGTCTCAGACTCGTAGGAGATTTTTAATTTTTTTACTTCTTAACATCAACTCGGAGATTAGATGAGATCATAATAGCTCTATATCTATGTATGATTGTATATTATAGGTCTTATATCATTTTCAATTCGTTATTACACTTTTTTAAGACCAAGTTCACATCTGTAGTTGGAGGGCGGAGGGCCACCTGGCTACCGCTATGCTACAACCGATCGTCAGTTCAATCCATTGTTACACTATATTTTGTGCTAAGTTAGAAAAATCATCATTTTTATTTATCATATTAACATAAATATGAAATTTTATAAATCCTGAAATATAAACCTAGTGTTTTTTAAACTTTCAAAATGGGTCATTTGGTTTAGAAAAGCGAGGAGTTACAAGAAATGATTTTTATTTTACAACATAAATTTTGACAATTGTACCAAGTATAAAATACTCCTAACATGGCTTGTTTGAAACTAATGTAGAGTATAAAATCAACTACTTTTTTTTGAACTTTTTTGGAGTGGGGGTGGCAAAAGAAGATGGAGACTTTTTACATGATATTTTATGATATGTTTTTGTTCTTTTTTTTTCTGATTAGTGTAGTGAAAGGTAATAATCTACTCTTCGGCCGAAGCACGCATACGTTTTCTCGGACTTGGCGAGCAATGTCCTTCGACATCTCACAAACAACAAACACGCGCTAGCCTCGCCTTTAGTTTTTTCACAAGACCAAGCTCCAACTTGAAAATAAGTAATAGATATAGACCAAACAGTTAAATAATAAATGTGGGAGTAAAATGTACGTGAATTAATTGGTTGAACATTAAATGAGATTGGGGTGTTTATACTACCCCAACTACTGTATTTGACAACATAAGGATGGAGCAAGTCGAGCTATGCCTAGTGTTAGATTATTGACATTATTTTAGTAGTCGTATGTTAGGATCGAACTCGAGATCACGGGATTGCACACTTTGCGTATGAAGAGTAAATGAATAATTATTTATAAATGTTATATATAATTATTAATAAAACACATAATGAGTAACGACCGTTAGTATTTAACGGAGAATGACTAACGACCGTTAGACGAATAAAAGGAAAGTGATAGGTGTGAATTATTGGAAAGTCAAGAAAGTTCCGGAATCCCTTCTAGGGATCTAGAACCAATCGGCCAAGGACAAAAGGCACCTCCTTTGTGCCTTGGACTCCAAGTAATCTCCACTATAAAAGCAAACTCAAGGTTATTTGTTCCATACACTTGTACACACAATAATCTTGAGTTTTCTCTCTTCTTTTCTTGTCACAAAATCGATCAAACATCCCTAAACCCTTAGGGATTCGATTTTGATCTTCTAAAAGGTGTTTTGTTATTATTTACTTGCATAAACATTTACTTGAATTAGTACGTGTGTACAAGAACGTGATATAATCACACTATTGGTTATATCTTGGATTGAATTACAAAAGAGATAAGGGGTAATTCTTATAATCCACATAAACCCTAATTAGGGTTCTTGATTTGAAGATTGCATTTGATTCTTGTTCGGGCTAGAATCACAAAGGTATGTTTACTTTTATGTTTGATTAATTAATTACATATTATATGATCTTGTAATTGCTTCCGCTATGCTCACTTGATGTGTTTGGTTTATTTTATATGATTGTCATAATATTATAATTCCAACAGTGGCATCTAGAGCCGTTATAATGTGTAATTAATTACGAAACGCATAAAAATTGAATCATGATTCGTTTAGTTACATGTTTTTAGGGTTTTTGATTCCTAACCCTAATTTTTTAATTGGGTCGATTTAGACCTTTTAGGGTTTTAGGGTTTTGGTTTTGATTTTTTTAATATGATTAGAAACCCTAGGATGTCATGTAATTGGTTATGCGTTTTAGTAAACGATCGTGGTGCAATATGTTAATTGTTAAGCATAATCCATGAAAATGCATATTTGCATGGATTTTATTATGTGATAATTTAAATGGTTTAAATTGGATATATGAATTAATTGTTAAGTTATATCGAAACATGTAAATTTATTAATAGATGTCGAATTGGGGAAAACTCCAATTTTAAGTAATCAATTATGTGCTATGTGGTATTTGTTTAGTTTTGGCTTACGCCATCGATTTATCGATGTATGTGGCTCTTTTTCCTAGAAAAAGAAAGCCTTAATTGAATAAATATATTATACACCTAGACTTGATTATTAATAGGACTATTGAATAAGATTTGTATGTGGCTACATGTTTTATACATATTTAATTGTTATGTTATGTATATTTTTATATGGTTGTTTATTTTTTTTTTTATTATATATTACTTGGTTTTGTTTATTATTATGTTAGACATGTTTATAAACGAAAAGGGTAATTTTTGAATAAGAAAATAATATGGACTAAATTAGTGGCGAAATTGTTTTGGTTTAAGAGTCAAATTTCAAAGGATTGGTTGATTGATGTGCTTGTAGAGAGGGGTTATTAAAGACCATGCACCTACCGGTTCTCTATAACCGCTTGTGTGCCGACTCTAGACTTACCTATATCACTATAATACGTACACTGTCATCTTAAGGGTGAATTCACCACAATTCCACAATGATTCTCTGAAACACTAAGCCTTAGGGCTTATGCAAAAGTACGATATAAGTGGATGATAATTGTTGGTAATTCTTTAATTGGTGAACCCGATACCTCAATCAAAACTTTGTTATTTTACTCTTAGTAAATTGGTAATAAAATGTTTAATAAAAACAATGTTATGAAGTTGTATGCATGCTTCTTCATACATTATTTTGATTACACGTCAAAATTTAATACCCTTATAAAATTAAGTCGAATGCCATCTAATTAAGAACACTTGAATTTGTAATTTACGTCATGTGAGAACTTGGCGAGATTGCAATGGAGAGGTAAATTTCATAAATTCATTGCTAGCAGATCAACTGATGTGATGGATTTATGAGTTTGTAGTTTTTAAGTTAAACGACTTAAATTGAGTAGGAAGTGAGATCTTGGACTCAAGGCATTAAGATGGGGATCAAACATGCTTACATTACAAAAGTTTTGTGATTGTAAATCCCATAAATCTAGGAATTGCAATATGATATTGGCAATTATTATTCGACAATTACCTTGTTGAATACTATCATTACTTGCAGATCAACTGATGTAATGGTACTATGTCAATTAGGATCCTAGCTTTAAGAAAATACTATGGTTTATATGAATATGTAACACCCCCAATTCATGGATGTAGCGGAATTCAAACTGGGTGTTACTCGACGGCACAATAGTCACAATAATAGAAAACGAACTCTAATTGAGTCGTTTTAAAAGATTTATCATTCAAATTATATAAATATCATAGATTCCAAAATGAGGTCCCAGATGGTTCCATGTTTACAATTTACATTAAATGAGTTTTCGAATGATAATAAAATTTATAGCCCTCTTGAATATCCGTGCCCCTTCCGTGCCATCCTTGTTCATTATGAACCTGAAAATACATGCTAAAGTGTCAACACGGGGTTGGTGAGTTCATAGAGTTTAGTGACAAAATGTAATGTAAAATATTTAAATGATGATTTCCCAGCAAAGGCATCGTAAATCCACTCAGTTCCAAGCCCCGCCCATACAAGACTTGCAACCTGTGTGTTTACAACCCACTGCCAAATATGATCTGGTTTATGTAAACAAAAGTAATACTTGTATCTAGATTCAAAGATAAATGTAGCAATACCGTTATATAAACAATTTTTACAATGATGCCATATAAATAATGATGATAATGAAGTATGTAACATGTAAACACATAAAGCGTTTGAGTAAACCACAAACATTGAGTAAGGCAATTGGTGTTTAAGTAAACAAGTAGCATGTTCAAGTAAAATAAGTATTGCATTTATGTAAAAACGAGCATGTATTCTCCTCCAAAGAGTTGATAAAACAATTAAAAGAGCAGGGGCTATGACTCACCTTAAGTTATGTAGCAAGTAGTGAATATGATGGTCGAATAGCGAAGGTTTCTACGAGCAACAACTTTGGGCTTTCTAAAAGAAAGGAAGTTAAGAACAAGGATTAGGACATTGATTGACAAGCTTCTCTTCACTTTAGCAATCCTTCTACACTTGTATTCTTGAAGGATTGGTGATGAGGGTTTAGGTAACTTGAGTGGATCTAAACTCAAGAGAAATCACCAAAGTTTCAAAAGATTGGAAGTAGTTTGATTACTTAAAATCAAACTAGGGTTTATATGTTGTTGTAGCACTTGATTCTTGCATAAAATTGAAAGTAAACTAGCTAAAGCAAGGGTGTTTGTTTGTGTTATGTGTGGCGTACAAAAGAGGAGGAGAGGGGCTTTTACATGGCCTTGAGGAGGTTACCTTTCCTTGACTTGTCAAAGCTTGGAGAGCAAGTTGAACACATGTACTCATCCAAGGGCTTCAAGCATGAGATCAAACCACACAAGGGTGTGAATCCCCCCTATTGGCGGTTCACAAGGTCTAGGAAGGATGAGGTGGTTTTTGATGATATTATCCAAGTTATTGAGTTAGTTTTGACTCCGTAAAATGCTAACCGTAAATGATTAAGCCATAAAACGTAAAACCGGATATCGTAAAAATGTGGAACTTGAAAGAATGACTAAACTTGTCAAAATACTCCATAATAAAATATAAAATGAGTGGTAGGTTCCATTGGGGTGCTAAAACCCTGCTAAAACTGGAAACACGGGTCTAAAACGCGTAATACGTAAAACGTACGAATATTGTGTAAAATTGAGAAAAGTAAAATGTTACTTTTCTAATAGGATAATTATGATTTAAAATGACTTACAATGTCTAGACTGGGCTCAGTCTAGTGTCGGTTGGTATTTAATGTCTTTAAGATATAAAACCGTAAGCCTAAAAATATACGAATGATTTTTGGTCAAAGGAGGAGGGAAAAATATGTTGAATTTTTCCAAAAATGTGAAAACTCAAATTGTCTTAGAAATGCGGTGCAGGTATAAGCTAAGGTTACGGCTAAGTAAAAGTGCTTAAAAACGAAAATTTCTGTTTCTCACGGCCGAGGTTTATTTGGTCACATTTTTCTCAGTCATGATTAATTCTCAAATAAATCATGAGTGTATCAAACATTTTTTTGATGCGGGAAAAATGAACGTGGTCGAGTTTCGTTGTGCGTAGGATTTTTGAATGACGTTTTACCCTAAAACGTGTAGTTCCTTAATAACTTTCGCGAAAATTATCTGATGAGTGTCAAACTTTTATTTTGCCATGGAAATGATTTATCACACGAGAATATGAAATAAAAATTATCTGATGAGTGTCAAACTTTTTTTTTTTTTTTTTTCAAAAAAAAAAATCAAATTTCAGAAAATGAATAGTAAAAGTGAATAGTGAAATTTTGGAGAATAGTAATTAACCTGAAATTGCGAATTGTTAAAGTCTCTACCCCTTACGGGAACTTCGTCCCGAAGTTCAGTTTATGGCATGGGCTGAAGCGACGTCGGTGAAAAGATTGGATTTCTTGTGGCGAATATAATGTAGGTTTCTTGTGGCGATTATAATGTAGGTTTCTTGTGGCGAATATAATGTAGGTATCATGCCATACCCGAGCAATATAGTGTAGGTATCATGCCATACCGGAGCAATGTAGTGTAGGTATCATGTCATACCCTAGCAATGTAGTGTAGGTATCATGCCATACCCGAGCAATGTAGTGTTGGTATCATGCCATACCCGAGCATTATAGTGTAGGTATCATGCCATACCCGAGCAATATAGTGTAGGTGTCATGCCATACCCGAGCAATATAGTGTAGGTATCATGCCATACCCGAGCAATGTAGTGTAGGTATCATGCCATACCCGAGCAATGTAGTGTAGGTATCATGGCATACCCGAGCAATGTAGTGTAGGTTGACTTCATACTTATGTTATTTCGGATACAAATAAGCCCACTTGTTTATAATTCTTTATTTACATAGAGAGGCATCCCAAAAAATGTAAATAGAGGAATATAAACTTATGGTTCGGTGATTTACAATTTCTTTATTTAAATGAAAAGGCATCCCAATCCATTCAAATAATTACAAATCATCCTACTTAAGAATTCCCAACACAACATTCATACTTAGCCGGTGAGTTACAAGGTAGTGTATTATAAGATGATATTGGTGTTCCAAAAGTACGAAATGAATATTCATACTTATCTTCGGAGATGAAGAGTAAGATAATTGGGGGAAATTGACGTAGTGTTCAAAATAGTTGGTGAGTAGAGAGTTGTGAAATAAGCATGATTTTTGATGGGGAAATGATAGAATAATTATGTTGGAGGTTTGAATCATAACACATGATAACATAAAGCAAGAGTTTTATTCATAAAACGTTGATTGATTACAAGATTGAAACGTATTACAAGTTTCTTCAAAATCTACTAACTGATACTTTCAGTTTAGTAATTACAACGTTTTACAACTACTGCTAGCTATTACATGGATTCTACAGAGTTTACTAACTGAGTCTATTCAATTTAGTAGTACCAAAGACAACTAGTATCATCACACTAGTCTATTGCAGGTTAGAAGGTCCGAGCAGCTCTGATTGATCGGCAACTTCTTGGTTTAGTGTGTCATAGAGGTACGAGTCGATGAAGTTTGAGAGGCTATAGTGTCCATGCTGACTTTCTTGTTGGATCAATGGTGGTCGTGATACGATCCATAATGAGTGATCCAACTCATCACATGTAGGGATATAAAAGTGAAGTGATAGTGGTGGTGATAATGGTGCTAGTACATATTCGTATTCATCATCCTCCTCGGAGTCTGCCTCAACCCAATTTTGTTCAAAATAATTAGAAGTATTCGACGCAAAATTAGTTGGCATTGGTTCCTCCTCTCCTTCGTCGGTTAAATCTTCGAAAGGTTCTTCTTCGTCATCAGAAGCGAAGGCATTTACAAAGTTAAATTCGAACTCGGGTGAGGGTGGTAAGACTTGGAAGTTATTAGGTAGAGTGGGAACATAATCGGGAGAAGTGGGTGCGCACATGATTTTGTGAGAAGAATTACAATGTTAAAACAATTCTAACGTTTATGGGGAGTGCTCAAAATGTGACAAGAGTGTATATATCAATTTACTAATATGTTCATGTAGCATAACATGCTTAATAAGTCCATAATCGTCTGAAGGATGGAAGGCACGAAGAGCGGAAGGCTATAAAAATGTTTTTGCTTGTAAGTGTGGTTATAGTTTAGGTCTCAATTAGACCCGTTTCTCTATAACCATGGCTCTGGTACCAATCTGTAACACCCCCAATTCATGGATGCAGTGGAATTCAAACTGGGTGTTACTCGACGGCACAATAGTCACAATAATAGAAAACGAACTCTAATTAAGTCGTTTTAAAAGATTTATCATTCAAATTATATAAATATCAGAGGTTACAAAATGAGGTCTCAGATGGTTCCATGTTTACAATTTACATTAAATGAGTTTTCGAATGATAATAAAATTTATAGCCCTCTTGAATATCCGTGCCCCTTCCGTGCCATCCTTGTTCATTATGAACCTGAAAATACATGCTAAAGTGTCAACACGAGGTTGGTGAGTTCATAGAGTTTAGTGACAAAATGTAATGTAAAACATTTGAATGATGATCTCCCAGCAAAGGCATCGTAAATCCACTCAGTTCCAAGCCCCGCCCATACAAGACTTGCAACCTGTGTGTTTACAACCCACTGCCAAATATGATCTGGTTTATGTGAACAAAAGTAACACTTGTATCTAGATTCAAAGATAAACGTAGCAATACCGTTATATAAACAATTTTTACAATGATGCCACATAAATAATGATGATAATGAAGTATGTAACATGTAAACACACAAAGCGTTTGAGTAAACCACAAACATTGAGTAAGGCAATTGGTGTTTAAGTAAACAAGTAGCATGTTCAAGTAAAACAAGTATTGCATTTATGTAAAAACGAGCATGTATTCTCCCCCAAAGAGTTGATAAAACAATTAAAAGAGCAGGGACTATGACTCACCTTAAGTTATGTAGCAAGTAGTGAATATGATGGTCGAATAGCGAAGGTTTCTACGAGCAACAACTTTGGGCTTTCTAAAGAAAGGAAGTTAAGAACAAGGATTATGACATTGATTGACAAGCTTCTCTTCACTTTAGCAATCCTTCTACACTTGTATTCTTGAAGGATTGGTGATGAGGGTTTAGGTGACTTGAGTGGATCTAAACTCAAGAGAAATCACCAAAGTTTCAAAAGATTGGAAGTAGTTTGATTACTTAAAATCAAACTAGGGTTTATATGTTGTTGTAGCACTTGATTCTTGCATAAAATTGGAAGTAAAGTAGCTAAAGCAAGGGTGTTTGTGTGTGTTATGTGTGGCGTACAAAAGAGGAGGTGAGGGGCTTTTATATGGCCTTGAGGAGGTTACCTTTCTTTGACTTCTCAAAGCTTGGAGAGCAAGTTGAACACATGTACTCATCCAAGGGCTTCAAGCATGAGATCAAGCCACACAAGGGTGTGAATCCCCCCTATTGGCGGTTCACAAGTTCTAGGAAGGATGAGGTGGTTTTTGATGATATTATCCAAGTTATTGAGTTAGTTTTGACTCCGTAAAATGCTAACCGTAAATGATTAAGCCATAAAACGTAAAACCGGATATCGTAAAAATGTGGAACTTGAAAGAATGACTAAAGTTGTCAAAATACTCCATAATAAAATATAAAATGAGTGGTAGGTTCCATTGGGGTGCTAAAACTGGAAACACGGGTCTAAAACGTGTAATACGTAAAACGTACGAATATTGTGTAAAATTAAGAAAAGTAAAATGTTACTTTTCTAATAGGATAATTATGATTTAAAATGACTTACAATGTCTAGACTAGGCTCAGTCTAGTGTCGGTTAGTATTTAATGTCTTTAAGACATAAAACCGTAAGCCTAAAAATCAAGGAATGATTTATAAAATCAAGGAATGATTTTTGGTCAAAGGAGGAGGGAAAAATATGTTGAATTTTTTCAAAAATGTGAAAACTCAAATTGTCTTAGAAATGCGGTGCAGGTATAGGCTAACGTTATGGCTAAGTAAAAGTGCTTAAAAACGAAAATTCCTGTTTCTCACGGCCGAGGTTTATTTGGTCACATTTTTCTCAGTCATGATTAATTCTCAAATAAATCATGAGTGTATCAAACATTTTTCTGATGCGGGGAAAATTAACGTGGTCGAGTTTCGTTGTGCGTAGGATTTTTGAATGACGTTTTACCCTAAAACGTGTAGTTCCTTAATAACTTTCGCGAAAATTATCTGATGAGTGTCAAACTTTTATTTTTCCATGGAAATGATTTATCACACGAGAATATGAAATAAAAATCAAATTTCGGAAAATGAATAGTAAAAATGAATAGTTAAATTTTCGGGAATAGTAATTAACCTGAAATTGCAAATTGTTACAGAATATTTACCAATGGGTATTTTATTTTCTTAAAGATCTAATTATCGAAAATACTGAAATTGAATTTTGTAATTCGTTTTAATGTATTAATGCAACGTTCAAACCGTAAACGCACTTTGGGCTTTGGTAAATTGATCTAGTTCTGTTTTCAAACAAATGTTTGATTAAGAAATATTTACTTAAAAGATAAAAGTAGTCTCCTTTCTATGAAGGAAGAGTGAGACACAATCCTATTCCTTTTCATAAATGAGAGAGGATAATAGGAATATTATATATGTCTAAATTCTAATATAACTCATAGCAAATTTTTAATGGTTAAGAAAATTGCGTACATTTTTCATAGGCATTTTATCATCCTCATTCGGTGATTAAATTCTTAGTAACAAATATGATATTTGGTTAATAGAAAATTGTGTATGACATTTTATGAGTTATTATAATTAGAAGCTAGACTAATTACCGCAAAATGGTAAAAGACAAACTAGTTTATTCAACTAGTTGTTTTGACTATTTAAAAGGTACTACGTACATTGTAGGATGGTAGACCTGTTAAGGAAGAAATTGCATGCCCAAATTTTCAAGTTAATAGCATTTGGTGGATAGTCCATCATTTACATAGTAGGACATATTCTTTAGTGCATAAGTAATTGTTACGTATGGACATTCAAAGGTGTAGGAAAGTTAAAAGCACACTATTTTCTTTCACTGGATGTGAAACATTTACAATGTTGTCAAATTCAGTGGGAGTATTGTGTACTTATTACTGAATAAGAAATTATTGTAATGATCTTTAATTCAGTGGGAGTTACAAGCTTTGACATCTTGGTAGCTAAAGATAATTACTTTCCAAGTGTACTTTTAAGGATAGTCTTGTACGTTTCCTTACTAGATATTGATGTTCTATAACTACTTGTTATGCTGAAATCTATGACACAATCATATTGATCACATAAACAAATGCATGGCGTGTTGTTTATCAACTATATGAGGTTGTTTCATGCACAAGTGGGAGAAATGTTATCTTTAATGTGTGCAAGAAACAACTCATAAAGATATGATTTAATGGATTCTCTTGACTACAAGGTAAGATAATAATGTGCTAATATGAATTATACTAATCTAATTCAAGAAACACTTGGTGTTACAATTTATGTTATGTGAGAGCTTAGCTAGATTGCAACAACAAGGTGGATTTCATATTTTCATTACTAGCAGATCAACTGATGTAATTGAACTATGAGAATTTACAGTTTTTAAATTAGATACCTATTAGAACATGTGTCAATATGATATCAAGACTACTTTAATTAGAATATTTATGAATTCATGGAATGACATAAATTAATTAAGTAATCTAATGCTACTTCAATCTGAATATTTATGTGTTCTTTGAATGACATAAATAAATGAAGAAATAATGTCATTTACATTATTGTGAAGTAATAAATTAACTTGAAAATACTATTGAAACCAAGAGATGGTGTTCATAATTACTTTAGTTAAACATGTTTATGTTTTATTGTAAATATATAAACATAAAGTCTTTTAATTGTTACAAGATTTATAATAAAGTAAGACGTTATCTTGTTATGTGTTTTAATTAAGACATATACATGAAGTCATTAAATTGTTAAATGACTTATAACGTATAGTGGGATTATAACAGTTTATATTTTCTTGTAAAGACATGGACATGAAGTGACTTTGTAAAAAGTACTTGTGTTATAAAGCATGTAATTGGCTTGAAAAATATTATTATACCATTAAAATGACTTAGTTGGTAAATAGACAAGTCAAAAGGAATATGGTTATCTTAAATATTGTTAGATTGTCTTACATTATTAATACTAATGAAATATCAAATGTTTATGGTATGTTCAGTTAGGAAAATCAAACTCTTGTTATATTGTTTGATTAAAGAAAACTATGACTTCTTTTCTTCCAAAAGTTATCAAGGTTAGAATGTTGAGTATGACTTGGACATATTTAATAAAACTCAAACATAGAAGATTAATAAGACATTATCATATGATGGAATGTGATGAATCACATTAAGTCTTAAATTGAAGTTCTAAATTTGTTTAACTGCTTATGAAGAGGTTATTAACAAAGTTAAGTCATGAACTGTCAATATGTATTTGTAATATCCCAAAAGAGAACATTGTATTGTTTCTTTATTTGCTAAGTATTTAAAGATAGTCTTTAAATTACTAAAAGTAAGTGGGAGTTTTGATCTTTAAAAGATAAAATTATAAGATACATAATCTTCTAAAATACACTAGTAAATATCATGATTAAGTTTGACATTTGAATGTTAAATCTCAACATGATAATAAAGGTTGACATTTAAATGTTAAATCTCAAGATGATGGAATTATCATTCATAGAATAGCAATATATCTCAGATATTTGATTAATATGCTGAGGGCTATGATTTACAGGATTATTGTAAACCTGATAATCATTATGATACATTACCAAATATGAAATTGGGTAAAGTGTACATGATATGAATGATTAAGATGTTGTCCATAAAGATAATCAATTTTAGAAACTTGGTTTATCTTAATAGTTAGACTATAAAATGAAGATGAGTTTCTTTAAAGATAAGGTAACCCTTGTGGTTTAAATCTTTGTATAGAAATCATATGGACAATATTGTGCACGTATTTAATGCATGTCTTATGACAAGATTATTAATCACACTTAATCAATTAACTGTGATTGAATATTCTTTTTTAAACACATTAAATATATAAAGATTATGATTGTCATATTTATGAAATTGACAATAGAATATCAAAACTCTTTCTTGAGTGATTACTTGAGCGAGGACGATAAGTAATCAAAAGGAGTTTATGAGTTCAAATAAATCTTTAGAAGTGTACACAGTGCAATAATCCATGGATGGATAAATTCATGCATCTAGAAGATTACTCTTGCGTTTAATTATTAAATCCATGTTTTGATTTATAATTGAAATAAGATAATTTCTAAGTATTCCTAAAAGCTAGTGGGAGTATTATGTTTAATTTCTAAATCATATATGTTGTAAAACATATAAAAGTAACATTCCATATAAGTTAAAAGTTAAGTCTTAGTTTGGAATGAAACTTTACTTGAAAGATTTAGAAAATAAGACATACAACCTTGGAATGAATGTTTATTGTTGAAACATGTGTGGTAAATGAATATAATATAACATGATATATCATTTAGAAAGTCTAAATGGATATGTATGACATGAATAAAATCTAAGTATGACTTAAAGATTTTTCATGAACATCATGTTTTGTTGTATCATGCTTGATTACAAGATGATTTGGCAATATTAATATATAATTAAAAGTTATTAGATAACTTGTGTAATATTCTAAAAGAATATGTTTGATTATAGAATCACATCCTAAATCTGTAACAGCTTCCAAATTCTATAGATGAACAATTTTTCAATTGTTGTGAAAATTTTCATAGCCAACAAACTTGAAAGTTTGAAGGGCATCAAACATTACGCAATAGATATTAATGTTTACGGAAATTTTTTAGCATATTGTTGTTGCATACAATGATGCTAATGAAATTGAGGTGACACTCAATACTAGTCATGGTAAGGATTTCATCCTTGACTACATATACTAGTTGTGCTTACTAAAAGCATAGTTGCATTATACATTAAGAGAACAAGAATACTTTAAACTTTAAAATGTTTGGAAGTTTGATTATCATAAATTGGTGGTTAAGGATGTCACACATTTTTATGAAATATGGCATTATCAAAATAGTTGAGTATGCACATACAAGAACTTCAATAGTTGAATTCTTGAACTAAGTATTCTTAAAATTCCAATAGATCAAAGTTGGATGATTTATGTCTTGTCAACAAGTATGAATGTCATTACTTGAGACATAATTCATCAACAATAGTTATCATGCATTGATCGATTTAGTATTTGGATAAGGGATGTTAAACGATTATTATAATAAATTTAAATACATGGTATGTTTAATTTATTACACATTGTATCCTATATTTGTATGTTTAATCCATGAATAAATGTTATTCTAAAATTTTCCGTTGTCAGTTAATAACATGCGAATATTATTAAATCAAGACAAATTTGAAGGTTGGTATAATATACTCAAGTATATTGATGCGTAGTCACGCCATTTCAGATGATATTCAATGATACCGAATATAAGACTTATCCCAACTACATGATGTTACTTTATGGATCTTGTCATTAAGTAAATCATGAGAAGTTATCCTCAGACTTGAGATGCAAGATAAGTGTCATGAATGTAGTACTTTATGGATCTTGTCATTAAGTAAATCATGAGAAGTTATCCTCAGACTTGAGATGCAAGATAAGTGTCATGAATGTAGTACATGATGTTACAAAGTTTGTGGGTTTTGCTTGTATTCAAGATAGAATTTGTTCCTTCAAATTTATTTTTGGAGTTTAATACTGCTGGGCCCCTCGTAGGGTTGGTAAGATGTATGTGTGGCCACACCCAAGATCTCCCCTGAATATGTTCAGAAGATTTGGTAATCTTGATCAATCATAAACAATGAGAAACATAATGGTTAATTAAGGAATGACTTTAATCCATATCCTTATTAACATGGTATTAGAAACAAAAGGATAATAATAATGAGAAATCATTAAAAGGTTTTTCCAGGAGCCTTACTTGAGATCGTACTAGAGGCATCGGCGTGTTGCAAGACGTTAACCAATGTGATTACACTATTAAAATATGTCCAAGTGGGAGTTGTTAGATTATGGACATTATTTTAGTAGTCGTATGTTAGGATCGAACTCGAGATCACGGGATTGCACACTTTACGTATGAAGAGTAAATGAATAATTATTTATAAATGTTATATATAATTATTAATAAAACACATAATGAGTAACGACCGTTAGTATTTAACGAAGAATGGCTAACGACCGTTAGACGAATAAAAGGAAAGTGATAGGTGTGAATTATTGGAAAGTCAAGAAAGTTTCGGAATCCCTTCTAGGGATCTAGAACCGATCGGCCAAGGACAAAAGGCACCTCCTTTGTGCCTTAGACTCCAAGTAATCTCCACTATATAAGCAAACTCAAGGTTATTTGTTCCATACACTTGTACACACAATAATCTTGAGTTTTCTCTCTTCTTTTCTTGTCACAAAATCGATCAAACATCCCTAAACCTTTAGGGATTCGATTTTGATCTTCTAAAAGGTGTTTTGTTATTATTTACTTGCATAAACATTTACTTTAATTAGTACGTGTGTACAAGAACGTGATATAATCACACTATTGGTTATATCTTGGATTGAATTACAAAAGAGGTAAGGGGTAATTCTTATAATCCACATAAACCCTAATTAGGGTTCTTGATTTGAAGATTGCATTTGATTCTTGTTCGGGCTAGAATCACAAAGGTATGTTTACTTTTATGTTTGTTTAATTAATTACATATTATATGATTTTGTAATTGCTTCCGCTATGCTCATTTGTTGTGTTTGGTTTATTTTATATGATTGTCACAATATTATAATTCCAATACCTAGTCTATGTATTAGAAGTCAGTCCACGTGGGAGACTATGTCCCACAATATCCGGGATAGGCGGCTTAAGTATGATCCTTAGTACGGACTGTTGGGTAAAAGGATCTTTGGGTAAAAGAATGATCTTCTTCTATTGCGGTCCATCGGCATGTGTTACTTCGGATCCAGGTCCTTCGGACACGTATAGACACATGTCGTCCAGCACATCGTCCGGAAATATACATCAACATATCCCTCCCACCAAGTATTGTATTATCGGTAGAAAACTGATGATGCAACACTTAAAATGTTGCTCCGGTGTTACTCTAATCTAATCATTATGTACATTTTCTATATTTATTAAGAAGGTTCGACCCGATGGACCTAATTGGGCCGATTAAAGTATCATGTCAAATGGGTTTCGCGATGGTGAATAAGTTAAAACGTTATGATTTACCTTGAGGAACGAGACAATGCCACACGTCGTTCACTAGAGATTGTGTGGTCCAGATTGCTCCACGTCGCGTGTGAGATACGTTGCGAGGTTTCCTTTTCCCCATATCGTCTATACATACCCTTTTTCTCTCATTTTTACATTTTCACTTTTACTGTTACTCTGCTGTTGAACGAAATAGTTTGATTATCTCTTTTTGCCAGGTGCGTTTCGTCCTGTTTCCTTATTTTTATTTATTCTTAGGTCTAAACCTTCGATATCCCTTAAATTTTCGACAACGAACCAGGAGAGATGGCATCCGTCATTCCTAAGTTTGATTTTCATATATTCGCATCCCTGATGGGGCAACAAGAGTTAGATAAGATAGTTAGGACATACGGGATTCCCTTATACCTAAACCCTTGGCTTCTACCCTACGGTATGACAATGGACCAATTACCAAGCGACACCATAGGGATGTATGTTAAACAACTTGATCAGGGTGGCGTTTGGATTCCCCTTTCTACCTTTTTACTGTCCGTGATCAAATACTTCAGGGTTCATATTTCACATTTAGCATCGAAAGGACTAAACCGAGCGACCATGTTTGAGATCCGATGTTAAAGCCTTCATATTCTGTCATCCGTTCCGGGTGTTTTATAAGTTATGTAAACAGGGTCACTGGTTTTCCTTTGAGAGCCGTAGTAGCAAAAAATCAAAGAAAATATTTAAGGAAACTACTACTAGCTTGAAACATTGGAAGGACATGTTTTCCCTTATCAACCGGAGAGCAATCCCGAATGCCATGGCTTGGAGGCATAACTACCCAAACGTGGTCGACGAATCACTAGAGACTGGTTTTAGGGAAAGAGACATTAAACAACTTAGAGCCCATGTAATCCTTCTCTAAAAACCTACTTCAAGCTTTTATATATGGCGGAATTATTAACACTGTTCGGTAATCCTGGATTTTGTCCAGTTCTTAAGGATGTTGAAGGGCATGGTAATATTTATCATTTCATGATGAATCTGTAAGAATGTTAGTTCATTTGTGCTTCATCTAACCATACCTTTCATCCTATCTATTTTGCATTTGTCGATATGCCAGAGTTTTTGCTTTTGCCTACTTTGACTGGGACCATAGTTAGCAGGGTAAAAGCTATAAAATACCAACGTACTGTCAAAAAGTATCAAGTTGAACCATTTACTTTTTTATTGCTTAATTGACCAACGAACTTTCAAATTTTAATTCGACTTGAAACATTTCTTTATATCGTTAGTCATCATGTGGCAACGTTAGTCCTTTTACTCAACGAACGTTTGCAAAGTTAGTCTTTTTATATTAACGACTGTTTTTAAGTAACTAAAAATTTGGTTTTTCTTACGTTTTCACACGTTTAAATAATTATTCACCCGGTTTTACATGTGTTGATCCGTTTTCATACGTTTCGCCCCGTTTTACACGTATTCGTCCGTTTTTACACGTTTTTGTGCGGTTTTACACATTTTCGTCTGGGTTTACACGTTTTCATCCATTTTTACACGTTTTCGTCTGTTTTTACATGTTTTCATCCAGTTTTGCACGTTTTCTTCCGTTTTTACACGTTTTCATCCGTTTTTACACGTTTTCGTCCGGTTTTACATGTTTTAGTCCGTTTTTACACGTTTTGATGCGTGGGAATTGCACCAGGCTTTACCTCTTGAGGGATCTCAAGAAGCTTACAACCCCCACCAGGCAGTGTACCTGATCGTTGTAGTATAGTATAGTGACAAGTACTGGGGGATTGATCGTTCAACTCAGGAATAGTGTCACTAGGATTAGAAAGCCTAAGAACTAGGTCTAGAGGTGAGGGATGATTCTTTTTGTATTTTTATATTTTATGAGAAGCAAGTAAAATCTCGGGTATTGGAAGAGTGGGCGGAATTAGTTGCTAATCAACTAACCCAATTACTAAAGATGCAATCAAAATAAAATAATAAAAATGAAAATAAACTAAATTAAACTAGTGGTGTGAGCAATATATGGGAGAATTGTGTTTACTTAGATTTCACTACTCCTAAGATATCTTTTACATGGTAATTACTTGTTACAGTTGCGTGGATGACGGATTGCATTCCTTAATACCATTCATAGGTGGCGTACTTACTTCCCCAATCCTATAAGCTCCTACTGCACTCCTATGTTGAGCCGGCTAAGAAGCTCCTAACATGGGATTACTAGAATTCGCTCATGCATTAAATACAACCATAAAAACCTAGTACACATCGGTTCATGTTTCTTAAGACGTTCAAGCAAGTTACACAATGGAGATCTGCCAGTTTTCTTAAGCCTAACATTGAAATCATTCATCCATTACAACTATAAACAAGCAATCAACCTGTAATCAAGATCTAGGTTTCATTACATCTAAGCAAACACATGAAAGATCTAGCCTAACATGTTATAATCAAGACAAGCATAAGATATATTCAAACAACACATAGACATATTGAATAAATTGAGAGAAGACTTATCTTAATTGAACATGAAAGGTTTCAAGGGGTGAAAACCCTTGAAAATACTGTTACAAACGACCTATGGTTTATTAGGTTCGGCCCTAGAATTCTCCACACAAGTTCCTCTCTTAATGAAGAAAAAATAGAAAAGTATATATAGATTCTGTGAGGTGACGGCGTCAAGAGGAAAAATCTGACGCCGTCATCTCGCCGCCAATAAAGTTCTCGGACTGCCTAGATCCATGGGTGACGCCGTCATGTGTAATCCTGCTCCAGGATGTCACCAAATTTACTCTTGACGCCCTACTTCTGACGCCGTCACGTTTTCTCTGGGTCGTCATCCATTTTGCTCTTAACGCCGTCAAAAATTCCTTCTTGACGCCGTCAGGTACTGTTCCCAGCAAGGAAAATTAAGTCTTTGCCGTTTTCTTCACTTTTATGCTCCAAAAACGTCCAAAATGCCTCCTTTTCCAGAATTCACTCCCAAAGTACCTAAAATCACAAAAGGAACGATTTAGGGCAATATTTGATCAAATAAATTCCAATTCCGGCTTAAATGACCCCCAAAAAACGGTTCATTTTTCGCCTCATCATATACCCTTACACTTGAGATTTGCTTGTCCTCAAGCAAATGCACTTTTATTATAGTCAAAATACAAGTTAGGGGTCATTTAACACTAATATAAAAGTAATTACAACAAATAATCGTTCCACTAAAGACCAAAGACAAGCATGGAGGTCATATACTAGCACCTCACAAATAGTGTTTAGATACTTACATCTCTCGGGTGTAATAAAGTATATATCACAATATGGAAATGGAAAACATCTCTCACTAACTGTCATAGCAAAATAGATTACCATAGGCTTGGGAAAGGATCAAACCTCCACCTCATGGCGTAAGCACCTAGGATACACTATCAAAGAGGTCTTTTTAAAGGGTTGTAACGTTAGGTGTAGGGATATGAAATACACGGTTTTGTTGGATATAGGCAATCTTTACTGGTGGCGAGTTAACAATCTTGGTTAATTACATGTACAATATGGCGTTACTAAGCCAAGACTAGACTCGACTTAAGCTAATAAATGAAAAATAACAAAAACATAAAATAAACATAGAATGAAACGGGATGGTAGTCCGTATGTTTTTCTTTTCTTTTCCTTTTTCTATGTTTTTTTTTTCTTTTTTTTCTTGATTTTTTTTTTCATACACTCTTACCCTACTATCCAAAATAATACATCATAGGGAATGAACATTCCCCTTACACTTGAATTTTTACATACTTTACAATAAACTAATCTAATGATTCGAATTAAGAAATCAAAACACTTGGAGATCTTTTAAGATTAACGCACATATGGGGGTAATAAATGATGTTATTCCCCATTACTCCATAAAATAAGTACTTTGCCCATGAGTCTCAATCGTCCCAAAACAATATGTACAAGGATATGACTCGACTTAGCAACCATGTAATCAATTAGATAATTAACTAAGGGTTTAACAAATAACAATAATGCACTAAAGATGAGTGCATACACGGAAAGCTAAGGCGATTTGGTTGTACATTTAAGTGGGGTGTAACAAATTCTTTCTTTAAGTAAGATGCTTAAAGTTAGAAACGAAAAGATAGGCTCGGAGCGGTGTACTAGGGGTTTCGTGTACTAAAAATGAGTACAACGTTAATGCGTGGGAAAAATTAGTTGACTTAATATGACTTAAATGGTCAAGTAATTATGATACGAGTTTAACACAAGGGTGATCCTAATGCCTCTTATCATGTAGTAAATCCTACTACACGAATGTAGTCTCACTAGCGGTCTCGGGATGCATCACTAACGCAAGTTCTAGAATCTAAATGCTACCGGTACACTCATAAGCACTAATAGTAAATGCTTTTCCTATCAAATCTAAAGGCGAACCTCACATATTTGGGTGGAAATTTTTTTTGAATAGTACGGTTTTGTGCTAGTCATACGAATCCTATCCATGAGACACTTGCTATGGCTAAAGTTTCACTCCTAAATGTTGTAAAAAATTTTAAATTTGGCGCTAAAATTACACTAACAAGTATTTCTCATAGTTTTATTACTCACCTACCATCAAACAAGCAAACTCAAGTGAAAGTGTATCCTATAAGGTATAATCATTTACCCTCCCCTTACACTTAGGATGCACATTGTCCCCAATGTTCAAGTAAAGAATGTAAAAGTGAAACAGGTTAGAAGAATGAAATCAAATACTCCCCCGATTCGCTCGGTATGGATAGTGTGACAACAAGTTTAGATCTTCCTCCAAGAAAATGAACAATCAAAGCTTCCCTTCCAGAATATAAATCATCTTCTTGTCATACATAACCTGTTAAACCTGAGAAAACAAACAAGGCAACCTCGCGTAAAATCGGCGGCAATCTGTATATGCTAACAAATCCTAGAAAACAAAATAAGATATAATGCTTGTGGAATGATGTTTGCAGATTCCCTGGAGATTATAAAACTAAAGAATTAACAAAAACTTTAAGACTCCGTTAGAAAATCAAAACTGGTAAAATTTCCAGAATTTTACACATGACGCCGTTAGGATTTTCTTCCTGACGCCATCAGAAGTGACCTGCAGAAATTCTTATGTTAAGTTTCCGGAAAATTTCTGGAAAAACTTTGTCCTACTTTCTGGAAAATCCTGCAAAACATCATTATGACTCGATACAAGCATTTGACTCTAACAAATACGAATATACATGTTCATTTAATATTGTGGAGAATCATGATCAAGTTTATTTCTTAAAAACATATTTGGGGTTTCCCCTTACACTTATCTTTTGTGAAATACCTTTGGATGAAGTTAAGACTAAGCCAAACAACAAAATAAAGTATTTTCATACTTAATGGCAGCTCTTGCGGTGGTAAGGAATGGTGCCCCAAGGATTATTGGCATGCATCCACCTCCCTTATCATCGATGATCATGAAATCAACGGGATACATGAATCCTGCGACATTGACCAACACATCTTCTGCGATCCCCAGGGGGTACACGTAAGAGTGTCCAGCGAAGGATAGCCTAACACGAGAGGGGGCTGGCATTTTTGACGTTAGTTGGGTGTAGATAGTTAAGGGCATAAGATTTACTTCCGATCCTTGGTCAGCGAAAGCGTTTAGATATTTCAAATTCCCGATGTTGGCCGGAATCTCAAAGTTCCCATACGTCATCTGCTTAGTAGCCACTTTTTGTACCAATAGTTTCTCGAATATCGGTCCCCCAGGTAATGTATCATACTCATTTTTTCCCTCTTCCTCCTTCTCTGAACCCTGTTTGGAGGATTGGTTACGCCCGTCACCCTTTATCCAATTAGTTATAGTGTTTTCGTTTATATCATGTTTCAGGTAGTAACTTAAGGATTGGGATTTTGGCGGTTCTTCTGTGGTTTGTTCATTAGGGGTTTCTGCTTCTCATTATCCGTGTAGACAATTGTGATGGAATTAACAAACCGGGTAGTGGGGATGACGCTTTCTTTCCTCAGTAACATCCTTTCAGGGGTTTTCTGGTTGGCATACTCCTCCACTAGGATCATCATCTCATTCATTTTCTCCTGCATCTCCTCCTTTTGTTTATAAACTACTTCCTCGAATCTAGCAAGCCGCTCAGAATGGGTTGCCATGTGTTCCCTCATTCTGGCTTCAAATTCCGGGCTAAGTTTCTCGGGAGGAGAATAAGGTGGGGCATAGTTTTGAAAAGTCTCAACATTCTCTCTAGAGGGTGACTCTGATAACGGCGTTGAAGTCATTTTCGAGACAGAATTGACAGCAGCCCGTCTAGGACTTAAGGGTCTCTTTTGCCTTTCCTCAAAATAGTCAACTTTTGCCTCAAGTTTGCAAAGGAGTTCATCAGAGATTTGATTAGTCCCTCCAGGTGTCGAGATTGCGCTGATGGTCGCTTTTATAGTGTGATTAAACTCCCATAACTCTTGATTATCGGTGGCAAGCTCGTCAATACTTGCCCAAGACTCCTCGGCGTTCTTATCACGCAATCTACCTCCTGCGGCTCTATCGATTGTACGTTTAGTGTGATAGTCGACATGGTCATAGAAGATCTGAACTAATAACCAAAGATTTATACCATGATGAGGGACTTTGTAGAGTAGATCCTTGAAACGAGCCCATGCTTCGTAGAAAGTTTCACCCTGATGTTGTTCAAACATCAAAATGTCATTTCTAAGCATCGCAGTCTTCCCCGGTAGGAAGAATTGGGCAAGGAAACGAGTGGTGAGATCATCCCATGACGTGATGAATCCCGCGGGGAAACGTTCAAGCCATTAACTAGCTTGATCACGTAGAGAGAATTGGAATAGGCGTAATCGGGTTGACTCTCTAGTTGTAACATCAAGGTCTATAGAATCTACGATTTTAAGGAAGTCTTTGAGATGTTGATTTGGATCTTCGGAACAAAGTCCATGGAATGCACATCCGCTTTGCACCAACCGGATGGTGTCGGATCGCAAGAGAGACACATTGGCTCCTTGGGTGAGCTCAATGGTGTTTCGGTAGCCTTGGTGGCTAGGTCGAGAATACTCTCATAGGGTTCAGGGCCTAAGAGGTTGGTTAGCTAGTGGTGGGTTTTGTGGGTGGTCTTGTTGTGGTGGGTTGATGGGTTCAAAGATGTTACCACCTTCCATGATGTCGGATGGTAAAAGTTACGAACAAAGACACGAAGAAATAAGATAGACTAAAGAAAACCTAAAAATAAAAAAAATAAAAAAATCTTACTAGAAAGGAATCTAGCAAGTAGACCTAATAAAAAGAAAATCCTAACCTAGACAATAAATATTCCCCGGCTACGGCGCCAAAAACTTGATGCGTGGGAATTGCACCAGGCTTTACCTCTCGAGGGATCTCGAGAAGCTTACAACCCCCATCAGGCAGTGTACCTGATCGTTGTAGTATAGTATAGTGACAAGTACCAGGGGATTGATCGTTCAACTCAGGAATAGTGTCGCTAGGATTAGAAAGCCTAAGAACTAGGTCTAGAGGTGAGGGATGATTCTTTTTGTATTTTTATATTTTATGAAAAGCAAGTAAAATCTCGGGTATTGGAAGAGTGGGCGGAATTAGTTGCTAATCAACTAACCCAATTACTAAAGATGCAATCAAAATAAAATAATAAAAATGAAAATAAACTAAATTAAACTAGTGGTGTGAGCAATATATGGGAGAATTGTGTTTACTTAGATTTCACTACTCCCTAGATATCTTTTACATGTTAATTACTTGTTACAGTTGCGTGGATGACGGATTGTATTCCTTAATACCATTCATGGGGTGGCGTACTTACTTCCCCAATCCTATAAGCTCCTACTTCACTCCTATGTCGCGCCGGCTAAGAAGCTCCTAACATGAGATCACTAGAATTCGCTCATGCATTAAATACAACAATAAAAACCTAGTACACATCGATTCATGTTTCTTAAGACGTTCAAGCAAGTTACACAATGGAGATCTGCCAGGTTTCTTAAGCCTAACATTGAAATCATTCATCCATTACAACTATAAACAAACAATCAACCTATAATCAAGATCTAGGTTTCATTACATCTAAGCAAACATATGAAAGATCTAGCCTAACATGTTATAATCAAGACAAGCATAAGATATATTCAAACAACACATAGACATATTGAATGAATTGAGAGAAGACTTATCTTAATTGAACATGAAAGGTTTCAAGGGGTGAAAACCCTTGAAAATACTGTTACAAACGACCTAGGGTTTATTAGGTTCGGCCTTAGAATTCTCCACACAAGTTCCTCTCTTAATGAATGAAAAATAGAAAAGTATATATAGATTCTGTGAGGTGACGGCGTCAAGAGGAAAAATCTGACGCCGTCATCTCGCCGCCAATAAAGTTCTCGGACTGCCTAGATCCATGGGTGACGCCGTCATGTGTAATCCTGCTCCAGGTCGTCACCAAATTTACTCTTGACGCCCTACTTCTGACGCCGTCACGTTTTCTCTGGGTCGTCATCCATTTTGCTCTTGACGCCGTCAGGTACTGTTCCCAGCAAGAAAAATTAAGTATTTGCCGTTTTCTTCACTTTTATGCTCCAAAAACGTCCAAAATGCTTCCTTTTCCAGAATTCACTCCCAAAGTACCTAAAATCACAAAACGAACGATTTAGGGCAATATTTGATCAAATAAATTCCAATTCCGGCTTAAATGACCCACTAAAAACGGTTCATTTTTCGCCTCATCACGTTTTCATCCATATTTTACACGTATTCGCCCGGTTTTACACGCTTTGATCCGTTTATACAAGTTTTTGTTCGTTGTTGCATGTTTTCGTCCGCTTTTTACGTTTTCATCCACTTTTACATGTTTTCGTCCGTTTTTACACGTTTTCGTCCGGGTGAATACGTGTAAAAATGGATGAAAACGTGTAAAACCTGGTGAATACGTGTAAAAATGGATGAAAACATGTAAAAACGGACTAAAACATGTAAAAACGGACAAAAACGTGTAAAAATGGATGAAAAGGTGTAAAATTGGATAAAAACGTGTAAAAACAGACGAAAACGTGTAAAAATGGATGAAAACATGTAAAACCGGGTGAAAACGTATAAAAACGGACGAATACGTGTAAAATGGGGCGAAAACATATGAAAACGGATCAAAACGTGTAAAACAGGGCGGATAAGTATTAAAGCGTAAGAAAAACCAAATTTTTAGTTAATTAAAAAGAGTCGTTAGTATAAAAGGACTAACTTTGCAAATGTTCGTTGAGTAAAAGGACTAACGTTGCCACATGATGACTAACGGTATAAAGAAATGTTTCAAGTCAAATTAAAATTTGAAAGTTCGTTGGTCAAGTAAGCAATAAAAAAGTAAATGGTTTAACTTGGTACTTTTTTGAAAGTACGATAGTATTTTATAGCTTTTACCCTAGATAGTAAGGGAGAACTCGTGCCGAGGGGGGGGGGGGAGCATACCACAACGTTGTTGAACACTAATGTTGAAGTTGCAGCTAAGAACGCCATTATGCTGGCTACTGAACATGTTGATCCCAAAATTGTTGCTGCTCGAGAGAAAAAGCAACAACAAAATCTTTTAAAGGTTAAGGTTAGTGTTGAACGGGTTGGGAAACAAGTCTTGCGAGGCTAAAGAATAAAGAATAAGAAACGGAAGGACTGTCCTCCGAAAAAGGTCAAGATTGTCTCTAACTCCGACCATATCATATCAGCTCCTCCCTCGAATCAAGTTCCCAACACGAGGGGATCTTCTGATCAGTTAAATGCTTCCGAAATGGGCGGGAGTAACCTCTCACTGAGAGGTGAGAATATGGAGGCTACCAGTTATGATGGGGGTGATGGCGGCGATCATGAAGTCAACTTGGATCAGCCGCTCCATGAGGATGCGCCTCATATACCGAGGCTTCTAGTGTAGCTACTACTCCCGTTCATACTGGCCCCAAGCAGACCGAGTGATGCGTGGTTTTGCAACCTTGCAAAAGGTTTTACCTCTCAGTGGATCTTGAGAAGCTTGTAATCCCCACCAGGCAGTGTACCTGACCGATGTAGTATAGTGTAGTGGCAAGTACCGGGGGATTGATCGTTCAACTCAAAGAATAGTGTTCGCTAGGGTTAAAACTTAATTAAACTAGGTCTAGAGATGAGGGATGATTCTTTTTGTATTTTTATATTTAATGGAAAGCAAGTAAAAATCTCGGGTTTTGGAAGAATGTGCGGAATTAGTTGCTAGTCAACTAACCCAAATAACTACAAATGCAATAAAAATAAAATAAAATGACACGAAAGTAAATGTGGGCAAAAAACAATAATAAGACAAACGTGTTTACTTTGATTTCACTACTCCCTAGCTAACTTTTACTAGTTGATTAGTTTGTTACAATTGCATGGATGACGGGTTATATTCCTTTATACCATTCATAGGGCCGTGTACGACCTTCCCTAACTCTATAAGCTTCTACCTCTTCCTATGTCGAGCCGACTACTAGCTCCTAACATGGCCTCCTTAGTAGTTACGTATGCATTAAATATAACCAATTTATCGTAGTACACATCCAATCATGTTTCTTAAGACGTTTAAGCATGTTACCAATTGGAAGTCTGTCAGTTTTCTTAAACCTAACATCGATATCATTCATCCACAACAATTATAAACAAACAACCAACAAATAATCAATAACTAGGTTTCATTACATCTAAGCAAACACAAAGAAAACCTAGCCTAGCATGTTAAAATAAAGACAAGCATAAGATAGAATCAAACAACACATAGACATATTGAATGATTATTGGAAAACTTATCTTCAATCAAACATGGATGAAACAAGGGTTTGGAACCCTTAAAAGTAAGGTAAAATTCGAGCTATGGTTTCTCCAAAACTATCCCAAAGTTCTCCTACTTTAACAAATGAAAAATAGAAAACTATATATAGATTTTTGGGTCTGACGGCGTCATGTGTAAATCCTGACGCCGTCAACTCGCCGCCATAAAATCTCTCGTATTGCCTAGATCCAGATCTGACGCCATCATGTATTATTCTTCTCTTGCCTGTCTCTTGCAATTTGAACGTGACGGCCTTGGTGACACCGTCACGTGTTAAATCCTCAACACATTGTGGCGCTTCACGTGTATTTAATTTATCCACCTCTTTGTCCATGAGTGACGGCGTCACATGCAATTCCTGACGCCGTCAGGTACCAATTTCAGCATGATTTGGAGACTTTGTCATTTTCTTCACTTTTTCGCTCCAAAATCGTCCAAAATGCTTCCTTTTCCAGATTTCTTCTACAAAGTACCTAAAATGACAAAATAACGATTTAGGACAGTAATGATCAAATAATCTCGAATTTGGGCTTAAATGACCCCTAAAAGTGGTACAGTTTTCGTCTCATCACCTAGCGATCAATGTTTATTCATTCCTATGGTATGCTATTTTCCTTTAACGTATTTGTGGTTTATCCTATCTTATCCTTTCAATTCATCTGGTGTATTTTCATGATGACAGCTGATTCCTCCTGTTCCCCTTCCGGTTGTATTACTAAAGGAAACTCTTTCGGAGGAGAAGGTAGGCTTTTCTTTTGCTTGGAATACTGAGTTTAGATGTGTTTTTCAATTCTTACTTAATCTTTCTTTTCAGATGGTCATTCTGGTGGTGAGGAGATTCATTCTACCTACTTTTCTCCTAACTGAAGTTTGAGAGATGACGTCCACCTCACCTCCATGCGGACATGCCAAGAGATGTTGTCCCATTTTGCCACCCCAGCGGAGCAATATTTTATAGATGAACTCGATGACCACCAAGCGCTTCGAAGGGCATGAAAAAGCTTAGGGATGAGCAATCTCACCCAATCCGAAGGTTCCAGTACCTCAGTTATGATCATACTGAACTTATCCAAGTTCATGATGGGTGTTGGGACATGGTCGAGAGGCTTGCTAGCGCTCAACAGGACAAGGCTGATGGGGTTCTATTATACAGTAGGTTGTGTGAGAAACACAAACTCTTAGAGAAAGATCAAGCTTCATGTGCCAGCCAGGAGAAATGACTAACTGAGAGGGTGGAGGAGCTAGAAAAGGAGATGGATGTTATACAGAACACCTCCGCTGGGAAATCTGGGAGAATAAGGAAGCTAGAGATGAATTGGCTCAGAAGAGTGGCAGTTCAAATTAATTTGAACCACAAGCTCAGAATCTAAGAAAGTAATTGGGGAGTCTTGCCTAGAGCTTGGCAAAGCTGAGATAATTCGACATAATGCCATCTTCAATGTCAAGAATATAAGAAGAGCCCTGTTGAGCTCTCTAGCCTTGTTTTACCGCTGGATGGCTTGGAGGAGTGAGAGTGGGAGTAGGTAGGAAAAAATATGAGTTGAGGGTTATCCTTCAATACACACATGATTTGGACTTGGAAGCTCCGACCAAGTGGAGGAGGTTATTTGATGAGTTGTTTTACCAAGAGTTATCCTTATGTGTACAAGGTTGCTGAGTCCTACCATCTATGCCTGGGTGGTATCATGAACATTCTTCCTAATGAGACTCCTTTCGGACTAGGGGAATCATCCACGGCTCCTTCCATCATTGTACCATCATCCACTACTCCTACCAACACCTAGGAACAATCTGTTACTTCTTAATTTCCTTCTTAATGATGCAATAGACAATGTTACTTCGTAACAAAGAATTTGGTTATGTGCTGGGTGTTATATAGGTGTAAGATTCATATCAAGTTTTAAATTTATAATTGCTAACTAACCTATACACTAACACTTGCGGGGCAGTGTACCAAATCAGTTATAGCTAGTTATTGGCAAGTACGGGTCATTCTCAAGGAGTGAGTGAACGAAAGCTTTATCTACGGTATTCTAATTATCTATCCTAACATTACAACGGGGGTTCAATCTGAGAGATTGACACAGTTTGATATTTCTAATTAACTAATTAAACTAAGAAATGCAAGTAAATAACTATAGTGAAGGTCAGGTCGAGGTCTTATGATAGGAGAATGTGTTAGCCAAGTTCATCGTATCATGTCATAGTGATTCATCTACTAGTACAATGACTAAAAGCTACTTCCGTTGGTGAGTTAGGGAATGTAAACTCTGACTAGAGGAGCATGGATTCGGCCTTGTGAGGACACTCCTATCTATGGTAGACTAGGCCAGATGGTCACGGTTACTTAGCCCTATACATATATGCCCTTAACCTAATGGTCACAATGTTAATAAGCATCAAGCATGCATAAAGTGTTTCAACTACTAAATATAAGCTATCTTGGCAATCACATACAAGTGAGATTACCTAAACCCTCGTGAATGGTCATCTATAAGGGCCACACACTAACTTACTTGCCTTAGTCATCTAGTCATAATGGCAACCACCATGAAGCTATGTGTTATCACGCATACCAACCATTATGATACACATCATAAATCAAAGAGATTAATTTATAACCTATAATCTAGACAATAGCCAACATACTTCAAGCACGCAAAAACTAAATGCAATTGAGCATGATAGACATAAATTACATCCAACGAAAATGAATTTGATAGAGTAAATGAATCAAAATAACAATATAATAATAATTATGGTTAACACCTAAGGGTGTTTGCCCATAATCTCAGTATCAAGATACAAATGATTAATCAAAGCCAAACGAGTAGAATTCATAATGACATCGAAACGATAACCAAATGATTAAACAAATTAAATAATACTCGAGATGCCCTCCTTGCGAGTCGTGGTGTTTCCTAACCTTCCTAGCCTCCAAAAGTCGTTTGTGAATGCCATGGTGTGGATTGGGATGATTTAAAAGTCGTGAATGAGCCCTCTATTTATAGTTTTAAGTCAGAGTATTGATACGCCGTATCCATCATCCCTGATACGGTGTATTGGGCTTATTCAGCGTGGGCTCCACTCTTAAACTATTTTGTGATAATCGTTATCTGCCATTGATACGGCATATTGGTAGAAATGCATACGCCATATTCTTTATTATCCAGAATTGGGTTCTTCAAAGGCTAATCTTCCATATGTGGCATATCATTAAGACTAGATACGCCGTGTTCATATGTTGACTTCATTTCTTTATATGTAGACCAAGTTTTATACATGGCGTATGTCCAAAAGTGGATACGTCGATTATTAGCATTGATACGTTGTATGAGATGTCTACTCAAGATGTACTTTCTTGATTTCTTTATTTAAGCACCAAATAATACTGATTGCCGCTTCTTTTCCATAATTGCTCTATAATTACTAAGAATCACAACATTAAATGATTAATATAAAATATAAAGAAATGATAGCAACGATTCTTATATAAAATGATAGTAAACGAACAATAAATATAGGATAGATGATGTATAATTTTAGTATTTATTTGATTACATCACGATGTAATATTAATTAATACTTCTATTTTGCAAGTTTATGGCTGAAAGGCATATGTAATTGTATTATTATGCAAGTGTGTTGCGTTTTTTCCTTTCAACTTACTATGTATATTTGGACTTGTATTTTTCTGAATGCCTGGTGCTCCAGTGATTGTATCTTTTAGAAATCGGCAACACAACCCTTCCCAAATGAACATCACTTGAGGGATATGATGACGCTCGAATTATAAATAGTTTATATAGCGTTATTTGTTAGTTTCTTAATGATTTATGTGGACTTTCGATACTTAATTACATGAGAATACATTTCAGGTCCAATCGACAAAGAACTTCAAGAATCAAGATAAAGTGTACACATCTAAGCCAAATCTATGCTAAAGCAACATGTCACCTTTCAAAGTCAAAAGAGCGCCACTCTTATAGTCTATGTACGCTGGTTACGGGGGCGTATGATGTCCTATGCAAATCTAAGTCAGTCTAATAAAGTACGGCGATCTCTTAATAAATGTGCGCCGGTCTTTAGTTGAATTAATGACCCTTTGGCGCCAAGAAATCTATTGAAGCTCGCCGGTGTTAATGTCTAAGTCCGCCGGTCTCTCTTGTGAAGCCCGCCGACCTTAATCTAAGTGCGGCGTACTTCAGTGCATGATCAGTCTCTCCAAGCCTATAAATAGAGCCCCAATCCGTCTCATTTACGCACACCTCTCTTCCCAACTATCAATAAAGCTCTGATAGTCTTACTCTCTCGAATTACAACATTTGGAGTGCTAAAGTGAAGTCAAAGTTCTAATAACGTTGAAGATACTCTCTTGATATTATTATAGTGATCGCTAGTGACGGTAGCTCATTTCAACCACTGTAAGCATGATTATTAAAGCCATGTTAGGCTAAACTTTTTATGATTGCTTGGAGATGTTAATATAATAAAGTGATTGGTTGTGGTTATGATCTCTTGTTGATTTCTTGTTTATGTTGAAACCTTGTTGTGTGATAAACTAGTTCCTATTGTTTATCACCTTTGATTATATTTGCTAATTGGGATGGTCGAAAGAATCCATTAGGATTTTATGATTTTCAATATATGTCTATATTGATCAATTAAATTGAGAAATCGCTTATGTTAAGTCATAAACAATATAGTTTGAACATAACAACTAATCCTTGAGCTTGTTAACACTTGTTCAAAGATTAGTAGACATAAGTCTTGAATTACCATTGTTAACTCATCAAATGTTATTTTGATGAAAATGACTAATTATTGGTTGAACTTACTCCATCTTTGAGATCATTATCATTAACCATCACTGGGTTAAAAAGACTATTCAAGTAATCATATTTCTCCAATACTTGAATTACATCCTAGTTTACATAATTGTCAAAACGCTTTCTAAACTCATATTGATTAGTTAAACGATATACAAGAATAATCTCAGTCCCTGTGGAACGATCTGGTCTTACCAAAACTTTTTACTATCTAATGAGGGTTATACTTTTACCTGTGTGTTTTGAATTAAGAGAATTGATAGAACTTGTTATAATAAATTTAAAGCTTTCAAAACACATCAGGATATAACCTTCCGGTGAATAGTACAAAGGTTCTTCTCACGTGAACAACACTTTCGAGACACATCGTGAATTCATATTATGTTCTATATTAATCAAAAAACATATAATTTAAAACTAAGCACGGAAGGAACAAAAAAGTCATCTTAGAATTTGTATAGATATTATAATCCATGAGAAAAGTTCATTTTTTACATACTGAGGGACAAATCCCCACTATCCATTTATTTTGATCTAATAGTGGGGATTAACCTAAGTCCATGTTTTTTTTCTTGTCTTTTTCTCAACCTAAGTCCATGTTTTTTTTAGTCTTTTTATCTTTCTTATTTATTCAATATTTTTTTTGTCCTTTTTAATTCACGTTTTTTTTTAACTTACATTTTTTTAATTTACGTTTTTTTATTTTCTTTATTCACGCTTTTTTTTTTTTATAAAAAAATCACGCTTTTTAAAAAAAAATCATGTTTTTTTTCACTTTCTTAAGTTTTCGCACGTTTACGTCCGTTTTCATGTGTTTTCGTCTGTTTTGTCCATTTTCATACGTTTTCAAATGTTTTTGTCCATTTTCATACGTTTTCGTCAATTTTCATACGTTTCTGTCCGCTTTTTTTTTTACGTTTTCATTCATTTTTAGACGTTTTCATCTGTTTTCAGACGTTTTCATAAATTTTTATAAGCTTTCGTTCGTTTTCATACATTTTCGTCTATTTTAAAAAGTTTTCATCTGTTTTCAAACGTTTTATCCATTTTTTCATACGTTTCGTCCGTTTTTATACATCTTTGTCCATTTTCAGACGCTTTCGTCCGTTTTCATACGTTTTCGGCAGTATTTATACGTTTTTGGCAGTTTTTTTTTACGTTTTCAGACGTTTACGTATATTTTTGTCCGTTTTCATACGTTTTCATCTATCATTTTTTTACGTTTTTATACGTTTTCGTCCGTTTTCATACGTTTTCTTACGTTCTTATACGTTTTTTTTCTGTTTTTATACGTTTATATAAGTTTTTGTCCGATTTTATACATTTTTGTCTGTTTTCGTCCGTTTTCATACGTTTTCGGCAATTTTTATACGTTTTCATTTGTTTTCACACATTTTCGTCCATTTTCTTTCGTTTTTATTTATTTTTCATACGTTCTCGTTTATTTTCAAATGTGTTTTTACACTTTCATATGTATTCGTATGTTTTCGTCCATTTTCCTACGTTCCTGAATATCACAATTGATATTCTTAATATTGCAAAGTGATATTCTGTGATAATCAGAATATCACTTGTGATATTAAGAATATCAATTGTGTTTTCTTTCATTTTTATCCATTTTCATACGTTCTTGTCCATTTTCAAATGTGTTTTTATGCTTTCAAACGTATTCGTTTATTTTTTTACGTTTTCGTCCATTTTCATACTCACAATTGATATTCTTAATATCACAAGTGATATTCTGTGATATTCACAATATCGTGATATCACAGAATATCACTTGTGATATTTAGAATATCAATTGTGATATTCAAAAATGTATGAAAACGTAAAATGAACGAAAACGTAAGAAAGTAAAAAAAATGTGAATTAAAAAAAACGTGAAAATTACTTGTGATATTCTGAATATCAGTGATATTTTGAATATCACTTGTGATTTTTTAAATATCACTTGTGATTTTTTGTTACAAAACATTAGTTGAAAATTACTGTGATATTCAGAATATCACTTGTGATATTCAGTATATCACTTGTGATATTCAGAAGCATATGAAAACGTCTGAAAACATTAGTTGTGATATTCAGAATATCACTTGTGATTTTCATGTTATAAAACATTAGTTGAAAATCACTTGCGAAGGTGTGATATTCAGAATATCACTTGTAATATTCTGAATATCACTTGTGATATTAAAAAACGTATGAAAATGGCCAAAAACATTTAAACACGGACGAAAATGTATGAAAACGGATGAAAACATAAGAAAACAGACGAATATGTATGAAAACGTATAAAAACCGCTGAAAACAGACGAAAACATCTAAAAACGAACAAAAATGTATAAAAACGGATGAAAACGTATGAAAATTGGACGAAAACGTATATAAACATATGAAAACGGACAAAAATGTATGAAACTGGACGTAAACGTATGAAAACGGATAAAAACGTCTCAAAATATATAAAAACTACCGTAAGCGTATGAAAGCGTCTGAAAATGGTCAAAATTTTATAAAAACGGATGAAAACCAATGAAAGCAGACAAAAATGGACGAAACGTAAGAAAACAGATGAAAATGTATGAAAACGAGCGAAAACGTCTAAAAATTGACGAAAACTAAAGAAAAACGTATGAAAGCGAAAGGAAAAAACGTGAATTAAAAAAAACGTGAAAAAAATGTTAATAAATAAAAAAGACAAAAAGAAAGAAAAAGACATGGACTTAGGTTGACAAGAAGACAAGAAAAAAACATAAACTTATATTAATCCTCACTATTAAATCAAACTAATGAATGATAAAGATTTGTCCTCGGTATGCAACAAAAAGTTACTGTATTCCATTTAATAAATAACATGCAATAACTTCTATATTGTAATCCGACGTATGTGCTTTGGTGGCTACTAGAGCAAAATCTAAAATGGATAATGATTTTAAAATATGAATGTGGTCATCACTTAATATATGACCGACAAATACTTTAAAAATTCGATGAATAAATCCTAAATATACATTTTGTAATCAAATAAAAAAAATCTTTCCACATTTTTTGAAAAATAAAATATTTTGAGAACAGTAAATTATTAAGTGAAAAATGAAATGAGATTTTTTTATCTTTCAATAAACGGGTATTTCGATATATTTTCGCAGGATTTTTTTTTTCGATTTTTATGTAGCGGTGAAATTTACGCCTAGAAAGTCACATGTAATTTGTTATTTTAAAAATCACGTGTGATTTCAAAAACCACATATGATTTTATAAATCATATGTGATTGTGATTTTTAAAATAACAAATCAATTATGATTTTATAAATCACATGCGATTTTTTCAGAACGAAAATTTTAACACTTAAAAAAATAAAAAAATAAATAAAAATAAATCGAAAACAAAGTTTGTCGAAAATATATTAAAGTGCCCATCTATAGAAAATGATTAAATTCTCGTCATGATTGTATGATTCTTTTTGCGTAATGATTAACGGTCTATGAGATTTATATAATTTTTAATAAAAAAGATGAAGTGTGGTTTTTTTAGTTTGATGAAAAAATGAATTGTCATGATTCGTTTATTAGATCTTTAAAAAACTTGTGAACTACAGTAAACTTTTCTTTGTGCTTAATAGATATAGAAGTCCAATTATAAACCAAAACTTTACCGTATAGATTAACACGCTCGTCCATGTATCTAGATACAAACTCAAAACATTCATGTCATTATTAATTAAACGAGTCTAACCTTCAAAGCCTAATAAGTACTAATAAGCAAATTAAGCCTAGTTAGCTAGATGCAAAAACAAGATGATCAGTCTCACCATTAAAACACAATAGTAATGATTAAATTCTATGATAAAGATACTATTTGCTCTTGAACGAGTTGGAATGCCATTTTGATCCAAACCTATTAAATATGAATAAGAAAGACGTAAGGAATTTTTGGAAGCAGGAGAATTTAACCATTTTTTCTTGAAACTTTTTTGGAGTGGGGTGGCGAAAAGAGAGAGACTAATTAAAGTCGATTTGCAAAACACGATGATTAGTTACATTACATATGTGACTCTTTATCAATCTCGATCAGTCAACATCATGTGATGAATATAATAAGACCAAACTATCAGAAAAAAAAAATAAAAATAAAAAATAAATAAATAAATAAATGAAACATTTAAGTAAGGGAAATTACAAGGGAAAATGCATGCAGCTTTCTTAGTCTATGAAAAAGGCATGGATTGTGCTAGATTTCATATGATTTTTTGTTGCAAATGACCTATGATATACTTATGAAACCTTAGATTAGATTATAAATATGAAATGGAGTGTTCATAATGGTATGACACGTCACCATTACCCTACACTCAAAAGATAAGCATATATACGAAATAATTTTACAGAGACGTACAACACATGACATTGTCATTAAGTATTATAATTCAATTCTAATAATATATTATGACTTCATTTTATAGGCTGGGAGACGAGTTTCTTGCCTTTTCCCTTCCACTAAAGATATATTAGTAAGTATATGCAACATGCGAAAAAAAAAAAAAAAAAAAAAAAAAAAAAAAAAAAGGTTGATCGTTTATTACTCTAGAAAGTCGTCTAAATGATACTTTAAACATGCAATTCATATATGTGGCCTAACTCTTGCAAAGACGTTATAACCGGAAATGCTAATAGGCTCAAATACTCATCCTCAAGGAGTCATGGTTGATACTTAAAAGACAATGTTCAGGACTTAGATGCCCACTTAGAAGAGTGTCACCAATTGATATATGTGGCCTAACTCTTGCTAAGACGTTATAATTGGCAGTACGTGCTAATAAGCTCACATGTATTGCACCAAGGTTACTATATGTGAAAGACAATGTTTAGAACTTTAGATTGACTTAAAATCCCACTTAAAAAGAGTGTCTGCCCATTTTGAAGAACGCACGTGACCATAAAATAATTTCTTAAAACACAAAGTTATATAAAGAATAAGGTAAAACATATATAAGAAGATGAAATATACGCTAGTCGTCTATTGATGCACCTTGGTTAAATGACTAGATTACTACAAGTTTATATCCTCTAGATGACCACGAAAAAACTAGCAATTAATAGCCACTCGAAGAAAGTCGAATAAACAGTGTGTTCTCTCTTTCTTTGGTTCATATCTAGAAGGGAGAATTTTCAGTTGCCATAGAATTGTGAAAAGGCTAACTTAACTCAACAACCCTACGATGGATCCCATCCACCCAATTCCAGTATATATCAAACACATTGCTATGATAATGGAACATTGACCTGACCAAACTCCACCACTACCTCTTTCCAATAGGTGAGGTAAGACTAAGCACCATACTATAAAAAAGTACTTCGTATAACAGTGTTACCCTTCCAACTAGTCTACCTGGAATACCCATATAGCACCTTACAAGCACATTTGCTCAATTTGCCCCATCTAACTGCTGAGAATCCCAGCTGTGAGCATCATCAGTCTAAATCCTCAAAATACTTGACATACCTAGAAATTGTATATGTGCAAGGATGTAATTATATTGAGACATTTTGAACAAACGGTAGTCTTTTTTTTTTCATTATATATGTGCATTTGTACAAGTATTCGGGTCTTTATGTGATAGCATACAAAGAGGAGATGCAATAATCAGAACAAGTATTACAAGTTACAAACATATAAAATGAACTTACTCCAAAATCTAAAATGAGAATGAAAAAAACGATACATAATTAAGGTTTGACATGTTTTCTAATAGCAAAATTTCCAGATACATGCTGTAAGCCTGCACTTAAGACTAACGTCTTTCTTACGCAATTCCACGTGGACTAGAACATGTATTTTACTTACCGTCCAACCAATAGAAGCAAAAAAACACAGGTTTTGCATGCTTAAACACAAATAGTCCAAGACTATAAAATCGTCTGGTTAGTTTCCATCCTAAAAATTAAAGTGGGAAATTCAAGCCAACTTGATTCATAATCTTTTGCAGTAAATTCTAGCATATCATTATCATCATGACTTATTTAACCGTCCAACCAATAGGAATTCAGAAATTCCTAAAAGAGTTTAATTTAATTATTAAGTGGAATTTCAAAAAATCTAACCTTCTAAATTACGTACTAATTTGTCATGATTCATGGTCCCTCCAAAAAAGTAAGAGCTCACCAAAGTTCAAGTTGATCAATGAATAAATCAGATGAATTCTTTGTGGCTTATCTAATAGGCCTCGGTTCAGTGACGGGTAACACGTTATAGGTGCCATTTTGGTACCTATAACACCCCTATAAGGTTTATACTGCACCGTAAGTTGGTGTTATATGTGCAAATGTGGTTGGCATCACATTGTGGTATCCGTATTTTTTTTTTTTTTTTTTTTTTTTTTTTTTTTTTTTTTTTTTTTTTTTTTTATGGTGTGTTATAGGACTATTATTGGGGAGAGTGTTTATGTTACAGGAGTGTTATAGGGTATATGGTGACGTGGTGGCGCCTATAAAACTTATATGGTGCAACTGCATCCACCACTCTTAGTATAATATGTTAAAAGATTAAAGCTTCCAACCCCCAACCTCATACTGCTTATATCACTCATATGTCAAGTAAACATCACTTAGCATAAAGAACCATATTCATTCCCCTCTTAGTAGTGGATGGTATAAGTTGCAATCATATTCATTTTCCACATATAAACTTGTCTTTATTGGGTGTAAGTTTCTGTAAAAAGTTTGTTTCGCATGCCAACTTTCTCCTATCAACATGGCATGCTTTTTTTATTTTCATATGGTAGGTGACAACCCCTTCAAAGGTAGGATAATTTTTGGCAGGATTAAGAGTTACGAAAAATAATACATGTAACCACATGATTAAGATGCAAATTGTTATTTGATAGTTTTTAACACGCTAAATTCTAGTGCGGTTTTCAGGCAGAATTAACAAGAGTCCCAGAAAACACGTTTATTAATTTCCCAAAAAGGAGATTCAGAAATAGTCAATGCTGGGCAAATGTAAAAGAGAAAAAAACATAATCATGAACAGCAACGGTCAAGCACTTGGTAGGAAAGCTTTAGTGGTCCTAAAGGATCCTAACTGATGTACCACTGTAATTTTGGTGTCTGTCAATTACCTAATGTTGTAACCATATGCAATGCCCACTTTCATTATCATACGTAGGGCACTATAATTTGCAAACAGTAATATAACAACTAAAACAGTGGGCAACTTAACCTTTTAAACAGCTAGGAAAGCATTAAGGTAATTTTAAATACGAGAAAAAGGAGGAACAAGATTTGTTACCTTAATCTAAGAAGGCAGGGGCCCTTGTTGCTGCTCTTTTCGTTATCTGAATGGAACTAGTTGGAGTTTCACTAGCTGCAAAAGAGGACATATCAAGCTCCTTTCCATATAGACGCCACATTAGCTCTATGTCACAAAATTACATCACGTTTATTAATATCTTTTGTAAGTTGGCAGTTTCTTTTTGAAGGTTTAAGGGGTGAAAACATAGATAGTTACCCAAAGCAGTAATTAATTAGACCACAAATAGTAGACGTTTTATGGGCTAGCGGCGCAACTTGTTGCCTGTTTGCTTCCACCTCTATGTAAATCCAAAAGTTAATCATATATCAATAAAAGTGAATTCTTGATGACAATGAGCAAATATATCAACCTAACAGTATATTTATATGTCATTGCTGACCCATTATCTAAGTTCACATTGCAAGATAAGTACAATTAGGTAAGTAATATAAATTATTAAAGCAACCATAAAAACTGGATTTTGGAAGTAATTATGAGAAGATCAAGCATGAGTGCCAACAAAGGATCTACGTGGGGTCCAAAGTGCGATATGGTCTTTTTGTAATAAAAAGAAACTACAAGGGCACCCTCACTGTTTATTTCTATAAATACATCAAAAATCTAATGCAAACAACAATGCTCAGAATTAAGGATTTCCTCTCTATATACTGAAAAAGAAAATCCTATTAGCCAGTTCTTTTGTGTATAAAAACAAAACGAGCTAAAATGGGAAATTGCGCAACTCGACAAAACAAGATCATGCAAACATGTCAGGCAGTCACCCAACATAAAGAACCCATGAAAGATCATGTTCAGATGTATTATCCGGTGCCTCTACCAGAACCTTCTAAGAAGAACTCAGACTTAATAAAGGGGGAATCAGAAGGCGGAACTGGGGTTTTAAGGATAAAGCTGGTGATAAGTAAGCAAGAGTTGGAGGTGATGTTGAAAAAAGGAGGGGTTTCAGTCGGCGATTTGGTATCTCATATGAAAAAAGAAAGCTTGAAGAAGGCTGTGGTGATTGAAGATGAAAATAGTAGAAAATGCGGAAGGTGGAAGCCTGTTTTAGATAGTATACCTGAACTGAACTAGCAGCGTCCATGATAATATAACATACTACAAAGAATGTATAGTCTGCAAGCCTGCAAAATTACAGTTAAACTTGATCAGCAGAAACTTGTAATATAATTTAAGATCATAATAGAAGAAAACATGCATATGAAGATACTAGCTAACAAGTATACTTGTTAGCTAGTATCTTCATATGCATGTTTTGTTGTCATCTAATGGATCCATTTACTTGATGTCCATCTCTTTGGCTTTGTCTTGTGCCACAAACAACGTTTATCGTTTTCTATGTTGTGGCATCAGTGTCAACACTAGCTTCTCTGCTAGGGGTCCTCACCATTATCGGTCTCTATGATTACTACTGCTTCTTCAGGTGCTTCCCTTTCCCTCCCAAGTTGATACCATCGCTACGGAAGCCTCTAGATCAGCAACACACACTTGCTAAAGCCAGGCTTCAAGTGGATATATGAGAACCTATTTGTATGTGAATCGGTATCTTGTAACTACAGAGATTATGCATATCATATACATCCATATTTGTATATGATATCATATACATTCATATTCGAATAACCATCAGAAGCTAATTAATATAGATAAAAAAGTTTTATTTTGAACGACAAATTAAAGAAACTGGCTGTGTAGTTTCATGTGAGATTTTATAAACATATGTTTTACTTCTTGAAGCGTAGTTCTCCTAGGTGGTCTAAATCACGTAATAGAGCCATCAGTGACGGCCCTAGAAGTTTGGCCATGGGTTACACAAAACACAGCTACTTACATGCTAACACATACGATGATAGATAGATGTCACGTTTGGGTGTAACTTGCATCTGAAATCAAACTTTAGGGGTACATGTTAGATAGTATATATGATTATGGGACGACTTGTCACAATCCCAAAGTGATGTGATCTCTTTATTAACTAATATCGAAATGTGACTTGTTATGGTTTGCCCTTATAGCATTCGATATTTCTCTGTCCTATACCCCAAAATAGAAAGTGTTCACTTTTTGTTGAGTTGTGGAGTCTGATTGTCGACACACGTTTGTGCAATTGTGCAGCACCTGTGCAAGCGAGAGCTCAAGAACGTGAACACTTTGGTGGGGGCAACTTATAATTGGTCGGCAGTCAAACGGACTTTCGGATTTTACGACTTTACGTTATCTTCCTAGTACAATTGAGCACAGTATGCTCATTTGCGGTTCTTTAGGTTCTACCCTTATATAAAGGTAGCCCCTATGCTTCTTTAGAAGCTTTCTCCTAGGTGAGGATCCAGATGATCAACGGTCCAGGGGGGATTTGTTATCTACCTTGGTTCAAACCTTATATCTTGGACCACTTGTAAGCAACGCACAGTGTCACGTTCCTCTACAGAAGCTGAATACAAAGCACTTGCTGACACCATCGCTGAACTCACATGGCTTCAAGCTCTTCTTCGTGAGCTTGGCATTTATATGTCTTCTGCTCCTATACTATGGTGCGACAAACTAGGTGCAACATTCTTGTCAGGTAACCATGTCTTCCATGCGCATACAAAAAACGTAGAAATAGATTTACACATTGTTTGGAAAAGGTTGCTCAAGGGGATCTTCGAGTTCAACATATATCTACACAGAATACATTGTCAACATCTTTACAAAGCCATTGCCAACTCCTCAATTTCTCTTTCTAAGATCCAAGCTACAAGTCGTTCCCTGTCCTTAGCTTGAGGGAGCGTATTAGACCATATTAGACCTATACGGGCCGACCCAATTGTATACATGAGTCGTACCCATTAGGGCCGGCCCGTCCAGTCTAATATGGTCTAATATATCTCCATCTTTAAACTCGCTAGCATGAGATGGACATAGATGATAGTGGGTGGCAAATTGGGTCGTGTATGGGTTGGCGGGTTCGAGCTGACGAGTTGGCGGGTTCAAACATCTCAACCCAAACTTGACATGTTTAATTAATCGTGTTGAAAAGTTCAACCCTAAACTTGAACACGTTTATAAAACGGGTAAGTCGTGTCGACCCGTTATAATTCGAATATGAATTTGATTGGATATGTTAAATATAATAAGGTGTATATTTAAAACCTTGTAAGCAACACCATAAATATTTTGACACGTATGTATATACCATTATAAAACATTTCCAAATTGATGATATTTTATAAGATAGAGACACAAAATAGTTGGGTCTTACTATAATGAAGCTAAACACATAACTTCTAACATTTAATTTTTTTAATTGTATTTTTAAACGGGTTGACCGGTTGGAATCGGGTTGAGATTCTCAACCCAAACCTAACCTATTTATTAAACACATCAGTCGTGTTGACCTATTTTCGACCCCAACTTGTTTAGCCTCAAACCTAACCCATTTTTTCGTGTCGGTCTTGGGTCGTGTTTCGTGTTGTGTCAAAAATTGTCACCCCTAGATGATACCTTAGAACCACATATCTTATCGTGTTCTTTTTTTCCGTGTGCTTAGGTGTAGTTGCTCTTGCGATTGTGAACCTGTATACATCTTAAACTCGCTTTTGACCCCACCTAGCAGTGTCAACAGAAACATTCACCGGCCTGCTGAAAAAAAAGGGTCAAAATAACATAATAACATTAATTACTATTTGTGATGTGATTTGATGGTTTGGAAGTTGGACTCAGTCCAGCTAACTGAATCAGTAAGAGGTAAATCCTGGCCATTTAACACCTAAAAATAACCCGACTTAAATATGTCTTAGAAACGGTAAGTGCTGTGTTACTGCACATCATCCATAATAAAAACGGGAAATGGAACTTTAGTCATAATCTGTTTCTTTGTTGTAAAAGAAAATGGGTGGACAGTGCAATGAAACTTCTGAAACCAATAAGTAATTGCGATAGTGATGTCACTAATGTCAATAAAAAAATTATATATAGACACATAAAGAACCTCATCCAGATGGGATAGGATTAAGATAAAGAAACAGTCAAAGGGGTCTAAATGGGTCATTTTTAGCCCACTTCCGGTTAGGTATCATTGATCCTGAAGAAAAAACGATTTAACCCATTCCACTTTGACTAACTTTCTTATCTGACCCATTTTAAAAAGAAGTACCCAAATCGATCATCCACTTCAAAATAAAGTGCCGGGTCACAGGAATGAAACTATAATTAGTACAGTAGATCTAACTCTCTCAAAAGATCATAAGAAGAGAAGTTGCAGAAAAGATATTATTCTTCTTGACCTAACACATTACTAGGTTTTTGGAATACTATGTTCTAGTGTAGAACTAACGAGGAATAAAAACTCAATAAAATAAACACGTTTGTTGCGCAAAGGGGATATCGACAAATATCAATGTTTTATAGATGTGGAAATGCTAAAAAAGCATAATTAAAACTGAAATGGTCAAGCACTAGGCAGAAAGCTTTAGTGATTCACTTTCATTACCATATATAAGGCATGATAATATGCAAATAGTGATAACAACCAATACCGAAACAAACTGATGGCCAACTTAACCTTTTAACCAGCTAGGAAAGCATTAAGGTGTTATAAATAAATAAATATAAAAGAGGATCAAGATATTTTACCTTAATCCAGGTAGGCAGAACAACAGTGTAAACAAGATGTATAGAAAAACTAAAGATGAATATTATCAATATAATGGTAAATTTGTATGTAACTGTTTACCTATTAATGAATTCTACATTGCATAACTTACTGATATAATTATATTTTTGAAGTCAATACAAGAAAATCAAGCATGAGCACCAAATAAAAATCTGCGTGGGGTTCAAAGTGCGATATGGTCTTTCTGTAATGATCATCAATTACAAGGCACCCTCCTAGACAATTTCTATAAATACAAAAAGTCATAAACCAAAAACCTTACTCAAAAACCAAGCACTACAAAAAAACAAAAGGAGCCAAAAATGGGAAATTGTATAATTCGACAAAACAAGATCATGCAAATAGGTATGGAAGTCATCCAAGATAAAGAACCCATGGAAGTCATCCAAGATCATGCAAATAGGTTGTTGGTTGTGCAACTTCCACAACCTTCTACGAAGAATCCAGAAATAAAGAGGGAATCAGAAGGCGGTAATGGGGTTGTCAGGATAAAGCTGGTGATAAGTAAACAAGAGTTAGAGATGATGTTGAGAAAAGGAGGGGTTTCAGTAGGTGATTTGGTTACTCATATGAAAAAAGAAAGCTCGAACAACACTGTGGTGATTGAAGATGAAGACAAGGGAAAAAGTGGAAGATGGAAGCCTATTTTAGATAGTATACCTGAATTAAATTAGCTAGTAGCTTTGGCATACAAAGATTGTGTAGTCGGTAAGCTTAAAAAGATACAGTCAAACTTGATCAGCATAAAATGAAACAACCTGAAGTACTAAGATAATAATATAGGTTCAAGCAAATTTGAAAAATATGTTATTGAAGGGTTATATTACCGTATTACTTGTTGGATGGTATCTTTATTTGCATGTTGTGTTGTCATCAAATCGACCCAGTTACTTTATGTACATGTCTTGCACATTGTATCGACAGTTGAATGATTTCTTGTTTCACCCTATAATTCTTTGCATGGCCAACAATAAAGTTACCAACCAGAGTAGTCAACGTCACTAGCTAACAACGTAGCATTTACAGTTCCGGTCCTCTATTTTGTGGCACCAGCACTATGTTCCTCTCTAGGGATCATCACCATCATCTAATGTCTCTATTTTGCTGCTGCTTCTTCAGGTGCTTCCCTTTTCCTGCCAAGCTGACCTCATTGTGTCCGAAGCAAGGCTCTAGATCAGATACAAAAACCTGATGAAGCAGGGCTGCAAGTGGATATATGAAAACCGACATATGTATTAATTGGTATCTGTAAAAAAGCAGATATTATTCATATAAGCCATATTCGTCAAGGAGGAAGAATATTCACACTCCAGGGGTGTCTTGCATCTGCAATCGAACTTTAGGGGTGTTAGATGGTACCTGATTATGTGACTTCTGAAGTCATTTCATGAGTATCTAAATATCACAAAACGCTAAGTTCTAAGGTAATTGGTTTAGTTAGTGTTGTGCTCAATCCTTGGCTATTTTGTGAAACAAGATATAAAAGATTTAAATGCAACAACAAAAGGATAAACTTTTCAATCGTATAATTCTTATTAATGTGAATAAAAAAACTACAAAGTGTTATACGGATTTAACACTTAATTGAATGACAATAGTTTAGCTTTCTGAACAAGCAAACTTAAATAGCTAGTGAACTATGAGGTCGCTCATGGGATCAGGACCAAAACGAGTTCAAGTGAGAGTAAATGATCTTCTTAATTATTACAATTAATGTGGAAGATACCATTTACTCCTTGCCTTAAAAAAAAAAAAAAAAACAAAAAAAACAAAAAAAAACAAAAAAAACCATGTACTCCGACCAACGTTCTCTCATATAGGGGAGTACGAGGTTGTCAAGTGTGGGGTTATTGGGACGTGTCAAGCATTCATTGGAGAAGTACATCTTCCATTAAATGCTTCTATTCTTGGAAACACAACAACCTTGCTTTAGTGAAGAGTTCTCTCGACTATCCAAAGCCTTTTCACCAACTCATACTTGTTTTGACTTTATCAAAGATGCACTTTATCCCGCTCTTTTACAATCTTGAAGATTCCTGCCTTTATATCTTAAGAGATAATTTGGGCTATGCTCTGTGAGAGAGCCTTACCAACGAGACTTCTTTATACTTAGTCTAATTTATGTTTAGATCTAGTCGGAGACCATTGGGCACTAAATTGGTCCCCTTCTCTAGTTACAGATATCTACATTTGTAACTGTAGAATCCTAATTCTAGATATATTAAAGATACTCGCGAGTGTGGCATGGACATGCGGCATATCCATGCGGCGTTACCAATAAACATTAATCACGTTAAATTTCTATACAACTCAAACTATCTTTGACCACACTAGCAATGTTTACATAAGCATATCACTTGCCTGCTGAAAAAATAGTAGAACATAATGAGAAGAGATACTCTTTTTGATATGATTAATGGTTTGAAAGTTGGACTCAGTCCTCATAATCTCAATCAGTCGGGGTAAATTCTTTCCAATAAAACCCAAATATCGACATCGTAAGTGCTATATTACTGTATAATCATCCATTATTTTTTTTAACAAAACAATCTTAGTGGAAAAAAAATTGGGCCAATAGGAAAGCTCGATTTTGACACATAGGCGAAATTGAAAAATATGATTGGCCAATAAAAGTCAAAACTGAATTGATTTTGGTCAAACTTTAATAAATTTGTTGGAGAATTTGATTGACTAAAATAAACATAAAAATATATGTGTCAAAGTTATGAAAATAAAAACTTAAAAAAAGATGAGGTAATTAATAAAACATTAGTGGTTGAATTTTAAATATATTATATGGAGTTAAGTGTAAAATTATAAATCTTCATGTTTTTTTTATAACTTTAGATAATCTTACAATTTATACCCTTTATACTTTATAATATGAACTTTTTTTACAATTACACGAGTATTAGTATCGGTTTGAGATTTCCATCTATTAAACTTACAAAATTTTATAAATGTACGAATTAGTTTTAATATACGTTAAATACTTTTAAAATAAATATTATTTTTAAACTTTCATCTATTAAAATATCTTTTTACTATGTACGTTAAATATAAATAAGAACTCATGTTATCCTATTTAAAAGTTTAATCTATACGTACACAGGTTTGAATATTAAATACAGTTATATTATTATTAACGGTAATAAAAATATCAAATGGTAAGTACGAGTTACTGTGATATGAAAATAAATATACGCGATTATACTTATAACGACACATGCAATTATTATTTAAAGTTTGTATACGGATATCCGGGAAAAAAATTTAGAAAACTTTACGGAGTATATTTTAACTTCATCAACGCTTATTATGATCTACTAAACTCGCACATTTTGTACAACATGATATCAATAGTTAAAGTTAAACAATAACATCAACCTCAACATTAACATCTATGTCAACTAAACAAAGTTAAATCTTTCATCCAATAAAATTTTTACAAAATATTATTTGATATTAATATATAATGAACAACTCATGCATATTTATTAGTTGTACTTATATCACAATTTTCACGGTTAAATTCTTATATGTCCATATAGTAAGCAAAAATTTTAAAATAAATTTGATTTATGTGTAAACCCATGTGATCAAAGAACCTTTGACCCAATAACATTATAAGGAGACATGCTCAAGAATCCAATACAAGGTCGATGCCACAGTTATATTTATAATTTCTGCTAACTATTTTTCTTACTTTCGCACATGTTGATGCTTTAACTTTTTAAAATATACATAAGATTTTCTATTTTTAAACGATAATACTATATAATTAAATTTTTCTGGAAAAACCCCGTGCGTGCACGGGTATTATAACTAGTATAATTCATGTAGTAAAATTCAAGGGTAAATTGCAAAAATGGTCCTTAACGTTCCACAAAATTGCAAAAACGGGACCGAGACAAAAAGTAGCGCAAAAAAGCCACCCACGTTCCACATTTTCGCAAAATCGCCACTAAGAGCCATTTTCCGTTAATTTTCCCGTTAAGTGCCACGTAGTTGAGGGTAGTATCGTCATTTCACTGTTCATCGGGTACTAAGCTAGTGACACTGTAGCTTGAGGGACTAAATTTGCAAGCCATTGTTTGCCTTTTTTACAAACGGTACAATATCCAATCCCAGTTATATATGAACGTTGCAGCACATCAAAGTTTCACACTTTCCGAAATCCGGCAAAAAATATGGTCTTGATCTGTGACTGTGGGAAACAAGCAACAATCAAAACAAGCTGGACAAACAGGAACCCAGGACGACGATTCTACTGTTGTCCTTCATGTGGGTTTATTGGATGGACGGATCCTCCAATGAACTCTTGGACTCAGTTTCAACCACTGCATAAGCAACTGGATAGAGGCCATTATTGTTATCGACACCAACAGCAGTTAAGACTTGACCAGTGTGATGTCCTTTGATAAACGCCCCATCCAACCCTAGTATGTCCCTTCTACCTGCTTTGTAACCTTTTTTCAATGCACCAATACAAACATAGATCCGTCTGAAAACCCTTGAAGAAACACTTGAATCAGGGTTTGCTTAAACTTGAATCTTCACAGTTGTATCTGGGTTTCTATTCTTCAATTCCAAAGCGTAATCCCTAAGACTGGCATATTGTTCTTCATGGTCGCCGTCAATTTGTTTCTGAGCAAATTTCCTTGCTTTTGATATCTTTGTGGTCGGGACATCAAGCTGCAATTTTTCATTTATTTTCATTGCTATTGCAGCTGTCGGCGCTGTGCAGTCCCTAACAAGAATTTTAGCAACCTCGGATGAAAGGAATCGTGCAGTCAACAATTTAATTTTTCTTGTTTGTAGGCATTTATGTTCATCATTTAATGTTTTGACACTCCAACTCCTTTCATCACCCACTTTTGACACATGTAGGGACCATTCGCACATGGCCTTGCTCTTTTTTTTGTAGGTTTTGGTACTTGCAAATTTGCCCTTTGACTGCGAAGAAGAAGCTGATGGTTGACAACTTCTTGTATCATTTCTGCCATAACCCACAACAGTCCCTCTACACATCGCTCGAATCCTTTCTTGGTCACACTTTCCAATCCTAATATCTCTTCGGGACTCCAACGCATAGATTCTGAGCTTATCTTTGATGTCCTTGGGGTGTTTAAATGTTTCTGTTACAAAAAACTCTCCCTTCTTGACATTCGCCCTACCCTCATACTCCTTCCTTATTTCTTTTAACCTTATCTTGCGTAGGGTGACAAATTTGTTATTATTGCCTTCTTCATCACTATGAAAATCATCATCAAAGTTATAGCCACTATCATGATCCGTATAATCCGCCATACACTCATCAGCTAACTTTGCAACATTCTCAAAGTGGGGATCAAAATCAAACTTAAAGTCCGTCATTTTCACTTGTGGTCAATAGGGGCTGTCACATCATCCTCTTCATCTTCAAACTCATACACATGTACAACATGTTCTTCCTCGTTTACCTGTTGTGTTGAGGTGCCCACATCATCCCTTTCAACATCATCCCTTTCCACATCATCCCTTTCCACTACTTCTTCTAAATCAACATAGTTTTTGTTGAGCTCTAAAACCACATCCTCACTCTGGTCAAGTTCTGCAACCATGTCGGTAATCAAGTCGTCTCCCACACCAACATTATCTCCAGGACTGGCAAACTGGTACAAGTCCTCATCTGTATGTTGAGATTGTTGCTCAACTTGTTCTGGGCCATCAACTTGTTCTGGGACATCAACGCCACTTACAGGTTGTTGCGCAGCATGAGTGTCTGTGTCACCAACAACTCGACTTACATGTGGTTGCGCAGAAGGAGTGTCTGTAATCAAATCGTCTCCCACACCAACATTATCTTCAGCTTGTTGTTCTTGACCAGCAATCATAGGCACAGGTGATTGACCATTGGTACCATCAATTGAAGTCTCAGCTTGTTCTGGATCGATGGTAGGATCATTTGAAGGCTCCACCTGTACTTCATCCGTTATTTTACATTTTCGTCCTCTTTTGGGTCTTTTGCGTTTCATCTCAACATACACCTCAATCTCTCTATGCGTTGGAATCAAATCCAACATATCCATCACATGCTCATCAGACTCCAACGGGTACAACCCAACATCCAACGTCTCGCCTGGTATCCTATAATAATAGCCTGCAACCCCACCTTTCACACCTATGTCAGCTACCAACTCTTCAAAGGCGTAAAAGCTAAACAAGTCATAATCCACACAATCATACCACGAAATAACTGGATCAACATACATCCTTCCTGGTAGTGGCGTAAATTTTCCACTGTGGGTTACTTTCAGAGTGAAGTAGGTCGGCTTTGATGCTGTATGCAAACAATAAACATCAACACACACACTAACAACATGAAAAATCAACTAAATGTATAATCCACATCCTATTCGTACTGTTCATTACAATCACATATCACTGTAGATAAAAAAAATCGATACAATTAACAATGCCCAAAACATACCGTAAAGTTGTTGAAGATTAGGGATCGGAGACGATCGTTCGCGGTTTTTCCCAAATAAACTAACCATCTTCTTCAATTTTTCCCGGTACGGAAATCGTAATTGGAAACTTTAGGGCAAAAAATGCGATTGACTATGGGCAAGGGAGTGTTTGGATCAGGGGATTAATGTGCTTGTTCGGTGGGTCTAATATTGTTTTAGGCGGGAACCGTGAAATGACGATACTACCCTCAACTACGTGGCACTTAACGGGAAAACTAACAGAAAAGGGCTCTCAGTGGCGGTTTTGCGAAAATGTAGAATGTGGGTGGCTTTTTTGCGCTACTTTTTGTCTCGGTCCCGTTTTTGCAATTTTGTGGAACGTTAAGGACCATTTTTGCAATTTACCCAAAATTCAAATTGGGTGGAAAATGCAAGGAGTCTGTGGAATAAGTAATTGAGTTAGTGTTGTCACTAATGTCAATAAGAAATTCCCTAGAAATGAGTAATAAAGAGCCTCATTCACATTTGACAAATTATAAAGATCAAAGAAACAGAAAAGTGCATTGATCAGTTTGCCATCATTCGTGAAATTATACTCCGGAACAGGCATCTGCAAAATTGGGTTCCCACTACGTATAAAAAAAACACAAACTTGGAACTAATATGTAGCAATCAACATATTACAGATTAGTCACACAACAAGGAATAGCTATAGAACTTGAATATGGCACTCATACCCTTAGAGCTAGTGATATGCTTATGTAGACATTGCTAGTGTGGTCAAAGCTAGTTTGAGTTGTATAGAAATTTAACGTGAAAAATGTTTATGCTCAACCGAACCCCTGACCAATGCGCTGATTTTTACTTTAAATTGACTATTATTCTTTAGGTTGTCCAGAAGTGTTGATTCACGGCGCATAACATCTTCATCAGTGACAAAACTATATTTTTCAGTGTGATGTGATTGATGGTTTGGAAGTTGGACCAAGTCCAGATAATTGAATCACTAAGAGGTAAATCCTTTCCATCTAATACCTGAAAATAACCTGACCTAATGTGTCTTAGAAAGGGACAAACGGTAAGTGCTGTGTTACTGCACATCATATATTATAAAAACAGTAACTGGAACTTTAATCATATCTTTTTTAATTGTAAAAGAAAATGGGTGGACAGTGCAATGAAACAAATAAGTAATTGTGATAGTGCTGTCACTAATGTCAATACGGGTTTTAGAGATAAGCAGAATAAATAACCTCGTCCAGTTAGGATAGGTTTAAGACAAAGAAACAGTCAAACGGGTCTATCATTTTTAGTCCGCGTCTATTTAGTTATCATTATCCGTAGATCACTTGATCCTGAGTAAGAAACCATCTTATAATATTATCTCAGGCTCTCAGCAGAAGTATCAATCTTTAAGGAAAGCGATTTAGGATGCTGTATGCATTACACTTTGGGTGACTTTCAACCTGTTCGGCCCATTTAATCCGTTGCACTCTAACGAACTTTCTTATCTGACCCATTTTACAAATAAAAATTACCCAAATCGATCATCCGCCTCTAGTAAATGGGGATAAATACGTTTATTGATAAAAGCACTTTTGTCCCAAATAAAGTGCCGGGTCACAAGAACGAAATTATAATTAGTACAGTAGATCTAACTCTCTCAGAAGATCATAAGAGAAGTCACAGAAACGATATTATTCTTCTTGACCTATCATATCACTTGGTTTTTGGAATACGCTACGTTTTAGTGTAATATTTAGGTAGAACTAGTGAGGAATAAAGACTCAATAAAATAAACAGGTTTGTTGCGCAAAGGGGATATCCACAAATAGCCAATGTTGTATGGAAGTGCTAAAAAAGCATAATTAAAACTGAAATGGTCAACCACTTGGTAGAAAGCTTTAGTGATCCACTTTCATTACGATTATATGCAAATAGTGATAACAACCAACACCAAAACAAACTGATGGCCAACTTAACCTTTTAACCAGCTAGGAAAACATTAAGGTATTATAAATAAATAAATATAAAAGAGGATCAAGATATTTTTACCTTAATCCAGGAAGGCAGGGGTCCGCTGTTGCTTTCCTTTAGAACAATAGTGTAAACAAGATGTATAAAAAAACTAAAGAAGAATATTATCAATATAATGGTAAATTTGTATGTAACTGCTTACCCATTAATGAATTATAAATTGCATAACTTACTGATATAATTACATTTTTGAAGTCATTACGAGAAAATCAAGCATGAGCACCAAAGAAGAATCTACGTGGAGCACCAAATAAAGAACCCACGAAAGTTCATGGTCAGATGTAATGAGTAGATCATTCTTTGGCGATCTCAACTTTCTTATGTATTATTTAAGTCTTGTTACAGCATTTCTCATTTTCTCATATACAACATTTATTAGACAATAAAATATGTAAGTTCACAATTTGTAACCATTGTCTTAAAGTCGAAATATCATTCAACATTTACAAACAATTCAAAATTGTTTTCACATCTTTCCAACAGGCTTCTGTCTTCACAATTTTCTGCTCTTTAACACTCAAAGATCGTCCTGACTCCTGACTCCTCAGATACTCCCCGGCATCGGCTTGCCTAATAACCACAAGCCCATTCGGATCCATCTTCCTACACTCCTGAGTCCCCTTGGCCGCAATCCCAAACCCAAGCGGCAAATCCGACATGGAAAAAACAACAACGCCATCATACGCCTAACCCACCTTTCAGCACTGGGGCATTGGTCCAGTGAATAGACTCGGGTTCGAATCCCATCCCTAGCACTTTGCTCCCAGATAGGTATCCACCTCCGCAAAACCTATGGGCTCAGCTCAAGAGTCCTAGAGTCTCGGCTCACTCCAATTGGTGCCCCACTAGGCCAGGAGAGTTGCCCGGAGCTATTCCTTGTGGGGTGGATAATGGCTACCTGGGTGTCCCCGCCAATCTACACCTTTTTGTGGATTCCAAAATAAATAAATAAATAAATAAAAATAAACTCATCTCACTAGTATGCTTCAACCACACTTTATGCTTGGCATTATTCGCTAATAGGTTCAAAGCTTGTATAGTTAAATGAAACTTTCCACTTTTGGTAAACTTTCCTATGTTGGTACCGAATGAAACGAGATTCTCTCGTTTAATGTTGGTGGCTCGTTTGACTAAGGATTCTAGGCGTATAGTAGACGCGGTTTTGTGGAGACGGAAACAATAACGACCAGGGTTTGTGTTGGGGCCTTCATGGGATGGGGATTCGACTATGTTTTTTAAGTTGTTGCCTGTGAATTTGAAGTGTTTTTCAAATACTTGTGTTGTTTCGGATTCGTCTAGTGGTCTCATTTTTTGAGGTTTTTGGTTTTTGTTTTTGGGTGTAGGATTAGGGTTTATGGGGACAACTATTTCAGTTTGTGTTGTGTGGTTTCAAATACAACTATGAGTGAGGATATTGATACTTAAAAATTATGATTTTTACATTGTATCGGAGCTTTAGGTTCAAGGCACTACAAAAAAGCACATTTACAGGGGAAACCCTTTGCCAAAAAAAATAAAATAATAAATAATAAATAAATAAAAGAGTTGCTATCCTACATTTGTTATTTTATTGTCTAATACAATTTTGGGACGGAGGAGTATCTCTATTCATAAACTCGCTAGCATGAGATGGACATAGGTGATTCCTTATAACCATATATTATTGTGTTCTTGTTTTTCCGTGTGTTTAGTCGTATTTTCACTTGCGAGTGTGAACCTGTATTTATACGGAGTTATCAACAAACATTTTTCACCTTCATTCTCTAAGAACTTAAACTCGCTTTTGACCCCACTGGCAGTGTCACTGTCAACAGAAACATGTCACTAGCCTGCTGAATAAAAGCGGTCAAAATAACATAATAACATGAATTACTATTTGTGATGTGATTGATGGTTTGGAAGTTGGACTCAGTCCAGATAATTGAATCACTAAGAGGTAACTCCTTTCCGTTCTGACGCCTAAAAGTAACCCGACTTAAATGTGTCTTAGAAACAGACAAACGGTTAGTGCTGTGTTACTGCACATCGTCCATTATAAAAATAGGTACTGGAACTTTAGTCATAATCTTTATTGTAAAAGAAAATGGGTGGACAGTGCAATGAAAGTATAAACCAATAAGTAATTGTGATAGTGCTGTCACTATGTCAATACGGGTTTAGAGATAGGCAGAATAAAGAACCTCATCCAGTTAGGATAGCATAGACGGAACTTGAACATTTTTTTTTGGGGGGGGGGGGGGGGGGGGGGGGCGAATTTATTTTGGAAGGGCCGAATCGGAGATTTGTTTGTAACCTCAACAAAATTACCCCTAAAACCTATAATATTTAACACTAGGTGTCGCAAAAATTTTTTTTCGGGGGGGGGGGGGGGGGGGGGGGGGGGGGGGGCTCCCCTGCCCCTTAAAAGTTCCGTCCATGTAGGATAGGTTTAAGACAAAGAAATAATCAAAGGGGTCTATTATTTTAGTGCGCTTCTAGTTAGTTATCGTTATTCGTTGATCACTTGATCCTGAGGAAGAAACCATCTTACAATATTATCTCAACAGAAGTGTCAATCTTTGAGAAAAGCGATATAGGATGCTGTATGCATTGCATTTTGGGTGACATTCAACCTGTTCGGCTCATTTAATCCATTCCACTCTAGCTAACTTTTTTATCTGACCCATTTTACAAATAAAAATTACCCAAATCGATCATCCACCTCTAGTAAATTGGGATAAATAAGTTTATTGATAAAAGCACTTTTGTACCAAATAAAGTGCCAGGTCACAAGAATGAAACTATAATTAGTACAGTAGATCTAACTCTCTCAGACAATCATAAGAAGAGAAGTCGCAGAAAAGATATTATTCTTCTTGATCTAACACATTACTTGGTTTTTGGAATATGCCATGTTCTAGTGTAATATCTAGGTAGAACTAATGAGTAATAATTAAAGACTCAAATAAAATAAACAAGTCTGTTGCGCAAAGCGGATATCCACAAATATCCAATGTTGTATAGATGTAGAGGTGCTAAAAAAGCATAATTATAACTGAAATGATCAACCACTTGGCAGAAAGCTATAGTGATATATATATATAAGGCATGATAATATGCAAATAGTGATAACAACCAATACCGAAATAAACTGATGGCCATCTTAACCTTTTAACAAGCTATGAAAGAATTAAGGTATTATAAATAAATAAATATAAAAGAGGATCAAGATATTTTACCTTAATCCAGGTAGGCAGGGGGTCCGCTGTTGCTTTCCTTTAGAACAACAGTGTAAACAAGCTGTATAAAAAAACTAAAGAAGAATAGTTTCAATATAATGGTAAATCTGTATGTAAGTGCTTACCTATTAATGAATTCTACATTGCATAATTTACTGATGTAATTATCTTTTTGAAGTCATTACGAGAAAATCAAGCATGAGCACCAAAGAAGAATCTACGTGGGGTTCAAAGTGCGATATGGTCTTTCTGTAATGATCATCAATTACAAGGCACCCTCCTAGATCATTTCTATAAATACAAAAGATCCTAAACCAAAAACCTTACTCAAAAACTAAGCACTACAAAAAACAAAAGGAGCAAAAAATGGGAAATTGTATAATTCGACAAAACAAGATCATGCAAATAGGTATGGAAGTCATCCAAGATAAAGAACCGATGGAAGTCATCCAAGATCATGCAAATAGGTTGTTGGTTGTGCAACTTCCACAACCTTCAACGAAGAATCCAGAAATAAAGAGGGAATCAGAAGGTGGTAATGGGGTTGTCAGGATAAAGCTGGTGATAAGTAAACAAGAGTTAGAGGTGATGTTGAGAAAAGGAAGGGTTTCAGTAGGTGATTTGGTTACTCATATGAAAAAAGAAAGCTCGAACAAAACTGTGGTGATCGAAGATGAGGACAACAGAAAAAGTGGAAGATGGAAGCCTATTTTAGATAGTATACCTGAATTAAATTAGCTAGTAGCTTTGGCATACAAAGATTTTGTAGTCTGCAAGCTTAAAAAGATACAGTCAAACTTGATCAGCATAAAATAACCTGAAGTACTAAGATAATAATATAGTTGGTTCAAGCAAATGATTGAAAAATATGTTATTGAAGGGTTATATTACCATATTACTTGTTGGATGGTATCTTTATTTGCATGTTGTGTTACCATATTACATGTCTGGCACTTTGTATCGACAGTTGCATGATTTCTTGTTTCTCCCTAATTCTTTGCATGGCCATCCAGACAGTGGCGAAGCTTGGATTTTGTAAGTGGGGGGTCGGGATCTAAATTTTTTTTTTCCTAAGGCTATATTTCAGGTATACCGAAATTTTTGGGGGGTCGAAACCGAATATACCGAAATTTTTCTACACGAAAACTATATACCCCCTACATCGCAAAAAAAATTTCGGGGGTCGGGCGCCCCCCCCCCCCCCCCCCCCCCCCCCCCCCCGGCCCCTATGAAGCTTCGCCCCTGCATCCAGATATAGCCAACATCGATAAAGTTACAAACTAGAACACTCAAAGTTACTAACAATGTAGGACTTCCAGCTCCGGCCCTCTATGTGGCACCAGCACCTTGTGCCTCTATAAGGATCAGTGCCACCACTAGATATTGTGCTAGGGGTCATCGCCATCATCTAATGTCTCTATATTCAATGCTGCTTCTTCATGTCCTTCCCTTTTCCTGCCAAGCTGACCTCATAGTGGTTAATTTATGGAAGATAACTTGATGACATACTCTCTAGTTGATACGGAGTTAGCTAGTATGTATATCGAATTGAAGGATAAAGGTTCATGGATTGCCAAGAATAACAAAAGAGCGGGGTAAAGTGCATCTTAGATAAAGTCAAATCAAGTATGAGTTGGTGAAAAGGCAGTGAACAGTTCACTAAAGCAAGGTTGTTATGTTTCCAAGAATAGAAGCATTTAATGAAAGATGTACTTCTCAATTAAATGCTTAACACGTCTCAACAACCCCACATGTGACATCCTTGTACTCGCCTATATTAAGAGAATGTTGTGTGAGTAAATGCTTAGCACTTCCATATGTCCGTGATCCCATCAGCGACCTCAAAGTTCACTTGCAAACTTATTCCTTGTTTAAGTTTGCTTAATCAAAAAGCTATATTATTGTCAATCAATAAAGTGTTAACTCCTTATAACACTTTGTAATTCTTTGATCTATTCCAATAAGAATTATACGATTAAAAAGTTAACCTTTTTGTTTGCATTTGAATACTCTCTTTGCTTCACAAAATATTCAAGGAATTGGGATCTGCACTAGGGCTGCAAGTGGATATATGAAAACTGACATGTATATGAATTGATATCTGTATAAAAGCATATATTGTTCATATATAGCCATATTCGTCATAGAGGAACAAGATTCAAACTCTAGGGGTGTTTTGCATCTGAAATTGAACTTTAGGCGTGTTAGATGGTATCTGATTATGTGACTTCTGAAGTCATTTAATTAGTATCTAATATCATAAAACGCTAAGTTCTAAAGTATTTGGTATAGTTAGCCATATAGCATAGTGATGATCCTTCTTTTTGTCATATACCACCAAAACAGAAACGTCCATGCAACACGTATGCATACCCCATTTCAAGGGCATGATACCTTCAATGGGGGCAACTTATAAAATTTCTAATTATGGGCAGGCTCATATATATATATAGACTGGTCCCCTTATCCACTTACTCACAAATATCTACATTTGTACCTGTAAGGTCCTTACTCCAGATAAACAAAAGATACTCGCGAGTGTGGCATGTACATAGGTCATTTCCCATAACCGCGTTATTAATGTGTCCTTGTTTTCCTGTGTGTTTACTCTTTCAATAGTCATATCTTCTCTTACGTGTGTGAAGTTGTACGCATGTGGAGTTACTAATAAACATTTTTCATGTTAATTTTCTATACAACTCAAACTAGCTTTGACCCCAGTAGCAACGTCAACATAAGCATGATGTGATTAATGGTTTGAAAGTTGGACTCAGTCCGCATAAACTCAATTAGGTAATTTTTTTCCAATAAAACCCGCTTATCGACATCGTAAGTGCCATATTACTGTATATTGATCAATTATTAGAACAGGATTTGCATATTTAATCATAATATATTTCTTGTAGTAAAATTCAAATTGGGTGGACAATGCAATGAATCTGTGGAGCCAGTAAGTAATTGAGTTGGTGTTGTCACTAATGTCGATAAGAAATTAGAGATAGAAATGAGTAATAAAGAGCCTCATTCACATTTGATAAAGTGCAGTCACAGTTAACTTATAAAGTGCAGATCAGTTTGCCATCATTCGTGTGACTATACTACATAACAGGCATGTGCAAAATTTGGTTCCCACTACGTTAGAGTAAATGCACACATGGAACTAACAAGCAGCAATCAACAACATCTTACATTCTTGCAGATTAGCCACACAACCAGGAATAGCTATTGAACTTGAAGTCTTGAATATGATACTCATACCCTTAGTGTATTTAGAAGACCAAAATCACAAATCAATATGCAGTTGCAAGTTGAAGTACTAGATCCTAGCAAGTTTTAATTAGAGTTGGCTAAATGGCCAGGTTGGGGGTTGAGCAATGGGTCAAGAAGGGCCCGGGTCTAAACGGGTTACTTTTGGTACGGGTCTGGTTGGTTTCGTTGACCCGATAAAATGTTTCTTTTATCCATGTTTTACATTATCAAATATATAGCTAATGCATTTAATGTGGTTAAAAATATTATCACAGCAAATCCTAAAATCTGAATAAAGCATTTTAGGAGGTTGTATACATTAAACCAAATTCACTTTTAGCTAGTTTTTTATTCAACCCGTTCGAGATTAAAAAATCACCCAGATCGGCCATATTTAAGTAAATGGGTCAAATCGCCAGATCTAGCTCTCCTCCTCCCACACCCTCGTAGACAGATAAAGAAATTGACCAAAATAAAAGGAGCAACATTCACAATAAAGTGTAGGATCCCAGGTCCGATCCTAGAGACCCTTGTCATCTATTCAATTATGCCTAAGGGAACAAAATCTTTACTGACCAAAAGGGAAAATAAAGCCGACAGGTTGGATTTTAATAAATACAGATTATTGAAAAGATCAAACCAAACCCATCAATGACTCAGCTTCTCCTGTTTTGTTAAAAAAATGAGAATATGTTGCTCTATCTAGACTGCAGCAGTATATTGAACAACAAATTTGTAAAAGCGACTCACTGAAATCGACACCCTTTGAAGTCTTTGATTTGGTTAATAACTAAAACATAATCTCTTGTACTTTAACTTCTGTAAGACTGATGAAGACAAGGACAAATAAATTTGCTAAAAGTTAACAGGTTTTGTCAAATATGTCAAAGAGATGTTACCAGTTTTACCATGAGAGAATTGTCAGACAAAAGACCATTTTGGGGTGTTCTACCTAAGGTTCATCAGCTGGAAATAGATGGTTAAATAAAGGGAAAGTCACAGCAACCTCGTTGAGTTGCCTTCTTCGGGACATCAACTAAAACTATGTTTCCATGAAACTTATAAGTTCGGTATGCAAATGAACCGATAAGTTTTCTATCATATTCAGTCAGAAAAGTCGCAAGGCACTGTAACTTCCAAAGTTATTAGGATAACAATTGGAAGAAAATAGAAGAAAGCCAATAATATCATAGATATCTAGAGCTAAACAAAATATAAGGAAATGGGTGGCACAATCTAAATAAGTGGTGAAGTCTCTAATTCTGATAGTTATACAGAAAAATCTTATCATTGTACATAGGTAGAAATACTTAATTCCAAGTGCAGTAGACATAATAAACCACTTCTTGTCTAGGCTTCAACGGGATCATCGAGTCACATTGTCATGTATTCAAGTGTGTCTTAAATTAAGGCATCATACTAGGACATTATTTTATCATTTTGAGTCGACTAACGATCCCGAACATGAAAAATAGCGAAAATAAACCCATGTATTATTCACAAGAAACTGTGGTATGCTTTACATATATACTGTGATAAGTAGTGAGCTAATATTTTGCATGGAAACTAATTTATATATATATATATATATATATATATATATATATATATATATATATATATATATATATATATATATATATATATATATATATATATATATATTGATACGGATTCAAGCCCAATAGGAGAAAGCCCGGGAAGCTCGTCAAGGCCTGAAGGGCTGGTTGAAAGTGGCTAGGTCGAAACCCATGTTACAAGATCCAATCCAACCTATTTTGATTAAGTTATTTTACAAGATTATTTGTTTCCTTCTTTTGTGGGATATTTTCCTATTATGTCGTTTCTTTCTTTACAAGTTATTGCTTATTTAAACTTATTGTAATCAAAGGTTGGGTTGTTACTTTGTGGATAATAAAGAAATCTCTTTCATTGTTAAACCAGGTTTTTTGTGTTTAACAGAACATTCCGGTTGGCCGGAGTTCTACCGTCAATTGACGACTTGGTTGGCCAAACGTCATCGCCGCTAGGTTTAGCCTAGGATATTTTGTCCGCCTTTATACGAATCCGTATCAAGTGGTATTCAGAGCTCAGGAAATCTCAAGATGTCGGAGAACGGATATCGTCGTCACAGAGATCGTAGATTCGCCGCCGGAGGCAACGAACATGACGCACGGGATCCTCGCGATGTCGAGATTGAAAGACTTCGTCAACGGGTTCGTGAACTCGAAATCAATCCTTTTAATAGGTATGAGAGACAGTTTGAAGACACATCAAGCGATTCAGCCGTGGAAGAAGATGAAAACGACGGTGATGAATTTGAAAATTTTTTTCACCAGCATCCACCACGACGACCGACCCCTCGTGCACGACATCGTCGGCCTTCACCACCACCTGTAGATCCTGTCCGCTCATTGGGTATTCGAACCGAGATCCCAGAGTTTGAAGGACGTTTGTGCCCGGATGATTTTCTTGATTGGTTACGGACGGTGGACCGTATATTTGATCTCCGTGAGACGCCCGAGCATATCAAGGTAAAACTAGTTGCTATTAAATTAAAAAAGTCTGCTTCCTTGTGGTGGGATCATTTGCAGAATAAGCGATACCGGGAGGGTAAACATCGGGTTGAGTCATGGGCTAAGATGAAGCGCCTAATGGGAAAAAAGTTTTTACCCGTTACTCACAAACAAGATTCCTTTTTAGAATTTCATAATCTCCGACAGCAAACCTTCACAGTTGAAGAGTTTATTACTGAGTTTGAACGTCTTCGCGTGCGTTGCGGGATTGACGAAGACGAAGAACAGACTATCGCTCGGTTTTTGGGTTGTCTTCGATCTGATATTTCTGATATAGTGTATTTGCAACAATATTATTCTTTCTCTGATGTTTGCAGACTAGCACTACGAGTAGAAAAACAATTAATGGCCAAGCAAAAAACAGCTACACGTTTTGGCTCTTCTAGCCGTACTTCACAGCCAACTTCCACTCCCATCCGTTCCGGCCCAATCAAAGCCGAGTCCTCAACTCCAACAACAATTCCATCCGGACCTAGCTCAAGTTCGTTACGGTGCTTTAAGTGTCAAGGAATTGGTCACCTAAAACGTGATTGCCCAAATAAACAAATGGTGGCCATTGTTGAAGAGACTGATGCTAGGTATGATACAGACGACGGAGAAGAAGAGACCGAAGTTCTTTATCCAGATAAGGGAGAGCTTCTTGTTACACGACGTGTTCTCAACACATCTATAACCGATACAGGTGATGACACGAAGTGGCTCCGAAATAATATTTTTCGCACACAATGCACATCGAAGGGGAAAGTTTGTACCATCATTGTTGACGGTGGTAGCTGCGAGAATATGGTTGCTACTTCAATGGTTGAAAAGTTAGGTCTTCCGTTGCATGATCATCCGGAGCCGTATCAGCTTACATGGTTAAAAAAAGGTAATTTAGTCAAAGTGAATCATAAGTGTCTCATTCAGTTTTCTATTGGGAACAAATATTCAGACGAATTGTGGTGTGAGGTTATTCCCATGGACGCGTGTCACGTACTATTGGGACGACCTTGGTTGTACGATAGGCGAGTTAAGCATGATGGATATCGCAACACTTATACTTTCAAGAAAGATGGTCTGAACATTACACTCGCACCACTCAATCCCAAAGACGAGCCACAGGCCTCGGCACTTGTCTCCCGGGCTGAATTTTTGGGTCTCACCCGAGCGATTCCAAGGCCCGTCATCTTTGGGCTGTTTTTGGCTGAAGAAAATCCACCAGTCCATTCCACACCAATTTCGTTGCAGCCCCTACTGTCCGAGTTTGCGGACGTATTCCCGGAAGACATCCCAGCTGGTTTACCTATGATACGCGAAATACAACATTGCATAGACTTTGTGCCTGGAGCTAGTATACCGAATAAACCAGCCTACCGTATGAATCCAAAAGACTTTGCAGAGCTTCACAAACAGGTCACTGAGCTTTTGGACAAAGGGTTGATTCGAGAAAGTATGAGCCCGTGTGCAGTTCCCGCTCTTCTTGTACCAAAACCCAACGGTACTTTTCGTATGTGCATTGACAGCCGGGCTGTTAATAAAATTACAATCAAATACCGCTTTCCTATTCCAAGGTTTGATGACCTACTTGATCATTTGCATGGTGCGCAGATTTTTTCTAAAATTGACTTACGCTACCACCAAATTCGCCTACGACCAGGCGACGAATGGAAGACTGCTTTTAAGACAAGGGATGGACTTTATGAATGGATGGTTATGCCGTTTGGTTTATCTAATGCGCCGAGTACGTTCATGCGGCTTATGAATCACATATTCAAACCGTTTATTGGCAAGTGTGTCGTCGTTTATTTCGACGATATATTGGTTTTTAGCCAAACGAAGGAACAACACCTCACTCATCTTCGTGATATCTTTGCTGTGTTACGTGCTCAGAAGTTGTTCGCTAATGAAAAAAAGTGTCATTTTCTCACAACTGAGGTCATTTTTTTGGGGTATCTCATCTCTGGGGAGGGTATTCAGATGGACACTACCAAAATATCGGCCATCACCTCTTGGCCTCAGCCCAAATCACTGCACGATGTTCGGAGTTTTCATGGCTTGGCCTCCTTTTATCGCAGGTTCATTCGCAATTTTAGTACCATCGTTGCACCTTTAACAGAATGTTTGAAAAGTAGTAAGTTTATTTGGTCCGAAACAGCTCAGGTTTCGTTTGAACAACTTAAGGTTGCTGTCACCGAGGCACCTGTGCTTGCTCTTCCCAACTTTGAGCATGTATTCCAGGTTGAGTGTGATGCCTCTGGGTTCGGTGTAGGTGGCGTATTGAGTCAGCTTAATCGTCCTATAGCCTATTTTAGTGAGAAACTCAATGACACTCGCAGGAGGTACAGTACGTATGACAAGGAGTTTTATGCAATTATCCGGAGTCTCGAATATTGGAGGCACTATCTTTTACCCGCAGAGTTTATTTTATATTCCGATCATCAGGCGTTAAAGTTTATACAGGGGCAAGCAAAGTTAAATCCAAGGCATGCGAAGTGGGTCGAGACTTTACAAGACTTTACTTTCGTAATCCGGCATAAAGCGGGTACTGCAAATTCAGCCGCTGATGCATTGAGCAGGCGTCCCGCGTTGGTGACGTCGTCCTTTTTCCGGGTTGATACTTTCAGCTCGTTTACTCGTTTATATGAAGATGATCCAGATTTTCGTGTTTTCTGGCAAGCAACTAAGCAGGGGACGGTGAAAGATTATTTCCAGCGTGATGGGTTTCTGTACAAGGGACAACGTTTATGTGTTCCTCTCTCGTCTTTCCGTGAAGCAATTATTTTGGAATGTCATCAGGGGGCTCTTGCGGGTCATTTCGGGCGTGAAAAAACAGCGGGGTTGGTTCGCGAAAAATTTTATTGGCCTCACTTGGTGAAGGATGTGGTCAAAGTATTACAACGTTGTCGGGTGTGTCGTGTGGCCAAAACGCATAATACAAATCAGGGGCTCTATACTCCCTTGCCAGCGCCTCATAGTCCTTGGGAGGACGTTAGTCTTGACTTTGTTCTGGGATTACCTATGACACAACGCAAGAAAGATTCGGTTATGGTCGTGGTTGATAGATTCTCCAAAATGGCTCATTTTCTTGCGTGTGCGAAAACTTTTGATGCGTCTCAGGTTGCTCGCTTGTATTTTGCGGAGATCGTTCGTTTACATGGTGTGCCGAAGTCTATTACTTCTGACAGAGATGTCAAATTTGTGAGTCACTTTTGGCGTACATTGTGGTCGCGGTTGGGGGCTAAGTTACAGTTTAGCAGTTCGCATCACCCTCAAACGGATGGTCAGACTGAAGTTACGAATCGTAGTCTGGGAAATCTGCTTCGGAGTCTAGTGGGTGATCACCCAAAACAGTGGGATTTAGCTTTACCACAGGCCGAATTTGCTTATAATCGGTCTAATCATTCTTCTACGGGACGGAGTCCGTTCTTTGTTGTATATGGGCGAAACCCCTTTACACCCCTGGATCTTGCTCCACTCCTGGGGACAGACGGTTTTAGTGCAGAAGGAGGTGCCCGGGCTGATCAAGTAAAGAAATTGCATGCTGAGGTACGTGACCAGATTATTAAACATAACTTGCAATATCAATCCCGGGTAAACAAACACAGGCGTCGTGTCGTTTTTAATGAAGGTGATTTAGTTTGGGTTTATTTGCGGCGTGACCGATTTCCTTCTGGTCGGTTTGGAAAGTTGCGTCCGCGTGCTGATGGACCATTTCGTGTTTTGAAAAAGATAAATGACAACGCGTACAAGTTAGATTTGCCGGGCCATTATAATGTTTCTGCCACTTTTAATGTCGCTGACCTCACTCCTTACTTTGAAAACGAAGACGTTGGCTATGACTCGGAGGCGAGTCGTCTTTTAGAGGGGGAGGATGATACGGATTCAAGCCCAATAGGAGAAAGCCCGGGAAGCTCGTCAAGGCCTGAAGGGCTGGTTGAAAGTGGCTAGGTCGAAACCCATGTAACAAGATCCAATCCAACCTATTTTGATTAAGTTATTTTACAAGATTATTTGTTTCCTTCTTTTGTGGGATATTTTCCTATTATGTCGTTTCTTTCTTTACAAGTTATTGCTTATTTAAACTTATTGTAATCAAAGGTTGGGTTGTTACTTTGTGGATAATAAAGAAATCTCTTTCATTGTTAAACCAGGTTTTTTGTGTTTAACAGAACATTCCGGTTGGCCGGAGTTCTACCGTCGATTGACGACTTGGTTGGCCAAACGTCATCGCCGCTAGGTTTAGCCTAGGATATTTTGTCCGCCTTTATACGAATCCGTATCATATATATATACACACACACACAACAAATGAAAATGATTTATACGTCATACTTGGCATATATGCGATCTCATCACTTCTGTTCCATATAAAACACAGACATCTGTGTGCTGAGGCAACCAAACATTGTAGAATGAAGAGCTACTCTTCTTTTCTTTCCACTTCTAGAGAAATCTCATTACGGCGTGTGAACGGGAGCGTAAATGGAGGGTTGTACTGAACATATAAAATAATTGTTATTCGGCTGTTGCATTTCATGTAGCAAAAACAAAAATCATGTTACCTGTGCAACCTCCACCAATGCACCACTTTTTACTTTAAATTGACTATCGTTCCTTAGGTTGTCGCGAAGTGTTGATTCCCGGCGCTTAACATCTTCATCAGTGACAAAACCTATATTATCATGGAAAATGGAGTGAACGAGACAAGGATTTATACTTTCTTTCACATTGCTATCAAAATGGGCTAATTTATCCTTTTCTGTAAGAATATTATCAGAAACCTGAAAATGCAACAACAGCCACAGTTCTTCCTGGCACCTCTTTGATAGTTACAGCAGAGTTTTTGGGCTGTGGTAAGTTGGAGCCATACTTTGAAGGCATTACAAAGGACATTTTCCACTTATCTTGATCTTCCGTCTGAAAATTAGTCAAAATTTTATATTTGAAAATAAGCATTAATAAAAAGATAATGAAATAGGTGATGCACACAATCAACAAACGTTACCTAGTCCACCCGCCCCCATTTTGCCACCTCTATGGTAAATCATCGATATAGAATGATGATGATGTTAGAACAACTGGATCTTTTTGCATAAAAGTATTGTAGTTTGTTTCAAAATAAAGCCCATCTTTCGAATGTTTCAATATTGAAATGAAACTATAAATGGAAACACATCATTATTAATTGTTAGGATTATTATTCATATTTTTGAATCAAGTCAGCTTGGGAACAACTGAGAGAAGAAAAATCTGCTTCGGAAGTCTTCCTTAATATAGTACTAATTCACAAGATTAACTATGATTTTCATATTATCATATTAAGACCTCAAGATGTAATATACTGATTTCAACTTTAATAATTTAGGAGATTAGCAACCAGCAACTATATAGTACTTTTGATCACCTGAATAGTATAAGTAACGGATCAAAATGAACAAAAAAAGTGCACTAGCCGTATTCTGGACATAGTATAACTACTCAATCGCGTAACAAATATATACAGGGGGAAAAAAAATAGATTCTAAACAATAAAGGGCATACCTTTGTAGTTATCACAGGGGTAGTCATATCCATTGTCTGACCGCCAGACTGACTCCTTCGTGTGACAACAGGAGTCATCATCTCCATTGCCTCATTTGCTGTATTCTGTAACGAAATATTCAAATTTAAGAAAGTAGAAAAAAATAGTTCTATGCAGTATGTTCTGAAATTTATAGCTTGAAATGAAACCTCTAACGAAAAATGGATTACCTTACCAAACAGGTACTCGGCTAGTACATTGAAGGATTGACCTGAACCATTTAGATCGAACCCATATTTTCCAGGCATTGTTGTCTCGGCTACAAAGTAAGGCTGATATAAATTTATTTAGTTTATTCAGTAATAACTAGAAACGTGCTTAAGTATCAGAACATTATATAAACTTATTTGCTGTAGTGTTTGGCATCATGTTTCAAAAGTGTTTATCTGACCATCGCGTTTTCAAGTCACACATAATCAGTTTCCAGTGTTTAAAGTTCATTTGAAGCCAAGTAGCCGTTTTTTGCTAAAAAGTTTAGGAGTAGCTACAACAAACACGAGACTAATTATCAGATTATTTAGGGGTCATTATACATGTATATTCTTAAACGACCAGAATTTTCAAAAAACACGAAAAACAATTCTCACAAGTTTAACAGCATAACCGTATCCAAACATTCACTATCCGTTGCAACTACTTTCAAAACACAATGCCAAACACCCTCTTATCGAAAACAATACCTCAAGTTCCCGAATCTCATACTTATCGTTCCTACTCAACACTTTAAACTTGACCGTTTCCAAATCCGGAACTACAAAATCACAAAAAAATCAAAATCACAAAACCAAAAAACATTACAAAATTTATATACAATACACTTGTTTTAAATTACTTAAACACCTGACATCAAAGCTTCCTCTAAATTCCGGCTCTCAAACCTCTTCGGAAACACGTATTTCGCAGTCTCCGTTGCTAAATCCGCCAAAACTACAATAAATTAATAATAAAATAAACTTAACTGTTAAGTAATATAAAATGAAGCAATTAAATAATTGAGAACAGGGTGGAATATAAAGACATTTACGTCGCTGAGAGACGGAGTTAGTTTGCGAAACGAGAGCGAAAACTAGGGATACTCGAGCTTCGAGAGGTGATTGAGGTGGTTTTGAAGTTGTTTTTCGGGTGGTGATGGATGATGGTGGTGGACTAACGGTTGCCATTGATTTGATTAGGGGTACTGTGGAAGGGTAGATTAATTGAGACATAATTGTGGGGATGAAAATGGTTTTTTCGTTTTGGGGTTTGTTTGAATTTCGGTGAAAAGAGGGAAGAGAGATGATGGAGTGGTGGTGGTTTACTTTGGGTTTAGTTTTTGGGTAATTTGGTATACTAGACGAATACCCGTGCATAGCAACGGTTTCTAGCGGCAGATAATTAACGATTTGTGATATTGTGGTGAGTGTTTTGTGTAGCGTTCAAAATAGAACGTGAACATATCATAATGTAATTGCAAACGGTTGTACTACACGATAGCTAAAGTCTAAGAAAAATTCTTAACATCTATCAAACAACATATAAAAACATTTATAGTTGCGATATTGTGATAAGTGTTTCGTGTAATATTTAACATGAACATGAAAATATCAAAATAAACTAAAACAATAATAAAAAATAGTTGTAATATATTGTCTAATCATAGCTTAATCATAATACTTTTATAGTTTGAATGAGTGGTTCGCCCGCGCGTTGCCGCGGGAGCATTGTGTACTTGCAACATATATGACCATTACATCCCGTGAACCCATCCCCTTTACATACTTCAAACTCAGTAAGTATCTTATAGTGGACATACAAAGTCCATAGGAAAAGGGCTACATGAATTAAATTCCGGTGACTAATTTTGTGGCGATAAAATATTTTTCATGTATACGTTTTTTTCTAAAAGTACCCGCGATTAGCGGCAGCGGTGTATGTTTGTGATTTATATAGTAAATTTGTAAGTAACTTTTATTATAGTTGTTTTGTTAAATGGTGGTTTATAGTCTTTGACTTAATTCCATTGAGTCATTTTGTGTGTATTTTTTATATAGCAAAGTTTGTGGCATGACGACGATGTTGTAGAGTTTTTGACTATATTTGATTGTAACCGTCAGTTACAAATGGGAAAAATCATACGCTATCATAGGCGCTTCTAATCTCTTTGGAGATTCTAAATGCAGCATGCGTTGAAACCCGCCTATCGTGAATTCTACACCATAAAATTAATAACAAATCCACACTCTGTAAAAAAATTAACCAACAAAGTTGCAACAAAATTAAATAAAATTACTCACAAATAAAATAAAATAATCAACAATTTGTTACTCACAAATAAATTAAATAATTTGAAAATTGCAACAACCTGTACCTTTTAGAAAAGGTCATGTATTGAGAACCGAGACATCGTGTGCATAGGGAACTGAAAAGGTGGTATATAATATAATTATGATGTAGTTATAAAGGAGATGTGCACTCAGGTTATTGATGATAAAGGAGATGTGCTCTCTCTCTCTCTCTCTCTCTCTCTCTCTCTCTCTCTCTCTCTCTCTCTCTCTGACACCCTCTTTGACACATCACAACTACATCTTTCTATCAACCACAACCTCACCACCACATCTCCTTTAAAGAGCACATCTCCTTTATCATCAATAACCTGAGTGCACATCTCCTTTACAACTACATCATAATTATATTATATACCACCTTTTCAGTTCCATATGCACACGGTGTCTCGGTTCTCAATACATGACCTTTTCTAAAAGGTACAGGTTGTTGCAATTTTCAAATTATTTAATTTATTTGTGAGTAACAAATTGTTGATTATTTTATTTTATTTGTGAGTAATTTTATTTAATTTTGTTGCAACTTTGTTGGTTAATTTTTTTACAAAGTGTGGATTTGTTATTAATTTTATGGTGTAGAATTCATGATAGGTGGGTTTCAACGCATGCTACATTTAGAATCTCCAAAGAGATTAGAAGCGCCTATGATAGCGTATGATTTTTCCCATTTGTAACCGACGGTTACAATCAAATATAGTCAAAAACTCTACAACATCGTCGTCATGCCACAAACTTTGCTATATAAAAAACACACACAAAATGACTCAATGGAATTAAGTCAAAGACTATAAACCACCATTTAACAAAACAACTATAATAAAAGTTACTTACAAATTTACTATATAAATCACAAACATACACCGCTGCCGCTAATCGCGGGTACTTTTAGAAAAAAACGTATACATGAAAAATATTTTATCGCCACAAAATTAGTCACCGGAATTTAATTCATGTAGCCCTTTTCCTATGGACTTTGTATGTCCACTATAGGATACTTACTGAGTTTGAAGTATGTAAAGGGGATGGGTTCACGGAATGTAATGGTCATATATGTTGCAAGTACACAATGCTCCCGCGGCAACGCGCGGGCGAACTACTCATTCAAACTATAAAAGTACTATGATTAAGCTATGATTAGACAATATATTACAACTATTTTTTATTATTGTTTTAGTTTATTTTGATATTTTCACAATATCGCAACTATAAATGTTTTTATATGTTGTTTGATAGACGTTAAGAATTTTTCTTAGACTTTAGTTATCGTGTAGTACAACCGTTTGCAATTACATTATGATATGTTTCACGTTCTATTTTGAACGCTACACAAAACACTCACCACAATATCACAAATCGTTAATTATCTGCCGCTAGGAACCGTTGATATGCACGGGTATTCATCTAGTTATCTCAAAAGGGACTCACTTTAATAGTATTATTGATCCTCATAACACGTGATTGCACTAACAAATAAAATATTTATTTAATATCAATTTGAATTTCTAAAATAGCTAATTTATGTGACCTTATTTGAGTGTGACTACTAAATGTTGATATTTATTTGTTTTTTTTTTTTTCGATGCATGCTTTTGCTTTAACTTAGAAGACTCCTTTGATATGTCACACTCAATTGGTAATTTCAAAAAAAAAAAATTGACTGATTTGTAAAAGTGGGCACTGTTTGCAAAGGTATCAAGGATGTCCAATTTTAAAGCAACGTCTAAATTTTCTATCTAGCCAAGTAAATTGGATTTCAAATTTATATTTGATAACTTTTTACCTAGTTGCTATTTTAAATATGTTAAAATTTTGAAAAGTTTCAAACTTTTAAATTTTCCAAAACAATTTAACTTTTAAAAAATTATAATATCAAGTTTTAAAACAACACAAAACTTTCAAATATTTCAACCTTTCGACATTTCACAAAGTTTCAAAGTTCAAAAATTACAAATTTCAAATTTCAAAAGATACAAATTTTTGAAACATTTGAATGTATTTAAAAAAAACTTCAAAAACTTTTGAAAGTAATAAAATATTCTTAAATGTCAAACCTCTAGAAAGTAATATTTCCAACTAAAAATTTTGCATAAAAAATCATACCACAAATTTACAACATAGTCAAATTATTACACAATTTACGCAACAAATTTTTCACATTAAAAAGTAAGCAAAAATTAATGCATTAGAAACATTTCATAGTTCATCCAATTTACAAATAAGCTTTGTGCATATTCACATAACATACGCACTTTACAAAACAAATCTATACAAACAATGTATACAAATTTATACAAACAAATCTATACAAAAAAAATATACAATCAAACACTAATTTTATAAGAGACCTAATACACTTTAAACTTAAGACAAAATTTATAAAATAAACTTATAAAAAAATTTATAAGCTTATAACAAAATTTATAAAATAAACTTTATAACAAATTTACACCATAAACTTTATAACAAATTTTTTCCGGGAGTGACACAATTTTTTCCGGCGACCACAACTTTTTTCCGGCGACTATGGTAGCTTTTCCGGCAGCGGCTGCAATCGGAGGCACTACAAATAAAATTAAAAAAATACGTTAGATCTAAAAAACGTAGCGTTTTACAAAAAAAATCAATAGGTCTAAAAAACGTATGAATCTGAAAAACGTAAAGATTTAAAAGAAAATAGAACTCGAAAATAAAGCATAGATCTAAAAATACGTATAGATTTACAAAAAAAATAGAAATTGAAAAAATCTAAAAATCACATGGATTTAAAAAAAATAGAACTCGGAAAAAAAAGCATGGATCTTAAAAATCATTTAGATTTTAAAAAATATATCTCGAAAAAAAAAGCATGGATCTTAAAAATCATTTAGATTTTAAAAAATATATCTCGAAAAAAAAAGCATGGATCTTAAAAATCGTTTAGATTTTAAAAAATATATCTCGAAAAAAAAACATGGATCTCAAAAACGTTTAGATTTAAAAAAATAGATCTCGAAAAAAAAAACATGGATCTTAAAAACGTTTAGATTTAAAAAATATATCTCGAAAAAAAAACAAAGCATGGATCTGAAAAAAAAATGTATAAAACCAATATATATCGAAAAAAACTTATGGATCTATTAGAAAAACTAAAAATCTATGAAAAAAAATTATAGATTTACAAATAAAATCAATAGATCTACAAAAAAAAATGTATGGATCTATGAAAAAAAAAGTAAATATATAGATCTACCAAAATACCTTAAAAATTGATGGGTAGTGCGTCGGTTGGAGGCTGTGGTGGCGGCGGTAGGACAGGTGGTGGCGGCGGTTGGTCAGGTGGTGGCGGCGGTTGACAGGTGGTGGCGGCAGTTAGGTATGGTGGTGGTGAGGTTGTGGTTGATGGAGAGATGTAGTTGTGATGTGTCAAAGAGGGTGTGAGCAGATTTTTAGAGATAGAGTGAGATATGGTTATGTTTGTTTGGTAAAAACTTTAGAGAGAGAGAGAGAGAGCAGTGAATATTTGTGTGTGTGTGTGTTTGAGACCTTGAGCTGAGAGAGAGTGTATGGACCAGGGATGTGTTTGAGGTGAGTGTGTGTGTATTTAATGCATGGACAAGCGTGGGTTTAGATAGAGATATGTTCCATTTTTAGTTCCAATGTATTTAATGTATCTAGTGCAGTTTTTAGTTAATGAATGGACAAGGGCAGTTTTGGTATTAAGGCAAAATTCAGTTTTTCACATTTGACTCAAGTTGACCAAATCTCCTTTATAAGTAGTTAAGATTACTAGTTTTTTTTTTTTTTTTTTTTTTTTTTTTTTTTTTTTCATCAGTTTTACAAGTCAAGCTTGAGTCTCCGTCAATGAAGGCTTGTAGATTTATGAGGTCGAGTTCAAGTCTAGCCTAAGTTCTAAGGCTAGTTTTTATGGTGGGTGGTGTATCACCACTACCTCACTTTTGGTGCGTGGTATAACATAGAAGGCACCCACCATCATTTCACCTCACTTATTCTTGTATACTGAATGGTGGTGGTAAGAAATTATGGGCCTTCATAGATGTTTTTATTATTATTTATTTGGTCTGTGAGCGTTTGTGTGGTATATTACAGGGTATATGCTAACTTTGCATCTAATAATACTGTAATAGGTACCAAATGTAACCTGGAATCTTCCGTACTTTAAATCTTTATGATCTCAATTGAATATCTATCTCACAGAAATTGGGACTTGTAAAGACATTCACAATATACATGTTTTTTTTATTTGAGTCATTGAATTTGATTCAATGGTTGATAATTACCCATCTTGATCAATGAAGTTATAAATAACTTGAGAGGAGAGGTATCACAAAGCTTCAAAGTAAAATCAATTTCAATGTTGAGTTGTACAATTATGCGATAGGTGTTTACAATTTACAGATATATTGTTCCTTCCTAAATATATCAAAATAATGTGAGTTTAGAGTTGCTAACTTCGTAAGTGTCTTTTATTTTTCATGTCCAAAATGTAAAAATACACAAACATTCCCCATGATGCTGAAATTCCTGATAGAAATTTGTAAGAACTGTTAATATTGTACAAACACACATTTCTTTCTCTAGAAAATTTAATTCCTAGTAATATCATCTTTTATAAGCATCTACATTTAAGACTGGCCTTGTAGGTATCTCCATTTCATGCCAATTCATTTACAGTATTAGGAAAAGGAAGCCACAACAATATATTTGACCATTAAAGAATCAGGACTCTCCATGGGTTGACTCTTTGTTGAGATGGGTACAGAATTGACCCATTTAGAAATTAGTAGTCGTATATCCTTTTTTGTTTCTGAAACTGGACGAAACTAAACATGGAGTAAAATAATTTGCCATTGCCAATTTGGTTTGACTCGTTAGCAATAATACATAATCCAAAATGACCCATTGTCATGTAAATGTATTGAAATTGGCCCACTAGTTGTATTAAAGTTCCCTGATTGGGACCAAAGAAAGAGATAGGTCTATACAAACAAAGGTTTGAATAGCACGCAGTTTAAGAATCCATAAGACCATAACGCAGTTTTCAGCATACAAAACACAGCACAATTCAAAGCCTAAACAGGGATTTACTTGTTCCATCCGTGCAATCTAGACTAGAAACTTCAAAGAGACGCTGAGGAGCCTTCAGAGGAAAACTTGATGGAGATGCTGTTAACGCAATGCCTTTCATCTGTAGGTGTCTTGAACCCTTCACCTTTAAACACATGGCCTAAGTGCCCTCCACAAGCTGTGCAAGTGATTTCGGTCCTCCTTCCATCTGGGTCCGGCTGCAAAATCAAGAAAATTTGAACTTGTAAACACATAAGCAAATAAATATAAAACTTTTATGCGACAAGGTAATAAGCTTAAAACATGGAATGTTGTAAAAGTAATGAATCTCACAGTGCGGGTGATTGTTCCAGGAAGACCTTCATAAAAAGCAGGCCAACCGCAGCCAGAGTTGAATTTGGTGGTTGATTTGTAAAGTGGTGTTCCACAACCAGCACAGGTGTATATACCATCAGAAAAATGCTTGTCATATTCGCCGGTGCCTTTTGGCCTGTAGTTATAACCCAAACATTAGAACCCGCAGTCTTCACTCAGACCATTTAACACGGGTCAATTTGTGTCACGCCGCTTCAAAATTTAGTATATTTATTACGCCAAGTCCTATGGGGTGTGTGAATAAAGTCCAGTTGATTGATACTGAATATTACATGCTAAAACATTCCACTTGAAGCTTATTTTATTTTTGAAGTCCAAAAAACAAATTTTTGGCAGAAGTAAACAGCTACAAAAATGAAAACGAATCTATATAGACATCAAAAGTAAAATAAATTAAACATTGTAAGTTATATCCAAGTTATATATATTCTCAAGTTTGTGCAATATCGGTAAGAGGGGTAATTAGGACTGCACACCCGTAACACATTTTTAACCAAATACAGAACAAACATAAGACATGGTTTTTCTAAGGAGCTTCTGTTTATTAGCTTATTAGCTTATGAGCATATGAGCTACGTAATCTGTTTATTATAAGCTCCTTTGATAGAACAACTTATTCGGCACAAAATGTTGTTAAGCCATACGTTGTTTAGATACTAAAATGTCAAAACAGCTTATTGTGTCTGATAACGCAACAAGCTTACCCAAACACCCACCAAAACATGAGATACACATTGACTTCTGAAAAATTAGATCATTCCCGTCCAAAAGTACATGAACGCTTAGTTGTTCAATATCAGATCCTAATACTTCATGGCAATCGAGACATATCTAGTTTCCAAATAGGCATAGAGAAGCTCTGAATTGACTATTGGAGATGAAGATTCATACTTACAAGTTACAACTAGGGATTTGGTCTTTAAATAGCAACGAACTTTTTCCAAAGTCCCATTTTGGTACGTAAACTACAAAACGTCCCGTAAAATGTTGCGAACTTTCCAAAAGTGTTCAAACATGCACATTTTGATGATACAAATCCAACACTTGTCACTATTTTTCACATGACAACTCACTTTTGCATATTATGGGACATTTGTAGTTCATGTAACAAAATTTGACTTTGAAAAAAGTTTGTTGCTATTAAACGGCGTAAACGCTTCCAAGCTGCAACTAAACAAAATACACAAAATTGTCTGCCAAAAAGTGCAATTAATACCAATAGAAATTGTAGAGTCTACAACATAGAGAAGCCCCAATTGACTTTTGCAATAAACATATTTAGAGTCTAGTATGTGTTGCATTAAAAAAATAAATAAATAAACAAAATAAATAAATTAAAAAAAAAAAAAAAAAAAAAAAAAACACACTGAAGTGATCGGTTATTCGGTTACGCTAAAGGAGTTAATATAGGATAGCTATACAAGTAGTGAATAATTCAAGTATGTAAAAACGAAAGAATTATAAATAAAGTAAAATGACATACTCAGTTCCTTTGTTACGAAGGATGCGGAATTGTTCAGGAGATAGGACTGCGCGCCATTCTTCCTCTGATTTCACTACCGAACTCATTGTTAAGAACTAGATGGATTGATGAGCTTAGTTTAGATGATCTGGTGATCACAAGGATATGTATAAATAAGAAACGCAGGGTAGGTGTTACAAAATGAACCTGGCCACAGACGTGGTTCCTGGGAGGGTTTGACTTTTGATTCTTTATTAGGACTTTATTTAACTTCCGTTATTGGTTTTAACCTTTGAATTATAGAGATTAGTTTAACATAAAGCAATTGAAGGCAAACGGGCAACAAGCTGCGCCGCCAGCCTTTTTTTGATTGCAAAGCTAATCCGCTGAAAAACTACGTTCATGGATCTAGGAGTCATTACATTAGAGTGCATGACCCGCTGAACTCTGTTTAGGAAGACTACAGCATCAGGTGCTAGAAAATCAAAAGTGTCAAACGCGAAAGGTATAAACTCGTGCTGATTGTCAATGCACGCTTTCTCATGCTTGGTCACTTTGCATAAGGCAGCTTTAAGAGCAGCCTCCCCTGCAGTAAAACCTCCACTCCTCAATCCCACGAGAGGGGAAACACCTGTTAGGTCCACACAAGCATGCTTACCCCCTGCCCAACCAAAAACCAAAACATCCGCTGGTCTAAGTGTTGATCTACCCTCCCGGGGGTCAGTCAGGAAGTTCACGGGTGCTTCTTTCTTTGCAGAGACCCCAGCACGCTTAAGTACATCGAAAAGGACATCACGAACCATATCATGTCTGTACTTAAAGCCGGGGAGCTCTCTACAATGCACGGCATGCTCACCAAATGAGTCCAAACATGCTTTGCGACAAACCGGACATGATTCATTACCCGGAAAAAGAGGAATCATTAGGCGGTACTTAAGGACCGTACGATACTCCACAGGTGACATGTGTTGGCCTAGACCATCAATAGGAACAGCAGTAAGAAAGTCTTGAGCATGTGGCGATCGTAGGCATTCAAAAACAGCTTTCTGTCTATCGGTCATGTCAAAGTGAACTTCCATACCTTGCACAATTTTACTGAACAAAACACTCGCCAAAGTATGTTGGGCTTTGATGGGGGCGGTGTCCTTATCAGTGAAACCGCTGCAGTCAAAGTTCGGAAGCGTAATACGGAGACATGCCAAAGCACAAGCATAGTCAGGGTCCATGTCACACAAGCTACTGGAACGTAAAATGTGATCTTGGAGTGCCCAAGATTGGGCCCTAGAGGCCACAAAAGCATATGAGGAAGCCTCAACCGCTTAATACAAGCCCAGACCACCAAACCGAATAGGTAAGGAAGCGAGCCTCCACTGGAAATCTCCAAAATAAGGACCTCCACAAACCACTAATTCTTCAATTGCCTCACGTAACCCTTTGTCAAAAAGCAAAGCCGCCTCCTCTGTGTACATAGGTTGACACGTCCTCAAGGTAATTTTTATTTGAGAGATGCAAATGAATAGTCACCCTAAACTCACATAAGGGGTGGCAACGTACGAGTTTATGGCTCGGCATGGATCGGCATCAATCGGCAATGCCATTGCCTCCTAGTCGGCATGCACAAATCGGTAAGGACTACGGTGATGTTCACCGATCGGTATGAAGTATAGTTTCAAAAATTTGTACCGTTGGAGCATTGAATTATTATACCGTTTGGAGCATATAAAGTTTAGGCATGGTTAGGTAACATTGCCACTAGAAATATGTACTTAGGCATTATTAGGCATGAAATTAGTTGGATTCATTCTATTGGCTAATTACAATTAAGTTTTAGGCATGGTTAGGCAACATTGTCACCCCCTAAAAGTTACATGAATTTTCATTGATATGTCCTAAACTGATTGGTATATTTTGCTATAATTTCTTTCTCTTCTCTCTAATTAAATCAATTACTTTCTGACACATCAACGTGTGAATTTTTTTTTTTTTTTTTTTTTTTTTTTATGTAATTCTTATGTGGATGTAGCATTCCTCAGCAAAAAACAGTTACTTTTATTTCACCACATTGTATTTATGAAAATTGGGTTCCAATTTTAGTCACATGCGACTTCATTAGAAATTTGACAAGTCTCCCGAAAGTAGGTGCGGGTTTTTTCTTGATCGACGTGACATTTTGTGCAACCAACTGATATTTTGCTCGACTGATGTGATATTTGATAAATCAATTTTATCTTATTAGAAAAGTGAGACCCACGGTCCTTTTGTTTTGCTAGATTGACAGAACAAGTTTTGCTCGACCGGCGGCTGTTGATAAGTTTTGTGCAACCAAGTTTTGTCATTATAAAAAAAAATCAAAAGCTTTTTTTATAAAACCATTTTGTTAAAGTTTTTACCCAACTTCAAAAAAAAAAATTTCTTCTTTTTTTTATTTCAAACAAATTTATATACAAAAGTTTTTGATTATTTTTTCTATAACACAAAATTTGGTCGCACAAAAGACATCAACAGTTGTTGGTCGAGCAAAACTTGTGCTGTTGGTCGAGCAAAAAAACCCACTTACCTTTGGGACACTTATCAAGATTTCAGTGCAGTCACACGGTCTAGTGGTCGTAAGACTAAAATTGAAACATTTTTATTTTATTTTTTTTACTACAATGTGGCTAATGGGAGCAAAAGTGGATCATTTTTGGCATTTTCTCTTTTCACTTTCACATGAAATTCAAACTTTTTTTGCAACCGAAAAACCACTCAAATCTCATAAGTATTTAGGTGTTGTGTAATTGTTAGTTTTTTGTAAGGTACCGAAAATACATGTTATATTTTAGGTGATGTGTAATTTGCATAGATGACATGGATGCCAACATGGCGTAAAATGAAACAACGGGATCTATTACAAGAAAAGTTAATTAATTTCCCGACACGAACGCCAAATATCAATGCATTCATCATTTTCGTTGGTTAATACCCTCTTGACATGTAACATGGAACATGATTCTTGCATTCATATTATAGATCCACGATTAAATTAACTGTACACATAACACTGCATGTTAGTTTGCTAATATTTTCATGTAATGTTCGTGTAGTATATTCTAAAAAAATAAATAAATAAATAGAAAAATAGAGTTGAATGGTTTTTCAACTTTTAACCAATAATGTATTGAAAGTTTGATGCCGACAGAAATTTGTTTATGTTTGTGTTCTGTGTAATCGATGTAATTTAATCGATGTAATTTACACATCATTTAAAAGTTAACAATGTCATCCTTGATAACTTGCAAAAACATAAAAATTACACAACAATGAAAGACTTGTGAAACTTTAATACGGAGTAGTTTTTTACAAAAACGTTTGAGTAACTTTAGTGGAATACTAATGAAACTTGATTATTATTTAGTGATTATTTATTTATTTGTTTATTATTTTTATTTTATCTATTCATTTATTTATTTTTTACGGTTAAAGTCAATTTAACAAAGTTAGCACTTCATCAACATGTTTAAAATAAGCTCAATGTCCTAGCTCCATATAGTGAGCATCTATTTCAGTGAACTTTGTGTAAAAAGTTAAGATTGAACCAATTAAGTGACGCTTATAATAATAATAAAAAAAAAAAAAAAAAAAAAAAAAAAAAAAAAAAAACGATATCACTTGTCACAATCTTAAGAGCTAACAAACAAAAGTTGGTAAACATAGGGAAAATGGTAGAAAAATGCATCATACTTGTCACTTTTTTTCATTGTATGTAGCGTCATTTTTTTTTTTTTTTTTTGAATTTGGCACTAACCTTTTTAAATCGTGTCATTGTATGTACTTTGCGACTTTTTCAGCCATGAAATGACCATTTTACCCCCAAAAAATTTGAAAAAAGTAAGGGTAAAATGGTCACAAAGTACACACAATAGCACGATTTAAAAAGGTGGGTACACATAATGACACGATTCAAAAAGGTTAGTGCCAAATTCAAAAAAAAAAAAGATGCTACATACAATGACAAAAAGTGGCAAGTATGATGCATTTTCCTGCCATTTTCCGTAAACATATACTCTTTTAAACTTTGTTTAAGCTTTTGGTACATGCATTATATGGTTGATTAAATGTTTTGATACCCGATTTAACCCACCTAGTTCAATTGGTCAAATCGAGAACCAACCGGGTTGAAAAAAAAATAGTTTAATCGGCAGTTAACTTGGTTGAGTTAGGACCTCAACCATGTCAATTGAAAAAACAATTTTTTTTTAACATTGGGTTTACTTTGAAATTACTCAACTATCTTGAGGATAATCATGTTGTAAATTGAGTATTTCAATGTGTTTATTTGACAAACTTTTATTTTCTAATTTTCTCTGAGTACTAAAATCTATGTCGTTATTGAAACATATGAGTCATGGTATGGATTTTGAAATCCTATTTTTATTGAGGTATAAGGTTTGAATGCGGTTTAGGGCCTGTTTGATTTCTTGATGGTATTTGAAGTGTGTATGAAGAAGAGGTGAGATGAAATATATAATTATTTTAGATAATTTGTTATTAAAATTGATTGTTTGATTAATAGTAAATGAAAAGATAAATAGCATTAAAGAAGATGCATAAAATTTGTGGGCACAATCAAGGACCATCAAAGAGCTCCTGCATCCGAATATGATGATGTTAGTTCCAAAACCCAAAAAAAAAAAGAAAAAAAAAACTATGATGATGAGGAATCACATTTTAAAGATTGTTCCATTACTCTACGCGTATATAGATATTGGTGTGTGCTTATTAACACACCTTTTTTTGGTCAAATTAAGACCAAAACAGACACAAACTAACCATAATTGCCAAAGATATTGCACTTTTGTGTTTGTGATCGTGCAGGAATGGATATTTCAGAAATTGGCATAAATCAGGCCAAAAAGGACAAAAACGAGCACGAGTTTGGAAAACGTGTCCAAAGCCGGAGCCGGGGAAGCAAATTACCATTTTTGAGCTCAGATTGTCAAAACACACCTTGTGGAATCACAAAATGCCAAAAATAGTCCTTGGAGAAAAAGTTTGTAAAATTGGCAGAAATGGTCCCTCAAGTTTGAAAAATGACAAAATTGGCCCCTGAGCATGTGATTTGGAGGAAAAGTCAACAAAGGACCTTGGGAAGTCAAAAGTTATCATAATTGGTCCTTGGGTGTAAAGTTTGAAACTTTGACAAGTTTGGCCCCTCAACTTTGGAATTTGGCAAAAATAGTCCCCGGATGTTTAATTTTAGAAGAAAAACAACAAAAGACCTTGGGAAATTACAGGATGGCAAGATTGGTCCTTGGAATAACTTTGGAAAAATTGCAGATTTGGTCCTTTAGCTTTCAGAAATTACATAAAAGGTCCTTGTGATTTACTAAACTATAACCAAATGGATCCTTTGTAATTTCACTAAAACCAACAAATCCAACCCACCTTATAACTCCCTCCAATCCAATCCACACATTCCTTGGCCCAATCCCACACAAGCCCACCACAACACCCTGTTTTAATACTAAAACGGTCAAACCTAAGGTCAAACAAACAACCTGGATTAACTCTTCCCTCCCAACCCGTGACCTCTGCTACCCTGCTACTTTCCATCATAACCAACCCACTCAACACTCCTCCATCATCACTCCTACTCCTTGCAGTCACCCCAGTCCAAATATACACCTCCCTGCACAAGTAAAAAGCTCTCATTGCTATCTTACCATTTTGGCGCCAAAAAACACTCAAACGGCTAGGATTAATTCTAGCTAATGAAGGGCCAAGATTGTTGCTGGGATATCACAAGTGGACTCCAAAGACTCCAAAAAGTCATTATAAAAGGAAGAGGGAAGGATGGAAGGTAGTGTGTAATTTTTAAGCTTAGTAGTAGTAATGTCGAATTAGTAAATTTCCTTTCTTCAAGAGTTCCTTTAGCTTTCAGATTTGTACTCTAAGTTCCATTAGTGTAATTCAAGTGTTTTTAATAAAAGTATTTAGTTCTCCTTTATCAAACTCAGTTTTACTCATTATTGCTTAGTTTCCATTTTTAGCTTAAACATTGTTAAAAGTTATTACTCTTAGTTCCTTTAAGCTTAAAATTGTCATTTGTTAAAAAAGTTAAAAATTGTTAAAAGTTATTACTCTTAGTTCCTTTAAGCTTAAACATTGTTAAAAGTTATTACTCTTACTAAGAAGCTCAGAATCCAATTCAATAGGTTTTCATTCAAAAAAGTTAAAAATACAAAAAAAAAAAAAAAAAAAAAAAAAAAAAAAAAAAATAGAAAAAAAAATAGAAAGAAGTTCAACAATGCATGGAGCACTGTGAATTATGGATGGCAGTGGGCTAGTGCTTCTTGGGAAGCTATAGGAAGGTTATTTGGTCCATGGTTCTCAGTTTCTTGCTTGGATGCACTTTGTAAGCAAAAGTTTCATTTTTTGCTTTTCACTGTAGATGTGCTTATTATTGCTTATATGTATGTTTTCTGTGCTTATTAGTATTCCTATGTGAGATTGTTGTTTAAAATTGCATGCTTGTTTGTTAGAATCCATTGTTACTTAGATTGTCACTTTAGCTGCCATTATTAGCATAATTGTGATTCTTAGGTATTTGTTGTTGCTATTGATGTTTTTGTACTTATATGCTCTTATTTTATCATGTGATAACCTTATGAATCCTTTTCATGGTCTAAATCTGAAAATCTCTTTGAAAATCACAAAATTGTCTCTTTAAAGGGTTGTTTGGATTTGCTGAGTTTTTAGACTCAGAGGTTGTTTGAGTTGGTACTTTTAGTTTCTACATGTTTATTTAGGTTCTATTAGGTCAGATATGGCATAAAATCCAGTGGTTGTTTGTATAAAAGTCAAAAATCTACTTTAATCTTCTTTATTAAGTCACTATTAGGATTTGTGATACCATAATCATTCATTTTAGCTCATTAGTGTTTAAGATAGCATGTTTTAGTCTCATTGTAGCTTATAATCTCATAATCATACAGTAAACCTAGATCAAAAGTCATAAAAGTCAATCTTTTCAAGAATTTCAAGAAGTCAAACTTTGCTTAGTTGTCAGTTTTTTCAGTTTTAGTAGGAATTTTCTTGAGCTCATCTTTCACTTTGAGCTTCTAATCTTTTGGATTATTGAACTTGGCTTGCTCATTTTGATATTAGTAATTTTTGTTTATTTTTTATAATTTTCTAAACTGCTTATTTGGGCCCATCTTTTTGCCTTATTTTTGAAAAAGTGCCCTGCACCACCAGTTTGACCCATCTTTCTAGGTCTCATATCTTATTCAATAATTCACCTCATGACTTGAACTTGGGTGATTTGGGGAGCATGTTAGGGGGACTTGTTTGGTCTATACTTGGTTTGGCCTCATTGGCTTATTTGATAGCTTATTTTGTCCCTTTAAGTTGTCCCTTTGCCACTGGTTCTGCTGCTACTTAGTCAACTGAGCTTATTTGATTTCTTAAGCTTCTGTTTGATTCCTAGCTTGTTACTTGTTATTTTGAGCTTGTATAAGGTTTCTTGTGACCATGTTTGCTTATGGTTAGCTAGAGTTTGTTCTAGTGCTTATTGTTAGGACTGGTTATTTCATATCTCACCATGAACCTAGCCTGGCCACACAGTGAGTTTCAAAAGCTCATTGTGAGTTGGATTCTTGGGAAGGTAGTGGTTCTAGCTTTCCGGTTTCAGACCTGCTCTTGGATTTTGAGCTTATTAGCAGAGCTTAAACAGGCCTGCAAAAGCCACTTAAGGCCTGTTTGGTTCTAAGTGTTCTTGGATTTGCTTATTTGTTGTTTGCTGTTTGCTATTTGCAACGTATTAGTGTGTTTCGTGTGCATGTTTTAACTTGTTTCCAGTACACTTAACTAGTTTATAGTTTGTTTTGTCTTTGGTTCTCACTAAGTAGCTTCTTTAGTAGCTTTTCATATTTAAAAATCCATTTTTAGCTCAAAAAGCTCACCGTTGAGCTTATTAGTTTGCACAAAGCTCATTTTTGAGTTTTAGGAAGTTCGTCTTTGCAAAAGTCTTTCATTTTTAGTGTTAAAATAGTTTGGTAAAAGAAAAATCAGAAAATCATTAATTTAAATATAGTGATAGCTTCTATTTAAGTCATTTGGCTTATTTTTCAGCTTTTTCATTAAGCACTTCTCATTTTTATATTTTTCCTAGGTTCCTGTCACCTTGTAATATTTTTAGGAAATTTTTGGTATTTTTCACTGTTCATTTAGTATTTTTAATAATTTAAATTAGTTTAAATAGTTATTAAATAGTAATTAATTAATAAAATAATAATTAAAAAGCAAAAAAAAAATTAGTTTTATAATATTTTAGATTTTTCAAATTTTAATTTTCATTTTTATAGCTTTATTTCATATTTAATTGCATTTTTGTGTATTTTTAATATTTAAAATTAGTAATTAATTAATAATAAATAATTAAAAGGTCTAAAAAATATTTTTCTTTTTCTTAAAATTTTCTTTTGTCATTAGGTTTATAAAAAAGTAGTTTTCATCAACTTAGGATTAGTATTGCTCATATTTCACTTTTTATTTTGCGCGTTTACATTTAATTTAATTTAAGCGTGCGTTTCTAGATTCAATTACTTTTAGGTTTATCTAGTTCTCAGTAATTGTTGATATAGCCTTTTTAAGTCATTTTCATTTATATTCTCTTAGCATAATCACCATAATCAAATTTCTAATCCTTCTGTTAAATCACCCGATCACTCAAACGTTCAAAATACAATTTCAACCTCGTTGGGACTTAACGACCCGGGGATACTGATGAGGCGAAAAATGAACCACTTTTAGGGGGTCATTTATGTCTGGAATTGAATTTATTTGATCAAATATTGCCTTAAATCGTTCCTTTTGTGATTTTAGGTACTTTGGGAGAGAAATCTGGAAAAGGAAGCAATTCGGACGTTTTTGGAGCATAAAAGTGAAGAAAACGCCAAAGACTTAATTTTCCAAGCTGGGAACAGTAGGTGACGGTGTCAAGAGCATTTTCCTGACGGCGTCAAGAGTAAATTTCATGACGGCCCAGTACTGAAATGAAGGCGTCACAAGGAAGAGCGTCAAGAGTTAAATACGTGACGGCCTGGAAAAGTATAATGCATGACGGCGTCAGGTGTAGATCAAGGCAGTCCGAGAATTCTTTTGGCGGCGAGATGACGGTGTCATCCATTTGGTCTTGACGCCGTCAGCCTTAGTTTTCTATATATAGTTTTCTAATTTTCATTCATAAAAAAGAGAGAAGTTTGGAGAACCCTAAGGCCGAACCATATACGAATTTTACAGGTTTTTCAAGGGTTTTCAGCCCTTGAACCCTTACATGTGTAATTAAGATAAGTGTTCTTCTAATTCAATCAATATGTTTATGTGTTGGTTGTCTATATCTTGTACTTGTCTTGATTCCACCATGTTAGGCTGGATTTATCTTGTGTTTACTTAGATCTAATGAAACCTAGATGTTGATTATGTGTTGATTACTTGTTTATGGTTGTATTGGATGAATGATTTCAATGTTAGGCTTAAGAAAACTGGCAGATCTCCAAATGGTAACATGCTTGAACGTCTTAGGAAACATGAACCGATGTGCACTAGGTTTTATTGGTTGTATTTAATGCATGAGTAAATTCTAATGATCCCATGTTAGGAGCTTCTTAGCCGGCTCGACATAGGAGTGAAGTAGGCACTCATAGGATTGGGGAGTTAAGTGCGCCACCCCATGAATGGTATTAAGGAATACAATCTGTCATCCACGCAACTATAACAAGTAATTAATGTGTAAAAGATATCTAGGGAGTAGTGAAATCTAAGTAAACACAATTTCTCTACTTATTGCTTACAACCTTAGTTTAATTTAGTTTATTTTCATTTCTAGTATTTTATTTTGATTGCATCTTTAGTATTGGGTTAGTTGACTAGCAACTAATTCCGCCCAAATCCTTCAAACCCGAGATTTTTACTTGCTTTCTAAAAAAATATAAAAATACAAAAAGAATCATCCCTCATCTTTAGAACTAGTATTTAGGTTTTCTAATCCTAGCGACACTATTCCTAGCTGAACGATCAATCCCCCGGTACTTGTCACTATACTATACTACAACGATCAGGTACACTGCCTGGTGGGGGTTGTAAGCTTCTCGGGATCCCTCGAGAGGTAAAGCCTGGTGCAATCCCCACGCATCAAGTTTTTGGCGCCGTTGCCGGGGAATAGTTATTGTCTATGTTAGAATCTCTTTTTATTAGGTCTACTTGCTAGATTCCTTTCTAGTAAGATTTTATTTTTATTTTTAGGTTTCTTTAGTCTATTTTATTTCTTTGTTTCCATTGTTCATAAACTATTTCGATGGATAACAATAACATTGATCGTTTGATTCCTGTTATTCTTGTTTTTCGTCGTAGGATTTTCCAAATGCCCGACCCACTTCCTTTAGTGAAGAATGAGAACCCACCTAACCTCTCACCCAACCACCACTTTGACAATAATTCTGAGTTAGAAGAGTCTGATCATGATGATGACCGTAGGGCTAGTCCTTTTTACTATTCAGACTCCGACGAGGATCTTGATGACGGAGATGTGATTAATGAGAATAGGATGGAAGAGGAAATAAACCCTCTTAGGTACGTCGACCCTAGAACTAGGATTGAGTGTGATAGTTCATTCAACGTGTAATTTCCTTGTAAGATCGGATTTAAGAGCTTTAACGCCTATCTTAACTCATCTCTCCCAATGAACATAATCTCGCATAATGAATATAATAAAATCATGGTAGATGAGTTAGAATACAAAGGAGAAAACATTATTGCTAGGGCAATACCATTGCACGTGTTTGTAGGAGGCTTGGTTTATCTTATTGAGTTCATGGTTATGGAGAATCTAGGAGAATTTATTAATAATAAGTTGACCCAAGTTGTGTTTGGAAAACCTTTCAAACGGTTGACCAACCTCGATGAAAAACTCATAGAAGGGTTAATTACATTCTCGGATGGGGATGAGGATTTTGTCTATCAAATGCCCTTCACACCCCCTAGGTTCAAGGATTTTTCCATGGAGAAGTGTAGTAGGTATCCGCCCATACAAATGCTAAGTGAGAATGATAAGAGAAAAGGGCTTAAATATACTCATGAAAAAAATAAAAGATACTATCGCGGATGTTTAGAATTAGGAGATGATTATAAGAAAGATGAGGCAACTATTAGATGGCTCACACTTGGTTATGTGAGCATAAGCGATACACGGTAACCCATGACCTTGAGTCTAGCTACAAGACTCGTAAATAAAGAAAAGCGCTTCTTGGGAGGCAACCCATGTTTTGTGTGTTTTTATTTGGTTGTTTGTTTGTTTGTTATTTGCTTCCGTATGCATGCTTTATTTTTATTGTTGGTAGATCATGTTTCAAAACTAAAAAGTGGAAATACTTTACTTTGTTGTTTTGGCCTAGTCTTAACTCCACTTAAAGGTATTTTTGCAAAAGATGAGTGTAAAGGGGAAACCCCAAATATGTTTTTGAGAAACAAACCGATCATGATTCTCCACAATATTAAATGAACATGTATATTCGTATTTGTTAGAGTCAAATGCTTGTATTGAGTCATAATGAAGTTTTGTAGGATCTTCCAGGAAGTAGGACCAAGTTTTTCCAGAAATTTTTCGGAAACTTAACATAAGAATTTATGCAGGTCACTTCTGACGGCGTCACGAGTTTACTCTTGACGGCGTCACGTGTAAAAACCTGGAAATTTTACCAGTTTTGTTTTTCTAACGGAGTTTTAAAGTTTTTGTTGAATTATTAAGTTTTATAATCTCCAGGAAATCTGCAAACTTCATTCCACAAGCATTATATCCTATTTTGTTTTATAGGATTTAGTAACTTATGTAGATTGCCACCGATTTTATGCGAGGTTGCTTTGTTTGTTTTCTCAGGATTTACAGGTTATGTATGACAAGAAGATGATTTATTTTTCTGGAAAGGAAGCTTTGATTGTTCATTTTCTTGGAGGAAGATTTAACCTGGCCACCTTATTATCCATACCGAGCGAATCAGGGGAGTATTTGATTTCATTCGTTTTACTTATTTTACTTTTACATTCTTTACTTGAACATTGGGGACAATGTTCATCTTAAGTGTAAGGGGAGGGTAAAATGATGATACATTACATGTACACTTTCGCTTGAGTTTGTTTGTTTAATAGTAGATGTGTAATAAAACTATGAGAAATACTTGTTAGTGCAATTTTAGCGCCAAATTTAAAATTTTTTACAACATTTAGGAGTGAAACTTTAGCCATAGCAAGCGTCTCATGGATAGGAGATTGTATGACTAGCACATAACCATATCATTCAGAAAAATTTTCCACCCAAATATGTGAGGCTCGCCTTTAGATTTGATAGGAAAAGCATTTACTATTAGTGCTTATGAGTGTACCGGTAGCATTTAGATTCTAGAACTTGCGTTAGTGATGCATCCCGAGACCGCTAGTGAGACTACATTCGTGTAGTAGGATTTACTACATGATAAGAGGCATTAGGATTACCCTTGTGTTAAACCCGTATCATAATTACTTGACCGTTTAAGTCATTTAACTTGGCTAGTTAAGTCAACCAATTTTCCCACACCTTAGCGTTGTACTCATTTTTAGTACACGAAACCCCTAGTACACCCCTCCGAGCCTATCTTTTCGTTTCTAACTTTAAGCATTTTACTTAAAGGAAGAATTTGTTACACCCCACTTAAATGTACAACCAAATCGCCTTAGCCTTCCGTGTATGCGCTCATTTTTAGTGCATTATTGTTATTTGTTAAACCCTAAGTTAATTATCTAATTGATAACATGGTTGCTAAGTCGAGTCATATCCTTGTACATATTATTTTGGGACGATTGAGACTCATGGGTAAAGTACTTATTTTATGGAGTAATGGGGAAGAACATCATTTATTACCCTCATATGTGCGTTAATCTTAAAAGTACTCCAAGTGTTTTGATTTTCTTAATTTGAGTCATTAGATTAGTTTATTGTAAAGTATATAAAAATTCAAGTGTAAGGGGAATGTTCATTCCTTATGATGTATTATTTTGGATGGTAGGGTAAGAGTGTATGCAAAAAAAAAGAAAAAAAAAAAAAAAAAAAAAAAAAAAAAAAAAAAAAATCGAAAAATCAAGAAAAATCAAGAAAAAAATAGAAAAAGAAAAAGGAGAAAAAACATACGGACTACCATCCCGTTTCATTCTATGTTCATTTTATGTTTTTGTTATTTTTCATTTATTAGCTTAAGTCGAGTCTAGTCTTGGCTTAGCAACGCCATATTATGTAATTAACCAAGATTGTTAACTCGCCACCAGTAAAGACTGCCTATATCCAACAAAACCGTGTATTTCATATCCCTACACCTAACGTTACAACCCTTTAAAAGACCTCTTTGATAGTTTATCCTAGGTGCTTACGCCATGTGGTGGAGGTTTGATCCTTTCCCAAGCCTATGGTAATCTATTTTGCTATGACAGGTAGTGAGAGATATCTTCCATTTTCATATTGTAATTTATCCTTTATTACACCCGAAAAATGTGAGTATCTAAACACTATTTGTGAGGTGCTAGTATATGACCTCCGTGCTTGTCTTTGGTCTTTAGTGGAACGATTATTTGTTGTAATTACTTTTATATTAGTGTTAAATGACCCCTAACTTGTATTTTGACTAGAATAAAAGCGCATTGCTTGAGGACAAGCAAATCTCAAGTGTAAGGGTATATGATGAGGCGAAAAATGAACCACTTTTAGGGGGTCATTTAAGTCCGGAATTGAATTTATTTGATCAAATATTGCCCTAAATCGTTCCTTTTGTGATTTTAGGTACTTTGGGAGAGAAATCTGGAAAAGGAAGCAATTCGGACGTTTTTGGAGCATAAAAGTGAAGAAAACGCCAAAGACTTAATTTTCCAAGATGGGAACAGTAGGTGACGGCGTCAAGAGCATTTTCCTGACGGCGTCAAGAGTAAATTTCATGCCGGCCCAGTACTGAAATGATGGCGTCACAAGGAAGAGCGTCAAGAGTTAAATACATGACGGCCTGGAAAAGTTTAATACATGACGGCGTCAGATGTAGATCAAGGCAGTCCGAGAATTCTTTTGGCGGCGAGATGACGACGTCACCCATTTGGTCTTGACGCCGTCAGCCTCAGTTTTCTATATATAGTTTTCTAATTTTCATTCATAAAAAAGAGAGAAGTTTGGAGAAACCCTAAGGCCGAACCATATACGAATTTTACAGGTTTTTCAAGGGTTTTCAGCCCTTGAACCCTTACATGTGTAATTAAGATAAGTGTTCTTCTAATTCAATCAATATATCTATGTGTTGGTTGTCTATATCTTGTACTTGTCTTGATTCTACCATGTTAGGCTAGATTTATCTTGTGTTTGCTTAGATCTAATGAAACCTAGATGTTGATTATGTGCTGATTACTTGTTTATGGTTGTATTAGATGAATAATTTCAATGTTAGGCTTAAGAAAACTGGCAGATCTCCAAATGGTAACATGCTTGAACGTCTTAGGAAACATGAACCGATGTGCACTAGGTTTTATTGGTTGTATTTAATGCATGAGTAAATTATAATGATCCCATGTTAGGAGCTTCTTAGCCGGCTCGACATAGGAGTGAAGTAGGCACTCATAGGATTGGGGAGTTAAGTGCGCCACCCCATGAATGGTATTAAGGAATACAATCCGTCATTCACGCAACTATAACAAGTAATTAATGTGTAAAAGATATCTAGGGAGTAGTGAAATCTAAGTAAACACAATTTCTTCACTTATTGCTTACAACCTTAGTTTAATTTAGTTTATTTTCATTTCTAGTATTTTATTTTGATTGCATCTTTAGTATTGGGTTAGTTGACTAGCAACTAATTCCGCCCAAATCCTTCAAACCCGAGATTTTTACTTGCTTTCTAAAAAAATATAAGAATACAAAAAGAATCATCCCTCATCTTTAGAACTAGTATTTAGGTTTTCTAATCCTAGCGACATTATTCCTAGCTGAACGATCAATCCCCCGATACTTGTCACTATACTATACTACAACGATCTGGTACACTGCCTGGTGGGGGTTGTAAGCTTCTCGGGATCCCTCGAGAGGTAAAGTCTGGTGCAATCCCCACGCATCAGATACACTATACTTCACCGGATTTACTTGCACTTTCTCCTAGGCTTGACCTATTGACCACACCTGGTTGACTGGTCAATATATACTAAGCAATATATTATGTGTATGATTAGATTCCTTCATACCAAAACTTGCATAACAAACACACCCTTAATATTCATAGAGTTGTAAAAGCTATAAGTTATGTGGCTCATTTGTTTTGAACAAAATTATGTTTTTCTATTTTATTTTCAGACAATGGTATTAGTTTTTTTGATCTAGTTGATGCGTGGGAATCGCAACAGGCTTTACCTCTCGAGGGATCTCGAGAAGCTTACAACCCCCATCAGGCAGTGTACCTGATCGTTGTAGTATAGTATAGTGACAAGTACCGGGGGATTGATCGTTCAGCTTAGGAATAGTGTCGCTAGGATTAGAAAACCTAATTACTAGTGCTAAAGATGACGGAAGATTATTTTTGTGTTTTTATATTTTTATGAAAGCAAGTAAATTCTCGGGTTTTGGAAGAGTGGGCGGAATTAGTTGCTATTCAACTAACCCAAAACTAAGATGCAATCAAAATAAAATAACAAAAAATGCAAATAAACTAATTATACTAAGGTTGTGAGCAGTAATTGGAGAAAATGTGTTTACTTAGACTTCACTACTCCCTAGATATCTTTTACACGTTAATTACTTGTTATAATTGTATGGATGACGGATTGTATTCCTTAATACCATTCATGGGGTGGCATACATAACTCCCCAATTCTATGAGCTCTTATCTCCTCCTACACCATGACCCAGCACAACTATAGGGATTGTAAACAGTGGCTCATGCATTAAATACAACCAATAAAGACCTAGTACGCCTCGGTTCATGTTTCTTAAGACGTTCAAGCATGTTACCATTTGGAGATCTGCCAGTTTTCTTAAGCCTAACATATAAAATCATTCATCCAAGACAAGAATAAACAAGTAATCAACACATAATCAATATCTAGGTTTCATTAGATCTAAGCAAACACAAAAGAGATCTAGCCTAGCATAATGGAATTGAGACAAAAATAAGATATAGACAACCAACACATAGACATATTGATTGAATTAGAAGAACACTTATCTCAATTACAATGCAAGGTCTCAAGGGTTTGGAACCCTTGAAAAACCTGTAAAAGTTGCACCAAAATCGTCTTTAGGGTTTCACCAAAACTTCTCTTTTTTTTTAATGTGAAAAACTAGAAAACTATATATAGGAAAACAGGGGTGACGGCGTCAAGAGCAAGGGTGTGACGCCGTCATCTCGCCGCCAAATTCTTCCTCGAACGGCCTTGATCTACTTCTGACGCCCTGTGTGACGCCGTCATCAACTACGGTATTTTATTCTTGGGACTTTGACGCCGTCAAGAACAACTCTTGACGTCATCAACTACGGTATTTTATTCTTGGGACTTTGACGCCGTCAAGAACAACTCTTGACGCCTTCATGTACTGTTCCCAGCATACAAACAACCACTGGATTTTATGCCATATCTGACCTAATAGAACCTAAATAAACATGTAGAAACTAAAAGTACCAACTCAAACAACCTCTGAGTCTAAAAACTCAGCAAATCCAAACAACCCTTTAAAGAGACAATTTTGTGATTTTCAAAGAGATTTTCAGATTTAGACCATGAAAAGGATTCATAAGGTTATCACATGATAAAATAAGAGCATATAAGTACAAAAACATCAATAGCAACAACAAATACCTAAGAATCACAATTATGCTAATAATGGCAGCTAAAGTGACAATCTAAGTAACAATGGATTCTAACAAACAAGCATGCAATTTTAAACAACAATCTCACATAGGAATACTAATAAGCACAGAAAACATACATATAAGCAATAATAAGCACATCTACAGTGAAAAGCAAAAAATGAAACTTTTGCTTACAAAGTGCATCCAAGCAAGAAACTGAGAACCATGGACCAAATAACCTTCCTATAGCTTCCCAAGAAGCACTAGCCCACTGCCATCCATAATTCACAGTGCTCCATGCATTGTTGAACTTCTTTCTATTTTTTTTTCTATTTTTTTTTTTTTTTTTTTTTTTTTTTTTTTTTTTTTGTATTTTTAACTTTTTTGAATGAAAACCTATTGAATTGGATTCTGAGCTTCTTAGTAAGAGTAATAACTTTTAACAATGTTTAAGCTTAAAGGAACTAAGAGTAATAACTTTTAACAATGTTTAACTTTTTTAACAAATGACAATTTTAAGCTTAAAGGAACTAAGAGTAATAACTTTTAACAATGTTTAAGCTAAAAATGGAAACTAAGCAATAATGAGTAAAACTGAGTTTGATAAAGGAGAACTAAATACTTTTATTAAAAACACTTGAATTACACTAATGGAACTTAGAGTACAAATCTGAAAGCTAAAGGAACTCTTGAAGAAAGGAAATTTACTAATTCGACATTACTACTACTAAGCTTAAAAATTACACACTACCTTCCATCCTTCCCTCTTCCTTTTATAATGACTTTTTGGAGTCTTTGGAGTCCATATGTTCCGGAGATATCAGGCAATGAAGAGGAGAACCTGTAAGCCATTAGCTGCGCAGGTTCGAATCCAAGCCGGCCCCGGTTTTCATCCGGCCGTTTCTCCAGCGAGTAATCTCGTGTGGAGGCGGTACGGTTTCCGGGCGAAAGCCGTTTAAATCCCCACTGCGCCAGCGTGGGCCCGGTTCAGACAACATAGTCTGGGTATGTGGTGGATGAGGGCCTGCTATTTGGCAGGTGCGACTCTAAACCATATATGGAAAAAGTCACCTTTCAAAAAAAAAAAAGATACATACACAGGACACCCTACCAATGCATCAAAGGACCAACCTTTTTTGTTTTTGAATGACATATTTAATACATAAGCAGTTCCAATTTTTCCACAATATTCAGTTTACCGTTGTTTATATAATCAAAATACAAACAATAAAAAAATGAAGAAACAAATCTGCTATATGTGTGGTCTCTTTTCAAAGTAAATTGTTGCTTTTTATAAAATAGCTTTCAATCAGCCCCATTAATATGCATCAATGAAGAACAAGAATTATGAATCCTAAAAATCATCAAATTAACACCCAAAACCTTTGGATCTATGGTTGGTGCAAAAAACGATGCAGCTTCAATCCAGCCAAATAATGGAATAAACTCTAATGACTAGAGATTGGAAGGTGACAGATGTAGTTTTAAGTGATTGAAAGGCTTGAAAGACGACCGGCCAGAAAATAGAACGGAAAAGTTGCCTGGGATGAATTATATTGGGGGCTAGTGTTTGTAAGATTTTTTTAAGAATGAAGTTGAATGTGGGAAGCACGTGCCTTCCTTTACGTATACCACCTCTTTTTAATTGGTTATTATTACTTTTTTAGAAAAGAATGACGGAGAAATTTTTAAGAGATCTATTTCCATTCATAAACGGATGGAAATCAAAATACAAAGAAGGTAACTCTCGAGAATTTGTATATCTCCGCCCATTTTATATCTCTGCCTACCAAACACGGGAAATGAGGGCAATTCCATTTCTCCACCTTCAATTCTCCTTACCAAACACACCCTTACGGTCTAAAACAATCAAGGGATTTGATTATTCCATAATGGTATGTTAACTCGTGATACTACTAATACAGATAAATGTTTGTAGTTAATACAGCTTAAACAAAATACAGTTGATATTGGGCACTAGTCGTTGAGAAATATGGGTATTAGTTGAGGTCCATTGATGGATTTCACAAATCTTTATCAGGAGTTGTTTTTTGCTTAAGACAAATATACATGAGGGTTGCAAGCTGTTACACCATCACAAGAAGTCAAGAATACACAGAATAGTTAACTCTCAGTAACTGTAGTTTCATAATGTTGAATTATATTAACCCGTTGTTCATCATTATGAAACCTTCAATTGGTAATCGAAGTTTGTCAAGAGTCCAGGAAGGTGGACTAATGCATTAGATTGACGATATTTTACCGTCAATTAGCTATATAAGTATATCACCATGTTACCATTATGCTAGCCTTTATATGCAAGCTTTTTAAATTCCTTTTTTCTCAAGAGTTGGGGCTTTGTCAACCACTAACACTCATTCCAGCTTTATTACGCTAGCACTTGTCACATTTGAAGTCGTTTTGATTTTCGTTTCTGGGGGATGATAGAGATATTAACATCGATAGCAAGAATGATCGACACTAACCTCACTTTCATCTTAACGTTGACCTATTTGTGATCAAGTAAGTGATTACTTGAAGTTCATTCCAACGGAGAGTCAAGTTTAGCCATCCATTAATCCGTGATATTTGCTTCCTTAGACTACTTTTGTACGGAACCCTCCTTCCTGGGATTAGATATGCCAGGTGTCGCTGTTTTTCTTGACTTGGATGGCTTACTGCCCATAATTAGACCATATATCAGTTTCATAGTAGACATTAGTACATTACAGGATGTGTTTTTGAGGAGAGTTATATGTTATTGCAATTTAAGGGATCACCTGGCACTAGATAAGAAAAGCACCAATGATTGCTTTATATCGCGTTTCTAAGATCTAGTATTGGGTCAGCCTTTGTATTATTTTGTGTCCCCCTTTTCGGTCGGTGCTTGCTCTTTAGGCAGTTCTCTTTGTGCCCTATGCTTAGCATGTCTACAAAAAGGATCTCTTTGGAAGATGCCCAATATTTGCCTTAAGATCTACTATCTGCATCCTGGACATGCAATATGCTAGACCCCTTAAATTAGATGTATAAGCACTAATTAAAACAAATTCCGCTTGTGATTGGTACAGCAAGATGTGAACATTTCTACTCCCTCCCTCCCAAAATAACTGTAGTGTTTGACTCGACATGTAAGTTAGTGGAAGTGATTGCTTATTAATTATTAGTCCAATATGTGAAATACTAATTACGAAGTAGCAAGAATATTGTGGACAAAAACCGATGTTATCCGTAATTCGTACTCGTAATGGTTATTAAGTGGCAAAGAGTTAATTCCTGCTTGGAAGTTTGCCAAGAAAGGAAATGTCAAAGTTAGCTTCGGACATCCCAAAGAGATTTTTGCATTTATTTTCTGACATATACTAGATATGATAAAGGTGCTATCATCATGTTTGGTAACGCCCTTCTTTCCCCATGTGATTACCTTGTTGGCAGCTACATATGGTAATAGCCTGTTACCTTCTTTAATTGATTTGACAGAACTTCTGTTCCCTGCTTGGGAGATTGTAGTGAATTCTCTGTTGATAAATGTTTCCGATGCAATGGCCCTGCCCTAAACGTGTATACATGATTGTTTCTTGCTATACCCAGTTTGGAGTTAGGATCATATGGTGATATGGATCCATGAGGAATTCTGAAAACAGGGCTTATATGTCATGCACTTGCACTAATGCTCCCTGAAGCGTCGTCATTTCCAAAGACTTGGCTAAGACTTGATGAAAGCTAAGAAGCCACTTTTGCAGCTCTGATACTAACTCCGGTTACAAATTGGACCTGCAATTGTTCAGAAGTTGGCTATTGGATCTTTCATAGTTATCGAGCACTAACACATAACATTGGATGTGATTAGGCGTTAGAATAGACTATTTTATAATCCTACTTAGTGGTGGTATAAGAAATTAACAGTTACATGTCTCATGAACATTGGGTGTCCCTTTTTAGGCTGCCGATTACTTTGTTCATGGTCGTTTATCTGTTTTATATCTAATCTGTCTACACTATCATAAATATTTAAGCTTGGTGAGAATTCGATATTTGTTATTCAGGAGACAAACAGTCATACACCCATCTGTCAATACTTTACGTTCTGGGTTCTTGCTTTTCTTTGATAGCAATTACTATTCTCTTTGTTTTTGTTTGTTTTGTTCTTTTATGAGGTTAGTTATAAGAACTGGATATATTTCAAACCAGTGATATAAAATTATAAATCATGGTTGAATGTTCTTATTATTAGAAGTTTAATAATGTTTCTTTATGCTCTCTTAAATCACCAGAGGATGAAACAATTGCAAGCTGATGAAGCTAAGGAGAAAATGCTTCGGTTAAGCATAGAGGCAGGTGGTTGCTCTGGTTTTCAGTACAACTTCGCACTTGAAGACAAGCCTAACAATGATGACAGGTTTGCTAATCATACACAAGCTACATATATTGGTTCCGTTTTGTAACTACAATCTTATAAGGATGTGTTCAAACTTGTGTAGGATTTTTGAGAAGGACGGGGTTAAATTGGTGGTTGACACAATATCATTAGGCTTTGTAAAAGGTGCAACAGTTGATTATGTTGAGGAGCTGATACGTTCAGGATTCCAGGTAACTTTTTTCTTCATTGCCTGCTTTGCAATTTGATTCCTCTGTTAACAAACTTTCGGTTGTTTATTAAGTAATTCCATGGGTACAGTTAGAGGTGGTCATTTCTACTTTTGTACTTATGAATGGGTCAATTTGAATTTTGTTATATTTCAAACTGGTCGAATCAGAAGACTTAGTAAAATTGGGAACGGGTTAAAAATATTTCAAAGTCTATGTAAAATTGAGAACGGGTTAAAAATATTTCAAAGTCTATTTTCTGCATATAGCTTTCTGAAATTGTTTTATTTAGAGATTTAGATTGTTTTGTGATAACATTGTTTTTGTGATTATAATCAACACAAATAACTACTTATTAAATACCAACATGGCTTTCGGCGGTATACAAGTTTTTGATGAAGGTGTTCCATCAAAGTAATTGGTTTTGGGTTTAAGTACTAACTAGGAAAACCATGTGTGAGTTTGCTGTATAAAAGATGGTTTATCAAAAACAGAAAGATGGTTACAGAAAAAGAAAAAGATGGTTAATTAAATTTCTTAAAAAATGGACAAAAAGTGTTTGCGGGTAAACCGGACCGTGCCAGGCCTGTTTTGACCCATACTAAAGATGATCCATTTAAACGCGAACCCATTTGACCTGTTACCCGTGTGCCCATCTTAGCACCTTTAGCTAGCCAGTGTCAACACCACATTCCCACGATTTTATTTCCCTGATGAGAAATAGTTTAATTATGAGGATGGAGAATGTGTTTTAATCACACGTTATTATATATATAGGAATTGTGGCGAGTGTCATGGTAAGTTGGGTGCCAGCTAATTTTCTTTCATATGTTTGTTAACTTTCCTCAATGAGTGGATAATAGAAACGTGTGTGGGAAGAGAAAGGAATGTATAATATTGTGACTGCGGGAGCTTATTTTTGGTCTGGGGGGGGGGGGGGGGGGGGGGGGGTGGTTGATGTCACTCTGGTTTAAGCTAAAGAATGTGGTTTTTAATTCCCAAAAATACATAAACAAGATGAGCTTTCCCTGGGTAACTTTTTTTAAGAGTATCAAATGTATGGTCTTTAAATGAAGTGAGGGCTTCCGTGAACAGGATTTTTGACAACAAATTTGTTACAAGATGTGGAGCTGGACTTGCTTCGAATTGACAGGCTCTAGAAAAAGGGATTTTCTAACTTGTGCCCTTAGGCACATGATAAGAAGTGGGTCAATGTGTCCTTTTTTGTAAAAAATATTTTAGTGTGTCATATTTGTGGATCCCTGAGCAAAAAGGACACATGGGCCCACTTAACATGTGCCTAAGGGGCACATGTTAGAAAAACCCCTAGAAAAACTGCTATTTTTTGGGAAAGTGTTAAGTGTTAACTTTAAGATTACTTGCGGGAAAAACTCATATGATTAATGACATGTTTCATGGGATACCAGGTTCTTGGAAGACTTGAATTCTAGATTTTGAACTTAAATTTGGATCTTTTTCGCTTTCTGTTGTAGGTGTAGGGATTAAGAGTCTCAAATTAATAAGTCAAATACTACTGCAAACATATTCAAAGAAAATATAGCGATTGTTACATTGTAATGTTCATGAAACCAATTGCATCTAGTGGGAACTGTTTGTTAATATATTATTGATATTCAAATAGTCACTACAGTTAAAGTCTTAACATCTCCCGTTAGTTCTCCAGATTGGACCTTTTGTCTTCATGTTGAGTGCAGTGTGATATGGCAGTTATATTTTCACTATACATTAAGATTCAACCTAGCCTTCATGTTGAGTGCTTTTTATATGACAGTTATATTTACACTATGCATCAAGAATATTTAAAACCCTCTTGTTTTAATGTGCAGGTAGCAGAAAATCCGAGCGCAGTTGGTGGTTGTAGCTGTAAAAGTTCGTTCATGGTAAAATAGTAACAAACCTGACCCAATGTCACATATGTAAACAAGTCAGCACACACTATTCAGAGACCAAGACAAATTGGACGTGTTGGTGATACTTAGAATTTGGTATGTGGATGTAATGATGTTTATGGAACTTAAAATTATTTACTTCACACATTTTGACACTAGTTGGTAGCATCTCCATGTTTTTGGAGAATACTTGCATTCTTTCTTTGTCCAAACTCTACAACGAGAAACATGAATAAATTGGTTTTTTGGTGCGCCCTTTAGTATACTTTTCCTTCTTCTTATGTATGTGTGGTATCGCGTTTGTCTAACGCGATTTATGCAAATGTGCCCCTTTCACGTGAACAAACAAGTTTTCTCGTGTCTAGATGATGAATATGTCCCTTTCAGTTCACAAGAAAGACAGTGTTGAGAAAGTGGTGGGTTCCATACTTCCATGTACACCAACCAAATCATTGAAACATGAGTACATGACGACCCATGGTCACAAGCCATTGGAAGCTCCAACATTCTTTTCATATTGGATTATTGGTCAATAGTTCTGATCCGAACATAAATATTGAGGTTGAAAATATAGATTTTGACTTTATTCCCTAGCCCTCTAAAAAACATATCGTCCGATAAAAATAAAAAAAATACATGGTTTCACCAAAAAATTGCTGGATAAACATATTAAAATTTTTATTTTGCAAAATTTGTAAGTAATAAGTTTAAGTAAAGGCAATACGATAAATTTGATCAAATTTCTTTATATGTTTCTAGCTATGGATACCGAAAAGAATAAATTTTTGAAAACAACTTTGTTTTCTACAAAATGTTTTGTAGAAAACAAGAAAAACAAATATCAGCGTTCAAATCAATGTTTTCCATTAAAATATTTGCAAAACACAAAATCCCCTATTTTGTAATTTATGAATGAAAACTACAAAACAAATTTTAGTTGTTTTCTTTTGCAACCCACAAACCTCCTTCACTTCTTCAAAATAATAAATATAAACATCAAATAAACACGTTTTCTATTTTTTCAAGTATTTTGTGAAAATAAATTTTCCTTCTAAATTTTTACAAACTAGAGATTTTTTTTTCTTCTTTTTTTTCAATTTGATTTACATAGAGGTGAAAGGCAAACGGCCAAAAAACTGCGCTGCTAGCACTTTTTTGATTGCACGAAAATAAAAGAATAACAAAACACATTTTAATTTTTTATTTTGCAAAATTTGATAGTAGTATTAAAGTATAAAAATAAAGAGGTTCAAAACTGTGTGCCAAACTGATAGACACAAAACAAACACAAAGAAACAACTACTCAAGGCCGCCACACGCCAATCACACAGCATGACTCAAATGGAAGAAGATAGGTTAAAACTAACAGAAGTCCAAACACTAGAAGGTCACACCGATCGTGTCTGGGGACTCGCTTGGAATCCATCCACCGGTGCAGACGGTGTTCCCGCTGTCCTCGCTTCTTGTAGCGGTGATAAAACTGTTCGAATCTGGCAACAACGCACCCCTAGTTCCACTTCCTTTGATTGCAAGGTCTGCTTCTTATTAGTTTTTTAAATTAAACTAATTTAGGGCTCTAACTGATTTTATTTTTGCTTTAAAAGTTATAAACCTAATGCTATTTGTTTTTTTATGCTTTTTTACTTACCTTTAAGTAGATTTTTCTTTTCAAGTAGATGAAATTAATTTGTTGATTGAAATTTTCCAACAAATATATATTTTTTCTGCTTGTTTTTATGAAATAAGCAAATCCGGACGCTATTTTCCCAACTACTTATTTTTATGCACTTATAAGTACTTATTTATAACCATAAGCTGGAAAAAAATAAGCAATATGAAATGCGCATGTTTGGATTGTTTACTTTTTCCTTTCAATTAAAAAAACACTGATAAGCTGCATAAAAAAAACAAGGACTTTGGTAAGGGAGTTTTTTGAAATAGCTTAATTTTTGGGCTTATGAGCTAGTTTGAATTTGGAAAAGCTCGGAAGCTCGCTATTTTGGCTTATGAGCTGAGCTTATGGACTTTAAGTCCATAAGATCAACTTGGTAAGCTCATAAGCTGAAAAAAGTGAGCTTGTGAGCTTTTCCAAATTCAAATTAGCTCTTAAGCCCGAAAAATAAGCTAATCCGAATACTCCATAAATAGTGTTTGAATTTGCTTATTTTACAAAGATAAGTGGAGAGGTTAACGTTAGAGGGATGAGTGCCTCTTTCTGTAGGTTTTTAGGTTAGAAATTAGAGTATTAGTCACTTCAATCCAAAAAGCAGATCATTCTACCAGCATATTGAAAAATGCTAAATTTTACCTGAGAATAAGCATGATAAGTAGAAAATTTAAGCAATCCTAAACACCCTTATATTCTGCGGGTTTATTTGGAAGCTTAAGTTTTATATGACACCCTAAGTAGTTGTTGTAATGTTGAGTGTTAAAGTGTATATGCTTAAATGCTATGTGTGTATGTTGGGGTTTAGGTTATGATTGAGTTTGTTTATGTGGAAAGTTGCTTGTGATATGCGACAGTTGTGCGACTTGTGTTTAGGATGGAAAATACATATGTAATTGTTACACCATGAGCTTTTGTTTCATTGAGTGCAAACCATTAGAAAAAAAATGACACACGTGTAAGCTTATACATATGCAGCTTCCTTTTCCTAATCTCGAAGGTCACCTAAACCGAAGCTAAAAGAAATACAGTTCTCTTCTGTTTTTCTATTAAAAAATAGTATATTTTGTTCTACGAGTTCAAAGTATATATTACCTCTTTGTTTGTCCGACTTTAACCGAAGCTAAAAGAAACACAGTTCTCTTCTGTTTTTCTATAAAATAATAGTATATTTTGTTCTACGAGTTCAAAGTATATATTACCTCCTTGTTTGTCCCACTTTGACTTTAAATGTTAGTTGGACAATTTTTTAAGTTCTGGCATTGATAAGAAAACTTTTAACTACTGAGATAAAATAACAATCAAATGAAAAGATTAGCAAATAAGAACATTAGAGTTGATGCATAACTATTTTGAAATCAATACAGTTGTTGTCTATTTGTATTACTAGTGTGTAGAAGTTACATATACCCATCCAGTTGTTCCCTATAGTTTGGATTTAAAAATACACTTGAATTTTACTGGTAAGTAGTCTAATATTTAACCTCCAAAACTAAGTTGTGTCTTTCTTGTTTGGGAAGGAAAGGTAATTGTTATCTACTCAGAACCCTTTAATGTTATATTAGTTTTATTTTATGGACATGCACCACATTAGGAAAAAGTAGTAATTGAGGCGGACTACAAGTGTTGTTTAAAATACAGTGCAAAATATGGACGCTTAATGTAAATTTTGGTGCTCAGCAATTGAGAGTATCGGATGAGGTTTTTTAGCTTACCATCCTTGTCTAATAGGAGTAACCTACTTCAGTACATTGAACTTTTGAAGAATTAGAATATATTGTGCGGGGTTGGTGAGTATGTGTGTACACACTACACACACATGTTTCACTTCTTTATGGTCGTATAACTACTCACAGCAAAATGGAGCTATGAAAGTCAGGTTTTATAAAATTAGCATTTTCATGAAGAGCTTAATTCTTTGCAGATTGATGAGATTATGTCATATGTGTAATGTTTTTATTTTGAGATCAATTAATCTTGTAATTTTGTTTAGGCAGTATTAGAAGATAGACATAATCGGACGGTTAGATCATGTGCTTGGTCGCCATCTGGTAAACAATTGGCGACTGCTAGTTTTGATGCCACCACTGCTATTTGGGAACAAAATGGGGATGACTTCGAATGTGTTTCCACTTTAGAGGTACTTTTACTATATTTAAACATCAGCAACACTATATAGTATATATAATACTTTATGTTACTCTAGCATTAATGTAATGTACTGCGTATTAAGTAAATTTTAATTTAAATATTGAGTTTCTATTTTACAGGGGCATGAAAATGAAGTTAAAAGCGTGTCTTGGAATGCGTCTGGGTCACTACTTGCAACTTGTAGTCGAGACAAATGTGTTTGGATATGGGAAGTTTTACCAGGCAATGAGTATGACTGTGTTTCTGTGCTGCAAGGACATACACAAGATGTTAAAATGGTCCAGTGGCATCCAAAAGTGGATGTTTTATTCTCTTGTAGCTATGATAACACTATAAAGGTAATCACCTTGTTTTTATTGTTCACTACTTTTTAAAAAATCAACTGCATGTTCAATTATTTGATATTATACGTTTAATTTGACTGTTCAAAACAAACTGGCATTGTATTTTCAGGTTTGGGCTGAGGATGGTGATAGTGATGATTGGTCATGTGTGCAGACTCTAGGAGAATCAAGCAGGTGAGAGTTAAAAAAATGCTTAGAGTTCTGGTTTAACGAAATCATCTATTGCTCACATGAGAGTTTTATAGCGACTAAACGACGTTTCTGTTACTAATTAATATGTTGGAATTTAATTATTAATCTTGATGAATTTCAGTGGACACTCATCTACAGTATGGGCTTTATCTTTTAATGAAACTGGAGATAAAATGGTTACATGCAGGTATGGTATCCATTGATATGTATATTGCATAAACTAGTTTGACATGTTAATAATTGTGGATTAAATTTTTTGCAGTGACGATCTCACCATTAAGGTATGGGGTGTGGACATTGAAAGATTGATATCTGGTGATGGCACTGGATCTTGGTGAGTGCATCATGTTTTATGCATTTGTTTCTTATCAATTATGAATTACCCCTTTCATATCAAAACTGCAAAACTTTGCGTTGTCTCAAACAAAAGTAATTCATTGTTTCTAGTAAGATTCCATTATAAAGTTATTTATCTCTGTTAACAATTGATACAAGATATTATGTGACATCAAATATTGTCTGCAAGTTATCTCATCTTTGTCTTAGTAAGGGCCATTTTATTTTTTTGGGAATAGGCAGAGACCTTTGCTAAACTATGTGCCAACTCCTAACGCTGTGTTCTCGAGTTATTTCATTAAAGAAAAGAGAAGGAAATGGAAGTAAACACTTTCCTCCCATATTTGGGCGGAAATGGAAGTAAAAAAAATTCATACAAATATAACTAACTTTACTTCCAGTTTACTTCCATTTCCTTCCCTTTTCTTTAATGAAATAACTCGAGAACACGATGTGGAAGTAAACCTTTTCACTTTCCTTCCATTTTCTTTAATGAAATAACTCGAGAACACAGCGTAAGTGCCCAAGTCAGATATTGTATTTGCTTGAGATAATGAATTTTGCTTATTAATTTTTATACTTTGTACACGTTTATATTGGATCATTTTTGTTTTAAAAATAGCAATGACTCAAAATAGTAAATCCAACCTCCTTAAAGCGATGACTTTACACTGTTTAATATGTGTGGCGGTTGGTTCAAATATCATAAATTAGTCAGTTAAAATGTCAAAAAGGATATGACTAAGAACAAAAGAACTTTGTCCTTATTTCAGTTTTTGGTAATTACCTTTGTGTTCATTAAAATGTAACAAACTCCCAAAAGAAATGGGAAAAAAATGATAGGACAATTGTTATGTTGGTAACTTTAACAATGAAATTAAAGCTTTTTTTTTTTTCATCTAACATGACTGCATTAACTTAGAAAATGACCTGAATGATTATTTATTTATTTATTTATTTTGAAAAGTTGATCTTTTTTTGTTAAGAAATGCTAGGTTCACAAAAATTTTACAAAATAAAATCCACATACACATGTGTCATGTGAATATGGTGGGTGAGAAAGATGAAAGAGAGAACATTATACAACATCAGTGGTCTAATTAGCTTTACATGACATTGTGTGAACAAATTTTTGTAAACTTTTTGATGGATGTAGCATTTCTCTTTTTTGTTAGTGCAGATAAAGTGTGTTGTCTGAAATAAATTGTGAACAATTTTTTTAATAAATTTTCTATGTAATATGTTGGCTACAACTAACATTATGGACTTGAGACAAAATAACATTAAAAGTTGCAAAATTTGTGTAAGTTAGTGTACTTTTTAGTTGCTTTTTCTATTTGTATGATGGTAATAATTTTTTTATGCACTTTTTTTTTAAACATGCCTGGCAAAATAAATACGTTTTTGCAAAATATTTCTGATTGAAGCCATGAGAATTCATCCTCAATATGAACCTTACCAAAAAACTGTCATTTTAATCATACTTTGATTGGTCTGCCAGTTTCACTCATGCTCTTTACATTCATCTGGTTTAAAACTTTGAATAGTGAATAAAAATGTCTACCTGTTTTCATTATATATGTCTGAGATGTCTTCTTACTTATGTTTTTGGCAGGAGACACCTATGCACCATGTCTGGTTATCATGATCGGACGATTTTCTCAGTCCATTGGTCAAGGTAGCATTTCAGCGCACAAACACCATCCCACACACATATACATATACATATACATATACATCTACTATCATATTCTCATTCCATAGGTATTATTGAATGTGACAGGGAAGGCATAATAGCTACTGGAGCAGCTGATGACGCTATACGCTTATTTAGCGAGTCTGAAGATCATTCGGTAGGCCATACTCATACTTTTACATATTTTCTTTTGTTTTTCATATACAGTAAAAAATAAAGGTTGTGTATTTTGAAGTTGAAGTTTTCAAAATAATAGTGTTGCTCAGTTTTACCATAATCATGCTCTTCATTGGTGCAACACAGTAAAGGTGTTGGGGTTTTCTTATTGCATATGTTCCTACTCAGTTTTACAACTTTTTTCATTTTATGTTAAGTATGCTACTTACACATGTATGCTCTGTTCCTCCCCTTTTACAGATAATTTTTTACTGATCAATAGCAGTAATAATATCTGAAAAAATTGGCCCCGTACATTGAATATAAAGTTGGTGGACATTTTTGTGTTAGCTTTTAAGCTCATAAATAATGATATCATTAGTTACTGTCTATTATAATTTTAACACAGCATCTAACTTTTTTGGAATAAAGTAAAAAGTTTAGTGGATTTGGGGAATTTACATAGTTTATTGTACCTTTTTACTTTCGACCTCCATCACAAGCTTGTATTTTACTTGTGCAGGTTGATGAACCTTCATACAGGTTGCTTCTCAAGAAAGAAAAAGCGCATGCCATGGATATAAATTCAGTGCAATGGAGCCCTACGGTAATCTCTTTGCAGTCCTAGTTGTAGTTTTCCAAACTTGAGTCTTGTGGACTCTTTATTTTACTAAGACTAAAAATTACAGTAGTTTATAGGGTGCAAGTTTTGCTGCCTATTTATTGATGCACCATGAAGGTGACGATTTTGACACATTTACTTATTAATGGATCGATGACGATTATGTTTTACCTTTAAGGAGTAAAATATATATAATATTATGGCCAGTCAAATAGGGCCAGAAGACAAGCCCCCAAAGTGTAATTATAATGCATACTAGCCTCTGAATGGGTTTAATCGAATAGCTTAATTATTAGTGAAATAGTATAGTTTTTGTAATGGCTTTTGACATACCAACTGTTGTTGATGTTTTTCGGTACCAACTACCAAGTGTCTCTACTCCACCCAACCCCTGAACCCAAAATTATACCGTGTCTTGAGCCCTTACCAGGCCTGTCTGACTTGGCCATTTTGCCACCTCTAACACACCCCTGTTAATTTGCATGGCAACCAAAAGGTAGAATTTGAACCGTTGGCTAGGTTATGGTGAGGAAGTCTTGGCACTTGAATAAGTAGCCATTTTTAATCGGAGTTTCTCATTAAAGCATTGATTGATTCACTCTTGGTTGATATTTTTACAGGCAAACAGGCTTCTTGCTTCTGCAAGTGATGATGGGACCATCAAGATCTGGAAGCTGGAATAGTTGCAATGAACACTAAATCATTCTTTGCCGGACATTAATGGTTATGCCAGGCAGCTGAAAAACTATCAGATTATGCCTTTCGCAGTAAGGCGCTAGTTTAACTGTGATGTTATTATGCGGTAAACTACGATCCCTCAAATTTTGCTCCATACGAACATCATCTGTTTCATTTGTGTGAGGTTTGTGTGTGATATATTGTTGGACAGAATGCATTGATAACAATGATTAAATTGCAAGTCTAAATATGTGATAATTTCGTTAGAATTATGTGAAAGTTGTATTTTCTATAGTTTCTATGGTAGAGTTACATGAATGCTCGACTTGTCATTTGTATCTTGAGGCTATCTTTGTCAAAGACGTTTCAACAAATATACCCTGACTACGATTAGTTCATTACTTCATTTCATTTCTGTGTAGGATTTCCACTTACCGAAACAATATGCATTTTTATTTTTTTGGTTAATTTTCCACCGACTGTTTAATGTTTGATTGGCAAGAGCTTGTCCATGAATAAGCAAGTATGCCATATAATTATACTCTTTTTGATCAATTGTTATCTCGCAAATACATACACTGGGATTTCTTTTTTTCCATGTGATAGAATAACGTACTGATTACAAGGGAGTCCGTTTTACACACGTACAGTTGTAGTGTTGTGGGAAACCAAGACCATTCTTCAGTGAAATGCCGTGGACAATTTTCTACATTCATTTAGCTTCATCCGCTACCCTCACTTCTCTGTCAAAAGGTGTTTAGTGTTGTATTCTAACTTTTTGTGGTCGAGCTTAAATCATACTTGCTTTTTGAAATTGTTACGTAAATGTTATTAAAACAATATGAGCATCCATTTACTATCCGTTTAAAAAGTCACAGAACCTGCATTTGTGATTTTGTGTTTTGTTGTTTGGCCAAGGGCTCATGGATTATATCAAAACTCAACCAATAAAACACTTTAGCTAGGTTTGAAGTTTATGTGTTGTCCCATAATTAAGTTGTTTGTTTGTTTACTTATTGCGGATCTCGTGACCATTTTGGTCAACGTGAGGTCACGTGCTCATGGCATTATTTGGTATAAATATCTAAAAAAAAATCCGCAATTAGGGACGATAATCTCGTACCAAATTTGTGCAAGGCGTCGTCCCAAAGCCAAAACGGTACAACATCTCGTCCCAAACTGGTAGTCTCTATATTGTTGTCACAAAAAACTTTTGGGATGAGATGTCGTACCGTTTTGGCTTTGGGACCCAAAGTTTTCAAATGGAATGTCGTCCCAAAGTTATTTAAAATACTGTCGGGATGTATTTATTTTCGTGAAAAGTTATTTAAAAAGATTTTAAATATTAAAAAACAAATAATTACAGTTAGGGACGACATTGCCATCCCGAGTGAGCAAAAAAGTAGTTGCTGACTACTCTTTTTGTGAAAATATGTGGAACCTCAATTTGGGACGACATTCTCGACCCAAAAAAAAGAGCATCCCCAAACCCTCTTTTTGGTGTAGTGATATCCTAACTCTCACATAATGTGACGGTGTAACATCATATCTAATTTTCTCTCTCTAAAACTATGTGTGTTCACATCTCTTTATCTTTCTAGATTAATCATGCTTAAACATTAATTATGAGACAACACATACTCCAAGAAAACTTTTTATAATCTCATTTTTCCACAACACAAACACGTGTCAATATAACACTCATCATTTAAGTGATATTTTCATTTGACGATGATGAACTTATTAAAGTTTATTTTACCAAAATTGTATTACTAATATTAAATTAAAATATAAACGTTGATTCTAGAATGTCAAATTTAATTAGCTACTAATAATTTTGATATCTTCTTGGGTACAAGTAGGGGTGGAAACGAGCCGAGCCGCTCGTGAAAAGCTCAGGATTAGATCGGTAAAAAGCTCGAATGAGACGAGCCTAAACGAGCTCGACCCCGAGCTCGAGCCAAAGTTTTGGCTCATTTAATAATCGAGATCGAGCTCGAGCTCTATACAAAAAGCTCGAGTAGGCTTGCGAGCCTAAACGAGCCCTAGAAATATATATATATATATATATATATATATATATATATATATATATATATATATATATATATTGTCTATACGTATAAACGAGCTTAAAAGTAGTAAACGAGTTCGAGCCTTATATAATTAACGAGTCGAGCCCCATTTTAACTTTGTCTCTTTAAAACATCATACAAATTAGTCGAGCCCGAGCTCGAGCTCGAGCTTTTGAAAAATTTCACGAGCCGAGTTCGAGCTCAAAATATTAGGCTCGAAACGAGCTCGAGCTCTGACAGGCTCGAGCTCGGCTCGGCTCGTTTTCACCCCTAGGTACAAGTGTACAACATTTACAACAGATGAATTCAAGGAAATAAAAAATAAAAAAGAAAAGAAAAAAAAAGAGCACGTGTACATTATTTAAGTCTTTCAAAAAGGTTAGATACACTATGCCATTATCAATCCACCTAATTACAATTATGCCATTCATTTAATTTAATTTGAATCTCATTTATTTTGGTTGATCAAATGATCTACAAGTGTGTCTATTATTTTCTATTTTAACTTGTACGCCATAATAACGCCTCCATATATATATATATATATATATATATATATATATATATATATATATATATATATATATATATATATATATATATATATATACACACACATATATATACATATATATATGTATATATATATATATATGTATATATATATATATATGTATATATATATATATATATATATATATATATATATATATATATATATATATATATATGTATATATATATATATATATATATGTATATATATATATATATATATGTATATATATATATATATATACATATATATATATATATATACATATATATATATATATATATATACATATATATATATATATATACATATATATATATATATATATATACATATATATATATATATATATATATATATGGCTGGAATGGGCTATGAAAGTGGTATGAATGGGCTTTTTCTTTCTTTTATTTTTTTTCCTAATTATTTTGTAATTTTTAAAAATAATAATAATTATTATTTGTATTATTTGAATTAAATGAATTTAATTTATTTAATGAAATGAATAAAAAAATAATTGTGTAAGATGTGAGGCCTTAATAAAGAAGTTGAGATTTGTTGTTTGGTGAGGAGAGGGTTAGTTGTGAAGAGGTGTTGGGTGATGTGACACATGTAGGGCCCGAATGAAGAGGTGAAGCTTGTTGACTACACCTAATGCTCTTACCATATATCGTCACCGGATATAATGAAAATATAGGGCCCACTTGGTTACCTCCACTAGCAAAATAACTCCACATAACTTATCATATACATCATTTTTCGTAAAATAATTGTTCTATCGACAAAAAACACACTTTAAAAAAAATATAATTATTTATTTTTATTTATTTTTTACTTTTTAACAGAATAACAGCTTTACCTTTAGTTAATTAATTAATGTTTTCTTTAAACTTTGTAATACTAATTTCATGCAAGGGTAATATGATAAAATCGATCAAACGTCTCACTATTTTTAATAATTGATAATAAAATTAGGACATTTCAAAAAGAAAATGTGGACTATTAATTTAGGGAAGAGAGATTAATATTTAAAACATAAAAAGATCCTAATTTGTTACAACCTATTGTTAAAAGGTGTTTGTTTCGAGGGTATACGAATCACACAATAACATTCATAGTCATTCCAAGTGTGTGGTTAGAGATTTATTGCCAAAGTATGATTTCAAAAATCATAGATCTATACTAGTGGGGATGTGTGACTTTGTTAACCATTTTTATGGAGCCCGCATATTGTATATTTTTATTATTTCCACTACAAAATTAATAATATTTGAGCACTTAAATGGACTTTACTAAATCTAATATCGATACCTAAAATTTTATACCAAACAATTGAATTAATATCCCTAGTTCTATACACCCCTTTAATCAAAATCTGATTGTGGTTAACGTAATAATTTTATCCTTCATACCGTTGGTTTGGTTATATTCAACATTATCTATCTTAAACGTTTCAAGCAAACGGTCAGCCCATGTAACCTTTTTAGGCCCATTCGGTCCAATCCTACAACATAAATAAGCAAACCATAATCCAGTGAGGTCATAATGGGGAAAAACAATGCTCAGAAAAAACCCGAATGAGGCTCCTCAGGCGAGTTTGACGGTTAGGTTTCAATAGCCACCTCACTTGCCACTGCATGTTCCTTTAATTAACAGATCATGTCAGTTTGAGCCCATGATTTCATTCCCCATTAGAGTTAATTACATTTTTGGTCCCTGTGGTTTGCTGGTATTTCATTTTCACCTATGACTATTAGGGTGCGTTTGGTTTGTAGAAATTGTTTTTTTTTTTTTTTTTTTTTTTTTGAACGGTTACTTTCTTTCAAGGGAAATCCGTGTCCAATTGTAGAAATTGTTAAACGGTTTGTTTATTTATTTATTTATGGGAAAGGCTATGATGATATTTTTCTGCATTTATTTTTTCTGAGCATAGGGTGAACATGACCCGTATCTTGGCGGGGCAACCCGACCCGAATTTGTGGTTGCAGCCATGGCGGGTGTTTGGTACCCTTCTATATTTGCAGATCTGAGCCTCATTTTTCGATTTAGTCGAAAAATTAAGATTATTTTTGAAAGTCAGGTATCCGAAATCCTAACACTCGTTATCTATATCTATACTACATTATAATGCATTTGGGACTATTCTATAATTAGAAAGGCTTGAAATTCAGACTTTTTTCTTGCTTATTACGGAAAGATTTCAAAATTAATTTGTTAGGAAGCAAGTTGGTTAGGAAGTTTGTTAGGGAGCGGTTGGTTGTTCAAACTAAAATTATTTGGCTTAACCATCTCTAATATCTCTACTTATAAAGCATGAAGACAACTAAACGTGTAACCAAATAACGCAAAATATAATCACACGGTACCTGCCGCTGCATTGCGCGGGTACTGTTCTAGTCTAGATACAAAATGTGCTCGTTAAGTGTTTGATGAAATGCATGAAATGGAATATCTGGATATAAAATGTGAAACGTCTCTAGTTCAATTCTTGTTAGGTGGACAACCTTGACGTCTCCTAGAAAGGGAGGGCTTTACCTAGTGTGGCCGTGGAGCGCGGGCTCAAACCCTGTGTACTAGTTGGCCAAATGGTCGAAAACACTGGTTAATTCCACTCATTCAGACGAAATGAGGTGGTTTCTAATGCCTATGATTTTCCTTAAGAAAGAGACGACAGTTTCATATGTTGTTGCTGCCGCGGTTATTGTTGTTGTTATCAATGTTGTTAGAGCAAATTACATAAATGGTCCTTGTGGTTTATTCCAAATTTATGGATCGAGATTGCTTATACATTCTGCTTTTGCTTCAAATAAGCACTTACAAGTTGCTTAAAAATAAGTAATTCTGGATATACTGTTAAATCTGCTTATTGTGTTTTAAAGCAGTTTTTTGTGTGTGGAGAATGAGAGATGAGATGAAGATGAGGTTGATTATAAGAGGCTGTGATGATAGAATTTGAATGCGTTTGAGTGGATTCGAGTAAAGTTGAGATTATCTGCATCTTGGCGGGGCAACTTACTAAGTTTGCAGCCATGGCGGACTGATCCTCTTTTTTGGATTGTTTACAAATCTGAGCCTCATCATATATTTTTATCTCATTTTATCCTCTTTCTTCGAGGGTTCGGTTTTAAAAAGAGCAAGGTTGGATCAAGTGGTTAACACCCTTGCCTTTGGAAACAGAGGTCAAGAGTTCGATCCTCACCCCTTGCAAGGCTGGAGGTCCTTTTCTACCTTTGGTAGAACCGGAAGCAGCCTCTCTACCTCAGGTAGGGGTAAGACTGTCTACGTCTCAACCTCCCCCATACACCGTGGAAGACGGTATTGGGACCCATAACCCGTGGAAGATGGTATTGGGAGTTACTTTTTTTTTCGAGGGTTCGGTTTTGGTTTTCGGTTCCTGTGGGTATTACCCGATTTGTGCACACCCCTAGTTCTTGCCCTTTGATTTGTTTGATTAAGAGAAATGGACAGTCTCTAATTGAAGATACTATTCTTTATCTAAATTTTCATTTCCGAGCATATTTAGGTTGCTGGAACTTGGGTGAAAGTCTGCCCGTATCTTGGCGGGGCAACCCGAATTGGTGTTTGCAGCCATGGCGGTATCACATTCCTTTTATCCTGTTCCAAAAATTAAATGAGTCTCCGACACTTTATAAGATCAAATAGCCATTGTTGTCAATCCATCTCACTTTTGTTTTTAGATCTTCTCACAATCCATTCATAGCTCTTGAGTTGAATATCTTGAACAATTTTATTGATGCTTGAAACTTCCCCTTTTAAACATACTCGCATTGCTTTCTTTCCAAATGTAATATCCGGAAGTCCAAATAACCGCTTGCCACCTACTTTATTGTAAACAATAATCTAGTGAGGACAAATCAGGGAACAATAATCTGCTCAGAAAAACCGAATGAGGCTCCGGCGAGTATGACAGTAGGTGTCATAAAAGTTGTTGCCGTGTCACTCACTTGCCACTGCATGCTCCTCCGTTAACTATTAATGGAATCATGTTAATTTCAGCCCATGATTTCATTCCCCATTGTTATTCACCAATAAGGGTGCGTTTAGTTTGCAGAAATAAATCACTACTAGTATGGGTTTGATTACTCTAAGGGGGTGTATGTTTAAGCTTATTTATCCCAAATTTATATATGTGAAAGTTGATGATGATACTTTTCTGCGTTTACTTTTTTTGGGGCCTGTATCTTGGCGGGGCAACCTGACCCGAATTGTGGTTGCAGCCATGGCGGTCCCTTTTTCTTCCGGTCACATATTTGCTGATCTGAGCCTCAGTTTTCGCGCCTCAAGGTGTTCGATAAAATGTCTCAAATGAAATGGAATGTATGGTATGAAAATGTTCACATTAATAATTCCACTCAGACGAAATGAGGCGATTTCAGATGCCTATGATTTTCTTAAATCATAGACAACGGTTCCATATGCTGATGTTGCTGCTGCCGTTGTTGTTGTTGTGATCAAATTTTTTAGAGTAAATTACATAACTGGTCCTTGTGGTTTATTCCAAAAAGCTGCTTCATCTGCTTATTTCTGTTTGAAACAGTTTTTTAAGTGTGATCGATGATGAAAGATGAAATGAGATGAGTTTTAAGAGGCTGTGATGATAGAATTTGAATGTGTATGAGTGGATTCGAGTAAAGCTGAGATTATCCGCATCTTGGCGGGGCAACTTACTAAGTTTGCAGCCATGGCGGATTTGATCGTCTTTATTCGATTGTTTACAATCTGAGCCTCATCATTAAATTTTAATCTCATTTTATCCTGTTTTTTCGATTGCTCCGCTTTGGTTAAGTGTTGATTGATCCGGACTATTTGATCCCTATTACATGTTTGTGTATATAAAGATTTGGAGTAAATTGCAAAAATCATTACTGTGATTTGGCCAAATTAGGCGGCCTTCCTGTTGGGAAGTGTCGATCTTTTTCAACCCTCGCCAAAATGAAATGTCTAAAGTGCCCTATGTTCTTGCCCTTTGATTTATTTTTTTTATAACGGCAAATTTTTACAACCTATACCATCTATCTCACAAATTCTATCCCACATGTCTCTAACGAGACTTGAACCCACAACCTCTAGATTGATGGGCCACTCACATACCACTGGGCAAGAGGCCTTTGGTTGCCCTTTGATTTATTTGATTAAGATAAATACATGGTCTCTGAACGACGATATTCATTCTGTATCCAGTTTTACATTTTCCGAGCATATTAGGTTGTTGGAACTTGGGTGAAAGTCTGCCCGTATCTTGCGGGGCAACCTGAATTTGTGTTTGCAGCCATGGCGGTTTCACATCCCCTTTATCCAGTTCCAAAAAGTGAATGAGGACACCTTATAAGATCAAAGAGCCATTGTTGTCAATCTATCTCACTTATGTTTCTATAGATCTTCTCATAATCCATTCATAACTCTTGAACAATTTTGTTGATGCTTGAAACTTCCCCTTGAAAGATACACGCATTTCTCTCTTTCCAAATTTAATATCCGGAAGTCCAATAACCGCTTACCACTACTTTATTGTAAACAATAATCTAGTTAGGACAAATCGGGGAACAATAATCTGCTTAGAAAACCGAATGAGGCTCCGGCGAGTATGACAGTAGGTGTCATAGAAGTTGTTGCCACGTCACTAGCTTGCCACTGCATGCTCCGTTAACTAACGGATCATGTTAGTTTCAGCCTATGATTTCGTTCGCCATCATTATCTATACTACTATATAATGCATTTGGGACTATTCTATAATTAGAAAGGCTTAAAATTCAGACTTTTACTTGCTTATTATAGAAGGATTTCAAAATTAATTGGTTAGGAAGCAAGTTGGTTGGTTGTTCAAACTTCAAACTAAAATTATTTGGCTTAACCACTAAATGTGTAACCGAATAACGCAAAATATAGTCATAGGTACCTGCCGCCGCATTGCGCGGGTACCGTTCTAGTTCACCAGTAAGGGTGCGTTTGGTTTGTAGAAATGAATACGGTATATTGGTTTAATTACTCTAAGGGGGTGTTAGCTTAAGCTTATAGATCCCAAATTTATATATGTGAAAGGCGATGATGATATTTTTCTGCATTTACCTTTTCTGAGGCCCGTAACTTGGCAGGGCAACCCGACCCGAATTGTGGTTGCAGCCATGGTGGTCTCTTTATTCTGGTTGCATTTTTGCAGATCTGAGCCTCAGGTTTCGTGCCTCAAGGTGTTTGATAAAATGTCTGAAATGAAATGTATGGTATGAAGATGTGCACATAAATAATTCCACTCAGACGAAATGAGGCGATTTCGGATGCCTATGATTTTCTTTAATTATAGACAACAGTTCCATATGTTGTTGCTGTTGCTGTTGCTGTTGTTGTTGTGATCAACGTTTTTAGAGTAAATTACATAAATGGTCCTTGAGGTTTATCCCAAATTTATGGTTTCAGATTGCTTAAGCTTGTGCTTAAAAATCCGTACTTATAAAGCTGCTTAATTTGCTTATTGCTGTTTGAAACAGTTTTCTAAGTGATGATGAGATGGATTTAAGAGGCTGTGATGATAGAATTTGAATGTGTCTGAGTGGATTCGAGTAAAGTTGAGATTATCCGCATCTTGGCGGGGCAACTTGCTAAGTTTGCAGCCATGGCGGATTGATCCTCTTTGTTCGATTGTTTACAAATCTGAGCCTCATCATAATATTTTCATCTCATTTTATCTGCTTTCTTTGATTGTTCGGGTTTTGGTTAAGCTTTAGTTGATAAGGACTATTTGATCTCTATTGCATGTTTGTGCGCATAAAGGATGCGTTTGCTGGGAGTCGAACCCGGGTCTATTGCTTATTTGCTTGGAAGGCAATTATCCTAACCGTTGGACTACAAACACTGTTTTATAAATGTGTGTGCCCCCTTCTATATTTGCAGATATGAGTCTCATTTTTCACACCCTCAAAGTGTTTGATAAATGACAAATTTACACTTTTAGCCCCTGTGGTTAACGTAAACCACAAGGACAAACGGTGTATTTTACTCTTATTACATTTTTAAAGGTGATGAAGATATTTTTCTGCACTTATTTCTCCTGAGGAAAAATTATTCCTGGTTACTATGGGGTGAAAGTATGCCCGTATCTTGGCGGGGCAATCCGACCAGAAGCTTGTTTGCAGCCATGGCGGGTGTCTGATCTATTTATCCACTTACATATTTGCAGATATGAGCCTCATTTTTCACACCTCAAAGTGTTCGATAAAATGAACTGAATGAAGTATATGGATATATGAAAATGTAAGCATTACTAATATCAGCCGGAAGAAATGAGGCAACATCATATGCCTATGACTTTCTTAAAACAGACGGCTGTTCCATATGTTGTTATTGTTGAGGTGGTGGTGGTTGTTAGAGTAACTTACATATGTGTGTTAACTCTTGATGCAAGGACCAATGGTGTAATTTACTCTTGTTTTTATATAAGGGGCGTTTGTGTTGGCTTATATACTGGGCTTATGAGCTTATGTATTATTGGAATAGCCCATAAGCCACTTTTCCGGCATATTGAAAATGATTTATTTGCTTATTGCATTTGAAACAGCTTTTTTATGTTTGGAGGATGAGAGATGAGGATGAGAATGAGGTTGTGATGATAGAATTTGAATGCGTCTGGGTGAATTCGAGTAAAGTTGAGATTATCTGCATCTTGGCGGGGCAAACTTACTAAGTTTGCAGCCTCGGCTGATTTGACCTCTTTCTTCAATTGTTTACATATTTGAGCCCCATATCAGTTACACTAAGGGGGTGTATGGGATTGCTTATATTTCTGAGTTTGCTTATAAATAAGTACTAGAGTGCTTAAAAATAAGCATTTCAGGAAATAGTGTTTGGATTTGCAGACGTGAATCACTATGGGTATGGGTTTGATAGCATAGTTGAATGAAAATGAGCATGATTCATCCATTATATTTATCCGAAATTTGAATCGGTGATCTTCACGTTATTTATTACCGCTAGACCAAATGCCCTTTGGATATTAATTAATTATAGTAAGGCGATGAAGATATTTTTCTGCATTTACTTTTTCTGAGCATAAGTTACTGGATACTAATGGGTAAAAGTTCGCCTGTATCTTGGCAGGGCAACCCGATCCAAATCGTGATTGCAGCCATGGCAGGTGTCATCCCCTTTTTTTCTGGTTCCCTATTTGCAGATCTGAACCTCATTATTTACACCTCAATAGTGTTTGATAAAATGAATGAAGTGAAATATCTTGATATGAAAATGTAAACATTAATAATTCAACTCAGAAGAAATGAGGCAATTTCAGATGCCTATGATTTTCGTGATATATATTACACTTCCATATGTTGCTGCTGCGGTTTTGTTGTTAGGGGTGTTCATGGGTTCGGTTATCGGGTTTGTTGCTTATTTTTGTTTACAGAGGTAAAATATTCACTTACTAAAACTGTTTGATCCGCTTATTGCAGTTCGAAACAGTTTTTTGTTCACGGAGGAAAAGGATGAGAATGAGGTGAATTTAAGAGGCTGTGATGATAATATTTGAATGTGTCTTGATTGGAGGGTTTGTCCGCATCTTGGCGGGGCAACTTACCAAGTTTGCAGCCATGAAGGATATGTCCTCTTCGATTGTTTATATATCTGAGCCTCGTCATAATGACTTTATCCTCTTTCTTGAGTGTCCGGGCTTGGTTAAGTGTTAATTATTCTGGACTAGTGATCCCCATTTTATCAAGTTAATTGGCTATCGCATGTGTATTTTGCATAATGTTAATGTGCATTGGATTTTTTGTGCATATATAGGTGATCGTGTCCTGGGTGAAAGTAGGGCCGTATCTTGGCGGGGCAACACAACCCGAATGGATGTGTTGCAGCCTAAGGTGGTGTTTGATCCCCTTTTTCCAGTTCCGTATTTGCGCATTTAAGCCTCATCTCATCTCATCTCAAAGTATCTTTCTAGTAGCAGTCCCTTTACCTTCGGGTAGGGGTGTCCCATACCCTGCTTGTTACATCCACTCAGACCACAATGAGGTTATTCCGGATGGGAATTTGACTTTAATTGGTCAAACATTCTTCTTTCGGGCCTATGATTTTCTTTAAATAGATTAATAGTTGCTTTTCTGTTGCTGTTGATCTTATCATCATCATTACTAATTTATAACCCATGCGTTACAAATTTCGTCTTTGTGGTTTATACCGAAATCATGGATAAAAATCAGATAGCATGTGGTTCTTTTTTTACTAGAAAATGCTCAAACAACCCTAACTTTTGTCTCAGGAGGGTCTGTGATGATGAATTTGTATGCTTCTGAGTGGGTTCGAGCAAAAGTTGAGATCATCTGCATCTTGGCAGGGCAAATTACTAACTTTGCAGCCATGGCGAATTTATCCTCTTTTTTCGATAGCTACATATCTGAGCCTCATTATAGTTACACTAAGGGGGTGTTTGGGATTGTTCATATTTTCTGCATACACTTTTAAATAAGTACTTATAAGCTTTTCTCAAAATAAGCTTTTCAGGAAATAGTATTTGATTTTGCCTATTTTGTAAAAAATGCAATAATACTCGAAATAATAATAATATGTTGATATATTTCATTCAAATTCATAAAAAGGTTTAGGTTAAATATGTTGGTAAAACTAATTTAATTTCGTCATAAATAAGTACTTTGAAATAAGCAGCTCCCCTCCCTACTTATCAGTCACTTTTTATTTTACCCTCAAAAGAAGCAGATAAGCAGAAACAGTATGGGTTACACAAAACTGCTTCTACTCAAAAGTAAGCAGAAAAGTATAACAAATTAACAAACAGATATGAGATTAACCACATCTTGGTGGGGCAAAATGGTGATTTTGTATCCATGGAGTTATTTGGACAATTGTTAACAATTAACATATCTGAGGTTTGTTACATGCCATCATTAGGTGATGAATGCTTTGCATTACTGAAAAAAGTATTGAGGCGAAAAGATATTTAAGCATATTTAAGATGTTTGAGCATATTTAAGATTTTTGGGCGTATATAGGCTGTCAGATCCTGGGTGCAAGTTCGCCAGTATCTTGGGCGGGGCAACCCAACCCAAAGTTATGTTTCTGATCCCCTATTTCTGGTTCCATGTTTGCACATCTAAGCTCATCTCACCTCAAAGTGTTTTGATGAAATGAAACAAGTGGATTTGTTGTGTACACCTTAATTCCACTCAGACTGCATGAGGCACTTCCAGGGGGAGATTTTGACTTGTTTTCGTTAAATATTCTTCTCCAGGTCTATGATTTTCTTCAGTTGCATTTGCTGTTGCTCTATCTTGTAATCATTATTACTACATTATATATCCATGTGTAACCAACTGTGTCTGTGTCGTTTATGTCACAAAGTCTGAAAAGTTTTATTTATTTATTTTTTATTTTTTATTATTATTATTTTTTTTTATAAACTGGAAAAATACTCCCAACACTCCTAAATTTTGTCACTGAAGGCTGTGAATGAATTTTTATGAGCCTGAGTGGGTTCAAGTAAATTCGAGATGATGTGCACATCTTGGTGGGGGATACTGGTAATTTTGCAGCCATGGCGGATTTATCATCTTTGTTTAATTATTACACATCTGACCCTGTAAACGGTTCTATCTTATGACCCTTATATTTACAAATTTTTAATAGCTCCACTATTTCCAGTAGTGCTAAAAAATAGATTCAACTGGAAGTGATAGAAAACTAGGTTTACTGTGGTTCTGATTTGGTTCATAGAAGTTGATTGATCTGCACAATATAGTGGCAAGTTGGTGAACCAATTGGCTCAGGCACCTACGTGGAATTTTTTTGTTATATGCGATTCATAAAGTATACATATACTTATGAAATAAACAAGAGTGCGTGTGGATCAATCCAAACGTTTTGTCCTCTTAGCTCACTTGACTTGTATATCTTGCCATATCTATATTTATCTGTAAGCATGTTTGTTAGACGCATTGTTCATTGGTATGTCGATACCCTCATTGACTACCTCAAGTAAATTTTGTTCATTGGTATGTCGATACCCTCATTGACTACCTCAAGTAAATTTTGGTTTTAAGGTATGTATACTTTTCTTTCTCATCAGTTTTGTTTCTATGGTATATTTTTGTTATTGGCATATGGTGGATTGAGTTGAGCTGATGTATACGATATATCTCTGGTCAGTTTACATGCGAGTTAGTCCTGGACAGAAGTACGTTTTTGAGATTGGAGGTGACTTGGCGTTGTTTAATAGAAGATTTGCTGTATCATTTATTTAGGAATGGTATTGTATGTATGTGATACATTTTTCTAATAGCCGACGGGGAAAAAAAAAAAATAAATAATAAAAAAAATCTTGAAACGAACCCGCTATTGATAAATTGCAGGTATACTTTTCATTAATCCACTATTGGATCTTGATTGTGCTGATGAACTTGCCTCTGCTATTCACCAATGGCAAACAGATTTTTATTTGAACAGAGGGGACAACCAACCTTAAACACCGTTTTAATCATCCCCTCACAGATTGACTCATTTTGTGAGTGGAGACTTGTTTATCTGATAGTTTGAGGATTAGATAAATGAATAATTCTCATAAAATAGTTCATTTGAAATACTTTATCCAATGATTCTCATAGGTGAAAGCTAAATTACAATATTACCAATCAATGTTCTAGTATTACACACTTCCTGCTTAATTCTGGGTCGATCTTTACAGGTGAACAGGCTTTTTGCTTCTGCAAGTGATGATGGTATCATCAATATCTGGAAGTTGGAGTCGTTGTAGTGAACCCTATGCCACCCTTCCCTGGGCACTATTGATTATGCCTGCTAGCTGAAAAGCCACAAGATTCTGCTTTTTGCGGTAAGCCACTAGGTTTACTGTAATGTGATTTTGCGGTTAACTATTTTAGCTCCATATGAACATCATTAAGTTCACTTGTGTGTGATGTATTGTAGGACAGAGTTCATCGATATTTGATAAGGATGATTAAATTGCTAGAATGCTAGTCTAATTATGCGATATATTTGTAGACTTATGGGTAAGCTGTATTGTCTTTATTTCCATGGAATAGTGACATAAGTGTCCAACACTTCTCAACAACTCACATGAATGCTCTCGACTTGTCTTTCATTATGCATTATTCACTTATAAATTGAAAACGAATATGACAATTTGAGGTTTATATAAACTAAATATTGAAATTCTGCCTTTTAATAAAAACTCAATTTGGCTAAGGTCGGAGTGTGAGAGAGTTTTTGGCAAGGCAAACAATGCCACCTCATCTTTACCAGTGGCAAACCCACCCTTTTCTTTTTCCCCATGGCATACAAGCTGCAATCTCTTCCAGCGGCAGATGTACCCCATCGGCAAAATTAAGAATATTATATGTGAGTATGTGACATACTGAGAAGTGAGAACTTATTGATTGTTTTTACTTTTTAGGGTGGCCGAAGCTAAACAACTAATTAGCCTCGAGAGACTCTTGTTGTTCATCACCTTACTCTGAAAACAAATTTCCAACTAAATGCTGTTCTAAATTAACAAAAATGTATGCTGTTTGGTAAGTGTGGATAGAGTGGGAACATGATGAACTTGATAAGTATTAAGGTTACGAAAGGGTGCCTGTCCCATTGTAAACACTGTAATGAGTCGTGAGTCCTTTATTTTGTTATACCCAGGAGGGGATGAAAACTAAACAGGTTACTTGGTACAAGTCAACATGTGTTGGGTTGGTGAAGTTAACATCTGTTTTGTGTTAATTTTCCCAACATGTGTTTGTCGAGTCAACTTTTGGTACGCTGTAGTACTGATTTTATGGTGAAACTTTTAGTATTACAGACAACTTTTAGTATCAGTTAAGCATCAAACAATATAAATATTCATTCCCATTTCTGTTGCTGAACTAAACATCTCAGTGTTTCAATTGCAGACTTGAAAAGATACCTGGATGTACACATACTCACAATTGTTACAATCGGTCGTGTTCTTCCACTCGAGTTGACTGAGCAGAAGGTCTGTCGTGTTCTTCCACTCGAATTGACTGAGCAGAAGGTCAAGTTGGAACATAGTCTAATCAACTCAACAAAGGTTCAAGTTGGAACAATCCAAACGGATGAGTGGCCTGGTTTTCATACATGAACGGTATCGACAATGTTTAACTCGGCATGTGGAAGACAAGAAGTGGTAATTCTTCCACTTTTTCAACATTAGCGCATATAGTTCTTTAATGTTCATAGGACATCGTTTGAATTAATCATTTGTTGGACGAATGCTCTGTAAAATGGATATTAACTATAGTTATTCCAGCTTTCGTTTCTTCCAAAGTAGTTTGTATTGTGTTAATTTTTCCACTGCTGTTTATAACACATCGATGTCCAGGTTCTTAGACAATAAAAGGTATCAAGTAAAGCCAGATATCACCATATGGCGGAACTGTTGTGAATGCCAAAAACCACACAAATAACAAAGAATAAAGGATTCGATAAACCCTCAAAAGGTGCCCAATCGGGACTTGAAAAGAAATTTTCTTTTCATTTAGTTCATCATAACTTCCTTAAAAACCTAAACAATTCTAATACTTATATACATTAAAAGTCTTGGAGAGAAATCCAAGACCAAAACTAAACAAAGCTTCAATAAAAACAAGTAACCTATTAAAACTAAAAAGATAAAGATAGATTACGACAATTATAAATTGTCGTTTTATCTTTTAATCTTCTCGAACAAATTAAAACACATGACTTCACATGTTTATTGAAGGACCGGTGGCTAAGCCATAGAAGCTAGAGCTTGAACATGCCCCACATCATTCTCTTCCTCTTGGAAAAGACTCATCCCCGAGTTGTCTTTCTAAGTCTCAAACTCTGAAACTTTCTAACCCCTCTCCATTTACTTAACACGGCTTCTCTATGGAGAATCACGTTACATCATGCCAACCATTCAATAAGATCATCCATGTGAAATGACATCATCCTCACACACGTGCTCGTTGCCTCGTTCGTTGACTCTATGGTTGGCTTGTTATTGGAATCCGTTTGAACTTCCTCCACTTGTTTAAGGTCTTCATTCTCTACAACACATGGTCCTTGTTGGTTTTATGTGTCGTTGCCTCAGCCGGCGAATCTACCAATTACATAACCATTAGGTCTTCCACATCCACAAATTTGTGGGATAAGTATAAGAGTCCTGATTGGCATGCCTAAAAGCATGCCTAAACCGAGGTGTCATCCTCTGATTGATAATATCAGGGGGCCCCACTTCTTTACATTTTATCTTTCCTCATATCCACTCTCCATTTTGCCACTTGTCTTCATCTTCTTGTTAGGCATATTTTTAGGCATACCAATTAGGTCTCTTAATCATTTTCCTAAGTATAAACATTTATACCAAATTTAGGAAGAAAAATCATAAACTTCAAACCAAAATAACTTCTAATTCACAACTCTAATCGTAAATCCGAACGGTGAGACTCTAGAATTGTGAGTTTTGTACAACGTGACAAAAAATGACAATGATCCAATGGTTAACAAATATGTGTCGTCAATTTTCCCACGGATGTGCAGGATATGACGAACTAAAGCAAACTTTTCTTTTTTGCTTCTTGCGACTTTTTTTAGCAAGCTTCTTGCGATTTGGCTTCAATAAGTTGTGTGATTTCTTCTCCGAACCTATGCTCTTGATACCAAATGATGGCGGAACCGTTGTTAATGCAAGAAACCACACAAATAACAAAGCATAAAAGATTCGATAAACCCTCAAAGGTGCCCAACCGAGAATTGAAGAGAAATTCTCTTTTCATTCAATTCATCATTTCATCATAACTTCCTTAAAAACCTAAACAATTCTCAAAGCATCCACTATGATAAACTTTTACAAAAGTTTATAAATATGACACATCACAAATACATAAACCTTTTAGATTTATAAACCTATTTCTACTATAGATAAACTTGTTAAAGCTTTATAAATATATAACATAACTCAATACATTAAATTGTGAAAGGTATAAGATTTTGGACCTCTTCATGCCATGTAAGCATAAAATTGATGTCCACTATGGTTAACAATATTATGAACATCTTCATTTTTTTTATAAACCTTTTTATAAACCACAATAGTGGATGCCCTCATAAAGTAACACATATACATTAATGAGTGTCGGAGAGAAATCCAAGAATCCATACCAAATAAACAAAGCTTCAATAGAAATAAGTAACCTATTAAACCAAAAACATAGATTACGACAATTATATTTTTACCCTTCAATCTTCGGGAACGAATTATAACACATGACTTCACATGTTAACCAAAGAACCGGCGGCTAAGCCAGACGAGCTGGAGCTTGAACATGCCGTGCATCATTATCTCTGGATCGGTTGTTACCCGAGACGTTGTTTTCTTAAGTTCTAGCTTAACAAGCTAATTGAGTACTTATCATGAACCAGAGGTCCATTTGAAAGATGTATCTTGATGCTTTTATTGCAACAATGAGACCAATCAAAAAGCAGTGGGAAAATTAAGCAGACAACACAAAGTACTACTTTGGAAGAAGGTTTATATGACCTTGATTGACATTTCAGGATCAACAAAAACAACTTTAATGAATCTTTGCACATATTTCATCTACATATCAACTAATATAATGTTCAATACCTAAACATGAAATTCAAAATACCGTTAAATCTCTACCACTTGTACAAAAGCCAAACCCAAAACTAGCAACTGTTCTCTATCCTTAATGTAGTTGATCTTCCTTCTTGAATCAAAGCATCTCTTGCTGACATTATGTTACTCTTCTTTAAAGACGAGTCGAAAACTGTGCTATCAATCCAGTTCTTGAGCAAATCCTCTTGTCCCCATGTGTCCGGTATCCATACGTGACCCGACATCTCAACTCGATGTCTCTTTAGCCTCTCTCGTCCACTCTCTTCCACAACATCCATATTACTTGCTCCTAGTTGTTTCTCATCCACTTGTGGTGTGGTACTTGTCATAGCAATGTGACCGCCTTTTTCTTGCAAAACGTTGATAACCGGCAACGCTGATTGGCCTTTTTCGCTTTTTTGGCTCACTTCATGGTTGTCTAAGCAATTTTCAAGTTTCTTGATGGAAAACTCATCATGGGTTGTTTTGAAATCTTGTGAAGATGTTGAGGTTATAGTATCATGGCTTCGACTACGGCGACGAGGGTTTCGGATGGTATCAAGATTAAGGTTCTTGTGGCTTTCCATTGATGTGTTTAAGTGACTTGTCAAGAACAAAATATAGGATACAATGTGCTAGTTTATATAATAATGTATATGATACATTTGTTATTGTGGTAAAGAACATATCAAAGATTTATGTGGGAATAGATGCATTTGTTAAGGGAGCTGGGGTAAGGTGTGTATTAATGCACGTCGATTATTGGGTGTTTTTGCTTTTGTGGTATGTGACAAGTGTACGTGTCTTTATGTGCCATGAGAATATTCAAAGGCGCACATAGGTTGCCATAACAGGAAAAGTATACCGAAAGTAAATAGTTTTGCTTGCTTCAAATGTTAGTTTGCTAATTGGTAAGTTGGTTTGATCTTTTCAGAACTAACATATTTGTTTGGTTAAAAATGTTTGTATGTTGAATTGAAGCTAGTAACTACTAATGAACCAAACTCAATGTACACATAATAATGTTAATAGCATTTACTAATGTTAATATAGATCACCGATCCAAAATTTGTTTGTAATTCTAATTCGTAATATCGTTTTACTTTGCTCCTTGCTTGAGTCTTTCTAATATAAATATGATCGTTCAAAACAAATGTTATTAGTATTATTGAATGCTATGGGCCGATAAAGGCAACAGTGGTAATTATTTTATGTATCTTGTTTCACAGGCTCACGAGTTCCATCAACCAAAGTTTTAAACCAGGGTTGACCCGTTCAGTTCAACCAGTTGACCAGGAACCGGCTTGGAGATTTGGCCGAATGTGATTGGGTTTTGGTCACCGGTTGACCAGGAACCGGCTCGGAGATCTGGCCGAATGTGACTGGGTTTTTGTCAGTTTGAGAACCGGATTAAAACGCCGGTTTTTCGTTGACCCGAGTTGCTAAACCTGACCGGGTCATGACTTTTTATCAAAAAATCTAACAATTTTTTCGTTTATAGCATTCCATAAGAAAATTTGTTAAAAGGTATTTTCGACGAATTGATTTGGAAGTTATGTTCAAATTCGATACAGCCTTTTTAGCCTTTAAGTGTGTGGTTTTGGTTACATGGTGTTTAAAACAAGTTGGTAAAGGTTGTATTATTAGTTGGGCTATATTCGTTGAATCAAAAGTAAGACATCGTCATGGATAGTGGGCCAAATCGATAACAACAAATGAGAAAAATATGTCAATAGTCAATACAGTTGATATTTTATTAAGTTATATATAATCGTAAGTCTTATGTTTTTGCATTCGAAGTTAATGCTGACGAATATCTTATTTATTTCATAATTTGAATTTGGTACGTAGACTTAAGATCAAATAAAAAGAAATATTAAAATAAAAAGGATGCAAAATAATTATAACCACACATTAGAGATACATTGACTTGAATTATATGCATCCCTAATCTTTTAGATGCACACCAATATATTTTCTAGCAAAATATTAATCTACATGTATTAGATATATTTCATCAAGTTAGGTGAATTCTATGTATTTTTCGTTCATTTCGGGTTAAATTTGTTGCTCGTACTACTTTGCATCATTTTCACTTCAAAATCACTTTTGAAACTAATTGGGATGCATCTAAATGAATAGATATGCATATAATTCAAGTTGATGCATTTCAAATGTATAATTATATTTATTTCTCATCCTTCTCATTTTAAGTATTCTTCTCACAGGATCCTTACCTTGGTAAATAAAACAAGTAGAAAGATAAATTCACTCTCTAAACATACTTCACTCAGGGATGGCAACGGGTCGGGTTTGGGTCGGGTTTTAGTGAATCCGTACCCGTACCCGTTTATAATATCCATACCCAAACCCGACCCAAAACCCGTCGGGTACCCGATTAATATTATCCATCGATTTTTCGGGTTTTCCCGCGGGTTTCGGTTATCCCCAATTGAATAATATATAGACAAAATTATGGTATTAAGATTACGTCACACTAAAATCCACCGGAAAAACATATGAAAACACCCTAATATAATCAGATTTTTTAAAGTTAAAGAAAATGAATATAGTATCAAACGATTTAATGCTATTGAATAATTCATGTACAAAATAAAATATGTTATGTAATAGAGATACATATATAAAAAATATAATGGAAGAAATTATATATATAATGCATATATATTCTAGTTAATTATAATATTAATAAAGCGGGTATAGATTCGCGTAAACAGATACGGGTAATCGGGCGGGTATTACCAGAACCCGTACCCGGCTAAAAAATTATATCAATACCCAAACCTGCATCAAAACCCGCCAACCCGCCCCCGAACCCGACCCAACCGGTTCGGGTTTCGGTTTTCCCCGTCGGTTTCGGGTGCTTTTGCCATCCCTAACTTCACTCTTTTCCTAAACATTTATAACTCTACATATTTTTGAAGTGTGTAAATTGCTCAAAAGATATGCAAAATGAACCAAATCAAACACATTAATCTTTTTATATAACTAGACGAGTATCCGTGAATAGCAACGGAATTTTATAGCGGCATATAGTTATAATGATATTTTGGTTAAGTGTTTTGTGTAACCAAAATATCAATATAGCTATTTGCCTCTATAAAATCCCATTACTATGCACAATTACTTGTCTAGTTGATTTTGTGTCATTAGCTTTGATGGGAGGATCTGGTAGCAGATGGTGCGACTATCATATATGGAATCCCTTTTGAACCAAACCGAACTGATCAAACCTTGCACAATTTGAACTGCACAAAAGACAATTAGTTAACATATAAACTTAAAAGATACCCAACACCAAAATGTAATCAAACTTTGCTATATTCTTTATTTTTATCATAGCTACTTTTTTATGCGAGTATCAGTGATTCTTTTTTGCAACAAGGGACAACATACCTTTGATTCCTCATCCCTGATGGAGTGTATCCCGAACCTTCCCTTTGTATCGTATAGAAGAACAAATTTATGAAGATAAATAAGAGATTACGAACAATGAAACAACAAATTTATGCAGATAAATAAAATATTATAATGTACTAACCTCAAGATCATCTACTTTTACTTATCACAAGTTGAAAATGAAAATGAGAATTATGGTGTTTATATAGTAGGAAAAAAAAAATGTTTTGGAAAGTATTTAATATCAAAATTACAATCATAAATCACGAGAATTATGAAACCGTGAATTATAGTTTCAAAATTGCCTAAACACTGTGTTTCAAGTTTTAAACCGTGTATTTTAATGTTTCAATTTTCAATTTAGACCATTCTTGTGTTTCCAAAAATAGTGTTCTTAACTTTTCTGTGTTTCAGTTTTGTTAATAGTTTCCCAGATTAAGTTATTATTTGACAATTTTAAGTTTTTCACTTTGCTTGACCATTTTAAGTTATTCGTTTATGATTTTGACCATTCTTCCTTTATAGATAGTTTTGATGAAAGACAATCTGGCTTTTACCTGTGGTTAATTATGATGAATGATAACGCTCATTTTGTATATATTTTAATCGCGTTATTCATATGTTTTTTTTGCATATTATTTGGTTATATTTATGAACGTTTTACACTTAAAAGGTATAAAAGATGTATCCAGGTTCAGGTACAACTAAGTCGAAGGAAATATCAAGAAAGATGAAGAAAAGTCGACAAATCAAGAACATATGCACGAAGGAAGATTCCATCCATAACAAAGACCTTGAGAAGACCATCGAAGATAAAGATTCATGTTTTAAAGGTTTCCAAGTATAAAGAAAAGATCAAGTGTTCATTAAATAAAGGAAAAGATGTTTATGAAGTTCATTATTGTTTACTTTTTCAACCCAAGGTTCAAGAATTGCACTCAAGTCTCAATTCCAGCCCAAGGTTCAAATCTGCCATTCCAACCTTTTTCCCAACCTCAGGTTGGCACTCCAACCGCCAGTTGAGAATCCCAGCCGTGGGTTGAAATTGATTTTGGTTGCTCAGAAGGTTCCAACCGCCATGGTTGAGATCCCAACCGCAGGTTACTTCATAAAATGTCCTCAAAAGTTGCATTTAACTATGGAATTCAGTACCATTAACCCCATGGCCGATCATATACTCTTAAATACTTATTTTTACTGCACTTTTATGACACTTGAAGGCCAAGTTTACATCTCTCTCACCTACAAGCATATATTCAACCCTTTTGCAAGAGTTTGGACAACAATTGACAACACAACATCACCACTCACAATTTATCCTCTCTTACACCATAAGGACATGATATCCCTTCAATATTATCACGCCCAAAAGACCAAGGAACCTCTGCCAATTCAAGAAGAAGTGCTCAAGTGCTAGAGAAAGTGTTTGGACATAATTTTCTAGTTGGTTAGAAGCTTGTAGTTGATTGGAGGCTCAAGGATTTCTCTAAATCCTTACCATTACTCATTGTAATCATACTTTTGGTAATTCACTTTTATATTTCAAGGTTTGTTGGTTCCATGATTGTTGAAACATTGGATTTTGTTAAAAACAATATGGAGTAATTTCTTCATACACTTGTTTGGATGATGTTTATAATATGAGGATTGCTTATGTTAAATTATTTAATATGTTAAAAAGTTAAGTGTCAAGCAACAAATACAAATTTTAAAGGTTTAAAACTTTGTTACAACTTCAATAAAGAAATTTACATAATATTCTTAACCAGAATTATCATTAACACATCAAACGAACAAATGTGTTAATCTAATTTATAGTGAAATGCATCGCACGAGACAACATGGCTAATCTACTGTACTAAAAGATTGAGTCCCCTTATAAATGTGGAGGCTTGTGTGAGTACATTGCTTTAATATTCATGATTAAGAGTAAGTACATATAGCCTGCAATTAGTGCTTCGAATGTAATTCATGACGCAACACTTAATGCAGTTCACAACTATTCAACTATTGTAACCCCCTTAAGAAAGCCTCATCATTCTGGAATGTAAAACAAGTTGAGCAGACTCATTTGTTCATCAGTTACAGAGCGGAATTAATGGTTATCACTATGGAATTAATGGTTATCATATTTGTACATATTTCAACATAATATTTATTGTTTAACTCTTTCAACTTCTTCTTTGAAGTATAAATAGCTTAGTCCAAACCAAACCAAACCAAATCACATGAAACCAATACCAAGTTATAGGCACAACACTCCTTATCTAAACTCAAATCCATCGATGTATCACTGAAAAATAAAGGATTTGAACTAAAAAGGAAAAAAATGATCTCAGTTTGTTCTTTATATGTTTCAAATCTTCAAAAAATTTCATGTTTTAAATGAAAGGCTCGAAAAGAAATATTGGATCTCAGTTTGTTCACCTTTGGTTACAATCTTAAAATATCTTATAAGTGTGAACATAGCATCATAGATCTGTGAGAAGCACAAGCTTCTTTGTAATATCCGAGTTTAACTGATACGTGGGAATTGCACCCTCGCAACAGGTTTTACCTCTCAAGGGATCTCGAGAAGCTTACAACCCCCACCAGGCAGTGTACCTGATCGTTGTAGTATAGTATAGTGACAAGTACCGGTGGATTGATCGTTCAACTCAGGAATAGTGTCGCTAGGATTAGAAAGCCTAATAAACTAGGTCTAGAGGTGAGGGATAACTCTTTTTGTATTTTTATATTTTTATGAAAGCAAGTAAAATCTCGGGTTTTGAAGGAGTGGGCGGAATTAGTTGCTAGCCAACTAACCCAATTAACTACTAATGCAATCAAAATAAAATGACAAAAATGAAAATGAAACTATTAAACTAATGTGGTGGAAACAATAATGAGGAAAGTTGTGTTTACTTAGATTTCATTACTCCTTAGATATCTTTTACAGGTTGATTAGCTTGTTACAATTGCATGGATGACGGGTCATATTCCTTAATACTAGTCGTAGGGCCGTGTACAATATTCCCTAACTCTATAGGATCCTACTTCACTCCTATGTCGAGCCGTTAGAAGCTTCTAACATGGGATCATTAGAATTCTCCTACGCATTAAATACAACCAAAAATCGTAGTACACCTCCGATCATGTTTCTTAAGACGTTCAAGCAAGTTACCAATGGAAGTCTGCCAGTTTTCTTAAGCCTAACATCGAATACAATCATCCGTAACAATTATAAACAAACAATCAACCCATAATTAACATCTAGGTTTCACTACATCTAAGCAAACACAATAAAGATCTAGCCTAGCATGTTAAAGATAAGACAAGTGTAAGATATAATCAAACAACACATAGACATATTGAATGATTTGAAGGAATACTTATCTTCAATTGAACATGGAAGAATCAAGGGGTTGAAACCCTTGAAAAACTGATAAAATTCGGACTAGGGTTTTTTCCCTCAAAGTTGCACACTAATGAATGAAATTTGGAAAACTATATATAGATATTACATCGTGACGGCGCCACGTGTTAGATCGCGACGCCGTCAACTCGCCGCCATGATAAAATCGTATTGCCTAGATCTGTTGGTGACGCCGTCATGTGTAGAAATACTCTGGGCCGTCACTAATGTTTGGACCCTGACGGCCTTGGTGACGCCGCCAGGTCCTAGGCTTAAAAACTCTCTGGATCGTCACGTGTATTTTCCACTTCCACCTCTTTTGTAACTCTTGACGCCGTCATGTACAAAGGCTTGACGCCGTCAGGTACTGTTCCCAGCAAGGAAATTTGAGACTTTGCCGTTTTCTTCACTTTTATGCTCCAAAAACGTCCAAAATGCTTTCTTTTCCAGATTCTTCCTCAAAAGTACCTAAAATGACAAAAGGAACGATTTAGGGCAATATTTGATCAAATAATCTCGAATTCGGGCTTAAATGACCCCCTAAAAGTGGTACACTTTTCGCCTCATCAAATACCATTACACTTGAGATTTGCTTGTCCTCAAGCAAATGCGCTTTTATTCTAATCAAAATACAAGTTAGGGGTTATTTAACACTAATATAACAACAAATAATCGTTCCACTAAAGACCAAAGACAAGCACGGAGGTCATACACTAGCACCTCACAAATAGTGTTTAGATACTCACATCTCTCGGGTGTAATAAAGTATATATCACAATATGGAAATGGAAAACATTTCTCACTACCTATCATAGCAAAATAAATTACCATAGGCTTGGGAAAGGATCAAACCTCCACCACTTGGCGTAAGCACCTAGGATAAACTATCAAAGAGGTCTTTTAAAGGGTTATAACGTTAGGTGTAGGGATATGGAATACACGGTTTTGTTGGATAAATGCAATATTTACTTGTGCCGAGTTAATCATCTTGGTTAATTACATGTACAATATGGCGTTGCTAAGCCAAGACTAGACTCGACTTAAGCTAATAAATCAAAAATAACAAAAACATAAAACAAACATAGAATGAAACGGGATGGTAGTTCGTATGTTTTTTCTCTTTTCCTTCTCTATTTTTTTTTTTCTTTTTCTTGATTTTTTCGATTTTTTTTAATTTTTAATTTTTATTTTTTATTTTATTTTTTATTATTTTTTTGCATACACTCTTACCCTGCCATCCAAAATAATACATCATAGGGAATGTACATTCCCCTTACACTTGAATTTTTACATACTTTACAATAAACTAATCTAATGACTCGAATCAAGATAATTAAAACACTTTGAGTACTTTTTAAGATTAACGCACATATGGGGGTAATAATATGATGTTCTTCCCCATTACTCCATAACATTAGTACATATGGGGGTAATAATATGTAATCAATTAGATAATTAACTAAGGGTTTAAACAAATAACAATAATGCACTAAAGATGAGTGCATACACGGAAGGCTAAGGCGATTTGGTTGCACATTTTTGGTGGGTTGTAACAAATTCTTCCTTTAAGTAAAATGCTTAAAGTTAGAAACGAAAAGATAGGCTCGGAGGGGTGTACTAGGGGTTTCATGTACTAAAAATGAGTACAACGCAAAGGTGTGAGAAAAATTAATTGACTTTACTAGTCAAGGTAATTGACTTAAATGGTCAAGTAATTATGATACGGGTTTAACACAAGGGTGATCCTAATGCCTCTTATCATGTAGTAAATCCTACTACACGAATGTAGTCTCACTAGCGGTCTCGGGATGCATCACTAACGCAAGTTCTAGAATCTAAATACTACCGGTACACTCATAAGCACTAATAATGAATGCTTTTCCTATCAAATCTAAAGGCGAACCTCACATATTTGGGTGGAAAATTTTTCTGAATGGTACGGTTTTGTGCTAGTAATACAACTCCTATCCATGAGACGTTTGTTAAGGCTAAAGTTTTACTCCTAAATGTTGTAAAAAAATTTAAATTTGGAGCTAAAATCACACTAACAAGTATTTCTCTTAGTTTTATTACACATCTACTATCAAACAAACAAACTCAAGTGCAATTGTATCCTATAAGGTATAATCATTTACCCTCCCCTTACACTTAGGATGAACATTGTCCCCAATGTTCAATTAAAGGATGTAAAAGTAAAACAAGTAAAAGAATGAAAACAAATACTCCCCTAATTAGTTCGGTGCGGATAGTGTATCAACAAGGTTAGATCTTCCTCCAAGAAAAATGAACGTTCAAAGCTTCCCTTCTAGAAAAATAAATCATCTTCTTGTCATATATAACCTGTTAAACCTGAGAAAACAAACAAGGTAACCTCACGTAAAATCGGCGGCAATCTATATATACTAACAAATCCTAGAAAGCAATTTAAGATATAATGCTTGTGGAATGAATGTTTGCAGATTTCCTGGAGTTTATAAAACTAAAGAATTAACAAAAACTTTAAGACTCCGTTAGAAAAACAAAACTCGCAAAATTTCCAGAATTTTACACATGACGCCGTCAGGAGTTAAACCCTGACGCCGTCAGAAGTGACCTGCAGAAATCTTTATGTTAAGTTTCCGGAAAATTCCTGGAAAAACTTATATCCTACTTCCTGGAAAATCCTGCAAAACATCATTATGACTCGATACAAGCATTTGACTCTAACAAATAGTAATATACATGTTCATTTAATATTATGGCGAATCAAGATCATTTTCGTTCTTAGAAACAAATTTGGGGTTTCCCCTTACACTTAGCTTTTGCAAAATACCTTTATATGAAGTTAAGACGAAGTTAAACAACAAAATAAAGCATTTTCACAATTTTAGTTTGAAACATGATCTACCAACAATAAAAATAAAGCATGCATACGGAAGCAAATAACAATCAAACAAATAAAAATCAAACAAACACACAAAACATGGGTTGCCTCCTAAGATGCGCTTTTATTTATTTACGAGTCTTGTAGCTAGACTCAAGGTCATGGGCAATTACGTGACCTCATCATTGGTCTCATTCTCTAGGTCATCTCCAATCTTAGTTTTGTATTCCGGACTCGATTGTAAATGTTCTTTGTAGAGACCAATCACCTTTTTCTCAATTGCTCCTATAATCCTATTGGCAAATTCCCTATCAACTTTATATTTTGGTCCCAATGTCAAGCAATCCTTATAGAAAAGGCTCTTCTTCTCCCATACATAGTCCATGCCCTTTTTCTTATCCTCTTCATTGATGTCCTCAAAGGCACCAATGTTATCCATATCAAATCGAGGCACAAAACGAAATTCTTTCATTCTATTAGGCATCCTATACGTGATCCTATCAATTTTACTAGCAAATCGGATCGTCCCTTCTATCTCATCATATTCTAACTTGGATTCTTCAACAAATGGCTTACCAAACACAACATGGGATAAGCGACAATCAATAACACTAGCTAGGTCTTCAACAACCATAAAGTCAATGATATAAGTAAAGTTCCCAATAAAGACATGTAGACCTTTAATTCTCCCGACAAAGTTACAAACTCCACCGGGGTATTTGGGATCTTTTCTAGGTCCAAGTCTTGTTTTCACTATATCATTATAGACACTTGAGGACATAATGTTGATTGGGGATTCAAAATCAATGTAAGCGTTGTCAATGTGCTTATACCCAATAATACATGGTATCTTAGCATTCTTAAGATCGCCTCTCTTTATCTTAGGGTCAATTCTAGTAAAAGGAGGTCGAGGATTATCAATAAGATTATTATAGTACGCAGTCTCCTCCTTAGTGGGATATATATTGAAATAGTCATCCGGCTTCGGATCTATCTCCCCTTCCTCAACAACATCCTCAAAATCATTAGATCCCAGGTCCTTATTTGAATACAAGGCGGTCGCTAGGTCATGATGCATGGGAATCGCAACAGGCTTTACCTCTCGAGGGATCTCGAGAAGCTTACAACCCCCACCAGGCAGTGTACCTGATCGTTGTAGTATAGTATAGTGACAAGTACCGGGGGATTGATCGTTCAGCTTAGGAATAGTGTCGCTAGGATTAGAAAGCCTAAATACTAGTTCTAAAGGTGAGGGATGATTATTTTTGTGTTTTTATATTTTTTAGAAAGCAAGTAAAAATCTCGGGTTTTGGAAGAGTGGGCGGAAGTAGTTGCTAATCAACTAACCCAATACTAAGATGCAATCAAAATAAAATACTAGAAATGAAAATAAACTAATTTATACTAAAGTTGTAAGCAGTAATTGGAGAAAATGTGTTTACTTAGATTTCACTACTCCCTAGATATCTTTTACTCGTTAATTACTTGTTATAATTGCATGGATGACGGATTGTATTCCTTAATACCATTCATGGGGTGGCACACATAACTCCCCAATTCTATGAGCTCTTATCTCCTCCTACACCATGCCCAGCACAATTATAGGGATTGTAAACAGTGGCTCATGCATTAAATACAACCAATAAAGACCTAGTGCGCGTTGGTTCATGTTTCTTAAGACGTTCAAGCATGTTACCAATTGGAGATCTGCCAGTTTTCTTAAGCCTAACATATAAATCATTCATCCACAACAAGAATAAACAAGTAATCAACACATAATCAATATCTAGGTTTCATTAGATCTAAGCAAACACAAAAGAGATCTAGCCTAGCATGATAGAATTAAGACAAGAACATGATATAGACAACCAACACATAGACATATTGATTGAATTAGAAGAACACTTATCTTGATTAATCATGCAAGGTCTCAAGGGGTTGGAACCCTTGAAAAACCTGTAAAGTTACACCAAAATCGTACTTAGGGTTTCTCCCAAAACTTCTCTCTTTAAATGTAAAAAATTAGAAAACTATATATAGAAAAATAGGTTTGACGGCGTCAAGAATAAATTTGTGACGCCGTCACCTCCTGTTCCCAGCATGGAAAATTAAGACTTTGGCGTTTTCTTCACTTTTATGCTCCAAAAACGTCCGAATTGCTTCCTTTTCCAGATTTCACTCCCAAAGTACCTAAAATCACAAAAGGAACGATTTAGGGCAATATTTGATCAAATAAATTCGGATTCGGGCTTAAATGACCCCCTAAAAACGGATCATTTTTCGCCTCATCATATACCCTTACACTTGAGATTTGCTTGTCCTCAAGCAAATGCGCTTTTATTATACTCAAAAGACAAGTTAGGGGTCATTTAACACTAATATAAAAGTAATTACAACAAATAATCGTTCCACTAAAGACCAATAGACAAGCACAGAGGTCATACACAAGCACCTCACAAATAGTGTTTAGATACTCACATCTCTCGGGTGTAATAAAGTGTAAATTACAATATGAAAACGAAAGATATCTCTCACTACCTGTCATAGCAAAATAGATTACCATAGGCTTGGGAAAGGATCAAACTTCCACCACATGGCGTAAGCACCTAGGATAAACTATCAAAGAGGTCTTTCAAAGGGTTGTAACGTTAGGTGTAGGGGTATGAAATACACGGTTTAAAGGAAGTTTTACTGGTGGCGAGTTAACAATCTTGGTTAATTACATGTACAAGATGGCGTTGCTAAGCCAAGACTAGACTCGACTTAAGCTAATAAATGAAAAATAACAAAAACATAAAATGAACATAGAATAAAAAGGGGTGGTAGTCCGTATGTTTTTTCTCTTTTTTTTTTTTTTTTTTTTTTTTTTTTTTTTTTTTTTTTTTTTTTGCATACACTCTTACCCTACCATCCAAAATAATACATCATAGGGGATGAGAATTCCCCTTACACTTGAATCTTTACATACTTTACAATAAACTAATCTAATGACTCGAATTAAGAAAATCAAAACACTTGGAGCACTTTTAAGATTAACGTACATATGGGGGTAATAATATGATGTTCTTCCCCATTACTCCATAAAATAAGTACTTACCCATGAGTCCCAATCGTCCCAAAACAATATGTACAAGGATATGACTCGACTTAGCAACCATGTAATCAATTAGAAAGTTAACTTAGGGTTTAACAAATAACAATAATGCACTAAAAATGAGCGCATACACGGAAGGCTAAGGCGATTTGGTTGTACATTTAAGTGGGGTGTAACAAATTCTTTCTTTAAGTAAAATGCTTAAAGTTAGAAACGAAAAGATAGGCTTGGAGGGGTGTACTAGGGGTTTCGTGTACTAAAAATGAGTACAACGCTAAGGGTGTGGGAAAAATTAGTTGACTTAACTAGCCAAGTAATATGACTTAAATGGTCAAGTAATTATAATACGGGTTTAACACAAGGGTAATCCTAATGCCTCTTATCATGTAGTAAATCCTACTACACGAATGTAGTCTCACTAGCGGTCTCGGGATGCATCACTAACGCAAGTTCTAGAATCTAAATGCTACCGGTACACTCATAAGCACTAATAGTAAATGCTTTTCCTATCAAATCTAAAGGCGAACCTCACATATTTGGGTGGAAAATTTTTCTGAATATACGGTTATGTGCTAGTCATACAATCTCCTATCCATGAGACGCTTGTTATGGCTAAAGTTTCACTCCTAAATGTTGTAAAAAAAATTTAAATTTGGCGGTAAAATTGCACTAACAAGTATTTCTCATAGTTTTATTACACATCTACCATCAAACAAAACAAACTCAAGCGAAAGTGCATATGTAAGGTATCATCTTTTTACCCTCCCCTTACACTTAAGATGAACATTGTCCCCAATGTTCAAGTAAAGAATGTAAAAGTGAAAAAGTAAAGAGAATGAAATCAAATACTCCCCTGATTCGCTCGGTATGGATAATGAGGTGGCCAGGTTAAATCTTCCTCCAAGAAAATGAACACTCAAAGCTTCCCTTCCAGAATATAAATCATCTCCTTGTCATACATAACCTGTTAAACCTGACAAAATAGACAAGACAACCTCGCGTAAAATCGGCGGCATCCTATATAAGTTTCTAAATCCTAGAAAACAAGATAAGATATAATGCTTGTGGAATGAAGTTTGCAGATCTCCTGGAGATTATAAAACTTAATAATTCACAAAAACTATAAGACTCCGTTAGAAAAACAAAACCGGTAAAATTTCCAGATTTTAACTCCTGACGCCGTCAAGAGTAAACCCCTGACGCCGTCAGAATTGACCTGTAGAAATCCTTATGTTAAGTTTCCGGAAAATTTCTGGAAAAACTTGGTCCTACTTCCTGGAAAATCCTGCAAAACTTCATTATGACTCAATACAAGCATTTGACTATAACAAATACGAATATACATGCTCATTTAATATTGTGGAGAATCATGATCGGTTTGTTTCTTAAAAACATATTTGGGGTTTCCCCTTACACTTATCTTTTGCAAAAATACCTATAGGTGGAGTTAAGACTAGGCCAAAACAACAAAGTAAAGTATTTCCACTATTTAGTTTAGAAACATGATCTACCAACAATAAAAATAAAACATGCATACGGAAGCAAATAACAATCAAACAAATAAAATCACACAAAACATGGGTTGCCTCCCAAGAAGCGCTTTTCTTTATTTACGAGTCTTGTAGCTAAACTCAAGGTCATGGGTAACTACGTGACTTCATCATCAAACGTCACATCCTCCTCACTAATCATTTCATTGTTATTTTCTTGGTAGTGTTTTATACGTTGTATGTTAACCGTGAATTCCCTACCTTCATCATCTATTAACACTACCGCTCCAAATTTAGAAGAATTCTTTACCGTGAACGGTCCATACCATCTAGACTTAAGTTTTCCCGGAAATAATCTCAACCGAGAATTGTATAATAGGACCTTGTCTCCCTCTGAAAATTCTTTGGGTTTCTTAATTCTCTGGTCATGCCATCTTTTAGCTCTTTCTTTATATGTGATGGAGGATTCGTAGGCTTCTAGTCTAAGCTCATCAAGCTCGTGTAATTGCAAAAACCTATTATTTCCAGCAGTTGTGTAATCTAAGTTGCATGCCTTAAGTGTCCAATAAGCCTTGTGTTCTAATTCTACCGGTAAGTGACATGCCTTACCATACACCATGCGGAATGGGGTCGTTCCAATAGGTGTTTTGTAGGCAGTTCGGAATGCCCATAAGGCTTCGTCGAGTTTAAATGACCAGTCCTTTCTGTTTTGATTAACCATTTTTTCAAGTATTCTTTTAATAGCTCTATTGGTGTTTTCGACTTGGCCATTGGTCTGTGGGTGATAGGCGGTGGAGAATCGATGGGGTACTCCATACCTCTTCATGACCTTTTCCATTTGTGCATTGCAAAAATGTGTTCCCCTATCACTGATGAGAGCTTTCGGAATCCCGAATCTTGCGAAAAGATTTTTCAGGAAATGAATGACTACTCTTGCATCGTTGGTCCTAAGGGCTTGTGCCTCAACCCATTTTGAAACATAGTCAATGGCGACTAAGATGTACTCGTTTCCCCTGAGGATGGAAAGGGTCCCATAAAGTCAATCCCCCAAACGTCGAATACCTCACAAACTTGTATAAAGTTCTGAGGTGCTTCATCCCTATGTGATATATTTCCGGCTCGTTGACATGCATCGCACGCCTGCACCATTTCTTTTACATCACGGAAAATTGTGGGCCAATAGAATCCCGCATCGAGAATCTTTCGGGCGGTAACGTTTATCCCATGATGCCCGCCAGAGGGACCAGAGTGACATTCCCTCATAATCTTTACTGCCTCATTTTCCGAAACACAACACCTTATAATGTGGTCAGGACACCTTCGGAATAAAAAGGGTTCATCCCAGAAGTAGTATTTTAACTGGGAAAAGAACCTTTTCCTTTCGTACTTAGTAAGGTGTTCAGGAACGAGTCTACTTGCGAGGTAATTAGCAAAATCGGCGTACCACGGCTCCGAGTCACTCACTAACATGAGTTGTTCGTCAGGAAATGAATCCCTAATCTCACTTTTATCGTGCTCATCCAAGGGGTTCTCGAGTCGAGATAGATGATCTGCGGCCAGATTTTCTACTCCCCTCTTATCACGAATCTCAACATCGAATTCTTGTAGCAACAAGATCCACCGAATTAGTCGTGGCTTAGCATCCTGCTTCGCGAAGAGATATCTAAGAGCCGAGTGATCAGTGAAGACGACTGTTTTTGAAAGGACAAGATATTGTCGGAATTTGTCGAATGCAAATACTACAGCTAATAGTTCTTTCTCGGTGGTGGAGTAGTTCTCTTGAGCGGGATTCATGGTTTTGCTAGCATAGTAAATAGGTTGGAAAAGCTTGTCGCGTCGTTGTCCTAATACAGCTCCGACAGCGAAGTCGCTAGCGTCACACATGATTTCGAATGGTAACTCCCAGTTGGGTGTGATCATGATTGGAGCTTGAGTGAGTTCCCTTTTTAAGAGATCGAATGCATCTTTGCATTCTTGGGAAAAATCGAACGGAGCATCCTTCACAAGTAATTGAGTCATTGGCCGAGCAATTTTGGAGAAATCTTTGATGAATCTCCGATAAAACCCGGCATGCCCCAAGAAGCTGCGTATTGCTTTGACAGTCGTGGGGTATGGTAACTTAGATATAGCTTCAACCTTAGCTTGGTCTACCTCTATTCCATTTCCTGAGATTTTATGTCCCAACACAATCCCTTCCTTCACCATGAAATGACATTTTTCCCAGTTTAGCACCAAGTTGGTTTCCTCACACCGTTTAAGAATCTTTTCTAGATTAGCAAGACAGCGGTCGAAGGAGTTCCCGAAGACTGAAAAGTCATCCATGAACACTTCCATGCTGTCTTCCATGAGTTCGTGAAAGATTGCGGTCATGCATCGCTGGAAAGTGGCGGGGGCATTACATAGCCCAAAAGGCATCCTTTTGTAGGCGAATGTTCCATAAGGGCAGGTAAACGTGGTCTTTTCTTGGTCCTCAGGTGCTATGGGAATCTGAAAATATCCAGAGAATCCATCCAAGAAGCAATAGTACTCGTGTCCAGATAATCTTTCCAACATCTGATCAATGAATGGTAAGGGAAAGTGATCTTTCCTCGTGGTATCATTGAGCTTTCGATAGTCGATGCATACCCGCCATCCAGTGACAGTTCTCTGGGGCACCATCTCACCCTTGTCATTCTTTACTACAGTCATTCCACCCTTTTTAGGTACAACCTGTACAGGACTGACCCATGGGCTATCCGAGATCGGGTAAATCAATCCTGCATCTAAACGTTTTATGACTTCTTTCTTCACTACTTCCTTAATGTTAGGGTTCACGCGCCTCTGGGGTTGCACGGTAGGTTTATAATCTTCTTCCATGAGAATCTTGTGTGTGCAGAAAGTCGAGTCAATCCCCTTAATGTCAGCTACACTCCATGCAAGCACCCCCTTGTATTTTTTTAGGACCTCTAAGAGTTTAACTTTTTGTTCATGTTCCAAGGAGGAGTTTATGATTACCGGGAGTTGACTTTCTCCCTGAAGAAAGGCATACTCCAAATGGTTAGGGAGCTCTTTAAGATCTACGTTAGGGGGCTCGATAATAGAAGGTTTGAGCTTGTTTTCGGGCTTTCGGAGCTCGAGCTGTTCCGTTGCCTCTTGTCTGGGGTAGAAGGAGACTGCATTAACATCCTCCATCTTTTCTACCTCTAGCAAAGGCAAAAAGCCTTCGTCACGTAGCCAGCCTTCATCGATCCGTTCATCGACACAACTATCAATGACATCTGTGAGTTCATCTACTTCCCCGATAAAATAGAGCCGGTTGGCTGCTTCGAGGGAGAGGTCCATAGAATCCTTAATGTCGAAGGTTGTGCTATCGTCTCCCACTCGTAATGTTAATTTGCCATCATAGACATCGATGACAACACGAGCGGTAGCAAGAAATGGTCTACCTAAGATGATGGGTACCAAGTCATCCTCCTCCATATCCAGGATTACGAAGTCAACCGGGAATTTGAATTTCCCAACTTTGACTAGCACATTCTCGCATATCCCTACGGGGTACTTGACCGATCTATCGGCTAGTTGGATGTTCATACGGGTAGGCTTCAATCCAGAGTATCCTAGTCTACGGAACATAGAGTGGGGCATGAGATTTATACTTGCTCCTAAATCAGCAAGAGCATTCTTGATTGATAGAGGTCCTATGGAGCAAGGCAGGGTGAAGCTGCCCGGATCGTCTACCTTCTTTGGTAGCCCTCGATGGGTCACCACTGAGCATTCTTCCCCCAGGGTCACAAGACCCTCGAGTTTCTTCCTGTTAGCGAGTAGCTTTTTGAAGTATGTGCTATACTTTGGCATGTGATAGCAAGCATCAAGGAGAGGTATGGTGACAACTGAGTCTTTTAGGTATGACAAGAACCTCTTGTTATCATTCTCAGTTTTCTGGTTCCTTAATCGGGACGGGAATGGGATTCTCACAGGTTGGTTAGGCAGGGCTGATGGGGAAGGGGTCGTCACGGGCGGTTGGTCTGGGGTGCCAACGCCGACATCCTCCTCCTCCTCCCCAGGTTTGTCTGGATCGAGGGTGATGGGGGACGAGTTTGGGTAAGGAGGGTCCTTGGTTGTTGTTCCAGCTCGTGTGGTTATCGCGAGCATGGGGTCTTTTTTTCTTACTAATGGCATTTGAAGATTATCTAGGGCTGAGTTAAGCTTGTTGAAAAATTCTCCAATACCCTCCTGCTGCTCGTCGAAAAGCTCATTAAGGCCTTTCACTTGCAAGTCTTTTTCTTGAGTGAAGTGACCAAGGTCATCTTCGAAATTGCTCCTGATTTTGAATTCAGGTCCTTCCTCCCCTTCTCTTTTCTTTACCAGATTTCCCCAAAGGGTGTAATCGTCATTTTGGTAAAAAGGTAAAAGGGAGGGATCAGCATAAATGTCCCCTCCTGACAAGCATGCATGTTCAGTTGTGGTTGCTCCTTCACATTCTTCCACCTCATGCGGGCCTCCACAGTAATCGCAGATCAAGTAAGGATTCGACAGCTGTTTAGGTAATTGTGATCCAGATAGGAATTCCACTCTTTTGTGAATTTTTCTCAACCGATCCGGGGTGATTTCAGAAATGCTAACAGTCGACTCAGTTTCATCCCAAGTGTCATCCTGGTCCTGAGCATATTCTTCAATCCTATCCCATCCTTCCTCGGCACTAAGATTGGCCAATCTTCCTTTTCTAGATTGGTTAATTCCGTTTCGGTCTTTAGAGGAGATATTATCGTAGAAGATTTGGATCAAGAGCCAAAGCTCAATGCCATGATGGGGAACTTGTCTTATTAAATCTTTGAATCTAGTCCACGATTTATGGAAGGGTTCATCCTTCCCCTTCCGGAAACGGAGGATCCTATCTCTAAGTGCTGAGGTTTTTCCAGGTGGAAAGAACTTCTCATAGAACTTGGATATGAGTTGCTCCCATGTGAAAATAGATTCGGAAGGGAGTTTGTCATACCATTCTTGGGCTTTTTCATATAAGGTGAAAGGAAAGAATCGCAATCGGGATGTGTTTCTAGTAGCCCCATCCGTATGGATGGTGTCTACTATTTTCAGGAAGTCCTTGATGTGTTGGATTGGATTTTCCTCGTCTAGTCCGCGAAACTTACATACACTTTTGACAAGCCAAACATCGTTTGCATGCAAGACCTCATTGGTGTGTTCGTTTGGGTAGACAATGGCGTTTGAGAAGCCACGAGAGGTTGGGGAGGAGTAGTCTTTGAGACGCTTAGGAATGGGGGTTGCGGGAGTACTAGTGTCGTCGTTGGGTTGGGAGCTAGGGGTTGTGATATGGTTTTCTGAATTTTCTTCAGAGAGAGGTGCATCAAAATCGATGGCAACGCTAGATGGTTCAGAAGTTGAGTGATATTGTCTCAATCTATGCAGTTCCCTTTCGGGTTCCGCATAAGGCAAGACAAGGTTTCGAGTGGAACTACGACTCCTAGTGATCCTAAGGTTAAGGGATTCGTCATTTGCCATGATGGCAGGTGGTGAAGAGTTACGAACAAAGGCACTAAGAAATAAGATAGACTAACGAAAACCTAAAAATAAAAAAAAATAAAAAATAAAATCTTACTAGAAGGGAATCTAGCAAGTAGACCTAATAAAAAGAAATTCTAACCTAGACAATAACTATTCCCCGGCAGCGGCGCCAAAAACTTGATGCGTGGGAATCGCAACAGGCTTTACCTCTCGAGGGATCTCGAGAAGCTTACAACCCCCACCAGGCAATGTACCTGATCGTTGTAGTATAGTATAGTGACAAGTACCGGGGGATTGATCGTTCAGCTTAGGAATAGTGTCGCTAGGATTAGAAAGCCTAAATACTAGTTCTAAAGGTGAGGGATGATTATTTTTGTGTTTTTATATTTTTTAGAAAGCAAGTAAAAATCTCGGGTTTTGGAAGAGTGGGCGGAATTAGTTGCTAATCAACTAACCCAATACTAAGATGCTATCAAAATAAAATACTAGAAATGAAAATAAACTAATTTATACTAAAGTTGTAAGCAGTAATTGGAGAAAATGTGTTTACTTAGATTTCACTACTCCCTAGATATCTTTTACACGTTAATTACTTGTTATAATTGCATGGATGACGGATTGTATTCCATAATACCATTCATGGGGTGGCACACATAACTCCTGTAACACCCCCAAAAGTCGTTAATAACAGCGGAAGACTTAACATGTCAGCGGAAGACTTTCGGGGTATTACTTCGAGGATCTTTGTCACAATCATAGAAAACGACACAAAAGTGACGCTTTAAAGTTTAATTCATTTAAAATACCAATTATTCGAGACATCAAGATGTTTCATAATTTAAACAACAAGTTTGTTTGAAATATGTCAAAATGTTTATTATGGTTCTTGTCATGCTTTTGCCCACTCCGTGCCATCCAGATCCGTCTTGTTTAGTTACCTGAGATAAACATGCTAAAGTCAACATAAAGTTGAGTGATATTCATAGGTTTGAGTTTAAGAGTTTGAATCACAAGTTAAGAATGTATTGTAATCACATACAATCAATATGTTTTAAAAAAAATCAATGTTCCTGCTATTGCCTTAAGCTCATGATACTCAACGATTAACAGCCAATCATAATCTCAAGTTATGACGGTAAGTAGTAGGCCCTCAAGATAGGTATTTGCCAATAACCTATAATAAGAACAATAAAGTGCGCCTGGTGTTTTCTCTAACAACCAAACGAGGATTGTCAATCACTAATAGTACTATCCACGTTTATTTAAAGTGATTAAGGTTCATGATCGAGGGACTTTTGGCAATAGTAACTTAAGCAAATAACATTGGCCTGACAGTATTTCAATACCCGGTATAAAAGACTTGTGTTCGAGTTTTAAGCATGTATCCCCCCACGGGAAAATAGTTAAAGAGTGGGCTATGAACTCACCTTAGTAGTACAGTGGTATCGTAGTCTCAACAAAGCAAGGAAACGGCTTCACACAACACAACCTCACCACGATTTGGTGGGGAATAAGGGTACGTATGGATCAATGGTACAATGGTTCACTCCTAGCAAGGTTCACAACGAGCTATTTGGTTCCTCCTTGGATCACTTGTGCACCTCGTACTCCTCGCCAACTTCTTGTCCCAATCTTGACTTGGTAAACTTCACGTAAACTTTGTGTATTGTATGTTTATGTGTGTGTGATCATCTCTGGTTGCATGGATCATTATATAGGCTTGTGAGGGGATTGTGAGATGTTGAGACAAGAGGAAGAAACCAAAAAGTGTGTGTGTTGTCTCGTTAGACATGGGAGGCACCTTTCCTTTGCCCAATCGAGAACTAATGGACAAAAGGAATGTCTATCACTTTCCTGTTCCTTCGTGACATCTTCTAGGATGTACAGTGTTCGAATGGTTGCCATTGGTGAAGTTGTAAGGTTGTTAGAAAGACATTGACACGTTTTGAGTTTTATACACACAAGATTTTGGTAGTTTACTTTGGCTGAATTTAGTGTATCAAACGAGTGAGTTATTTAATAAACTTTATCATTTCTAGATCCTTGCTAGGTTGTTAATTGAGACATGTAAAGATTTGATAGGGTTGTGTGTCGAATTCGAATGAAATGAGAATGTTTTGTGGATGTGTCGAGGCTGCCAAAGAAGAAAGAAAAGAAGAAAAGAAAAAAAATAATAAAGGGGTTCGTTTGGGCTTATAAGCTATTTTGGGCTTGGCTTGGTTTCGGCCCAGCAGAAAAAGAAAAAGAAAATGAAAGGGTCCGGTTGGTTTGTTAAGTGGGTTTAAGTGGCCCAGTGGGTCAACGGGGCCCACCTGGTGTGTTTTGAGAGTCGGGTTACGATCAAATAATATTAATGAGTGATCTCGGGAATTTTCGTAGGCTCCGGGAATATATAAATATTGTACCTTAAATATACGAAATGTATATTATAAAAATATAAACGTTTAAAATATATATTCGCGATAATTAGACTATCTAGGTTTGTGTGCAAGCAACGTTTCTAAGCAAAAGATAAATCACAATGTCGTAGTGGTTCACATAATATGTCATGCATAATAAATAAAAAAAATTTTGTTCTCGTAAAAATGGTTAATCTATGTTATGGTAACGTGTTAATCGTAGGAAAATTTTACGGGGTGTTATATTACCTACCCGTTAAACGGAATCCCGTCCCAGGATTCTAAGATAAGGTAGCTGTAAAGGTGAGTGGGAAGGGTGAACAAATAATGTATTTATTATTAGCTTCCTAATTGTACTTTCCAGCATGACGTATCTATTACTACATTAGCTTTTTACTTGATGATAACCGATCTTAGTATGATTTTGAAAGAAAAACTTGGGGAAACTTTAGTCCAAAATTATAGTTGTTACTTGGCAGTATTATTTAAGGTGTAAACAGTATTTTATCACAGTGGTGTACAGTACCCAACTCTTATTCTCTTTAAATACCCACTATTACACTCCTTTTTACCTAACTTTTCTTTCACTTTATCATTTTCGTCGATATGCCGCACTTCATCACCAATCTTACAATCATGTATGCCATTGTTACTGCTATCTATCTAGTGTATGTTCCGAACGAAGATCGTGCTATGTTGGTTGGGATCTTAATGTTTCTTGCACCATTCGTGGTTTTAGCGATCTTCATTGACAAGTTTTGGAAGTGAGGAATAGTGTCGTAATGTAGTGGTTGGAATGTTGAAATAAGGTTTGTTGTGTTTCCATGTAATTTCGAACGTATGAATGAAAATTTTTATTTCGCTTTATGCTGTCTTAGTTTATGTTAATTTCTCGCTTATGAATCGTTATATTTGAAATTATGTATCAAAACATTGCTTGGTTTGATTGTAGTTAAGTTTTTCAAAGGTGGGTTTTAAATGAATTATAACCAAAACTATATATGGAAGTTTGTTTGGTTTCGAATACTTAGATAAATATGATTTTTGGTTATAGTTGAGTGAAGCAATTGGGTTGAGTTTTGATGAAAATTTGACCATCAAATGATCGACTAATTTACAGAGATTCGTCACACTTGATTCTTAGGTACATGATAATTCGAGAGGCACAAAAAAAATATTGATGGGGTGTGTAGAAATGTTACGGAAAAATGGTTCGAAACTATAGGTATGAGTCGGTTAGGAGTAGTATTTAGGGTTTTGGGCTTGCGCAATACCGGGCTTAAGTTGGTGATCAAGTTCAATGGTGTGTTGGGTTACTGAAATCTCGAAGCCCAAATGTGTGTCGGCGCATAGAAGCAGTGGGTTAAGGCCCAAGTTAAGAGAGTGTTGCGAGTATGTTTTATGATTCTAAGATATCTGAGGTTACGGGTTGGTCAGAGATTATTGAAATTTTATATAACGTTTGAGAGTTTGGAAAGATTATGGAGGAGTTCACAATTTCTTAGAGATTGAGGGGTCCAATCATGTGAGAGTGTATTACTTATACGTGGCGTGTTCATGATTTAAGTTATGGTGTTACGTGTTTAATGTGATCTGTTTCTTGCCACTTGTGTTGAAATGCGAAATCCAAGATAGAATTTTTACCACGTATCCCCAAAAATTTTGTTGCTAGTTTTAATAGACACAGACTTTTTGAAAATTTTTACCGTTTGAAAACAAACGGTCACATTTAATACAATAATTGAGAATTATTTTTCCAATTCTTTATAAATACCATTGGTACATGTTGGGTTATCCACATACACACACACAAAACAATCAATGGCTTGCAAGCTACCACATACCGCTGAACAAATTCAACAATATATCAAAGCAGAAGCCGAAAATAGTGATGTGGATCGCAAAAATGCTATTTTGAGGGTCATCCTGGAGTTTGAGGTGGCGAAACAATCGAAACAACGGCTTAGAGAACGCTATGTAGAGTGTACAGATATATCGGATGATCGGAAACATGTGATCGATACTTTCTTGTATGACGGATATCGTAAAGATGCGGCTATTATTGAATCGTTATGGGTTTGTGTTCATCAGATAGAGGACCATAGTTCCAACAAGATCCGTTGGAGTTTTAAAGAGAATGTTGAAGCTGCTAGGATTGAACAACAACAGCAACAGCAACAACAACGACAGCAACAACAACAACAACAACAACCAAATCCACTACCACTACCACAACAACCACAACAGCAATCACTACAACAAGGTGCATCAAGTTCTTCTGCACCAAGAGTGGTTGTGCAACAACAACAATTGCCTCATCTGGATCAATTCCAGCCAAGTTTTGAGGAAAATGTGGCGGTCGATGATGGTGGTTGGACTTCTGACATGGAGCGGGAGCTGAGTAGGTTGGAGGCTCAAATAGAAGAAGAGAGGCTGGCAAGTTTTGACCCTTATGATGATGGATATGATTCAAACAATTCTCAGACTTGGGATCACCCAGATTACCGCTGAAGTGTGATGTTTAATTTAGCGTTGTTTGTAATGTTTTTATGTATTTCCGTTCAGTCTGCTTTTTAATAATATGGTGTTTGAATAAAATTCCTTGTGATCATACATTGGGTGAGAATTTATTCTGTTACGTTTAGATAAATTAATAATTACAAAAATCTGTGCGGGTAACCTACCCGTTAAACAAAAGAGTTTTGTTGATATAGGTTTTTACAAAAGGAAGAGGGTAGAGAAATTTCTTGAATTATCAGTTTTTGTGGATAGAAATTTAGTTTGGGGAGAAGTGAGTGCACATGGTATTTTTATCAGCTGGGAGGATCAATCGTTTAGTGACGTCAAGGTTTACCTAATGATTTTGGTAACGTTTAGCATTATCAATGTTAGTCATATCTTTGTGTATCAGTATTCGTGGTTTCTAGTGAGATTTAGGGGTTCATGGTTTCATATGCCTGTTAACTCAGAAGTAATTAAACCTATTTATCTATATTTCGTTATTTACATAGAGAAGCGTCCCAAACTATGTAACTAAGGAAATATAAACTTATGTTTCAATGATTTAAAATTTCTTGATTTGAACAAAATGGCGTCCCAATCCATTCAAATTAAGACGTTGTAAATCATTTTAAGATTTTAATCTATTTGACAAAATAATTTATGTGAGAATTTTCCGAGAGTACGAAAAGAGTATGTCGTAAGCATCTATAAAGATGAAAGCGAGACAATTAAAGAGGATTTGCATAGTACTCAAAATAGTTGGGGGAGCATATAAATATATATATATTAATATACTAGAGTGTAGTTGTACCATAAACTATTTAAAAGTCACATAATAGTCTAGCGGATGGAAATATGAAGACACGGTATTTGTAATAATCCCGATTAGTAAATGTAAGTCATTAGCATAATCATAACATGTAAGCATATATCAAGTTATATAAGTAAGAAATAATGAGAAGTAACTTTTCTACCAGATGTTGGAATGTAGGCACGGAGGGCATGAAGTGGTATTTTGTAAAAATGGTCCTGTTAAAGTGTAGTTATAGTCCAATGTTTAAAAACATCTGGTTCTCTATAACCGTGGCTCTGAATACCAATCTGTAACACCCCCAAAAGTCGTTAATAACAGCGGAAGACTTAACATGTCAGCGGAAGACTTTCGGGGTATTACTTCGAGGATCTTTGTCACAATCATAGAAAACGACACAAAAGTGACGCTTTAAAGTTTAATTCATTTAAAATACCAATTATTCGAGACATCAAGATGTTTCATAATTTAAACAACAAGTTTATTTGAAATATGTCAAAATGTTTATTATGGTTCTTGTCATGCTTTTGCCCACTCCGTGCCATCCAGATCCGTCTTGTTTAGTTACCTGAGATAAACATGCTAAAGTCAACATAAAGTTGAGTGATATTCATAGGTTTGAGTTTAAGAGTTTGAATCACAAGTTAAGAATGTATTGTAATCACATACAATCAATATGTTTTTAAAAAAAATCAATGTTCTTGTTATTGCCTTAAGCTCATGATACTCAACGATTAACAGCCAATCATAATCTCAAGTTATGACGGTAAGTAGTAGGCCCTCAAGATAGGTATTTGCCAATAACCTATAATAAGAACAATAAAGTGTGCCTGGTGTTTTCTCTAACAACCAAACGAGGATTGTCAATCACTAATAGTACTATCCACGTTTATTTACGTTCACCCTTCAAGTGATTAAGGTTCATGATCGAGGGACTTTTGGCAATAGTAACTTAAGCAAATAACATTGGCCTGACGGTATTTCAATACCCGGTATAAAAGACTTGTGTTCGAGTTTTAAGCATGTATCCCCCCACGGGAAAATAGTTAAAGAGTGGGCTATGAACTCACCTTAGTAGTACAGTGGTATCGTAGTCTCAACAAAGCAAGGAAACGGCTTCACACAACACAACCTCACCACGATTTGGTGGGGAATAAGGGTACGTATGGATCAATGGTACAATGGTTCACTCCTAGCAAGGTTCACAACGAGCTATTTGGTTCCTCCTTGGATCACTTGTGCACCTCGTACTCCTCGCCAACTTCTTGTCCCAATCTTGACTTGGTAAACTTCACGTAAACTTTGTGTATTGTATGTTTATGTGTGTGTGATCATCTCTGGTTGCATGGATCGTTATATAGGCTTGTGAGGGGATTGTGAGATGTTGAGACAAGAGGAAGAAACCAAAAAGTGTGTGTGTTGTCTCGTTAGACATGGGAGGCACCTTTCCTTTGCCCAATCGAGAACTAATGGACAAAAGGAATGTCTATCACTTTCCTGTTCCTTCGTGACATCTTCTAGGATGTACAGTGTTCGAATGGTTGCCATTGGTGAAGTTGTAAGGTTGTTAGAAAGACATTGACACGTTTTGAGTTTTATACACACAAGATTTTGGTAGTTTACTTTGGCTGAATTTAGTGTATCAAACGAGCGAGTTATTTAATAAACTTTATCATTTCTAGATCCTTGCTAGGTTGTTAATTGAGACATGTAAAGATTTGATAGGGTTGTGTGTCGAATTCGAATGAAATGAGAATGTTTTGTGGATGTGTCGAGGCTGCCAAAGAAGAAAGAAAAGAAGAAAAGAAAAAAAATAATAAAGGGGTTCGTTTGGGCTTATAAGCTATTTTGGGCTTGGCTTGGTTTCGGCCCAGCAGAAAATGAAAGGGTCCGGTTGGTTTGTTAAGTGGGTTTAAGTGGCCCAGTGGGTCAACGGGGCCCACCTGGTGTGTTTTGAGAGTCGGGTTACGATCAAATAATATTAATGAGTGATCTCGGGAATTTTCGTAGGCTCCGGGAATATATAAATATTGTACCTTAAATATACGAAATGTATATTATAAAAATATAAACGTTTAAAATATATATTCACGATAATTAGACTATCTAGGTTTGTGTGCAAGCAACGTTTCTAAGCAAAAGATAAATCACAATGTCGTAGTGGTTCACATAATATGTCATGCATAACAAATAAATAAAAAATTGTTCTCGTAAAAATGGTTAATCTATGTTATGGTAACGTGTTAATCGTAGGAAAATTTTACGGGGTGTTATAATTCCCCAATTCTATGAGCTCTTATCTCCTCCTACACCATGCCCAACACAACTATAGGGATTGTAAACAGTGGCTCATGTATTAAATACAACCAATAAAGACCTAGTGCGCGTTGGTTCATGTTTCTTAAGACGTTCAAGCATGTTACCAATTGGAGATCTGCCAGTTTTCTTAAGCCTAACATATAAATCATTCATCCACAACAAGAATAAACAAGTAATCAACACATAATCAATATATAGGTTTCATTAGATCTAAGCAAACACAAAAGAGATCTAGCCTAGCATGATAGAATTAAGACAAGAACATGATATAGACAACCAACACATAGACATATTGATTGAATTAGAAGAACACTTATCGTGATTAATCATGCAAGGTCTCAAGGGGTTGGAACCCTTGAAAAACCTGTAAAATTACACCAAAATCGTACTTAGGGTTTCTCCCAAAACTTCTCTCTTTAAATGTGAAAAATTAGAAAACTATATATAGAAAAATAGGTTTGACGGCGTCAAGAATAAACTTGTGACGCCGTCACCTCCTGTTCCCAGCATGGAAAATTAAGACTTTGGCGTTTTCTTCACTTTTATGCTCCAAAAACGTCCGAATTGCTTCCTTTTCCAGATTTCACTCCCAAAGTACCTAAAATCACAAAAGGAACGATTTAGGGCAATATTTGATCAAATAAATTCGGATTCGGGCTTAAATGACCCCCTAAAAACGGATCATTTTTCGCCTCATCAGGTCACTAAATGCATGATCGAGCTCAACATTAATTAACCTATTAAGCTCCCGAAGTTCCCTAATCGCATTCTCAATCTGTTCACGCAACAAAGCCACTTCACTAGGGGAAAGGGGTGGATTCGCGTTTTCCATAATGGCCAACGGAATAGTCAGTGAATTTATTTTACTACCAAAGGCACGAAGAAAAAGATAGACTAAAGAAAATCTAAAAATAAAAATAAAACCTTACTAGAAAGGAATCTAGCAAGTATACATAATAAAAAGAAATCCTAACCTAGACAATAACTATTCCCCGGGCTACGACGCCAAAAACTTGATACGTGAGAATTGCACCCTCGCAACAGGTTTTACCTCTCAAGGAATCTCGAGAAGCTTACAACCCCCACCAGGCAGTTGTACTTGATCGTTGTAGTATAATATAGTGACAAGTACCGGGGGATTGATCGTTCAACTCAAGAATAGTGTCGCTAGGATTAGAAAGCCTAATAAACTAGGTCTAGAGGTGAGGGATGATTCTTTTTGTATTTTTATATTTTTCTGAAAGCAAGTAAAATCTCAAGTTTTGAAGGAGTGGGCGGAATTAGTTGCTAGCCAACTAACCCAATTAACTACTAATACAATCAAAATAAAATAACAAAAATGAAAATGAAACTATTAAACTAATGTGGTGGAAACAATAATGAGGAAAGTTGTGTTTACTTAGATTTCATTACTCCCTAGATATCTTTTACAGGTTGATTAGCTTGTTACAATTGCATGGATGACGGGTCATATTCCTTAATACTAGTCGTAGGGCCGTGTACAATATTCCCTAACTCTATAGGATCCTACTTCACTCCTATGTCTAGCCGTTAGAAGCTCCTAACATGGGATCATTAGAATTCTCCTACGCATTAAATACAACCAAAAATCGTAGTACACCTCCGATCATGTTTCTTAAGACGTTCAAGCAAGTTACCAATGGAAGACTGCCAGTTTTCTTAAGCCTAACATCGAATACAATCATCCGTAACAATTATAAACAAACAATCAACCCATAATTAACATCTAGGTTTCACTACATCTAAGCAAACACAATAAAGATCTAGCCTAGCTTGTTAGAGAGAAGACAAGTGTAAGATATAATCAAATAACACATAGGCATATTGAATGATTTGAAGAAATACTTATCTTCAATTGAACATGGAAGAATCAAGGGGTTGGAACCCTTGAAAAACTGATAAAATTCGGACTAGGGTTTTTACCCTCAAAGTTGCACACTAATGAATGAAATTTGGAAAACTATATATAGATATTACATCGTGACGGTGTCATGTGTTAGATCGTGACGCCGTCAACTCGCCGCCATGATAAAATCGTATTGCCTAGATCTGTTTGTGACACCGTCATGTGTAGAAATACTCTGGGCCGTCACTAATGTTTGGACCCTGGCGGCCTTGATGACGCCGCCAGGTCCTAGGCTTAAAAACACTCTCTGGATCTTCACGTGTATTTTCCACTTCCACCTCTTTTGTAACTCTTGACGCCGTCATGTACAAAGGCTTGACGCCGTCAGGTACTGTTCCCAGCAAGGAAATTTGAGACTCTGCCGTTTTCTTCACTTTTATGCTCCAAAAACGTCCAAAATGCTTCCTTTTCCAGATTCTTCCTCAAAAGTTCCTAAAATGACAAAAGGAACGATTTAGGGCAATATTTGATCAAATAATCTCGAATCTGGGCATAAATGACCCCTCAAAAGCGGTACACTTTTCGCCTCATCATTAACAAAGAAAGAACAAAGACAATCATGTTTCATTCTTTCTCTCTTTGGGTCAATGTAAATGAGAACAAATAGTAAACCTACCTGAGACCTTTAAGATCTTAAGCCGTCATTCTTCCTCTTTTTGATGCAGTCACTTAGCAGAAAGCTAAAAGATGGTGGTTGGTTCGTGTGTTTCAGCTAAGAATAACAGAAAAGGGATATTGTTTGCTTAGCTTCGGTCACATAAAGATAAATAGGATATTTTGATTGTTTACTTCTTTTGTGACGGAGTTTGGGGTGTGGGGACATAAGGGTTTTGATACGTGATGATGTATGTGATTTTGAGATGTAGATGGTGACTGCAAGTGAGGCATGTGATAGTGTGTAGGGTTAGGCTACAAGAGAGTGTTATATCATTAGGGTTAAATTTGAGTGGGTTGTGTAGTATCTTTTTGGTAGTGTGTGTGGGCTTAATGGTAGTATGGGTTGGAACGGTTTGCAAAGCCGGTTAAGATTGACACCAAAATAACACTTGGAAGATGCATACATTGTGCACAAGATTTTTTTTCCTGACATAAGTAATGATTTTTAATAATAAAACGGTATCAAGATGTTAAGCCACGAAAAATTGTTAGTGCCATATAAACTTTCACATAGAAGGCCACTGAATTGGCCACCTCAGGCAATACAGATTCCATGTTCATAGATAAGAAACTAACCCATTAATTAAGTGTCTCAAAAAGATATAATACTACCTCTGTTCCATAATTATTGTCTGGTATTGGCTTTTGAAGTCCTTATTTTGCAACTTTGACCTTCAATATTTTTATTTGTGTTATATAATACTTGATGAAAATTATACAAATGAAAATACCTTTGAAACTTAATCCATTTATATATTGTGCATCAAATAATATATAACACAAATAAAAATATATAAGGTCAAAGTTGAAAAACTAAAGACTTCAAAAGTCAACACTCTACAATAATTATAGGACGGAGGAAGTAATAATAATAAAATTAAGGCATGGTGAAGATAACCAATTTACCCTACTAACTGGATGAATAAACCAAGCATATGTGTTTTTACAACCGAAATATTTGATTCCAGATTTATAATAGTTCCTCATGGTTATAAGGTTTGAAGCAAAGCCCGATGGCTCGAAGAGTTAAGATATCCATAACTTATATAAATAATTTGCATCTTTTTAATTACTATTTGAGCATTCTATAATTTGTGAATTTAAAGGTTTGAGATGATATTTAGAATATCACGCTACGTGAAATGATAAAGTCAATCTAGGGCTTAACACTGAATGATTATGTTAGATTTGAGGTTGACTCAACTTATTTTAAAGAGTCCTGCTAAATCCACCAAAAAAAGTTAACTTGGTCAAAAAGTTTATATGGGAATTTGTGTTGTTTGACTGATATGATCAACATAGTTTTTAACAATTTTTATTATACATTAGAGTCCTATTTTTCAGTTTTTTGAAACTTACAAAATTTACTTATACATTCTTAACAAGTAACTAACTAAATTAAATACACTATAACCAGAATTATTCATGTATTTAAATGGCTTATTGTGATTTCAAATATACTTAACTCATACTAATCTCATATTTCAATTTAACATCAATGCGTACGATCTAAAGGTATAACTCTTTTTTTTTAGCAAAATTCTTTCCATATATGTTTCTGGCAATAACCAAGATTGTATTACTTTTTACAAGTTATACATTTCAAACACCTGCACAAATCGAAGACCCAAACGGCACTCCCAAACAGCCCTCACACGAGCGAACAACCCTTCCAAACAACACTCCCAAACAGCCCTCACTTCCAAAACAACTTTCAAAACATCCATCCTCATCCGGCGAGGTTACCAACGAGTCGGTAAACCCACTAACAGGCGGCGCGTGTCCCTCCTCATCCGGCAGCGCGTGTCCCTCCAACGTAGTTAAATCACGAGTCGGTAAACCCAGTCAAAAAACATCCGGCAGCTCGTTGCTGTTGTTGACCACGAGGTTACCACGAGTCGGTAAACCCACGGCGCGTGTCCCTCCTCATTCGTTGCTGTTGTTGACAACGAGAGACCGGGGTGGGGCGTTCGGTTTGGAAGACGGAGTTGGGGTGGGTCGTTTGTGGTTGTGGTCAGTTGGTGTAGGTGGTGGTGGTAATATAGTTGTTTTTGGTGAAGAGGATTTTAGATCTAGGAGAAAAAAGATGAAGTGTGAGAGAGAGATGTTTAGATCTAGGAGAAAGAGAGAGATGGTTATATAATTGTTTTTTGTGGTGGTTATATAGTTGTTTACTTTTTATGCAGGAACCTTTATGCATCGTTTTTTTTTTTTTTTTTTTTTTTTTTTTTTTTTTTTTTTTTGCCTTTTTTTGCCTACTTGTTATTTTTTTTTTAAGTATTTATAACTATTATTGTTATTTTATGTCCATCTAACTATTATTTATATTTTATTGCAGGAGCCATTTTTGTTTTGCATATATAAAGAATGTCATTTTTTAATGGAAACAACAACCCAAGTGAAAGTGATGATTTTTTTTTTGTAGAGACATCCCCATTTTTTACTCGCGAGGTACACTTATTTTATGTCATAGACAATAATTTTTAAGTTTATGCTATTCATTTAAAAGTGAACATTTTTATTAACAAAAAGTAATTTAATTTTAGGTGTTTAAGTCTCGTGAAGAGTTAAAATGTTGGGCGCAAGCTAAGGCACGCTCTCTTGGTTACGTTATTGTAACTCAAAAATCATACACGAACGAAAGTGGTTATTTTTATGAAGTCACGCTTAATTGTGATCGTGGAGGTGAATATAAACCGAAACAAACAAGTAAAAATTCTGCTACTAAAAAGATTAATTGTCCATTCCAGTTGGTAGGAAAGTATTCAAGTATGCATGATGGTTGGTTGATGAGTGTGATATGTGAAAAACATAATCATTCTCCTGCACGAAATATGGAGGGGCATCCATATGCGAGACGATTGTCTAATGAAGAATATCAATTGGTTGAAGATTTGACAAAGAAAAATGTGGAGCCACATGACATATTGTCAATAATAAAGGCGAGAAATAAGGATAATGTGTCAACACTAAAAGATATATATAATGCACAAGCTAAAATTCGCAAGGCTGGAAGAGTTGGAAAACACTCAAAGATGCAGGTAAAACATTACACAACTATTTTAATGTTTTTTTCTTCTATATATTTTGGTTTATTTATTTTCAATAAATAAAAGGAAAATTAATTATGAAAATTTCAACGCAGGTTCTTATGTCTCTTTTACACTCTAATGGTTATGTTCATGATTTTTCGACAAATGATGTTACGAATCAGTTGGAAGCTCTGTTTTTTGTTCACCCGACATCCTTTAATATATGATTTGCATTCCCACACGTGGTGATAATAGATGCTACCTATAAGACAAACATGTATAATATGCCTTTTGTGGAGATAGTTGGAGTAACTTCAACACACAAGACATTTTGTATAGCCTTTGCCTTTATAAGTGAAGAAAAGACGAAAAACTATACATGGGTGTTAGAGTGCTTAAAGTTGACACTTAACGAGCGCATGCATCCACGTGTTATAATCACGGGCAGAGAATTGGCTCTGATGAATGCATGCGAAAAAGTTTTTCCAAATGCTACACGGTTACTTTGTAGATGGCACATTAGCCAGAATATTTTTAAGAATTGTAGGCCAACGATCAGGAAGAAACAAGATTGGGAATCATTTATTTCAGCATGGAATTCACTGGAAGATTCTCAAACGTATATTTCGTACTTGGAGAACTACAAGCAACTTCAGTCAGTCCTCGAAAAATGTCCACGTACCTTTTTCTCTATTTTACATTTAATATTATATTATTTTATATTTTAAATTTCTTTTATATTTTTTGCTACATCACCTTATTATTTTTTTAAACGTTTCAGGTGTTTTAAGTTATGTAACCGAACAATGGTTAAAAAATCATAAAGAACGGTTTGTGTCTGCATGGACTAACGTGTCTTTCAACTTTAACAATCGCACAACAAACAGAGTTGAGAGCCAACACGCTAAGTTAAAAAGATACTCGAAACATAAAAAACACAGCTTAGAGCAATTTGTGGGATGTATCAATGAGATCGTGCAGTCTCAAGTTACGGCAATCAACGAAAGCTTTGAAAGAAGCAGAATCTTTCGTTATCGTCAACATAATATTTCGTGTTTCAATTTATTACGGGGTTTTGTTTCAAATGAAAGCCCTTGATATGATTTTAGGAGAAGTTCATCGATTGAATGATCCTGAGTTCGAATACTCAACGTGTGGTTGTCAAGTTCGTAAGAGTTGTGGGCTACCATGTGCTTGCGTACTGTCAGCGTACTTATTTTCAGGTCAACATATATTACTGTTGTTATTTGATTAACTTTTTGAGGTCTTGGTTTTTCAAAAAATATTAACGACAATTTTTATTGTTTTTATTGCAGGTGAGTATATCCCCTTGGAGTCAATTGATATATTTTGGATGACACTAGATGTTTCATGGTCAAAACCCTTGAAAGATGAAGATATTCAATGTGACGATGACTTACACATTTTTAAAGAAAATTTTAACAAGCAGTCCAATGCAGGAAAAATGAGTTTCTTAAGAAAGCTAGGTTGTATAAGTAATCCAAGTGCACTTCTAATTAAAGAACCTGCAGTTAAAAAAAATACCCGTGGACGACCAAGCAAGAAACAACAAAAAAAGAAGTGTGCTGATCTGAAAATTCAAGTTCCTGGTAAAAGTAGTCATTCAACCAAGTTTTTCGGGGTAGACTTGAACGAGGAACCACCAAGACATAGTTCATGCTCGAACTATGAAACACGTGCACGTAACGTGTTCCTGGACTTAAACCAGGAACCTCCGAGACATAGTTCATATGTGAGCCAATCGTCCATGAAATGCGTTCCGGAACGCGTTCCAGAAATATTTTTGAAACAACTTCCACAGATTTTCCATCCTTATGTTACAGATTTACAAGATGTCATAGGTGATGGAAATTGCGGATTTCGATCTATCGCTGTTGCTCTCGGTCTCCCTCAAGATCAGTGGCGTCGTATTCGGTCTGATTTGGTGCAGGAGTTAGATTTTAACCAACAAAAATACAAGTATATATTTGGAACGATAGGTTATAAAAAAAATTTTATGAGACCGTAAAAAAAGCAGGAAAGTGGATGGAAATGCCAAACACGGGTTTGGTTATTGCCTCAGCATATAAAAGAGTTGTTATAAGTCTAACTCATGTGGGAAATGTCGGAGGCTGCACTACGAGTTTTCCGCTTTGGTCGAGTCCACCACAATCGGAACCACATGAGACGATTGTGATTGTTCATGTGAATGGTAACCATTATATTAGAGCGACACTACGCGAAGGTTGTCCATTACCGTTAACTCATCCACTTTGGATTACATATAAAAGTGGAAATGCATCTGGATGGAGGACACATATGTTAGTCGTCAAAACGTGTTTCGCGAATATTATTATCGCATTCCGAAAAATATTGACCTAACAAAATAATTATGTAACATTCTTTATATTGTATTTTTAATTATTTATTTTCAATAAATATTGTTTTACTTATTCACTTATATATAAATACGTATATATGTATATAAAAAATAAGGAAATAAAAAAAATACAAAAACAACAACAAGCTCGTACCCACACGATCTTCGACCAAAAACATGAACATTAAAAAAAGTCGTACAACACAAAGGTAATAAAATAACAAAAAAATAAAAAGTAAAAAATAAAAAAAAAACAAAAAAAAAAAAAAAAAAAAAAAAAAACAAAAAACAAAATGACATCAAAGTCTTCAATTTCTTTGCTTTATCTCATTAATTAAGTAGTTAATAATAAATACAAGCCAATGTTAGCTGATTAAGTAACAATAATAAATACAAGCCAAGCCAATGATTAGCTAATTATATTGGTGTATTTAGCAAATGCCATTTTAAAACTATTTGGCTAACAATTGCGATGCACATTTCAACGTTTCAATCATATCCATCATTAGATTTATACTTCAATGGTTTACGCTGAATATTATGTAAATAACAATTAAATAAACCTTACGTGGTGAACACTTAGATAAAACCTGTGTGCATCGCATAGGTCCTGAGGCAACCCAAGTTATATATGACGAAAATTAGTGTCAAACAGTACACTATGAATGAACACTTAGATACAGCCCTTGTGCATCGCACGGGTCTGAATATCATTTTGAGTTTTTGACTCGACCTCAATTAAAAGTGACGAAATAAAGGCACCAATAATTTTCATGCCATGCTAACAAAAGTTGTGGTAACATCACAACTTAGTAACTTATTGACCAACAAAATCCGACCATCACCAAAAAATGAGAGTTTCAAACATGATGAAAATTAGTGTTGAATATTACACAAGAAACACAATTTGATCCAAATCGGTGTGTATCGCTCAAGTCTGAATGACTCATTTATGTAAAAAAGTAAGTGTTTTAATTCTAATACTACGTAATACTGAAAAAACATATTGGCCTTTCGTGTCCCTCTTGCCATCACAATCGTGGACGCCCACGGAATTGAGCTTTCAAGTCATAAATAAATAATAAATGATAAAAAATATCAAAATATGTGCACCAAACCATACGAATTGAATCGCATCTATAAAGTCGTAATCTTTGTCATAATTGCATTTACCAACAGTTTGGCGATATTTTGAAACCAGTTGCACATTAGGATGTGACCTTAATTTGGGGCTCACCTAGCACTCCATCACATGATCTATGTCACACAAGTATATATGCAACAGTGACAATATTCGACAACGGTATGGCCGTATGAGGAGTTATGAATTATGATGACAGCCAAAACTCTGCTGGATGATAGAGAGAATGTTTTGACAAAAACATCCCACATAAGTGTGTGTGCAGGTGATATGGACAAGTACTTATGCTCACATAGATACAAAGAGGGTTTCTAATGCTTTAATCTACAACTGATCGAATATCGTTTTTCATGTGGCACCTGTATCGCAAAATCAGTGAGAAACTTTCTCACAAAGACTCATTTTCGTTATCGGTCATAGGTGGCTCCATTGGGCATTGTCAGGCTCCAGTACATATAACTATAACATTTTCTCATGTAAGAACTGATCAAAAGGTTATTTATCGTGTTGTACGCATGCAACATTCATTAACCTGATGACAATTCTACGTAGATTATACTAATGGAATTGTATAACTCTAGATGTGGCAATATCTTCAATGTCTGTGCACATAATTCACGTAAACGAAACCAAATAGATAACTGATTTTTTTTTTTTTTTTTTTTTTTTTTTCTGAACAGAATAGATAACTGAACTACTTGTAATGTTTTCTTGTTATTTGCACAAAACTTTCGAAAGTTAAATAATTTGTTTTCAAATAAAATAAGCTTTCATGAATAAAAATACTTTGTATTCCAATAACAAAACCCCAACTTTATTTTTTAGAGAAATAAGTTCTAAGGTATTTCACTATGTCACCAAAACTATCACATTCACGTCAGTATCACATCACCATTTAACATATCATCAAACTCATCACCAAACAGGTGTAATAGCCACTACCAAACCAAATATATAAACGTACCCAAAAAAAAAAAAAAAAAAGGATGGTGCATCGGTTATGTGGTTTGCACCACCGAACCGAACCACAACCAAAATACCCCCACCGCGCGGTAAGGGGAGGTGTGTTATAGGGGTGGCGCCTGGTGGGTGGCACCGCAAGGTGGTCGACCACCACCATATAACGCCCAACCTAAAAAGATACTGTAGCTACTTTAGTAGCTAATGTTACTCCAACCTTCATAAAAGATGGAGCTATCATGATATAAGAGAATCAGGTGTGGGATAGCTCGGTTACCACATCAGACCAACGCCGACCAAACTTACGTCTGTCACATACGACATGCTCTATTGTGCATAAGAAAAACACTTGTGTTAGTTTACTACTTCAACTACATTTATAATGGATTAAGATCCTCTCAAGTTGTGTATACAACTTGAGTCAAGTTATGTCATTATTACACAACTTGTATAACACAATTTGAGAGGATCTTGTTCCATTTATAACTAGCTTTACCAAACTATTCTATATTTTCTGTTTCACATACTTCATCCGTTTCAAATTAATAGTTTTTTTTTTTCCTCGAGATGTTGCAGTTTAATACTACTAAGAATAAATAGAAAAGTTTGATTGAATTTATCATATTTCTACAAACTTTAAATAAGACTAGATGAGTACCCGCGCAATGCGGTGGCGGGTAACCGGTGACTATTTTTGTGGCTGATGCGATGGCGGCGGCTGATGTGTTTCAAGGAGTTTGTGTATTTTTTTATTTAGAGAAGACGTGGTTAAATGGTCTATGTGTGTTTTTGTGTTGTGTTTTGAGGTTTTATATCCCGATCTACAACCAAAACCAGAAGATCTACCACGAATACCACATGTATACTTAAACCATAAAAAACAGCGGTTCCTGAGAAGATGATTTCTTATTTGAGAGAGAAAAGAAAATAATGTGTGTTTTTTGTGTGTCTAAATATATGTCGTATGTTATTTTATTTTATTTTTATTTTTATAACTAGTAAACTGTTACAAAAGGTTGCATGAATGTTAGTTGTTACAAGTTGACTGAACTCGATATGCTCTATGAATGTTAGCGGTTACAAGTTGACTGAATTCAATATATGACCATGACTTGTTAATTTCCTATTAAAGAAATGTTTTTGGTCTTAAAAATTTTAATACTTCTTTATTTAAAAAGTCTTAAACCTTTTATATAGTAGTATAAATATTAACTAATTAGTTAATGGTAAAACTGTTATTTTGCTAAAAATGATAACAATAATAGTTATGTTTTTCTTAAACTATATAATTTTTATTGCTGGACAATTATTTTAAAACGAAAAAAGTATATAAAAACTAGCATGTGGCTTATACCAAGAAAGAAAACACGTCAACAAACCAACCTAAAAACTTACCCGAACATTACATTTTGAAATAATTGAAGATCAAATGACACTAGAAATAGACCATACCTAAGAATAACACTAGACTACTAAAAAAACACCTGGAAGTAAAGGAGTCAATAAGGTCAGGTTGACACGACCCAAACACGAACACGATAAGACTTATCTAGTCGGGTTAAAAATTTTTATCGGCTTGTGTGACCCGAACCCAATAACCTAATATAATAATTGAGTCGGGTTAGAGTTGAATTATTTTTATCGAGTTATATATCGACCCAAAATTTATTTTCTAAAAATTCTTTTCCTAAAGTTTTATATGCCCACTAGTTTTTACGTTATACAGGACATTTTCCTTAATCGTAAACAAGTAAATAGCCTTTTTGTTGGAGATTAGACCACAAGATTGTGTTTATGGCACTTCTGGAATTATCCATGCAGTCGCTATACAAGCACCAAACAAATTTAATTCTAAGTTTATCACGGTTGCAATCGCTACACCTTTATAAACAACCGTTAGCGCAAGTACCTGTCAATGCTTTAAATCAATTTCAATAACCCAATAAATTCTTTATTAGTGCAATGTGTTGTAACCTTATAAAAAGAAATAAGCCATACGGCACTGTTTAGTATTTGATACTACGTATAAAACATAACTTGCGTACGTTACTTTTCATATAAAGTAAAGTGGATTATTATTATTATTATTATTATTATTATTATTATTATTATTATTATTATTATTAATATTATTATTATTATTATTATTATTATTATTATTATTATTATTATTATTATTATTATTACGTTGTTGTTGTTGTTTGCTACTCTTGTTGTTGTTGGAAACTTGGTTTAAGGTGTTTTGGTAAGAAAATGAATAACTGTGACATAATGTCACTTTATAACGAGTGAGGTGTATAAAAGAAGAGCACAATAAAGCCAAAATCCTAATTAACTCGCGATATATTTTTTGGCGGTAACTTATTTTGTGGGTAAAGAAAAAGAGAATTTTTTAAACGGCTCATAAAGAGTACCTTTTTACAAAATTAAACGCCGCATAATTTTTTTACGAAAATGAATTTTTCATTTGTTAGATTCAATTGAAAACAAATTTCCGACCCTATACGTATCTTTTCGCGACATTCTACGCAACACAATTATTAAAAAATGCAACACATTTAAAATCAAAACATGTAAAACGCGCCCTAAGTTAAACTCGACTATACATTAAAATGCGACCCAATTAAACTTGACAAATTGAAACGTGAGCAATCACTAAAACGCGACCACACTAAAACGCGACCCCACAAACTCGACCCAAATTTAGTTAGCAAAACGATAGACTAAAACACGACCCCCTCAACAAAACTTGACACACAACGTGACGATAGACTAAAACCGAACCACAAAACCCGCACCGCACCGCACTTGATTTTTAAAACAAAAAATAGCACATTGATTATTTAATGTGTGTTATAAGGCTTCTAGTGCATATTATGATTAATATTCTTGTAAGTCATAAGTGATGTGTGTGTTTAAAATAAATATTTGCATTAAAAAAAAAAGAAAAAAAAACCGCAACATTTTGAACTAAAAACCACAAAAACCCACATTAAGTATACAAGTCATAGTGATGGTGCGGTGCGGTTAAAAACCGCAAAACCCACATAAACCGCAAAAAAACCGCAAAATGTGGTGCGGTTCGGTTTCTATTTTTTATAAAAACCGCAATTGCTGTTGCGGTTCGGTTTTAGTGAAAACCCGCACCAACCCGCACCATGCTCACCCCTAGTTTACGGGAATAAAATAGGGATGGATTATTTGTAACTCTAAAATACAAATAGTACCTTTTCAAGTTTTTCAGTTATTATTTTTTTTATATTTATAATTTTTTTATATTAAAAACTATAACACTGAAAGTACAGAACAAAAAAGTATAAAGTTTAACTAGTCAAAGGTATTAAATTAAAAAAAAAACGAAGTAAAAACTGATAAAAAACTAAAACTGTGTTGTACTGTAAAAAGAGTATACTCGATGAGTTGAAGAATGTAAAAAGTGAAGTAGAGGGTATTCATAGTAGCACTCATAAAATATTAGTATTCGTGATTCATGGGAATAAAATGTCAATGCAAGGGGAGGTGAAAGTATTGTTGGGAGCCGCGTGAGTGTGTCAGAAGTTCATTTTGGTAATTGCTTAAAATTTGGGTCAGATTTGTAAAATTAGTAGTATACAAGTCCATATTGGTATTTTAAAAAAAAAAAAAAAAAAACACTTTATAGAACCCAAATAACCAGATCTGATAACAACTCGAACTCAATCACTTATCGGGTCAGGTTGAGAGTCACTTTTCCATAATCAAAAACCCGATTCAACCCAACAACTCGACCCGACAACACCCATACCTGAAAGGACATGAACAAACAAGGGAGAATTACATGTATATCATTCTTAATGTTCAATATTACATAAATATCCTTCTCATTTACATAAATATCCTTCCAACTTTTATTATTACATCAATGTCCTTCTAAAACTTTTGTCATTACATCAATATTTTTCCCGAACTTTAACTTCTCATATATATATATATATATATATATATATATATCCAGAAATCAATTAAATTATATTATATTAACTTTAAATTCTGAAACTATTATTTTACTGATATTCATCATAATTATATAGTTCATATATACTTTTTTTGCTTCGATTGATGAAAGAACACGATGACGAATTATAAAAGTTTGGATATATATATGAAAGAACATATTGTTCATATTTATTTATTTGTTCACATATACTTTTTAGCCTTGAGTAATGAAAGAACATGTTGATTTTGAGATATATACGAGAATTTAAAAGTTTGAGAATGATATTGATATAATTACGAAAGTTTGAGAAGGATATTGGCGTAATTATAAAAGTGAGAAGAATATTAATGTAATTCCAAAAATATGAGAAAGATATTGACATAATTACAAAAGTGAGAAAAATATTTATGTAATATTTAACTTTAGTAAGGATATAGATGTAATTGCCCCAGTAAACAATTTACAATGTTGTTTGTCGAAGCAATTTGTGCATTTTAATGATATTAGTCTTCATGTTCTTCGATTCCTTTTTGAACTAACTTGAAATGTTCCATATTTCTTAGCCTTTTTTCTCTTCTTCTTAGCTTGTTTAGTTTATTGAGGCATATGCTTTTCATTTTATTATTATTATTATTATTATTATTATTATTATTTAATTTAAATTAAGCCTTCACAAATCTTCATAGTTGACAAGTTTAGATTAAGCCTACGAACAAAAGCCATAATCCTTTTTAAGTCCATTGTAGACCTCAACTTTTCCTCATCACATAAAGGCGACAAAGGAAAAACTGAACTCGGTTAAAAAATAATTCACGTGAAAAACAATATATTTAAAGGCTTTTTTTTTTTTTTTTTTTTTTTTTTTTTTTTTTTTTTTTTTTTTGCTAAAAAGAGCCTTAAAGCTAACATAGCGTTTGGTATGGTGTAATTAAAGTGGGAATGGAAAAGGTTATTACGGTAAAATGAAAAAATCTTGTTTGTTTACACGTTTACAATTAGGGATGAGCATGATTCTGGAACCGGTTGGAACCGGAACCGGTGGATCCGAGAACCGATTTTTCTGAAAAGTGGGAACTGAGAACCGACCGAATATAGTTTTTGGTTCCGGTTCCGGTTCTTTTGGATCTATCCGTATAAGAACCGTTTTTCTATTAAGATAATAAAAAAACACAAAAAATTAAACTTTTTAAGAACTTGCAACCATTTACATTTACATTTAAATAAATAACAATTAACAATTAAACCATAAACTCAAATAATCGATCATTCTATAGTTACTTTCACTTGTTCATATTTTTAACACAACAATAATGCATAACAATCCAAAAAACAAAATAAAATAAATTAAAATTTTGTCCATCAAAATAAATAAGACCGTTTAGAGTTTCACAGTTTGTTTCTCTTTATCTCTTCTGAGTAAGTCTTGTAAACTAACCTCCTCTCAAGGCTATAAAAACCCTCCTCCTCCTTTGTTCCTGCCATAAGTATAATACTAATACTGATACTAGCACTTTTAGTATGACACATAAGGAGTTATTCAACAACTATCTGTTAGGCAAAATATTAATAAAACTAAAAGTGCTACGTGATGATCATGTGACTGCGTGATGATGATAGATAATAAACAATGTATTAATAAAAGTGCTAGTAAATTTTAGCATGAATAACATGTAAAAGCTAATCGAATGCAAATAAAAATAATATATAAACTTACTTCCATTGTTTTGATAATGATGAATGATCTTGGAATGTTATTAGGTTTAGATTAGTTATTGATTTGTGGATGTTTCAGTAAATTAAAGATTAGGGTTTGGAGTGTTTGGCTTGATGGTTAGTAGGGTTTTTTATGATACGTAGGATTTGATTAATATTTTGATAAAAAGTAAAAAAAAAAATGCATATTTGTATAATTATTGGATATTTGGTTCCAGAACCGAGAACCGGTGGAACCGATCCGAACCGAACCAAGAACCGAAAAAATCTCAAAATCAAGAACCAGAACTGGAACCACTGATTCTGGTTCCAGTTCGGTTCTTCATGGTTCCGGTCCGATTCTCGGTCCGGTTCCGGTTCTTTGGTTCTTTTGCTCATCGCTATTTACAATGTAATGATTCATTGCAAGGAATGACTTATTACACCATTTTCATTCCTTAGGGGTCCTTTCATTTTTTTTCATTACATCTTGTAATGGAATGAAAACTCACTTAACCTCGCTATGAGATCCGTAAATTGGCATTGTTCAATACCACCTCGAATCGTTCGACGCCACTTCCAATCTCAAACACCATTGTTCCACCGATCGGTTACAGTACAACCCTAGTTTACTTCCAAAGCCTATAGACGAGGATAGAAAGATGACAAAGTGTTACCAACAATCCATTTTTCTTACCAGAATCTTGTGTCACTCCCATTGCCTACCCTTTTTGTTAGCCCATCCACCTATATCAATGCCTTTATCCAACAAACAGGTGAAGCTTTATAATTCTAGCCCATGGTTGGGTTCTTGAACCCCGATTCGCTTGTTGATCAAATCCCCCATCATCACTATATATTTCCTTTATAACCCTTACCCATAACATATGACTATTAGTTACAAATCTCCACCTCCATTTGAGCAATAGAGATACATTAAAAGCCTCTAAACTTCCAATGTTTAAACCCCCATTTTCATAGGAAGCCATAACAAATTCCCATTTGACCAAAGGAATTTTTTTAACCTCATCACCGCCTCCTAAAAAATCCAAGCTCTTATTCTTTCGAGATCCTTTGCTACTGTAACTGGCAACACAAACAAAGAAAAATAATATATGCCTAATGAACCTAACACCGTTTTGATAAGCATAGCTCTCCCACCGATACATAACTTACTTACCTTCCATTTAGATAGACGTTTATGAAACCGGTTATCCAACCCTACCCAAGCTTCAGTTTGAGACATTTCACCACCATCAGGAAGTCCTAAGTAATCGATTGGGAGCTTATCTTGACAAACACAAACGTGATGCACCATACTTTGAACCTCATTACCTTTTACTCCAATTCCATAAAGTTTAGACTTATGCAAATTAATTTTTAATCCCGAAGACATATAAAAGTAATGTAAAATTATGAGAAGATTATGAACATTCGTAGACGACCATTCCCCCATAAATAAGACATCATTCGCATAGAACGAATGAGAAATCTTCAGCTCATTATTTCCAATCTTTAAACCTTGAAAGAAATTGGATGCAACTGCATCCTGCATAGCTACATGTAACCCTTCCATAGCTATAATAAAGAAAAAGGAGATAAAAGGATCCCCTTGTCGTAATCCCCGTTGTAGCCTGAACTCGACAGTAGGACTCCCATTTGTTAGGATGGACGCTCTTGCTGAATGCAGGGAAGCCAAATCCATTTCCTCCACTTAGTCGAAAAATGAATAAACTCCCAACTCACCGAATCAAAAGCCTTCTCAAAGTCAATTTTCAAAACCATAGCTCGCTTATTTTTCTTTTTATACCACGCTAAGACCTCATTCACCAGCATCAGACCATCTAAAATTTGACGACCCTGTAAAAAAGCAGTTTGCTTTAAACTTACTATCAAATCAACCACCTTAGCTAATCGAATAGCCAAAACTTTTGCTATACTTTTACTGAATCCCTATAAGGCTTATAGGCATATAATCATTCACATCCATCGGGTTAATCACTTTAGGAATAAGAGTGATGAACGACGAATTACACCGGTTGGAATAAAACCTGTAACAAAGAATTCGGTAATAAACTACAATATGTCGGTTTTGAGTAGCTCCCAATACTTCTTAACAAGAGAAAAAGTAAAATCATCCAGACCTGGCGCCTTATCATTACCATAGCTCCATACCGCATCTTTTAATTCCTGCATAGAAATTGGCAAGATCAACATATTAGATTGTTGTTCCGATAAAGATTTAAACCTTGCACACTAGTACAAAAAGTTCTATTGGTCACGCATGGTCGATTTTGAAATGTCACACTGTAACATTTATATGTGACTAAATGTACCAGAATAAAATGAACAGCCACACTTGATCCGACTTGTGTGACCATTTCGGAATTCTATTGTCACACATTTGAATATTTATGTGACTAGAGGTAACTGGAAAAAAAATTTGGATTATTTAGTCACTTTTAATTCGAGACGTGTGACAGATACAAATGAGCTCGAAACATTAGTCACACTATAGATATACATATGTGACAAATATATGTCACACAATTTAAAAGTGTGACCAAAATAGATATATGGTCACATGAGGTAATTGTGTATGTGGCTAAATTATATAGTCAAGTTTGTCACACATTATTTAAACGTGACTGCTATTCTTTGCTGAAAATGTGTGACAACGGAAAAGTAAGTTTGAAGCGTTAGTCACGATATGCATTTAATAGTGACAAATATATGTCACACAGTTGACGAGTGTGACTAAATGTCATATATGGTCACACTAAACCATAGAAACATGATTAAGTGTAACGAAAATTCGATACATATGGTCACGAAAGTTAATAAGTGTGTGTTTGCTTGCCAAATCCTAATATGTATAGTCACACTTAATTGAAGCACGATCATGTGACTATAGGCTTTACAATAGTCACACCATATCACAAATGTGTATCTAAATGATGTTTATGGCCACATTATAAGGGTATTTTATGTGACCAATACATTCAAAATAGTCACATTGTGAAATATTCATGTGACTATTATTTATAGCAAAGTGTAAAGTCATGAGTTATCATTAACCTTGATATTAGTCGCATTGAGTTTTTGTGTGACTAAATCATAGTCATATTTTGTCACACATTACTTAAGCGTAGTCACAATTCAATAAATATGGTCACACATTTCTGATAACTTATGTAATTTGATATTCACTTAATTGAGTTCAGTCTATTAGTCATGACTGCATATTGACTAGTTTTTCAACCACTGTTTTTTCAACAAATTGTGCCTGAAATTGAGAATCTTTCATACCAAACACTGTTTTTTTTTCAACTCTGCACTATATAAAGGCATAACCATATACATGAAAACTGCATATACAAGACAACTGTAACAAAAATATGCAGGGTGTTTACTACTGCTAGTACATAGTTAATACTGCTAGTACACAGTTTATGCTGCCACAAGTTATAGTTTTGTATAATCTGGAATCCTTTAAAAGAGTATTCGCAAGTACGAACTAAACAATTAACACAACAACAACAACAACAACATAAATCCTTTAAAAGAGTATTTGTAGCAAAACAAAAGCTTAAATAGGTTCTGCAGACAAAAATAAATCCCTAAACAGAGTGTTACAGCTTGAGAATGACACGTGCTTCACTTTGATTTTCGTATAACAATACCCTCGCAGTCTGTTCGATGGTAGGCATCTTTTGCTTGTGGATTTATTCGCGGCAATATGTTATCATTTTGCTCGTGAATGACTGTACTAAATTCCTCGTCGACACGTCATGCGTATCTTTGTAATTCTTGGTAGGTGTTTTAAAGACAATAGACAATTTTTTGTCTGCCTGGTCTTTCTCATAAAACACTTGTCGTGCTTGTGAGGTGTCACACCCCGCCACGGCGGAAACGCGAGGGTGTAACTTCATGGATATCATCACAACACCTGGTGTCTACATAGAGAACAACTACATGCACATAAATAGAGCAATGTACAAACACAAAGTGTTGTAACAATACCCCAAAATAAAATAACCAAAACAAAACATAAATCCGAACATAGATGATAAACCACTTCCAATGCAACTAAGGTCTCGTCTATCCACATCCTTCTATCTTATCCTTAGAAAGCTCACCTGAAAATGATGCTTAAAATGTCAACATTACGTTGGTGAGATTCATAGGTTTAAGACTCACACACACTAGGCAACCAAAATCACTGTGATTATAAAATATAGCTGGACAAATAATTATGGTTATCATACAAGCTACATATGTTACAAGGCAACATCACACATAAGACAACCATCGGGCCAGATCGTGACCCTCGCTCCCAAAACACATCATACCGGGCCGGATCGTGACCCCCGCTCCCAAAATAATGGGTAAATTAATACCCTCCAATTAGGTCGTATGCACGAGCAACAGGGTAAGCACCCTCCCAATTGGACCACACAGCTATCACACAACATATCATTACCGTTCACATATAGCATCCATACGATAACATTAAAAGTCCAAGCTCTTTAACACCATACACATAATCACAGTAATTCAAATCATTTAAGACAAGCATCATTCCCATCCCAAGTTTAAAACAAGTTAAAAATATGGGACTATGAACTCACCTTAAACTCCGCAGCTTCCACAAAAACAACTCACAATCTATAACACACAAAAATAATCCACATTACATAAGGTCAAGCTAAAAGCTACAACCCATGTAATACTCATATGATGGATGTCTAAGACTCATATGACCCACCATGGATCTCCTAGACACCATACTAACCATCACCATAACCTAACACTCACTAAATCCCTTGCACCTTTAAAATCAGAAAATGCAGAATTTTTGGGTACATTAGCCCATATAAAATCACAAAAAATAAAGCTCAACAACTCACACAAAAAATTTACCATGGTCTCTCATAAGCATAGAAGCTAATCCCAGAAGGCCATGGACCAATAACACACACAAATACTCATAATAAATTAAAACTTGTCAACTACTCAAATTCGGATCTGAACGCACACCAAAAAGTTTTGATTTTAAATAATTACTTCCACAAGTTTTTATCGCGAATTCTCTTCGTGGTAGTCTAATATAACCTAATACTTAACTATTCCAGAAGGCCTGGTCAAAATATCACTTTTACAACCACATGACATCCTCAAACTTTTACCCAAAATCTGTCCCGGTTTGACAGCTTTGACACCTTAACAAAGAAAAATCAAAAGACCGACTTCCCGACCTTAAAATCGATCGTGGCTGGACTTTTTGAAAAGTTCTTTCATTAAACTTAAATTTAGACCTAAAATTTGTGACTTAACTCTTCACCATCTATTATTTACACTCACATCTTTACAGCCATAGATTTCTGTCCAAACCCTAACACAATAACTAGCATGTTTTACACTCAATTCTCTTCACCAATCATCATAATATTACAAATTATTGATCCCAACATGTTTTATAACATTAATTTACAGAAGTTTACAAACCCTAGATCCATCATACTTAATATTACATGAATACCAATAATTAATCAATTATATGAACATAGGGTTCAAGGATTTTACCTTGATTCTTGATTTTAGCTTCAAAACCATAAACCCTAATTTTCTTCTTCCCTTGCCTCCCATGAACGACCAAGACCAGAGAAAAGGAGGTTTGGGGTGTTTTGGTTTTGTATATATACTATGCTAATATAATTCTAGATAACCCTTTTAGTTAGAAGTTGTAATTGGACTCAAATTTGGTTTCCTTTTCCTTCTTTTTTTTTCCTAGCCGATTTTTATACCATATATATATATATATATATATATATATATATATATATATATATATATATATATATATATATATATATATATATATATATATATATTAATAAACTTAATTATTACACTCAAAACCTCATACTTTTGATATTTTATAACAACCCGTAACGATAACTAACGTCTTACGCGATAAACCTCGGTTTTTACGACAAACCGGAAAAATATCATTTTCAAAATAAAGTTTCGAAAAATAGATTTTCACACACTTCATAAGCATTTCTTTACAAAAACAACATTCCCGTAACTTACTAACGCTCAATAACTTGAACGAAGACTCGTTACGCAAAAACACAAAAACACCAAAACTACGCAAGTCATTTCTACACCACAAATGTGATCAAAATGAATTTTCTCAAATTCTAAACTTTCCAAATCACAATAAAACCAGTCACACAAAGGGATTTAGTGCTAAAAGTCACCTATATCACACTTATATCACTTCAAACACCTAGGACACACCAAACAAACGTCAACCGAGTCAAGACTATCAGTCAAACTGACATGCTAAAACCACGGTTGTTACATGAGGCTAATATGAACAGATCATTCTTGTGGACTAAATTATTCAGGTCTACCAATGTGTAACCAAGAGTATCGCGTTTGACCCCACCATGTTTTGAATTAACCCAATCACATTTGAAAAGAGGAATTTGCCTGAAACGGTAATCTAGTACCCATATCTCTTGTAAAATCCCATAATAAAATGCTTTTCTTGTGGTTGCAACTTCTTTGGATATGTGAAGATCTGCTGCCTCAACACTAACCCCACTGTTCTGGTAAACTATGCCATCATTACTTTTCGTACGAAATGTATACCCATTGATGTTATATGACTCGTATTTCACTACGTTGGCGCGTGGTCCAAATGATATCCACCTCACAGTTTCTGATACACTATCTTTGGATATCGTTAACTCTCTCTCAACCTGAATTTCATTACAAGTATATAATACCTTTAAATTGCAGGAACAACTCACTTATATTTATCAACAAACGAACAAGTAGTATAAACAACATACGAGTAATTACCTCTTCGTGTAACCACTTAGCAAAAGATTTAGTGTGCTCATTCTCCAGCAATGCCATTTTTCTACCCGGGTATTTTTTTTTCTTCAAAAATCGCTTGTGTCGGCTGAAACAAAACAATGTATTTGATTATTATATTTGATACAACATTTTTAGCAACGAAATAGACATGTGTTAGTAATACTTACTCGATATACGGCACAATTTCATCTGTATTCCGTATTACATACAAATGTGCTTTCTGAAAGACATCTCTGGTAAGTGCATTTGTTTTGCCGGCCGTCAATGGCTTTCCATCCTCATTTTCATTGGTTACATGTTTATCAGGTGGGATACCAATAGTTTTCATGGTTTTATGATACTCGCTAAGAAACTCTATTGTTTCTTCCACGATAGTCTCCTTAGCAATGCATCCCTCTGGTCTATTTCTGTTTCGCACATGTCCTTTAATAACCTTCATACATCTTTCGAAGGGATACATCCACCGAAAGCATACGGGACCACATAATTTTACCTCCCTAGTTAGGTGCACTGTCAAGTGTATCATAATATCAAAAAATGAGGGAGGAAATAACTTCTCGAGAAGGCACAGTGTCACAACAAGTTCTTGTTGCATCATATCTAGTTCTTGCAAGATGATTTCTTTCCTACATATAGCTTTAAAAAAAAAGCAAAACCTGATAATAGCAAATCGTGTGGGTGGGTGCATGATTGAACGTATAGCAATGGGCAAAAACTCTTGCATTAGCATGTGATAGTCATGCGATTTAAGGCCAATGAGCTTCTTATCATTTTGGCTGACCAAACTAGAGAAATTTGAACAATAGCCTTGTGGTACCCTGATGTTGCTTAAAGTTTCACAAAATATTTCTTTTTTAGCATTCGTTAATGTGTAACCTGCTGGAGGTATTGTTGTTTTGTCTGCTTCTTTCCTAGCAAACAATTCTTTTTTTATCCCCAACTCTTCCAGATCCAATCGAGCATTCATTCCATCTTTTTTCTTTCCATGAACATTCAGCAAAGTTCCGACTAGACTCTCTGCAACATTCTTTTCTACATGCATGAAGTCAATACAATGTGGAACAACATTATGTCTCCAATACCTTAGCTTTCGATACCAAATGTTGAATTTTTTCCAATATGGTTCATTTACTTGGCTTGCACTACCCTCTGCTTCTGTTCTTTTCCTTTTCTGCGTTGTAATCTTCCCACCACTGCCTCTCATATCTTCTTGGTTATTCGAGGTGTTATTATTTATTCGTTTTCCTTTTCCCCACTTATTTTCAATTAGTTGTACCTCGTTGTATATTTGTTCCCCAGTCAATGGAATTGGAGCAAGCTGAAAATCTTCTTTTCCATTAAACGCCGCCTTTTCCTTTCTGAACACATGGTTGTATGGTAGATATCGTCTGTGTCCAGCATAACTTTGCTTGGATGAGGCGGAAAGTCTAACACAATGTGTATCTTTCCTACATACAACACAACCTTTGAATCCACTGTATGGGCAGCCACATAATGTACCAAGTTTAGGGTAATCATTTATCGTCCATAACACAGCGACACGCAGTTTAAACATTTCTTTTGTACAAGCATCATATGTATCAACCCCATCCTCGAATAAGGTATGCAGATCATTAACCAACGGTTCTAAAAATACGTCGATATCATTTCCCGGGTATCCCGATATCAATACCGAAAGCATGATAAACTTTCTTTTCATACTCAACCATGGAGGAAGGTTGTATATGACAGATAAAACTGGCCATACACTGTGATGCCTAGTTCCTGAGTTGACGTCAACCCCATCAGCCGATATTCCTAGCCGTAGATTTCTCGGATCTTGAGCAAAGTTGGGGAATTTTTCATCTATGGTACGCCATGCCTGTGAATCTGCAGGGTGACGTAAAACACCATCTGTTACCCTCCTTGTAGCGTGCCATCTTAGATCTTCTGAAATACTCTCTAACTTAAAGAGTCGTTGCAGTCTTGGTATAATTGGAAAGTACCACATGACCTTTGCCGGAATGTTTTCATACACTTTACGTGTCTTATTATCCACCTTCCATCTTGATATCCCACAAGTTGGATAAACAGTCAACTCCTTGTTAGTCTTCCAGTAAAGAATGCAGTTGTTGCTACATACATGTATCTTTTCGTATCCTGATCCCATCATTCTCATTAGTTTTTTCGCTTGATAAGTTTTTTCAACCATTTCGTTACCAGCAGGTAGCATTTTTTTTTATCAATCCTAGTAATTTAGTAAAGAACTTATCAGAAGCTCCATACTTACCCTTCAAGTTGAGTAGTTTAACTATTGCGGACAACTTTGTGAAGTCAGGACATCCTTTATAAAGTGGCTTCTCCGCTTCTAATAATAGATTTTGAAACTTGGCAAGGTCATCCTCATCAAAATTTTCTTTCGTAGCATTAACCATTTCTACTGTTGCTGGACCATCTGTTGGAATTTCTGAATGTGACTCCATGTCGCAATCCGTGTCGTCAACAAACTCTGTTTCTGCATTATCAGGTATTTGGGCTATTGTTGCTTGCTCATCCTTTTCTCCTTGTTTATCCCATTTTGTGTATCTAAGTTTAATCTCGTAGTAGAATAAATGGTACTCCACGTCATCCACTGTTTGCTCTCTTTTGTTTAAACATGTGGTACACGGACATGACATCTTAAGCTGTCGTATATTAACTCGTGGGTCGATGTTCTTCATATTCTGAAAGTTGTGTAGTGCATACTTAATAAACGATGCTACTCCATCAATATATTCTTTGTTGGTCCTACAAGTTGTCATCTAAGACTTGTCCATGCTATTATTGTTGAGGTCAAATGATAACGTATATATCCTACAAGTTACAAGTTAAACCAATATAAGCATATATTAAGATTTAGATTGATGAAGTTCAAATGTCAAGTCACAAGTGTCTAGCTAATTAATAAGATATGTTTACAATAAGAATTGCAACAACACAATGGAATGAATGTATTGGGCATCAATATAATTAAGGCTCAAATGTCAAATATGAAAACGTGTATTAAGAAAAATGTGTAAATTACAACATGTTATCTTTATTGTGTTGTTGGTTAATTAAACGATTCAGCCAAAAACACGATAAGTTAACATTAACAAAGAAACAAGAAACCAACAAATCCATTACAAATAAAATATACAATGAAAATGAATAATAAGTTAAAATTCCAACATAATGAATTCCTAATTCAAAAAAATACCTAATTTATATCTAAATGAACCTCCCTCCGTTGTTGATAGCCGGACCGACAAGTGATATGATGGATGGTGACTGGTGAATGGTGGCTGTGATGTGACTGGTGATTAATTGGTGATATATTGGTGATTGGTGATTGGTGATTGTTGATTGGTGGCTGTGCGTGGTGATTGGTGAGAAATGTGAGAAACGTGGGTGGAGATGGAAATGGGTGGAGGGAGAATTCGAAATTTGGTGAAAAAAATATAGAGGGATTTTCAAAATTTTTGGGGAGGACATACCAAAAAAGGGAGCCACATGTAATTTATATTCCTCTTATAGACTATTTTTATATTCCTCTTATAGACTATTTTTTCATTTTGTTACAAAATCTAAACAACTAAACTATAGAAACTGACTAGGATGGAATTAGGAAGGGTGTTTGTTTAGTGGAAATGTAGCCAATAAGGGATATTTCTCCATGGTTGCCTAGATTTTAGCATGTAGTTGCTAAGTCTAGAAGAATGGTGGATATTGAATCAGCTAGTTTCGTGATTCGTGAATGATTGTGTAGAATGTATCTGTTATATTGTATCAGTCAAATGAGTGTGTTCAATTTGACTGCTTGTATAATCTTTGTAAGTTGCTGGTTCCTTAATTAATAAAATTCACTATTTCAGGAAGGAAAAAAAAAGTGTAGAAACTGATATGGGCATTCCCAATATCAGATACAAAGAAGAACATACAATCCAAATCTCTACAGCAGTTGTAATCTCACAAAAGGTGAATTATATTACTTACCAAAAGTTTTTTTACAACATTAACAATTGCTGATATGGGCATTCCCAAGATCATATACAAAGAATAACATACAATCCAAACCTCTACAGCAGTAGAAACTTGGTCTTGTTGTACCACCTTAGCCATTTCTTCAAAATTACTAGAAGCATCAGTTTCTCCCAAAAGTAGGGTGAAAGTTTTATATGCAGACTAGCTTGAACCTTCACAACATCTTCTGGCCAATCATGATCCATTGGAACGAGCATTTGCCAGGGATGAATGATTATAATTCTTGACAGAACTATAAATACATTAGTCGCCGACGAAGACTAGTGATGCGTGGGAATTGCACCAGGCTTTACCTCTCGAGGGATCTCGAGAAGCTTACAACCCCCACCAGGCAGTGTACCTGATCGTTGTAGTATAGTATAGTGACAAGTACCGGGGGATTGATCGTTCAACTCAGGAATAGTGTGGCTAGGATTAGAAAGCCTAAAAACTAGGTCTAGAGGTGAGGGATGATTCTTTTTGTATTTTTTATATTTTATAAAAGCAAATAAAAATCTCGGGTATTGGAAGAGTGGGCGGAATTAGTTGCTAATCAACTAACCCAATAACTAAGATGCAATCAAAATAAAATAACAAAAATGTAAATAAACTAAATTAAACTAATGGTGTGAACAATATATGAGAGAATTGTGTTTACTTAGATTTCACTACTCCCTAGATATCTTTTACAGGTTAATTACTTGTTATAGTTGCGTGGATGATGGATTGTATTCCTTAATACCATTCATGGGGTGGCGTACTTACTTCCCCAATTCTATAAGCTCCTACTTCACTCCTATGTCGAGCCGGCTAAGAAGCTCCTAACATGGGATCATTAGAATTCGCTAATGCATTAAATACAACCATAAAAACCTAGTACACATCGGTTCATGTTTCTTAAGACGTTCAAGCAAGTTACATGATGAGTGCTCAAACACTCATCATTTTTGGTCAAATCTGAACTGCAAAACATACAAAAACACTCAGAAACGCATCAAAATACTAAAAATATTTCAAAATTTTGTTTTATATGTTTTAGATGCAAAATGAGCAAAAACAGACGAAAAATGTACAAAGTTTGCATAATTGGCAGTTTCAGTCCCCCAACTTTCAAAAATTGGCAAAAATAGTCCCTGAGCACAAATTTTAAAAGAAAAGTCACCAAAGGTCCTTTTGAAATCATAAATTATCATATTTAGTCCTTTGGTGAAGAATTGGAAAAGTTTTGGAAAATTACAAAATTAGTCCCTGGAGTTTCAGAAATTGTCAGATTTGGTCCCTGGGAAATATTTTTGGATTGAAAAGTCAACAAAAGTCTTTCAAAAATCAAAAGATGACAATTATGACCCTTGGGTAAAAGATTTGGAAAATTTACATGTTTGGTCCTTGAGTTTCACAATTTGGCAATTTTTGTCCCTGGAATTATGGAAAATTACAAAAGTGGTCCCTGGGTTATTTAATTTGGTAAAAACAATCATTGTAAGAACCTTTGGAAATATTACATTTGCAGCCCTCAACTTTCAGGTTATTACATATATGGTCCTTGTGATTAAATAAAACAACCAAATGGACCCTTGATTAATACAAACCAAATCCCACCCAAAAAACCCAAACCTGTTACACAAATACCCCAACCCACTTTGTTAATCCTTGGCCCATACCAAACTAGCCCACTACCAAAAATAAACAAACACCCCATTTTTATTAGCCCTCAGTCAACCCCCAAGCTTTGACCTTCCACCTTGCCTCCACCTCCCTCCAAAAATACCCTGCAACATCACTGCCATCCCCATCATCACCCCTAAACTCTAATCCCACACTCAATACCTTCCCCCTTTGCATCAAACAAACACTACAATCCAAATGAACACCTCTGGCATCAATATATCAAAGAGAAAGAGCCAAAAAACGTTTTGGCGCCAAATTCTTCAAACGGCCAAGATCAAACATCAGTCATCCAATGGTCAATTTTGTTTCTGGGAAAAGACAAACAAGCTTCCCAAACCCTAATTTGAAGAGATATAAAAGGAAGAAAGAGAGGGCAGAGGAGAGTTAGTTAGTTTTTGTGTTTTCAGTCCTTAGTGTAATTTTCATTATGTAATCTTTTCCTTTGTAATTTTCTTTAATTAGATGTAATTTTCAGTTGTAATTCCAAGTATTCAGTTTAATTTAAGTGATCTTTCAGCTTCAACCAAATCGTTTTTACATTCAAGTTTCAAATTCCTTGTTATTTTAAATAAATTGCATCCTAAATAGTTCTTCAATCTTTATTAAATCTTTTAAAAAAGTCATTTGAAGTAGAAGAAAGCATAAACTCAGAAAAAGAACAAAAAAGTAGAAAATACAAAGAAAATCCAAAAAAAATGCAAAAATAGTGATACCTGAAAAAAAGCAAGAAGAGGAGGATAAGAAGAGGCTGGATTATGGTTTAGAGCCTCAAGGGAGGCATTAGGATATGATTTGAGGCATGGGTAACTTATTTTGTGCTTGGACTCCTTGTAAGCCTTTTACCCTCATTTTATGCAAAACACTGTAGCATTGGTTAAATTGTTTAATTATAAGTGTTTTCATGCTTATTTACAGTTCTTAAGTTGATTTTTGATAAATGAAATCTTGCTTGTCCATTTGATAGCATAATTGCTTAGGATTTCATTTTAACTATTCTTTTCAGCTGATTTATGATTTTGAGTTCTTGTGTTATATGTTGTTGTTTGTTGCTGATTTTAGTTCATGTATGCTTGATTAAGGTTAGTGTAAGCTTTAGATTCAAATTTCATGGTCTAAGATGTAGGGTTGTCTCATAAACTTTCACAGTCCAACATTAAGGGGTGTTTGGTTTAAGAGTCTGAGCTGAGATCTTGTTGTTTACTTGGTATGCCATTGGTTCATACATGCTTCTTAGGTGTCATTTAGGGCATTCATAGCATAAATTCAGTGTCCATATCAGAAAAAGTCAAAAATCACATTAAGGACCCCTTAATAGTCTACTGTTGGATTTTTGGGTGTTCCAAATCCTTGATTTCAATGAAAAACTATACTAGATTGCTTAATTTAGCCTCATGTAGGTTTCATAAACATGTAATGATCATTTAGAAGCAGTAGAAGTTCATCAAAGTCAATTTCCATTGTTAAATGAAAAAGTCAAAATAGCATGTTTCAGATTTTTCCAAAAGTTCAAAGATTTTTGTAGATTTGTGTGATGTGATTCAAGCCTTGAGCTTTTGAGGTTTAGTAGCCTCCCACTTCATCTTCAAGTTCCACCATTTACCTTATTTTTGTGATTTTTTTCCTGGGCCCCACAAGCCTCTAAAGTGGGCTGCAGGGCAGTCCTACCCCCTGCATCAGCAGGTCACCATAGCTACACCACCACTTGGTGGTGGTTTTCTGGCCACCTCAGTGGTCCCCACATCTCCATTTTTAGTTTCTTCAACCCCCCTGGTAGGCTCCATGGTTTGACCAATGGTTTGACCTAGTACCCTGTGGACCCCACCTGAATTAAGCCATTTAGTTTGTCCCTTTTTTCTGTGTTGATCAAAGTATCCAAGTGCTTAAGTTTTGCTTATTAGCTTATTCTGTGGGATTTCTTGGTTGATTCTTGCTTAAATATGTTCATTTAACTTATTTAGACCAGGATTAATCATTGTGGGTCCCACACAAGCTGGTTTGAGCTTATTTGCTTATAAAGTCAACTATAGTCAACTGTCACACTAACAAGCCCTCAAATAGCTTATTTTTAAGTTATAAAAAGTTTGTTTTCATAAAAGTTTTCCATTTTTAGGTATAAAACAAGTTTCCAAAGAAAAAATCCAGAAAAGTCAATTTAATTTTTAAGTGATAGTTTCTATTTAATGTAAATTAAATTTTAATTTTAATTTTTATATTTTTATTAAGTACTTAGCTTTTTTATATTTTTATTAAGTACCTTTTATAGTAAAGTAATTTTAGTAAATTTTTCAGATTTTTATTTTATCATTTAGTATTTATTAGAATTAATCTTAGTTTTATTAATAATTAATTAATATTAAGTATTAAATAGCATAATTAGTTTTTATAAAGCGAAACCTAGTTTTTATATTTTTTTTCTAGCTTTTATATAATATAAAATAATTTTAGAAATTTTCTTGTAATTTTTACTGTTATTTGCTATTTTTTATAATTTAAAATAGTTTAATTAGGTAATTAATTAAATTAAAAATCACAAAAAGACAAAAAAAAATACATATTTTTATTTTTAAAACTTGTTTTTAGTTATTTTATAATTTTAGAAATTTAATTTTCATTTTTCTAGTATTTAATTAATATTATATTGTATTTAAGTATTTCAAATATTAATAATTAGTATTAATTAGTATTTAATTAATAATAAATAATTAATTAGTGTAAAAATTTATTTTCTTTTTCTAAAAATTTTCTTTTGTCCGTTAGATTGTAAAAAAGTCATTTTCACCCCCTGGGTGTTTTCAGATTTCAGTTTTCACTTTTTATTTTGTACGTTTACGTTATTTAAAACGTGAACGTACGCGTTTTTAGGTTTTAAACTTTTCTGGTTTTTCTAAATTTCAAGTCTTGTTCATATAGCTTATTTAAGCTATTTCCTTGTGGATTCCTTAGCTTGATCACTCACAAACCCTTTCCCGTCCAGATTCACCAGATCACAAACCCGTTTTATAACCATCACACCTCGTCGGGACATAACGACCCGGGGAAAGCACTATATTCCGCGGAGCATTGGTCTAGGCTATTTGACTTTGTTGACCATTCTTTGGTCAATATAAGTTGACGGTTTAGCACCAATCATTACACAATGGAGATCTGCCAGTTTTCTTAAGCCTAACATTGAAATCATTCATCCATTACAACTACTAGACGAGTACCCGTGCATAGCAACGAGATTTTATAGCGACAGATCGTTAAGTGATAAAAAAAAGTTTATGGGTTATAAACAAAAAATAATAAAAGTTTGAAGATTTAGAGATTAAACATAATGTTTTGAAACCCGGTTCGACCCGTTCTGGACGAAAAATGGGTCGATTTAAATCGAGTGAACCCGACGGGTTGGGTCAAAAATGGGTCAAATTAAACCGGGTCAACCCGCCGGGTTTGAAGCGTGCCAGGTCAACTCAGTTTTCGATGTGTATTAATAGTTTCATTTTGAAATATATGTTTTCGTATGGCTTTTATCAGTTAGACGAACCGGTGGCGACACCGGTTCCCGGTTGAACCCGTTGGTCCGGTCCAGTTTTCAAAACTATATGTACACCATCAAATTGTTAGCTTGTATGAAGCTTTGTGTGTTTTATTAATTTGTATAATGTGTAAAATAACATTAGTTAGTGTGTTAATTATTTTATATTTAGATTATGTTATAGCTTGTTTAAATTGTACATTGTGAAAATTTTATTGTACTTTTTAGTAAGGGGTGTTTTAATTGTTTGTTTTTAATTTGATATATATACTTTTAATTGGTTGTACAATGTGAATAAATTATTGTACTTTAAAGTTATGGGGCATTTTAATAAGAGTATTAATTATACTATGCATTTCTCTCACCTTCAACTTTCAAGATTTCACTTTTCAAGATTTGACCATACATTCTTTATAGCGACAAATAGTTTATTCATCAAAAAAAGTTTATAGGTTATAAATGAAAAATAATAAAAGTTTGAATATTTAGGAATTAAACATAATGTCTTAAAACCCGGTTCGACCCGGGTGGTTCAACCGGGCGAACTGTTCCGGTCGAAAAATTGGTCTATTTAAACCGGGTCAACTTGCTAGGTTGGGTCGAAAACGGGTCAAATTAAACCAGTTCAACCCGTCTGGTTTGAAGCGTACCGGGTCAACCGGTTTGTGATTTGTATTAATTGGTTGTATTTAATTTGGTAAATATGTTTTTAATTGGTTGTACAATGTGAATAAATCATTGTACTTTTAAGTAATGTGGGTGTTTTAATAAGAGTATTAATTATATTTCATAATTTCCTTTCATAAGATTTTTCAAGATTTTCACTTTTCAAGATTGACCATTTTTCCTTTATATGTAGTATAGATAAACAAACAATCAACCTATAATCAACATCTAGGTTTCAATACATCTAAGCAAACACATAATAGATCTAGCCTAGCATGTTAAAATCAAGACAAGTATAAGATATATTCAAACAACAGATAGACATATTGAATGAATTAGAAGAATACTTATCTCAATTGAATATGAAGGGTTTCAAGGGGTGAAAACCCTTGAAAATACTGTTACAAACGAGCTAGGGTTTATTAGGTTCAGCCCTAAAATTCTCCACAAAAGTTCCTCTTTTAATAAATGAAAAATAGAAAATTATATATAGATTTTAGGAGGTGACGGCGTCAAGAGGAAAAATCTGACGCCGTCATCTCGCTGCCAATAAAGCTCTCGGACTGCCTAGATCCAAAGCTGACGCCGTCATGTGTAATTCTACTCTGGGCCGTTTGTTCTGACGCCGTCACGTTTTCTCTGGGTCGTCATCCATTTTGCTCTTGACGTCGTCATAAAATTCTTCATGACGCCGTCATCTACTGTTCCCAGCAAGGAAAATTAAGACTTTGCCGTTTTCTTCATTTTTATGCTCTGAAAACGTCCAAAATGCTTCCTTTTTCCAGAATTCACTCCCAAAGTACCTAAAATCACAAAAGGAACGATTTAGGGCAATATTTGATCAAATAAATTCAATTCCGGGCTTAAATGACCCCCTAAAAACGGTTCATTTTTCGCCTCATCAACTAGCCACAATGGAACATGATTGACCTGAGTACTAACTAAACAAGCTACTTAAACACAAATAATCTAATTAACTTGCAAACATATCCATACATCAATTTCAAGCAACCCTTAATAATCTATCCCAAACACTCTATAACATCTATAGCAGACAATAAGAATCAAGCAACCCTTAATAATCCATCCGAACCACACAAAAAATCGTAACCTAATCAACTTAAAAATCTTATTAGCATACAATTAAAAAACTAATACATGAATGACTTGATAAACACCCAAATGGATGCCTGTAATGATGATAAAACAATCAAGCTAGCTCTTATATAGAGCGTTTATTTTGATTATTTATTGCTTGATTTCATTTTGATAAAACAATCAAGCTCTTATATGGATGCCTGTAATTAATGATGATAAAACAATCAATCTCTTAAAATAAAAACACAAGATTATGACATACATAAAAACCTAAATCATATTTTTTACTATTAAAGATTAAGGAGGGTGATTACATGTACCAGCTGTTCCTTCAAAACAACAACCAAAAACATAACAAGCTAAGGAACCACCAAACCCAACCAAAAAGACCCTACTTAAACAACCATTCAACTGGAGCTCTGATCATAATAATCCATATCGGCAATGGCTTCCTCCTCCTTGGATACCAGAGTACGAAGGTCAACCAAAATGGCCGAAAAGGACTCCAGCAAACGGCGCTCCATCACTTGAACCTCCTCAAGGGACTCATAACCATCAGCAGCAGCTTCTTCTTCATCAAAGTTAAGATCTAAAACCTCAGCCATTCTCTCGGTGCGCTTATCAACACTTATCCGTAGCTCATTACGCTTCTCACCCAAACACTGGATCATTACTTCATTTAGAGGAATTTCTTGACTGAAGAGGAACTTGAGACATTTGTGAAGTTTATCAGACCCACACAAATCTTTCAGTTCATCGAGATTAAGAGATCCAGACATGTTTTTAGATGATGATTTGATAAAGGTTAAGTAAGAAATTGTGTTTTTTGATGATGATTTATGTGGCTAGGGATGAAACTTATAGATACAGTAATTAATTAATAATCTACACTTCAATCTAATATATGTGGCTGTGTAAACTAAATCATTGCAAAAAGTAATTACAGAGTACTAATTCAAAGTATTGAGTCTTCCCATGCAGTCTGTTCATGTTCTCATGCATGTCAATCAAATCACTATTTAAGTTTTTAATATGTAAGTCTTAATTAATGTATAATTTAGTCAAAATTATGAGACTCTAGTAATTAAAGGTAATTTGTGCTTTATTTGATACAACATCAAATTCAAAATATATACAACATGTTAAAAAGATTTTGAAAAAAAAAAGATGGTGGTGGTGGTGGTGGTTGGCAGTTGTGGTGGTGGTGGTGGTGGTGGTAGTGGTAGTGGTGGTGGCTGGTGGTGTGGTAGTGGTGGTGGTGGTGGTGGCTGGTGGTGTGGTAGTGGTGGTGGTGGTGGTTGGTGGTTGTGGTGGTGGTGGTGGTAGTGGTGGTGGTGGTGGTGGCTGGTGGTGGTGGTGGCTGGTGGTGGTAGTGGCTAATGGTGGTGGTGGTTGCTGCTGGTGGTTGTGGCTGGTTGTTGTGGTGGCCGGTGGTGGTGGTGGTTGGTGGTTGTGGTGGTGGTGGTGGTAGTGGTGGTGGTGGTGGTGGTGGCTGGTGGTGGTGGTGGTAGTGGCTAATGTTGGTGGTGGTGGCTGGTAGTGGTGGTGGTGGTGTGGTAATGGTGGTGGTAGTGGTGGTGGTGGTGTGGTAGTGGTGGTGGTAGTCGTGGTGGTAGTGGTGGTGGTGGTGTGGTAGTGGTGGTGGTAGTCGTGGTGGTAGTGGTGGTGGGGTAGTGGTGGTGGTGGTGGTGGTGGCTGGTGGTGGTGGTGGCTTTTCATCCGTTTCCATACGTTTTTACCCATTTCTATTTGTTTTTACACGTTTTTTATGCATGTGATATGACCCGAATAAAATTTTAACCGATTAAATAATGGGACCGAACTAATCCAACAACACGATTTACACGTTTAGTACCTTTTCATCCGTTTCCATACGTTTTTACCCATTTCTGTTTGCTTTTACACGTTTTTTATGCATGTGATATGACCCCAATAAAATTATAACCGATTAAATAATGAGACCGAACTAATCCAACAACACGATTTACACGTTTAGTCCCATTTCTTTTTGTTTTTACACGTTTTTTATGCACGTGTTATGACCCGAATAAAATTATAACCGATTTAATGAGACCGAACTAATCCAACAACACGATTTACACGTTTAGTCCATTTTCATCCGCTTCCATACGTTTTTACCCATTTCTGTTTGTTTTTACACGTTTTTTATGCATGTGATATGACCCGAATAAAATTACAACCGATTAAATAATGAGACCGAACTAATCCAACAACACGATTTACACGTTTAGTCCTTTTTCATCCGTTTCCATACGTTTTTACCCATTTCTGTTTGTTTTTACACGTTTTTTATGCATGTGTTATGACCCGAATAAAATTATAACCGATTTAATGAGACAGAACTAATCCAACAACACGATTTACACGTTTAGTCCCTTTTCATCCGTTTCCATACGTTTTTACCCATTTTTGTTTGTTTTTACACATTTTTTATGCATGTGATATGACCCGAATAAAATTATAACCGATTAAATAATGAGACCGAACTAATCCAACAACACGATTTACACGTTTAGTCCCTTTTCATCCGTTTTCATACGTTTTTACCCATTTCTGTTTGTTTTTACACGTTTTTTATGCACGTGTTATGACCCGAATAAAATTATAACAGATTTAATGAGACAGAACTAATCCAACAACACGATTTACACGTTTAGTCCCTTTTCATCCGTTTCCATACGTTTTTACCAATTTCTGTTTGTTTTTACACGTTTTTTATGCATGTGATATGACCCGAATAAAATTATAACCGATTAAATGAGACCGAACTAATCCAACAACACGATTTTCACATTTAGTCCATTTTCATCCGTTTCCATACGTTTTTACCCATTTCTGTTTGTTTTTACACGTTTTTTATGCATGTGTTATGACCCGAATAAAATTATAACCGATTTGTTAGAAACTTTTTAAGTCTTTCTTTTTTAACTTTGACCTTAAGTATTTGTATTTGTGTTGTATAATATTTGATGAAAATACATTTAAATTAAAACACAATCCATCCATCTAAAAGTATTATATAACACAAGATAGAAAACTTAAGGTGAAAGTTGTAAAAGAAAGACTTAAAGGGTAAAACAACAACAATATTAATACTTAGTATTTATCATCATCTATGATTACTATTTTAACTTTATATTACTCTCCTCGGTTTTCTGATCGAAGAAGCCGCCTGACTCAATAGTACTCATGATTTTGGAGAAAAGAAAAGTATTTTGTGTTCATAAGCGAAATTTTTTGAAAATAATTTACAAGAATTTGGAGCCAAAATTTCAATCCAAAATTCTTAAATTACCTAATTATTTGGCATTTAACATAAATAAGAGCCCATATTCATGAAAATACTCTGTATTGTCTCCTAATTAAACTAAACACTGCAACCAAAACACAAAATTCAAATCTTCAATCACCATTACTCTCCAAGCCAGAATCATTTTCTTGTACACATTGTTGCTCAAGAGTCGTCATGGATATGGTTGAACACATTGATACTGATATTTTGCTTCCAGATAATGAAGCTGATGTTAACACAATACAGTATGCGGACGAAACATATGTTTCATCTGATGAAGAAAATGATGACAACCAATTAAATAGAAAAATATCTAATAGGGGCATAACCAGGCTAGCTAAGTTTCGCCTTCGATATGGCCATCCTGGTCAAGTAAAGCACAAGGTAACCATCGATGCGTTGAATAGGGTTACAGGGTTAAACAGAGCACTGTTTGCGAGTTTTTTAGGAGATGCGGTTCGTGAGCACATAGGTTTGAAGGTTCTATCCTGGAAGAAGGTGGATAAAGAATCATATGGGATGAAATCACGATACATATATACTAATTTTTAACCCAATATATAAGTTTAATTTATCAATTATTTACAACTAATTAAAAACATTGTGTTAATCTTTGCAGCGATATTTTGATGTTGACGTGACATTCAAAAAGGTGGTAATGAATCGTCTTAGTCAACTGCTAAGGAATTTCAGAATGAAACTCAGGGAAAAATACATATTGCCCAACCTAGATACACCTGAGAAAATGAATGAAAGGCCGGAAAAGTATAGTACAATTGTGACTCAAGAACAATGGGTTGAGTTTGTAACCTACACGACCACCAATGAATACAAGGTTTTAATTAGTCATCTTTATTTAGTTTATATGTCATTTCATAATTTTTAGTTTGCAGCGTTACCGCATATCTAAATGCCTTATGATTTTGTGTTTTTTTAGGAGAAATCAGATAAAGCTAAACTGTCGTGTTCCAAAAATATTTATCAGCATAAAATGGGACGAGGTGGATATGTTTATGTTAAAGAGAAAATGGTAAGGTTATACATACTGTTTGTTTTACTAATTGATCAGAATCAATTATCTTGGTTTAACTTTACATATATGTGTATGCACTTGATGTCCATTAGATCGAAAAAAAGAAAAGAAATTGAAGCAGATGTTGAACCGCCGCGTGGTGTATTGTGGGTCAAAGGAAGGCAAAACAAAGACGGAGAATCTCCAGATGCTGAGATTAGTTCGGTGGCAGAGAAACTTGTAAATTTGACTACAAATTCTATTTTTATGCTTATATACCAGCAGCATTAACTTTGTACTAGCCGTACTAACTTGTATACTAGCAGTACTAACTTTTAATACCAACAATTCCCATATTCTTTTGCAGAGAGAAGCTGATGAAAAGATCAAGGAAGGAACCTTGGCTGTTGATGATGGCACTGATGCCATGACAACTGTGTTTGGTAAGGAAAAGGGAGGTTATGTAAGAGGAGTGGGAAATGGAGTTACATATAAGAGGTATTTTAATCTTCCTCGAACCAGAAAAGAAACTGATGAAAGAATTGAGTTACTTCAAACTTAACTTGATAATGAGAGAAGCGAGCGTCAAAAAAAGATCTAATGCTCAAGAAACTGTCCACCGAGATGCCACAAAAAGATGACCAGGTCAAGCAATTGTCCGCTGAGATGGCAGATACAAAAGGAATGGTTTCTAAAATGCTGAATATTTTGAGTTCAAAAGGGATTAAGTTGGATATGCAATCTCAATTTCCATTAGACTCAGATGTAAGCCATTTTTATGTTGTTAACAATTTCATTTTCTAATGCTAACACCAATGTATTTCTTAATATAATTTAATTATATTGTAGGTGACGACTCCAATGGCCATTGATAATATAGATGTCTGCACTGATGATCATCAGGTGGTCGACGGAACTCAGTCCAGTGTTGGTGTACGTGCACGTGATAATGATGTGATAATTCAGAAGAAGCCTACAGTTGGGATTGAAACTTTGGAACCGGTAATGGAAAAAATGGTAAGGAGTAAAACATTATCCCCATTTGATTTTTTAATTTTACCTACATGACTAATGTACCGTGTTTTATATATACATATAGGAACGTATTAACAATGTTAAGAAAACACCAAAGACACGACAAAACGGGTCTGCAGATTCCCAATCGCAAGGAGATGCATCTCCAACAAAAGAACTACCAAAAGTAAGTATTTCATGCAACATGTTTCTTGTTATTTTATTTTAAAAATAATGTACCGTGTTTTATATATACGTATAGGAACCTGTTACAAAAGTCGTACCTAAGAAAACGGGTAAGTCACGATGAAACGGGTCTCCAGCTTCCCTATCGCAGGATAATGTGTCTCCAACAACACAAGCACAAGTATGTATTTCAACATGTTTCTTCTTGTTATTCTTAATTTTTTTAAATAATTTCTTATATATACGTATGCAAAAATTCTTTTTTTTAGACAATCAATTGCAAAATGTGGCATGTAAAGAAATCAAATATTGTTGCTTTGGGTCGCATACACAACATTCCAGGAAAACAAATGATACATAACAAACCACTCCCGACTGATTGCTACAAAGTCTCAATTGATAAATCGTTAGTGGATGCAGCATGCATACCGAACATGATAGGGAATCTTGGGATAAAAACAGTTAGGGAAGGCTTGAATGGTTTCTTTGCATGGCCCAAGGAACAAGTTATTCTTGCTGATCATGAGGAGGTACATACATGTGATTTTTTGAACCTACGTATATATATATATATATATATATATATATATATATATATATATATATATATATATATATATATATATATATATATATATATATATATATAAAATTCTTCATATTAAATTCAATGCTTGATACAAGCATCTTTTGTTTACTACAGGTTACACCACCAACTACGAAACCAAAAGTTAGTGAACCGATTCCTGAACCAAAACTACAACCGAAGCGCAAAAGTTATGTCTCTAGTGCAGAAGTGCTAAAGCAAGCTAGGGGTCCAGGGAAGATTCAAAAGGCTTTAACTTATAATAGTTGACAATTTCATTAAATGCGACATTAAAATTCTATTTATGTTTTGTTCATTTATATACATTCGAATTGTATGGAATTTGAAATTGCTTTTTGTTTTTAATTCTGTTTTATTTATATACTAGCAGTTTTATTTCTCTGATCCAGCAGTAGTAACTCTGATCCAGCAGTAGTAACTTAGTACTAGCAATACTAACATCATTGGTCACTCTTTTCTTTAATTCGATGTGTGACTAAATATTACCAAATGCCACACGAATTAACAATTCATGTGACAATTGGATTAACATTAGTCACACAGAACACACATGTCTGCATTTTAAACAGCATATGGTCACACTTATTAATACTTTTGGCCACTGTTTGCTTAATTGTATGTGACTAAATACCCAAAAAAAACATGCGTTGTGTGACTAAATATTACAAAAGGCCACACAAACATAAAATTCATGTGGCCATTGAATTATCAATAGTCACACAAAATACACATTTCTTTATTTTAAACAGCTTATGGTCACACTTATTAACGATTTTGGCCACTGTTTGCTTAATTGTATGTGACTAAATACCCAAAAGAAACATGCTTTATGTGACTAAATATTACAAAATGCCACGCAAACATAAACTTCATGTGGCCATTGGATGATCAATAGTCACACAAAATACACATTTCTTCACTTTAAACAGCATATGGTCACACTTATTCACACTTTTGGCCACTGTTTGCTTAATGGTATGTGACTAAATACCCAAAACAAACATGCTTTGTGTGACTAAATATTACAAAAGGTCACGCAAACATAAACTTCATGTGGCCATTGGATGATCAATAGTCACACAAAATACACATTTCTTCACTTTAAACAGCATATGGTCACACTTATTCACACTTTGGCCACTTTGTGTTAAATTGTATGTGACTAACTCAAAAAAAATAACACCCATTGTGTGACTAAATCATCACAAATGTCACATTTATTCTATATTCATGTGGCCATTAGATTATCAATAGTCACACAAAATACACATTTACTTGAATATATCATCTCAAATGTCACATATATTATATATTTATGTGGCCAAAGGACGAACAATAGTCACTCTCAAAAAACTTTCGTGTGACTATAAGGTGTTTACGGTCACTGATAATGACTAATCCAACAAAACTTGTGCCTAATTTGTCACACATATTCGGGGTTTTGGTCACTTTTTTTCGATGGAAAAGGCCACGAACTCAACAATGTGACCATATGCCACCTACGGTGGCGGGACCTTTTGTCACACATGACGAAAAAAAAACGTGCGTGACTATATGCATATCGTCACACATTTTTGGCGTGACCAACAGAACTTTTTGTACCAGTGGCACTTCTTTGAAAAGCTGTGATATTCTCCATTCTTGAGAACTTACCCCGGAAATGATTCAAGAACACCTCCTTAACATGGTTAGGATCCGAGACCTAAGTACCTTCTCGTTTTATACCCCTAATAGCCAAGTATCTTCGCTTACTATTAATAATTCCATGAAAATACCTTGAGTTTTCGTAGCCTTCTATACTCCACTTTATTTTAGCTTTTTGAGCTAAATCTTTAATATCTTTAGAATCCAAGCTATACAATTTTGACCTTGCCTGATATCGATTCAATCTGTCTTCATCAGTAGCCAAACCTTGGTCTAAGAGATCATCTACCTGTTTTATTTCATCTAACAAAGTATGCCTTCCCATATTTTTTCTATTCTTTGTTTCCTGCCACCAACATTTAATATTCTCCTTTAGCCTTTTTAGCTTGTTTATGAATTTTATAGCAGCACCTCCTTGGACCACCTGATCATCTCCATTCAATGCCGATACTACCACATGCTCAAAATCATTTTCATCCATCCAATAATTAAAGAACCGGAAAACTCTTGGGCCATAATCCATAACCTCTTGTTTTAATAAAATTTGTTGATGATCTGACACCAAATTATTAAGAACATTAGTTGAAAGGTCTGCACATACCGCATTTACCCCTTCACTAATAAAGAAACGGTCAAGCTTACTCATCTTTTTACCATCCAAGCTTAGCCTTGTAAAAGCATACCCCCCATTGGAACTTCCAAAAGCCAACTTAAAATCAGTAGCTTCCTTACGTGAAAATTGGCATCCCCATCGTTCTCCCTCATCACGCACTGCAGTATAATCCCCAAGAAGAATATAATTACCAACATTATCTAACATATAATCTGATATAAACGTCCACAACAATCGTTTTTGTCCAATATCTTTTGGAGCATACACATTCATCATAGTACACTTGAATTTGTCAAGGAGCCATTCTCCATGAACAACCATCACATTTTGATAACTAGCAATTTTATGACACAAGAAAACTTTTATGATACGAGAAAACCAGCGGATCCTAGATGGACATAATTCCTCCGGATAATCCCATATCACTACTAGTAGCAAAGTCGAACGACATATTACCCCATAACTATTTCACCATCCACATATCAATCTTGGATAGCCGAGTCTTCTGGATAGGACAAGGTAGTATACTAAAGATGTATAGAAGAATAATTAATAAAGGGAAATATATGATTAAAATAACTTATACAAATCAGTTAGAAGTGACGAGTTAGATGTCAAGTCACGTGATTTAGATACTTTTAAAAGAGTATAAGTTGATATTAGGCACCTTGTTACCGGTATGATAATGGAGTTGTGGCGTGATCAGGTCACTACCAGGTGGTATACCACCTTTCATTACCGTTAGTCGAAAGAGTAGATTGTACTTGTCTTTGAGATATCCGGGGAAGGGGGGGGGGGGGGGTGTTTGGATGTGGGTATGGGTATAAGAATGAGAATCATTAAGAGAGAGAAAACCCACACTTTAGGGTTGGGGTAGCAATTCGGGTCGGGTTCGGGTTGTCAGGTTGGCGGGTCAGAAAACCCCAACCTGAACCTGACCCATTTAAATCATCGGTTCAGTTATGTCAACCCTAACATGTTTACACGTAACCCGAACCTGACCTATTTAACCCGTATATATACTTAGGTTGATAGGTTAAATAGGTTACATGGGTTGAATATGTTAAACGGGTTTCGAGTTGACACATTTAATCCGTTTTATATATAAAAGTTATGATTTTTTATATGTCAAACGCACCCTAAAAAGTGGTTATGATTTTGGATGATTTTTTGTAGGCGTTGTATATTTTCTAAACATAAATTTAAATAATTAGATATTACTAGTACTGTAATTGTTAACAACAATGAACAATGTTACTGGGTAAAAATAAAAACTGTTGCTAACAAAACCTACCTATAAATTATACAAATAAACCTAGTCAAAAAGGAAAAAGAAAACAATATTACCACAGCTAGTGATAAATAGTTAAGGTAAATCATTAATATGTTTTTGTGTATCCTGTAGATGATACTACGATAGTAAATATGATTAACTGATTACATAATTCTCAAACCGTCTTAAAAACATTTGTTATGACATTCCGAACGTTAACCAAACACTTGCACAAAGACTCGAACACTTTAGCCCACATATTCCAAACCTACGCCAAATCAAAACAGTTATATAACGGTAAACAGCTTCATGCACAGCTCATCACATCTGGATACCCATCATCCACTTATGTCACAAATCACATTCTATCAATGTACTCAAAATGTGGGCATATCGAATATGCCCACAACGTGTTCGATGAAATGCCTCAACGAAACTTAGTTTCTTGGACTGCTATGATTTCTGCGTTTTCGCAGAATTCGGAGTATGCGAAAGCCATTAGTATGTTTCGTTCTATGTGGGTTTCGGGCGAAAGTGCTAACGAGTTTGCGTTTTCGAGTGTGGTTCAAGCGTGCTCGTTTTTGAAGATGGTGGATGTTGGGAGACAAGTGCATTGTCTTGCTTTGAAAGTTGGGTTGAGTTATGAGATGTTTGTGGGTAGTAACTTGGCGGATATGTATTCGAAGTGTGGGTCGTTGTTTGAGGCGTGTATGGTTTTTGAGGAGATGCCGGTGAAAGATGAAGTGTCGTGGAATTCGATGATTGATGGATATGCGAAGAATGGTTGTTATGAGGAAGCGTTGATGGCTTTTAGGAAGATGTTGAATGAAGATGTGTCGATTGACCAACATTTACTATGTAGTGCGCTTTGTGCTTGTGGAGGTGGCAATGCTTATAACGTTGGAAGATGTCTTCATACGTTTGTTGTGAAGTTGGGGTTTGAATTGAATGTTTCTGTTGGCAATGCACTTATGGATATGTACTGTAAAACAGGTGACATGGATAGTGGTTCACGTTTGCTTGAAACCGACTCTAGAGGTACAAACATTGTTTCGTATACTTCATTGATTGATGGGTATGTGGAAGCTGATCAAATTGACAAGGCTTTGACTATTTTTGCTGACTTGAAGAGGAAAAATATTGAACCTAATGAGTTTACCTTTTCTAGCTTAATTAAGGCTTGTGCTAATCAAGCTTCGCTTGAACAAGGAGTTCAACTTCATGCCTTAGTGTTTAAATACAATCTTAATCAAGACCCTTTTGTTTCATCTGTTATTGTTGATATGTACGGGAAATGTGGTTTGCTGGATCAATCAATCCAAGCGTTCAACAAGATATCTAAAGCAAACGAGTATGCATGGAATTCACTAATGGGTGTGTTTGCTCACCATGGTTTAGGACATGAAGCAATAGATGTATTTAACAAGATGCTGGTTGAAAAGTTAAAACCAAACGCTGTTACGTTTATCAATCTTTTAAATGCTTGCAGCCATTCAGGATTAGTGAAGGAAGGATTAAGCTACTTTGATTCCATGGAAAAAGTTTACAAAATAACACCTCGATCAGAACATTACTCGTGTGTTGTTGACTTGTTGGGACGAGCTGGGAGGCTTGAAGAAACTGAAAACTTTATAAACAAAATGCCATTTGAGCCAAACGCGTATGCTTGGTGTTCTCTTCTGGCAGCTTGTAGAAAATATAGTGATCAAAAAAGAGGAGAGCTTGCAGCCGAAAATCTAAAGAAACTAGAGCCTGAAAACAGTGGAGCTCGTGTATTACTTTCCAATATTTATGCAAAAGAACAACAATGGGAGGACGTAAGAAGTGTTAGGAAGACGATGAAGGATGAAAACGTAAAGAAGCTACCTGGTTATAGTTGGGTCGATGTTGATAATAAAGTCCATGTATTTGGAGTTGAAGATTGGTGTCACCCACATAAGAAAGAAATAGACTTGAAGCTTGATAGTCTTTTGTGTAAAATAGTTGAAGCGGGATATGTTCCTGATACTGAGTCAGTCCCACTTGATTTGGAATATGACATGAAGGTAAAGGTTCTTCATAGGCATAGCGAGAGGATAGCTATAGCTTATGCACTAATACGTTTGCCAATTGGGAAACCGATTATTGTGAAGAAAAATATAAGAGTTTGTGTTGATTGCCATTCTGCAATCAAGTTGATCTCGAAAGTTGAGGGGAGAAAGATTATACTTAGAGATAATAGTAGGTTTCATCATTTTGCGGATGGATCATGTTCTTGCAAGGACTTCTGGTAAGTTTCAAAAAGAATATACTCTATCCATTTTTTGAAAGTGTAGCGATCGATGGGCCAACTGACTATGTACTTTATAAAGAAAAACATTTTTGAAGGTAGGATTGTTATATGTTTAAGGCTGGAAGGCACATGAGTCCGAATGCTATGTTGAATGTGCGATCGACACTGGTAAGTCTAGATAGCTACCATTTGTAAATTTATAACCATCAAAAGTTGCCATACTTATTCAATAATTATGCATAAACCAGGTAAACAATAGTTTAGTTTATTCTCCTTTTTATGTTTATCTTCGGATCTTAGTTAGTGAGTTGAACAAAGAACTTTGTATCTCAGTCTTGTAGTGAGTAGTCCATAGTCGGTGCTTAAATTACAAATATAAGTCTTGTATCAAATCGTTGCATTCCTATGGGGTGCTAAGGTTAAAAAGTCTTTTTATGGAGTGCTAAGGTTAAAAAGTCTTTTTAAAATATACATATGTTTAATTATTATACAGCTATTCACATTGACATGAATATATAATAAAAAATATATATGGACATGAAAGTTCGAAAAGCTTGATACAAGTTCGAGCCGAGCTATTGAAATGAAAGCTTGAGCTAGGCTCATTATGTGTTTCAAGTTGGTTTATTGGGCTCGAGTTCGGGCTCGAACTCGATATAAGCTTGACTCGATTGAGTCAAGCTCGAGTTGCTTGATAAATGTTTGATTCCTTTGCGTTCCTAGTTATTTTGAGGTAAAATAACAGATGGTAAAAGGTTGCAATACGAAAGGTCTTTGCATTTCGTTTGGATATATTACGAAGGGTTTTGCTAAACACTGCCCATTAAGCAATGCTTAAGGTGCATTAAAAAAATAAGTTTTTTCATATTTAAAGTAATTATATGAACATAAAAAATATGTCATTTCTAATTTAACAAAGTACAAGTTTCTTTTTACATTTATATTAAACATTCGGCATTGTTTAGCAAAATCCTATTAATACGAAAGTTTCCTTTAATTGGTTTGATTGGTTGTGTAATTGTTCCTTTCTAGATCTTTTCTACTTTTGAAGTCCGTCGTCAAATAATAAATTAAGACTGAGGGAATCATGTTCATCCAAATTTGCAAGTTACTAAAAGGTAAAAATAGAAATTAATTAATACGGAGTACAACTAATTGATCAAACGAACGAATTACCCATTTAACCCTTTAGTTACCATAAATAAGAAATGAAAAAAGCAAAGCGTGTCTCGCACGGTAAGATCAACACCACAATCCCATCTCATCCAACGGCCCATATTCAAACTCAAACAAATTCGACCCTTATAAATAGCTAAATAACAGGCTCCTTCATCTTCATCCCAAAAATCAAAACCCTCTCGATCAAACGTCTCAAACATTGCCATCTTCAATCACTGCCAGTCTGCCAAGATTTTAGAATTACGATTGTGGCGACTAGTAACGTAGAAAAAGGCTTTTTTTTGTTGATTTTGACGAGTGTTGGAGCCTTGGAGGTGTGGTATTAATTTTCAAGATCAAGAAGAAGATATTAATTATGACCTCTGCTGTTGATCATCGTCAGCCGATTGTTGCACATGCCGTAAGAAGTAAGCGGCGAGGCCTTCTTGACATTACAAATCTAGTGACTACTCAGAACGGTGTCAAGAAACCAATTACTAAGGCACAGTCTGTGGCAAACCGTACTATAACGAAAAAGCCTCAAAAGTCGCTCTCATCAGTTCTTAGTGCACGTAGCAAGGTTGCTAGTGGGATCACTACTACAAAACCAAAAGATCCTGTCATCATTAATATTGATGAATCTGACAAGAACAATGAGCTTACTGAGGTTGAATATGTGGAGGAAATCTACACATTCTACAAGCTCTCGGAGACCGAAGGATGTTTGAGGGATTACATGGATTCCCAACCTGATATCAATGCTAGAATGCGAGCTATCTTGCTCGACTGGATAATACTAGTTCACATTAAGTATGGCTTGATGCCAGAGACTCTTTATCTCACTATCAATATTGTTGATAGATATCTGTCGGTCACAACTGTTGCTAGAACTGAACTTCAATTGGTTGGCATCAGCGCGTTGCTTATATCTTCCAAGTATGAGGAAATATGGCCGCCATGGGTTAATGATATGATTACTATATCAGATAGTGCATACTCAAGAGAGCAAATTCTTGCTATGGAAAAGGCTATTCTTAGTTGTTTAGGTTGGCATCTGACTGTTCCAACACCCTATGTGTTCGCCGTTCGGTACACTAAAGCCTCACTTCCATCTGACAACGAGATGGAGAATATGGTGTTCTTTTTCACTGAGCTTGGTTTGATGGACTATGTGGTTACCATAAGAAATAACCCTTCAAAGCTTGCTGCGTCAGCTGTGTACGCTGCTAGGTGCACACTTAATAAGACACCTGCATGGACTGAAACACTTGAACATTACACCGGATACGGTGAAGATCAACTAAGGGATTGTGCAAAGAGTTTGGTGAGCTTTCATGCTCGTGCAAGTGAAAATATGTTCAACGCAGTGTACAAGAAGTATGTAAATCCTGATCGGAGTGCGGTGTCTCTTCGCCCTCCAGCGACGAGTCTGTTGGTAGTGAATCATCATAAGTAAGGCTGTAGTGCAGATAGGTTGGTTGATTTGTCAGATTAGGAAATCTATTAATGTATATGGTTGGTTGTTAACTTGAGTTTTAGTTATGCATGTGTATTATGAATGCATGGGTTTCTTATTTTTCTCTGAAGTGGTTTAAAGTTAGAATCTTTATTGTGCTGACTTCTCTCATATAACCCAGACATCACTGACCCTTTATGTTTCTTTTCTTTTTTGGTGTTTGGTAAAGATTTTAAACCAACTCAGTAACCTCAAACCGAAACTAGAAGTGGCAATCACAACCCATTTAAAGAAAAATGGGTTGCTATGGGTCAAAAATTACAACTTATAGGTTGGATTGGGTTACCCCTTTGGCAAAGAAATGGGTCAAGTGGGTCAACAATTAGACTTATCTGAATCAACAAATGGGTCGAATGGGTCAACAAATGGGCCGAATGGGTCACTTAAGGGTCGGATGATAACTCAACCATAAATGTATTTGAATTATACAATGACTTGCACATTAATAACCATAAGTAAAAATTTAAATTAACTTTACAAATCATTATATTGGTAAAAACACATTGACTGGCCAAGTAAAACTTGCATCCAGGCCTATAACATGTATATTGTAGTTAATCCTGGTGCAAGACACAAGTTTAAATTCCAAGCTGCACCTGTCTCATATAATCTGTGCCACTAGAGGGGAACTGCGTCAGTTCACGGATTAGCTTATCTGCTAAGCTTATCGACTAGTTGAATATATAGAAATATTTTAATTTAATTCAGTTTATTAATAGTCAATCTCAACACAAGCATTTAATTAATACAAGGTGTATGTTGCTCTCTTCGGCTCTAAACAGTGGAGTTTCCAGACTATAATTTGTTTATTTTTGATGAAATGAAAATTTGGGCATTGAAATGACATCTGCATCATAAGAAATATAGGTGTAACTGTAAAAATACGTATGTCTTAATTTGTCTTGATACAAATGAAATTTTTCCATGGTAGGTGTGATTAACCGAGGGGGTGAGTATGATGTACGCAGCTTAACCGGAGTATCCCCTTAACTATTTCCGTCTGGCTTCCATATCGCCTAGATGTTTACCTATAACAAATGAAAACTCTTAATCTTTTATATAATAAAGGAAAACTCTAATTGGGGACTTTGATATTTTGAAAAACTAAATCTTTTCTTATTAGGTAATAATTGTATTACCTTTCAAAAAAAAAATGTAATAATTGTATTATTATAATTATTTTTTCTTAAATACGTTTAATTTAAAAAACTTAAATATTCCTCTATTTGGTAACAATATTTATAAATTCGTTTTGTAGAAAAATTGAGTTTAAAAATATTGAAAAAATTTCAAAAGTAGCCTAATTGCCCAAATTACATTAATAATCTAGCTTAAAAAAAAAAAAAAAAAAAAAAAAACACTCATTCCATAAAATATACCGAGGCAACAGGACTAGGCAACCACATTAAATTTTTGTCAAGTGTCACATTTTTTAATAAAAAAAAAGTACATGTTTTATTAAAAAAAAACAAGACACACACTTGTACTTTGTTTTAAGACTTACTTTGATATTGTTTAACAAATCCTGAAGAACACAATTTATCGAAAACTTCTCACCTCTTTCTTCCAAGCCTCCTCTACTACATGAATAAAATTCAGTTCTTCTAACCAAACGTTGAATACACGAACTAGTTTTGGTCCAAAATCTAAATCCACGTCTTACAACACAAGTGGGCAGTGGTATGATAACTTTCTGTTCAAAGTGATGACAGAAAGGTTACCCATAGATTAATGAATTCATCACTCATCAAGAAGAATTGGTCTAGTTTTCTAAACTTCACACCATAGTCACTGACTCTAGTGATTTTCCTCCCTTATCGGAATCTCGACTAGTCTCCTATTGTTGATAAAATCATTAAATTCTATTGTTTCCTTAACATTCACCTGAGAATTAAGCCTATCATCATTATTCCTAACCACATTTAAGTCCTCGAAAATACACCACGCATCATTCCATCTAATCATCAACCCAATTAATCTTTCCCAAAGCGACGACTTATCTCTAGTTAAGTGAGTCCCAAATATACACACCAGAAACACTTCCTCATCCTTCCCTCTCCATTCACCCTTCATCGCTATAAATCTTTCATCCCCAATCGCCTATTTACATGTAAAAACTCTCGAGTCCCATATAATTAATATACCCCATGAATTCCTGACTGCTCGCAGTTGGGGATATCCGTACACTCTACCCCTTATGTCTTCGATCTAAAAATCATCAACCACACCGCTTTTTGTTTCTTGTAACCCAATCACATTTGGTTTTTCATCCCTAATAATTGATCTAATCCATCTTTTTTTCCCGCTTTCCCCATACTCCTCACGTTTATAGAAAGTATCTTCATAAATAATAATTAAAAAATGAAACGATGACCTTACCCGTTTATTGTGCCTGATGGGCCCCACTCCCTTCCACAACGGTTCCTTCATAGTTGATGTGTGTTGTAGTATACGGGTGTTTATGCCTTAGCAAGTTTTAAATTTATATTTTGCCGATTTATCCTATAACACATACACACACTAACGAGTAGTGTACCCTATCAATATATAGATTGTAGTAAGCAGAGTGTCGATCACTAAGAGTGGGACGTAATATCTAGTTATTCTTATCAATATTTTAATTCTTTAGTTAGTTTTACAACCTAATCTAACGCAAATGGGGGGTTTAGTTTGAGTGACTAGCACGATTTGGTTTGATTAACTAAAACTATAAAATAAAACTAATGAGATAGAATCACAACGAATGGCGAACATTTACACAAATAGATAATAGATACAGATAAGAAGACCTGACTAATGATTAAGTAGTTTGTCACTTGTTTTACTGCTAGTTTTATATGATGAGTATCGTAATCTAATCTTTCTCGTTGGATCTTAAGTATAGGCGAGTAAACCCTTAATGATTACTTATGTCTAAGAATTAATTTACTAACTTATTAGGCTAGTGAACTAATCATGAGAGGAGGTATGGCAGCCCCGAAAAAGCCACTGATAGACACATAGATTATCAATGCACATATAAAAAGAACCAAAAAAACATCATATAAACTTTAATTGATGGAAAAGCAATTTTAAGGGGAGCAATATGGCGGTCACAAGCCCATAAATCGTGATGGATTAAAGCTTACTATTACAATAAAACAAAACTATTTAATATAGTTAAATTACAAGCAGGACCTTCTTACTGCTCTAAGATCTTCAATGTGGTGTGTCTTGTGTTGCTTTTACGTTCTTCTTCTTCTCCTTAGGGTAATTGTTGTAGCATCTTTAGATTTTGGTACCCGAAATTCGGCTGTATCTTTGGGTATTTATAGTTTCTGTCTGAGGGCTCGATGCGGCGCATCTACTAAGTAGATGCGGCGTATCTAGATAACTTGTTAGAATCGTGTTTTTATTTATAAAAAGTGTCAGTCATTAATGTATTGTTATAGGTTGCTTTAGAATATCATTATGATGAAGTTTATGTTTAGTATTCATGTTTTGTAAAAGTCTAAGGGCAATTAGTGTAATAATGTAAAAGATAAGAGATGCCCTAGACTACAACTATAAATACTCTTGTAAACCTCATTTGAGATGTTGGTTCTCTTAGTTATATCAAGGTCATTATTTCACACACTAGAGTTCCCACTCACTCTCTCTCTCTACTTACTTTCTTTCTCTAGATTTATGCTTCATTCAATAGTGATTAAGGTTGTTCTACGACCCTACAAGTGGTATCAATTGCCTAGGGATAATGTAGGTTGTTTTAGGTTCGATTTGGTCGAATTAATTTGGTTTCGTAGCGTTTTTTTGGATCAGTTACTGTTCCTAAGTATACTTGCGAGTTTGGTCAGGGTTTTACCGAGTTTGGGTTTATTCTTAGCGAGTTAGGGATTATTTTTACCGAGTTAAGTTTTATCCTAGTGAGTTAGGAATAGTTTTGCGAGTTAGAAAGTTTTGGCGAGTTAGCCAGTTAGCGAGTTAGCTAACAACCCTTATCGTATATCGAGTAAGGTTCTTTGTGGCTAATATCTAAGGGAAACTCTGCCCAAGTTCATTCTATTTACCGAGTTAGAGACTTATCGAGTTTGGGATTTGAGATCTTATCGAGTTAGACAAGCATCAAGATATACCGAGTTACACTTTCAACAAGAAATACCGAGTTAGAGTTTCTGTGAAACCTACCGAGTTAGACACTTCAAGATAACTTACCGAGTTAGAAACTTTAATTCATGCGAGTTTGAATTTCCTGCGAGTTAGATATTATTCAAGTTAAAACTCTCGAGTTAGACCAAAAAAAAAAAAGTTTTTTGGCCGGAAAATTTGAGTAAAATTTATTTTTTACAGGAGACTAAACATTCAATTTTTACGCGAGATTCAAAGTTTGGTATAACGTTGAAAATTTCGGTCGAAAATTCAAATTTTTAGGCAAAAATTCAAATTTTTTTGATAAAATTTGGCGTCCAAATTTATAAAACTCAAAATTTTCTGGTAACCTTAAAATTGCATTTAATAGTGATTTTCAAATTTTGGGCGAGAAAAATTTTCAAATTTTATTTTTGGAGGGAAAATACGAAATCACTAAAATAATTACCGAGAACGAATTTTCAACTTCACCAAAACCATCTAATCTGCAACAACAACCTTTGTTATCTTTCAAAAGATCCTAAGAACAACTTTTCACTTAGAAGTCAATCTATGGCAACGGAATGCCTTTTGCTTAGTCATATTAGTCATGATACACTATATTTGAGTAAAAATAGGAATTGGCAAATCACCTATTACAAGAGGGAAATATTATCATTGACTTGATAATCACCTCCGTTTTTACGGTATTTTGTTAACGTTTTGCATGAATGAGGCTTGGGGCAATATCTATAAGAAAATATATGTCTTCAAACATATATCTAGATACAGTTGTATAGGTAATTGACCAGATTTGAATTATAAGTCTCACTAAATTAGCATCATGAGTTTCCATCTCATGTTAGGATTATGATCCAATACTTGAATTTGATTGAATACATATATGAATTATCTGTGATTATAATCAACATCACTCAATACTTGTTCTATCACTATTAGTATTTATTACAATTATTACTAAATATTTCTGAATCTTTTGAAATAAATGGTTTTCCAATAAACTCTATGAACTCACCAACTTTTGTGTTGACACTTTTAAGCATGTGTATCTCAGGTAATTAATGGAGCAGGACAAGACATGGAGCGGGTATTTATAACTCTGATAAATTAAAATGGTGTAAAAATCAAATATGTCATTCTTACAAACTTTTATATCTTTTAATGAGATTTTAAATCAAAGGTTTCATCTTTTATCAAAAATATTATTTGAATGACAAAAAACTTTCAAAAACGCCTCTTTTAAGCCGTTTTATGTGATTATGACTTCGATCCTCCCCGTAACACCCAAATTACTTTTCCGATGCTAAACAATAAATTTGGGGATGTTGCAATTATCATCTACACCAGCAACTTACTATTATATAAACCCAAGCATTCCATTACTTCCACAGTACAAAGCAGAGTAAATATAACACCTTAAACTTACTTGCGTACACATTTTTTTTACTAACACATTAATTAACTGTTGCACTAATGTTACATAGATACAAAGAAGCATTTGACGTGAATCCGCCATTGCAAATTGTTAGGCATGCATACCAAGATAAGGAAAAGGAAAAGGTGAGGAACAGAATACCATTCTCTAAACTTTGAATTGAAAATCCAGCAACTCATACAGTAAGTCACAACCATTTTTTTAATATGCTCTTGATGAGGCGAAAAATGAACCACTTTTAGAGGGTCATTTAAGCTCGAAATTGAATTTACTTGATCAAATATTGCCCTAAATCGTTCCTTTTGTGATTTTAGGTACTTTGGGAGTGAAATCTGGAAAAGGAAGCAATTCGGACATTTTTTGAGCATAAAAGTGAAGAAAACGCCAAAGTCTTAATTTTCCTTGCTGGGAACAGTGTGTGACGGCGTCAAGAGTACCATCCTGACAGCGTCAAGAGTAATTTTCATGACGGCCCAGTGCAAACATGAAGGCGTCATGAGTAGAGCGTCAAGAGTAAAATATGTGACGGCCTGGAAAAAGCTAATACATGACGGTGTCAGATGTAGATCAAGGCAGTCCGAGAATTATTTTGGCGGCGAGATGACGGCGTCACCCATTTGGTCTTGACGCCGTCAGCCTCAATTTCCTATATATAGTTTTCTAATTTTCATTCATAAAAAGAGAGAAGTTTTGGAGAAACCCTAAGGCCGAACCTATTACGAATTTTACAGGTTTTTCAAGGGTTTTCGGCCCTTGAATCCTTACATGTGTAATTGAGATAAGTGTTCTTCTAATTCAATCAATATGTCTATGTGTTGGTTGTCTATATCTTGTGCTTGTCTTAATTCCACCATGCTAGGCTAGATTTATCTTGTGTTTGCTTAGATCTAATGAAACCTAGATGTTAATTATGTGTTGATTACTTGTTTATGGTTGTATTGGATGAATGATTTCGATGTTAGGCTTAAGAAAACTGGTAGATCTCCAAATGGTAACATGCTTGAACGTCTTAGGAAACATGAACTGATGTGCACTAGGTTTTATTGGTTGTATTTAATGCATGAGTAAATTCTAATGATCCCATGTTAGGAGCTTCTTAGCCGGCTCGACATAGGAGTGAAGTAGGCACTCATAGGATTGGGGAATTAAGTGCGCCACCCCATGAATGGTATTAAGGAATACAATCCGTCATCCACGCAACTATAACAAGTAATTAACGTGTAAAAGATATCTAGGGAGTAGTGAAATCTAAGTAAACACAATTTCTCCACTTATTGCTCACAACCTTAGTGATGAGGCGAAAAATGAACCATTTTTAGGGGGTCATTTAAGCCCGGAATTGAATTTATTTGATCAAATATTGCCCTAAATCATTCATTTTGTGATTTTAGGTACTTTCGGAGAGAAATCTGGAAAAGGAAGCAATTCGGACGTTTTTGGAGCATAAAAGTGAAGAAAACGCCAAAGTCTTAATTTTCCTTGCTGAGAACAGTAGGTGACGGCGTCAAGAAGAAAATCCTGACGGCGTCAAGAGTAATTTTCATGACGGCCCAATACAGAAATGAAGGCGTCACAAGGTAGAGCGTCAAGAGTAAAATACGTGACGGCCTGGAAAATGTTATAACGTGACGGCGTCAAAAGTAGATCAAGGCAGTCCGAGAGTTCTTTTGGCGGCAAGATGACGGCGTCACCAATTTGGTCTTGACGCCGTCAGCCTCAATTTCCTATATATAGTTTTCTAATTTTCATTCATAAAAAAGAGAGAAGTTTTGGAGAAACCCTAAGGCCGAACTTAGTACGAACTTTACAGGTTTTTCAAGGGTTTTCAGCCCTTGAACCCTTTCATGTGTAATTGAGATAAGTATTCTTTTAATTCAATCAATATGTCTATGTGTTGGTTGTCTATATCTTGTTCTTGTCTTAATTCCATCATGCTAGGCTAGATCTATCTTGTGTTTGCTTAGATCTAATGAAACCTAGATGTTAATTATGTGTTGATTACTTGTTTATGGTTGTATTGGATGAATGATTTCGATGTTAGGCTTAAGAAAACTGGCAGATCTCCAATTGGTAACATGCTTGAACGTCTTAGGAAACATGAACTGACGTGCACTAGGTTTTATTGGTTGTATTTAATGCATGAGTAAATTCTAATGATCCCATGTTAGGAGCTTCTTAGCCGGCTCGACATAGGAGTGAAGTAGGCACTCATAGGATTGGGGAATTAAGTGCGCCACCCCATGAATGGTATTAAGGAATACAATCCGTCATCCACGCAACTATAACAAGTAATTAACGTGTAAAAGATATCTAGGGAGTAGTGAAATCTAAGTAAACACAATTTCTCCACTTATTGCTCACAACCTTAGTTAATTTAGTTTATTTTCATTTTTAGTATTTTATTTTGATTGCACCTTTAGTATTGGGTTAGTTGACTAGCAACTAATTTCGTCCAAATCCTTAAAACCCGAGATTTTTACTTGCTTTCTAAAAAATATAAAAATACAAAAATAATCATCCTTCATCTTTAGAACTAGTATTCAGGTTTTCTAATCCTAGTGCACTATTCCTAGCTGAACGATCAATCCCCCGGTACTTGTCACTATACTATACTACAACGATCAGGTACACTGCTTGGTGAGGGTTGTAAGCTTCTCAAGATCCCTTGAGAGGTAAAGCCTGGTGCGATTCCCACGTATCACTTAGTTAATTTAGATTTATTTTCATTTTTAGTATTTTATTTTGATTGCATATTTAGTATTGGGTTAGTTGACTAGCAACTAATTCCGCCCAAATCCTTCAAACCCTAGATTTTTACTTGCTTTCTAAAAAATATAAAATAATACAAAAATAATCATCCTTCATCTTTTGAACTAGTAATTAAGTTTTCTAATCCTAGCGACACTATTCCTAGCTGAACGATCAATCCCTCGGTACTTGTCACTATACTATACTACAACGATCAAGTACACTGCCTGGTGGGGGTTGTAAGCTTCTCGAGATCCCTCGAGAGGTAAAGCCTGGTGCAATCCTCACGCACCAAGTTTTTGGCGCCGCAGCCCGGGGAATAGTTATTGTCTAGGTTAGAATTTCTTTTTATTAGGTCTACTTGCTAGATTCCTTTCTAGTAAGATTTTATTTTTATTTTTAGGTTCTCTTTAGTCTATCTTAATTCTTTGTATTTTTGTTCGTAACTTTCCACCACCCGACATCATGGACAATGGGAACATCTTTGAACCCGTCATCCCACCACAACAAAACCCACCACTAGAACCCCTTAGGCCCCGAACCTTAGGAGAATATTCCCGACCTAGCCACCAAGGCTACCGAAACACCATTGAGCTCACCGGAGCCAATGTGACGCCCTTGCGATCCGACACCATCCGGTTGGTGCAAAGCGGATGTGCATTCCATGGACTTCGTTCCGAAGATCCAAACCAACATCTTAAGGACTTCCTCAAAATCGTAGATTCCATAGACCTAGGTGTTGAAACTAGAGAGACAACCCGATTACGCCTATTCCAATTCTCTCTACGGGATCAAGCTAGTCAATGGCTTGAGCGTTTACCCGCGGGATCCATCACCACATGGGATGATCTCACCACTCATTTCCTTGCTCAATTTTTCCCACCGGGGAGAACTACTAAGCTTAGGAATGACATCTTGATGTTCCAACAACGTCAAAATGGATCTCTTTATGAAGCATGGACTCGTTTCAAGGACTTCATGGCATAGATCTTTGGCTCCAAGTCCAAATTTTTTATGACCATATCGACATCTCCACGAGGCGAGCCATTGACCAATCGGCCGGTGGTAAGTTACGTGATCTTAGTGCGGAACAATCATGGGAACTCATAGAAGATCTTGCTCTCTATGACAACGAAATTTGGAATGATCCCCGTGATTTGAACAAAACGGTCAAGGCAATATCTTTGCCTTCGAACAATTCTAGCACTCCCGACCGTAGGATCATGGAACTTGGAGGTCGAGTCAAGTCTCTCATGAAATCTTACGAAGCTCAAAAACCTTCAAGCCAAGTGAACAAAATCACTTCTTCATGCGAATTATGTAGTGGTCCCCACGACACTCGTGATTGTGTGGAACTCCCCGGAACAGCTTTTGCAGACTACGCATCCACGCGTACCGACGAAGCGGGAGATAAGTGGTACACTTTCAAGCCCGAGCCAAACACTTACGGTAATTCATACAACCCCTCATGGAAAAATCACCCAAACCTTAGGTGGAAACAAAATCAACCCAATTCTTCCAATCCACCTAATCGTTACCAACCAAACGGTCCACCATCCAACCGTACTTTCAACAACAATCCTTCTAACAACTATGGTAGTACCAACAATCTTGAAGGATTGATGTCAAAGTTCATGGCATCCCAAGAAGCTCGCATAGCTAGGTTTGAAACCGAATTCAACCAACAACAAACGGAGATGACCAACAAGATTGACAACTTGTTGAAAGCCCTCAACAACCAAGCGTTAATCACACCTAGGAAGGACACTAGGGACACCAATAGTGGAATCCAAATTAAGGACCCCTCATCATCCAAACATGTCCACTTTGTCAATGTTGTCACCATTAAGCCGATAGATAAGGAGATAGAGAGGAGTGACAAGGATGAAGTTAGAGTAGAAGCCAAGATTAAGGATGAGAGTAGGGAAGTTGAGGTTAACAAGGAAGAGGAATTAGAGGAGGTAGAGCCTATAGAAAAATACTTTGATAAGTTGCCCACCGAGGAAGAACGGGAGTACCATAAGGATTTATTCGATAGTCCCGAGAGACCATATATCTTCGGCACACCCCTTATCAAAATGGGAGACCCCTCTAACATTAACATCCCATGCAATATCGGACACATGCATATATGGAAAGCTTACATCGACCCTAGATCCCCCGTTAACATCATGACTAGGACTTATTACAATTGGGTGATGAAGAAGCAACTTGATTTTAGGATGATGCCCGGTAAGAATCTGATAAGTAATTTTGCAGGAAGAGTGAAGGGATTGCGTGTAATTATTGGGAATCTCACCTATGAGATCGATTTTATGATAGTGGAAGACATTTGTCCGGTGATAGATGCTTGCCTAAGCCAAGTAATATTCGGAAAACAATTTGTTGAGGCCACTAGGATGAGTTATGATCCGACCTTAGGGATAGTTAGATTTAAGGGAGAGAATGATGAGGTTGCCTATCAAATGCCCTACAAGATTGAACAATACCGCCTTCTCTCTAATTTCGAAAAAGAACACAAGCAAGCGGCTTATTATAGGAATGAGGAGGATAGACGTAGAGGAGTAGAGTATGTAAAGAATAGGATGCTTGGTTTCTACAAAGAATGCTTGCAACTAGGTCCGGAATACAAAACTGGTTTAGAAGACGACCTAGAGAATGAAACCAATGATGAAGTCACGTAGCAACCCATGACCTTGAGTCTAGCTACAAGACTCGTAAATAAAGAAAAGCGCTTCTTGGGAGGCAACCCATGTTTTGTGTGATTTTATTTGTTTGTTTGTTATTTGCTTCCGTATGCATGCTTTATTTTTATTGTTGGTAGATCATGTTTCTAAACTAAATAGTGGAAATACTTTACTTTGTTGTTTTGGCCTAGTCTTAACTCCACCTAAAGGTATTTTTGCAAAAGATAAGTGTAAGGGGAAACCCCAAATATGTTTTTAAGAAACAAACCGATCATGATTCTCCACAATATTAAATGAACATGTATATTCGTATTTGTTAGAGTCAAATGCTTGTATTGAGTCATAATGAAGTTTTGCAGGATTTTCCAGGAAGTAGAACCAAGTTTTTCCAGAAATTTTCCAGAAACTTAACATAAGAATTTCTGCAGGTCAATTCTGACGGCGTCAGGAGTTTACTCTTGACGGCGTCAGGAGTTAAAATCTGGAAATTTTACCGGTTTTGTTTTTCTAACGGAGTCTTATGGTTTTTGTGAATTATTAAGTTTTATAATCTCCAGGAGATCTGCAAAATTCATTCCACAAGCATTATATCTTATCTTGTTTTCTAGGATTTAGTAACTTATATAGGACGCCGCCGATTTTACGCGAGGTTGTCTTGTCTATTTTGTCAGGTTTTACAGGTTGTGGAAAACTAGAAGGGGGGTTGAATAGTTTTAGCGTTTTAAAATCTTTTTAACTTGTTTAGTTAGCTTTGAAACTTTCTGTTTGATCAAAGATATATGCACAAACACAATATATATAACATGCAAGTAAAGGAAAGAAACGATCAAACCACAACACGAGTATTTATCGTGGTTCGGCTACAAGGACTCTTTTTCCTTGCCCTACGTCCACGCCCCGAGTATCCAACTCGAGAGTTTCTTTCACTAGTCAACAAGCTCCTTTCACCGGCGGAGAAAACCTTACACGTCGCTTATACTTTTACCTACACAAAGCTAAATGTCGAGTTCTTTTACAAGGGCACAACCACTCCCGTTTAGTTCTTTTACTAGGGTACAACAACTCCCAACACTCTTTGTATTTTGAGGACTAAAATACTAACCACTCACTTCAGAATATACACAAACAAATGACGCGTAAACAACACGAGTTTACACAATACTAAGCTACCAAGTCTTGCAACGTTGTGTTGGAAACTTGTAACTTTAGACGACCTTGTGAGCTTCTTTGCTACAAAAGGAAACTTCACATTTACAATGTTAAGAGGTTAGAAGAAAAGGATCAGTGTGTGTGTAAAATATGTGCTCAAGAGGTTAGCCAAAAATCAAGTTATGGCTTGGTATTTATAGCACAACAAACTGTGTGCTCGGCGGATCAGGCGGAACCCTCAAATGGGTTCCGCCCGTGTACCCCCAGGGTACCGCCGGGTCTGCAGTAGGTTTTTGCAATTACTCTTCAAACCAAACAAGGTCTTGTCTCATAACTTCTATCAACCAAACAATGTCACATCACTTAAAGTAAGTCAAACATGATACTTGCAAGCAACATGAAAGCAAGTCAAACACATAACTTGCCATAAATACATAATGACAAAACTTGCCATAAATGTGATGTGACTATTTCTAATTTAAGAAATAAACTTGTGTTATGTTTTATGAAATGTAAAATGTAGCAAAAGTCTTGTTTATGGAAGTCTTAAAAACTAAGAATATGTTTTACTTAAAACTAAAGTTTACATTTTGTCGTTAACAAAACATAGCGAAGATCGTAAAATATAAATAATGTTTTTAGGCGATATTTGTATTAACAATCTCCCCCTTTTTGTTGATGACAAAACATAAACTTTGTTTTTAAGTAACACACAAAATCTTGGTTTTTAAGACTTAAAAAAAAATTATATTAACCTTGTTTTACTTAAGAGATGAAAAGCACATCAAGTATTGAAGGTTTAATATATTTCTCCCCCTTTTTGTCGAAACAAAAAGTAGAGTAGCGAAGCGGAATAATCGCCATGCTCCCCCTTGGTCGATACTCCCCCTAAATGGAGTACCAATATGGGAAACATGGATTTTGAGACCTACAAAAAATGGTTAGTTGGTGATATATATAGTTAAGCTTGTAGTTACCACACACAATGCAACCACAAAGACAACACAACATTGATCAACCAACAATGCACAAAAGGAAGTAGAAAGAAATTTCATTCCAAGTAAAATTTTGACTTATAAAAGTCAAAAGACAAGAAATGCTAACTATTCTTCTACTTAGTAACCAAAAACTAAAAAAAAATAACCAAGAAAATAATAAAAAAAAATCCTACATTCCTAAGTTGGGGCAAACGGCCTCCAAGAGTTGTTTAGGATTTTTTGGGGTGGGAAAGTGCATCCAAACGTTCAATGACATGTTGGAATGCAAACCGGGTTTCATTTTGGAATTGGTGAAGCAAGGTTGTTATGCTTTCACCCATTTGCTCACAATTTGAGCAAATATGGGGATGGTTGGGTGAAAATGGGTTGGTTTTGGTTTCTTGGTTTAGGGGGTTGGTTTGGTTTTGGTTCTTGGGTGGAGGATGGATTTGGTATTGATTCAAGCAAGGTGGTTTGAAATTCCATTGTTTGATGAAGTTGGTTGTCAACCATGCTTTGTATTTCCTCATAAGAAGGAAAGAAAGACTCATAGGTATGGGCTTGAGAAGGAGGTGGAGTTGGGTGATCATGGTGTTCAAAATTTGGTTCTCCATAGAGAGGACCATGGATTTCACGGTTGATTGGGTGAAATAACAACGGTTTGGGCGGTTGGTACACTTGTTGTGGTGGTTGGTTAAGTTCAAGATCATCATCAAGATCAAGAATTGACCTTGGTGATTGGTTTGCAAAAGGTGGGGGTTGATTATGTCTTGGTGGAAGATCATTTAAATCTTGGACATATGGGTGTGGTGATGTTGGAGGAGACCCAAAAAGTTCCATAGGTTCAATTTTTGGTAATGGTGATGGTGATGAAGTCTTTGATGGTTGAGTTGGAGCACTTGGTGGAGTTGGGTCAATAGGTGATTTAGTAGGTGGTGGAGTGTGATCATTTGGTTGTTTGGGTGATGGAGATGGAGATGCAAGATTCAAAAAGTGTTCATTTTTTATGGGTGATGTGAATTCATCCGAGGATGAGGAGCTAAGGTTGATGGATTGGTTTGAATTGGGTGATGGGTCGTGATGGTTGAGAGGTGTTTGTTGACTTGGTCATTGTTTAAAATGGTTTAAAGTTTCAGAATTTGTGATGAAGAAGGTGTGGTTTGAGAGTGTTTAGGATGGTTTAATTTATAGTGATGAAGATTTGTGGGAAGGAGTGTTTGGATTTGATGTTAGTCCATACAAAAATGGTGGTTCCTAATGATTTAGAAAACTTAATTGTGGGTTGTCATGTCATGGAAGTCAATCCAATGAAAATGGTGAAGTGAGAAGACAAGTTTTTGCACTAAATGCATAGTGGTTTTGGTGGATTTTGGTTGTATAAATCTCAGGGATTTCAAGGATCCCTTAGAAGGGTTCCTTCCTTTATGTTTGAGGGGTCCTTGAGGTTGTTATGGTTAAATTTGAATTTTGGCGGGAATTGGTTTTGGTTAAGTTCATGGAAGAAGGAGTATCCTATTATGCTAAACACATTGCAAGTAATGGGTTTCTACCTAAAAGGATTGGATTTTGTTGTTTCAATGTTGAATTGGCGAAAAAGAAAATAGAAATTCTGCAGGCAACTGGCGGCACCCTGGAAATACACAGGCGGAACCCAAATTAGGGTGCCGTCTGGTCCGTTGGGCCAAACCTGGGTTACCCAGATTTTGCACTGGCGGAACCCAAATTTGGGATCCGCCGGATCCGCCAGGCCTGAAAAACTTCACAGTCCGCGTTTTTGACCCGCGAAACGATTTTCAAAATTTTCGAAAACTCCTAAAACCAAAAATATAATTCATATCTGGTTAGGAAATGCAAAAATTAGACATGTAGACACTCATATCATGAGACTTTGACCGGGGGCTAGCGAAATTCACTAAACTTAGTGAAAATTTGATAATCAAGAAAATTTGACAACTTGCCAAAAGTTGTCTTCCTGCAACATTGTTAGTTAAAACATGTTCCATAGTGTATCAAACATTGTACTAACACACAACTACATCACAAAGATTGTTTAAACTACCAAATTGTTCCAATAGCACCTTGTGCCAAACACTCCTAACACACCCGCACTTATTGACGGTCCATCTTCTTCTTCATCTTCCCGAGGAATCTCCCGATGTTTTTGAACATCCCTTTTGTTTGCTTGAACTCCTCTGACTCATTTGGAATATCCGGAAGTTGGGAAAGGTATTCTAGAGGTGGGAGCCTAGAGTTTGGCAAATTGTCATCTTCACTCATTGAGGAAGAAGAGGAGGAGGTAGGGGGGATGAGGACGTTTTTCTTGGGCTCTATACATTCTCTTATCACTTAGAGGGACAAATGTATGTGGAATGAGAGAGTAGTCAAGTTGAAGACGGTTAGGAGTTGGAGGAATGGGTGCAATGAACCTAAAGAGACGGGTCAAGAACATTCCATATGGCATAGCCGTTGTGCCATGCACGGGAATGTCGGCCATTCTCTTGGCCATGTAGTAAGCAAGATTGAAAGGTTGCCTAGTGGACAAAGAGTAGAGCATGTAGCATAGGCAAAGGTTGATATGGTCTCGGTTTCCTATGGTGCTTATAACATTGGCTCTAAGGACTTCCTCCCATTTCTTGAATTGGGGCAAGAGTTCATTAAGTTCCATTCCATATGGATCTTTATCAACCTCATTACCCGTTCGGGTTCTCCTAGTAGTGGTTGTCCTAACAAAGAGGTGGTTACGGAGTACATCTTTTGACACAAGTGGGGTATCATAAGGATGAAAACGGTCATCTAGGGTGTCAAGGGTTGAGAGGGAGTGCAAATCGGAGTAGATACAAGTACCTTGGTTTGGAATTCCTAGGATTTGAGCAAACTCCTCAAGATTGAAGGAGTATTGATTGCCACTAACCCTAAAGTTGACGGATAAATAATCATAATCACCCGTGGATAGAGTGACGGATGCATAGAACTCAAGAATGAATCTAGGACAAATAGGCTCATCTAAAGTCAAAAGACACTCAAAGTTGATTGTGGCAAATTCGGCATAAAGGTTTGTGCCTTCTAGGAAAGACGGGTCAATGGTTCTACCCTCATGGACATAGCGTTTTTCTAGGGCTTTGAAAATGTTGACTTGGTTTGGGGTAAGGCCTTTGGTTTTGTGGTGTTTTGGGAGGTACTTAATTGTGTCCTTATGGTCGTAATGGGTTAGAGGAGGCATGATGATACCTAGAACAACAAAAATTTCACATTTTAGTTTAAGTAAACTACTATTTTAATGTGGATGTTCTAGTGTGTGCCTATATGAAAACAATGTGGAGGTGCGGTTATCTTGACTCATTTTGATGCATCAAAAATGTTTTATAATGCAAGTTTTGTTATAAAAACAAAAGATAACCCAAACACTCCTAGGTCAATGTAGCTTCGTTTGAATGTACCCGAAAATACATATTGGTTATGTATTCCCTTTAGCATTCAAGAGACATTATGCAAGTGATGTTTTGAACATAACGTTTTGATTTTGTATTCTCAATGTGAGACGAAAAAGTATTTGTCCTACTTGTGAGAAATTTTTGCAAGAATTTGACATGGAGTGGTTTAGCAAACATGTTTACACTAAGTAAGAATGCAATTCCTAACTATGGGGAACATGATTAGTTTTGTTAAACACCTAATTTTATGCATGAATTTTACAAGTTTAATGCATAACCCCAAGTTTTTGTTTTTGTGCAAAAATAGAATTCCTAGACTCAGATCAGGATTGTAATCAAGTTTAGAATACTTACAATGATGATGGATTAGTAATGTGATTGGATTGAAGACCAGAATTTCGTGGGTATGGATGAGAGAAATGGTGAATAGTAACAGTTTTGGAAGTGGTGGTGTGAAATAATGGGTGTTTGGTTTAATATAAACTAATGGATTGATTCTGCAGGTCCACGGACACGGTGGATCCCAAATTTGGGTTCCGTCCGTTATGGCTCAGGGTTCCGCCGACCCTGCTGAGAAAAATTGTTATGGATTTGTTTTGATTTTTGTGATTTTTGTCTAATGTCCAGAACTACAATGTAGGTTCCATGAGTCCTAAGCCTAGCCTAAGAAGGTTAAAAGGTTCACGTTTAAGAGGTTTGGTGAGAATGTCGGCTATGTTGTCTTCGGAAGAAACTTTCTCAATTGAGATATTTCCTTTTTGAACGTTGTCGCGAAGGAAATGATGACGGATTTCAATATGTTTGGTACGAGCAAGTTGAACCGGGTTTTTGCTGAGATCAATGGCACATTTGTTGTCACAAAGAATTGTGATGTCGTTGAGTTGAATTCCGTAGTCGACAAGAGCTTGCTTCATCCAAAGAGCTTGTTGACATGCCTTTCCGGCCGAAACGTACTCGGCTTCCGTTGTTGAGATAGCAAGAGCCGTTTGCTTCTTCGAGAACCATGAGGTGAGACAATGTCCAACAAAAGTACAAATACCACTTGTGCTTTTTCTATCGACATAGTCACCGGCATGATCCGAGTCGGCATACACTATGGTGTCTATTCCCGTTCCTTTGGGATACCATAAACCTAAATGTGTAGTGCCCTTAATATACCTAAATATCCTTTTAACGGCTTCAAGATGGGTAGTTTTAGGATTTTCTTGAAAACGAGCACATAGACAAACACTAAACATAATGTCGGGTCTACTAGCTGTTAGGTAAAGTAGACTACCAATCATACCTCTATACTTAGTGCTATCTACGGATTCACTTTCCTCATCCTTGGTGAGTTTAGTTTCCGTGGACATGGGAGTTTTGATAGGTTTCAAATCTTCTAATCCAAATTTCTTAAGCATGTCCTTAATGTACTTAGATTGGTTAAAGAAGATACCATCTTCTAGTTGTTTAATTTGGAGTCCTAGGAAAAAGTTGAGTTCTCCCATCATACTCATTTCAAACTCGTCATGCATGATTTTTGAGAAATCCACACATAATTCTTGACAAGTTGATCCGAATATAATGTCATCAACATAGATTTGGACTATGATAATATGTGAATCTTTCTTCTTAGTGAAGAGAGTATTATCAACTAAGCCCATGGTGTATTTATGGTCAACTAAGAAGGTTTTAAGTCGATCATACCATGCTTTTGGAGCTTGCTTAAGTCCGTAAAGAGCCTTTTTAAGTTTGTAAACATAATTAGGTTTTTCAAAATCGATGAAGCCCGGTGGTTGAGCAACATACACTTCTTCATTAATGACTCCGTTTAGAAATGCACTTTTGACGTCCATTTGAAAAAGTTTAAAATTATGTGCACACGCATAAGCAAGTAAGATTCTAATTGACTCGAGCCTAGCTACTGGAGCAAACGTTTCATCGTAGTCGACGCCTTCTTGTTGATTATATCCTTGTGCTACTAGCCTAGCTTTGTTTCTAGACACAATTCCATTTTCATCCATTTTATTACGAAAGACCCATTTCGTTCCAATTATTGTTTGACTCGTTGGTTGAGGAACTAATGTCCATACATCATTCCTAACAAATTGGTTTAATTCTTCTTGCATTGCAATTACCCTAGACTCATCTTTAATGGCTTCGTTAATGTTTTTCGGTTCAATGGTTGACACGAAACAAAAGTAGTTGCTTTCATTTTGGACTTTTGATCTTAGTGTTCTTTCGTTAATGTTGCCTATGACACTATCTAATGGATGACTTTTAGATTCTTTGACATTAGCAAGTTCTTTGTTTAATAGTTCATCTTCCTTGTCATTATCTAAGATTTCTTGACTTTCAATTGCTTGGCTTTCAACTAAGTCATCATCTACCAAAGGTGATGTCTTAGAGGGAGGTGGACTTTCGTCAAATGTTACGTTCAACGATTCCTCGACTCTTAAGGTTTCTTTGTTTAAGACAATGTAAGCTTTACTATTTTGTGAATATCCAAGGAATACACCTTTATAAGACTTTGGGTCAAATTTGGTGAGATAATCCTTGGTGTTAAGAATGAAGCATTTACTCCCAAACACTCTAAAGTATCCTAATGTAGGCTTTTTACCTTTATAAAGTTCATAAGGTGTTTTATTCAAAAATCGTCTAATTAGGACTCGATTTAAAATGTACGTTGATGTGTCAACGGCATTACACCAAAACTTTTGTGGAATAGTTTGTTCATTAAGCATTGTTCTACTCATCTCTTGTAATGTCCGATTTTTACGTTCTACTACACCATTAGATTGAGGAGTACGTGGAGCCGAAAAGTTATGAGTAATTCCATTATTATCACAAAATTTTCCAAATTGAAATTCATTATCAAATTCACGACCGTGATCCGTTCTAATAGACACAATATTAGATCCTACTTGATTTTGAATTTTCTTACTTAGAATCTCAAATTTATCAAAAGCTTCATTTTTACTTTTCAAAAACTTAGTCCAAGTATAACGTGAGTAATCATCAACTATGACCAAAGTATAGAAGTTGCCTCCATAACTTTGTATAGCCGATGGACCAAATAAATCCATATGTAAAAGTTCTAGACACCTAGACGTAGACACCAAGTTTTTAGCCTTATGGCTACTATGGACTTGTTTACCGACTTTGCAAGCATCACAAAAGTGTTGGTCATATTTCAACTTGGGTAGGTTTCGAACTAAGTCTTTGGAGGAGAGGTTTTGGATTAGTCTCATGTTAGCGTGTCCTAAACGTCTATGCCATAAAGTTGAAGATTCATCTAATGAGGTAAGACAAAGTTTGTCTCTAGATGTAGAATCCAACTTCATGACGTATACGTTGTTCTTAAGGACACCTTTGGCTATGGTTATACCATCTTTAAGTATTTTACTACCGTTCTCACTAAAAAGAACATTATACTTATTACGACAAAGTTGACTAATACTAAGGAGATTAAATCCTAAGTTATCAACATGAGCAACATCATCTATAGAAAGGGAGTCATGAGAGATTGTACCTTTTCCGATGATTTTGCTCCTAGCATTACTACCAAACGTAACATTACCTCCATCACATTTGTGATATGTAGAGAAGAGGCTTTTATTACCCGTCATGTGCCTTGAACAACCACTATCTTTGATCCATTCATCCGGATCCAAACAAACTTTGAGGCACACCTCATTTGAGTTGTGAGCCATGAGAGCAATATCATCGTTCTTTGGCTCATCATCATCTCCTTCATAGTCACTCCAAGCACCACCCACAAAAGCTTGTTGAGGCTTGCTCTTGGGAGGTTTTGGACATTCTCCTACAAGATGACTTGTGTCTCCACACCTATAACATTTTCGTTCAACTTTTCCTTTTCGATCATCACGATCTTTCCGGAAGGTTTTCTTGTCATCTTTAGGTTGTCTTACAAACTTCCCTCGCCTACGAAAGAACTTCTTGAAGTATCTCACGGCCATAGCATATTCCTCATCATCACTATCCGAAGTAGATTCTTCATCATCACTTGATTGGACTCTAGCTTTCAAGGCAATGGACTTAACTTTTTCTTTCTTGCCTCTAACTAGTTCCGAATCTTTTTCCATCACCATTTCATGAACTTTGAGGTTTCCAATTAGCTCATCAAGTGACATGCTTGAAAGATCTTTGGATTCTTCAATTGCCGTCACTTTTGCTCTCCACTTCGGATGGAGTGCTCTAAGAAATTTCCTGACAAAGTTCTTACTACAAAAAGATTCATCAAGTGCTTTAAGTGAAGTAATAATAGTGTTAAACCTAGCAAAAGCATTATCAATAATCTCATCTTCGGAAATAACAAATTGTTCATATTGTTGAACAAGAAGATCAATTTTGTTATCTTTAACTTGTGAGTTTCCTTGATGAGTGACAATTAAAGATTGCCAAATATCTTTGGCGGTTTTACACAAAAAGACTCTTTCATATTCTTTCTTAGGCAAAGCGTTGTAAAGCATCATTTTAGCTTCATTATTTTTACCTATCAATTTCTTTTGATCATCATCTTTAATGTTAGTAACTATATTATCACCATCAACAATTATATACCATAAATCTATATCTTTAGATTTCAAGTAAGTTTCAAAACGGTTTTTCCAATAGATAAAACCATTTGCTTCAAAGAGTGGTGGTCTTTGCATAGATTGCCCTTCTTTGTAATTTTCAAAATCCATGGATCGTTTCAAGTTTTAAAACACAATATATTTTAAAAGCTTGAGTAACGTAGCTCTTGATGCCAATTGTGGAAAACTAGAAGGGGGGTTGAATAGTTTTAGCGTTTTAAAATCTTTTTAACTTGTTTAGTTAGCTTTGAAACTTTCCGTTTGATCAAAGATATATGCACAAACACAATATATATAACATGCAAGTAAAGGAAAGAAACGATCAAACCACAACACGAGTATTTATCGTGGTTCGGCTACAAGGACTCTTTTTCCTTGCCCTACGTCCACGCCCCGAGTATCCAACTCGAGAGTTTCTTTCACTAGTCAACAAGCTCCTTTCACCGGCGGAGAAAACCTTACACGTCGCTTATACTTTTACCGACACAAAGCTAAATGTCGAGTTCTTTTACAAGGGCACAACCACTCCCGTTTAGTTCTTTTACTAGGGTACAACAACTCCTAACACTCTTTGTATTTTGAGGACTAAAATACTAACCACTCACTTCAGAATATACACAAACAAATGACGCGTAAACAACACGAGTTTACACAATACTAAGCTACCAAGTCTTGCAACGTTGTGTTGGAAACTTGTAACTTTAGACGACCTTGTGAGCTTCTTTGCTACAAAAGGAAACTTCACATTTACAATGTTAAGAGGTTAGAAGAAAAGGATCAGTGTGTGTGTAAAATATGTGCTCAAGAGGTTAGCCAAAAATCAAGTTATGGCTTGGTATTTATAGCACAACAAACTGTGTGCTCGGCGGATCAGGCGGAACCCTCAAATGGGTTCCGCCCGTGTACCCCCAGGGTACCGCCGGATCTGCAGTAGGTTTTTGCAATTACTCTTCAAACCAAACAAGGTCTTGTCTCATAACTTCTATCAACCAAACAATGTCACATCACTTAAAGTAAGTCAAACATGATACTTGCAAGCAACATGAAAGCAAGTCAAACACATAACTTGCCATAAATACATAATGACAAAACTTGCCATAAATGTGATGTGACTATTTCTAATTTAAGAAATAAACTTGTGTTATGTTTTATGAAATGTAAAATGTAGCAAAAGTCTTGTTTATGCAAGTCTTAAAAACTAAGAATATGTTTTACTTAAAACTAAAGTTTACATTTTGTCGTTAACAAAACATAGCGAAGATCGTAAAATATAAATAACGTTTTTAGGCGATATTTTTATTAACACATGTTATGTATGACAAGAAGATGATTTATATTCTAGAAGGGAAGCTTTGATTGTTCATTTTCTTGGAGGAAGATTTAACCTGACCACTTTATTATCCATACCGAGCGAATCAGGGGAGTATTTGATTTCATTCTTTTTACTTTTTAACTTTTACATTCTTTACTTGAACATTGGGGACAATGTTCATCTTAAGTGTAAGGGGAGGGTAAAAAAGATAATACCTTACATATGCACTTTCGCATGAGTTTGTTTTGTTTAATGGTAGATGTGTAATAAAACTATGAGAAATACTTGTTAGTGCAATTTTAGCGCCAAATTTAAAATTTTTTTACAACATTTAGGAGTGAAACTTAAGCCATAGAAAGCGTCTCATGGATAGGAGATTGTATGACTAGCACATAACCGTACTTTCAGAAAAATTTTCCACCCAAATATGTGAGATTCACCTTTAGATTTGATAGGAAAAGCATTCATTATTAGTGCTTATGAGTGTACCGGTAGCATTTAGATTCTAGAACTTGTGTTAGTGATGCATCCCGAGACCGCTAGTGAGACTACATTCGTGTGGTAGGATTTACTACATGATAAGAGCATTAGGATTACCCTTGTGTTAAACCCGTATTATAATTACTTGACCATTTAAGTCATATTACTTGGCTAGTTAAGTCAACTAATTTTTCCCACACCCTTAGCGTTGTACTCATTTTTAGTACACGAAACCCCTAGTACACCCCTCCGAGCCTATCTTTTCGTTTCTAACTTTAAGCATTTTACTTAAAGGAAGAATTTGTTACACCCCACTTAAATGTACAACCAAATCGCCTTAGCCTTCCGTGTATGCGCTCATTTTTAGTGCATTATTGTTATTTGTTAAACCCTAAGTTAACTTTCTAATTGATTACATGGTTGCTAAGTCGAGTCATATCCTTGTACATATTGTTTTGGGACGATTGGGACTCATGGGTAAGTACTTATTTTATGGAGTAATGGGGAAGAACATAATATTATTACCCCCGTATGTGCGTTAATCTTAAAAGTGCTTCAAGTGTTTTGATTTTCTTAATTCGAGTCATTAGATTAGTTTATTGTAAAGTATGTAAAGATTCAAGTGTAAGGGGAATGTTCAAACCCCTATGATGTATTATTTTGGATGGTAGGGTAAGAGTGTATGCAAAAAAAAAAAAAAAAAAAAAAAAAAAAAAAAAAGAAAAAAAATCGAAAAATCAAGAAAAAGAAAAAAAATAGAAAAAAGTTAAAAGAGAAAAAACATACGGACTACCATCCCGTTTCATTCTATGTTTATTTTATGTTTTTTGTTATTTTTCATTTATTAGCATAAGTCGAGTCTAGTCTTGGCTTAGCAACGCCACATTGTACATGTAATTAACCAAGATTGTTAACTCGCCACCAGAAAAACTTCCTTTATCCAACAAAACCGTGTATTTCATATCCCTACACCTAACGTTACAACCCTTTAAAAGACCTCTTTGATAGTTTATCCTAGGTGCTTACGCCATGTGGTGGAGGTTTGATTCTTTCCCAAGCCTATTGTAATCTATTTTGCTATGACAGGTAGTGAGAGATATCTTCCGTTTCCATATTGTAATTTACACTTTATTACACCCGAGAGATGTGAGTATCTAAACACTATTTGTGAGGTGCTTGTGTATGACCTCCGTGCTTGTCTATTGGTCTTTGGTGGAATGATTATTTGTTGTAATTACTTTTATATTAGTGTTAAATGACCCCTAACTTGTATTTTGAGTAGAATAAAAGCGCATTTGCTTGAGGACAAGCAAATCTCAAGTGTAAGGGTATATGATGAGGCGAAAAATGATCCATTTTTAGGGGGTCATTTAAGCCCGAATCCGAATTTATTTGATCAAATATTGCCCTAAATCGTTCCTTTTGTGATTTTAGGTACTTTGGGAGTGAAATCTGGAAAAGGAAGCAATTCGGACGTTTTTGGAGCATAAAAGTGAAGAAAACGCCAAAGACTTAATTTTCCATGCTGGGAACAGTACATGACGGCGTCAAGAGTAGTTCCCTGACGGCGTCAAGAGTAAAATTCCATGACGACCCAGAAGAGTTTTGACGGCGTCATGAAGGTAGGGCGTCAAGAGTAAAAGTCATGACGGCCTGGAAATGTTTTGTACTTGACGGCGTCAAGTGTAGATCTAGGCAGTCCGAGGATTGTTTTGGCGGCGAGGTGACGGCGTCACCTATTTGGTCTTGACGCCGTCAGACCCCTTTTTCTATATATAGTTTTCTAATTTTTCACATTTAAGAGAGAAGTTTTGGGAGAAACCCTAAGTACTATTTTGGTGTAACTTTACAGGTTTTTCAAGGGTTCCAACCCCTTGATACCTTGCATGATTAATCAAGATAAGTGTTCTTCTAATTCAATCAATATGTCTATGTGTTGGTTTTCTATATCTTGTTCTTGTCTTAATTCCATCATGCTAGGCTAGATCTATCTTGTGTTTGCTTAGATCTAATGAAACCTAGATATTGATTATGTGTTGATTACTTGTTTATTCTTGTCTTGGATGAATGATTTATATGTTAGGCTTAAGAAAACTGGCAGATCTCCAATTGGTAACATGCTTGAACGTCTTAAGAAACATGAACCAACGCGCACTAGGTCTTTATTGGTTGTATTTAATGCATGAGCCACTGTTTACAATCCCTATAGTTGTGTTGGGCATGGTGTAGGAGGAGATAAGAGCTCATAGAATTGGGGAGTTATGTGTGCCACCCCATGAATGGTATTAAGGAATACGATCCGTCATCCATGCAATTATAACAAGTAATTAACGTGTAAAAGATATCTAGGGAGTAGTGAAATCTAAGTAAACACATTTTCTCCAATTACTGCTCACAACCTTAGTATAAATTAGTTTATTTTCGTTTCTAGTATTTTATTTTGATTGCATCTTAGTATTGGGTTAGTTGATTAGCAACTAATTCCGCCCAAATCCTTCAAACCCGAGATTTTAATTTGCTTTCCATAAAATATAAAAACACAAAAATAATCATCCCTCACATTTAGAACTAGTATTTAGGTTTTCTAATCTTAGCGACACTATTCCTAAGCTGAACGATCAATCCCCCGGTACTTGTCACTATACTATACTACAACGATCAGGTACACTGCCTGGTGGGGGTTGTAAGCTTCTCGAGATCCCTCGAGAGGTAAAGCCTGTTGCGATTCCCACGCATCAGACGCCGTCAGAAGTGACCTGCAGAAATTCTTATGTTAAGTTTTCGGAAAATTTCTGGAAAAACTTGGTCCTACTTCCTGGAAAATCCTGCAAAACTTCATTATGACTCGATACAACTAACAATTACGAATATACATGTTCACTTTAATATTGTGGAGAATCATGATCGGTTTGTTTTTTAAAAACATATTTGGGGTTTCCCCTTACACTTATCTTTTGCAAAAATACCTTTTGGTGAAGTTAAGACTAGGCAAAACAACAAAGTAAAGTATTTCCACTAGCTAGCTTAGAAACATGATCTACCAACAATAAAAATAAAGCATGCATACGGAAGCAAATAACAAACAAACAAAATAAAAATCACACAAAATCATGGGTTGCCTCCCAAGAAGCGCTTTTCTTTATTTACGAGTCTTGTAGCTAGACTCAAGGTCATGGGTTACCGTGTATCGCTTATGCTCACATAACCAAGCGTGAGCCATCTAATGGTCGCCTCATCTTTCTTATAATCATCTCCTAACTCTAAACATCCGCGATAGTATCTTTTATTCTTTTCATGAATATATTTAAGCCCTCTTCTCTTATCATTCTCACTTAGCATTTCTATGGGCGGATACCTACTACACTTTTCCATGGAAAAATCCTTGAACCTAGGGTGTGTGCGGGGCATTTGGTAGACAAAATCTTCATCCCCATCTGAGAATGTAATTAACCCTTCTATAAGTTTTTCATCGAGGTTGGTCAATCTTTTGAAAGGTTTTCCAAACACAACTTGGGTTAACTTATTATCAATAAATTCTCCTAGATTCTCCATAACCATGAATTCAACAAGATAAACCAAGCTTCCTACAAACACATGCAATGGTATTGCCCTAGCAATAATATTTTCTCCTTTGTATTCTAACTCATCTACCATGATTTTATTATATTTATTACGCGAGATTATGTTCATTGGGAGAGATGAGTTAAGATAGGCGTTAAAGCTCCTAAATCCGATTTTACAAGGAAATTGCATGTTGAATGAACTATCACACTCAGTCCTTGTTCTAGGGTCGACATACCTAAGAGGGTTTATTTCCTCTTCCATCCTATCCTCATTAATTACATCACCATCATCAAGATCCTCATCGGAGTCTGAATAGTAAAAAGGACTAGCCCTATGGTCATCATCATGGTCAGACTCCTCTAACTCAGAATTATTGTCAAAGTGGTGGTTGGGTGAGAGGTTAGGTGGGTTCTCATTTTCCACTAAAGGGATTGGGGCGGGCATTTGGAAAATCCTATGACGAAAAACACGAATAACAGGAATCAAACGATCAATGTTATTGTTATCCATCGAGATAGTTTACAAACAAAGGAAACAAAGAAATAAGATAGACTAAAGAGAACCTAAAAAAAAAAATCTTACTAGAAAGGAATCTAGCAAGTAGACCTAATAAAAAGAGATTCTAACCTAGACAATAACTATTCCCTGGCCTGCGGCGCCAAAAACTTGGTAGCATAGGGATTGCACCAGGCTTTACCTCTCAAGGGATCTTGAGAAGCTTACAACCCCCACCAGGCAGTGTACCTGATCGATGTAGTATAGTATAGTGACAAGTACCGGGGGATTGATCGTTCAGCTAGGAATAGTGTCGCTAGGATTAGAAAACCTAAAGACTAGGTCTAGAGATGAAGGATGATTCTTTTTGTATTTTTTATATTTTTAAGAAAGCAAATAAAAATCTCGGGTTTGAAGGATTTGGGCGGAATTAGTTGCTAGTCAACTAACCCAATACTAAGATGCAATCAAAATAAAATACTGAAAATGAAAATAAACTATATTAAACTAAAGTTGTGAGCAATAAGTGGGAGAAATGTGTTTACTAAGATTTCACTACTCCCTAGATATCTTTTACACGTTAATTACTTGTTATAGTTGCGTGGATGACGGATTGTATTCCTTAATACCATTCATAGGGTGGCGTACTTAACTCCCCAATCCTATGAGTGCCTACTTCACTCCTATGTCGAGCCGGCTAAGAAGCTCCTAACATGGGATCATTAGAATTTACTCATGCATTAAATACAACCAATAAAACCTAGCACACATCGGTTCATGTTTCCTAAGACGTTCAAGCATGTTACCAATTGGAGATCTGCCAGTTTTCTTAAGCCTAACATTGAAATCATTCATCCAATACAACCATAAACAAGTAATCAACACATAATTAACATCTAGGTTTCATTAGATCTAAGCAAACACAAGATAGATCTAGCCTAACATGGTGGAATCAAGACAAGCACAAGATATAGACAACCAACACATAGACATATTGATTGAATTAAGAGAAGACTTATCACAATAGCACATGTAAGGGTTCAAGGGCTGAAAACCCTTGAATATACTGTAAAATTCGTACAAGGTTCGGCCTTAGGGTTTCTCCAAACTTGTTCTTTATCTTATGAATGAAAATTAGAAAACTATATATAGATTTTGGAAGGTGACGGCGTCAAGAACAAATGTGTGACGCCGTCATCTCGCCGCCAAATAGTTCCTCGGACTGCCTAGATCTGGGTCTGACGCCGTCATGTGTACACCTTATGCAGGCCGTCATACAATTAACTCTTGACGCTCTACTTGTGACGCCTTCAGGTTTCTTCTCGGTCGTCATGGACTTTACTCTTGGCGCCGTCAAATACCTACTCTTGACGCCGTCAAACACTGTTCCCAGCATGGAAAATTAAGTCTTTGGCGTTTTCTTCACTTTTATGCTCCAAAAACGTCCGAATTGCTTCCTTTTCCAGATTTCTCTCCCAAAGTACCTAAAATCACAAAAGGAACGATTTAGGGTAATATTTGATCAAATAAATTCAATTTCGGGCTTAAATGACCCCCTAAAAGTGGTTCATTTTTCGCCTCATCAGGAGGGTTAATGTGAGATCAATCTTAAAATTCTAAAAGTAAGATCCAATCTGGATTGTCGGATCTATTAATTGGTGCTAGATGAGATTAACATTAAATAAGTGCCATTATAGTAATTAAATAAAGTTTCAAGGGTATTTTGAAAAATTCAAATTCAAATATGGTCATTTTTTTTTGAATTTTGGCTTTTATTTTTATACAAGTGCACCTTTTTTATACATAACGTGATACATCAATTACATTAAAAAATACCAAGTATATTTACTTATACATCATGTACGTTAAAAAATATATTTATATTTATATCAACAAATACACGATCGATCACAACGTAAATGTACTGATAGGTACATTAAAAAATGTATTTATATTAATAGATACATGGGGTACACATAATGACACATGTGGTTCATTAAAATATATCATTAATATATACGGTGGTAGTGATGGTTGGTCGTGGGTATTGGTGGTGGGGTTTATGGTCGTGATTTGGGACGGGAGATGAGATGAGATTATTTTTAATTATGGAGAAGATGAGAATGGGGGATGGAGGATTTTCGTATGAAACAAATCCTAATTCAATTTCAACATCATATCAAACACACAATTATTTATATAGTACACAAGATTAAACATGGTAAATATTGTTCAAGAACGAGATGCAGATATTAACGATAATCAACACCAGAACGATCGAGTAATTGTGTTATCTGAGCAACCAATTCATATCGAGGATGTGGAACATGATCAAGATGGGAACAATGGCATTTTTCAGATTTTTCTTTTTTCTAACATGTGTCCATATGATTTTATGTGCATGCATGTATCAGGTTACACTAAATGATCATATGTATGGATGTTAAACTAAGTTAAACTGATTTATGATTTTATGTGCATACATGTATCATTACACTATTTGATCATATGTATAGATGTTAAATTGGTTTTATATCAGGTTACACTTATTTAGCATATGTATGGTTGTTAAACTAAGTTACTGTCACACCCTCGCCGAAGGCGGAAACACGAGGTGTAACGAAATCGATAAACATCACCAAAGAGAAATAAGACAATACCATAATTTACATTAAGGAAAAGTATAACATTACAACGTTGTTATTGCCGACTTTGGCAAATATAAGACATAAGTTTGATTCCCAAAAGATGGTATTTTAGTACATAATGAAAAGAAGTGACATGTGAAAACTTCATTATGCAAGACCTTGATGACAAGCTTACTGACGATCACCTGAAATGCATGAGAGAAAACGGGTCAACTATGAAAATAGTTGGTGAGTACAAACGTTTTAAATAATAGGAAAACCATTTGAGAAAGTTCGCCAGGCAAAGGTATTGCAAATCCACTCAGTTCCAAGTCCCGCCATAAGAGACTTGTAACCTGTGTGTTTACAACCCACTACCTAAAACTTATGTGTCTAGTAGTCAAGCACAAGTGGTCAATATAGTTTCACAATATGGATACATAGTATATAATAAAGTAAGTGGCAAGGCTCCTAAAATAAATAATATGCGTTCCGTAGACAGGGGAACGAGAGGTTGGCCGACCTCTAATAGCGCTATCCATACTACCTACTGCCCCACACAAGGAGGCCGCACGAACGGTACGTATAAACTGGAGTGCGAATGGCAAACCAGCAGGAGACTAACAATTGCTGATGCACGTACGGTACATCTTTCACAAACTATTATATAGTAATAAATCAAAGTTACTCCGTAGACAGGGGAGATTTTGCACTGCTCCGATCATGGGAGACTTTAGGTTATAACACGTACGGTGCATTAAGTTCAAAAGTTTAAGTCAATTTCAAAGGTCAAGTCAAGTTCAAAAGGTCAAAACAAGTTCAATAGTTCCAAACAAGTTATAAGTCAAAAGAGTTCAATGAGTAACAAACAATTTAGTTCAAGTAATTCATGCATCCACCCCAAATAAGTTGAAATAGTTAGAAAAAAAGGGTTCGTGAATACTCACCTGATATAAGCGATATGATAACAAAGGGTACGAACGGAAGTAAGGCGCGCACTCTACCCGCAACCTAAATGAATGATATGATCTACTTAGATCATGAGATGATGAAAGGAATGTACATGCACATGTTTCCCTATACCACTCTTACTTTGAAAAATACTTGAAATGACTAGTACATTACTAGTTATGATATTTGCCACTTGGGTATTATTTATTGAATTATATAGTTACTACATTGTTGTAAATTATTTTTGGTCAAAAAGCTGTCAAACAATATATGTTTCGCCGTTACTAAAACGTGAATAACTTTGTCGTCGTAAGTCCGTTTTACTCGTTCTTTATATCCACGGAATCGTGAGACAAAATACTAACATATTTTTGATAAGTCGGGATGGCTAGATTTAGTTTAAGCCTCGAAACTGTCGTGACCACTGTTCATCAGCAAGGTTTTTCAGAAAAATAGTTTTCGTCGTTAGCTTCGGAAAAATCATATCTCCTTCGTTATAAGTCCGTTTTAGTCGATTCTTTCGCCTACGGCTTTGTTTTTGAAAGTATTTTCTAAGAAAAATGTCAAAGGTTACTGTGTAAATTCGGAGTTTTCTGGGTAAACCAAAATGGAACAGCATGTATTTTTACTTGTTCAAAAAAAACCATTTTTAAGGTTACAACTTAGTTTCTAACATCTCCAAACCCCTTTCAAACACCACAAAGCTAGTCTAATCCTACCATACACCTTCTAAGGGTGTCATGGGTTCCTAAACATCATCACCAAGCTACTCTAACAAGGATCTAACAAGAATCACAACTAGAGCTTGCATGTTTCAAAGCTTGTAAAAATATAGTGGTATAACTAGTTTTTGTGCATGAAACAAAGCATGAAAATTATATGAAACTAGTAATTATTTGATGAAAAACATGAAAAATAATTTTAGTAACTTACTTGAGAGATGATGAAAAATACTTAATTATCCTTGAGGTTTTTATTTCAAAACCTTAACTAGAATACTAATAGGATTTGATTGAGCACTTGATCTTGGAAAAATATTGGGTTTCTTGCTCCTTGGTGCCTTGGCCGATTATACATGAAGAGAAAAAGAGGAGAGAAATTTTTGTAGATAGTTTGTGTGTGAATAAAATGAGCAAAACAACATTAGGTGAAATGTATATCTATTCTAGTCAAGTAGTATACTTAATTTTAGGACAAGATCCACAAAATGTGGAATTAAGTGAGGGGGAAGGCGTGGGTTGTGTAAGAAAAAAAAGATGAGTTGGTGACTTGTGAGATTTATGTAATATTATGCTAGATATTTTTAGTTTTAAGGGATACCGGGTATCGAGTTAACTAAAAATAAATCGTGACGAGTTGAAGTAAAATATGACGAAGTAAATCGGGACATAATAAAGTCATAAAAATGTTAAAAATATATTGGGTACAAGTGTTGAGTGTTCGGGTGATTTTTGTTTAGTTTTCACGAAATCCGTCGTAATATTATTAAACTTACGTTACTAATAAAATAAATTACCAAAATACTAGTTAAATAAGTTTTTATGACTTTTATGATGAAATAATGGATATAAAAATATATCGGGATCATTGTGGGAATATTAGGATATATTCGTCGCGTATATATATTAGTCGGACGTTAACGTTTATTGAGAAATTATAATACGTAGAACGTTTAATATATATAATATATTAATTTGAAAATCCTAAGAGTGGTATAACATGTAAATGACATTATGATGATATCCTTACAGACAAAGCATGAATTCGCACCTAAACCAATACGGTTACGCGAATTAGAATTTCCGTAAACTAAATTTACGATGAGATGAGTAATGCACGTGAATGGTGGAATTTCTTCCTGAAATGAATAGTGTTTTGGTGAATAGTAAAATTTTCAAATGTTTCTCGGAATGTCAAACGGACATAAAAAACGATGAATAGTAAAATGATGAATAGTGAATTTTTTGAAGTTTGGGAGTAAACGTAGACGTGGAAAATATCGGGTTGTTACATTCTACCAACCGTAAAAGGAATCTCGTCCTCGAGATTCAATTCGTCCATTCTATAGGTGTATGTGATCGCGGTTAAATTTGATGAAGCAACTAAGGTCGAAAATGCTAGGTCTCGGATTATATCAATGTCGTGAACTTGGTGAGAAATAAAGATAAGTTAAGCACTCAAGATTAAGAAGTAAGGAGGTTGTTCAAAAGAATATACCCGGCATGTTGTCCTGATTCGGTGGGGTTAAGTGATTCCCTAGGAAGTAAGCTCGACCATGTGCAGGGGGATTTTCAATGTTCTGATCTTGGGGGCCTTCAGTTGCCGCTGCCAGGTTTGGACGATTTTGTCCTTGGTTGGGAGTTCCTTTCAACTTTGGACAAGTATTCCGAAGATGATCCAAGCTCCCACACTCGTAACATGCTAATCTTTGTCCTTGGTTTCCATTTCCATTTCGGCAATTCCGACCAAGATGGCTTGTCCGTTTGCAGTTGATGCACCTTGGGCATTCTCCGGAGTGGTGAAGGTTACATCGGGTACATTTAGGATGTGAGCCTTCATATCCTCTGCGCTCCTGATTTGTTGCTCCATAGTTTCCAACTACCCGCTGCCTCTTGTCCTGTTGGTTTTGATCACGGCTTCTTTGCTGATCTTCCTGTCTTTTTCGTCCTCCATCATTTCCTTTTGTTAGTTCACCAGTCCTGATCACATCATTTGTCAAGCGGTATGCCATGCCCACAGCAGCTTGCAGAGTGGTTGGGTTTGATGAAGTGACATCCCTCCTGATTTCAGGAATCAATCCCCAAATATATCGATCGATCAGCTTTTCCTTAGTGGAGACCATATGAGGAACCATCTTAGTTAGCTCATGGAAACGGGCCGTGTACTTGTCAACTTCTACTCCTACCATCAAGTGGTTCCAAAATTCCACTTCCAGCTTCTCCACTTCATCTTTTCTGCAGTACTCGTCAGTTAGTAGTTTCTTAAATGCTTCCCAAGATAATCCATTTGCAGCCTCTCTTCCTCGAGTCTGTAGCTGGTTGTTCCACCAAGTCAATGCTCGACCTTGAAGCAGACCCGCAGAGAACTCAACCTTATCTCCTTCAGCACATTTAGTGATGCTGAGTTTTGACTTAACATTCTCAAACCATGATAGCAGTCCAATGGCACCCTCAGTGCCATAAAATTCCATTGGCTTGCATGTCATGAAAGTCTTATAGTTGCATCCCTGACCGTTGTTCGAAGGATCCGCACCGTTATTGGATCGTCTGGCATCAATGTGCGCAACAATCTGAGTGAGAAGGTCAGCTAATCCCGCAGCACTGTCATTCGGGTTTTCATTGTTGTTACTTCCAGCAGCATCGTCATTCGGGTTTCCATTGTTGTTACGTCCTGAGCGAGTGTTCATTGTGGTAATGGCTCTGCGATAGACCAAAAATAATGGGTTGAGTGAACGATACATGAACGATGGCGGATGATGTACGGTATAATGATAGTCGTGACATAGAGATCGCAGAATGATGGGAACAAAGCCATGCTTAATCTAACGGGACGTAAGGTAGCAAGGAGAAAGAATCTACATGAATGCATATAAAAGGTACGATAACAGAAACTGAAACATATAAACAGGTTATGCATACCCACCCGACCAATGCAACTTCAGGTGACCAGACTCTCTAGACTCGACCAAACATGATCTTTGACCACTACTCCCTTCATCTCATGATTCTTCCTGAATTATACATAGGTGATCAGGCTATGCATACTTGAGGATTAATAATGCAATGCTAGGACTAGTCGACTCGTATCATATTTGGTATTTAAGAAAAATGTTACTTTGGTTATAGTTGCGATTTTTATTTTTGAAAAAAATCGGCATTCTCTATAACCTCTGGCTCTGGTACCAATCTGTCACACCCTCGCCGAAGGCGGAAACACGAGGTGTAACGAAATCGATAAACATCACCAAAGAGAAATAAGACAATACCATAATTTACATTAAGGAAAAGTATAACATTACAACGTTGTTATTGCCGACTTTGGCAAATATAAGACATAAATTTGATTCCCAAAAGATGGTATTTTAGTCATAATGAAAAGAAGTGACATGTGAAAACTTCATTATGCAAGACCTTGATGACAAGCTTACTGACGATCACCTGAAATGCATGAGAGAAAACGGGTCAACTATGAAAATAGTTGGTGAGTACAAACGTTTTAAATAATAGGAAAACCATTTGAGAAAGTTCGCCAGGCAAAGGTATTGCAAATCCACTCAGTTCCAAGTCCCGCCATAAGAGACTTGTAACCTGTGTGTTTACAACCCACTGCCTAAAAGTTATGTGTCTAGTAGTCAAGCACAAGTGGTCAATATAGTTTCACAATATGGTTACATAGTATATAATAAAGTAAGTGGCAAGGCTCCTAAAATAAATAATATGCGTTCCATAGACAGGGGAACGAGAGGTTGGCCGACCTCTAATAGCGCTATCCATACTACCTACTGCCCCACACAAGGAGGCCGCACGAACGGTACGTATAAACTGGAGTGCGAACGGCAAACCAGCAGGAGACTAACAATTGCTGATGCACGTACGGTACATCTTTCACAAACTATTATATAGTAATAAATCAAAGTTACTCCGTAGACAGGGGAGATTTTGCACTGCTCCGATCATGGGAGACTTTAGGTTATAACACGTACGGTGCATTAAGTTCAAAAGTTTAAGTCAATTTCAAAGGTCAAGTCAAGTTCAAAAGGTCAAAACAAGTTCAATAGTTCCAAACAAGTTATAAGTCAAAAGAGTTCAATGAGTAACAAACAATTTAGTTCAAGTAATTCATGCATCCACCCCAAATAAGTTGAAATAGTTAGAAAAAAAAGGGTTCGTGAATACTCACCTGATATAAGCGATATGATAACAAAGGGTACGAACGGAAGTAAGGCGCGCACTCTACCCGCAACCTAAATGAATGATATGATCTACTTAGATCATGAGATGATGAAAGGAATGTACATGCACATGTTTCCCTATACCACTCTTACTTTGAAAAATACTTGAAATGACTAGTACATTACTAGTTATGATATTTGCCACTTGGGTATTATTTATTGAATTATATAGTTACTACATTGTTGTAAATTATTTTTGGTCAAAAAGCTGTCAAACAATATATGTTTCGCCGTTACTAAAACGTGAATAACTTTGTCGTCGTAAGTCCGTTTTACTCGTTCTTTATATCCACGGAATCGTGAGACAAAATACTAACATATTTTTGATAAGTCGGGATGGCTAGATTTAGTTTAAGCCTCGAAACTGTCGTGACCACTGTTCATCAGCAAGGTTTTTCAGAAAAATAGTTTTCGTCGTTAGCTTCGGAAAAATCATATCTCCTTCGTTATAAGTCCGTTTTAGTCGATTCTTTCGCCTACGGCTTTGTTTTTGAAAGTATTTTCTAAGAAAAATGTCAAAGGTTACTGTGTAAATTCGGAGTTTTCTGGGTAAACCAAAATGGAACAGCATGTATTTTTACTTGTTCAAAAAAAACCATTTTTAAGGTTACAACTTAGTTTCTAACATCTCCAAACCCCTTTCAAACACCACAAAGCTAGTCTAATCCTACCATACACCTTCTAAGGGTGTCATGGGTTCCTAAACATCATCACCAAGCTACTCTAACAAGGATCTAACAAGAATCACAACTAGAGCTTGCATGTTTCAAAGCTTGTAAAAATATAGTGGTATAACTAGTTTTTGTGCATGAAACAAAGCATGAAAATTATATGAAACTAGTAATTATTTGATGAAAAACATGAAAAATAATTTTAGTAACTTACTTGAGAGATGATGAAAAATACTTAATTATCCTTGAGGTTTTTATTTCAAAACCTTAACTAGGATACTAATAGGATTTGATTGAGCACTTGATCTTGGAAAAATATTGGGTTTCTTGCTCCTTGGTGCCTTGGCCGATTATACATGAAGAGAAAAAGAGGAGAGAAATTTTTGTAGATAGTTTGTGTGTGAATAAAATGAGCAAAACAACATTAGGTGAAATGTATATTTATTCTAGTCAAGTAGTATACTTAATTTTAGGACAAGATCCACAAAATGTGGAATTAAGTGAGGGGGAAGGCGTGGGTTGTGTAAGAAAAAAAAGATGAGTTGGTGACTTGTGAGATTTATGTAATATTATGCTAGATATTTTTAGTTTTAAGGGATACCGGGTATCGAGTTAACTAAAAATAAATCGTGACGAGTTGAAGTAAAATATGACGAAGTAAATCGGGACATAATAAAGTCATAAAAATGTTAAAAATATATTGGGTACAAGTGTTGAGTGTTCGGGTGATTTTTGTTTAGTTTTCACGAAATCCGTTGTAATATTATTAAACTTACGTTACTAATAAAATAAATTACCAAAATACTAGTTAAATAAGTTTTTATGACTTTTATGATGAAATAATGGATATAAAAATATATCGGGACCATTGTGGGAATATTATGATATATTCGTCGCGTATATATATTAGTCGGACGTTAACGTTTATTGAGAAATTATAATACGTAGAACGTTTAATATATATAATATATTAATTTGAAAATCCTAAGAGTGGTATAACATGTAAATGGCATTATGATGATATCCTTACAGACAAAGCATGAATTCGCACCTAAACCAGTACGGTTACGCGAAATAGAATTTCCGTAAACTAAATTTACGATGAGATGAGTAATGCACGTGAATGGTGGAATTTCTTCCTGAAATGAATAGTGTTTTGGTGAATAGTAAAATTTTCAAATGTTTCTCGGAATGTCAAACGGATATCAAAAACGATGAATAGTAAAATGATGAATAGTGAATTTTTCAAAGTTTGGGAGTAAACGTAGACGTGGAAAATATCGGGTTGTTACAGTTACAGCTCATAACACCCCTTAAGACTATGGTTATGTACTTATGTTGTTTTTTTATGTATTATTTATATCTATAAGCTCTAATATTATCCTAGTATAATTCTTTGGTTTTGTATTTTTTTCGTAGATGCTAATGACGTTGATGTGTATGATATTAACCCATAGTTTATTCCCTTGACGTTGATGTGTATGATATTAACCCGGAGTTTATTCCCACACCCAATCGACACAAATATTAGGTTCCAAAAGTTATATGCATGTGCACAGATTGCTTCTCGGACTTAAGGAGATGTTGGTTATTGTGTGATACAACATAGGGACAAGAGAAATAATACGGTCGTAGACACAACGGTATGGTTCTTATTCAGATTACATGTTTATTATTTTTTATTAACATTCATACATTTTTTCGAAACATCTTTGTACTTTTAGTATCAATACCAGCTACCTTTTTACTTATTTAAACATCAATGGTACCATCTTGTTGCATTTTGAGGATTTTCTTCTGCTTGTTCCTTACATATTTAACTTGTTATGTATGTACATATGTATAAATATATTACTTTTTTACATTTATTTGCATTATGTATTGATTTACATTTTATAAACTAATAACATCTATTGTCACAGGTTTCTCTTAATCAGTTGGATGGTAACGTAGAATGTTCTTGTGGTCATTTTAACCGGCATGGTTATTTGTGTAGACATGTTTTCTGTGTATTTGGTATTCATGGAATAAACACAATTCCACATAACTGCATACTTAATCGTTGGCGTAAAAATATCCTACCTGAGCATTTACGTGAAAAGAGACATCGTTATAGTCCGTGTATTGAAGAAATGGAGATTTTAGCATATGAGATTCTTTCAACAGTTGAAGAATCTATAAATCTTATAAGATCTAACCCCGGCAAGTTGGCATGGTTATTTGTGTAGACATGTTTTCTGTGTATTTGGTATTCATGGAATAAACACAATTCCACATAACTGCATACTTAATCATTGGCGTAAAAATATCCTACCTGAGCATTTACGTGAAAAGAGACATCGTTATAGTCCGTGTATTGAAGAAATGGAGATTTTAGCATATGAGATTCTTTCAACAGTTGAATAATCTATAAATCTTATAAGATCTAACCCCGGCAAGTTATCTGAGTTGCTTTCAAAGGTTAAAGGTTTGAAGAGAGATCTATAAGCTGATGTCCCCGTTCCAAATGCTCATCAAAACAAGGATGCATTGTATTAGGATCTTTTAGGTGTTTCATACCGTATCAAACAGTCAACACACATATGTTTTATCAACATCTAAATGTTTTTTTAGAACATACCTGTTTTGAAACATGTATATTTCATTTCAATAAATGTTTCTTTGAAAACATGTATGTTTGGAAACATGCATGTTCGAAACATGCATGTTTCACTGAACACCGAACACATGTATGTTCAAATTAATCTAATCATACGTTAGTTTTAAAACATATAGGTTTTATGCTTTCAAGTTTTATTAAATTACTAGAACATGCATGTTCTCATACCATATCAACCATATGTAAGCATTTTTTTTTTTTTTTGGTTTTAAAAACATCCATGGCTTACATTTAAAATAGTATGCCAAAAAACATATATGTTACAAAATAACACATATGTTACAAAAAAAACATATATGTTAAGTCAAACATGCATGTTACAAAACTTGATCCAAGATCATAAAAGTTATTCTCACATTTTTTTAACATTCTACTACAAAACTATATCCCAAAAAAAATAAAAAATATATATATATATATATATATATATATATATATATATATATATATATATATATATATATATATATATATATATATATATATATATATATATATATATATATATATAGAAAAAAAAACATTCATGTTAACAGAAACATCCATGTGTTTATTCATATACAACCACAAAACTAAATCAGATCCTTTGTGATCACAATACTATCATTTCTGAGTTTGATTTCCATCTTTTCCGGATTCAAATGGTCCACCACATAAAAGCCTATCTTAGACGGAATTCCGTCTATTTTCATATCTAATAACCCTCCAAACCCCATTCATTCAACTCACGCTTTCTGAACTGGCCTCAGTTTTTTGATTGCATTGAATACTACTTTTGGGATAGTTCGGTTCTGGAACACATACGCCCGACTCCCTTCTACTTTCGAAGTGTCACCTTTCTTCCTCATAGCATTATTAACTGTTTCCTTTTCATCACCTATAATTAATTAGCTTTATTAGAATACACTTAATATTTAAATATATTATTTAAAATTTATAATTAATATTACAAGTTACACTTACCCTTCGTATCAACTTTCTTTCTTTTAGCTACTGCATCTCTTTCACGCTTTACACATTTGGTTTCATTCACAACTCTGACATACATAGCACATAACGAACCATTTAAATACACAGATCAGACATAGCATTCTTTTTTCTTTTTTTCTTTTTTTTTTTAATTTAGTTCAGGTACCAACACATACGAACTCAACCTTGTTACCACATGACATGTGCAATCACATGATTCACAAATACATACACAACTACCTATTTACAAACACATATGCAACTACCTATTATTATTATGTTTAACTATAAACACTTACCATTGCTACCCGAAACACCTTTAGCCTCTTTTCCAACATCAGCTTCTCCCTTGCATTTCTTTTTTCCACTTCTTCTTAAACCTGAAGTTGTGTATATTAATCAAACAAAGACTAACACAGTATCTTCTATCTAAAAGAACATATACTATATTTGAGCCTTCTATACAATTTACGCATTCATATATTCTCAAACATCCCTGTTAAATCGTTTTGTATACTTATTATATATCAAACATAAAACCTCCCCTGTTTTCTAAATGTTCTTAATACATTCAAAGTTGTTTTTTAATTGATCCGAACGTTCCTGTAAGCATGTAACATATATATAGTGTTCAATAATTTGCTACCAAAATCAAAATTTTTTGTTTCTTTATATCCAAACACCCCTGTTTAATACTTATACAAACACCCCTATTTTATGAATTAATACACTCAACTCTGTTTTAGCCTTATCCAAACACCACCGTAAGCATAGTACCTGAAGTGTTCCATTTTGCGTTTACAAAATCATCACTCCTCCTCTTCAACGTTTTATTGCATCATCATTGTCATTGGTTTGATCCATTGGTGCCTTTCCTTTGCTGTTTCCGCTTCTCCTATAATCCAGTAATCCAGATTGCCATTTAGACACATGGAGATTTTAACTTCGTTGATGCATTCCCGTTGTCAAACAGGCAATCCAAATACTCATTCAAACCAGAATGCGTTGCAGCAATCACCCTCTCATACAAATGTACCATCTACAAGCCAAAGGCGAAAGAGGGGCAGGCCACCAAATGAAGGCTCACCAAGGTATCTACGCAAGCGAGCAACAACTTCTCATATGCACTCACGTAGGTTTCTAATACCATCTCTTTAAAACACATTACCCTTTAAATTCATGCAGCGTTTAAGTTAATTAACTTACTATTCTATTTCTTTTGTCAATGTAGATACATCACCTACTTATATTGACTTAGGAGACTGCACTGAATGTTGTCGCTATTGTAAAGCAGCTTTTTGGCCTGGAGAAAATCTTAGAGGTCACCATTCTAATGGTGGGAGCCTCAGTACCATTTGTGTTGTGGCGGTGGCAAAATCATCATGAATCCCGAACGTGAGACACCTGAATATATAAGATATCTTCTACAAAACAGCACCTTTATGGAAAACAGCAGAGCATACAACCAGATGTTTGCCATGACTTCTTTTGGTGCTACAATTGACACTACAGTTAACCAAGGAAGAGGTCCGTATGTCTTTAAAGTTTCTGGCCAGATTTATCATAATATTGGTTCAATTTGTCCTACTGGCGATGATAAGCCAAAGTTTCTGCAATTATACATCTACGATATGCAAAACGAAGTGCAAAATAGGATGGCCCATTTTTCAAATTCCAATCAACCTACCTTAGATCCAGAAATTGTACAAGGCTTGATTCACTTTTTAGATACCCATAATGAATTGGTCCAGGTGTTCAGAACTTCCCATGAAAAATGCGCAGAAGCAAACATACCGGAATTTAAAGTGAGGCTCTACAACGATGGCGGTGCACGTGGCTATGAATTACCGAGGTCAAACACTCTTGGAGCCATAGTGTTTGACATCGGTCCTACAACCGAATCGGATTATGATGTCATAATTGAATATAGAGATGGACCACCGAAAAGGATTAACAAGTTGCATCAATCATATATGTCTTTGCAGTTTCCGCTTATTTTCATCTACGGTCAGCCAGGGTTTCACACAAATTTATATTTAAGGTCGGCAAATCCAAATGAAAAAGAAAGGCTAGTTACAATGAATGCCTTCTATACATATCAGCTTCACCAAAGGCATGACGAGTATGGTTTACTTTTCCGCACAGGCAAGCTGTTTCAGCAGTATGTAGTTGGTGTGTATTGTTCTATAGAACAGAACATAATGGATTTCTATAGAACACATCAAAGTGATATTCGAGGAGAATATCTTTCAGGGCTTTATGATGGGATTTCGAGAGGAGATTGTGATGGATCAAACGCGGGTTCAAGGATTATATTACCTTGTTCATTTACTGGAGGACCAAGGTACATGTATAGCCATTACTTAGATGCATTGGCGATTTTTCGTGTGCTTGGCAATCCACAGTTCTTCATAACCTTCACATGCAATGTTAATTGGCCCGAAATCCAGAGATATATACAAGAATTCCCTCATTTAAATGCAGCGGACGGAGCAGATATAGTGTGCAGGGTTTTTCAGCAAAAGATTAAACTTTTCATTGACTTCTTAAAAGACACAAAAACATTTGGCGACGTGACAGGAGGTATGTATACGTTCTATTACAAAAGTTTATCATAATCATTTTGTTAAAGGTTTCTGATCTTAATAAGTGTAAAATTTGCTTCATACCTATGTTTTAATAATCCTCATTTCTTTTTTTCAAACACAGTATTGTACACCGTTGAATTCCAAAAACGTGGGTTACCACATTGTCACACACTGCTATGGACTTCTTCATCAAGTAGAATACAAACTCCTGATGACGTCGACCAATACATTTCTGCAGAACTGCCTGATCCAGTTCTTGATCCACGAGCTCACAAAATAGTTTCAGATTTGATGATGCATGGCCCGTGCGGGAGAGCTAATATGAATGCGCCATGTATGCAAGGTGACATATGTACAAAGAATTTTCCAAAGAAATACAATCAGCAGACATTTTTTGATGATAACGGCCATGTTCATTATCGAAGAAGGCAAACAAATATTTTTGCAACTAAGAGACAGATGAAGCTCGACAACACATACGTGGTTCCATATAATCGTGGTTTGTGCCTCGCCTTCGAAGCACATATCAATGTAGAGTATTGTGGTTGGAGTATGCTGATAAAATATTTATTTAAATATATATCTAAAGGAACAGACCGAATCTTTGCACGAGTCACAAGGACTCTCGGTGATGCCTCTACTTCAGCAACTCATTCCCAGCCAAACATTGATGAGATACAAAGTTTTATTGACAGCCGATTCATTTGTCCTCACGAGGCATGCTGGAGAATACTTAAATTCAGGATTCACTATAGAGAACCAGCTGTGCAGATTCTGTGTGTGCATCTAGAAAATATGCAGCACATAACTTTTCGAGACGGGGACAACTTGGAGTCTGTGGTTAGATGCCAGGATAAAAAGATGACGACACTGACAAAATGGTTCACATACAACATCGAGAATGAAGATGGCCGTCACCTGACCTACTTGCAGTTTCCATCAGAGTTTGTTTGGTATGCAGATAACAAAGCATGGTCACCAAGAAAAAATAGCAGCTTTTCTATTGGCCGCCTTGCATATATACACCCGAGTTTAGGAGAACTTTTTTACTTCAGGATGTTATTATGCTACCAGAAAGGATGCAAGGGCTTTATAGAAGTGCGAAAAGTCAACCGTATACTGTATGCTACATATAGAGCTGCCTGTGATGCACTCGGCCTCCTTGGGAATGACAAAGAATGGGACACAACTCTTGAAGAATCGTGTATGTCAGCATCCTCATCAAAGCTCAGATTCCTATTTGCTCAAATTCTTACCCATTGTGAGGTTACAAACCCTTTGCAATTGTGGGAAAAATACTGGCAAGAAATGGGGCACGATATTCCGCAGGCTGTCTCAAATATCGTCCATATTCCTAACTACTATGTAAATGATGCTGAGTTACGAGGTTACATCTTATATGAGTTGCAAATACTTCTCAGCAGTTGCGGAAAGTCACTTCAAGATTACAACTTGCAACCACCTCCTAAGGAATTACTTGACCAGCTAAACAACAGGTTATTAATGGAGGAAAAAAACTATAATAGAGCACTACTAGCAAAGGAAAAGGATGATTCAGTTCCTAAGTTAAATATGGAACAAAAAAGTATTTACGACTTGATCATAAATGCTTCAACAAGAAGTGCACAAGAGTTGGTGTTCGTCTATGGTCACGGAGGAACCGGGAAAACTTTCCTTTGGAAGACTATTATTAGCGCATTGCGGTCTGAAGGCAAGATTGTTATGGCAGTTGCCTCTTCAGGCATTGCTTCTCTACTTCTTCCATCGGGACGAACAGCACATTCAAGATTCAAACTCCCGCTTGAATTAACAGATGAGTCACTTTGTAAAATAATAAAAAAAAAAAAAAAAAAAAAAAAAAAAAACTCAGATGGCAAACCTGTTGATAGAGACAAGCCTCATTATCTGGGATGAAGCACCGATGAATAATCGCCGTTGTTTTGAAACATTGGACAGAACTTTGCGGGACATATTAGATGCACCAGATGTTATATTTGGTGGTAAAACAGTTGTCTTAGGAGGAGATTTTAGGCAGACGCTTCTTGTCAAAAAAGGAGCACCAAAAGCAGAAATAGTAACATCATCTATTGCACAATCCTACCTTTGGCCACATTTTCGCCTCATGACACTTAAACAAAACATGAGGCTATTTCAATCAGGCCTAAGTCTTGAAGAACAGGATTTGGCACATTCCTTTGCATCATGGCTTCTTGATATAGGTGATGGTAAGTTTGGTCACCCAGACGAGGAAGGCAACGACGATGCAGCATGGGTTCAAGTCCCTGATAGATATTGCATACAAGACAATGACCAAGGCCTTTCTAATTTGATAGATTTTATCTACGATAAAAGCACTCTCCAAACACCTTCAGCAATCACTCTTCTACAAAAAGCAATTGTTTGTCCAAAGAATGACACTGCAGACATAATAAATTCGCAAGTGCTTTCAATGATTGAAGGCGAGACTACAACATATGCAAGTCATGACACAGCCATGCCATTGGCAAACAGTGGAGCAGAAACAGAATTGCTTTATCCTGCAGAATATCTAAACACATTCAAGAAGCCAGGCTTCCCGTCACATAAACTTGAGCTAAAAGTTGGAGCGCCGGTCATGCTTCTAAGGAATGTTAGCTTGGCTGGTGGTTTATGTAATGGAACACGCATGATAGTCACTCAGGTCATGCCAAAACTTATTCAAGTCCAAATCATTACAGGAACACGAGTCGGTGAAAAGATTTTCATACATAGAATACCCTTAACGCACCAAGATCCAAATCTTCCTTTTGTTTTCAAACGACTGCAGTTTCCAATTAAGCTTTGTTACGCCATGACAATAAACAAATGTCAGGTCCAATCTCTAAATAAGATTGGCGTTTACCTTCCTGAACCCGTGTTTGGTCACGGCCAACTGTATGTAGCTCTCTCTAGAGCTACATCTCCTCACGGGTTAAAAGTCCTTATTAAACAACATGGAGATAATAGACCAAATGAAACAAAAAATATCGTTTACAAAGACTTTTTGGCAAAAATAGAAAGTGCATCTTCTTCTATGCATCAGACCTGCACCCTTTAATATTTGCCCTTTATTTAACATTACTTTCTTGCCTTTAGTATTAGTTTTCCTTTTTTTAGATTAAAGTGTTCATTTTCCGTAGGTTTGTTAAAAGTTAGACTCCTTTTGCCATGTACATAAAGTTGTCACTCTTTAGAATACTATAACTGCTCCATAACACAATATTTTGCTCTTATTAAAAGATAAAAATATAGTCTGCGTACAGGTATATGTGCTATGCACTCATATTATATAACATCTGCCATTGTGTTTTTAGACACAGATTTCTAAATGCATTATTGCCATTTGCTGAATGGTTTATTCGACTGACTTATACTTTCTGTATCTTTGCAGTGCAATGGAGCTCAGTGCAAATGCAGCGACACAACCGACATTGCCAAACCAAATCATTGAAAGCACCAGTGACACAAGAGAAGCAACAATTGTTGAACTAAAGCCCACGTCTTATGACAAAATACTTGAAGCTCGAGTATACAGGAAATGGATTGCAACAACATATCCTAAAAAAAACGAGAGTGGAGTGCCAATGAAAAAAATCAAAACTGCATTTTGCTGCATCTTGATAGATAAAGAGGTATATCACTACCCATATATTATACATTAAACATATTCAATTTTCAAATCTATGTAACATCAGGTAAACGTCAACAGGGTGATGCTATACAAGCCAACATGAACATCAAGGAATTTGACAACTTCAACTCAAAACTGAACCTTGGATCAGTATACAAAATCTCATATTTCATGTGTGAGCCAACGAGCACTTACCAGCAAACCATTGACAACAGAACAAGCTTAAGATTTGGAAGGATCACAAAATTTGACATTTCAACAGCAACAAACATCTCACATCACTACTTTAAGTTTGTGTCATACACCCAGCTTTCATCAAGAGTGCCCGAACAAAATGCAAAAGGCCAGATGCAATATCCAATACTTACAGGTAACACTTTATAGATCAGATTACTAAAGACTCAAAACAATAAAACTTCTAACACTTCATTCAATGCAGATTACATGGGATCATTGCGCTCAATTGGCGAACTATCCAACATAGGAGGGCCAAACGAAGATCAGACTGTTTACAGGAAGTTGGATATTGAAAATTTAAAGTGCGTCGGCTTAAATTTATACTTTTGTTACAAGAAATTCTTCAAAGTTTCGCTGTTTCTCTAACACAATGTCTATCTTTGCAGTGGTAGTGTCATTGAGTTAACCCTATGGGATAACTTAGCAAGAAAATTTGAGGGGGCAGATCTAGATACAATGGAGCAACCAGTTATAGTTGTTGTAAGCTCTTGCAGGGTAACAAGATTCAGAGGTATGCATACACTTTATTAAAACCAATATTCTAAAAAGAAATTTTAACGGCATTCAAACATGCTGTCATGCCAGATTATCAGTTAACAGCAACATCCGCCACATACTGTTATCTCAACCCAGAAATCCCAGAAGCTGAAGAAGTAAGAGCATTGTAAGTATTCCAAGTTCCAAAAATTTAAATCATGTAATATTGATATACCATTTTACTATAAGAAATTGAATATAGTTTTTTTTTTTTTTTGCATCAAAATAGATACAAGCAGCGACAACAAATGAACCCTCCGCTGCGCATATGCAAGACTGCATACACAGATGTTGAAAAAGAAAGATTCGGAAACAGGTTCCCTCTAAAGACCCTTTTGAAACAAAGTCCAGAAATCTACAGGGTAAAACTCTTATAACACATGCTTTAAAAAATTAAGTTACCACCGAATTCTATTGCAAACATTTCATCACATCTGACCATTTTACACCAATATACGTAGGGTGTTAAATTCACAACCGACGCAACAGTGACTAGCATTAACACCAAAAGGGACTGGTTCTACATATCCTGCACACACTGTAACTTAAAGCTGAAAAACGAAGATGGAAGCTATCGTTGCCTTGATCATGGAAAACAGCAACAGCTAACATATAGGTACATACTGTTTAAAACATCTTTTACTTCAAATTACAACAGGAAAATTCTTAAAAAAAAAAAACTAACCGCCTTGCTTTCTTCATGATGCACAGATACAACTTCAAAGCTTTCATCACAGATCCATCCACCACAGTTGCAGTAACATTTTTTAGCCCTGCAGCAGACGATATCACAGGGTACTCATGCTCAGAATTACTTGCAAAACACAAAGCACCAGACCCTCAGCAAATACCACCTGAGATTTTTGAAATTGAAGGCCACAAAAGTATTTTCCAAATCCACTTCAACAAATTAAGCCAAGCAACAGATTTTATTGTGGATACAGTTTTTTACAAAAAGAAAGTTGGAGAAGGGACAAGCAATCTAGCACAGCCAAATCCAGGTAACACACTTGCCTTTACTGGTCTTCAATATCTAAAAGTAACATTTAAAAATAAAAGTATTCACTATGGTTTGTAAATGACTAGGAACACCACCAACAACCCTTGCACTTACAAACCAAGAAGACCCTGAAATGACGTTGTCTCAACACGAAGTTTCAGGTACAGTAATTGAAAAAGGTAAATGCGCAATTTTAGTTACCATAAACAATCTTAGCTAAAACCTACTTTCACAAATGCAACTGTTTACAATCGTTTTGTAAACCACTAGGCACACCACCAACAACTCCCACAATGATACACCAAAAGGAGGCCAAAGAAAAAATGAAGGGAGAAAAAAAGACTGCCACAACAAGAAGAACATTGTTTCATAATGAACCTTCAACTGTAAAAAGGCAAAAAGGTCAATTGAGAATTTTAGTTTACATAAACTATCTGTTTTATTTAATAAAATATCTTACAACCATTTACCATCCATTGACACAGATAGCATAACAACACTAATATTAGATTCAAACGCCCATACATAATTTCAAACACAAACAGCAACCATAACAACATGCATAACACTTCATTGACAGGCACTTAGAAATCTATGAAGCCCTTAAGTTTCTGAATAAACAAATCATGGTTGCGAGCATTTAGTTCCAGTTCAGCTGCCGTAATCCTCATTTGCAACACCTTTTGCTCATCTTTTCCTTGGACCTCCCTCAAATACTCTGTTGTTTTTTGAGCATAAGTATTCCCAATAGTTTCCAGCTCATGTATAAATTCAAGCCTTTCACGAGTAACACCAACCAGTCTCCCACAAAGAGCACTCATTTGTCGTACCATTTCAAGATCCTCACCCGCAGCTTTGCGACAATAAAGAACAAACATCACTGGCCAATTGTTGGAATTAGCCTCAGCTCTAAGCTGATCGCACATAGGTCGCCTTGACATTCCCTTTTATTACTTCTCACTTACAATTTACCTACTCAATGGTTAAAATAAAAGTGCATGTGCACTTTCTTAAATAGGCACAATAAGAGTAATGAAACTATCTCATCCTAATCTTTTACATACATACAAACAAAGAAACAACATGTGTATAGTCAAAACACAATCACAAAAGTAGCTATGCTCAGAGCATAACCCACCACTGCATAAAAACTTCATTTGTTTTCCTAAAAAACAAAATACTCAGATACACTACTATTTTGTAGATTCGTTTGAAACTTACTTTCAATACACCTCCATTTTATTTAGGCAGCCAGTCACATGCCAATATTTTACAAACATAAATACCACACCGATAACTACAATTTTTACTACAATATTTCACACATACATCTTACACACAGAAACTGCTGCCTTTATTGAAAAAATAGAAATTGCATCAGCTTCTGCAACATGACCTAGAATTCTTGCGATCCTTGAAGCTTAAGAACAAAAACATCCTTACTACGAGCACTTAGATCCAATTGATCCACCATCATTAGCATATGCGTCAACTTTTGATCATCTTTTTCTTGAACCTCCATTAGATGATCAACCATTTTTTTAGCATAAAAATTATCAACTGTTTTAAGCTCCTCAATAAACCGGCCCATTTCAGTCATCAAACTAACAAGTCTTACAGACAACTGGCTCATTTGTCGCGCCATCTCAACATCTTCATGTGACGCTTGACAAAAATAAAAAACCAACATCTCTTGCCAATTGCTAGAATTCGCATCATTTCTAAGTTTTACGCATTTAGGATGTCTTGGCATTGTCTTTTACCAATTATTTCACATAGCTGCACACCTCATTTGTCTGAAAATAAAAATGCACATACAATACTTTAAATAAGCACAGTATTTAACTTTTTCCAATTATACATGCTCACAAGAATTACTATTTGTGCAGAGCCTTTACATTCGAGCCACATATTACCAATCTCCAAATTGTTCCCCCTTACACAAATTCACGAGATTTGCTATTAACACTGCCAAAATAATTGACCTTTTTCCACTTACAAATTGACACATAATTTGCTTACCTTTACTCATACACTAATAAATAAAAAACTAAAATAACAGTCCTTTATTTTCTTCTCCATTTATTTCCTTTTTTTTAGCTTCATTATTCTGCAAAAACCTAATTTACAAAACAAACCATTTTCCATATTAATATGAATACTGACTCATCTAAATTTTTTCGTTCCACACTGATTCAGTTACAGATGAACATCCAGCAGCAGAAAAGCTACCAATCAGAGGAGATGAAAAAAACAAAAGCACCTAAACTCGAAGTCGACTATGTAAATATTTAGCCACTTTGCTGCCATTCCAAAAAAACAATGTATTTTGTCCAATATTTGTGCTGCCAGCACAAATATACATGTTTTGCAAAATATTTGTGATCTACCTACACAAATATGTAGCAAAACATATGCATAGAGCAGCTTCATACTCTTTTGTATAACACTTCAATTGAAACTGCACTATGTTAGCATCGTACGCTACCAATCTTTTGTATCACACTTTCAATGTAACTGCATGACCACCTTAAGTGTGGATAACAAATATATGCAATACCTGCAAGTCTCACTTCTGCAGGCTAACCTTGTATGTACAAAATATGTTTTCCAGCATTTACTAAGTCGTCTTTCGCAATACTCCCCTCCGCAACGCGCGGGTACACCACCTAGTTGATATAAATATGTGTAGTAAAAATATATATTGTACATGAAAGCTCAAAAAGCTCGATAAAAGTTCGAGCCGATCGAGCTATTGAAAGCTCAAACTTGGCTCATTAAGTGTTTTGAGTTGGTTAATTTATTAGGCTCGTGCTCGTGCTCGTTAAAAGCTTGACTCGATCGAGTCAAGCTTGAGCTCGAGTTGATTGATAAAAGCTTGATTCGTTTGGTGCCCTAGTTTATTTCGAGGTAAAATAAAAGATGGTTAAAGGTTGTAGTAATATGAAAGCTTCTTTTAATTAGTTAGATTGGTTGTGTAATCCAAGTAACTCGTTTTCCTCTTGTTGTAATGTATGATTGTTCCTTTCTATCTTAATCCAAAAAAAAATATAGTAATCGATAAGTTGCTGAAAGGTAAAAAATAACTTAATTAATACAACTAATTGATAAACATGAACGAATTACCTATTTAACCCTTTAGTTACCATAAATAAGAGATGAAAAAAAGCAAAGCGTGTCTCACACGGTAATATCAACACCACAATCCCATCTTCATCCAACGGCCCATATTCAAACTCAAACAAATTCGACCCTTATAAATAGCTAAATATATAACATGCTCCTTCATCTTCATCCCAAAAATCAAAATCCATCTCAATTTAACATTTCAACTAATTGGTGTTGTGGCGACAACAAATATGGTGACTACTCGGACTGGCATCAAGAAACCAATTACTAAGGCACAGTATGTGGCAAACCATACTATAAAGAAAAAGCCTTTGAAGATCAAGAAGAAGATATTAATTATGACATCTGCTTTTGATCATAGTCTTCCGATTACTGCACAAGGTGAAAGAAGTAAACGGCGAAGCCTTGGTGTAAAGAAACCAATTACTAAGGCACAATCTGTGGCAAACAGTACACGTAGCAAGGTTGCTAGTGGGATTGTGGATTAATGTTGATCGAGTATTTAGTGGAACGTGCATGAGAAATGGTCACACAACGGTTTCCTTGATGCTTGGGAGTTGGGTGGTGGACCGATTTTATAGTATTCTAGTTGTTTCTTTTGAGAATAAATAGTAGCTGCAGATAGTAGTTTACAAAGTATTCCAACTTCTTATTTTGCATGTAATCTCATTTCCTTTTAACATTCAATACAAGCTTTGGTTGTGAAGCATTACAATATTGTTTCTTCCTTCTTTTGCTATCATGATTTCATCATTAAAGCCTTCTTTGATCTAACACTTGGCATCAGAGCTAAGTTGTTTATAGTTCATGACCAAAATCATTCAATCCTCAGACATGTCTATCGTATCAAACACCTCAAACCCTCCCAAAGAAAACCCAGTTACCTTTCAGTGTCCCGTTCTCACTTCTACAAACTATACAACATGGGCCATTAAGATGGAAGCCATAATGGATGCCCAAGGGTTATGGGAATCCATTGAGCCTGCAGCTGGTGTGGCTGTGGATGAGAAGAAAAGTAAAATGGCTCGTGCATTCATCTTCCAAGAAATACCAGAAGATATTCTGATGCAGGTAGCAAAGAAGAAAACAGCCCGTGAAGTGTGGGAGTCGCTGAAAACCCGGTTCGTTGGTGCCGATCGGGTTAAGAAGGCCAGGTTACACACATTGAAGAGTGAGTTCGAGTTGCTCCGAATGAAGGACGGTGAGTCCATTGACGAGTATGCGGGGAAGTTATCCGCGATGATCTCGAAGTATAACAGTGTCGGCGCGACATTGAACGACGAAGAGTTGGTTCGAAAACTTTTTGATACGGTGACAGAAAAATATATCCACCTTATTGCTTCTATGGAGCAGTATTCGGATGTGGAATAGATGCCATTCGAGGAAGCAATAGGTCGATTAAAAGCATACGAAGACAGGTTAAGGCTTCGACAAGGAGGGTCGAAAGAGGAAAATTCATTGTTGTTTACAAAAGCAGAGGGCCAGACAATGAGTAAACAGAATAGCAAGGCAACTGGTGGTCGTGGTAGAGGCTGGAATGGTGATAGAGGCAGTAGAGGTAGCACACGAGGGGGTCGTGGGTCAGGCCGAGGTCGGGGTGATCGATATGGCAAGAAACCGTCTCAAGAAGGTGAACACTCAAATCGAAAGCCACGTGACAAAAGTCACATCAAGTGCTTCGAGTGTCAAGAATATGGGCACTTCGCATCTGAATGCACAAATAAGAAGAAACCGGAACAAGAAGTGCACTTGATGAGGGAAATGGAAGATCAACACACTCTCCTGTTATGTGTTAAAGGGGAGGACATACCATCAATGGTAATGTTGAATGAGGACAAAGTGTTTCCTAAACTCCATGATATGGTGCTGTGGTTTGCCTTTGAATTCCTTCTTCCTGACAGAACTTTACAAAGGCATGAACCTACCAGAAACATTGTGGGCGGAAGCAGTTCGCCATGTTGTCTATTTGTGCAACAGACTTCCCACGAAGGCTGTGAGAGACATGACTCCATATGAAGGATGGAAGAAAAGAAAACCAAACCTGCAATATTTAAAAATATTCGGTTGTTTGGCATTTGTAAAAAAGGTGGGAGGCCATCTCACTAAGCTGGAAGATAGGAGCATACCTATGGTTCATTTAGGTATGGAACCAGGGAGCAAAGCCTACAGGTTGTACAATCCAAAAAATAAAAGGATTGTGGTGGCACGTGATGTCTCATTTGATGAAGCAAAGTCATGGGCTTGGGAAACTATACATGGAAGTATGTCAGAAAGCACATGCATGGTACAACCCATATTCATGGGTAACACTGAAAATCCCAAGGATACTAGTGTGGATCAAGGGGAGGGACCACACACACCATTAACCCCACATTGTAATAATCTTTCTCCTTCCATCTTAAATTCGACAGGTACTAAATATACAGAAGGCTCAAGCAGTCCAAATCAAAGCTTCTCAAGCTCCTCAAGTAGTGGACCAGTCAATGAAGCAGTACCTTTCGACACTTATGATGACACTCCTGTACGGGGAACTCGCCTTATACAGGAAATATACCAACGGACACCCGCGATGACAGAAGAAGAGGTGCAAGATCTGTATCAACAACAAGGTTTGTTGTTGTTAAATGAAGAACCAGCTTCGTTTCTTGAGGCAACAAAGGAGACCCATTGGAAGAAAGCCATGTGTGCAGAGATAGATTCAATAGAGAAGAACCGGACGTGGACTTTAACTCAATTACCTCCCAATCAAAAAGTGATAGGGTTAAAGTGGTTGTTTAAGTTGAAAAAGGACGCATCGGGTACGGTCACGAAACACAAGGCACGTCTTGTAGCCAAAGGTTGCGTACAACAGAAGGGTGTAGATTTCGAAGATGCCTTTGCTCCGGTGGCCAGGATGGAATCAATACGGTTGTTGTTAGCTTTAGCAGCAAAAGAAAACTGGATCGTACATCATTTAGATGTCAAGTCAGCTTTTTTAAATGGTGAGCTTAAGGAGGAGGTTTATGTAACTCAACCTCCCGGTTTCGAAGTGAAAGGAAAAGAGGAGATGGTCTATAGGTTGCACAAAGCTCTCTACGGGTTGCGACAAGCACCTCGCTCATGGAATGCAAAACTCGACAAAGTATTAAAGGAACTTGGGTTCAGAAAATGTGCACAAGAACAAGCCGTGTACAAGTTGCAAAGTAAGAGCAGAATCTTAATTGTTGGTGTGTACGTTGACGATATGATTGTGATGGGGTCGAGTGAGAAACATATTCAAGACTTCAAGGTTAGTATGAATTCAATTTTTGACATGAGTGACCTGGGAAAGTTGAATTACTATCTTGGGATCAAGGTTAAACAAGAGGAAGACAGTATCGTTATAAAGCAAGAAAATTATGCTAGAAAGATTTTAGAAGAAGCAGGTATGTCTAAATGTAATCCAGCAAAGTGGCCTATGGATCCAAAATTGCAGCTAACTAAAGATGAAGGTGGCAAGGAAGTTGATCCAACCAAATACAGACGTGTAATCGGAAGCCTTCGCTACCTGATTAACGCTCGTCCCGATCTTAGTTACTCGTTTGGGGTAGTGAGTAAATTCATGCAGTCACCTAAAGAGAGTCACTACGCAGCTGTGAAGAAGATTTTACGATATCTCAAGGGTACAACCGGGTATGGTTTGAAGTATCGAAAGGGTGGAAATGGGAAATTTTGCGGGTATAGTGACAGTAGCCATGCTTCAGATATTGAGGACAGAAGAGGAACGACCGGTATGGTGTTCTACTATTCACAAAATCCAGTCGCATGGACATCTCAAAAACAGCAAACGGTTGCTCTAAGTTCATGTGAGGCTGAATTTATGGTTGCAACGGCGGCGGCGTGTCAAGCATTGTGGCTAAGAAACATGGTTAGTTTCTAACAGGAGAAGAAGCTCAAAGGGTGCAGCTTCTAGTTGACAATCAATCAGCTATAGCATTGATGAAAAATCCCGTGTTTCATGGACGAAGCAAGCACATCGACACTAAGTTCCATTTCATACGGGAGTGTGTGGAGCGGGATCAAATTTATGTTGAGCATGTTAGTGGCGATTTGCAGAAGGCAGATATCTTGACCAAGGCGCTACCTCGAGTTAAGTTCACTGAGATGAGAAGATTGATCGGGACTGAAGAGGTCAACATCAAAGGGGAGAATGTGGATTAATGTTGACCGAGTATTTAGTGGAACGTGCATGAGAAATGGTCACACAACGGTTTCCTTGATGCTTGGGTGGTGGACCGATTTTATAGTATTCTAGTTGTTTCTTTTGAGAATAAATAGTAGCTGCAGATAGTAGTTTACAAAGTATTCCAACTTCTTATTTTGCATGTAATCTCATTTCCTTTTAACATTCAATACAAGCTTTGGTTGTGAAGCATTACAATATTGTTTCTTCCTTCTTTTGCTATCACGATTTCATCATTAAATCCTTCTTTGATCTAACAGGGATCACTACTACAAAACCAAAAGATCTTGTCATCATCAATATTGATGAATTTGACAAGAAATATGAGCTTGCTGAGGTTGATCGATATGTGGAGGAAATCTACACGTTCTACAAGCTTTCGGAGACTGAAGGATGTTTGAGGGATTACATGGATTCCCAACCTGATATCAATGTTAGAATGCGAGCTACCTTGCTTGACTGGCTAATACAAGCTCACAATAAGTATAAATTGATGCCAGAGACTCTTTATCTCACTATCAATATTGTTGATAGATATCTGTCGGTCACAACAGTTGCTAGAACTGAACTTCGATTGGTTGCCATCAGCGCGTTGCTTATATCTTCCAAGTATGAGGAAATACGGCTACCACCTGATATAATTACTACATTGGATAGTGCATACTCAAGAGAACAAATTCTTGCTATGGAAAAGGCTATTATTAGTCGTTTAGGTTGGCGTCTAACTGTTAAAACACAATATGTGTTCGCGGTTTGGTACACTAAAGCCTCACTTCCATCTGACAACGAGATGGAGAATATGGTTTTCTTTTTCACTGAGCTTGGTTTGATGGACTATTCAATTACCATAAGAAATAGCCCTTCAAAGCTTGTTGCGTCAGCTGTGTACGCTGCTAGGTGCACGCTTAATAAGACACCTGCGTGGACTGAAACACTTAAACATTACACCGGATGTGGTGAAGATCAACTAACGGATTGTGCAAAGAGGTTGGTGAGCTTTCATGCTCGTTCAAGTGAAAATAAGTTCAACGCAGTGTACAAGAAGTATGTGAATCCTGACCGGAGTGCGGTGTCTCTTCGCCCTCCAGCGACGAGTCTGTTGGTAGCAAATCGTCATAAGCAAGGCTGTAGTGCAGATAGTTTGGTTGATTGGTCAGATTAGGAAATCTATTAATGTATATGGCTGGTTGTTAACTTGAATTTAGTTATGAGTGTGTATTATGAATGCATAGGTTTCTTCTTATTTTTCTCTGAAGTGGTTTAAAGTTAGAATCTTTATTGTGCTGACTTCTATCATATGACCCAGACATCACTGACCCTTTTATGTTTCTTTTCTTTTTTGGTGTTTTGTAAAGATTTTAAACAAACTCACTAACCTCAAATTAACCGAAACAATTGTATATTGAAATGTTCCCCACACATAAATTTATTTGAATTATACAATGACTTGCACATTAATAACCACAAGTAAAAGAAAATAAGTTAACTTTACAAATCATTATATTGGTAAAAACACATCAAGTCTGGTCAAGTAAAACTTGTATCCATGCATTTAACATGCATATACTGTAGTTAATCCCGTTGCAAGACACAACTTTATATTCCAAGTTGCACTTGTCTCATATAATCTGTGCCACTAGAGGGAACTGCATTGGTTCAATTTAACATACTACTTGGATTAGCTTATCTGCTAAGCTTATCGACTAGTTTACTTTATGCAAAATATGTAAACTCGCTTCAGTTTATTAATAGCCAACCTCAACACAAGCATTTACTAATACAAGGTGTATGTTGCTCCCTTCGGCTCTAAATAGTGGAGCTTCCGGCGTATAATTAGTATATTATTGGTCAAATGAAAATTTAGGCATTGAAATGACATCATCATCATAAGAAATATAGGTGTAACTGCAAAAATACATATGTCCTAATTTGTCTTAATACAGATGAAAATTTTCCATGTTAGGTGTAATTACCCGAAAAAGGTGAGTCTTTGACTGAGATTTACGCAGCCTAACGGGGGTATCCCGTGACTATTTCCGTCTGTCCACCGTACTGTCTAGATGTTTACCTATGGAGGTTAGACCTTAAGACCTCTTGTGATGACATCTAGACACCTAAGACTAGAAGTAACAAGCGTTACCCCTCACTCTCGAACCACCAATTCACGTGCCACTCCCATAACGGAGGTACCTCCTCACGCGCGAGCAAGCAAGCAAGCAAGCCACAAAAAAAAAGTGTGTGGAAAACTAGAAGGGGGGGGGGGGTTGAATAGTTTTACGTCTTTTTAATTTTATGAAAACTTAGTTGTTTAAAACAAAACTTCGTTTTTAGTTTATGTGAGATCAATACATGTATACTTATAAGTACTTATATCTACGCAAGTAAATAATAACAATATGGATGAGTATGACTTATAAGAATTAATATCTACACAAGTAAACAATAACAATATAGACAAGTATTTTTACGTCCCTTTTTATTTATGAAAACTTAGTTTAGTTTTAAAGTCTTGTTTACTCTTAAAACTTTGATTCGATCTTATGTGAACTCAAGTCTTGAACAATATGAACAACTATATCGAGGTATGAAAAGTAATAACAATGTAAACTAAGTATGTAAAATCAACACATGCATAATATAGACAATTATAGCTATATATGAGATGTAAGTAAGTAAGCTAAGTAATAAGTTAGAGTTGGAAAGATCTAACCGCGAGACAAAGGATTTATAGTGGTTCGGCTACAAGGACACCTTCCTTGCCCTACTCCACTCCCCGAGTCACTTACTCGAGAGTTTTCTTCACTATGTCAACAAGCTCCCTTATGGCGGAGAAAACCTTACACAACTTTTGCTTACACCAATTAACGACACTAAGCTAAATGTCGAGTTCTAATTTTAGCTAGAACCAATCTCACACCACTACAACTTAGCACGACTTCTACACAACTTGTACACTCCACAACTACTACACACCTTCACTACTTCACTACTTCTTGCTCTACACAACTCTACTTCTTCTTCACTACTTCTACTCACAACTAACACACCTAGATCTATCTAATTACAAGCCTTCTACACCTTTACAAGTAATATACACAACTACTAGACAATATATACAAATGTACAATACTTCTTAACTTGATTGTTGAAGGAGTATTCTTCTTTTGCACTTAGAGAGATGAGGGAATGAAAAGATTGGATCACTTGAAACAAGGATTAATAATCTTATGATCAAAGGGTTTTAGAAGGATGTTTAGAGAGAATTGGATCTGAAAATTTTCGTGCAAAATGTGAGAAAAATACCAGGTTTGAGGTGGTATTTATAGGGAAAAATTTCTGACAGAATCTGACAGGGGAGCGTGGCCGGCCCCTTTAATTGTGTGTCAGCCCCTTAAAATTAACGGGGCCGCCCCTTATAATTAAGGGGGCCGCCCAGACGAAAACGACAGTTTTTTTGTCTTTTTCTGGGGAAAGTTTATTTGGTGAAAAACTAACTGATTTTGGTTAAAAAATTTGAATTCATATATTTATTATGAATTAAACATTTCCCTTTAATTACCAAAAGTGTTTTTCTAAATATATAATGAGTTTATTTAATTTTATAAACTTTGTATTATTTAAATAAACATCCATTTGATCATAAAATGTATTAGTCACTTGTTTATTTATACCTTAAGTGATTTTGTTGGATGAAGTGATATTAGTTGCTAAATACTTGTTTACGTATTAATTTTGCGTTTAATGTTTTTACATTTTGTGGTCGTCAAAATTTAGGGATATCGAAAAATATGAATAACATTTTTATACATTATTTATATCAACAAGGTGAAAGGTGACCCACTTACCTTTAGTTTTGTTTGGAAAATAGTGGGCCCCTTATCATTTTTATTATTTTTAATTTTGTTTTGAGTGTGTGCAAGGTATTTAGTGGGGTATGTTTGTATAAAGTGGTATTGGTGAAAGGTGAGAAGGAGTAAGGTGAGGTGATATGAGAAAGAAAGTTGGGGTGATGCTGATGAGTAAGGTGATGATGTAGTAAGCTAGCGGCCAAAGGTTACCGCTACCTTTAGCCTAAACTCTAGGCCACGTTAATGATGATTGATTTGTCTTAATCGTCTATTATAATATTATCGAACAATGGTTTTTGCATATGTCATCTTTATCTAGGTGGTTATCTTTTATTAGTTACTTGAATTGAAAACTATTATCAAAAATGCTAAAGCCTAAACTGCCTACTCACAATTGACAGTTTGGATGTAGAGAGAGAATGCGTGAAAAAAAAAAAGGCTTTGTGGGTTTATACCCCATCAATTTAGGAGATGATGAGGCGAAAAATGAACCACTTTTAGGGGGTCATTTAAGTCCGGAATTTAATTTATTTGATCAAATATTGCCCTAAATCGTTCCTTTTGTGATTTTAGGTACTTTGGGAGTGAAATCTGGAAAATGAAGCAATTCGGACGTTTTTGGAGCATAAAAGTGAAGAAAACGCCAAAGACTTAATTTTCCATGCTGGGAACAGTGTGTGACGGCGTCAAGAGTACTTTCCTGACGGCGTCAAGAGTAAAGATCATGACGACCCAGTACAGAAATGAAGGCGTCACAAAGAAGAGCGTCAAGCATTAAATATGTGATGGCCTGGAAAATGGAATACATGACGGCATCAGATGTAGATCAAGGCAGTCCGAGAATTATTTTGGCGGCGAGATGACGGCGTCACAAGATTGTTCTTGACGCCGTCAGCCTCTTATATCTATATATAGTTTTCTAATTTTCATTCATTAGGAGGAACAAGTTTGGAGAAACCCTAAGGCCGAACCATATACGTATTTTACAGCTTTTTCAAGGGTTTTCAGCCCTTGAATGCTTACATGTGCTATTGAGATAAGTATTCTTTTAATTCAATCAATATGTCTATGTGTTGGTTGTCTATATCTTGTGCTTGTCTTGATTCCACCATGTTAGGCTAGATTTATCTTGTGTTTGCTTAGATCTAATGAAACCTTGATGTTGATTATGTGTTGATTACTTGTTTATGGTTGTATTGGATGAATGATTTCAATGTTAGGCTTAAGAAAACTGGCAGATCTCCAATTGGTAACATGCTTGAACGTCTTAGGAAACATGAACCGATGTGTACTAGGTTTTATTGGTTGTATTTAATGCATGAGTAAATTCTAATGATCCCATGTTAGGAGCTTCTTAGCCGGCTCGACATAGGAGTGAAGTAGGCACTCATAGGATTGGGGAGTTAAGTACGCCACCCCATGAATGGTATTAAGGAATACAATCCGTCATCCACGCAACTATAACAAGTAATTAACGTGTAAAAGATGTCTAGGTAGTAGTGAAGTCTAAGTAAACACATTTTCTCCACTTATTGCTCACAACCTTAGTTAATTTAGTTTCATTTTCATTTCTAGTATTTTATTTTGATTGCATCTTTAATATTGGGTTAGTTGACTAGCAACTAATTCCGCCCATATCCTTCAAACCCGAGATATTTACTTGCTTTCAAAAAAATATAAAATACAAAAAGAATCATCTCTCATCTTTAGAACTAGTAATTAGGTTTTCTAATCCTAGCGACACTATTCCTAGCTGAACGATCAATCCCCCGATACTTGTCACTATACTATACTACAACGATCAGGTACACTGCCTGGTGGGGGTTGTAAGCTTCTCAAGATCCCTTGAGAGGTAAAGCCTGGTGCAAAATCCCTACGCATCAGGAGACCCACCCCATCTAATGATTATCAATTGATACGTGGGAATCGCACCAGGCTTTACCTCTCAAGGGATCTCGAGAAGCTTACAACCCCGACCAGGCAGTGTACCTGATCGTTGTAGTATAGTATAGTGACAAGTACCGGGGGATTGATCGTTCAGCTAGGAATAGTGTCGCTAGGATTAGAAAACCTAATTACTAGTTCTAAAGATGAAAGATGATTATTTTTTGTATTTTTATATTTTTTAGAAAGCAAATTAAAATCTCGGGTTTGAAGGATTTGGGCGGAATTAGTTGTTAGTCAACTAACCCAATACTAAAGATGCAATCAAAATAAAATACTATAAATGAAAATGAAACTAAATTAACTAAGGTTGTGAGCAATAAGTGGAGAAAATGTGTTTACTTAGACTTCACTACTCCCTACACATCTTTTACACGTTAATTACTTGTTATAGTTGCGTGGATGACGGATTGTATTCCTTAATACCATTCATGGGGTGGCGCACTTACTTCCCCAATCCTATGAGTGCCTACTTCACTCCTATGTCGAGCCGTTAACAACTCCTAACATGGGATCATTAGAAATTACTCATGCAGTAAATACAACCAATAAAACCTAGTGCACATCGGTTCATGTTTCTTAAGACGTTCAAGCATGTTACCAATTGGAGATCTGCCAGTTTTCTTAAGCCTAACATCGAAATCATTCATCCAATACAACCATAAACAAGTAATCAACACACAATTAACATCTAGGTTTCATTAGGTCTAAGCAAACACAAGATAGATCTAGCCTAGCATGATGGAATTAAGACAAGAACAAGATATAGACAACCAACACATAGACATATTGATTGAATTAGAAGAATACTTATCTAAATTACACATGAAATGGATCAAGGGCAAAGAACCCTTGAAAAACCTGTAAAATTCGTACCAAAGTCGGACCTAGGGTTTCTCCAAAACTCCTCTCTTTTTAATGTGAAAATTAGAAAACTATATATAGGAAATAAGGGTTGACGGCGTCAAGACAAAACTTGTGACGCCGTCATCTCGCCGCCAAAATACTTCTCGGACTGCCTTGATCTACTTCTGACGCCGTCATGTGTTAGAATTTTCCAGGCCGTCATGCATTTTACTCTTGACGCCCTACTTCTGACGCCGTCACATATGTACTGGGTCGTCATGGAAAATCATGGAATTACTCTTGACGCCGTCAGGAATTTCTTCTTGACGCCGTCACCTACTGTTCCCAGCTTGGAAAATTGAGACTTTGCCGTTTTCTTCACTTTTATGCTCCAAAAACGTCCAAAATAGCTTCTTTTCCAGATTTCACTCCTAAAGTACCTAAATTCATAAAAGAAACGATTTAGGGCAATATTTGATCAAATAAATTCAATTCCGGGCTTAAATGACCCCCTAAAAGTGGTTCATTTTTCGCCTCATCATATACCCTTACACTTGAGATTTGCTTGTCCTCAAGTAAATGCGCTTTTATTCTAGTCAAAATACAAGTTAGGGGTCATTTAACACTAATATAAAAGTAATTACAACAAATAATCGTTCCACTAAAGACCAATAGACAAGCACGGAGGTCATACACAAGCACCTCACAAATAGTGTTTAGATACTCACATCTCTCGGGTGTAATAAAGTGTAAATTACAATATGGAAATGGAAGATATCTCTCACTACCTGTCATACCAAAATAGATTATCATAGGCTTGGGAAAGGATCAAACCTCCACCACATGGCGTAAGCACCTAGGATAAACTATCAAAGAGTTCTTTTAAAGGGTTGTAACGTTAGGTGTAGGGATATGAAATACACGGTTTTGTTGGATAAAGGTAGTCTTTACTGGTGGCGAGTTAACAATCTTAGTTAATTACATGTACAACATGGCGTTGCTAAGCCAAGACTAGACTCGAGTTAAGCTAATAAATGAGAAATAACAAAAACATAAAATGAACATAGAATAAAAAGGGATGGTAGTCCGTATGTTTTTTTCTCTTTTTTTTTTTTTTTTTTTGTGCATACACTCTTACCCTACCATCCAAAATAATACATCATAGGGGATAAGAATTCTCCTTACACTTGAATCTTTACATACTTTACATTAAACTAATCTAATGACTCGAATTAAGATAATCAAAACACTTGGAGCACTTTTAAGATTAACGTACGTATGGGGATAATAAATGATGTTCTTCCCCATTACTCCATAAAATAAGTACTTTACCCATGAGTCCCAATCGTCCCAAAACAATATGTACAAGGATATGACTCGACTTAGCAACCATGTAATCATTTAGAAAGTTAACTTAGGGTTTAACAAATAACAATAATGCACTAAAAATGAGCGCATACACGGAAGGCTAAGGCGATTTGGTTGTACATTTAAGTGGGGTGTAACAAATTCTTCCTTTAAATAAAATGCTTAAAGTTAGAAACGAAAAGATAGGCTCGGAGGGGTGTACTAGGGGTTTCGTGTACTAAAAATGAGTACAACGCTAAGGGTGTGGGAAAAATTAGTTGACTTAAGTAGTCAAACAATATGACTTAAGTGGTCAAGAAATTATAATACGGGTTTAACACAAGGGTGATCCTAATGCCTCTTATCATGTAGTAAATCCTACTACACGAATGTAGTCTCACTAGCGGTCTTGGGATGCGTCACTAACGCAAGTTCTAGAATCTAAATGCTACCGTTACACTCATAAGCACTAATAGTAAATGCTTTTCCTATCAAATCTAAAGGCGAACATCACATATTTAGGTGGAAAATTTTTCTGAATATACGGTTATGTGCTAGTCATACAACCTCCTATCCATGAGACGCTTGCTATGGCTAAAGTTTCACTCCTAAATGTTGTAAAAAATTTTAAATTTGGCGCTAAAATTGCACTAACAAGTATTTCTCATAGTTTTATTACACATCTACCATTAAACAAAGCAAACTCAAGCGAAAGTGCATATGTAAGGTATCATCATTTTACCCTCCCCTTACACTTAGGATGAACATTGTCCCCAATGTTCAAGTAAAGAATGTAAAAGTGAAAAAGTAAAGAGAATGAAATCAAATACTCCCCTGATTCGCTCGGTATGGATAATAGGGTAGCAAGGTTAAATCTTCATCCAAGAAAATGAACAATCAAAGCTTCCCTTCCAGAATATAAATCATCTTCTTGTCATACATAACCTGTAAATCCTGAGAAATAGATAAGACAACCTCGCATAAAATCGGCGGCATCCTATATAAGTTACTAAATCCTAGAAAACAAAGTAAGATATAATGCTTGTAGAATGAAGCTTGCAGATTTCCTGGAGCTTATAAAACTTAATAATTCACAAAAACCATAAGACTCCGTTAGAAAAACAAAAACGGTAAAATTTCCAGATTTTTATGCCCGTGATGCCGTCAAGAGTTAACTCGTGACGTCGTCAGGATTGACCTGCAGAAATTCTTATGTTAAGTTTCCGGAAAATTTCTGAAAAAACTTGATTCTACTTCCTGGAAAATCCTGCAAAACTTCATTATGACTCAATACAAGCATTTGACTCTAACAAATATGAATACACATGTTCATTTAATATTGTGGAGAATCATGATCGAGTTGTTTCTTAAAAACATATTTGGGGTTTCCCCTTACACTTATCTTTTGCAAAAATTCCTTTAGGTGGAGTTAAGACTAAGCCAAAACAACAAAGTAAAGTATTTCGACATTTTAATTGAGAAACATGATCTACCAACAATAAAAATAAAGCATGCATACGGAAGCAAATAACAAACCAAACAAACAAATAAAATGAAAATCACACGAAACATGGGTTGCCTCCCAAGAAGCGCTTTTCTTTATTTACGAGTCTTGTAGCTAGACTCAAGGTCATGGGTTACTACGTGACCTCGTCATCAAACGTTACATCCTCCTCACCAATCATTTCATTATTATTTTCTTGATAATGTTTTACACGTTGAATGTTAACAGTAAATTCCCTACCTTCATCGTCTAATAACACAACGGCCCCAGTTTTAGAGGAGCTTCTCACCGTAAATGGTCCGTACCATCTAGACTTCAGTTTTCCCAGAAATAACCTTAACCGAGAGTTGTATAGCAGGACTTTGTCTCCTTCTGAGAATTCTTTGGGTTTCTTAATTCTCTGGTCATGCCATCTTTTTGCTCTCTCTTTATATGTAATGGAGGACTCATAGGCTTCTAACCTAAGCTCATCAAGCTCGTTTAATTGCAAGAATCTATTAGTTCCGGCAATTGTATAGTCTAAGTTACATGCCTTAAGTGCCCAATAAGCCTTATGTTCTAATTCTACTGGCAAGTGACACGCCTTTCCATACACCATGTGAAACGGGGTCGTTCCAATGGGTGTTTTGTAGGCGGTTCGGAATGCCCACAAGGCTTCGTCGAGTTTAAATGACCAGTCTTTCCTATTCTGACTAACCGTTTTTTCAAGTATTCTTTTTATAGCTCTATTTGTGTTTTCGACCTGGCCATTGGTTTGTGGATGATAGGCTGTGGAGAACCGATGGGATACTCCATATCTCTTCATGACCTTCTCCATTTGTGCATTGCAGAAGTGGGTCCCCCTATCACTGATGAGAGCTTTAGGAATCCCGAATCTAGCGAAAAGCTTCTTCAGGAAATGAATAACTACTCTGGCATCATTAGTTCTAAGGGCTTGTGCCTCAACCCACTTTGAAACATAATCTATGGCAACTAGAATGTATTCGTTTCCCCCTGAAAATGGAAAGGGCACCATGAAGTCAATTCCCCAAACATCGAAGACCTCACATACTTGTATAAAATTCTGAGGTGCTTCATCCCTATGTGATATGTTTCCGGCCCGTTGACACGCATCGCATGCTTGCACCATCTCTTTGACATCATGGAAAATTGTGGGCCAATAGAATCCCGCATCGAAAATCTTTCGGGTAGTGGTGTTTATCCCATGATGCCCGCCAGAGGGACCAGAGTGACATTCCCTCATAATCTTTATTGCCTCACTTTCCGAAACACAACGTCTTATAATCTGGTCAGGATACCTTCGGAATAAAAATGGTTCATCCCAAAAGTAGTATTTTAACTGAGAAAAGAACTTTTTCTTTCGTATCTAGTCAGGTGTTCAGGAACGATTCTGCTCGCGAGATAATTAGCAAAATCAGCGTACCAAGGCTCCGAATCAATCATTAACATGAGTTGTTCGTCAGGAAATGAATCCTTAATCTCACTCCTATCGTGCTCACCTATGGGGTTCTCAAGACGAGATAAATGATCTGCGGCCAGGTTTTCTGCCCCCCTCTTATCACGAATCTCAACATCGAATTCTTGTAACAACAAGATCCACCGAATTAGTCGCGGCTTAGCATCCTGCTTAGCGAAAAGATATCTAAGAGCTGAGTGATCAGTAAAAACTACTGTCTTTGAAAGGACAAGATATTGCCAAAATTTATCGAATGCGAACACCACGGCCAACAATTCCTTTTCGGTGGTGGAGTAATTCTCTTGAGCGGGATTCATGGTTTTGCTAGCGTAGTAAATGGGTTGGAATAGCTTGTCACGCCGTTGGCCCAGTACAGCCCCAACAACGTAATCGCTAGCGTCACACATGATTTCAAACGGTAGCTCCCAATTGGGTGTAATCATGATTGGAGCTTGTGTGAGCTCCTTTTTCAAGAGATCGAATGCATCCTTGCACTCTTAGGAGAAATCGAATGGAGTGTCCTTTACGAGCAGTTGAGTCATTGGCCGAGTTATTTTGGAGAAGTCTTTGATGAATCTCCGATAAAACCCGGCGTGCCCCAAGAAACTGCGTATTGCTTTAACAATCGTGGGGTATGGTAACTTAGATATAGCTTCAACTTTAGCTTGGTCCACCTCTATCCCATTCCCTGAGATCTTATGCCCTAACACAATCCCTTCTTTCAACATGAAATGACACTTTTCCCAGTTTAGCACCAAGTTGGTTTCCTCACAGCGTTTAAGCATCTTTTCTATATTGGTAAGACAGCGATCGAAGGATTCCCTGAAGACTGAAAAGTCATCCATGAACACTTCCATGCTGTCTTCCATAAGTTCGTGAAAGATTGTGGTCATGCATCGTTGGAAAGTGGCGGGGGCATTACATAGCCCAAAAGGCATTCTTTTGTAAGCGAACGTTCCATAAGGGCAAGTAAAAGTGGTCTTTTCTTGGTCCTCAGGTGCTATGGGAATTTGAAAATACCCTGAGAATCCATCTAAGAAACAATAGTATTCGTGCCCAGACAATCTCTCTAACATTTGGTCAATGAATGGTAAGGGAAAGTGATCTTTCCTTGTGGCATCATTGAGCTTTCAATAATCAATGCATACCCGCCATCCAGTAACCGTTCTCTGGGGCACCATTTCACCCTTGTCATTCTTAACTACCGTCATTCCTCCCTTTTTTGTTACAACCTGTACAGGACTGACCCATGGGCTATCCGAGATGGGGTAAATCAATCCTGCATCCAGAAGTTTTATGACTTCTTTCTTCACCACTTCCTTAATATTGGGGTTCACCCGCCTTTGGAGTTGCACGGAAGGTTTATAATCTTCTTCCATGAGAATCTTATGTGTGCAAAAAGTGGAGTCAATCCCCTTAATGTCAGCTACACTCCATGCAAGCACTCCCTTGTACTTTTTTAGGACCTCTAAGAGTTTACCTTTTTGTTCATGTTTGAGGGAAGAGTTTATGATTACCGGCAGTTGGTCCTCTCCCTAAAGGAAGGCATACTCCAAATGGTTAGGAAGTTTCTTAAGTTCTAGCTCAGGAGGTTCGATAATAGAAGGTTTAAGCTTGTTTTCGGGTTTTCGGAGTTCGAGATGCTCCGTGGCCTCTTGTCTAGGGTAGAAGGATACTGCACCAACATCCTCCGTCTTTTCCACCTCTCGCAAAGGTAGAAAACTCTCATCTCGTAACCAGCCTTCCTCGATTTGTTCATCAACACAGCTATCGATGACATCCGTGAGTTCATCAACCTCTCCAATGAAATAGAGCCGGTTAGCTGCTTCGAGAGAGAGATCCATGGAGTCCTTAATGTCGAAGGTTGTGCTATCGGTTCCCACTTGCAGGGTTAACTTGCCATCATAAACATCAATGACAGCACGAGCGGTAGCAAGAAATGGTCTCCCTAAGATGATGGGTACCAAGTCATCCTCCTCCATATCTAGGATTACAAAGTCGACCAGGAATTTAAATTTCCCAACTTTAACTAGCACATTCTCGCATATCCCTACGGGGTACTTGACTGATCTATCGGCTAGTTGGATGTTCATACGGGTAGGCTTTAATCCAGAGTATCCTAGTTTAAGGAACATAGAGTGAGGCATGAGGTTGATACTCGCCTCTAAATCGGCAAGAGCATTCTTTATTGATAGAGATCCTATGGAGAAAGGCAAGGTGAAGCTGCCTGGATCGTCTACCTTCTTTGGTAGCCCTCGATGGGTTACCACCGCACATTCTTCCCCCAGGGTCACAAGACCCTCGAGTTTCTTATGGTTAGCTAGTAATTTTTTAAAGTACGCGCTATACTTCGGCATGTGATAGCAAGCATCAAGGAGGGGTATGGTGACTACTGAGTCTTTTAGGTATGACAAGAATCTTTTATTATCATTCTCAGTTTTCTGGTTCTTTAATCGGGATGGGAACGGAACTCTCACGTGTTGGTTAGGTGGGATTGATGGGGAAGGGGTTGTTAAGAAAGGTTGGTTGGGAATTTCACTGCCTACATCCTCCTCCTCCTCACGAGGCTTGTTTGGATCGGGAGGGATGGGGGACGAGCTTGGGTAAGGGGGTCCTTGGTTGTTGTTCCAGCTCGAGTGGTTATCGCGAGCATGGGGTCTTTTTTGCTTACAGATGGCTTTTCAAGGTTATCGAGGGCTGAGTTAAGCTTGTTGAAAAATTCTCCAATGTCATTCTGCTGCTCGTCAACAAGTTCATTGAGACCGTTTAATTGCAGGCCCTTTTCTTGGGTGAAGTGACCAAGGTCATCTTCAAAAGTGCTCCTGATTTTGAATTCAGGACCTTCCTCCCCTTCTTCTCTTTTCACCAGATTTCCCCAGAGGGTGTAGTCATCATTTTGGTAAAAAGGCAAAAGGGAGGGATCAGCATAGATGTCACCTCCTGACAAACATGCATGTTTAGTAGTGGCTTCTCTTCCGCATTCCTCTATCTCATGCGGGCCCCCACAGTAGTCGCAGATCAAGTAGGGATTTGAAAGTTGCTTAGGTAACAGTGACCCAGTTATGTAATCCACTCTTTTGTGAATTTTTCTTAACCGATCTGAATTAATTTCAGAAATGCTGACAGTCGACTCAGGTTCATCCCAAGTGTCATCCTGGTCTTGAGCATATTCTTCAATTCTGTCCCATCCTTCTTCGGCACTAAGATTGGCTAGCCTACCTTTTCTAGAGTTGTTGATTCCGTTCCGATCATTTAAGGAGGTATTTTCATAGAAGATTTGGACCAAAAGCCAAAGCTCGATGCCATGATGGGGAACTTGTCTTATTAAATCCTTGAACCTAATCCATGATTTATGGAAGGGTTCATCCCTCCCTTTTCGGAAACGGAGGATCCTATCTCTAAGCGCTGAGGTTTTTCCGGGTGGAAAGAACTTTTCATAGAACTTGGATATGAGTTGCTCCCAGGTGAAAATAGATTCAGAAGGAAGTTTATCATACCATTCTTGAGCTTTTTGATAAAGGGTGAAAGGGAAGAATCGTAATCTGGACGTGTCTCTAGTAGCCCCATCCGTATGGAGGGTGTCTACTATTTTCAAGAAGTCTTTAATGCGTTGAATTGGATTTTCCTCATCTAATCCACGAAACTTACACACACTCTTGACAAGCCAAACATCGGGTGCACGTAGGACCTCACTGGTGTGTTCGTTTGGGTAGACAATGGCATTTTAAAAGCCACGAGGGGTTGGGGAAGAGTAGTCCTTGAGGCGCTTAGGAGGAGAGGTTACGGGGGTACTCATCTCGTTTTTGGGGTGGGAGCTAGGGGTTGTGATGTGATTTTCTGAATTTTCCTCAGAAAGGGGTGCATCAAAGTCGATAGCAATGCTAGATGGTTCAGGAGTTGAGTGAGTTCGTCTTAACCTACACATTTCTCTTTCGGGTTCTGCATAAGGCAAGACAAGGTCTCTAGTGGTACTACGACTCCTAGTGATCCTAAGGTTGGAGAATTCGTTGGTTGCCATGATGGCGGACGGTGAAGAGTTACGAACAAAGAAACAAAGAATTAAGATAGAATAAAGAAACCTAAAAATAAAAATAAAATCTTACTAGAAAGGAATCTAGCAAGTATACCTAATAAAAAGAAATCCTAACCTAGACAATAACTATTCCCCGGGCTGCGGCGCCAAAAACTTGATACGTGGGAATCGCACCAGGCTTTACCTCTCAAGGGATCTCGAGAAGCTTACAACCCCCACCAGACAGTGTACCTGATCGTTGTAGTATAGTATAGTGACAAGTACCGGGGGATTGATCGTTCAGCTAGGAATAGTGTCGCTAGGATTAGAAAACCTAATTACTAGTTCTAAAGATGAAAGATGATTATTTTTTGTATTTTTATATTTTTTAGAAAGCAAATTAAAATCTCGGGTTTGAAGGATTTGGGCGGAATTAGTTGCTAGTCAACTAACCCAATACTAAAGATGCAATCAAAATAAAATACTAGAAATGAAAATGAAACTAAATTAACTAAGGTTGTGAGCAATAAGTGGAGAAAATGTGTTTACTTAGACTTCACTACTACCTAGACATCTTTTACACGTTAATTACTTGTTATAGTTGCGTGGATGACGGATTGTATTCCTTAATACCATTCATGGGGTGGCGCACTTACTTCCCCAATCCTATGAGTGCCTACTTCACTCCTATGTCGAGCTGTTAAAAACTCCTAACATGGGATCATTGGAAATTACTCATGCAGTAAATACAACCAATAAAACCTAGTACACATCGGTTCATGTTTCTTAAGACGTTCAACCATGTTACCAATTGGAGATCTGCCAGTTTTCTTAAGCCTAACATCGAAATCATTCATCCAATACAACCATAAACAAGTAATCAACACATAATTAACATCTAGGTTTCATTAGATCTAAGCAAACACAAGATAGATCTAGCCTAGCATGATGGAATTAAGACAAGAACAAGATATAGACAACCAACACATAGACATATTGATTGAATTAGAAGAATACTTATCTCAATTACACATGAAATGGATCAAGGGCAAAGAACCCTTGAAAAACCTGTAAAATTCGTATCAAAGTCGGACCTAGGGTTTCTCCAAAACTCCTCTCTTTTTAATGTGAAAATTAGAAAACTATATATAGGAAATAAGGGCTGACGGCGTCAAGACAAAACTTGTGACGCCGTCATCTCGCCGCCAAAATACTTCTCGGACTGCCTTGATCTACTTCTGACGCCGTCATGTGTTAGCATTTTCCAGGCCGTCATGCATTTTACTCTTGACGCCCTACTTCTGACGCCGTCACATATGTACTGGGTCGTCATGGAAAATCATGGAATTACTCTTGACGCCGTCAGGAATTTCTTCTTGACCCCGTCACCAATTGTTCCCAGCTTGGAAAATTGAGACTTTGCCGTTTTCTTCACTTTTATGCTCCAAAAACGTCCAAAATAGCTTCTTTTCTAGATTTCACTCCCAAAGTACCTAAAATCACAAAAGGAACGATTTAAGGCAATATTTGATCAAATAAATTCAATTCCGGACTTAAATGACCCCCTAAAAGTGGTTCATTTTTCGCCTCATCATCAATCATTAGCAAAACAATCATTAGTATTTACCCTTTTGGTAGCATTAAATCACTACATTAACACTTAATTATTTACCCTATTTTTACAACTGTATTTTTTTTACAACCCTATTTAATAATTAATTAAATCACTCCATGAAATTTTACAACCGTATTTTTTTTATAGTTTTTGTTATTAATATTAATTATTTTGTTTTTACTTTTAGTTTAATTTCTAATTATATCACTACAAGAATATGGAGAACGGGCGACGAAGCCGTCCCGACGACAGAATGTCATCGGCACCAACCAGAAAACGATAAAAATGCTTGACCGAGACCAGCTGCGTTGAATTTTTCAGATTAATATAGTCCCATCGACATGTCGTCAGGACCATATTTCTCAAACTTTGTTAGTCGATCGACTATAATGAATATAGTTCTTATAAGAACTGTTTTATTTCGTCAATCGATCGACTATAACCCAAATAGCGTCAAATCTCGTCGAAGACTTGGGAAGTTTGGTGACAAAATCCATTGTGATTCGTTCCCATTTCCATTCGGGAATCTTAGGTTGTTGTAGAAGACCAGACGGCTTCTCAAGTTCGGTTTTGAGGTGGGTCGCGTTTTGATGTTCAGGTTGCGTGGGCCGCATTTACTGTCGGAAAATCAAAGGGGAAGGGTTTTGAGGTGGCGGTGTGGTGGTGATGTCTCGGTGGTGGCGCGTAGGTGGTGCTTCGAGGGTGGTGGTGGCGAGTGGGTGATGAAATAAGGGTCGGGTGGGCCGATCTATGAATTTGGAGTATTAAAGTATTTGGCCGAAAAAATGGCCGGAAAGTATGAAGATTCCGGCGAGCGGTGGCCGAAAATTGCTGGTGTTGCCGGATAATAGGGAACGCCGGCAAAGGTGTATAGAGAGAAAGAGTTTGGTGTGTGTGTGTGTTTTTATATAAAATGAATTAAAATAAATAAAAATGGTTTACATATGAAATGGGGAGGGACTAAAGTGAAAATTAAAAATGTGAGGGTGTGATATGAAACTTAGGGGCGGAGGGACCAAAACTGCCCAAATGGTTGAACCGGGTTTCAAAACATTATGTTTAATCCTCAAATCTTCAAACTTTTATTATTTTTCGTTTATAACCCATAAACTTTTATTTATCACTAAACTATCTGTCGCTATAAAATCTCGTTGCTATGCACGGGTACTTGTGTTGTGTAGTTAAAGAATATATTACCTTTTGTTGTTGTTATTGATTTGATGACTCAAAGTAAAAATCTAATTATGCAAGTTATTTATTAGATATAAATGTTTATTAATTAGTAGTTTTTTAGGAGTTCATGACAATTAATTCACTAACTTTGTTTATTACCGAGTAAAAAGTCATGTTGACCATTGTATAACTTTTTTTTTTTTTTTTTTTTTTTTTTTTTTTTTTTTAATGAAATCTAGACTAACACTTTATTGGGATAAGTTTAGTGGGGTGGAAACCACATGACCCAAAAAAAATTATCTAATATTATTGAGTGTGTAGGAGGATTAAGTAGAAGGTTGTAGCAAAGCTCAATTTCTTATTTCTTCGGAAGGAAAAAAATAAAAAATAAAAAAAACCCTTTATTTCTTATCTAAATCAAAACTTAACACTCTTCATCTCGAATTTTTTAATCTGCTTATCGTGTTGAAAATCATAAATGTAGCCTCAGTTTCGTAAAATATAAATATTTTTAACCTGTCGTCAAGTTTAATGATTTTTTTCATATCAATGTTCATGATCCATTTCTTCATCTTCCGAAGATGGTGACTCAGTTACAGCAAAAACCAGGGTTAGTATTAATTTTGCTCGATTTGTGAAGATTCATGGGGTCGTATTAATTTGCGCTCGTGGAAATTAATGTTGATTATGTTCTTAAGCATGAGGTTAGTATGGCTGTTCCAATGGATGATGAAACCGGTTATACTACTGAAATTATTAGGGTAGAATATAAATGGAAGCTGCCACATTGTGTTGATTGCAAATTTTTTGGACATTCTCATGACAAATGATCGAAAAATGTGACTAACCCGGCTCATAATGATACTACCATGGATGATGGTTTTGTGGAGGTGAAAGCAAGCTTCTAAATCAAAGCCTATTGATGGGATTCGGTTACATAAACCAAAGATGAGTGTTTACTACCGCCTTATTACCAAACCGACAAATGGGAATGGTATTGCTTCTACATCAAATTCTAAGGAGCAAGTGGACCCTTCTTCGTCTAAGGCCTCAACTTCGTAGAATAATAATGAGAAGGCAAAACAGCCTTCTGATCGAAGCAAGGTACAACGACAAGATGATATTAATCTTGTGTCCTTAAGGGAATTCCTTTAATCTTTTAATGAATGAAGATAATAATTTTGATGTTGGTAATACTGTTGGGATGTCTAATGATGTCATTGGAAGTACTAAGTTGGATAGTGAACATGTATCTGGAACGAATAATAAGAAGGGTAGCAGAGGTGGTCATATTCATGTAAGTGATAATGAAGTAGTTGAAAACGTGAATGACTTGGTTGATGATGCTCGGAAGAAGGTGGAGGCTCCTTCCAAGAAGTTACCTATGAAAACTATATTTGGCCTAGGAAACCTGATTCGTCTCTTGGGGGTTTTGATTTTGGTGAGCTTGATGAGTTTGATGAGGATGAAATACTTGAACCTGATGATGATATGGCTAGGTATATGTCCTTGTTTGGAGGAGGTCAGCAGCAAGAAGCTGATGATTTTGATTTTCCTGACGGATATGAGGCTCAGGTCTATGACATACTTAGGAAAATGGATGCTTTTCGTGATCAGTTTGATGTCCGGCTAAAGAGTCGTGTTAGGAAGTAGTTGTTAAATGGATGCTTTTCGTGATCAGTTTGATGTCCGGCTAAAGAGTTGTGTTAGGAAGTAGTTGTTCTTTCCTTGGTTTTCCATAAGATTGGCTTGTCTTTCATATGTATTGTGTAGTTTTGTAGCACTATAGGTGCTTGGTTTTACCTATGTAACGGACCGAGATGAGAGACTTCACTCTCATGTGTTGTACTTAAATGTTTTTTTTGAAGTAATATATTTTACCGGAGAATTCCCTTTACCAAAAAAAAAAAGCTAGTTTTTTCTCCTTTTCAATCATTTCATTATATTTGTTGAGTTGAGCACCAAGTGTTGGATGAACATGTCTCACTTAATGAAACTTTGAAATCATCTCACATCACATTACTCAAAGCTATTATTTGCTAGAAGCATACATCGGTATGATTATAAAATTAAGTATCCATCAATATTAAGATGCGTGTTACAAATATTTGATTTTTTCAACAATGTTAAGATCATGCCATAAATAGTAAGTGTGTAACATAATTTCTTAAGACTATTATAAAAAGAAACTTCTCAAATGCTTTATAGTAATGTAAAACTATATCTACTACATATAGTACACAAATATTCTTCCTTAATCCTTAAAACATAAAAATGAGGAATGTTTAATCCTCAAAATACGTGTTGAATACTTAAATTTCAATATTTTATTTACTTTCCCACATATAATGTTTTAAAAAAAAGTTTTTGAAATGGAAGTGATATGTACACCACTAAAAATGATGTGCACACCACTAAATTACACTGATGATGCACACAGTACAACATTCAAATGCAGAATTAGTGGTGTACATATCACTTCTTTTGAAATAGTTGCCTTAAAATAGTTTTTATTTCTAAAATTATTATTATTATTATTATTATTATTATTATTATTATTATTATTATTATTACCCAGTCTCTACTATATTCCTTACAATTCTATTCTCAATCTGATCCATATTTGAGTCTCAGTTAGTTAAAGTGCAACTGGTATGATAATATCTCCGATGGTGATGAAGAGTTGCTAATGCAGTTGCTAAACGTACACGAACCACTTAATATTTTAACTATTACAATTTGTCATTATAAAATCTCATAGTTATTCGCATGTAGATGACTAATCTTAACTACTTATAAAGCATGTATAAAATATTTTAATATCTTTAAGTTTTTAATTATTTGAATAATGTTTTATACTTATTTTACCTCTTGTTATAATAACAAGGTTTGACTTTATATAATTAGTTGACCTTTTAATTCTAATACCTTCTTATAATACCACTTATAAATGAAAAAGTCAAGAAGATATTTAGGCTCTGTTTAGTTGGGGTATATTGGGGGAATTCATGGCATTTGCATTTTAATTACCCTCAAATATTGTGTTTGATAACACAAATGAGGGAATTTAAAATTCCATGAATTGCCAAAATGGAGGAAATTAAAATGGCTTCACAAAGTGAAGAATTTTCATTTATTTGGAATTTTTTATTATAATTTTTTTTTCTTGTTGTTTTTTGTAAGCTTTTAAATAGAATATTTATGATTTTTTCTATAAACCTTTTTTTTATAAATTTTATTTATAAACTTTTTTTATAAAATTTTTATAAACTTTTGTTATAAACTTTTTTATAAATTTTTTATGAACTTTTTTTTTTATAAATTTTATTTAAAAACTTTTTTTATAAACTTTTTAATACATTTTTTATAATACTTTTTTTTTATAATTTTTTATAAACCTTTTTTTATAAACTTTTTTGATAAATTTTTTTGATAAATTTTTTTATAAACTTTTTTTATAAATTTTTTATAAAATTTCTTTATAAACTTTTTATTTAATTATTTTATAAACTTTTAAATAAAATATTTATGAAATTTATATTAAAAAATATAAAAAGTATTCATAAATTTCTGTCAACCAAACATGCGAACATATTTTAAATTCCAAAATTTTAAATTCTTCAAAATTTAAATTTACTAGAAATTAAAATTTCAGAATTTCAAAATCTCTAAAACGCCCCCTTAGTATTATTTTAATTTGCTCTAGTAATAAAGGGGTTTTGCTAAGAACAGCCCTTAGGGTTGTTGTTAATAACTAATTTGCGAAAATTAAGCATAGAATATTCACTATGTCCAAACAAAATCATGAATAATAAGAAACAATTTACTTGATTTTTCTCAAATACAAATACTATGCATTTTTTTCCATTGGTTCTCAAAGCGAAAATAAGGAATAGTTGTCATCTTTGTCTTAATATTACTCCCTTCATCTCAAAATTATTGTCAGGAGATAAAAAAAAACATAAAGTTTAATAAAAGTGGGATCACTTTTATTTTCAACCACTAAAATAGAATATTCCTTTACTAGATTCTTTAGTTTTTAATTAAAAAAAATGAACAATTATTTTAAGATATTTCAGAGAGAGAACTGCAAAATACATCCCTGTGGTTTATAGGTTTTGCCATCCTACATCCCTGTCAGAAATTTTTGGCAAGATACATCCCCCGTTAGCCAAACATTTGCCACTATACATCCCTCGTTAGGAATAAGGACTAACGGTGCGAATTTTTCCACCGTTATCTCTTAACGAGACAGAAAATGTTACACCGTTAGCCCTCGTTAGCCAAACGTTTGCACCGTTAGTCCTCTTTTCTAGGGAAAAAAAAAAAAAAAAAAAAAAAAAAAAAAAAAATTTAAAATTAAAAAAAATTAAAATTAAAAAAAAAAGGAAAAAAAATCTTAATTTTTTTTTTTAAGTTAACATTTAAAAAAAATCAAATTTTTTTTTAAAAAATAATATTTGCGAAAAAAAAATTATAAATACGCATTTTTTAAAAAGCGAATTTTTTTTTTTTTTTTTTTTAAGTTTATATTTAAAAAAAATCAAATATTTTTAAAAAAACTAATATTTGTGAAAAAAAATTAATTTTTTTTTATAAATACGCATTTAAAAAAAATAAAAAAAAGGAAAAACATTTAAAAAATTAATTTTTTTTAAGTTAATATTTAAAAAAAATCAAATTTTTTTAAAAAAATAATATTTGCGATTTTTTTTTTTTTTTTATAAAAACATTTATTTTTTAAAAAAAATTATTTTTTATAAAAAAAATTATCTTTTTAAAAAAATACGCATTTTTTAAAAAAATACGCATTTTTTTATAAAAATTAATTTTTTAAAAAATACGTATTTTAAAAAAAATTAATTATTATTTATAATTTTTTTAGCAAATATTATTTTTTTTAAATTTTGATTTTTTTTAAATATTAACTTTGAAAAAAAATAATTTTTATAAAAAAAATTAATTTTTTTTAAAAATACGCATTTTAAAAAAAATTAATTATTATTTATAATTTTTATTTAAAATACGCATTTTTTTTATAAAAATTAATTTTTAAAAAAATACGCATTTTAAAAAAAATTAATTATTATTTATAATTTTTTTTTCGCAAATATTATTTTTTTTTTAAATTTTGATTTTTTTTTTAAAATATTAACTTTAAAAAAATTAATTTTTGAAATTTTTTTCCTTTTTTTTTTAATTTTAAATTTTTTTAAGTTTTTTTTTTTTTTTTTTTTTTTTTTTTTTTTAGAAAAGAGGACTAACGGTGCAAACGTTTGGCTAACGAGGGCTAAC